>OY755043.1:96716722-98115472 GCA_963576565.1 Aspidapion aeneum
TAATTCACAACACACACACTGCAGTTTTAAATGAGTCCATTAAAAAGAATGAATGCCAGGGAGAAGTCAATTCAGGTTATCTTATCTGATACCGAGATTTATTATTGTACTTTCCTTTTATTATAGGCAAAGTTAAAGTGACCAATAATTAATCTAAATGGATCTGGTGTTGTCTAACCTGACAAAATAATTAGCCTGTCTAACGAACGATCAGCTGTTTTTCGATCCAAGATGGTCGCCATAGGACAAACAAAGCGTTTTCCCATAAGCCGCAATGTTAACAAAAACGTAATTTTTAAAAAAAGTGAAACGTATTAACTTACAACAAAGATGCTGTTTTAAGTATTGAACCTTTGTACACATGGGAAAAATGCGTTTTCTTAAAAAAAAATCAATTAAAGCCAGTAAATCTCAAATAAAAGGGACCATGTTTTGTTCAAAAATCAGGTTATGTTTACTTTTGTTTTTTTTTACTTTTTTCCAGTTTTTTACTCCGTTTGAATCATTATTATTAGTTTCTGTGCTGTTATGAATTGTGGCAGCTGAGGAGAGCTTGATAATGTTAGTTTTGATGGAATGCCAAGTATTTTGACCTTAAAAAAATCATCTTGATTTAAATGAACTAGGTATCAGCTCAAAGAAGGGAAAAGAAAGTGGATAAGTGCTGTTGTGAAATTTCTACGGTATTGTTCTGAGTTTATTACCAAAAAATTTTTTATGGCATCATTAATAATAGATGGAAAAAAAGTAATCTTTGTTGACTTTGATGACCACAAGAAAAACAAATACGTTCTCTCAGATATTTTTTCAATTTCTCTCAAAAAAACTTTGGTTCTAATACTCCTAATGGGTCATATGCTCTTACGCCCAATTATAGAGCAGAGTATATATTTATTTGCATAAACTTTTAGATACATAATTGAGCAAATATTGTTACACAAAAACAGTAATAAAAGTAATAGTAACAGTAGTAATACAACAGCGAATATTGTACTGTTGTAAAATTTGAACAGTACTTACTGTTGTGAGCTGATGAACCTTAGGTTTGACCGTACTTAAGCCCTATGTATTATAGTTCATGGAAAATCATATGGTAATGTACGGTGTGTGAGGCCAATGACAAGGAAAAACTTTATTTTAATTCTGCAAGTTTTTTTTATATAATGTTTACTTATATTTTTTAAATAAACATATTTTATAAAGTACTTATTAGAAGTTTGCTTGACCAACCTCGGTTGGAACTCATATGTGCATATTGATCTGTTGGACTGACCTACCTATAAGTTGTGCCTCTTTTTCATGTCACTACTGGAGGGTTAAAACAATTAAACTTTGTCTAAAAATCATAGTGAAATATTTTTCACAGTTTAACGCTATAGAAGGCCTAATGCTTAGCAAAAGGTTTAGTCAAGTACAACAAAAGATCCTAATAATAAACCTGAATCTGATGAGAAAAGTTTAGTCTATTTCAATTTCGTCTCTGTTAAGTGAGCCTTGAAGTGAGCTCTTCGAATAGAACTATTTTCCCCTACCTTGGGTTGATAGTTCATTGATTCATTGGTCAAAAAACTTCAAAAACCTTTGGGGGCCCGATACCTCTGGGGGCCCCTAGAGGTCTTATGTTGTTGTACTTTATGCTATTTTTTCTGTTTATCCATGTAATATATGGAAAATATCTAAAAAAATATGTGGTTTGGGGGGGTCCGGGCCCGTAGCACCCCCCCCCCGCCCCCTTGGTGCGCCCATGTAATAATTCAAAATAAGTAAAAAAACTAGAAAAAAAGTTTAAAAAAAAACAAAATAAACAAAAACATAACCTACTTTTTTGAAGAAAACATGGTCCCTTTTATTTCAGATTTTCTCGCTTTAGTTTAATATTTTTAAGAAAAACGCATTTTTCCCATATGCACAAAGCATCTGTTCTTAAAACTGATTAATTTTTGAGACCAAAGCTCTTGTCGTTTTTGTAAAATTTACGTTTTAGTTAACATTACGGCTTATGGGAAATCGGTTTGTTTGTCCTATGGAAGACATCTTGGATTTGATCATATGTTTTGTTAGACAGCCCTATGCAATCAAGTCAGACCAAGAGGTTTATTATTGACTGCCCACGAGGTGAGTTGCGCGAAACATTCACTTTTACGAGTGGACTTAAGATCACCGGTGAACTTAAGTCTACCAGTGATCTTCAGTTCACCATCTTTATCCACGAAGTGAAGAATCCGCGGGAGTCTTTCTAACCTTAAAGCGAAGACGGTAGCGTTCACTATCAAAATTGTAAATTAATCTGTGGAATTTTTTGAGCCCGAGAATAAATAAAAGATTTTTTTATGACAATTATCTTGACATCTGAAGCCTAACGATACTTATGGCAGTGACTATTTCTAGAACTGGAAGATCTAGAGAGATTGTCTTTAGTTTTTTCAATTATAGTAGTTTACAAACACGTCCCAACTGCAGTTTTAAACGAGTCCATTAAGAAGAATAAATGCAAAAGACAAGTCAATTCAGGTTATCTTATCTGGTACGGACATTTATGATTGTACTTCACTCTAATTATAGACAAAGTTAAATTGACCAAATAAACTTAATAAATCTGGTGTAATCTAACCTGAAAAAAGAATGCAATCAAGTCAGACCAGGATGTTTATCCTTGACTGCCCGTGAGGAGAGGTGAGCGAAACGTTCACTACTATGGATGGTGATTTTGAGTTCACCATATTTTTCCACGGAGAAATAGATTCGCGAGTGTCTTTCTAACCTTACTTTTATTGGTCAGTTTTGTTTTCGAGGGAATTGTTTAAATTTTTTGATAAAAATGGGTAAATACCAAGGTAAAAATTTAACGGTAAATAAGGCAATCTACCGTATTCGTCGATTTGCAAAGACGTTTGTATTGGTTTGTTTGGCAAGTAGTAATAGTAGTAGTGTGAGGTAGGCTCTAGGCCTGGCGACTAGGCACATGAAGCGCCCTTTTCGTCAACCGTCAACCCCCGACCTCCTTACTTCGCTAAGGAATCTGTCCGTCTTATGTACGGCCAGAATATCGGGCCACCTTAGATTCAGTAGGTCCTCCGTCTTAAAACCTTCCTCTTCGAATACCCCACTTCTTGCCTCCTTGTATGCTTCACATGATGCGAGGAAATACGCCGAGGTCTCGTCCTCGGCGCAACATCGCTCGCACGTCGCGTCCTCCTTCACTCTCATTTTCACCAAGTGTCCTTGTAGAACGCAATGTCCGGGTAGGACTCCCATTATGGCTCCTACGTCTCTTCGTTTTCTACGGAGCAGCAAGTCCCTACAGGCGTGTTCTCAAAAATTGATTTTAGCTCATCAACTTTAGTGGATCAACTAAAATCGGTGAAGTTGGTTGGTAAAATGGCGCCAAGGGCAGTAATACGTGCGAGCGTTAATGTTGTCCATTTGTTTATACATAGTTCATAGTTAATAGTTACACCGTCTATTTCCATTTCCCGCGCCATTATATTTAAAGCACTTTCTCTGGCATCTTTATTTTTGTAACTATTTAGTCGATGATTCCAAAGACAGTCACTAATGGTATAGTTCTATTAATTTAAACATAACACATTAATATGTCGGCGCTATAACCGATATGTCGTAATATCCGATATCGTTACAAGCGATATTCACTGGACAATAATTATTTTTTGTTATAATTATTACTCTAGAAAACAACAAAACTGCTGAAAGCGAAGAGTGACCAACAAACGTTCACACGATTCAAACAAGATTCGACTGGTCTGAAAAATATTGATGACTCATAACTTTAACGATAAAGTTTAAATGGATCAAACTTTTGTGAAATCGACAAAAGTTGATCGATTAAAGTTGAAACATACCGGGTGGGCAAAAAAACTGGACATTTTTTTTTTATTATAACTTTTAAACTATACCATCGATTTCAATGGGACAAACTGCTCTTGACAGAGAACTAATCATAGTTTTGACAAAATAATTTTTTTTGTCGGCCATCTAAAAATTCAAGATGGCGAACGAAATTAAATTGTACCCTTCAAAGATGCTCGTTTATTCTTGTATTGCGAATGTGTTTTAATTATATAATTAAATCAGTAAAAAACCTGCATTCTTGCCACGCACAAAAAGGTATAAATCAGCAAAATCGGTTTGATGGTTCTAAAAAACAATATTTTTGTTTCAACCATTGTTTTGAACATTATACGATTGCCTTACCAATCATGTCTGCATTTATTTCCTTATACATTCATTACTACTGAACCGATTTTGATGAAATAAAAAACATACTGATTCATTGATTGCTTTATAAAGATCATGATCAAAATTTATCGGCATCTTAAAATTTAGGATGGCGGACAGTGTTAGCTCCCGCTAAATTTCGCGGTTGTTTATATATTTTTAAAACCACACAATTGTATGAAGGACAGAGCGCATTTCGCGTATTTGGACATGCGCACCAACAACCAGTGAGATCCTTGTCGACCGCCTCGAGAAAATGGCGTGTTAATTTCGTTCTCCAACTATTTCAAATTTCTACACCTCAAAGTGCTCGATTTTGGTGTACTGAAGCATAGAACTAGAAACTTCAGCCCTTCAGCTACGTGGTGACATCATTAGATCCAATCAGGGGCCCCTTAGAACGTGGAGAAAGTGGCTGCAAACTGGTGAGTGCATTTGTATCTGATTCCCGTTGTGTGGCACCAATATTTTACCTATGGACGATTGATTATTTCGTAATTTCATATCAATATATTTATGTTTGTTCGCGCATCATTTAATTAAATTATATACAGTCCATTGCATTTATCGTTTTTCTTACTGCGGGCATACCAGACAGAATAATACGTGATTATTAAAAATGGTGTTATTCTTATTTTCTGAAAATGTTTTAGTTTTTTATAATCCATAGAAAAGCACTACTTTTATCCCGCTTAACAAGGTACAAAGTAATAAAATCGGTTAAGTGGTTCTCACAAAATCTGATTTTGTTTTAACCATTTTAAGATTGCATTGCCAATTCTGTCTGCATTCAGTTCTGTATAAATTCATTATTACTAAGCCGATTTTAGTGAAATAAAAGATAACATGGCGCAAACTGATTGGTCTTTAAAGCTTGCATCATGATTTTTTTTTATTTCACTAAAATCGGTTCATTAGTAATGAATATATAAAGAAATGACAATGCAATCGTATAATTTGTAAAACAATGGTTAAAACAAAATCAGATTTTGTGAGAACCACTACACCGATTTTATTAATTTGTACCTCTTGATGCGGAAAAAAGTACCGGTGTGTTTCAAATAAAAAAAAACTAAAGAATAAATGGGCCATTTTGAAGAATCAAGTATGCTTCTGTCCGACATCTTAAATTCCAAGATGGCGGAAAATTTCGATAACAATCTTTAAGGAGCAATCAATTCTCAACACGATTTTTTTATTTCACTAAAATCAGTTTAGTAGTAACGAATTTATAAAAAAATAAATGCAGACAGAATTGGCAAGGCAATCGTATAATATACAAAACAATGGTTGAAACAAAAATAGTTTTTTTGAGAACCAACGCTCCGATTTTACTAATTTGTACGACATTTTTTGAGGGAAAAGTAGTGATTTTCTATAAAAAAAACTAAAACGTTTTCGGAGCATAAGAATAAACACGCCATTTTGAAAAATCAAGTATGATTCTGCCCACCATCTTAAATTCCAAAATGGCTAAAAATGCCGATAACAATCTTTAAAGAGCAATCAATTCTTACCACGATATTTTTTATTTAATCAAAATCGGCTTAGTAGTGATGAATTTATAAGGAAATAAATGCAGACATGATTGGCAGAAATCGTATAATATGCAAAACAATGGTTGAAACAAAAATGTCTTTATTTAGAACCACTAATCCGATTTTGCTAACTGGTATCTTGTTGTGCGTGGCAAGAATGCAGCTCTTTCACTAGTTAAAAAAAAATAGTTAAAACATGTTCGCAACACAAGAATAAACGAGCATCTTTGAAGGGTACAATTTAATTTCGTCCGCCATCTTGGATTTTGATATGGCGGACAAGAAAAACGAATACCTACCTGTTTCTATAATAGGACACAAAATGCACACAAAAAATATATTTAGTAAAAACTCTGATTAATTCCCTATCAAGTGCAGTTTGTCTCATTAAAATCAATTGTATAGTGCAAAATTTATAATGAAAAAAAATTGTCCCGTTTTTTTTGGCCCACTTGGTATGTTTTCACAGTTTTTATTCGATTTTATTTGACCAACCAAAGTCGATCAACTAAAATCGATTCGTGAGAACGCGCCTTACGTGACTTGCTCTATCCTGTCACAGACTTCTTTGCGTTTCTGGCGTTTCCTGTGTTGGTCCATTCCTTTTTTATCTCTTTCTGGGCCCACTTTGTTAGGGCCGATTTCATTGGTATGTTAGGCAAACTCGCTATTTAGTCTCATTCACTATTCAGTGAAATGCAAATGAATGAACAAATTGTATCAAGTGCAAATGCCACTGAAACTAAACAAACCACTACAAACACCGTTGGAACGACCTCAAGTCAGCTTGTACAAACTTGAGTACTTTTGGTTTGCGTAAGTAAATTTACCGAGACGATATGGTAAGACATAAGTGAAGCCAAATTTTAGGTACTCATGGTATGCTGTTTGGCAAATCACAAATTAAGTTTGCCAAATCGCAAATTGTGGGATTGCGACTTTGTATTAACTGTGCAATTATATTATTGTATTAGTCCAATTTGCCCATGGGTAAAGAGGTAGTTTCATAACGGACGAGATTTGATCATTATGTTAGCAAACATTCTATCCATCGAAAAGGGGAATGGTTAATCTGGTGATTCTTTGTATGGATTCGGTGACCTGACCATTCAGGAAATCACCAAATTGCACAGGGTATATGTAGTCCTATTTGGAGCTAGCAGCTAGTGGGGGAACATTGTAGCTCTCTGTACCCTGTTGATTATGCCAAAAGGTTTATGACCTATTATTGGTCTAAAGCCGGGATCCCATTTTCATGTATTTGGCAAAATATTCGTCAATTGTCTAAATTTGTCAAGTAGTGGAAATGGTGGTTGTCGGTAAAAATTCAAACTGATTACAATTATTTGCGTATTTGACAAGTTCCTGCTTTTAAATGCACTTTCACGACGTGCCTGCTTGTTCAGCAAGTTTTATCTGTTTTCGGTTTTCGGGCTCGTGTCACATCGTGTAATTGGCGAACTTGTCAAATACAGGAGTAGTGGGAGCGCTGAACTTATCAAATTGACTTCGGAGCTTGGTGTACTTGTCAAGTATGCCGAAGTACGCAAACAACTGCGTACTTACCAAATACACGAGAATAGGGGCCCGTCTTTAGGCTGCAACCATTGCATTATGTCTTATATCATGATGACTAAAACATAGTTTGAAGTCTACTGGGGTCTATTGACTAGATAGTCTTTAAATTATTATGTCGAACATAAAAGGTGCCAGGTTAGATCCATTTAGGATACTAACCGCCACTAGCATACAATCATAAATAATCCCTTGTAAACCCGCCTTATGGAACACGAGGTGAAAAATACACGAAAACCCCATGTGCTCAATTGACGTCCATGATTGAATAATAATTACACAAGCTTGTTCATTAATTCCAATAAGTTTAGCATTTTGCTCTTTTTGCTATTGTTATTAACTAATTTAATCAAAACATCTGCATATAAAGCGCACCCGTAAACTCTCGCATCGCAAAATGCAGAATTTTAATTAAGAGGTAGTTAAGCGCACATTTATTGGGTCGTTACAATCACACGTATTTAAAAAGTTAAATATTGCTTTTTTATTATTAAATGTCAATAATTGTAACCCCATTTATAATTTGGCTATAGTTACAAGCAATTTTTTATGCAATCGAGTAAGAGCACGCAACTTCTTAGTGAAGAAGATAGAAATATTGATAAGTTGTATATAGAAACAATTAATCACATTAAAGTTACGATTCATGAAAATAATTAAATTGGAAGTAAAGATAAAGAAGCTGTTTTGTACCTTCTTGATGTAATTTTTAACCAATATGAGTTAGAATTAAAAAAAATGTTATGTATATTTTCGAAAAAACTTTATTAGGCATTTTAAATTGGGTAAAGTTGTGTATTAGAACAAGAAAAAAAGTTGAAATAAAAATAATCATTAAAAAAATTCTGCGGGCAATTTTTTTTATAAAAATCAATATTTTTTTGTTTTGGTATAAAATTTTAACATAAGTTTCTAGGAAAACAATAAAATAATTTGTAATTAAAAAAAAAAACATATTTTTGAATAACAATTAGCTGAGTATTCATTTAGCTTTGAGTGATTTAGTTTTTTTGTAAAACCTTTTTTCCCCCACTCCTATAACTCCAAAAATCCTATATTGTACAAACAGATGTGTGTTAACCCCCATGTTACATAAACTTTTTATTCAGGAATAACCTCCTCTATCACCTGCTGCACTATGGCCCTTAAGTTATGTGACACCCTGTATATCCCCGTAAATCCACATAAGAAGAACATCCCCTAAACTATTTAACTAGGTCCTGTTTTTAAAAACTTGGATTAGGAAGAAACAGGCACCCAGGTGAACGGATAATACTTGAACCACCCAAAACATGCTGACGATATCGCCTTAGTAACAGATAAGAAAGAAAAACTTATAAAAATATCGGAAGAACTGGATACAGTAGCAGCTAAAAATATAGGCTTGTGTATGAACTACACTAAAACTAAAATCATAGAAAATACAGATGAAGATATCCCGGTCAGAATAAACCAAAAAAAAAAAAAATGGGAGATGTAGTAGTAGAAGTTTTAAAAAATATCTTCTAGGGCCTGGTTAAATAGTTAACGGGATATTGTGTCACCCTGTCCGATACCTCTTTTTATAGGGATTGGCTTGGTTCCTTCGTGGATTTTGATTGATGTTCCTTCGCTATATATATATATATATATATATATATATATATATATTGGCTATCTGTATATATAAGTCTAAATTATACGCATTTGTAATGACGTCACCAGGTGAGAAAAAAACGTATGGCGTAGATATTTTTGCCAATCAACGTTTTTTGATTGACAGTGACGGATACTTCACATAACCAATTACCTACCTATTTAAATCATAGACACTAGTTTTTTTTAAAAGTTTATTGTCACCGCTGTTTATAATATAATAAACAAAGATAAACAAAAATGACGTCATTACAAATGGGTATAATTTGAACTATTTATGTATCCGTGATCTATTCGACTATTAATTTAAGATGATTTCACTGCCCAGTGCTCAATTCTATGAACGCAATATATAGTGGAATGTTATATTCGTTGGCTCGTTTTATTAGGATTTTCATGGTTAATAAGTGGTCAACTGTACTGAAACCTTTCCTAAAGCCTGCTTGTTCTTTTGATTGATAGCCGTCAAATTTTATTGTTAGTCTAACTGTTAATATTTTTGTGAAAAGCTTATAAATTACATTGTGGAGTATCGATAGTTTTTGAGATCTGCTCTATCGCCTTCCTTGTTTGGAAAGCGACACTTTCTAATGTAACATATAACATAATTAAGGGAGTTTTTGAGATGTTTAACATTGTGACAACTTTAACTGCCTTGGCCTGGCCTACTTAGAATTTTTGAAACACATTTAAAAAAGGAAAAATATTAAAACTTTGATTTTAGGCATATTTTACAAAATTATTTTTCTCTATTTTGGAAATTGGTGTATTTAATATTTTTTAATAAAGGCCACACAACAAAACAGTAGTAGTGTCCACTAGGGAATGATTTTTAGCTAGTAATTAACACAACCAAAACGAAGTGTCAAATGAGGATTCCAAAAACTTGCTAAAGAAAATAAAACGTTTTTGCGTTCCTTTCTGCAGTGTTTTTTTAATTTAGTTTGAGAATTCGATTTCCAAAAGTTTTTTTTTTCTGCGCTTCTCTTAAACCCGTTAAAATGGGCGAGTAAGCACCTAGGTTAATTTGTTCACAAGAGTTCAGGAGGCGTCAAGAGGTTTCTTGTTTAGAGATAATGAAAGCGGCGCGAAAAGAAAACTAATGGTTTTCTGTGGTTTCCTGTGGGATTTTTAAAGCAGGAGTAATGACAGAACAGTTAGCAGTAAAAAGCGTTCATTTAAAAAGAAGACAAAAAATCAATTTAAATATACAGCCAGGCTATGCTGCACTGTCTTAAAATTAAATTGACTTTTTCCTTTGGAAAATATTGACTAATAAAATCGATGCGACTGGCAGATTTAGACCATTAAAACACGAGTTACAGCGATAATTTGCAATAGTGCAAATTATCGCTATATTTTTCTTAAATACGGTAGAGCATAAATATGGGGATACCCATGCATTCTCAGACGCGTGGAGCCAGGACCCCCATTTAATTCTTAATGTTTCTTTTTTATGAAGACAGGATTTCGGTTACTGCGCATGCGTCAGTTTTCATAGCTTTGGAACACACTCCGTTACGTCACTACATTACTTCACACTTGTCAAAAATTTGTTTTTTTTTCTAAAAACTAGTTGAAAATTTATCAAATTGTGGATTAAAACTAGTTTTTCTAAAATTAGTTGTGCAGATTTATTGTGAACACTATGAAGAGTCTTTAATGCCATCTATAAACCCCTGTTAACTGTATTCACAAATTATAAAGAAAAGTACAAGTACTTAACTATGGAATAGCACTCCCTTACTTCTCCCGGACATTTTCCCACAAACCCACATGTTTTACGTGTATTATTTCCCATTTTTCACAGAAAACAGCATAATTTTACACGACAAACGCAAAATATAAATAAACAACAAATATGACGTCCATCCACACAGCAGCTGTGTCTCAAAGTGACAAAACACACGCATGCACAGTTGAAAGTTCGCGTCTGCGAATTTAAATTTGCCATTTTTTTCAAAATGCACCCAATAAATTATGCTCATTTCGTTTGTAAAGACCAATTTGGAACTCGAGGGGGCTAAGCCCCCTTTAATTGCGCCCCTGCATTACCTGTGATATAACACTAATAAATATAACAAAAAAATTTCCAAATATTCCAAATGAACTACGGGAATGTGTATATGACCAATATAGAGTTACAGCCGGCGAGCTTTGCATCATTGAGGGGCAGATGACGCTGAAATAAATTCGTCTATTACGCAATATTCAGGGACTACTAGTACGATTTAGTTGCATGTGTGAGTTTCGAGGTTTATGTCTATCATATAAATGCCATTGGATCATAGTAGGGTCACTGCATCACGAAGACGTAGTGATGGAGACGCCAGGCTTCCAGGATGCAGTGACCCTAGATCATAGTACTTGCCATCGCCATCTACCCCTCAATGTTGCGAAGCTTGCCAGTTGCTACTCTATATGGGTCATATACTCATTGACTACGGTTAAACAAATTCAAATGTATGCATTATATAACAGAGGAGCTATCTACTGATCATCAAAAATACGTCTGTAGAATCAACTAACTTTTTTAAAAACCCAAATGCAAAGAACCAACATAAATACTTAAAACGTGCAAAGTTACTTGCCCAGAAGTTTTGGTACCCTCGACTTGTGTCCCTAAATAATCTGACTGTTTTTATTGTAAAAACTGTCAGAAAAATTATTTAGGGACACTACTAGACCTTTTTCTCTGCCCTGTTTCTTTTGCAACATTTAATTACAGATTATTTTAGTTTTGAGAGAGCGGAAGAATTTTTAAAAGTTAAAATTTGGTTGCCCTCTTAATGTGGGTGCCTAAGGCGATTGCCTCGCTGCCTCGCCATTTGGCAAGCCCCTGGTACCACCCACGATTCTCCGAAAACTACTAAAAATTTAAGAAAAGCCCGACACACGTCGATTTTGAACTGTACCGTCTTGCCTGTGTTGCTTATTTTACCCCTATCTGATACCTGTTCAGCTACTCGACCTTTTAAACCAATCTATCGCTAGTCATTATGCGACCCCGTATCCCGGCGCCCTTACGTAAATATTATGGTTTCCTTCCGAACACGGTACAAAGAGATGAAATGTCCTATTTATTTAACACGGGATGGACATAGTGGAACTCTGTGTACAGGGTGACCTGACTTGACTACCTTTACACCAGAATTTAATTATGTAGGTCAGCATTTAGTTTAAATTCATAAACCTAGTAATAACTGGCTAAAATAAAATTCTTCTCTTTATTAGAACTATCTATCAATAAATCTATTTAGCGTTCTTTGGTCCATCTTGGGACATAGGGCTCTACCAATATCTTCCACTCTTCTCTGTCTGTTGCCGTGTTCATCCATCGTTTTCCCGCATGTTTCTTTAAATCGTCCGCCCATATCCATCGTGTTCCCGCATGTTTCTTTAAATCGTCCGCCCATCTCATAGGGGGTCTTCCCTTACTTTATTGTCTCAAGGTCTCCAGTTTACATACGATTATCTTTTTTATAACGGGCAAATTTCCGTTTTAATTTTGCTACCTCTCCTCTGACATCCCTTACTTTATTTTTTTTCCTTATCCATTAATTTCTTTCTGTTAGCTTTACATATAACATTTGTCTTTCGAAGAAGTTATTTTGACAGCCTAACTTGTAATTTTATCAAAAAAGGAAATAATTCATTTTTGGATCACAATTATAATAGCTATGTATTCATTTGAGTGCAACAAACTTTCTTTCTTTGTAAAACTTTTTTCCCTCTTCTAACTAAAACCCCATTACTAAAAAACAGATGAGTGTTGATCGACCCCAACTTTCTTATTAGAAATAACCTCCTGTATCACCTGCTGCACTTTGGCTCACAAGTTATGGGACACTCTATATAAATGTAAATTTTGAAAGTTTTTGTAATTTTGAAAATATTTTAAATTTTTGTAAAATTCTGAAAATCTAAAATTTTTTCATTGAAATTCATAAACACTTTAAAAATTATCAAAATATTTAAGATCTGATTTTTAATTATTTGTGAAAAATTTCAATTATTTTGAAAAGTTTTGTAAAATTTCATAACTATAAATAAATTTTGTTTAAAACCTTTTATGATTCACGTCTAGGTTCATAATTATCCCAAGAGCATAAATGGGCAATTAGACTAGTATTATTGCTAGATCGTAGGCAATATTTACACCGGCACATAAAATAAAAAAGCTATCTGTATATTTGATCAAACCAACTTATCCGGGGTCCTTAATATAATAATAATATAAAAACGTTGCAAAAAATGCGAAAACCGCTGAAAAAAATATGAAACATTTTTTGAATGATGTCAACGTTGCTTTATAAAGAAGCTCTCCAAAGTTTCATTTAATGGCTTTGAAAATGTACCATTCAACTTCACCGTGTAATATTGCAATACTTTGATCAAATTTTTCCCAACTTATTCGAAATTTTGGGGGTGTGTGCACTTTTTTCCGTAGGCACTGTTTTCCACAGGTGATTTCTTCATTAAGTGCTTTTCTGTTCAAGCAAGTCAACAAAAATATAACTTTTTTCAGCCTTTAGCTTACCTGTAGTAGATAGCAGCTCTTATACACTTTGGTTATAGTATTTATGGACAAAAAAAATTGGCAAGAGTAGCTACGTAGAGCCATCCTAGTTCTTCTAAGTGTAAAAGTAGCCTTATTTTTGTTATAAATAAAAATTTTAATTAATTTGTAAAAACTATGTTAAGTTGCTGTCATTTTTCAGATACATGTATGGATATGTATATACAATTTCCTTTTTTTAAAAATTGTGATTGCTAAACTTTGACGCTATAATCCAATTTTGTTGAAAATGTAAGATGTGGGTGCGTAAGAAATGAGTTTTCAAAAACAAGTTATATTTCAAAAACTGCAACCTTGATAAACCTTCACGTTATGATAAATAATATAACTCTGAAAACCTCATTTTGTAAGCTGTCTTGGTTCTCAAATTATGATTTTTTAAAAATATTTGAAGTCCTATACTACCCTTCGCAGCCCCCCACAACCATCAAAATTTTATTTGCTTTATCCACGGGCAACGCGAAGTTTCTTAAAATCTGTTTATTGGTTTTTAAGATAACTTGTCCCAGACAGACAGACGAATAGATGGACAGACATCATCACAAAATTTGGTAGTTGGAACCTTTTTGGTCCAAATAACGTATTTTGAGTTTTTTTTCAAAAATAGCCTTCCTAAAAATAAATATTAATGCAAAAAAAATTTTTTTTTTTAAATTTAAAAAAGGCAATATTAATAATTTTGGGAATTTTTTGCACGGTTCTATGTAAAAATATTATATTAATCTAAATTACTCCACGGATTGAGTGCAGGTAAGCTATAAATGACAAATTTTCGATTTAGCTTCTGTTAACATGTTAAGAAAATAGGTCAAATCAGCAATATACATGGCAGTTTAGTAGGCTAATTCGATAAAAAGTGTTAAGAGATATCAGAAAAGGTTAGCTAGTATAGTAAAATACGGTTTTTAAATTAAGATTCGGAATTACATTTTCAACAAAATTGGATTATAGCGTCAAAGTTTAGCAATCACAATTTTAAAAGAAAGGAAATTGTATATACATTCCATACATGTATATAAAAAATTATAGCAACTAGAGTAACGTAGTTTTTACAAATTAATAAAAAATTTTATTTGTAACAAAAATAGCCTTTTAGGATGGCTCTACGTAGCTACTCTCGCCATTTTTTTTTGCCTATAAATACTATAACCAAAGTGTATAAGAGCTGCTATCTACTACAGGTAAGCTGAAGGCTGAAAAAAGTTATATTTTTGTTGAATTGCTTCAACAGAAAGTACTTAATGAAGAAATCACCTGTGGAACGCAGTGTCTACGGAAAAAAGTGCACACACCCCCAAAATGTCGAATAAATTGAGAAAAATTTGATCAAAGTATTGCAATATTACACGGTGAAGTTGCAAAAATGGTACATTTTCAAAGCCATTAAATGAAACTTTGGAGAGCCTTTTTATAAAGCAACGTTGACATCTTTTCAAAAATGTTTTATATTTTTTCAGCGGTTTTCGCATTTTTTGCAACGTTTTTATATTATTATTATATTAACGACCCCGGATAAGTAGGTTTGATCAAATATACAGATAGCTTTATTATTTTATGTGTCGGTGTAAATATTGCCTACGACCTAGCAATAATACTAGTCTAATTGCCCATTTATGCTCTTCTGATATTTATGAACCTGGACGTGAATCATAAAAGGTTTTAAATAAAATTTATTTATAGTTTTATTTACAAAACTCTTCAACAATATTGAAATAGTTCACAAATATTTAAAGATCAGATCTTAAATATTTTGATAATTTTTAAAGTTTTTATGAATTTCAATGAAAAAATTTCAGATTTCCAGAATTTTACAAAAATTTTAAATATTTTCAAAATTCCAAAAATTTTCCAAATTTACATTTATATAGGGTGTCCCATCACTTGTAAGTCAAAGTGCAGCAGGTGATAGAGGAGGTTATTTCTAATAAGAAAGTTGGGGTCGATCAACACTCATCTGTTTTTTAGAAATGGGGTTTTAGTTAGAAGAGTTAGGGAAAAAAATTTTACAAAAAAAGAATAATTGTCACATTCAAATGAATACATAGCTATTATAATTGTGATCCAAAAATGTATTATTTCCTTTTTTGATTAAATTACAAGTTAGGGAGTTATAGGCTGTTAAAATAACTTCCACAAATGTATAAAAAATAAAAATCTTAAAAAAAAATTATATTTGCTTACTTATTTTGTTAAAAAATATCAATGATACTTTATTAATGTCTCCGTAGAGACTTATTTTTAAGAACAAAAAATAATAAGAAATACATTGCGTTTAATATGGTATTAAAAAAGTTTGTTCAAAAAAATAGATTCCCTGAAAAAAAATTGACCGCATAAATTTTTTTAAAAATATTTTCATCTACACTTAATGCTCTTGTTCCAGTACAGGGCTTTTAAAAAAGTTAGTATCAAAAAAGTGTAAAAATCGCCAACTTTGATGTTCTGCATCTCGAGAAAGTTGTACACAACAGTAGATACCATTCTAAATCTAAAGACTAATATTTATTTCATTGTGAATTTTCTATAAGTCAAAACTTTTTTTGTTTGGTTCGGTTCGGTTCGGTTCGGTTCGGTTCGGTTTTTTTTGTCGTTTACACCTTACATCATAAAATCAGCCTACAAAACCACCCTATATATTAATTGATTTGGCAGGAGCAATTTCCAAAAAATTTGAATCTGAATCGATATTTTTTGTACCTTACCTGCACTCAATCCGTGGACACACTCTATATAACTTATATATAGATTGATGCACAGAAAAATGGAGAACCAAATTATTCAAAGATAAAAAAAATGTAAGACGTATATTTTAGTTAAAGTCATATTTCTAAAATGTTTATAAAAAAAAAACGAAATATTTGTTAAGTTATACAATGAAAGAAAGGAATATGTACTAGTGAAAAATAGTCCTGCGTATTACCGTTTTTAGATGTTTTACAAAAACTAGGCTACCATTAACCTTAAACTTCAAGGCATCTCATCGCGACCTATTATAATGAAACCGCGACAAAAAACAATTTTATCCTAATTCCGTTGAAATTGACTACCCCTCTTTATTTTTGTTGAAAATTAAATTTTTTATCAATTTTTGAAAACCACGTTATACTCTTACTGCTGTCATTTTTGAGATAAATACAATTTTTTCTTTTTAAACATTGTTACTGGTAAACTTTGATGCTGAAAAATTTTGGTGAAAATGTTATTTTTGATCTAAATTTGAAAACAGCGTTTCGCTAACTGCTGTGGTTTGTAAGATTAGATTTCTTTTTTAAATTTGTATCTCAAAAACTGTGCCTCCGACGAAATTTGACTTTATTAAAAATATAATTAAAATAATAAAAACAAAATCCTTACCCCACCCCGATCAAAATTTAATAGCCTTATCCAAGAGTACCGGAATTTGATTAACATCAGTTCATTGGTTTTGGAGTTATCATGTCCCAGAGAGACAGACACACAGAGACTGACAGACACCATTACAAGATTTGGTAATTAGGCTTTTTATAACCCAAATAACTTATTTTAAGTAAAATTTAAAAAAAAAATTAACGATCCCAAAAGACTTCCATACCTATGGTATGGATGGCTAACAAATGCGAGCAAATCCTCTTCGTAAACTTAATCAAAAAATTTTATAAAAGGAGGAATAAGGACTTTTTTCTGGTAAATCAGTCTAACCAACGATAATATTAAAAGAAGTTTCTGTTCCAAAGTTTGTTTCGGTTTACTAGCTTGCATTTAAAATTGGTCCAAACTAGAGTGTTAAATTATGAACATTCGAGAAGTGAGTATAACTAAGACTCCTCTAAACTCTCCAGTTAAACACCCTGTACGTGGCGAGTATTTTTTATCTTTTGGGAACAGGTGTGTGAAACGAGAGGTTTAGATGGCCAACAAATTGACGTACGTAAAGCCAGGATATAGGGCTAATATAGACCTACTTTCTGAAATTATTAAATTGCGTTGACAAAAAAGTTCGAAAAGAAAGTTTGGTCAGCCACTAAACATCAATTTCTTTAAATGTACGTAGTTGTGAATAACTTTGTGGCTACCTTTATTGTGCTTTTTTTATCCTTAAATAGCAAAACGTTTCAAACCACTATCTAAATTATTTAAAATAAAATATTTAAAACACCGCAACAAGATAAATTAAATTGGGTGGCTTTGCTCAGCACCCATCTCACTACGTGGTGGTTATTTTCATGAATTTTTTGGCATGCAATAAATTATTTTTCCTGTGAAAAATTTAAGGAAAATAAGAACAAAAATATTGAGTGTGAAGCCAACAGCAACCACTACTTCGAGGGAAAATACTCCTACGGGCATTGAGTTACAACGAAAGCTTATAATTCTGCGTATAATTCACATAGCTTGTGCTCTACACAAGGATGATTCATATCCTTAAAATCGACGTTGAAGACATAGTTTTAACAAGTTCTTAACAAAAGCATCTCACTATTCACCTATGAATGGTCCAAGAAGGACGAAACCGGTCGAAGATTGGCATGGATCACTGTTCCTGTAGCTTGTCAGGACCTGTTCCAAACAAAGATGATTCAAATCATTTTCCAGGAAGTCCTAAACATAACCCGAAATGACGTTTAAAACCTACGCGCATTGTTTCTGTTCGGTTTTGGATTCGAGCACAGCCTTCGTAAACTAACGAGCCACGAACCAGAAGAAACGGCAACACAGCGTGGAGGCCAGTCATTTTCGTCCACGTGCGTCGCCCACCACGCTAGTTACTGGCCGTTTCCGCGCAGATAATGTTTTTTTTTAACTTTTAGTATATTTCAAATCGCGTTACCAAATAAAACAACTGTTCTGGTTTTAGTGAGATGTGTGGTGAACTTAAAATTATATTACCTACTTAATAAAAGCTGTGTAAAAAAGACCTTTTGTACACCGGTAATAAGTGAGGTTAGATGTTTGTTTTTGTTTGGAATTTTTGGTCTGTTTTTTCTTTTTAAATTTTAAACATGCCGCGAAAGTGTTGGGTACCCGGTTGCAAAAGTAACGATGCATTAATGAAGAGGGTCACGAAACAACCTTTAGCTTCCCAAAAGAAAATGACCTAAAAAATGCTTGGCTTCAGGCCATACACAGAGAAGATTATGTTGTGACTGCATCTTCAGTGGTTTGTTGGAAACATTTTGACATAAGTGACGTTGGTAGAATCGAGATAATTAGGGATAAAGAGGGAATACAAAAGGAGGTGCCACTAACATTCCCTAAGTTAAACAATGGGGCAATACCTCGGCTATTTGAATCTCAACCCGAGTATATGTCAAACCCCAAACCTCTAGTAAGAGAAAATCCTGACGACAACGAAAAATACTCTGCCAATCTATGGGCACCTAAGCTCACACTGGGTACTATAGTTATAGTGTATCTACGTGAAAGCTAATATAACTAAAAACTGAAGTATGTTTTATTGAACTCCAGACTTAATTACCTTTCGTTTGATACCACACAAGCCATGTTTTGACTTAAACTCTAATTTTTCAAATCTACCCCCACCCTTTTTTTAAAAACTAAAATGTATTTTGTTTAACTCCAGACTCAATTACCTTTCGTTTGATATCACACACGCCATATTTCCACTTAAACACTAATTTTTGAAATTTACCCCCCCCCTTTTTTTAAATAAACTAAAATGTATTTTGTTTAACTCCAGACTCAATTACCTTTCGTTTGATATCACACACGCCATATTTTTTCATAAACTCTAATTTTTGAAATCTACCCCCACCCTTTTATTTGGCTTGTGTTCGGTGGATTTTGTTCATTTTTAAATGGGACCATCTCGATCCAAAACCCAGCCTGGGTACCAAATTTCATTAAAATCGGGCAAGCGGTTTTTGAGTTATGCGCGTTGGTCGTTACAGACAGACATACAGACACACAGACAGACAGACAGACAGACAGACAGACAGACATACAGACAGACAGACAGACAGACAGACGGCGCAACAAAAAAGTTTCAAAATCATCTGAAACGCAAAGATATATAAAAATTTTTGAAATCGGAGCAACTTTTTTTTTCTCGAAAAAATTAGGATCACCATAGCTCACACTACTATAGTATAGTATATGTGTGAGCTAAAATTGAAGAAAGGGAGGGTATGGAAATATATATAAATATATATTGCGTTTATAGACTTCGAAAAAGCCTTGAGCACTGGGCAGTAAAAGATCTTTAATTAATAGCCGAATAGATCACAGATATACAGACTTAATAGCCAGTATATATAGTGAAGCAACAACATTAATCAAAATCCACAGAGGAACCAAGCCAATCCGCATAAGAAGAGGTGTCAGTTGATATTTATTTCCAAATGTTTTGTTTGTTTTAAAAATTTTATGTAACACGCCTCAACACAGTTTATTAGTTTTTACAAAAAAAAAATACAAAATCGCCAAACTACAATCAAAACAAATAGCAGATGTTTATATCTCCCATGTATATATCGGCCCACCAGCCGGCCAATTTGCGATGTTGCCTTTTCTGGTTCGTGGCTCGTTAGTTTACGAAGGCTGCGATTCGAGACGTTACCACCGACCGACGGCGACACACGCTGTACGACTCGAAGCTATTGGCTGCTATGGGCAGGCTCTGTTTATTTTGCATTAGGTACAATCACGTGATCAGCTTCGAAAAGAAGATCTTGGTTATTAAAGAAAGACTCATGACTTATTGATTAGAAAGAAACTGACTTGTTTAAATTAATTATGCACATTTATTACACGCACGCACAATTTTTATTTTTTTGATGAACGACAAAATTTTTATTGAAAATATATGGGAATATAGTGATCATATTTTAACCTTAAAATAAGTTATATCTTAGTCTGAGCCTGACGAGATCGACGAAAAAGATTATTAAAAGATAAACCGAGTGTAAGCTAAACCAGAACGCGGGGACATTTGATCATCAAAAATAGGCTAATACCACATCCGTTATGGCTATTAAAGATAAGTAGTATAAGTAATAAGTCGCTACTGCATCAAATTAGAATATTGAGAACCACGACTTCAGTTGAAAATATATGGAGCAAAAACACCCCAAGGACACTAGATTAAGTTTAATTGAAAAAAAACTGAATAGTAGGTACGCCCAAAACAAACAACATTCGCCCTAAACAAATTTCTAACTGCAACGACCTTAAGCACACTCACTAAAATAGGAAAAGACATCGACAATTTTCTTGAAATATTCTAGAACTCCTGATACTAATAAAAGTTTAACGTTTTTCATGGGCGCGCCCAGAGGCGGAGCCCCGGGGGAACCCCTCCCCAAGCCTAAATTATTTACAGCATTTTTGACATATTTTATGAATAAAATAAATGCATTCATGACGGATCTGACATCTTCCTAGTAAAGCCGTGATAATATATTAACCTTGAAAACAGTTTTTTGTAAATATTTCAGCAGCATTAGCATTAATGGATTTTGGTCAAAATCTAATCAGCTCGTAAACTGTGTCGAACACTATTTTACCTGAAAATTTTATGAAAATCGGTTTAGCGGTTTAGGAGTTATTGTGTTACGGACATAAATAATATACACACATTCACAGACAGACATCATGACGATATTGCTAGGATAGGTCAAAATACATCCATATAGCACATTTAAGGCGTGAAAAAAAATTTTTTTTACGAAAATAATACCTTTTCTAGCCATTGCTACGCGGGCTAGGATGGTAAAAATAAAAACTAGTATAAAATACTCTCGGGCCCCCTCCAGGACATATTCCTGGGTGCGCCACTGGTTTTGTTAATTAAAAAAGTAAGTGCGAAGAAAAAAGAAGTAAAAATGCAAAACTGAGTTGTCTATGTTCTACGCTCCACTTTAGTCGAATATGGACATCAAGAGGATTTGCACAAAAAATCTAATATTTTCGGAAGCTCGTAGTAAAATACTTGAATTTTTGGAATTATGTTTACTTACCCGTATTTGACCTAAACTTAAGGGGATGAGAAAATTCGCCGCGGTTTGATAAGCCGCGAAATTTTTTTTGATTTTTTTTAAAATTAGGTTTGGAAAAACCACTTTTGAAAAAAACATTTTTAAAAATATTTTTTTCCTAAAAGATATCTTTTTATTTATATTTCAACGCAATAAGTTTTTTGGGTGGGTATTAACCATGAAAATCCTATATATTGTGTTTATGGACTTCGAAAAAGCTTTCGATAGCATTCAGCACTGAGCAGTAAAAGCATCTTTAATTAATAGCCAAATAGATCACAGATATACAGACTTAATAGCCAATATATATAGCAAAGCAACAACATTAATCAAAATCCACGAAGGAACCAAGCCAATCTACATAAGAAGAGGTGTCAGCCAGGGTGACACAATATCCCCTAAATTATTTAACCAGGGTCTAGAAGATGTTTTTAAAAGCTTAGATTGGGAAGAAATAGGCATCAAAGTAAACGGACAATTCTTGAACCACCTAAGATATTCTGATTATCGCCTTAATAACAGACAAGAAAGAAGAAATGATAAAAATTCTGGAAGAACTGGATACTAATAATAACTAAAATGATAACAAACACAGATGAAGATATTACCAATATAACCAAAAGAAAATAGACAAGTAGAGGAATATATATCCCTGGGAAAAATTATTAAATTAAAAAAATAAAACTAAACAGCTAAGATCAAGAGACGAGTGAGATTGGCAGGGCAGCATTTGGTAAATTAAGCTACATATTAAGAAATAAAAAATATCCTCAGTACCTCAAAACGAAAGTGTATAACCAATGTAGCCTTCCTGTACTTACCTATGGATCCCAGATCTGGACACTTACAAAAGCAAACATGAATAAGGTAACATAAGCCCAAAGATCAATGGAAAGACAAATGTTACACGTAAAGCCAACAGATAGAAAAAGGAATGAATGGATAAAAGTAGCAAAATTAAAATGTAAATTTTCCGGTCATAATATCAGACAGAAAGACGATCCACTATAGGAAAAAAAATCCAAATTTTGGCCAATATAGGACGAAAATAAGTTTACCTTTTAGTTATAAAATTACCACCAAAAATATTTAAAATAACCAAGTCATCAATATTTTTAATAATAACATTTGAAATCTATGTAGGCTGTGCTTGATGACAGCGCAAAGTCAGCTTATACGTCGAATAAAGTATTTCTTTGTTTTTTCTTTAAATATTTACTGATATTTCCAAAGGTGCTGTACCAAAGATACTAATTTAAAAGTGATTTTTTTTATTACCCATGAAGAACGAAGGTAAGATTGATTAATTATATACCTTTTGTTTTTAGAAGCTTACCTATTTTTATTTGCTGGTTTTAAATCAATATATAGCAGAAATCTGGCAAAAGAAATAAAATTGTTTGGTTAGGTTGAATTACAAAATGAGATCCGCAAGGATCCGATCAGGCCGATATGTAATAATATTCTTTAGAGTTTAGGCTAAAAGGCTGTTGAAAACCGTTTGCAACTATTTGCAACAAATGAGTTTTTTTTTACTTTTAGATGAACTCTGCATTAAAAATCAAGACCTTTTTGATGTGTGGTTGTCTGAGATAACACAAGTTTCCTTTGAATTAATTCATCATTTTTGGGTAATATTAGTTTCCCTGTGTTTCCAATTGCCTTTAAATTTGGCAAACCTTGAGAACTACTGCTTTGAAACTGCTTATATTTTAAGGTTATTTAAAGGAAAGAGATAAAATATGAAGTTAACTTTTACGGTGAAAACTACATATTACCAAGCTACAGGGCGTTCTAAAAATTCTTCTTTTTGAAAAGTGTCTATAATCCTTTATGTCTGATTTCTAATGTGTTGTCTTTTATATTTTTAAAAAAGTAAACTTTAACTTTGATCTGTTTAATTTTAAAAATCGACATTCAATTTGACTAAAATACAGCTCTACACATGCGGTTGTCTTATATCTCCTATGCAAGTTATTTTCAACACCCCAAAATTGCCCAATGGGGATCACCCTGTACATAATAAAATCTTATATAATTTACTAAAATGATTTTATACTCTTTAGTATACCACCTATAAAGGTCTTCAAAAATTGCTATTTAAAAAAATCGGTTTTGTTTGCTTAAATCATATTCTTTTAATATTGGCCAAAATAAAGACGTCTTATCCTACTGTGCGATCGATGGAACAAATGTATTGTAAACTGGAGACCTTGGGAAAATACAAGAAGTAAGGGAAGACCCCAAATGAGATGAGCGGACGATTTAAAGAAACACGCGGGAACTAGATGGAGGAACACGGCGACAGACAGGGAATAGTGGAAGATATTGGGGGAGGCCTATGTACAAAGATGGATTGAAGAAGGCTAAATAGATAGATAAATAGAGTATTTTCTTGAAAAAACTACCTACCCATTGAAAAAAATATATTTATTTTTAATTATTTTGTTTCGTGCAACATGTGATAATGTTGGTGTCTGGACCGGTTAGGACATGTTTGCGATTAATTGACATTGGTCAATGTTAGGTTTAACACAGATTTTGATCTAACAAAAAGAGGTCAAGGGAGCTATGGTTTACATTAAAATTGGCCGGCAGCGAATTGTACTCTACCCAAACTTAGCATATTTGAGAGACACACAAAATAATAAATATAAATTAAGCTAGTAACAATAATAATGAGACAGGGAAGTGCTAAAAGTGGCCATATTTTGTTGCACCTTGCACGAAACTGTATGGTTTGCAAATTAGAAAATATTTTGATATATGTAAACGGGGGTAGTTTTCAAAACTTTTTTCTGTAATTTAACCCTGTAAAATCCTAAAATTCGCTGGCTTTT
The DNA here is from genome assembly GCA_963576565.1 of Aspidapion aeneum. Classification (NCBI taxonomy): domain Eukaryota; kingdom Metazoa; phylum Arthropoda; class Insecta; order Coleoptera; family Brentidae; genus Aspidapion; species Aspidapion aeneum. The sequence continues at coordinate 96,741,099 of OY755043.1, forward strand.
AACTTTTGCAGTTTAAACCTCAGACAAATCTATTTACGAAATGCAACATTTATTCAGATAAACAACCGACGTAAATAGAATTACAAAAACTATTCACCGACAAACAAAAACTGCATGTTGGATTTGGGGTGAATACCAGTAAAAATACATTGACAACTTGTTTTTGTATTTAAACAAAGGTTATGAAAATAAATAATAAAAAATTAAAACAAAACAAAAATTTCAAACTATTTTTTTAATTCTGCTTAAAGCTTGATTTATGAATCATTATTTACAGTGCATTTGCCAATTTTCTTAAAAAATTTGGGAAAATGGTTATGTAATGTTTAAATTTACAGCTTGATAAACAAAGTTAAATTGAACTTACCCCAAAATAAGGTTTTATCGGTATGTTAATTGGAACAATTATTTATATATATATATATATATATATATATATATATATATATATATATATATATATATATATATATATATATATATATATATATATATAATGTTTATATATATATATATATATATATATATATATATAAACCATTTATTTAGCAAAAAACGCTAGTTATAAAAACAGAAATGTAAATATTATTTAAATTGTTTTAGTTGGGTTATAGGGGTGAAGACGGTTAGGTGAAATGAAACCACTTTTCTTTCGGCAACGTTTCGCTCCTGTGTTGGAGCTTTATCAAGCCCTACAATGGACAGACTTTATTAGGACACAGTCATGAAATTTAAAATAAACATGTTAAATTTTGATTGTCTAACCTTACAACTAAATTAAACAGAACAGCACTTACTCAAGAGCTGGTTACAATAGCGTCCAAAGTTTCACAGGGTGCGACTCAGCATACCAGCAGGCCACCATGGTTTATAGATTATTAGAATTACTTTTTTTTTGTTACAAAATATCTTTCTTCTAATTAATTTTCCCTTAATGTTTTTTTTTATTATTATTATACACTTCTGTGAGGTTATGTATGTATGGGGCACTGAAATCTAACTAAGTGGTAACGAAGATGTTAAATTAATAAAACGTGACTGATTTCATTGGGACTGTTCAAAATCTTAGCCCAATGTTTATTTTGACCCTATATGCTAAATCCACCCAAAATAAAACATCGACACACAGTTTTAAAATTTGTTAAAAACTTGTTTAAAAAACTTAATATTTTAATGTACTTATCCTATTTTAAAATTATTTCTATGATTGGTTTTTCTTATGAGTATTACATATGCATAAAATTGACATAAAACCAGTTATAAAATTGATAAAACAATACAAAATTACATACAAGAAACATACAATCCACATACAATGCACAATGGAACATTTTAACATTTTCACTATCTATATACCTTTCATTTTTAAATACTTATTTCTAAAGGAAACTTGCTGCATCTATATTAATTTACAACCACCAAGATTCTGTGGAACTAGAGATAAAAAAAAAAAAATTAAATAAAATTTTTATAAAAAATTTGTTCTGAAATTTAAACCTAAGTTATTCTCACCCGGAACAGACATGCAGACAGGCACACCGACACTACTGGGTTTCTTTATACATTTTGAGAATGTTACTGTATATTGGGGCAAGCCCTTCAGTGTCAGTTTTTAGGTTGACTGTATTTTCAAGATTGATATGTATCATTTCACTGATTTTGCGTTTATATGTGTGTGGTTCCCTACACAAAATTGAAGCCTTATCAAACTGGAACTGATGTCCCGTATCAAAATGATGTTTTGACAAAACAGTTTTATCTGCTTCAAATCTTTTATGGTTTCTGCAATCATTTTTGTACTGTTGAAGTCTTGATTTAAGACACTGTTTAGTCTATCCAACATAACATTTGTGACACTCACATGGTATTTTATAAATTAACTCAGACTGTTTTTAATGTGGGACTTTATCTATGAGTTTTGTGTAAAAAGCTAAACAGGAGTCTGTGCCCTTGAAACAACAATTTATTTTTTGAGAAAGTCCATCAATAAATGGGAATTTATAATATTTTTGACCAATTTTTTGATCCCTATTATTATTATTCTTATTATTAAATTTACTAATTGCTCTATTAATGAAATTAAGCGGGTAGTTATTATTTTTCAATAAGGTTTTAACTCTTTCTAAATTAGATTGATGAAATTTGGAACTGCTCAATGCAGTTGCTCTATGTAATAATCCAGTTATCATGCCTAGTTTATTAGACATGGGATGATTTGAATAAAAATTTAAAACACGGCCAGAACTTGTGGGCTTAGTGTACCAATTAAGTGATATAGAACCATTGAGATTATGCTGTAGCTCAGTGTCTAAGAAGCATAACTTATTATCTTTCTCCCTCTCCATTGTAAACTGCAGAGAAGGATGAACACTGTTAAAGGAGTCAAGTAATAATTGAAGGTTATCTTCAGGAGCTGCTAAAACAGTGTCGTCAACAAAACAGTACAAAAACGAAATAGAAAAAGGTAACAGTTTTAAAACCTCAGTTATTATATGGTTCATAATAATATTCGCTAGCACAGGCGAACTAGGATTACCCATAACGCTCCCGTCCTTTTGTAAATAAATTTTTTCTTGAAATGAAAAATAGCTAGATTCGAAACAGTATTGAATAAGTTCAATCAGAGTATTTTTTGGAATTTCAGTATTTACTGACAATATCAACTACCAATTGTTTTGGAATGTTGGTGAACAGACTAACCACATCCAAAGAGTCCAGGACATAGTTTTCAGGAATTGCTTGATTTTTAATTAGATCCGCAAAGTGGAATGAATCTTTTACGTTATAATGGAATGGAACTAAAATATTAAAACACTTATCAATAACATATAAAATAGTAAATATTATTACAACAACAAACAGTGAAAACGGACCAGAAAAGGAAAAAAAACAAAAAAGAAAGAACAGGTTTACAGAATCTCTTCATTAAGAATATTAAATTTTTTTTAGAAGATAAATTTTTAGGATTTTCTTAAAATTTTTCACTGTTGGAACAGCTTTTATTTCAGATGGAAGTATTAAATTCATCAAGGCCCTTAAAGAAAACTGAATTTGTTGCTGATTTTTTATTTCTATGTGGGATGTAAAAATCATTTTGTTGGCGCGTATAATGTGAATGCACTTGATTATTTAATGTTATTTTTCTGCAGAGGTAAGAGGAAGCATTACCTATTATAATCTTAAAATTGAAGACCAATACATTGTATCTAAAATACTCCACCACCGGCAACCACTGTAACTGCCTTAGCATTTCTCTAATTGGAGTATATTTATTACGCTGCAAAATAATTCTCATTGCCCTATTCTGCATTTTTTGAAGGCGGTTAATTTTATTTTGCTGCAGTAAGTACAAAATGGTTGCACAGTAATTATAATGAAGTAGAACAATGGTATTATAGACCACCAACCTTGACCAGATCGACAATCCGTTAGCACACCTAGCCAGATGATTAACACTATAACTTATTTTGGACATTATTGAGTTACAATGCTCTTTAAAAGTAATTTTTTCATCAATAATTACACCAAGGTATCGCATCTTCGTTACACATTCCAAGATATCAGTACCCATATAAAGGCTATAATTTAAAAAATTTACATTTTTCTTAACATTCTCTTTTGCGATTATCATGTATTTAGTCTTAGCTTTATTGATACTTAGGATGTTGTTACGACAATATTTTTCTATTTTTTGCATTGTCCGATTCATATGTTGTAAAAGTGTTTCAATGTTATCTGGTGAACCATATGCCAGCGTGCCATCAGCAAGCAAATGTAAGTCAATATCATCACTATCATTGGTAATATTGACAATACCATTGATGTACAATAAAAATAAGAATAATAAATTTACCCGCAAAACGTATTGTTTCTTAGTGAAAATAGTCACCTCACTACACTGCACTGGTTGCATTTTGAGGGGTTCACCTATATTGTTATTTTTTCAGAAGATGTTTTATTTTATTAACGAACGAATTTTTTAATTAGTTTTTAATGGAAATCTCTATCTCTCCCAATAGATTCTTGCAGCGAAATAAAAGATTTGAAGAAGACATACCAAGATCAGCACTGAATAAATATTTTAAGTGTTGAGGCCTCAATCCATCAATTCCACCCGAACCCAGTCGGAAAGAAAAAAATAGCTTTTTTAATATCTGTCACTGTCATTTCTTCTAATTTTTCTTCGTTATTGGATGGATCTGGAAAAATTAAGTCTTTATCATGAGACGGATGTTTTTAATGAAGTTTTTTTACTATGCTGTCATCATAGCATGCCAAAGTTTCATTTGATGAAAGGATCCTAATTGCCCCTTTTATGTCCCCTTCTGACATTTTTGTTTCAATTTCCTTTGTTTCACTGGTAGCCAAAATGACTTGCGCTGCCGCTCTTGCTGCTCGTAACTAATATAACTATTTTTTTAAATTTCAGTAGTTAACGTTTAAAACCCGGGGATGCGTGTACTACTTTATTTTTCTCGCGATATAATTTTGCATACACAAAGAAAAACTTTCGGTGTGTCGGCTTTTTATTGCCGACACCCCGGCCCGTATAAATTTAGTGGGTTGGTCGCAGGCCTGTTCAAACAATGCTTTATTTGCTGCAGATAATGCAACAGTTACGTCGATTATAAGAATCAAACAGATTTTTAAAACCCAAAACTGGTAGAAAGGAGTCTATTACTAATACTCCTGATGCAAGCACTATGCCATGCTGATTTTAGTGGAACCTAATAAACATAAACTCTTACATACGATATAAAATAATACGATGAGAAAGAAAACTTAGGTGAAAATTAAATTCATAATTTAACGAAATAAAAAAATTCGTAAATTATAATTTAAAAAGAAAGTAAAAGAAAAGTCAACTTGAAAAATATTCATTATTGAAAAAGTTAAAGAAAAGTTATTTTTACAATGTCAGTGTAGAGAAGATCAGTTAAGATTAGAGACTCCGTCACAAGCATTTACTGAAACAACGCCAACAAAAAAATAGAGGCCACGACCCTGAAAAAATCAGCTGTTCTCGGGGGGCTTACTTTTACATTGGGTCTTATGGGAGGTCAGAGGTTTTTTATGATATTTTCAAAATGGCACTACAGATTTCAGCAAAGTTTCAGTGAAATTTTCTCAGACACCATAATGATATTAATAAACTTTTGTAAGGATGCATTCCTTATTTTGACATGTATTTGACTTTATCATCTCTGTTTGTCACATTTGCTTCTGCTTTAAATTTAATTTTTGTGTGAGCTAATGACGCGGCTCTGAAAAACTAAGGATAACTATACATTTCAAAAAAATTGTTCTACAAGCATATAGCAAAAACAATCTCAAAACCGGCTTTATTTAAAAAAAAATCAAATATTCATTAACCGTCATTCCAACTTCAATATTTTGAAGATAATCAGTTATGTCATGACGTGACCATCAAAAAACAATCAGTCCGCGATGTGACGGCAACAAAGTGGAAGATCGTGGCCTGTCCGTTTTGATGGCCCTGACTGAAGGGTCTGAAGTCCTAGGTTCTAAAGTTCTACATCTAGAATTAGAAATTTTGATTCAAGGTTATCTTAATTTTTCTCTTGGATGCAATACTTTTAAATATTTTTTATATAATTTGTTTATAAATACTTTTGAAGACTGGTCATCTTTTTTTCGTTATAGCAATGACATTATCCACACAAGACTTAAAAATAAAAGGAAAAAAAAAATTGGTTTTAAAATGGCAGCTATATTTTGACCCCCAAACATCACTAGGATGATAGATAGATAGGTGTGCAATAAAACGGTGTATAGTCCAAATTATACGCATTTGTAATGACGTCATTTTTCTTTATCTTTGTTTAGTATATTATAAACAGCGGTGACTTTTTAAAAAAAGTAGTGTCTCAGATTAATTCATTTTTTAAATAGGTAGGTAATTCGTTATGTGAAGTATCCGTCACTGTCAATCAAAAACATAATAACAAATATTGATTGGCAAAAATATCTACGCCATACGTTTTTTTTCTCACCTGGTGACGTCATTACAAATGCGTATAATTTAGCCTATAAATCAGTACTGTCAGCTGTTCGCTATATTTTACATGTTAGTTATTTAGACAAGGGGAGAGTCCCGGTTTTCATCGATGGAGTGCTGATGAGCCATCGAAAAATAAAAAGAAACCCGATGAAATCATATCGAAATGATATACCTATCTCTTTTTACTAAAAAGTTTTTTGTTTTTTTTTTCAAGTTTTTGAGTTATTTATGTATTATTTAGCTTTGAAACTGAATGTTTAATTTTGTGTGTGTTTCAAACTTTAAACCCATTAATGTTAATTTCAGACTATTTTTTACGGAAATCCACAGATTTTCTAGAAATTACATATAGTTTTTTTTGGTGGATCTTTAATTATAAAGTTAATTTGACTTATTTTAAGGTCAAACTTACTAAGAAATGCCAACTAACTGCTATTGTACGTTACCGTGAACCAAACCTTTGCAGTTATTTGACCTGTAATTATTTAAAAAATACAATTTAACCGGTCGAGGTCATGTCTACAGATTTCGAACTTAGACCCTGGTCTAAGTGCTAAGTTTTAAAATCTTAATAAATACTGGTGTGTGTGTGTCTGACAAGTTTGAAAAGGCTAAAGCCATTCAGTTTAATTTTTTTTTTAGTTTATGCACTTATTGGCTTGACAATGTCAATTTTTTTATTAAATAAATTGTAAATGTTAACTTTCTTCTGCATTTAGCTTTAGCAGATAGGTTATTTTAAGTATAAGTATAATTATTTTTATTTTATTATCTTAATATGTACTCTCAATATTAATATACATACGAATATATACTATTAAAACTTAATTTATAGAGCCAAGGAATCTCAACTGAACATAACTGGAACGTTACTATTTACATAGTTAAGTGGCTTTTGTAAACGCGATATTAAATTATCATAGAAATATTGTAACGTTGCGTTGTATCGGAAAAAAAGCATATCAGCTAGAAAAAGATTTCTTAGAGATTTGAGTAAATGAAATATGGTAGAAAATACTTACAGTCCCCAGAAAATATATTTGGTAAAAAAACAAATGATTGGAAATAAATGTGATAGAGGGTACGTTTAGTAGAAAAGCAATTGGAAGAAAACACTTTTGGTCGAAGACCAATATAAATAAGTAAATGTAAACAAATGATTAATTTGTAAAATTATGTATTAAAACAATACATTTCTTTTTAGTTTACGCTAATCTTTCATAATGCGACATTACGTGCCGTAATAAAACCTGACCTAACCTGACCTGATCTCGCCCAACTTGATCCAATGTAATCTAGCCTGTAAACTACCCCAAACAAAAGTCGCTACGCTCACCAACTCACCAACATGAATGTTAATTTAAAGATATCTTGCCATTGTTCCAGCACCAGCTATTGTTCCGTCACGTAGAAGAAACAAAGGTTTATTTAAAAAGCAATAAAAGCTTATTGTTAGTCAAATTTTGAGTATATTTTTATATTTCTTTATTTCGTACTCAATTCATGTAGAACCCGGGAGTAGTGCCGTGTACATGGTGTCCCATTTTTGATGGTATTGAATGGCAAACTCTGGTAGTATAAAAGATAGAGACCTGGAGACTTCACATTACCGTCCTCAAATTTTGTGACCTAAAAAAATATGACAAAAGTTCGGTTCGGTTCGGTTCATTCACCTTATCCATGTTTGATTTTGTAAGCGTCCAGGTCTGGGATCCATGTGTGAGCACAGGAAGGATACATTGGGTATACACTTTCGTTTTAAGGTAGTGAGGATATTTTTTATTTTTTAATATGTAGCTTAATTTACCGAATGCTGCCCAGGCCAATCTTACTCGTCTCTTGATTTCAGCTGTTTGGTTTTCTTTTTTTAGTTTAATAATTTGTCCCAGATATATATATTCCACTACTTGTTCTATTTTATCTTGGTTTATTCTGATCGTGATATCTTCATCTGTGTTTCTTATGGTTTTAGTTTTAGTATAGTTCATACTCAAGCCTATATTTTTAGCTGCTGTATCCAGTTCTCCCAGCATTTTTATGAGTTCTTCTTTCTTATCTATTATTAAGGCAATATCGTCAGCATATCTTAAGTGTTGACTGTCCGCTTACTTTGATGCCTATTTCTTCCCAATCTAAGTTTTTAAAAACATTTTCTAGGGCCTGGTTAAATAGTTTGGGGGATATTGTGTCACCCTGACTGACTGATCTTATGTGGATTGGCTTGGTTCCTTCGTGGATTTTGATTGATGCTGTTGCTTCGCTATATATTGGATTTTTCGGCTATTAATTAAAGATGCTTTTACTGCCCAGTGCTCAATGCTATCGAAAGCTTTTTCAAAGTCTATAAACGCAATATACAGTGGAATATTGTATTCGTTGGCTCGCTCTATTAGAATTTTCATGGTTAGTATAATATGCCAGGCACAATTTTGACACCTTCATATTGTAATATCAGTTGTGATATTTCAAAACACGGGCTTTGTTATTGATGAAATTGATAAATTGAAAATAAACGACGAAAGTTTTAAATTTGACTTTGGTATGACAATTGTATCAGTTTTTAATGCGAATGTGTCAAAATAGTGCCTGGCACAATTATAGCCTGGCTGTATTTCAATAATTCTCTATTATCTCATATTAACGCTACTGACCAGCTCTTTAAACCCACTGAAAAAAAAAGTAAGTTCCCCAGCCGACAAAAAGATGGCGCTTAATATGTCAAAAATAAAAGACACCTTTAAAACCTGTAGACCAAATTTTTTAGAATTTTTAGATTTTTTTCTTAATTTTATCAATAGTTAACCAAATTTTGTAAAAATTTATAAAAAGTTACAATTTGACATTTAAAATTTTAAGATGGCAACCGAAGTTCAGAAAAAAAAAATGTGTGGCTAATTTAATTGCGTTGGGTAACATTTTGTGACACTGTGAATAGAACAATAACACTGTGCCAATTTGTGACACAAAAAAAATTACTGAATAATTAACAAATATCTGGAAGCAGAACTGTATTTTCCAGCTAGGTAAAACATTGATATGCCCGGTAACTTTTATACAGTGGAGAAGGGGGGGGGGGGTTCAGAAATAAGAAAATTTTAAGCGCCACAGTGTTTTAATATCAATGTTTTACAAAGAAGATCTTAATTAAAATACAGTTCAACCCAAACGTTGTAGCGAAACAACTACTTCCGAGGCTTCCAGAGTATTTGTCCAATTAAAAAAACCAAAAAAAAAATTGACTCATCGACAAAATATCTTCACCCTTTCTTTGAAATAAGATATTGTTTCGCTTGTGGGCGTTTAATCGTTTAAAAAAAATATATAGGGTCCAGATGGGATTGGAATGGAAATCACCAGTTTTTGGGTTTATTGACATTATACTTAGGAAATAGGGGAAATGTCTAATAAAAAGTTTTTTTGGTTTTAGGCCGAGTTTTGTTGATATAACAAAAGTTTATTTGGGGCCGGGAGGTTATTATGCTCTTTTAAAATTAATGTAATAGTTTTGGCTTTTTGATTTTTGTTGTCTGGTTTTTACGCAGGATTATTCCCAGCTGTTTCATTTCAAAATGTCATTTGTAGGGATAGGGTCTCATTAGCCCTTGGACATTTGGTAATTTTGCTTTGACTAATAGTTGTTGAAAGGGCCCAACTTAATTTTATATCTCGTGAACACCAGGAATAAGGATCTGAGAATGCATTAAGCGGTAAAATTTTTTTTTTATTGGAGGTTGTGTGTATATAAACTCGAGTAGACAAAGTTAGTTTTAAAACGGTCTTATAGGTGAACCTTGGAATTGTTTTCATAGTTGTTTTTCTAAAAGTGCACACAAGATAATTCTTTACGGGGTTGAGTGCAAAGTTTGAAACTTAGGTTCACATTATTATAGTGATACAGTAAATAAGTGCTAACGTTACTTATTCCCTAAAGTAATAATTTTAAACAAATATACTAACATCGTTTGTTTTTTTGGAACATAAATATTTTTTTAACTTTTCCTAAACTGATTGGTTTTTTTTTGCAATTACGATTTTTATACCTTATGATTCTTAAGTAAATTTTATTTTCAATACTTTTTTTTCCGTATAGTAAATTAACTTTTCTAGCTCATTCCATTTTCACATTCACACAGTTTTGGGAGAGGAAAGGGAATCTACAACAGTTTTTAAAGGGAAAGAACTGAGACTGTTGCATAACATAACTCTATTAAGATTTTTCTAGTGCTAATTTTATTTTAATTTTTTTAAGGTTTACTAATGGGAGCTGCAACCCTACTTAATGATTTTTTAATTTTTTTTTGAATTTTATTTTTAAATATTTTTTTACAAAGCGAAACTTGATTTTCTTGTTGCAAAATTTTTTTTTTCGGTGCGTAGTTGTACCTTGCCCCGCAATGATTTTACCAGTTTATTTAAATATTTTTTTTCTGAATTAAAATATAATTTCATTTCGAACCCTCGCGTTTTAACAACCTATCATCATTTGTTTTAATTTTTTCTCCCTACTCCAAACCACCTATCAGGGTAGAGTAATATTTTGAAAATTTTAACGTGCCACTAATTATTTTTTTTTGATTATTGGGCTACTGTAGTCGACAGCAAAAAAATTTTTTTACAATTTTTTTTGGACACCTTTTGGTACGATCCTAGGGTCTTTTTGACCATGGTTTGCATCAATTAAGGTTAAATTTTGGAAATGTGATTTTAACGATTATTAGAGAGTTGCAGTCCCACCAAGACGTTATTTCTGTAAAAAATTTTTTAGTACCATCGGTAATTTTTTTAAAATTTTCTTTTAAATTTTTAATTACACACAACATCCTTACTAGTCTAATTCAACGCAATTTCAGCGAGCGGATTGTTTTTTAATTGAGCATATTCTACGATTTCTATAACATGAACATCTGCTCCGATGTTTATTGCGTTCACTTATATATTAAGGGATGATGTTGCCTTAAGCAATGCATGGTTCGTGTAACCTCAGGATAGGTAAGCAGGTTAAAGTGGGTTTTGATTTATTCTTTCGAGAAAAATCATTGTATACGGCGATTCGGGTTTTTTTTTAGGAGTTTATTAGTGGAGCCGTTCTGCAATAGCAGGAGTATACACTAGCGTTAACTGTGTACAACAGCTTTGAGATTTTTTGTTATAGGTAGTCTGTTGAACGTTCCATTTAGGGATAAATTTACCTATTCGGTTGCTGAGGTAAACAAACATAACTTAGCTTTAACTTTAATCCAGTTCAGCTAGGATAAGCGCAATTATTTTTTTTGGTTTTACTCACGCAGGAGTGGCACATAAGACCTGAACACTGCCAAAGCACTTGTCTCTCTTTTATTTTTAATTTTTTATGGCAACTTGTTAATTCTAATTTAGGATTTAAGTAGTTATCTCTCTCTGCAAGGTTGGACGTCATGGTTGGTTGTGCAAATAATTAATATTAACTATGATTACATTTTTAAATGCAAATAAATTTTATTTTCTTACTGCTCCGGTGTTCTTCGATTTTGTTCGTTTAGAGTGATTTTCACTAGTGAATTGAAAGTGAACTTTGTGTTTGTTATTGCGTGGTTTAGTTTTTATAATTGGGAGGTATAATTAAAAGTTTTAAAGTTTAAAGTTTATCTCTATTTCTTTGAGTTGTCTGACATAAGGTACTTAGTCAAGGACGAGTTAATCTACGAATTAACATGGAGAGGCATAGCCATTGGATCGGTGGAAGAGATGAAGCAACAGCTTATGCTGATCAAACAAAGAGAAAAGACTGATGCAAGTATGAGATACCCTCCGTATCCGTTTAAATTTGGCCAGGATGCTTTTAGCTGCATGAAGAAGCTAGATAGTCTGGTACCGCTGGTAGAGAAGTTCTCTGGTACGAGCAAAGGGGGAGAGTTTAGGAAAATCGCTGTAAGGTTGGAACACGTGTTAGCCAGGATAAATAACATGAATCCGTCTAACTTTGAAGAAAGTCATTCGAAAGGCATACTGGTTGCGGAAACCTTGAGTTTGATAGGGAGGTTGCAGAGCCAAGCAACAGATTTATTGAGAGTTGGCGTTGCCTCAGATGATGATGAAGCTTCTGAAACCCAATCAACGAGTCGAGGCTCAGACCACTCAACAAATGCTGGCAACACACCTAACCAGTCTCATTTCCCGCAATCACAGCACTCGAGCACACAAAGAACAGCTCAACAGCCCACAAACCAACCATCGGACATTGCTCCATTGCAAATGCAAGTGCTTACAAACCCGACTCAAACACTAATACAAGCACCACCCCCAATGCTAATTCAGAATGACGGTACATCAGCTTTCCATTATCAACAACAGTCTACCGTTCCTTTGAGTTTAGCTGCCCTCCAAAGTAGCATTGCACCGATTGCTCAGTCACGACCCTTTTCATGTTCGTCTCCAGTACCAATGTCAAGTGATCCTGGTACCTCATATCACGTTGCACCTGTACCTCCGCATAAATGGAACTTAAAGTTTACAGGCGAGAGGGGTACAATCTCCGTCACCGCATTTTTTGAGAGAGTGGACGAGTTAAGTCAGGCGAGAGGAGTTAGTAAAAAGGTCCTACTGAACTCAGGCATTGAATTTTTTAAAAAGTCAGCCTATACTTTTTATAAAGATGTTCGTAAAGAAGTCCATACATGGGAACAGCTGGAACAAAAGTTCATGACAGAATATCTTCCTTCTTCATATGGCGAGAAGCTATTGAAGGATATCCAAAAACGTAAACAAGGCCCTGGAGAGTCTATAGGGACCTAGAAGAAACCAATCTATTGAACCTGACTTGGCCTACGTTGACGTAGAGAGCGATTTTGACGATTTTCCAACAGGGGTTGATGCAATTCAAATATCAGGTGCCGGGACATCAAATCAACAGAATTTGAATATTCCTGATAATAGATTTAACAGAGATAGGCAGCAGCCAACAAGCAGTTTCGCTGCTAGAGCTGATAGAGATAGACAACAACCAGCTAGTGGTCAGTCTAGTGCAAATGACAGAGATATACAACCACCACAGGGTGTTAGGTCTGGTAGGGTGAATAGGGACGTTGTTTGTTATAGATGCAACCAAACAGGGCACATGATGATCGGGTGCGCATTACCTAGAGGCAAGCAGTGTTATTCGTGTGGTCCGGCAGGGGTAACAGTCAGAGAATGTCGAAATTGTAATCGTCAGGGAAACGGACCCAGGCGTTCGTAGGTGGTCGACCTTCGAGTCAGCCTGAACAAGCATTGACCGATAGGCTAACGTACGTCTTAGATTATGTGATAAGTCGTGCTCGTAAAGATGAGAGGCCTTATTTAGAAGTGGATGTGCTCGGAAATAATTTATTAGGTTTGTTGGATTCCGGGGCCTCACGTACCTTTTTAGGAAATCATGGTTGGTCAATCATCGAGAGGTTTGGTTTTTCACTTGATGGTTTTGACAAATGGTCAAAGCACGAGTAGTATTGGGACAGTTCAGCTTCCTATGCGAGTTCAGGATAAATTTAGGTTAATAGAGGTCGTCGTCGTTCCTGAATTGCCACATATTTTGATTTTGGCATTAGATTTTTGGATTTCGATGGGTATAGTACCGAACTTAAGTACTAATGAGTGGCATTTTGCCGATAATAAAAATGTGATTTGTTCGTTAGAAACATCAGACCAACAAACAACTCTTACGCCTTATGAATCAGAACGACTAGAGGAATTGATCGTTAAATATAAGACTATTATGGGTGACTCACTGGGATGTACAGACAGAGTAGAGCATAAGATTACAACAGATGCAGCACCGATAAGACAACGTTCATATAAGGTCTCACCGGTCATTCAAAAACTTATTGACGACGAAATCGACGAAATGCTGAAACTAGATGTAATAGAACGGAGTAGTAGTTCATGGGCTTCACCAGTGGTAATGGTACAAAAGAAAAACACAAAGAAATATCGTTTCTGTGTAGACTACCGCAAATTGAACTCAGTGACGGCGCGTGATAGTTATTCTTTACCACTCGTATCCGAGACTCTTGACAAATTGAAAGATGCTAAGTACTTGTCAACTTTAGATATTAAGAGTGCTTACTGGCAAGTACCAATGAAAGAATCATCAAAGCCACTAACAGCATTCATCTGTCGACGAGGTCTCTTCCAATTTAAGCGTTTACCTTTTGGTCTTCATAATGCACCTGCAACTTGGCAGAGACTCATAGATAGCATCATAGGAAACGATTTAGACCCCTACGTGTACGTATATCTCGATGACCTCATAATTGTCACACAGAGCTTTTCTGAACATCTTAGAATTCTTGAGGAAGTCCTACGAAGATTGCAGAATGCAAAGATAACGGTAAGTTGGGAGAAATGCCAACTGTGTAGGCCAGAAATGACTTATTTAGGATTCGTAGTGGACCGTCGAGGCATCCGAGTTGACCCTAATAAAATTAAAGCCATGTTAGAGCTCCAGAGGCCAAGAACTGTCAGAGAAGTCCGTAGAGTTGTAGGTAAAATTTCCTGGTATAGACGTTTCATAGAGAATTTTTCAGCGATAATAGCTCCAATTAAAGCTCTAACTAAGAAAAATCAAAAGATTGGACTCCAGACTGCGAAAAAGCATTTATTAAGATTAGGGAACTTTTAGTGACTGCACCGATTCTTATATGTCCAGATTATACCAAAGAATTGGTCATTCAAACAGACGCATCAGGATATGGAATAGGAGCATGTTTAACGCAACCTTAACCTGAAGGAGACAAAGTCATATGCTATTTGAGTCGATCTTTGACTAAGCAAGAACGTGTTTACACGACCACCGAGCGAGAATGATTGGCATTGGTTTGGGCGATAGAGAAGCTTCGGCCTTATATTGAGGGGATCTCATTTAAGGTCATAACAGATCATTTTAGCTTAAAATGGCTTCATAGCTTAAAAGAGCCCAGTGGAAGACTTGCTCGTTGGTCTGTAAAACTGCAGCAATATGATTTTGAAGTAATCCATCGGAAAGGGAAAGATTTAGTTGTCCCGGACATGTTGTCTCGCGCAGTACCTATGATTGATACAATTTCGCAGCCCAGAGACGTTTCAACAGCAATTAAAGATCGATGGTACCAAAAGATGGTAAAGAGGGTCGTAGAATCACCGTTAAAATTTATGAATTGGAGATACACTGATAATAAGCTGTATAAATATGTCAAATAAGAATACCCTCAACTTTCACCATCTAACGAATATTGGAAGGAGGTAGTCCCCAAAGATCATAGGCGTAGAATTATTGGAGAAGCTCACGATCCTCGTACCGCAGGACATATGGGTGTGTATAAAACCTTCCACAGACTGGCAGAAAAATATTATTGGCCAAAAATGCGCCAGGACGTGGCAAATTTTGTAAAGAAATGCTTTGTCTGTGCAGCTCATAAAGGCGATACACAAGGTGTATCTGATCAGATGATATCTCACCCAAAACCAACTCGTCCTTGGGAAATTATTTCGACGGATTTATGTGGACCTTTACCTCGTTCGACAAAGGATAATTGCTGGATTCTCGTCGTTACGGACTATTTGAGTAAGTTTTCCTTAGTTTTTCCAACGCGAACAGCCCCTACTCAAGCTGTTGTCAAGCATCTTGAGGAGCAAGTATTTATGGTCTTCGGAGTATCCCGTTTGATACTTTGTGATAATGGACCTCAGTACAAAAGTAATGAGTTTAAAAGTTTCGCTGAGAGTTATCAGGTTAAAATTCAGTATAATCTGTATTATCACCCCAGAGCGAATCCAACAGAAAGGACGAATCGTACGTTAAAAATCATGTTATGTTGTTATGTGAAAGACAACCACAGGAAGTGGGACGAACAAATACATAAACTTGCCTGCGCGATTCGTACTGCAACCCATGAGACAACCAGGATGTCTCCTTTCTTTCTTAATTTCGGTAGGAATATGTGTTTGTCAGGAAAAGATTACTCCAACCCAGTTTTGTTATCTGAAGAGAATGGTGTACAATCTGCAGCTGAAAGTAAGAACGAAGGTTTCCGGAAGCTCTATGCGGATGTTAAGAGAAGGTTAGAGGTGGCGGGAGAGAAAAACGTAGTTCAGTATAATTTGCGTACAAGGGTACCCAACTTTGTTGTGGGTCAGCGTGTTTGGAAGAAGAATTATGTGTTGTCAGATGCTGCGAAGTTTTTCTCGAAGAAGTTAGCACCGAAATTTGTTGGTCCTTATGTGATTAGGAATAAAATTTCTCCATGGATATTTGAGCTTCAGGAACCATCGGGTAAAGTACTACCAGGGAGCTGGCATGCCAAAGACCTTAAGTCGGCAGCGGACCTCTCCGATTAACCTTTTTAGGTTAATCGTCTTGAAGTTGGGGGGGATTATGTAACGTGTCATTTTTACGTTTAAGGCAACGTTACATATTTGTTTATTTAGGTAAATAATCAAGGCTCTTCGACTCGTCTTTCTGTACACAAATTAAGGGTATTTTATAGAGCTAGGTTTGGAGGTTATACAGTGTCCAGAAAGTTACCTGATAAAGGAGGCATTCCATCGAATTACTGTGGACACTGCGCACATCACATTATCTGGACATCGTAATTGGAACTTGAGATCACAGGTTTCGGGAAAAATCACATACAAACTTTTGATTGTTTTGTTTATCTTTAAAATTTCGTAATTTTCTTTGACGTTCATGAAAATAAACAGCTGTTCTGCTGGGGAATGGCGACGTTGCCGCATCACAAATGGTTTCAGTAACAGGACGAAAACATTTAGATGAACATTTCATTCGCTTATGTTTATTTTCGAGGATATTGGGACATTGTTTTCTCTTCCGAACCTCATATCCTTCACGGATTAGCTAGTTTTGATAGCACGAAAACATATTTAGGTCCACGGTTTGAAAAGGAACAACCAAGGCTCCGCCCCCTTGATATCTTTATTAATTTGATAAGGAGAAGATAAAATAAATACGAGTTATGCACTTTTGTAAATGGGAGATAAACGAGGGATAAAAACCAGGCCTAAAAGAATAAACAAAATCGTATTTTTATATTATATAAATTTATATATAATCATAGTTAAATAAAGTTAATAGCTAACTCAGTCGGATTGGAAGGTTGTGTAGCTAGCTAGTGGTGAGCAAACTTAACATCTGAACATTCTTAGGCCGAGTTTAAGCAGTAGTTCAATGTGTATTTTTAGGTTCAAGTTCAGAAACAACTTTATTAATGTAGAAATGTTTTACAAAAATGGCGTCAAACCATATGAATCTTAGAGAAAACATATCTAAAGAGCAAAGGAAACTTTTGACTAAAACTGTAACTAAAATACAACTAAATTCTACACTTAGTATAGCTTTACTCATATGGGAATTGGTTGAGTGTTCGAATATTCCTGGGTTTGATGATTATAGTCCTACTTGCTATGTCGGCGGGGGTCCGGTGGAAAAATGTTCGGTCTATGTATGGAGGGTGTCTCGATGTCCTTGTTATAAAAATTCCAACCATAAAAATAGATCCGACAACACCTCATGCGCAATGTACGGAAGTACTAGTGTATTTTTGTCATTGGCTGGTTGGAGAACGGCTGAAATTGTTGTCAGGTTGACCAACTTAGAATCGGCGGGATTTTTGGTTTGCGAGTTTTTTTTAATGCGTTTGCATTCTTATTTGAATTTAACCGGGAAAATTTGGTTGGTACTGTGTACTGTCCCCACCAAATTTAGGAATGGCATATCCGGCATTTTCAGTTTTTTTTCGGACGTGTCATAGTTCCTTTTCCTAAAGAGTCGGCGGTGGGTCGACAACAGTTTCTGGGATCGCCATTGTTTTTGGTTATTGGCACTGCAGGGATTGCAGGAGATATCCCAGAAACTGTAGAAAGTGAGTCCGTCGTTTTAGGTGCAATCTAGTTGACGGCTCATATCCTCTGCATAGAGGGACTAAAAGGCGACCTACGCCATTCCTACGGAAAGAGCAGTGCCCTGTCCAATCCATCACTGGGACAGTTGTGCTGGACGCTTGTGTGAAGCCGGGTGTAGCCTTGTAACCCTGGGAAAGGTACGTTAGGATTAGTTTAGTTCATCTGTTTAAATCTACTTTATTTATTGAGTCGACATGGGATTCTCGATTTAAGTTACTCGGAATTCCAGGAAACTGAAACATTTCATTTTCCACAGGGTTTTTATGCTCGGGCAAGGATCCAGTAGCAGATCTAAGACCCTGTGTTGCCCAGCATGATGTGCCAAGCGAGCACTAGGGGAGGACAGAACAGAACTGGGACCGATGTAGCAGCGAGGAACTATACAACACTCTAGGGAACCCATCTACCGTAACTATAAAAGAAATAATTAAAGGACCAAGGTAGGAGCAAGCAACATTTAGATATAATCTTTCATATAAATTTTTGAATATAATTTTAACACTTCTTGTGAACGCAAGATAAAGGTATGACGTCATAGCCCCAATTTTGCGGTATATTTAAGATCTTTTTCTGTGAAATTGAACGCCCTTGGCTCTTACTTGTTTCCTTGTTTCATTGATTTATATTTCATGTTTATTCAAGTATTATTCCCAGATTTCAATATTTTTTTTTTTGTATTTTGATCAATTTCATTTTCATCCTCCTGTGAAAATAAACAAGATGAACTATTTTTTTTTGTGTTATTTGTACAATCCAGTGAACCAACTTTGCAGAGACAAAAGAGAGATGAGGTTATATTTTTAGCGGTTTCCTTACATTGCTTTACCTCATGGGGTAAATCTCGGACTGGGTTGCTCTGTCTCATTCTACCCAACGTAGAATGATGACAGCAGATATTTGGTCCAGATCTCCCCTATGAAAGAATGATCTTGGAAGTGTTTTTTTTACAGTCATTTATATAATGGAGTCTCACACTACTGACTCAAATGTAGGTACACTGTGACCTGTTGGAAATGTGCATCTACCTATGAAGAACTTTCTATTTGTGTCATTTTGATTCATTTAGGAATCTTTTCGAATTTTATTTTGGTTATTAGTCAATTTTTTTTTGTTTTTTTTTTTTTAATTACACAAATACTCTGGAAGCCTCGGAAGTAAGTAGAGTTTCACTGTTTGGCTACAACGTTTGGGTTGAACTATATTTTAATTAAGATCTTCTTTGTAAAACACTGTGGCGCTTAAAATTTTCTTATTTCTGAACCCCCCCTTCTCCACTGTATAAAAGTTACCGGGCATATCAATGTTTTACCTAGCTGGGAAATACAGTTCTGCTTCCAGATATTTGTTTAATTACTCAGTAATTTTTTTTAGTGTCACAAATTGGCACAGCGTTATTATTCTATTTACAGTGTCACAAAATGGCGGCAACGTATTTAGTTTGCCACAAATGTCACCCAACGCATTTTAATTGGCCACAATTGGCGCCCAACGTTTGGGTTGAACTGTATTTATTAATATATAAATGACTGTAAAAAAAACACTTCCAAGATCATTCTGTCATAGGGGAGATCTGGACCAAATATCTGCTGTCATCATTCTACGTTGGGTAGAATGAGACAGATAGCAACCCAGTCCGAGATCTACCCCATGAGGTAAAACAATGTAAGGAAACCGCTAAAAAATATAACCTCATCTCTCTTTTGTCTCTGCAAAATTGGTTCACTGGATTGTACAAATAACACACAAAAAATTAGTTCATCTTGTTTATTTTCACAGGAGGATCAAAATGAAATTGATCAAAATACAAAAAAAAATATTGAAATCTGAGAATAATACTTGAATAAACCTGAAATATAAATCAATGAAACAAGGAAACAAGTTAGAGCCAAGGGCATTCAATTTCACAGAAAAATATCTTAAATATACCGCAAAATTGGGGCTATGACGTCATACCTTTATCTTGCGTTCACAAGAAGTGTAAAAATTATATTCAAAAATTTATATGAAAGATTATATCTAAATGTTGCTTGCTCCTACCTTGGTCCTTTAATTATTTCTTTTATAGTTACGGTAGATGGGTTCCCTAGAGTGTTGTATAGTTCCTCGCTGCTACATCGGTCCCAGTTCTGTTCTGTCCTCCCCTAGTGCTCGCTTAGCACATCATGCTGGGCAACACAGGGTCTTAGATCTGCTACTGGATCCTTGCCAGAGCATAAAAACCCTGTGGAAAATGAAATGTTTCCATTTCCTGGAATTCGTCTATTTTGCACGAAGTTCCCCTACACCGAGTAACTTAAATCGAGAACCCCATGTCGACTCAATAAAATAAAGTAGATTTAAACAGATGAACTAAACTAATCCTAACGTACCTTTCCCAGGGTTACAAGGCTACACCCGGCTTCACACCAGCGTCCAGTACAACTGTCCCAGTGATGGATTAGACAGGGCACTGCTCTTTCCGTAGGAATGGCGTAGGTCGTCTTTTAGTCCCTCTATGCAGAGGATATGAGCCGTCAACTAGATTACACCTAAAACGACGGACTCACTTTCTACAGTTTCTGGGATATCTCCTGCAATCCCTGCAGTGCCAATAACCAAAAACAAGGGCGATCCCAGAAACTGTTGTCGACCCACCGCCGACTCTTTAGGAAAAGGAACGATGACACGTCCGAAAAAAAAAATGAAGATGCCGGATATACCATTCCTAAATTTGGTGGGGACAGTACAAAGTACCAACCAAATGTTCCCGGTTAAATTCAAATAAGAATGCAAACGCATTTAAAAGAAACTCGCAAACCAAAAATCCCGCCGATTCTAAGTTGGTCAACCTGACAACAATTTCCGCCGTTCTCCAACCAGCCAATGACAAAAAAACACTAGTACTTCCGTACATTGCGCATGAGGTGTTGTCGGATCTATTTCTACGGTTGGAATTTTTATAACAATGACATCGAGACACCCTCCATACATAGACCGAACATTTGCCCACCGGACCCCCGCCGACATAGCAAGTAGGAGGAAAATAACCAGCAAGACTATAAGAAGCTCAGCATTGAAACCATCAACTGTAAAATCAATTACTGGAGATCAGAGCATGCATCAAACCCAGGAATATTCGAACACTCAACCAATTCCCATATGAGTAAAGCTATACTAAGTGTAGAATTTAGTTGTATTTTAGTTACAGTTTTAGTCAAAAGTTTCCTTTGCTCTTTAGATATGTTTTCTCTAAGATTCATATGGTTTGACGCCATTTTTGTAAAACATTTCTACATTAATAAAGTTGTCTCTGAACTTGAACCTAAAAATACACATTGAACTACTGCTTAAACCCGGCCTAAGAATGTTCAGATGTTAAGTTTGCTCACCACTAGCTAGCCCTACACAACCTTCCAATCCGACTGAGTTAGCTATTAACTTTATTTAACTATGATTATATATAAATTTATATAATATAAAAATATCCCTCGTTTATCTCCCATTTACAAAAGTGCATAACTCGTATTTATTTTATCTTCTCCTTATAAAATTAATAAAGATATCAAAGGGGCGGAGCCTCGGTTGTTCCTGGTCAAACCGTGGACCTAAATATGTTTTCGTGCTATCAAAACTAGCTAATCCGTGAAGGATATGAGGTTCGGAAGAGAAAACATTGTCCCAATATCCTCGAAAATAAACATAAGCGAATGAAATGTTCATTTAAATGTTTTCTTCCTGTTACTGAAACCATTTGTGATGCGGCAACGTCGCCATTCCCCAGCAGAACAGCTGTTTATTTTCATGAACGTCAAAGAAAATAACGAAATTTTAAAGATAAACAAAACAATCAAAAGTTTTTATGTGATTTTTCCCGAAACCTGTGATCTCAAGTTCCAATTACGATGTCCAGATAATGCGATGTGTGCAGTGTCCACAGTAATTCGATGGAATGCCTCCTTTATCAGGTAACTTTCTGGACACTATATAACCTCCAAACCTAGCTCTATAAAATACCCTTAATTTGTGTAAAGAAAGACGAGTCGAAGAGCCTTGATTATTTACCTAAATAAACAACTATGTAACGTTGCCTTAAACGTAAAAACGACACGTTACACATGTAATATATCAATTTATACTAATTAAGGGTCCAAAATTTTACATATTTCAAAATACATGACATACGTCTATTATTATCCAAGATGGCGGCGTTTAAAATATAAAAACAACAGTATCTTTTTGATTTGGTAATTTTTTTTACTAAGATATGTAGTCTTATATTACTTTTAATTAAATGTAAATTATAGTGTACAAAAAAATTATAATTTATTTATTTTTTAAAAATGGTGCCCGAAAAAGTAAAGAGAAAGCAAATATCGAAAAAAAAAACTTTTTTTTTAAATATTATATTATAATTTATATAATTTGTTTTGAAGTAACAGATGTAATTTTTTCAACATTTTTAAATTAAAGTAAATTTATCAAAATTCATTTAATTTCTCCTAAAACAGGAAATTAATTTTTATTCTTAACTTTGGCAGCCGCCATCTTAGATTCTGATGCCGGAAAATCGGGAATCCAAGAAGGGAAAATTTAGCTTTTGTTGTAAGCTACTACAATGCCAAATATAAAAAACTGTACCCTTTTTGCAGCTTTTTCTTGAAATACCCTTCAAATTTACTCTACTATGTGTTTCTTTTTAAACATGGTGACGTCCTAGAACATTGGACAATAAATAAAAAGGTTTTTGGAATGGCGTGCCATCCAGTGCAAATGTTCATCTTTGAAAATTTGTCTGGACCAGTTTTAGCAATTTCTTGTAGTAGGTACCTTATTACAAACTCAAACTAAAGAAATCTATGGTCCGCTCATTTCGTGGATGTAGTGAGGAGACCTCCAGAAACAATGGAATTGTTCTAAAGGGCATTTTTTACTCTCTTCCGTCACATTAATCATGGCCGTGTATATCCTTGCAGGTTGTGTATCACTCTCATGCGGGTGGCTGGACACATACAGATATATTTACGTTGTATAGGATCCCCCAAAGCACCTATAAAACTTAGGAAAAAATATAGATGGCCCAAACTAAAAGTCAATTATGGTTTCATAGGTTTTCATAAATAATGTTTTTTTTTAAGAAAGCCCAAACTGTATGTTTTTCATTGTACCATTAGCTTCAATAATATTGATTGGCCATTATAATTTTAATAAAGTTGTAGCATTTTGCCTGTCTATCGCACAGTGGACTCCTTAAATGAGTAAAATAGCATCATACCTTGCAAACTCAGGGGCGGATCTAGGAACTTTATTTGAGGGTTTTATGCAATATATTTTACACAGTGACCAGGACGTGTATTCTGTGTGACAGTTTAAAATTTGGGAGGGGAGGATTTTCCCCTTTTGCCTCTCCTTACGCCCGGCAAACTACAAGTCTAAAATTGTAAATTTTAGTACCAATGTTGTTAGTAAATTATAAGCCATATTTTCCATTTTGAATTTTATAGCTGGCAGTGGCGGATCCAGAATATCCAGGGGGGGAGAGGGGCCACGGAGGCAAAAAAAACAAAACAATTCATTTAACCCATCTCATGTACACAGAAAAAAAACCAAATCCAGAAAACGCAATTTTTCGATATCTTCATCTCACAAAGTAAGTTAATTTGACTAAACAACGAAGTCTTTAGAACAATATTTTATTTTTCTCTATATTTAGTTTTTAAATTAGTATTTTGAAACAAAAAACCATTTTTTTAAATCAAGTGTTTAAGTTTTTTAAATATACTGATTAATCTGAATAAAAACCAATTATAAAATTAAACAAAGAATTACTAAAAAACTAAGAACAGAAACAATAATAAACTACACTAAAGTTTAGACCGGACTAAGCGGCACTCCGTGACACAACCATTTTACTCTATAAAACCGTGTGGTGTACCGCAGCCTACACAGAAATAAACAAAATGTACGGTATAATAGTTATTTTTCAGCGGGCGAAAAAAACATTGATTCAAGATACAAAACATTAATACAATACAAAATTAATTCATCTGGTTTGTTCGTTGGCTGAAAATAAATAAAATCAATGAACACATTCATTGTTAGAGATTTGAGTAGGAATTACATATTTCCTTTAAAAAAATAATGCGCGGACTGTATAATTCTATAGTTCTTAATTTTCCTAAGTAAAAATTATTTCTCTAACATTCATATTACGTATCTTATTCGTTCTTTGTAGTGCGGAATACTTTATTTAAATTCTGCTGTGCAGTTTCGCTTAGGGCAGTCTCAGCTTTAAGAACAATATTACTATTTTCAAGCAAGACGTTCCTTCTTCTGAATAAAAACCATTATTTCATAAATATAGAAAGCTATATTTTTTATTAAAAAAAACAAATACAATTTGAGCCATTAGACATTGAGCAGTAAGACCTTTTAGTTGCTACGTGATTACGTGGTTTCAAAACCAGATTCAGTGGACGAAACTTGTCCATAGATGGCACAGCTACGTCTCAGACAAGAGGATGCCAGTGTGCTTAAACTTTCGAATACCCGAGCCAGATAGCCAGATGGCGCCAAACCTTTGAGTTTACTCATATTTCACGGATGCGAGTTATTTATATAGAAGTTGGATTTGGTTAAAATAGGCTTACCTAGGTATGCTGTTCTCCACTGATGACGTGAAACACACAGAAACGTACGTCTGGAGATGCTACCTTGAGTAAGTAGGAAACTAACCAAAACCAACCCTTCCTTCTCTTTCTGACACTCGCCAGTTAAGCACACACACTTTTGGGTGAAGTATAAAATTCTCTTTGGCTATTATCAATACACACACAGCACATATTCCATCTTTTTCTTTACAATAGGAACTTTTCCAAACAAAGCATTCATTTTCTCAAACAAAACAAGAATTTTTACAAATAAGACATTTTTTAAAACAAATTTTTTTTATTTTCTTACATTAAAACCAGAATTTTCTGATTCCAAATCGGGAAAATTCATAATTCTGCAATTAAAGGGATCTCCGAATTTTCTAAACAATCGATTTAATCAATATAAACCATAAATACTAATCGAAATATAATATAAATATAGTAAAGAGAAGATAGTATATTACATAACAAGGGCCTGTCCTTAAATTACGTAACGCTCTAGGGGGGAGGGGGAGTTTGGCCTTGCGTTACACTCAATGTTTTTTCAATGTGTTTTTTCGTGGAAACGAGTTAGGAGGGGGGTAGGGGGGGGGTAAAAAAATCCTTAATTTTTGCATTACGTAATTTAGGGATGTTCCTAAGAGAAGAAAGTGACAAAGGAGGACGCAATAACTACATTGTTTACCGGGATGTCTCAGATCAGCTGAATTTGAGATATGTTGAAGACCAAACCTTCCTGATATTTTTACCAAAAAAAAAATGTGGGAGTCATAGGATTCGCTTTCGAACTATACTTATTTAAATGCGCGCCACTGAAATATGGAAAATATGACCTTATGTAGTTTTTTTGTAATAACTTATCGCCAAATAAAAATAAAAAACATTTTTTTTTCAATTATTTTGAGCCACTCTGTAGGTATGTGACGCAAACTATATGTCAAGAATTAATAAAATTCCTAGAAGGACTCCTTTGTCAATAAAATAAGACTAATATCAGTTTTTTATTTTGATTTTGCGAGAAGTTATTACAAAAAAACTACAAAAGCTCATATTTTTCCATATTTCAGTGGCGCGCATTTAAATAACTATAGCTCGAAGACAAATCCTATGACCCCCTCAATTTTTTTTGCTAAAAATATCAAGAACGCATCCCGGTAAACAATGTATTCAATGCCTCCTCCTTTCACAAGAGAATTTATTTATGTGTGAATATCATTATATATAACAACTAGTTAATTTAATAATATTGACAGTACATAATTATTATTAAGACTAAATCAAAAGAAATACAAATCCTGTTTTTTTTAAACGATAATTTTTTTGAAAGTTATAACATAATAATATGATTTTCTTAGAATGACAAATGTAACTTTAAATGAAAAATAATAAGGGATTTATTGGAATAAAACCTAACTTTATTTTAGACTCGACTTTATTCTGACACATTCACACAGAAAACTAACAGCTGACCTCTCAAAATTGACATACCAAAACCAAATTTAGTAATACAGTCGCTAACTTCCATTTAATAAATACCGACACTAATAAATCCGGTTTTAATTAAATACACAAAGGCCGAATTTTGAAGCAAAGCAACTGGTTTTTATATGTAAATCTGTCACCGTAGGGTCGATTTTAATATAAGGTCAGGTTTTATTCCCATAAGTGTCTATTATATGTTTTGTGTATATCTGTCTGTAACACAATAGCTTCTAGACCGCTAAACTAATTTTTGTAAAATTTTTATGTAAAATAGTGTTCGACACTATAACGAGCCGATTAGATTTTGGTCAAAATCCATTAATGTTAATGACAGTTTTTTGACAATTATAAAATTTAAAAAACGCTTACTTTTTAACTGAGCATCGCGTCAATATGCCGTTTTGGGAATATAGTAGAACACATTTTTCTCAACAATTTGGGTTGTAACCAAAAACTTCGTAGGTGCTTTCGTTTCTGACATATTTACAAAAAACTATTTTCAACGCTCATATATCATATAGTTCACTTGAAGTGTGCTAATAGGCTAGCTAGGAAGCTATCAAAAAGAAAGTGTATTTTACGTTCTGTAGGAAAAATTAATTAAAACGCTCCGAATACAACTAGGGGAAAACTGAAAGAGCAATACTAGTGAAAACTGCCAGGAAAATATAGGAATAGGTCTGTGTTTACTGTATACTTCTTATTTTTTTTAGGCACTTCACAGAACATTTATGACTTTTGGTTAGTTGGTGAACACTGTTGCCAAACAACACATACCTACCAGTTTTTATGAATAATAATTTCCAATAACTGGCATAAAATTAAACCTGCGGATTCCCCAATACAATGGTAGCTTTTGAAGTATTTGTCTGGTATCAAAGATATTTTAAATTTGCATTATATTTGACATACCATTATATGCGCCGCAACACTGTCTCTAAATATAGGAACTGGTAGCCTATGTTATTGGAACAAAAGTAAGGTCAAACACTTTAGTAAAGAATAAGGTTCAAACCAGGTAACTGCGCATGCCTCAAATAAAAGATAAGAGAAAAATGGGACATGCAAAAGGTACCTAATAACACAAAAATACCATTAAACCCTTAAGCCTATTTGCATTTTAGTAAAGCTTTTCCAATGTTTCTCAAAAAATGCAATTTAATTTTTTTATACAATTTCCTTTTCCTCAATATCAGCCTATTTTTAATTAAGTTGGTCGAGAGAGAATATAGAATTTAGTTTTTGCTCCACCACAGCGCGTCTGTCGCTCTTTTTCCAATTAAAGAGGATTAAAGCCTTTTTTCTGTGCCGCTAGCTCCAATAAAATAACCCTATATAGGATGATTAAGATAAATCGAACGAATTGGATAGTGCGACAACATCGTTTTCTGATTAATTTATTTCTTTAGAAAATGTTTTTAGAAAACTTATGAAAAGTAGTAGATAGCCACTTTGCCAAAAATAGTTTTTTTCTACATCTTATGATTTAGCTTAATTATTATCCTAGGAGTAGTAGTAATAGTAGTATTGGTGGGGAGACCATTTTTGGTCTAGCGACTAAACACACGGTGCGTCCTTTTCGCAAATCCCGATTTGTCCGTACACCATATACCAAACTGATGCACGTGCCCCTTAGGATGCCAGTTTTCTTTCTCTAAGAGCACCTAATTTTGCATGGCACCTCTTTGTCGAGGGCAGGGAACTTTATACTGCGTAGCAAGTACACACAGTGGACCCACGCTTTTATACCCCTTCCAAAAGGTGGTACCAGCAGAACTTGTTTTTAAATGATGGACTTCTTTCCTTTTCAGCGCAACAGTAGTGGTCGTCGAGAGTTGACTGTAGGAGATTTAAGCTGGCGCTATCCGGGTACCGACTATATAGCACTTATAGCAGGCTCCTGGGTCATTATTCCTGGTTCGTGAGCTGGCTACGTGTCAGCTCCTGGACTACACCTGCTTATATTCTCCATGTTCAAGGTCAACTTCGGTCGCACGCTAAATCGATGACGACTGTTGAACGCTGAAAAGTTTTATTTTTGTTAGAGATGCGAACCTGGTGCCTTCTGCATGTGAAGCCGACGACCATACCACGGCACTACTCTGCCGCCTCCTATGAGCATAAATTGACCATTACATTCGTGTTTAGACGCTCGTTAAACCAGTGGCGGTTTCTCCATAAGTGCACATGTGCACGTGCACTCCCAAATTTTACTTTAAAAAATATTAAAATTTGATCATTCTTTAATTTAATTAATAATTACCCCGGAAGGAATTCACTAAAGACTGGAATATTAACTACAATTAATACTCGGTACATATGTGTTTGTATTCGTGTTCAACCAGCCTGCGATGAATGGATATTCTCGTGGTAAAGCCGATCACACACAAAAATGCATAGCGCATAGCATGGCGCATAGAAGTTCAACCTTATGGACTTTTCTTATGCAAAACCAATATAGCTGCTGCTATTCGATCGTTGATTGGTTGAAAGCCCCATGCCACGCTTATGCACCATGCTACGGAGGTGTGTGTGAAGGCCTTAACATTCCTTACTTTTAGTTACTGGAACCAAATTCTCTGCACCGTGGAAGTTATGTCGCATTCTAATTAGGAAATATAGAAAGAGAGGACGAATTGTCCCAATAGAATTTTACAGTACATAGAATCTGAGCCTTCCTTCGGCCGTGCTCTTCTACATAAACTAGCCTCGATGCCGCCCGCACCCCGGTGATGACCCCCGCGGCCGCGGTTACCGTTGCAGATGTACAGGAGCTCCCGCGTACCTGTAATTAGTGCGCTTGGATAACTTGAAATTGTCGGTCGGAATAATTTAGTCTATGACAATGGCGAAAGTTTCAGGAGCAGTCCCCTTATTGAAATTTTTAATTGAAAACAATTTGCAAACAGATTTTTCAGAAACAGTTTCGGTGCTAGAGGCAGTGGTTACGATGCCTATGACAACCGCAGAAACAGAACGTTGTTTCTCTACCCTAAAGAGAGTCAAAACTTAACTTACTAGGAGCACAATGGGTGAGAATAGATTAACTGCCCTAGCAATGTTATCTGTTGAGAAAAAAATGACTCAAGAAATTCCAAAGTTCAATGAATTGGTTATTGAAGAATTTGTTTCAAAAAAGGACAGACGCCTTCATTTTCAATACAAGAAGTGTTTGTGAAATATAGAAACTAGGTATGATACATTTATTATTTATTTATAAAAACAATAATAACAGGTAACTACTATCTAACTAACTTATTTTTTAATTATTTGCTCTAAATTATATGATATTACGGCCCACTCGATGGCCCAAAAAGTTGGGCGTGACACTCAAAAAGAAAATTCGCCTGCGCCGCAATTTTCTTTTGGGTGTACACCCCCAAACTTTTTACCACGCGCCGCCACTGCGTTAAACTAGTATTATTATTTGGTCATGGGTGTGACTTATAAAAATGTGGAAATTTATCCTCAATGGTTGCTTTATAAAGTAATTCTGCGCAGTGGTCAAACAGCTTTTTTAAATTATATCTTATACAACCTAATGCAAATAATTTAAATTTCGGCTTTCAAAATGTACCTTTTTTGCTAAATATATAATACCTTAATTAAGTTTTTCGCAGTTTGCTTAAAATTTTGAAGGTTACAAAGGTTAGTTTTAGCGATATCATAAGTCAAACCATTTCAGTTAGGTACCTTGCTTATTAATTTTTACCTTCCTAGCACGCTTAGCAATGGCTAGAGGAGGTATTATTTTTGACGAAATTTTTTTTTTGTTATAACGCCGAAAATCTGTTATTTGTGTGTATTTTGACCAATTTTAGCAATATCGCCGTGATGCCTGTCTGTGTGTGGGTTTGTATATGTATTGAATTTCTGTCCGTAACATGATAGCACCTCAATCGCTGAACCGATTTTCATAAAGGTAAAATAGTGTTCAATACTCTAACGAGCTGATTAGATTTTCGTCAAAATGACAGTTTTTTAACAATTAATTTTATTAAAAATGCTAACTTTTTAAGGGAGCATCGCATGAATATACGGTTTCTTGAATATTGGAGACTATACTTTGCTCGATAATTTACGTTAAAAATACTACTATGCTTTAGTTTCAGAGATATTTAAAAAAAACTGTTTTCAAGGCTGATAATATCATGGCTTCATTGGTATTGTGCTAATAGGCTAGCTAGGAAGGTACCAGATCCGATGTATCAATTTATTTTATAATAGTTCATAGTAGGGTGGGTCCGGAGAGGAGGGGGATATTTTAGAGCTTCTAAAAAGTTTTTAATTTTTACTGGGACTTTCCATCCATAGCTAGGATCAATCCAAATAGCCAAATTTTTTCCGAGATATGCCTTGTTGCGACGTTACAAAAACAACCATATGCCGACGTGGACTCGAACCCACAAGATACGCAGCACGCCCAGCCTACGCGCGGTCGGTGCAGTCATATAGCAAGCACTGCAGTCATATGCACAAACCAACACGCTAATGCACGAACCAACACGCTAAGCGAATCGACCACCGGTCTCCATAAAAGTATTTAAACTATTACCCACCCGTCACGCTAAGCGAGTCGACCACCGGTTTCCATTAAAGCATTTAAACTATTACCCTCTCACGTTCTCCCGGTCCTCCCCAGACATAAAGAATATGTATTTTAAAAATAAAAATCTAGTCTGGGCGCAATTATTAGCTATGTGGCGCAATTATTAGCTACATAGTAAGAGTCACAAAAGTGTACTGCGTATGGCAAGGACCATATAAGCAGCATGGACGTGAAAATTAAGCGCTCAGATGAACACACGCTATTGGCAATACTGAGTTCACTTTTTGTTTGATGATTTTTGAACAGAGAGGTAAAAACGCTCAAGAATAGATTCATAAAAATATATTAAAATAAATGAATCCACGACGGATCTGATAGCTTGCTAACCCATCAGCACACACCACGCTATATTATCCTTGAAAACAGGTTTTGGTAGATATCTTATAACCAAAAGGTTCTACAAAGTTAGTTTTGATTCTACCACAAATTATTGAAGAAAATGTGTTCTACTATATTTCGGAAACTGCATATTGATGCGATGCTCCGTTAAAAAGGTGGCCTATTTTAAATTTTTAAACCGTCAAAAATCTAATCAGCTTGTTATAGTATCAAACGCTTTTTTTCATGAAAATCGGTTTAGCGGTTTAGGTGCCATCGTGTTACGGACAGACATACACACACACAAACAACTCCACTCAACTTTATTGACATGAATCATATCAAAAAACAAACAGCAACGTCAAATTTAGAATAGTTATTTAAGTAAAAAACTTAATAAATATAGTTAACATTTTAATAAATAGCAAACATACAGACACATAGATAAATACATATATCAGCATACTTTTAAGATTTCACAAGTTTCTTTGGATTAATTTTCTTGAATATTAAAACTATAGTAGCACTTTTTTAGAAGAAAAGCTGTAACCATTGCATTTGGTGAGGTGATTTTTATATTATATTTATATATATTTCTGCTAATTATTTTGAAAGATTTCTCTGTTTTTTTTTAATATAGTGAGGGACTGTGACTATGTTCAACTCTTGAAAATACTGTCTACAGAATGTAGATCTACTTAGCTTTAACAATGAAGTAAATGATGCGCTTTTGAACAATAAAGATTTTTTTTCATCCGAGGCAGAACCGCCAAACAAAATGCTGTAGGCAATTACTGACTGAATTGATGCAAAATAAAATGTTTTTAAACTGTTTAATGACACTATGTCTTTAAGTCTCCTAATAATTGCACAAAAACTATTTAATTTAGATGCTAAATTTAGAATGGGAGTACCCCAAGTAAGTCTTGACTTCAGCCAGACCCCAAGCAACTTTTGAGTGTCGCAGACTTGTATAATTTGTCCATTAAGTAAAACATATAAAGAGAAGGAGTCAGCTCCAGTCATTCTGAAGGTCAGAGCAGTTTTCTTTTGTGTTTAAAGTAAGATGATTCGTTAAGCTGGCCAATAGTGCCTCTGGCAGTTCATTTGCATACCGAATAAGGAAAAGTGGTCCTAAACTTGAGCCCTGTGGAACTTCCATGCTTAATTCCATCAAATTTGACATGTGTCCGCTGACGGCGACCGTTTGTTTTCTAGATGTTAAGTATGATTAAGTATGATTAAATAAGATCAGAACTAACATCCCTTATCCCATATGACTCTATGATGTCTAGCAGACATCACAACGATATTTCTAGGTCAAAGTGTAGCCAAATATTACATTTTCGGCGTTATATCAAAAAACATGAATATAATACCTTCTCTAGCCAATGCTGCGCGGGCTAGAAAGGTAAAACTATTTTATTAAATTTGATGTGTCGAAAGTAGTCAAAATATATATACCGGGGATCATGGTCAAAATTATTTTTTTTAATTTTTCTAAATTGCCTGTGACAATTTCAAATTCGAGTTTTATATACAGTTCGGTTAAGTTGGTGTCGCTACTAATAAAGACGGTAGTCTTCCAGGATGCAGTGACCTTAATTATGCCACCCGATTCCTCCTTTCGTTGACTTTTTGTGTTCTTCGTTTGATATTCCATCAATTTAACAAGGCAAAATATAAAAGAAAATATAGTGCAGAGTTCAATAAACAAAACCAATTATATAACACAACACAAGACATTGAATCTTATAAAACTATAAGAAAATTTTTACTTGTTGCCTTTTTTTCATATTTTATGATTTTATTACGCAACACTCTGTCAATTTACGCGTTTTAATCTAGTATATTTCTAAACTTTAAAGGTTACTAAAATCACGATGCACAAAGACACGGAATGTCAGCATCAGCGCGTATCCATATATACTGGGGATGACACTTATTTGTCACTTCTCGATTGCCGTGACATCATGTAGATGACAAAATAGCGAAACGAAACGAAAAGCAAACACTTATCACCGAGCGTTCATCTGAACTGAAAGACAAAAGTGATGAAAAATACATTTCGCATAAGACGGCATCATACGTTTAATAAGAAGGAAAAAATTCGCACCGCATAGATTAGTGACACGAGGTCGTCGCGTATAAGACTATGTCTTAAAAATCTGAGAAACAAGATGAAGTCATGAAATATGCATGCCAATTTCCAGGGTCTTTTTAGCATATTAATCTTTTTTAAATTTCTTTTGACAAGATTTATTTTTCTATCCAGAGATTGTAAAATTGTAGTTTTCCTTAATTTAATTTTGTTATGTAGTGACTATTTTTTTTTGTAAATTGAAAAACCATGTTTTTTTTAATTAAAATCTAGTCACAGTAGACTAATTAGCAATTTTCTCTTAGCCTAAATTATTAGGAATTAGCATAGATGCACCCAGAGGAGGGGCCCCAAGTTCAAATTTTTTAAAATATTTTTGACATATTTCATGAATAAAAAAAGAAAATAGCATAAAATATGGCATTATGGGGTCTCGGGCCCCTCAAGACTCTTGGGTCCCCAAGGCATATTCCTGGTTGCGCCACTGGAATTAGATAATAATTATAAAAATCGTAAATTTCATTTTAACGAACGTGCCTAAGCCACTAATTCAAACATTTTTACTTGTTTAAGTCTTTGTATATTAGCTGATTATTATCTATGTGGTGTTATTATTATAACTACTATTAGTGACTTTTTTCTTTTGAATTTCTGTTTTTACTTACATTTAGGTCATGACATTGTAATATACTCATCTTCTTGTTTTTCAGCATTAATGTGTGATAACTATTCTAAGGCTCATTTGGAGTAAAGGTGGATTCTAAATGAAGAGCACAGGGAAAAAACGTGCAAAGCCACTCTTAGTTAGTAGTTAGTTTGGAGATATAACATTTTGAAAGTTTAAAACTGGCACGTTCTTTCCCTGTTCGCCAAATGAATTATTAGTAATATCTTGTGACACGGCCTGTTTTTCGCCAGTTTGAATATTCCAGATAATAATACACATCTAAAGACATCATTTGGCATATATAACCCAATTTCTTAGAAAAAATGACATTGCACGTTTTTTCCCTGTGCTCTTCAAATTGTTAGAAAATGTCTATTTCTTATTTTTGTTTACTATTCCTTATCCACTTTTCGTCTGCTATATAAATCGGCCGGATCTGCTTGGGTGATCTTCTAAGTTTCTTTATTGTTTTATACAGAGAGCAGTAAGTGCTACTGTTATTTGTTGGCTCACACAGATATGAGTTAGAAGATTGAGTTTTACATTGTTGAATATTTCGTCCTACTTTTTGAGCGATAATATTAGTAGGTAATCATTTTATCTTGGGGGCTCTGGTTTTCTAAAATTTACGCGCCAGTCTCTGATAAATAAATATTAATTTATTTTAACTTTATTTTAAATTTTAGGACTACTTTCCCATATTGAATATAACATTTCTTTATAAAATTGTTCGATGATAATAAATGAATTTGATTTTTTTTACCGATGCTCAAAGGGGTATCGGATGCCTAAAACTGATCAAAATTAGTTGACTAAATTTAAAAAAAAACACGCGGTATTAAAGGCCAAGTAAAATAATAAATAACCTTTCAATATAAAACTTTAAAGGTATTTTTTGAAAGCCATATGTTTAAGAAAATGAGTAAAACAATTTTTAATTTTTTCGTTTGTGATGTTAATTATTTTAATTAGTAATTTTAAAACTGACCACAGTTTAAAATAATGACCCTTAAGTAAGTTTCTTCAGTATTACTTATTAAATATTTAAGTTAGTCATGCACAAAAAATATATAGTATTTCCCAGACGTATGGATTTACTAATTTTGTGTAACTGCATTTGTAGTAGTCCTGCTTCGGATGTATATCTGCTATACTAACAAAAAGTACACGAAAGATGAGATGGCCTCGAACTATAAGGGTGACCGTTGCCAATATCGGCCTTTGAATTTTTTTCCGAACATGGTTTGATTTAATACTTTTGGCGCTAACCGACGCCTTTAGTGTAATACCTGTGTTATATGATTAGAAACTTGTTTTGAAATCAGCGACATTAGCAAACAGATCAGATATGTTACCTATTCACAAAAGTGCAAAACCAGAAATAATAATTAAAGCTTAAATCAAAGGCTAGTAGCTGTGCAATGAAATAGCTGAGCGTGCGGTAGGTGCAATTTT
This sequence comes from Aspidapion aeneum, assembly GCA_963576565.1. NCBI lineage: Eukaryota > Metazoa > Arthropoda > Insecta > Coleoptera > Brentidae > Aspidapion > Aspidapion aeneum. Next base: position 96,776,292 of record OY755043.1, read on the forward strand.
GAAAGGATTTATAAATTGCCAGCCTAGATTCCACCACTGTGTTTGTTATCTACAAATCTGACAGAGAATATTGGCTTACGAAAGAGTGTTTATTTAATAACATATCTATACAGGGTGACCCTATCTTAAGGGATCAAACTTTACCAGCGTGTTGGGCGTTCAAAAATAATTAAAAAAAGTCTATACAACATAGGTCGAAAAATGCTTTGTAAAGAAAATACAGGGTGTCAAAGTTTTCTTAAAAAAAACGAAAAAAATTATTATCTAGAAAACTACCTTGGACAACAACTTTAAATTTGGTACAGAATAAAGGCTAATAGAGCTGCATACTTTTCTTTATAAAGCAACAATGTAGGCCCGCCACGGGCGTGCGCACGTGTGGTGACTTTTAGAATTTTTGAAGAAAAAAATGATACGCCAATGGATTTTTTTAAATTTTAAATTATTTTTGAGTTCACTGTCCAATTTAAGTAAAAAAATGTCACCTTACTTTTTTTCGTACAATGCTTCATTGTGGAGAAAAAAATTGAAAATGTTTAAATTTGTTGCAAAAAAAATAAAATATTTAAGCCAATAAATTTTTTAAATTAAAGAAACTACACAAATAAATGGAATATTATTTATTAATTTAAAACGCTTCAAAATGGTTGCCCCTCACTTCAATGCATTTAGTACATCTTCGTCGAACTGCTCTGGTAGCAGCAGCAATTTGTGCTGGAGTTATGGCTCTGCAACAAGCTTGGATTGATGCTATGAGGTCATCCCTGTTTCTTGGTGGGTTTCTGTACACCATTTCTTTCAAAGTACCCCAAAGAAAAAAATCTAGGGGGGTGAGGTCGGGTGACCTAGCAGGCCAAGCCGTTGGGCCCCCTCTACCTATCCATCGGTTAGGATAATTATTGTTTAGCCAATCACGCACTTCTATGCCAAAATGGGCTGGGCACCCATCCAATTGGAATTGCATTCTTCTTCGGGTAAGAATGGGTAGCTCATCCAAGTAATTAAACAAATGATTTTGAAGCAAATCCAAAAAAACTTGTGCATTTACTCTGTGTGGCAAAAAATGCGGTCCTATGAGAGAATTCCCAATTAACCCTACCCACACATTAACACTAAACCTATTTTGAAAATTATCTTCGACCATTGCGTGAGGATTTGCATGTGCCCAAAGGTGGGTTTATGAATGTTAAATATCCCACATCGTGTAAACATGGCTTCATCCGTCCACAAAATGAATTGTGAAAAGTTTCTGTCAACTTCAATGGCATGCGAAAACCATTCACAAAATTGGATACGCCTTTCTGCATCTCCAGGAAGTAATTCTTGGGTACGCGATAAATGAAAAGCACGTCTACCGTCAAACTTCAACGTTCTTCGGATGATTTGTCTTGGAATGCGCAACTCGTTAGAAGCTCTTCTCACGCTTGTTGATGGGTCGTTGTCAAAATGAGCCAAAATTGCATTCTGTCGTCCTGGAGCATGATTGTTCTCTTGATCTCTTATTCCATGAAAAGTTCCTGTTTGTCTTAAATTCTGGTGTACTCTTTGAAATACTCTCTGATGTGGAAGGCGTCTATTGGGAAATGCTTCGGCGTATAACATTCTGGCTGCATATTCTTCATTTGTAAAATTTAACGGCATTATGTATCAGGTTTTAATATTACAAATGCTTTAAAATGAAAAGACAAATTTTGACAAGTGTAATAACAACCAAACAAAGAAGCCTAACAACCGTCAAAATAAAGAACTTAAAAAGTGAACTGAACGTGAAGAAAAATTTACCACCTACTACTAATTTACTTATTACCTTATTTAAAATTTTTTTACTAGCTTTGACTTTTTTATGGGATTTACGAAAAATGCTGTTTTTTGTTTTTTTTATTGGTAAAATCTTTAGGTGCAGATAAAACGATTTTTATTTTTAACTTTAAGACGACGCATCCTACAAAAAAAAGCAAAGAGACATTTTTTAACCTAAATTAGACTGTGAATTCAAAAATTAATTTAAAACAAAAAAAAACCATTGGCGTAACATGTTTTCTTCAAATAATCTCACCACCCGTGCGCACGCCCCTGGCAAACCAAAATTTTCGCTTTATAAAAAAAAGTGTGCAGCTCTATTAAATTAGTTGTAGTTTCTTCAATTCAATAACTTAATTATTTTATTTTTTTTTTGCAACAAATTTAAACATTTTCAATTTTTTTCTCCACAATGAAGCATTGTACGAAAAAAAGTAAGGTGACATTTTTTTACTTAAATTGGACAGTGAACTCAAAAATAATTTAAAATTTAAAAAAATCCATTGGCGTATCATTTTTTTCTTCAAAAATTCTAAAAGTCACCACCCGTGCGCACGCCCGTGGCGGGCCTACATTGTTGCTTTATAAAGAAAAGTATGCAGCTCTATTAACCTTTATTCTGTACCAAATTTAAAGTTGTTGTCCAAGGTAGTTTTCTAGATAATAATTTTTTTCTTTTTTTTTAAGAAAACTTTGACACCCTGTATTTTCTTTACAAAACATTTTTCGACCTATGTTGTATAGACTTTTTTTAATTATTTTTGAACGCCCAACACGCTGGTAAAGTTTGGTCCCTTAAGATCGGGTCACCCTGTATATATTTACGGTCAGGCGAAAAAACATCGAAACATATAATATCGGAACCACATTATGGAAAATACACAATATAGAAACAAGAAAATATCGAATCACAAAATATCAAAAACAAAAATTATCAAAAATAAGATATATCTACAGTCCAATTCATAATTTTTGAGCAGTTTCCCATAACAAATAGCATGGGCCAACAAAAAAAAGTAGCAAAAACTTGTCTCAAAATTATGACTTGTAGTATAAGCTAACTCACTTTATTTAACCAAACCTAACCTAATCTGACCTAACCTAACCCAAGGGCGGATCCAGAGGTGCTTCTCGGGGAGGGCACTTTAGGTGACATTCTCTGTTGGTAAAAAACGGTATATATTTTTTTAAGCAGCATTTTATTAAATTAGTCAGAAGTAAAAAGTACAATATCTTTACAAAATATTTTGCTAGTTTAGGCTAAAAATTCAGGATAATTTATTAATAAAAGTGGTTGGAAATTCGATGATAGTAACAATAGACACTTTTTCATGCACCGCAAGCAAAAATGTTTAATTTTTATTAGCAAAAACCTTACTTTTTACTCATTTTTTGTATATTCAAAAAATTCTCGGGGGAGGGGGGGCAAGTGCCCCTAGTGCCCCTTCCCTGGATCCACCACTGACCTAACCTAATTAAACCTAACCAAGCTTTTATTAATTAAAAAAAATCTGTGATTTACATGCAGTAGATTATGTAGGTTTGGTCTGGTTAGGTTAGGATTGATTAGACAGACAGAAACCTTTACAAAATTTGGGAGTAAGGCCGTTTTTGACCCACATAATGTACTTTGAGTTTTAATAAAAAAAGCTTTTTTTGACGATCCCAATAGCCTTCCTAAAAACAAGTAGTAAGACCGAAAAAAATCGCGATATTACTAATTTTGGGTTTTTTTTTGCACAGTTCCATATAAAAATATTATATAAATCTAAGCATGTTATGATAGGTTACCGTAAAAGAAAGGGGAGAACCAAATAAACCAAATATTAAAAAAAAAATAAAAACGTAAATTTTTGTTAAATTAAAAAGTAATCATTAAATTGTTAAATTAAAAAGTAATCATATTTATGAAATCTTTATAAAAAAAAGTTAAAATAATTGTTGAGTAATACAATGAGAGAAAATAATATGTATTGCGTAGCCGCTCAAGAGGATACGTTACAAAAACCAATGCAAGTATTGTATTACGAAAACTTATACATGTATTGTATTAGAAACCAAAATTAATATTGTAATTTATTTTCCTAGAACAAGCATGATCCCTATTCTAGAAAGTGTTATCGAGTAGCTAAAAGAACGTAGTCATATATATAAAATCAACTTATTTTTTAAAATAAATTTAAGTAAGTAGTATTTTTTTCCAAGCCAGGGGTGAAATTAAAGAACGAAAAGTTATTAAAACATTATGTGCCTCGGTCGGGGCTCGAACCCGAAATTTTTGGCTGTGTACTCCAACGCCTTACCAATTGGCATACATATCCAAAGGTTCCTGGTTCGAGTCACGGCCGAGGCACAGAAAACTTTTATTTTTATGATTTTTCGTTCTTTAATTTCACCATTTTTACCTCTGGTTTGGAATTGTTGTTTACGGTTTCTAGTAAACCCTTTATTGCACTTTGCTAAGTTGTATTTTGTTAGTGTTTGTCATATTTCTCATACTATATTATTAAGAAATATTTGTTAAATGTTGGATGGTGTCCATATGAAGTTGTATTTTAATTAGGATAAAAAGAAAGAAAATATAGAAGTGATATATGGCACTGATGTTTCAATGTGAAAGTGGTCTACCTGAAAATAAATGCTGTGGGGACAAAAAGACCGATTTGACACTTCTTTCCATGTTTTTTCCTTTTTATCCTGATTTTTGTATTTGATACTATTTGATACTATAACTAAAAAAAGTTAAACATTTTTAGATCGGTTGGAAATCCACAAAAAACTACTCCTATTTTATAAAAGGAGCCACAAAAGTAGGGTTAAGAATGGGCGCGACTAAGATGCGACTGCAAAAAAAACTACATTTCCAAGATAGAAATAGGATGTAGTGCCTGCTTTAAAAGATTTACACAAAAAAAGTCAAAGTAATTTTCTCCACATTATTACATCAGATGTTATTATGATGACACAAACTTTTGTGGTAAAAATTAAAGGTATAATGTAGTTGTCGGACACACTTCTTTGTGACTTGAATAAAGCTTAACTTTCTAGTGGTAATTAAGTAACATACAAAAGTCAGGGTGACTACGAAAGATTTACTTTTTCGTGATTTTAGATAGTAGACAGAACTCTAAAGTGCCGAATTAGTGTTGGGATCACCCCATTTCTACCATAAGATAGTAGCAAAGTCTTTGGAGCTTGTAGCCGCTACTATAAATGTTAGTGGGGCTATATATGTAAGGTCACTATATAGCGAAATTCCTTCTTCGAAATGTTTTTTTAAGCTTCAGTATTCCATCCAAACTTCTTTACGTTTAATTTAGCACTGGACCTAAGAGTCATTTGCAGCCAATAGCCAAGTTTAGAAAAATATTTCCAAACTAGTAAGAATCATTCATTTTGAAATTTGTATTGGAGAACTTGGCTTTACTTTTATCTCAATTTCTTTTACGGAATACCACTTTCGCGTATTTGGCTTTATTTTCATGAAATGTTTTTGGATTATGATTTCACTCCTTTTTTAAAGGATTTGGATAATATTTAAGTTTTAAAGTAGTAAAGTATGCGGAATATTGTTCAAAACTTGCAATGCCTTATTAAAAATTTTGGGGTTTTTTAAATAGTTTCCTATGGTTTTATCATAGTTCATATTAGCGTTCTAAAGCTCAGCTCTCTAGTGTTCTTGAAAGTAAGCAATGTTAATTTTACATAATTTTACATTTATAGGGGAGGAAAGTAAATTAAAATGTTGGTGTTTTTGTATTTTTTCCTATAGTTTTATCATAGTTCCTATCAGTCGTCCAAAGCTCAGCTCTCTAGCGTTTCTGGAAGTGGGCAGTGTTAATTTTACATAACTTTACATTTATAGGGGAGGGAAGTAAATTAGTATTTTGGGGTGTTTTAATTTTTTTTATAGTTTTATCATGGTTACTATCGACCTTCCAAGATCAGCTCTTTAGCGTGTCTGGAAGTGAGCAATGGTACTTTTACATTACTTTACATGTATAGGGGAGGGGAGTAAATTAGAATTTTGGGATTTTTTGATTTTTTCCAGGGATTTCGTCATATCTTCTATCAATCTGCCAAATTGCAGCTTTTTATCATGTCTGGAAGTACAGTAGAATTTTGATGATCTATACATGAGTGAGTAAGTCAGTGAGCACAGTAAACTATTCGTCAATGGTCAGTGAATGAGTAACAATTTCGGGGTTTTTTGATATTTCGTAACTACTTTACTACTTTATGGAAGTCCATGAAACTTGGACGGGTTGTTAACTCTATGAAGATCTACGACTGTGCAAAGTTTTAAGATTCGTAGCTCATTCCGAAGAAGAGTTTTAGATAGGTCAAATATGGGCTGAAATGTTTTAAGAAAAGATCGTACGGCAGCGAGAACTTGGCGAGGCACTGCCGTGCCCTCAGATACCTAGAGAGAATTATTAAAAATTTACTATAGGTGCACTGCATAATGCAGACAAATTAAGCAGATTTACTAAAAACAAAACTGTTTATAATTTTGTAGAAACTTAAATAAAAGAGAAAATAACAGGAACATGTTTTTCAAACGATTTTTAAAAAGTACAAGAACAAGTATTATGTAATAATATTTATATAACAGGTTTTTGGAACAGATACGCACTTGGAACTGGATCAGGTCATACTAAGTACAAGAAAAATCTGTTCCGGCACATCCTATCTGGTTGAGTCTTAAAAATATGTCAACTTTTTGAGCCCTGCTGTTTCCGCGTGATTTGACCCAACAATAATTTGCAGCGGTAAGGGTAATTGCCACTAATCAAAGGGTAATTTTTTTCGGTCTCGCGTGAAGGTAGCATTAAAGTTTACTGTGCTGAGTATAAACGTAACTAAGGGTAAATTTTGTAATTTTGTTGGAATGTCGACAAAAAAGTACCTAATAATAAAAGTACTGTTTGATAGTTAGTCACATTGACTATTTTTTGCGACTGAAAGTCACTCTATTTTATGCTAAATGTAGCGTTTTAAAAATTACCGATTTATATTTTACGCTCTACAAAAAAGTACCTATTCTCAGCAGTGTCTGGTGAAGTAAAGTAGATCGATATAAACACCAGGACACATGTTTAAACATCGTGCTATCCACAGATTACTAACCACAGATTACTAACCACAGAAATAGATTGGACACCCCCATGTTAAACTCTTAATACAACTAATGGCAGTTGAACAGCGCCATCCCATAGCTGTCTGTTTGAACTAATTTTTGCGATCTGCGCCTTGTATATTATTATAATGGTCAGTTAGTTTTTATTTTTTGTTGCAAATTTTGCATAATAGAATAACAATTTATTTTAATCATAATTTATATTAGTATGAATACATTACAAATCAGTAACTATTACACTTACACCGAACCGAACCATAATACAACAAGCACCTCTCATTCTAAACCTTTTTTGAGAGAAGTCATCGCTCTGCTCTGCAAAATTTCACTTTCCCGTGATAAAACGCAAACACACTGATTTTCTTTGGATTTTTATCTCAAAAGAAATGTTAACAAAATTCCAATTCAACGCGAAAATAAAAATATCTTCGCGAAAAACAAATTTGACAAGTTTTATGAGTTTTATCGATGTGCACATCAAGTGCTTGACAAATTCAAATTCCAAAAGACATTTAAAGACACACAGGATACAGGGCTTAACGGTGCATTTTCTGCTGGGATAGCGCCATCGCGGAGCTATCATCCTGAACTAAAAATACGGGGTGTAGCGCTAAAAATATTTGGCGGGAAAGCCGATTTATCATTACTAGTGGTGCTATCGCAGGATAAAAGATAAAGTTTTATGTCATAGATATATTGATATATAAAATTGTTATTTTTTACATGAGTTATACGACCGACGTCGACCTTACCTGGAATCATCTAGAGAAACCCGACTACCTCTAAACCTACCGGAGATGAGGAGTTGTATTTCATTTCATTTGTTGTAAACGTTTTTACCTTTAGTATTCTTAAGTCTATTATTGTACTCGCATCAATAAAATATACATTTATTATAAAGCATAAACTCGAAGTGGTTGTTCGATTACTTTATTGGCGCAGTCAACGAAGTTCGAAGTTTCAAACGCATCGCGATCGGCTTATTCGGCTTCAATAACTTTTGGTGATTGGCGATTGGCAGTGTGGATTTTACAAAATTGAAAATCCCAGTCTATCGAAGACCTGTGAAGCACAATCATCGGGAACTAGAACAGCATCGTCTAGTTTCGCAAGGATAAGGACTTTTGTGAGGACAAAATCGCCTAGCAGAACCTTGTTCTTATAGAGGAATGACCACCTTCGCTGTTTACCTGCTTATGTAAGTTGCAATTTATATCTGATTCCGACGATCAAGTAGATATAATTGAGTGGCTCAAAAATTTAAGACTTGAAACCAACCTCCCTCAAAACTTAAACGCGCAAAGTTCTTCATTCAGTAATCCTTCTCAAACATTGCAGGCGCGCGAATCTCCGCAATTCGATTTTTTGTCAGCTTCTAAAGAAAGCCAGACCTTTCTAACAAATTTGATAAAAAGTGAAAATTCTAAAATGAGTTTTAAACCAGAATATCTCAATTGCGTACCCAAATTTGACGGCAATCCGAATGATTTATATAGGTATATCAGTATTTGTGACAAAATTGTAGAAACATTTTTAAATACAACCGACCCGGGATGTTTTCAAAATATTTATTTGTTGAACTCGTTAATAGGAAAACTCGACGGCGAAGCAAGTACTGTCGTAAATATTGATTCATCGACTTCTTGGGCCGATATTAAAAACACCCTTGTTCGAAATTTTGCCGACCAAAGAGACGACGTTGCTCTTACAAAAGATCTATGCTCATTAAAACAAGATTCAAATGAAAGTTACACACAATTTTATAACAGAGTTTTACACACTCTTAATTTGCTCTCCTCGTACATAAACACCCACATAGGCACTGAAGAAAATAGAAAGTCGCGAATTGATTTTTGTAAAAACCTTGCACTTAAGACATTTTTGTCAGGTTTAATTGACACCGATTTGGCACGAGCCATCCGATCCATGAAGCCTCACGATCTAACAACAGTCTTGCAATATGTCACCGATGAAATGAATAGTTCCAATCGGAAACAAAACGTGTCATTGCCTCAACCTCCGTTTAATCACTTTCAAACGCCCCAAAGATTTTTCTCTCCTAGACCAAGTTCCATATAATCTAATGCTTATGCACCAAGTCGTTTTTTTAGACAACCGCCTATAACATTTAGGCCTCAGTCTTTTTATCCTCGACCGGCGTACAGACCACAACAAAGATTTGCTACAAATAGTCAAGTTTTTAGGCCACAAAACATAGTTCGCTCCCAACAAATTCCCCAAAAAGCCTTACCGCCGCCCACACCTATGTCAATATCTACGCGCAATAGTTCAAAAATAACGCCAAATAGCAGCTATTATAAACATAATAACTACCAACCAAGCACTTCACAAATGCAAAAAATGGAAGTGGAAGAAATGTATAATACCGAAGCCAACCAACTTTCTCAATATGATCAAACTTTTACAGATCAGTATTACAATCAATATTACCAACAAAACGGTTACTACCCCGAGGATAATCAATTTTGCCTCTCGGAACGTTTGGATAATTGCCAATTCTTTACATCCGAGTCCAGTGATAATGATTTTTTACTATACAACCCAAACGAGCAAACCGATTTAGATGCCGTAAATTTTACAGAGGTCTTCAGTCGGGACACCAAACTATAACACCGCAAGAAATACCCTTTAATATGAATAGCTCCAGTGAGCTACCATACATTATATTTCCGGAACACAACCTAAAAATACTAATCGACAGCGGCTCGACAAGGTCATTTTTAGATTCAAATATAACAAAAAAATTGTACCCGAACCACATAAAAAAAGATCCTTTTGTAGTCTCAACAGTATTTCAAAAGTCCGCTCATCAGTTTAGTGCGCATCTGCCCTGCTCAAAATTATTTAATTTGCCAAAAGCCCAAAATTTAAAATTTTTTTGTTTAAATTTCACGATTTTTTAATGGCCTTATTGGGATTGACAATCTAAAAATTTTGCAAGCTAATCTTGATTTTAACTCTGGAATTCTCGCTACACCATATGCAAAGGTCAAGTTAAAATTTTATAAAACCAAGTCACAAATAAATAATTGTATTACAATACCACCTCGTGTTCATCAGGTAATAAGAGTACCTGTAATTTTCCCATATCAAAAAATACACAATTGCGAAATCCCAGAATGTTTAACCTCAGCTAAAAATGGTTTTGCCTTGACTACAATCCTAAATAATACATGTGAAAGCGTAACTATGGATTTTTCGTTACCATTTGAAGTAGAAAAATGGAACCGCAAAGAAATTGAAGAAATCAATTTTAATAATATTGTTGAAACGCATGAAACAAAATTGGGCTTTTCAAAATTTCGTTTAAACCATTTGAATTCGGAGGAAAAAATCAACTTTTGGCACTAATAAATAACTTTTCAGATGTGTTTTATCAAGAAAATACGCCACTTACTTTTACTAACAAAATAAAACATAATATACGGACCACCGATTAAATACCAGTCTACAAAAAATCGTATCCATTACCTTTTGCTCACAAAAAAGAAGTAGAAAAACAAATGAAACAGTTACTTGATCAAAAAATTATTAGACCCAGCACTTCTCCTTGGAACTCTCCATTATGGGTGGTCCCAAAAAAGATGGACGCTTCAGGGGAACAACAGTATGTTGTTCTTGACTTTAGGTCATTGAACTCTAAAACTGTAGATGACCGTTATCCCCTTCCTAACGTCACTTATCTCCTTGATAAACTTGGCCGTTTGGCTTAAAAAACGCCCCCGCCACTTTTCAAAGAGTAATGGGTAATGTTTTAAGAGGCATCCAGAATGGAATGTGCTTGGTATATCAAGATGACATAATTATTTTTAGTACGTCACTACAAGAACACATTGACCGCCTAGGAGCTGTTTTTCAACGGCTGCGCGAATCAAACTTTAAAATACAGTTAAAAAAATCAGAATTTCTAAAGAAAGAAGTCGCCTATTTAGGCCATGTGGTGACCCCAGATGGAGTAAAACCTAATGAGGATAAAATCCGTTCCATTCTTGATTGGCCACTTCCGTCTACCCAGAAACAGATACGCGAATTTCTCGGCCTTCTCGGATATTATAGGCGATTTATATGGGACTTTGCCCGAATCACAAAACCTTTCACTAGATGTTTAAAAAAAGTCGCAAAAATTGTCCATAATGAAGAATTTTTAACTTGTTTTGACACATGCAAAAAACTTCTTACAAACGATCCTATATTACAATATCCAGACTTTAGCAAACCATTCAACCTGGCCACCGATTCTTAAAGCTTCGCACTAGGTGCAGTACTTTCGCAAGGGCCCATTGGCCAAGACCTTCCCGTTGCATACGCTTCGCGTACCCTAAATGACAGAGAGACCAAACTGAGCACAATTGAACGTGAATTATTAGCTATCGTTTGGGCAACCAAATATTTTCGGCCATACCTCTTTGAACGTCCCTTTTTCATTATCACGGACCACAAGCCCCTCCAGTGGCTTCATTCCATAAAAGACCCTTCTTCCAAATTGCTCAGATGGCGTTTAAAGTTAGAAGAATATAGTTATTCTTTGATCCACAGATCCGGAAAATTAAATTCTAACGCGGACGCACTTTCAGGAATAGAATTACATGTATCAGACACCGACAATCTGGACCAAATATCACACATCGCACAGGTAGACGCCATGTCAACCCGTTCGACAGGATTTCAGCAACAAGTAGATAAGACCATCACACAGAAAAAAACAGCAAATAGACCAAACCCAAATAAAGACGATGATATCACTATACATACTAATAACGACGAAGACCCTATCGTGGGGATTCCAATAATAGAAACAGCCGTAAACTATGGGGCCAACCAAATAATTTTTTCTAAAGTATTGCACTCTCCTGTAAAACCAAAATTACAAATACTTTTTTCGACAAAAAAAAGGTATTTAGTTCAAATATCACAGAGTAATTTTGAAAATGACATTATCAATTTCATAAAAGAAAATGTTTCGCCGAACAAACTTTATTATTTATATTTCCAGGAACCTGACCTCTATGAACCGTTTTGTGAAGTCATCAGAAAGAATTTTAAATATCCTTCATTACGCTTTAAGAAATGTACAATCAAGTTACTAGACGTTACCGAAAAAAATGACATTCCAGAAATTATAAAAAACTATCATGAAGGAAAAAGCAATCACCGGGGCATTGACGAAACAGAATATAAAATAAAAATAAAATCTTAAAAGTTCCGTTCAAACATACATAAATCAATGTGAAATTTGCCAGATTAGCAAGTACGAACGACACCCGGTTAAAGTAAAAATGAATATTACCCCCACCCCAAATAAACCTTTTGAAATCCTTTACATCGACACTTATACCGCGGAACATAATAAATTTTTAACATTAATAGATAGCTTTTCTAAATACGCTCAGGCATACTATCTCAAAACACTGATATCGCCGACAAATTATTGACATTTTTCTCACATCACGGTGTACCAAACCTTTAAGTTAATTTTGCGTAATTACTGAACTTTTACTTTTACACAAATTAAAAGTTCACTTTATTTCTCCAAATCACCCCGATTCAAATGGGAGTATTGAACGGTTTCACTCAACACTGGCAGAACATATTTGTCTTTTAAATAATCAAGGATTTTCGAAAGAACCTATTACAAATAAAATTTCCTACGCGGTCCTGGCCTATAACCATACTATACATTCAGTAACAGAAATGAAGCCTATGGACATTGTAAACGGTCATATCTCGTCAGACGACCCTTTCGACCAAAATTTAGACCATATTCTCATGAGTAACTATGTTAGTGATCATAAAAAATACTCTGCCAATCTATGGGCACCTAGGCTCACACTAGGTACTATAGTTATAGTGTACGTGTGAGCTAATATTACTAAAAACTGAAATATATTTTATTCAACTCCAGACTCAATTACCTTTCGTTTGATACGACACAAGCCAAGTTTTGACTTAAACTCTAATTTTTAAAATCTACCCCCACCCTTTTTTTTAACTAAAATGAATTTTGTTTAACTCCAGACTCATTTACCTTTCGTTTGATATCACACACGCCATATTTTCACTTAAACTCTAATTTTTGACATTTACCCCCACCCTTTTTTTTTAATAACTTAAAATTCATTTTGTTTAACTCCAGACTTAATTACCTTTCGTTTGATATCACACACGCCATATTTTCACATAAACTCTAATTTTTTATATCTACCCCCACCCTTTTATTTGGCTTGCGTTTGGTGGATTTCGTTCATTTTTAAATGGGACCACCACGGCCTAAGACCCAGTCTAGGTACCAAATTTCATTTAAATCGGACAAGCGGTTTTTGAGTTATGCGGGTTGGTCTTTACAGACAGACATGCAGACAGACAGACAGACACAGACAGACAGACGGCAAGACAAAAAAGTTTCAAAATCATCTGAAACGCAAAGATATATAAAAATTTTTGAAATCGGAGCAACTTTTTTTTCTCGAAAAAATTAAGATCACCATAGCTCACACTACTATAATATAGTAGTAGTGCGAGCTAAAAATCTAAATTACTGTACTCAAAAATTAACGAAAAACTAGCCCAGTTCAAAACGACTTTAATCAATAAATTAAACAAAAAACGCGATTATCCTATTTTATTTTAACCCAATCAAGAAGTATATATGTATACGTAAACATGAACGGAAAAAACTAGGAAACAAATTCTTAGAACCCACTACAACGGTGTCAGTAAACCCAGCAAGTAAAACAATATCAACAAACTCAAACAAAAAAATTCGTATGTCTAATTTAAAAAGACCGCTAATTAAAAATAAATATGACTTTGGGTAACTTTTATCTTTGGGTTTTGTATTTCAGGTTCGGCCTTGCTTCGGGTCTTGATGATGAAATGATTATAAAAAAACTGGATAATAAGCTTAGAATAATGCCAATAAAATTAGGAACTGCAAAAACAATAGAATACACCTACACTTTAATTCATTACTTTGATTTAGACCCCATACTGTGGGAAACCAATAAATTAAACTTAAAAGTAAATAATATCACGACTTTAATAGATAGCCATACCGGATATTCCAACGATACACAGAATTACCTAAAACTTTTAAAAATATTACAAACCAGGATCGATACCAAAATATCAGAAATTTTGCCTCATCCCAAACGATTAAGACGTGGGATGATTAACATGTTAGGGTCTGTATTTAAGGCTGTTACAGGCAATTTAGACGCATCGGATGGCAAGTACTATGAAAAAATGATTCATGAGTTACAAAATAATCAAAAAACATTCTCGACGACAATTTTAAAACAGAATTCCTTATCGATTAGTGTTATTTCTAAATTTAATAAAACGGTTCAACAAATAATTCAAAATGAAAAATTTTTAGAGTCCAAAATCGATCAGATTGCTTCAATTGTTAAAAATTCTGGCTACAGAGAAAATTCCCTTTTTATCAAAGATATTTTGCTTCAACTTATAAACTCCTATGAAATTATTCAATCAATCTTGCAAGATGTTGAAAATTAAATTACATTTTCTAAACTAAAGGTCATGCATCCAAGTATAATAAAGTTATCTGATCTTCACAAAGAATTATTGTCTGTGCAAGAAAAAGTAGGAGAAAAACAAATGTTATTAACTGTTACTCTTCAAAATGTATTTTTTTATGAAAAATTTATCACTTTAGACTGTTTTATTCTAAATAATAAAATTGCTTATCTCCTACACATTCCAATCACATCTAAAGACAATGGATGTGGAACGAAATAGCGATGTACAAAATAGCGACGTACGAAGTAGCGAGTAATGAAATAGCGACTATCAAAATAGTGATGTAATGAAACAGCGACTATTAAAGTAGCGATGTATCAAAATAGCGTTTGTAACAAAACAGCGACATATCAAAATAGCGATGTATCAAAATAGCGACAATCAAAATAGCGATGTATCAAAATAGCGACAATCAAAATAGCGACAATCAAAATAGCGATGTATCAAAATAGCGATGTATCAAAATAGCGATGTATCAAAATAACGAATCAAACCAAACCGAATCCAAACAGAACCGAACCGAAATGCGCTATTATATCCTAGCGGTATTTTGACTATACCACATTTCTTTCTAACAAATTTTTTCAAAAAAAACTTCCCTGACTTCTTTTTTAGGATCCTAGAGGGTGTGAATCCAAACCGAACCGAACCGAACCAAACCTAACCGAACCAAACTGAACCGAATTCGGGTCAGTTTGGTTCGGTTCGGATTCACACTTTCTAGGATCCCCGAAATGAAGTCTGGAGAGTTTTTTTTTAATATGCTTCTTCGGTTCGGTTCAGTTCGGTTCAGATTCACACCTTTTTTTTTGAAAAAAATTGTTAGAAACAAACTCCTTTGTCGAACTATATGCCAAAGCCGAACCAAAATATCGCTATTTTCATAATCGCTATTTTGTTACATCGCTGTTTTGATAGTCGCTATTTTGATAGTCGCTATTTTGTTACATCGCTATTTTCTTACATCGCTATTTTGTTACAATCGCTATTTTGTTACATCGCCATTTTGTTACATCGCTATTTTGATAGTCGCCCTTTCATTACATCGCTATTTTGATTGTCGCTATTTCGATACCGCTATTTTAATACTCGCTATTTTGTACATCGCTATTTCGTTCCAGAGCCCTTTCATTTATATCCCGTGTCAATACAATTTGAGAGCAGTTGGTTTAAGTTGTTTTCCCGCGAAAAATTTTTTTGATAAAAAACAAATTGCAACATGCATATTATCAAGAACCATGCGCAGAAATAACCAAAAATGAATATATTTGCAAAAAAGAAGACTTCAAAAACAGCGAACCCGATAGTCCTTGCGAAATTTCAATAATTGACTCCAGCATGCTCCTAAATCAGCCAACCACCTGCCAGAAAACACAAATTAAATTAGCCACACCAATCATTCACCAACTAGAGAAATCAAACCAATGGATATTTGTTCTTCCAAATGAAGAAAACGCTAAAACTTCCTGTCAACATCAAGAAGAAGTACATACACTTTTGGGAACATACCTTATCAGACTGCCAAACGACTGTCTAATTTAGATCAACCGACAAATTTTTACGAACAACAACAAAACAACAGCAGCAATAGTTCAGCCGTATATTTTTCCTGACATACAAGATGCACCAACTGTTATACATCCGTTGGACCTATCAAACAGTATAAAAGATATTGATTTAGATAGCTTAAACAACCTAAAAAGAGAAATTCGAGAAAACTATCCGCACTTCGAAACATCATCAAGCATTTATCATGTACCCAGTATATGGACATTACTTGTATATGTAATACTTACACTTATATGTTTATACTTAATCTATAAGCGAGTACAGAAATGCAAACAATCAAAAAACACAAATCCAGTTGTAATTCAAATGCAAACTCCACAAGACAGCATTAACGTCATCCCTTCACAATTAAAACAATGTGAGCAGAAAATTGATCCGGCCAGCATTGAGCAGAAAATTGATCCGGCCAGCATCCAACTGCCCCTGTAAAGTCTAATTTTGGGGTGGAGGAGTTATACGACCGACGTCGACCTTACCTGGAATCATCTAGAGAAACCCGACTACCTCTAAACCTACCGGAGATGAGGAGTTGCATTTCATTTCATTTGTTGTAAACGTTTTTACCTTTAGTATTCTTAAGTCTATTATTGTACTCGCATCAATAAAATATACATTTATTATAAAGCATAAACTCGAAGTGGTTGTTCGATTACTTAATTCATGGAATACATGGTTTAAAATCGTATGCGGTATAGTTTTTTTGATTTTCGCATACGTTTATCAGAATGTCAAAATAGTTGTTTTCTCAACAAGTGTGAATTACTTTTCGGCACGTGACCTGAGTAGGCCCGAAATCCACTCCGCGAGGTTCGGTTTAGTTAAAGGGCGGGAAATAAACTTTACGCATGAGTTATGTTTGTCTTAAACAAGTAATTTAGAAAAGGAGTGCCAGAAATATAGAGACCCATGTTACCTTTGTGGACCTACGAAAAGCATATGATACCGTTGTAGTAGAAAAATTATGGACAGTGTAAAAAAAAACTATTATATCAATCATACATACATAAAAGCAATAAAAGAACTATACAAAGAGTCAAAATCTAAAATTAAAATTGGAAATCGACTTTAAAAAAATTCCTAGTAACGAAAGACTTAAGACAGGGTTGTTGTATATCTCTAACTATTTTTAAAATATATTTCCCAGTAGCTCCAAAAAACTGGAAATGTACACGGCATGGGAATACAACTTAACGACCGATTTACTATACACAAACTACAGATTGGTGAAGGCGAATTAGTTGTAGCTAATGATAAAGAATACATGGAGTATATGATAAGACAGTTAACGGAAGAATACCAAAAGTGGGGGTTAACAGTAAACGAGAAGTTAGAACTAGACAATGGACAAACAATATCTCTATGCAATGAGTATGTATACTTCAGTTTCACATAAGACAGGAACAGACTGTAAAGAACTGGAAAAAAGAATAGTAAAAGCCAAAAAGGTTATTGGATAAAAAAGAATGTAAATTTTAACATATATCAAACAGTGATGAAAAGCACGCTTTTGTATGGAAAGGAGACTTGTCGCGTACCAGAAAAATACAAAACAAAACTGGAAAGTGTGGAAATGGATGCAATAAGAAGATCAATGAGAGTATCTAGAACAGATCATATAAGAAATGAGGTCATAAAGGAAACAATGGAAATCGAGAGAAGCATAACGGAAAACATCACTAAAAGACAACCACGAAAGATTAACAACGCAGGTCCTAGAGTGTTAACCAATAGAGCGCAGAAGAAGAGGGCGTCCTAAACTGGAATGGCAACAGTCAATCCAATCAATGAGTCAAAAAACCTGACAGAAGATGATTGTCAAAATCGAGGGAGAATAATAGGAGTCGGACAATGTAGAAAAACGTTCTAAACCGACATAATAGTAATATTTTTTAAAAACTGTTTTATTTTAAAATATATAAAACTTCAAATTCTACTATTATTACAAAATATTCGTATTGCTTATTGCTTTACATATCATAGTCTGCTTTTGGCATGTACCAGCTCCGAATTTAGATTATCTGCAACCCTCAAAATGGCTTTAGGAGGTTCTTCGTCGGATTAATCTATTAGATGTTTCGATCTAATTATGAATAAGGATGTTCTATCACTTCAAAGACGCTTGGGCTGATGAAGGCACAACTCAAAATACAAGCAACGATACAGTGCGGACCCCCCCCCCCCTTCTGACTTTTAAACAAAAAGAGATATCGCTTTCTGGTAAAAAGTTTTTTTAATGGGAGTTTCTTTGAGGATATTTGAGCTAAGTGGCAGTTATACTAAACTAACCTAATGTCAAAAATTTGACATAAGATCAAATTTTTTTAATCGCAAAGGGAAGCATGTAATACCTCCTTCGAAAGGTATTTTGTTTCTCTATACTATTTTTATTCGCGTTCTACAAAAAAATCAATTTTTTATCAAACAATAAAATTAATTCAATTAATTTGAGGCGTGTTTTACAAAAACCGCATAAGTTCAAATTTGACGAAAATGAGTTAGTGGCATCATCTAGTCGAAAAAATTGATGGCTTTAAGACCATGAAATAAGATTCTGAAAAAACACCACAAGTGCCAACATATGAGCAGTTAAAATTTGTATTATTCCGCAAAAAGCACATATTTTGTCCCTATAAGTTTTCTTTGTATTAACTTTTTCTTTCTTGCAAAAACAACTTATGTCCAACAGCTTTTCTCTTTTTCTAAAGTAATTAGGCAACAAACGTTTTTCTGATGTAATGAACATAATTCTAAAGTCAATAGTTCCTGTGAGTAATAAAAAGATATTTAAGAAAATCTTTTTTTTTATTTTCTGAAATTTTTTTGTTTTGGACATATGTTGTTTTTGAAAAACAGGCCTCATTCATTTTATAATAAATTAAATTTTTATGCTTTTAAGTTATGCCAAATCCTAAAAATAAGTTAAAAAAAATAAATAGGAAAAGGTGACAGTGCAGCTTAAAACAAAGTATGTCTACTTAATTTTGATACAGCCATTCTACACAATTTTTTTTTGTAAGTTTGTACACATGCCGCTTTCGTATTTAAATATTTAAGTTTATTTTTAGGTTCTGGCATAGGTAGAAGCATAAAAAATCAATTTATTATAAAACAAATAATTAAAATTTTTTGTATGATAAAAAATAACGATATCTCCTATGAAAAGTAACCGATTTTAAAATGTTAAATTGCCCTGAATAGACAATCAAAATGCCTTTCAAAACAGGTATCATAATTTTAAAAAAGTCAAGTACGCGAAAATAGTATTCCGTAAAAACTGAGATAAAAGTAAAGCCAAGTTCTCCAATACAAGTTTCAATATGAAAGGTTCTTACTGGTTTGGAAATGTTTTTCTAAACTTTGCTAGTACGGTCAAACTTCTTTATGTTCAATTTAGCATTGTACCTAAGAGTCATTTGCAGATGAAAAAAATGCAAAATAATATCGGGCGCTGAAAAACAGTTAATTTTTAATAATAATAATATTAGCTCACCTTTTAAATCTAATATCGATTTGATGGTGAAGTGTCTCAGCATTTTTATAATTTACCCAAAAAGTCAGTGAGACTACATTTCTTGATATTTGTATATCCTGTAAAAAAATCACTAGGCATACAGAAAAAAATAATTACTAAACCTAGGTAGGTGGACATCAGGTTTTTTGCTTATTACTTTCAATCCAAAAGACGTAAAGATGTCTTGTATACATCATAATACTGTATGAACAGCAGGATTTTAAGGTTATGAAATGATCTAATTTTTTTTACGGAAAACCATTTTCGCATACTTGGTCTTTTTTTACAAGCTTTTATTTAGCTTCAGATGTTCTGTCTAACTATCTAACTATCTAACTATCTAACTATCTAACTATCTAACTATCTAACTATCTAACTATCTATCTAACTATCTAACTATCTATCAAATCTTGTGAAGCGTTTTTGACACACTTCCCATTATCCGATTTGGATGAAATTTGGGACACACATAGTGGTCCCATGACAATACAACATTAAGAAAAAAATATCCTCCCACCCCTACCCCCACCCCTTCTATAGAAAAATGTGTTTTTGACACACTTCCCGTTATCCGATTTGGATAAAATTTGGTGTACACATAGTGGTCCGATGATAATACAACAATAAAAAAAAATATCCTCCCACCCCTACCCCCACCCCCTTCCATAGAAAATGCGTTTTTGACACCCTTCCCATTATCCGATTTGGATTAAATTTGGTACACACATAGTGGTCCCATGACAATATAACATTAAGAAAAAAATATCCTCCCACCCCTAACCCCACCCCTTCTATAGAAAAATTAGTTTTTGACACACTTCCCGTTATCCGATTGGGGTAAAATTTGGTGTATACATAGAGTGATCCGATGACAATACAATATGAATGATGAATGAACCCCCTTTCATAGAAAAATGAGTTTTTGACACATTTCCCATGATCCGATTTGGATGAAATTTGGTATTCACATAGTGGTCCGATGACAATACAACATTTAAAAAAATATCCTCTTACCCCTACCCCCACCCCCTTGTATAAAAATGCGTTTTTGACACCCTTCCCATTATCCGATTTGGATGAAATTTGGTATACATATAGTGGTCCAATGATAATACAACATTGAAAAAAAAATCCTACCACTCCTACCCCCACCCCCATCTATAGAAAAAGGCGTTTTTGACACACTTCCCATTATCCGATTTGGATGAAATTTGGTATACATATAGTGGTCTGATAACAATACAACAATAATGAAAAAATATCCTCTCACTCCTACCCCCCACCCCTTCCATAAAAAATGTGTTTTTGACACACTTCACTTCAAATGACTTTTATAAAATTTGGTATATGCATAAAGGTCCGATGGCAATACAGCCCAAACAAAAAATATATTTCTACCTCTACCACCACCCTCTCCTTCCCCCAATAGAAAAATGAGTTTCCAAACAACTCACGATCAGCGATTTCATTATAATCTAGAATAAACTCTTCTGTTCTGTTATTGAACAAATATTTGCATTTAATAGAGTAGATAGCCGAGTCTAAAAAGTAGAAAATAAATTAGTTAAAAAAAAATTTTAAGTCACAAGCTTTTATAAAATGTACTAAAAATTCAAAAATAATTTCCTAACATTCTAATATTATCATAATAATAAAAGCGATGGCCGCAAATCAAAGCATAAGGTAATCTAAATTTGTGATCTAAACACTAAAATAATATTCAACATAGCAGGTCATCAAAGATATGTTTGATGTGCCGCAATGTTATGCCATTGCCATACCTATGTCAGAGAAATTCTGGGGTATCTTGGGTCGGGTTGGGTGGGTTTGGTAGCTCTGCATTTTCCTGCTAGATTGATTCTTGCAAATAGTGATATTTAATTGATACGGATATCTTATCGTGCTAACATCGTCAAAATTTCCATCAGTCTGCCATCGCTTTTATTATTATGATAATATTAGAATGTTAGAAAATAATTTTTTAATTTTTAGTACAATTTATAAAAGCTTGTGACTTTTACTAATTTATTTACATGAAATATTTTTGTTATTATCTGAGGACACGGACAAATTCGCGCTGCCGTACCATCTTTTTTTGAAATATTTCAGCCCATATTTGACCTATATCTAAAATTCTACTTCGGAATGAGCTACGACAAACAACCTTCGCACAGTCGTAGATCTTCATAGAGTTAACAACCCCTCCAAGTTTCATGGACTTCCATAAAGTAGTAAAGTAGTTACGAAATTTCAAAAAACGTCGAAATTGCAACTCACTCATTGACTCACTCACTCATGTATAGATCATCAAAATTCTACTGTACTTCCAGACATGCTACAAAGCTGTAATTCGGCAGACTGATAGAAATGACCAAACCCCTGGAAAAAATCAAAAAACCGTATCATCTAAAGTTATGTAAAAGTAACATTGCCCACTTCCAGAAATGCCAGAGAGCTGAGCTTTGGCAGACTGATAGGAACTATGACAAAACTATAGAAAAAATTAAAGCACCCGAAAATTCTAATTTACTCCCCTGTTAGCTCCCGCTAAATTTCGCGGTTGTTTATATATATTTTTAAAAACACACAACTGTATGAAGGACAAAGCGCATTCCGCGTATTTGGACATGCGCACCAACAACCAGGGAGATCCTTGTCAATCGCCTAGAGAAAATGGCGTGTTAATTTCGTTCTCCAACTATTTCAAATATCTACTCCTGAAAGTGCTCGATTTTTGTGTACTGAAGCATAGAACTAGAAACTTCAGCCCTTCAGCTACGTGGTGACATCATTAGATCCAATCAGGGGCCCCTTGGAACGTGGAGAAAGTGGATGCAAAGAGGTGAGTGCATTTGTCTCTGATTACCGTTGTGTGGCACAAATATTTTACCTATGGACGTTTGATTATTTCGTAATTTATATCAATATATTTATGTTGGTTCGCGCTTTCATTAATTAAGATATTTACAGTCCATTGCATTTAACGTTTTTCTAACCGTGGACTAACATAAAGTGCTCCTTCGACCGAATTATTTTATATAATAAATCCATACGACGGTATTAATAATTATTTGCAAGCCGAGGCGGCCTTGAATTTTTCACATCGTATTTGAAACGTCGAGAGAGAAAGTCAACGCAGTACCTGGTTTTGGTCCGCTGCTATGGTAACGGGTCTACTCCGCGTGGTATAAACAAAAGCGAGTAGGAATCAAAACAAACAAAACAAACGTTCAGTGTGATAGGTGTGTACCATATCATTTCGATATTTAAAACAATTTTCATCAATTGCGATAAATTAGTGCATATTTTCGACAATTCGTCATTTTTCTATTTCAGAAGCATTAATTTAGCGTTAATTGTATATTTACCGACAATTTCGTCATTTCAAAGGTAAAATCATGTCTGTCAAAAAAGCCGTGCAAAAACGCAAGGGTTTTTTATCTGCGATCACCGAGTGTTATGTGTTGTCACAGACCGCGGAAAAGGATGAAAGAGCGAGAAACGAGTTTCAAGTGAGGTATTCCGATTTGGATGAAACCTTCGATAAATGCATGCTGGCGCATAATGACGTCATTATGTTGATAGACGACTCGGACGATGAGGAGTTTAAAACACAGGATGCGATCCTTTCAGAAGCTCGTAAATATTTTTATGCGTGTAAGGGGGTTTACTCTAAAATATTTCCGGTTGAGGCCCCATCCTTTTCGGGATCATATGTTCGACAAAACGAATCTGAAACTCCAAAACTCAGAGTTAGGTATTCCCATATTCCGAGGTGATAAAAAATTATGGCCAAGCTTTTTCGATCTTTTTAATAACATTATAGATCAAAATCAAAATCTAAGTAACGTTCGAAAACTTCAATATTTATTTTCATATCTCGAGGATGAGCCTTTAAAATTGATATCAGGGATTAGCTTATCTGATCAAAATTATAAAATTGCTTACGACAAATTAGTCAATAGATATCAAAACAAGCGAGACCTCGCAAATGATGCTTTAAGCTCAATTATGAACTCCACCTTAAAAAACGAGTCAGCTAAAGAATTACGTAATTTAATTGACACCTTTTCTGAATCCCCAGAAATTTTAAAATCACTTAGCTTTGACGTTGACTTTATTATTTTTTTCATTTTATTAGAAAAATTGGATATTCCAACGCGTTCAAATTTCGAAATGAGTCTCGCCAATACTAATACCGAAATTCCCACTTTTCAGTCACTTTTTCAATTTCTAGAAAAAAGATGTAAAGTTTTGGAATCACTTCCTCAATCAACAGCACCCAAAAAGGTGCCTATCTATCAAAAATCAAATTCTATGCAAAATCAGTCTGGGCAAAAGCCTACCTATCAAAATTCAAATTCTATGCGAAATCAGTTTGGGCAAAAGCCTACCTATAAATCATCAAATTCGCCTTTTGTTGGACTGGCTGGCACCTCAACTAATTCAAGTACGGGAATAAAATGTTTCCGGTGTAATCAAGGTCACGTGCTTTCGAAATGTCAAACATTTCTTGATCTCTCACCTATCGATCGCCTATCTTTCGTCAAGCAGAAAAAATTATGTCTAGCGTGTTTTCATCCCCTGCATGGCGTAGATACGTGCAAATCAAAATATTCATGCAGGACTTGCAATAGTAAAAGGCACCACACTTTAACTCATATCTTAGAAACTAATCAAGAGTCTGGAAGCCAAGATACTAGTCCTGTCATTCACACACCACCTGTCAATAATCTTCATGTGTCATTAAATGCCTCATGACCTTCAGGTACCTTTCTTTTATGCACCGCCATAATAGATGTTATGGACGGTTGCGGAAATTTTCAATCTGTAAGGGCACTGCTTGATTCTGGATCACAGACAGGATTCATCAGTGAAAAGTGTATTCAGCGTCTTAATCTTCCTAGGCAAAGTTACACCACTGAAATATTCGGATTAAATCAGATGTCTTCTTTCACTTCCAAAGGGCTCGTTCAATGTCACATTAGACCACAAGGACAAGTCACTCCTTTACTTAATTTCGAAGCAATTGTTGTTCCACAACTATGTTCCAATATGCCTAGATTCTCTTTGAACGATAATGAGTGGAAACACTTGGGAAACCTTAAACTTGCCGACCCATCTTATTTCAAATCTAGACCTGTGGACCTGGTTATTGGTTGCGAGCTATTCGCACAGATATTCAAGGAGGGCAGGGTTCTTGGACAGGTAGGGCAGCCTTCAGCCCTTGAAACTATCTTTGGCTGGGTCGTCATGGGAAAGGTTGACGAAGTAGGTAGTCTTACGAAACGAACCAGTTGTTTTTTAACGAGTCATTCACCTCCTTTAGAGGTCATTCTCCCTAGGTTTTGGGAAATCGAACATTTGCCTAAAAAACAAATCTTATCAAAGGAAGAAAAACAAGCAGAATCAATTTTTACTGCTAGTGTATTACGGCAACCGAGCGGTAGATTCATGGTAGATCTTCCGTTTAAAGACAAAATAAACCCTGACCTAGGAAATACTTATCGGCAAGCTTATCGTAGATTTTTACTTCTAGAAATTAGATTAATCAAAAATCCTGATCTGTACACTGCCTATTCAAGTTTCATGCAAGACTATATCGATTCTAATCATATGAGTTTAGTTTTATCTAGTCAACCCAAGGTCGACGTATCGTGTTTTTTAGCACATCATTGCGTACTAAAGCCGGAAAGCTTAAGTACAAAATTATAGGGTAGTCTGGGATTGTTCGGCAGTCACCCCAAAAAATATTAGTCTCAATGACACATTGTTATCTGGACCGAAACTTCAAAAGGATATTGCTTCTTTACTCCTTACGTTTCGTCTTAATCCTATTGCCTACATTGCTGACATCAAACAGATGTTCCGTCAAGTCCTTATCAATCCTTATCACCGTCCTTATCAAAGGATATTGTGGAGGTTTTCTCCACATGACCCACCTTCAGTGTGGGAACTTTCTACTGTCACTTTTGGCATGACATGCTAACCTTTTCTAGCCATGCGTACCTTAAATGAGCTGGCAGAGAGAGAAAAGGAACGTTTTCCTATGGCTAGTACTGTTCTAAAAACGTCAATCTATATCGACGATATCTTGGGAACTAGCCCTTCGCTTTCTGAAGCTCTCTCCCTTCAAACAGAACTCAATGATTTGTTGAAGTCGGGAGGATTTGAACTTAAAAAATGGGCAAGCAATTGTCCTGAGTTATTGGCAACATTGCCAGAGTCCGATCGTCAAATGCCTCTCTCTTTCGACAAGGAGGAACCCCACTTTATCAAAGTTTTAGGACTTCAATGGCATCCAAAAAACGACATTTTTTCTTATCAATGCCGAATGAAGGACAAACCCCCAACCAATCGTTCTATTTTATCTATCATAGGAACAATCTTCGATCCCTTAGGTTCTCTTTGTCCCTTGTTGCTACAAGCAAAATTTATTTTGCAACAGTTGTGGATATCGAAAATAGGCTGGGACGAAGAACCAGATTCTTCTATCATCGACTCTTGGAACAAACTTCGTTCTGAATTCCCGCTTCTTTCCAATTTTCAATTACCCCGACAAATCAAACTGTCAAAAACCAATACCTGTCAAATCATCGGCTTCTGTGACGCTTCAATTCGAGGCTACGCAGGCGTCGTATATTTTCGTGTAGAAGAGGAAAACAATATATCTGTTTCTCTCATATCTGCAAAATCTAGGGTCGCGCCTATAAAGTCACAAACTTTGGCTAGGCTAGAACTCCTAGGCGCATTTCTTTTAAGCGAATTAATTGACTTCGTTTTATCTAGCTATGAAGGAAAAATAACTTTTACAAATATCGTTACTTTCTGCGATTCGCAAGTCGTATTGCACTGGCTTTCATCCCCTCCTAATCGCTGGCAAACCTTTGTTGGAAATCGAGTCAGTAGAATCCAAGAAATCATTCCCTCAAACTCGTGGCGCTACATTCCTTCTACTTTGAATGCAGCCGATATTGCGTCACGAGGGGCCACCCCTTCACAGCTCATGTCACATGACATGTGGTGGAACGCACCGTCGTTTTTGTGGTCTCCCGAAAACGAATGGCCCGATTTTCATAAATCAAAAATGCCGATTGATTTCGGAGATATTAATCTGGAGGAAAAGACAAAAGTCTGTTGCAATGCGATAATTGATGTCAACTTCTGAGATCAGCTTCTTATCAAATATTCATCTATATCCAAAATTCAACGTATCATTTGTTATGTCCTTCGAATAGTTAACCTTTTTCAAAACCATTCCTATCAAAAACCCACTAAGCCGCCGGACCAAAAAGTTATTTTTGAGAATATTGTTTTTCCTACCACCGGTGAGATGCAAAGTGCGTTACACCTTCTTATCAAACGCGTTCAAGCTGCTTGTTTTTCTGAGCTTTTTTCCGCGTTATCTAAGGATAAACCAATACCGAAACCTTTGCGAAAACTTTCACCTTTTCTTGATGAGAATAATATCATTAGAGTCGGTGGCAGATTACAAAAATCTGACCTTTTGTCTTATTCTGCAAAACACCCCGTCTTACTTTCGAGTGACCATCGTTTAACTACTCTTCTTATCGAGTCCGCTCATCGACAATATCTTCATCCTGGGTTTAAAACATTCCATAATCTGCTTTTACAGCAATTTTGGATATTATCTGCCAGACGGGCAATTCAAAGAACCATATCCAAGGGCAATGTTTTAGAATCAACCCTAAACCCTATAGACCGCCCATAATGAGTTCACTTCCCGCTCATCGAATCAATCAACTTAAACCTTTTTCGAGTGTAGCTATCGACTTTTGTGGACCTTTCTTTGTGATTCCTCATCGTTACCGTGGTTGTAAAGCTTTCAAATCGTATGTCTGTGTGTTTGTCTGTACGGCCACACATTGCGAGCATTTGGAATTAACCATGGAACTGTCCACCGAAGGGTTCGTAGGTACATTCCATCAATTCATTTCCAGACGCGGAAGCGTGACGCAATGCTGGTCAGATCAAGGCAGTAATTTTATAGGGTTTCGTAACCAATTACTGGATTACGCAAGAAGTGCTGCCACCAGACTTTCTATTCGTTGGCATCTGGGACCTCCTCTCAGTCCACATTTCAATGGCCTGGCAGAAGCTGGCGTCAAAAGTTTTAAAACTCACTTTGTACGAGTTGTCGGCGACCAGAAGTTGTCTATCATGGAGATGTCCACCCTTACCTGTCGCATAGAAGCCGTACTTAATAGTCGCCCTTTATCTCCTGCCTCTTCAGACCCACACGATCTTCAACCTCTTACCCCTGGGCATTTTTTGACACTTGAACCCCTTAATTCAGAAATTCCGGAGTCAGATTTGTCCGAGGTTCCCCTAAATCGGCTCTCGAGATGGCAACTAATCCAAAAACTACATAATGATTTTTGGAAACGGTATTCTATAGAGTATTTGCATACGCTACAACAGCGACACAAGTGGGCTGATTCGTCCCCAAATATCAAATTAAATGATTTGGTTATCATAACAAGTGATCACATTCAATCGCCTTTGAAATGGCCGGTCGGTCGGGTCATCGAACTGCATCCCGGCGGGGACGGTCAGGTGCGTGTTGCGACGGTACAAACGGTTACCGGTGTTTATAAGCGGCCAGTTGTAAAACTGTGCCTCTTGCCAAATTAAAAGTAATTTTAATTTTCTACCTTTTACAGGGTATTACAATAGGTTTTTTTATTTTTAATTTTTTTTGAATTTTTTGTTTGTTTGTTTTGCCTTTTTTCGGGATTTCGTTATATCTAAATAAACTTACGATACTTATCTGTTTTCATTCATTTATATTTATCGGTCGATTCTTTTTCTTATATCTATATCTGTCCGGTTGAGATTCTAAAATTGTGTGTTTTGGAGGGCAGTTATGTTAGCTCCCGCTAAATTTCGCGGTTGTTTATATATATTTTTAAAAACACACAACTGTATGAAGGACAAAGCGCATTCCGCGTATTTGGACATGCGCACCAACAACCAGGGAGATCCTTGTCAATCGCCTAGAGAAAATGGCGTGTTAATTTCGTTCTCCAACTATTTCAAATATCTACACCTGAAAGTGCTCGATTTTTATGTACTGAAGCATAGAACTAGAAACTTCAGCCCTTCAGCTACGTGGTGACATCATTAGATCCAATCAGGGGCCCCTTGGAACGTGGAGAAAGTGGATGCAAAGAGGTGAGTGCATTTGTCTCTGATTACCGTTGTGTGGCACAAATATTTTACCTATGGACGTTTGATTATTTCGTAATTCATATCAATATATTTATGTTGGTTCGCGCTTTCATTAATTAAAATATTTACAGTCCATTGCATTTAACGTTTTTCTAACCGTGGACTAACACTCCCCTATAAATTTACAGTTATGTAAAAGTAACACTGCCCACTTCCAGAAACGCTAAAGAGCTGAGCTTTGGAAGGCTGATAGAAACTATGATAAAATCATGGGAAAAAATTTAAAAACCCTAAATATTTCATTTACTTTCCTCCTTTATAAATGTAAATTTTGTAAAAGTAACATTACCCACTTCCAGAAACGCTAGAGAGCTGTGCATTGGAAGACTGATAGAAACTATGATAAAACTATAGGAAAAAATTTAAAAACACCATTTTAATTTACTTCCCTCTCCTCTAAATGTAAATTTATATACAAGTAACATTACCCACTTCCAGAAACGCTAGAGAGCTGAGCTTTGGAAGGCTGATAGAAACTATGACAAAACCATGGGAAAAAATTTAAAAACCCAGAAATTTTCATTTACTTTCCTCCTTTATAAATATAAAGTTGTGTAAAAGTAACACTAAGCACTTCAGAAAAGCTAGAGATCTGTGCCATGGAAGACTAATAAGAACTATGATAAAACTATTAAAAAAAAATTAAAAGCACGAAAATTATAATTTACTTCCCTGTCCTATACATGTAAAGTTATGTAAAATTAACATTGTCCTCTTTTAGAAACGCTAGAGAGCTGAGCTTTTGAAGGAACTGTGATAAAATCATGGGAAAAAATTAAAAAACTTCACAATTTTAAGTAGGGCATTGCAAAAGTTTTGAACAATATTCCGCACATTTTACTATTTTAAAAACGAAATATTATCCAATTCCTTTAAAAAAGAAGTGAAATCATAAAAAACATTTCATGTAAAAAAAGGCAAGGACGCGAAAATAGCATTCCTTAAAAAGAATTGAGATAAAAGTAAAGCCCAGTCCTCCAATACAAATTTTAAAATGAAAGGTTTGAAATTTGTATTGGAGGACTTGGCTTTACTTTTATCTCAATTCTTTTTACGGAATGCCATTTTCGCGTACTTGGCTTTTTTTTACATGAAGTGTTTTTGTTATGATTTATCTTTCTTGAGTTCAATAATGTAGCACGAGGAAAACAATATAGCTAGAAGCACCAAGGCTCACCAGGTTTAAACCAGAGAAAAAACAAAAATTTTCTAAATGTAAAATACATAAAATGCATTAGCGGATATTGCCTTCTATCCTCTTATCCTTACTATAGTTGATGTTCTATTAAAGTGACACCGCGTCATCAAAACCTTGATGGGCGGGAAGGGAGTAGAGGGGTACATACAGTGGCACGCACTTCCTTTAATTTTTTTATTGATATTGATTCCCAAAATAAGGCACTGTAGTCAGTGTTAGTCATTAGCTTACCATTTTACTTGCTTTTTATTGATGTCTTCTTCTAAACGATTTCATTAGAAATGAACATATATGCTATTATCTGGTTGTTACGAACATATTATTGATTTAGTAGGGCTTTGATGTTTTCTCTTCGTTGTTGTTTTGACTGTATGTCAAACAAATTATGACGGAGCTTTTCACAAAACAAATTACCGTCTTTGCAAGTAAATCAATATTTGCGCACATTTTAATATAATTTTGGATCCTCTTTTATGTTTCGGATCTTTATTTATCAGGTAAGTACCTATTTGATCTCTCCTTTAAAAGGTCGTAGTGTTTTATTCTTCGAACATTCAGCCCCGAGCGGCACACTGCATGTACAAAGTGAAACGCTAATTTTTTAAGGCTTCTTTACTTAGATTTTGCCGCAGAATTTGGTTTACCATAGCTATGACGCGGTGCCACTTAAATAGAACATCAACTATAGATCCATTTAGAACCAAATAAAAAAAGCCTTTGAAATAAACTTTTTTTTCATTTTATTTTTTTTTTATATTTTTATTTACATATGAAGAGCACAGGGAAAAACGTGCAAAGTCACTCTTAGTTAGTTTGAAGATATAACATTTTGAAAGTTTAAAACTGGGACGCTCTTTCACTGTTGGCCAAATGAATTATTAGTAATATCTTGTGACACGGCCTGTTTTTTCCCAGTTTCAATATTCCAGATAATAATACACATCTTAATACATCATTTTGCATATATACTGCTTTTCAAAAAAAATTGTACACCTATCATGGGTTTTTATATTGCAGGTGTACAAATTTTTTTGATAAGTATTATATAAGCCACTTTCTTAGAAAAAATGACACGTTTTTTCTGTACTCTTCATATAACGTTACTCTTCAGCATATTAGATAGTTTAAGTTGTGCTACGTATTTTTACGTAAAACTGCACGTTAAGCGCTCTACGGTTTGTTCTAAATTTGAGTTTAAGTTGAATGTTTTTACGTTACCATAACAAGTCTACTAATAGCAGAGAATATAGAATGCGGCACTGTGTTTTTTTGATGTTACAATTTTGTTTTTTGTCTTTTCAACTAAAGTAGGAATATATTTGCAAAGAATCGTTTGTACTGGAAGCGGAAATTATCGTCTAGGTCAATCGGTCAATCAACCAATTCTATTCTTTGGTAACGTTAAGGTGCCCGCAGACTGCCGTAAGCTAACGTAAATACGTAAGCTTCTAACGTGACCTTGACGACGGTGTGACGAAGTGCGCTTGCGTATCTGTCAAATCTCATGCTTACGTAAAAATACGTAGCACAACTTAAACTATCTATTATTACTATTACGTCTTAAAATATAGTTTTAATTTAAAGTATATTTTGCAATATAAATTTTTTAAAAATTGGTACTTTTTTGGTTTTGCGACCAGGATAATTTTTTCATTTTATTTATCTTATGTTGTTTTATTTTTAAATTTTAGTTTTCTTGACTTTAACTTGTTAACTAAGTCTTTAAATTATCTTTAAAAACTAAATTTATTAGTAGACTTAACTACAAGTTTATGCAACAATTCACATCCGACAGCCAGAGCGGCAATTAAACAACATTTGTAAGCAGGATAAACACATCTACCCCGCAGTTTCCTATTTAGTTATGTACATCTTTTAGAAGTAATTTATTACTTCCTTTGCCTATTTGAAATTCTAGGAAATGCTAAAGGAAACACAATTTAGAAGAAAAACATTGCCTCAGTGCTTTTCTAGAAATGTACTTCAACCGAGACTTACTACATAAGTAAAAGTTAATGCAATTTCTCTAAAATTGAGTTAGAAATAGTATCGTAATAAGATCCTATCTGGGTTTTGCAGCTCTTATGTATGTCTGGTAAAAAATATAATTTTTGTGATTTTTTCAAAATTGGATAAAACAGTGTAGTAATCAATAAAAAACCAATTTTATCTACATTTTATCACTGTATGTATTCTCGAAGTGTGATTTGTTTTAGGTAATCAAATACATTTTTTTTTGGAATTAATAACATAACATCCGAAGTTTAAACTTTTTCAAAAATGTGCTTTGCTAACAAAGGTAGACAAAAAATATAATACTAAACCTATCTCAATTTTTGGTTTAGAATCCTGTGTTGGCATTTATAATAGCGTTCGTTCATATGTTTATTTTTAAGCAGTTTTGGTACCTTTCATAAATAGATTTTTACATAGAAAGCAGGTAATTAAAAAGTATAAAAAATATTACAAGCTTTTTTTAAACCCAGCGACTATATCTTTCTCTTGTTTACAATAGTATAGCACTTTGAAAAATAAAGCTAGGAATATCGTTTGACAACTATGAGTTGTAGAGTGTGGCGCTATTTTGAGAGTCCTGTACAACGATCGACCAAAAGATAACTTGACAGGTCATTAGTAGGTAAGTAAGAGTCTGCAGGGAAGAAGACAAAATCAAGTGAATAATAAAAATACAAGCTACTAGATTCTCTCAAACCAACCTTAATTAACCTAAAAGCCTAATTAGTAAAGTTAGTGGCCATTTCGTAAAAGTGGTTGGAGGTCAATTTATTATAGAAAAACTTTCTTACAATTTTTCAACGTTTTGGTTTATTCTAAACCATCCTCAGGGCTTTAAAAAGCATTCATTGTCCATTTGGCCAGAAATGTCATAATATTAAAAAAATTCACAACATACAATCTCGCATAAAAGACATAAGACACGTATTCTAAAACAAATATTTAAATAAAAATATGGATTACAAAATTCCAAGATGATGAACGAATGATAAATGCACCCATAGGGCTTGATCAACAGAATTTTATTTACTAGACCTTGTTTATATTTTAATAATATTCGGATTAAGATTGCATATGTGGTGAACGAGATATAGCTTACATAACGTGTGTTTAGTTTTACAATCGTCCAACAACAAAAATGTGTGAGTGTGAGTCCTTTGCTCCACACTGAATTCATGATAAAGATATAAAACCACAATGCAAAAAAAAAATATTTCTTCTTAAAACAAATAGAACAAAATAAAATATGTTATACATTTGGGGCGAATGTACTTTTACCATTCGTATTGTACGAAGCGACGCGCAAGTATTCGCTAACAAATAGTTGAACTTGTCTGCAACTCCACAAAGAGTCAATGGGGATCCCAAACTTTAATCTGAGAACTTCTATCAGCTTCTAATTTGCCAAATTCTGGTGGAATGGTGGCGTTGAAATGCCTGCATGATAACTGTGCGCAATTTCAGTGGTAGAGTAATTTTGAGACAGACAGCTTCTCTTGTGTAGGTACGGAATTTTCATTGACGTCTCGTATTACTAAGCAGGACTATTAAAACGGACGTGTTACGAACTTTCACGTGACGCTGACGTCACCACACACCCGCTCGAAATATAGCGATTTTTTTTTCGATAATATTCATGTTGATTTTTTACGAGTATTTTTTTAATTATTATCATGTGTGAGTTTTTTATCGCTTTATGTCACTTTTTCCTTAATGGTTTTCAATACATGAATGACATTTGAGTTTATAATTTACAGGGTGTAATTACAATAATAGACCATATTGGAAGGGGTGGTGGAAAAGTCAAAAGAAAAAAAAAATTATTTTACATTTTGCAACAATTTTTTTTGTTTTTTAGATACGGTGTGATAAAAAAAATGTTTTTGCGATTTTCCGGTATAACTTGCTTAAAAATTACAATAGACATTCAAAATTTTGTAGAGATATGCACTACGATAGGGGTAATAATTAAGTAGTAAAATTATTTAAATATAGACAAAACACAAAATATATAACAAAAATCTGTTTTTTTAGGAATAAAAAAATAAAAAAATTATTAAATGTAGTAATTATATCACTGTTTCTTGTAATTATTAAGGGACCTTTATACATGTACAAAAACTAATCTTATTCTTTTGTAAACTTGGACACACTGTATATATTTAACCTGTAATTTTCTGGAAATAGTCAATAAAATATTTTTTTACATAATGAATCACAATATTATTTTGACTTCATCAAATTTGTCAGGTTTTACATTCACGGCTTTTCCCCACTCCATAAACTTGACAAATGGTAATATAACCTAGAAACAAAAAGCTTTTGACAACTAGTTATTTAAACTTTTTATCTACATTTGATCTTCCGCATCAATCGTTAAAAGATTCGTGCATCATTTAAATTACACCCTGTATAATGCTATATTTTAAATATTTTAACCCATTTAGTATCTTCTTTTCCTATAAAAGTTATTTGGAATGTCGGGATGGACTCTTGTTCTATTTCTGTTTCTTTTTAATTTTATTTTTCACAGCATTTTAGCATTATTATTTGATTTTTAGGATTTCTATCTAACGTTACAAACAAAAGATTTATTTAAAACCCTCTATAACAATAGTGTTTTCTTCCGCATTAGCCACTCATTAGTAGAGTATAAATACTAATCAAAAAGGCAGAGGCAATTGCATCTGAACCATCTTTCTGCATGCGATTGATTGATCATTAATTTGATTAATCACGGCCCTTGATTATTGCATACGGCAATCTTGAAACCGAGGATCCCATACGGATCCATAGTCTAATGACCGGTAGTGGAGAAAACGATCACATCCCTAAAACTCAGAAGCCAGCTGGAGCTATGGGGCTAATGTGTAGAGAAACTCTTGAGGCAATCCCACACACCTTGGAGGCTATAAGAGGTCCACATCCCAGATAGAAAAGCATGGCAGAGCGAGAATAGAATATTTATTGAAACCATGTTAGTTTGCTACTCTGATTGATCCAAACTCAGCGACGACGCCAATAACAGAAGCGGGAGTACATGTG
Organism: Aspidapion aeneum; assembly: GCA_963576565.1. Classification (NCBI taxonomy): domain Eukaryota; kingdom Metazoa; phylum Arthropoda; class Insecta; order Coleoptera; family Brentidae; genus Aspidapion; species Aspidapion aeneum. The sequence continues at coordinate 96,811,383 of OY755043.1, forward strand.
AAAAAATCAGAAGTTTAGAAGAGCTACTCGCTTACCAGATTACTATTTTTCACATGGAAGTGTACGCCATAACAATGACCTCAACTTTAGAAGAGATCAGTGATGGCATGGAAGATCAAGTATACATAGGCTTTGAAAGTCAGGCCATCCTGGGCATGGGCGTGCATCTAAGATTACTGACGGCTTATGGAAAAATGTGCAGAGGCATTAGAGGCTCTAAGCAATAGCAAACGGTTTACACTAGTTTGAATTTTAGAACATACAGGGATACCAAGCAACAAGAAGGCAGATGAACTCGCGCGGTTTAGAGCAGGAACCGATTATGCAGCCCCGCATCCACCCAACGGGCTCAACAACTGGGCCGAGGATGCCCTAATAAATTTCTTGGAAAGAGGAACAGGTCGCAGATAGACCAGACAATAAGTAGACCGGGGACGGACACAAAAAGGCGTTAGCCTGGTGATAGGTATTCGAACTAGACACAAATGGCTGAGGAAGTACATGATCATATGCCCAGCCTGTGAACAGAAATTAAGGCACCTTGTTGCAAAATGTAATGCCTACGCAAGGATGAGACTACAGGAACTTGGAGCAACTAGCCTAAGCAACCATCACCCTAAGAACAGAAAGGCAGAATGAGCTACTTGAAATTCTTACCAACCAACATGATGCCACAAACTAATACTGATTAACCACTACTGATTAACCACGATAAATAAACAGGGTGTCCCAGATAACAGTTACTACATGGGAAATTCGGAAACGGTAAGAGAAACGATTTTGGTGAAATTATAAAAAAGTTGCGCTTTTTTAAGCCCAATCAGAGACTATCAAAATTAGGAATCAAAATATCTAACAAAAATAAAAGTTGTGTTTTTCGAAAAATGGAAAAATCTCCGCTATCTTGTAAACAAATGTTATAAAATTTGGTGGATTTATAACAGCAACTACGGCAAATTGAACGACGTTAACGAATAATCAATGCCTTTATTTCTTATGGCATCCATATTGAATTAACAAGCCATTAAATAGGGTATAGAAATAGCTTTTTAGCCAAGCCTATCATAGGATCATAGAAAATATAAATGAAAGATTAACAAGTGTCGTAATTATATTTGTTGCCAGCTACATAGATAATAAAGACATTTATCTTTTAAATTTTTTACCTTTGGCCAAAATCTTAGAGTAATGTATTCTTTATTACTCTAAGGCCAAAATATAATTAAATTTCTTAAAATGTATTTTTCGTTCCTGATGCTAAAGTCAGCAACTTAAACATTATTATGATTAAAGTCAAAACGAAGCCAAAAACTGAAAACCTATTAAATAATTTAAAGTAAATGGTCATGTTTTGACTAAATATCTAATATTTAAAAACTGCCTCATATGGGGTCAACTAGAGCTTAAACCCAGCACAGGTATTAATTGTACCAAGTACATATCTTGAGCTCCTACAGCGTTCCTGTGGCAGAATAGGAAAGACTCATAAATCCAATTATTTGCAATATGAATGACGGCTTTTGTTCATAACCAACTAACTAATTAATTCCTTCACAAAAACATAGGCTTGTTATACACGGTTAAAAAACTTCTACTACTAACTATCTAACTATTTAACTATCTAACTATCTAACTATCTAACTATCTAACTATCTAACTATCTAACTATCTAACTATCTAACTATCTAACTATCTAACTATCTAACTATCTAACTATCTAACTATCTAACTATCTAACTATCTAACTATCTAACTATCTACCTATCTAACTATCTAACTATCTAACTATCTAACTATCTAACTATCTAACTATCTAACTATCTAACTATCTAACTATCTAACTATCTAACTATCTAACTATCTAACTATCTAACTATCTAACTATCTAACTATCTAACTATCTAACTATCTAACTATCTAACTATCTAACTATCTAACTATCTAACTATCTAACTATCTAACTATCTAACTATCTAACTATCTAACTATCTAACTATCTAACTATCTAACTATCTAACTATCTAACTATCTAACTATCTAACTATCTAACTATCTAACTATCTAACTATCTAACTATCTAACTATCTAACTATCTATCAAATCTTGTGAAGGGTTTTTGACATACTTCCCATTATCCGATTTGGATGAAATTTAGTACACACATAGTGGTCCCATGACAATACAACATTAAGAAAAAAATATCCTCCCACCCCTACCCCCACCCCCTTCCATAGAAAAAAATGTTTTTGACACACTTCCCGTTATCCGATTTGGATGAAATTTGGTATTCACATAGTGGTCCGATGACAATACAACATTAAAAAAAAATATCCTCCCACCCCTACCCCCCCCCTTTCATAGAAAAATGAGTTTTTGACACACTTCCCATTATCCGATTTGGATGAAATTTGGTATTCACAGAGTGGTCCGATGACAATACAACATTTTAAAAAATATATCCTCCCACCCCTACCCCCACCCCCTTCCATAGAAAATGCGTTTTTGCCACCCTTCCCATTATCCGATTTGGATGAAATTTGGTATACATATAGTGGTCCGATGATAATACAACATTGAAAAAAAAATCCTACCACTCCTACCCCCACCCCCATCTATAGAAAAAGGCGTTTTTGACACACTTCCCATTATCCGATTTGGATGAAATTTGGTATACATATAGTGGTCTGATAACAATACAACAATAATGAAAAAATGTCCTCCCACCCCTACCCCCACCCCTTCCATAAAAAATGTGTTTTCGACACACTTCACTTCAAATGACTTTTAAAAAATTTGGTATATGCATAAAGGTCCGATGGCAATACAGCCCAAACAAAAAATATATTTCTACCTCTACCACCACCCTCTCCTTCCCCCAATAGAAAAATGAGTTTCCAAACAACTCACGATCAGCGATTTCATTATAATCTAGAATAAACTCTTCTGTTCTGTTATTGAACAAATATATGCATTTAATAGAGTAGATAGCTGAGACTAAAAAGTAGAAAATAAATTAGTAAAAAAAATTTTCAGTCACAAGCTTTTATAAAATGTACTAAAAATTAAAAAATAATTTTCTAACATTCTAATATTATCATAATAATAAAAGCGATGGCCGCAAATCAAAGCATAAGTTAATCTAAATGTGTGATCTAAACACTTAAATAATATTCAACATAGTAGGTCATCAAAGATATGTTTGATGTGCCGCAATGTTATGCCATTGCCATACCTATGTCAGAGAAATTCTGGGGTATCTTGGGTCGGGTTGGGTGGGTTTGGTAGCTCTGCATTTTCCTGCTAGATTGATTCTTGCAAATAGTGATATTTAATTAATACCGATATCTTATCGTGCTAACATCGTCAAAATTTCCATCAGTCTGCCATCGCTTTTATTATTATGATAATATTAGAATGTAAGAAAATTATTTTTTAATTTTTAGTACATTTTATAAAAGCTTGTAAAAAATTCTTTTTACCAATTTATTAACAATAAAAAAAAAATATTATTTTCAAATATCTCCAAAGATAAGGTAACTTAAATAACATAAATAAAATTCCGTTGAGGTTTTCGTGAACTCGACACTTAGTAAAGGAAATTCGGAACCGAAGCTTCTAAAAATTAAATTTAAATGTTATGTAAACATTATTTTTTTAATAAATGCCTCGCAAGACTCGCCACAAGACGAAACGAATGTGTCATTCGCATTCATGCTCAAGTAAATACCCGCCTTAAGGCAAACAATATTCAACTGAATGCTCGTTTGTAGTTTCCACTCTGATCGGATGGGGTCGCGTGCCGCGGGTCCATGCGTGTTGCTGTTAGCCATGCCTTTAAATCACGTACATGTACTTATACGCGTTTGCCCTCGCAGCGAGGCATGACAATTCTGCCTAAAATAAATAACCGAACCGAACGGAACCGATCAAAGTGGGAACTTCAAACGAGCATTCAGAATATTGTTCATCTCATAAGGCGCGTATTTACTTTAGCATGAATGCAAACGAGGCATTCGTTTGGTCTCGTTGCGAGTCTTGCGAATTCTGTCTCAAATAATTACGTGGCTTAAGGTCCGGCGGCTAATCGGCCGCTAATTGTCGCATTCCTGTGTAATTACCTATAACGTAGGTATGCGATATTCAATACAAAAGCATTTTTTTAATTTAGCTTACTTTTTTACCTTTATTTAAATCGCTCAATACCTATTTGTTCTTCTTTAACCATCTTTCCCACACAAGTTGAGTATATTACGATCCAAATATGTATTCACTCCCATTATTAATATTTGGAGTTTTAATTTGCGACATTTGTTTCTACGAAAGGCAATTTTTTTAACCAAAATAATACAACGGATCTCTGTTACCGACTAGTATCAATTCGCAGCGAAACGCAACTAAAAATGGCGATGGTCAAAAAACAAAACATTTATTGGCTTTATATATCTCAAATTAAAGAAATGATATCTAGGAAAAACATTATAAAAATAACCATATATTTATGGTATTATTTTTAATGTTAATAAAATTATGGTTTTTTAAATGTTGGTTTGTTAACGTTATTAATAAATATATTTTTGGTAATGCTTTTACATGATTTTTTAGTTAGAGTTTTTTATATGTTTTTTTAGGGTCAAAAGTTGATTTAATTTTAACATAAATTTGTGCTAGAAAAAAAACGTTTTTTTTTTTTCAAAATTTTTTACGATTTTGTGCTTAGTGGGCATGGTTACAATAAATCAGAAAGCCTAGAAAAATCTTAAAACATCATTTGATAGACCGTAGTAGCTAATACAAAACTAACAAATTTTATAAAATTTGTTTGCAAAATGGCGGAGATGTGTCAAGTTGTATATTATATATTTTTTATAAACCCCTGTAGATATTTTTAATAATTACAGAATCTGATGAGGCTTGAAATAGCATAATTTTTTTCTTATTTATATTCAAAATTGTATCTTTTACCGTTTCTGAAATCGCCATGTAGTTACTTTTATCTGGTGCAATTTGAAATCATTAAAAAAAAACACTGGCTTGACTTTAACAAAAAATATCTTGCACATATTTTACTACTTTATGAGTCTGCTTTAAATTGTTTTTGTTAGAAAAGAGAGAAAAGCTTTAAACCATCCTCTCTCAAGAAGTCAAAATGTTATTTTAGTAAATCTAAAGCAGAAAGTTTGCTGGAAATGCCTAGTTTTGAATTCAGGACGTGGATCGCGAGCGTAGGATGAAAGTTCTAACAAAAAGGTTTGTTTAAAACAATGTTTTCTTTACACACTATCCAAAAGCTCACGTACAGCCTTGGAAAAGTATCTTTTAATTTTGGTTTGGCAACCGACGGAGTCAACAAAGTTTTAAGACAGTTTGAAAAAAAATTAACTTTGAATTTATTGGCAAAAAAAGAAAATAAATGGATCCATGACGGATCTGATACCTTCCTAACCCATTAGCACACTCCAAGTAAACTCCATGCTATATCAACCTTAAAAACAGTTTCTTGTAAACATCTCCAAAACGAAAGCTTTTGAAAAAATGTGCGCTACTATATTCCGAAAATCGCAAATTGATGCGACGCTCCGTTAAAAATTTCGCATTTTTTTAACTTTAACTGTCATTAGCAATAATAAATTTCGACTAAAATCTAATCAGCTCGTTACAGTATCAAATACTATTTTACGCAAAAATTTTATGAAAATCGGATGGGCAGTTTAAGAGCTATCACGTTACGGACAGAGTTACACACACACACACACGACGGTACTGCTAGGGTAAGTCAAAATGCAACCCAAAAAAAAATTTGTCGAAACAATACCTTCTCTAGCCATTGCTGTGCGGGCTAGGAAGGTAAAAATAGAGGTTTAATAGTAGCTTACCTAACAAATGCAAAATTACTGTCTGATGGAGTAAGCGATTCGTGTTTGCGAGACTTATTTAAATTACCATTTTTCATTTTAAAAGCTACTGCAATTTTACATGAACATTTTTGATCGATTTGTATTTTATATTGTGCAGTATTTTTTATATGTAGCTTTATTCCTTTTTAATATTTCTTCGAATAAAAATAGTTGAAAGATGTATGCTGAAATTTGCAAAAAATAACTTAGGAAAACATACAAGATTGGAATAGACACCTTACTGAATTGTCTAATTCGTTAGAATAGGCGTTTATAACTCGAAATACTTAGGGTCACTGCATCCTGGAAGCCTGCGCCAGTCTTCCAGGATGCAGTGACCCTAGAAATACTTGTTAATCAAAATGACATTAGGCGAATATAGTGCACTTCTGATTTTTTGTTGAACCCGGGCGCTCTTTCGCTAAATTTCTGCTTTAGCTACTCCAGCAAGTCGATATAGTACTTTGAATTTATTGTTTTTCTTTTTATTAACCGTTAAAAACTTACGTAAAAAACCATATAGATTATGTCTGAACAGTATCAACAGAGAAGACCTAAGCTTTTTAGGAATTTTGGGATATAGTAAAAGTAAAAAAAGATAAAATAAAATTTTATTTTCTTTTAGTTGACTTATATATATTTTGCCAATCTAGTAATATTGGTACAGGTACTTAGGTACTTACATTACCAGATTAGCAGAGCCCAAAGGAAACTTAATATACCTACATCATTAGCAAATTATGTATTTATCTTTTCAGCAGATATTTACTATTCTTAAAAAACACAAAACAAGCTTAATAATTAGGTAAAATTTGCGCCCCCTGGTCTTACTTTGCTCCAGTGCGAAAAAAGTTCTTTGATATTCCACATTAAAAATTTGCGCATGCACCACAACACCACCACGCGTTAATTATCTGTTGCGAATTTGACTTTTTAAAGACGAGGTTTCCCGCTTAGACGTCTCGAGTTAATACCAGAGTGAAGTGCAGCTTAAAATTCCTTTAAAATTTGACCTCGAAAAATTTGGTGTCTAGTGCAGTTATCGATTTCTATGCAATAAAAACTTAAAAAACCAATTTAAAATGTTTATTCATCATTTTGAATGTTTGGGGAAAAGCTAACTAAATATTGGGTGCAGTTTGGGCCAACATATAAAACACCAATGTTTTTTTCATATTTTATAAAGTGGGGCAAAGTAACCTCGGACTATGGGAAACTTTGCTCCACTGTTCAAGTTAAAAAATATTTATAACACTAAGTATTTTGTAATAAAAATGTCCTTTGTTAATTACTCATGCCATGTGTTTTTCATTAAAAGCAAAAAAACTTTTTTTATGGTATAATTTTTGGTTATTTCTTTGAATTTTTCAACTTAACTTAAAAAAGTGGAGCAAAGTAACCTCGTTTTACGGTACCTAATACCTACATCTCAAAAGGATTTGAGGTCTAAGAGTTCACACGAGTACCATTTTCATTACATAACCGGAACCGGCGTTCATTAGATCGAGCCTATGTTAATGTAGGGACATAGGCTAGTAAAATATGAAAATTTAAAATTTTGTGCATATACTCTAGGTCTCTAGAAAAACTACAATACCGGGTGGGCCAAAAAAAACAGGGCAATTTCTTTTTAATTATAACTGTTGAACTGTACTATAAATTTTAGTAAGAGAAACTCCACTTGGCAGATAATTAATCAGAGTATTTTTTTTTTAAATATATTTTTTTGTCCTCCATCTCAAAATATAAGATTGCCGACGAAATTAAATTGTACCCTTCAAAGATGCTTGTTTATTCTTGTGTTGCAAACATGTTTTAATTATTTCTTTAAATCAGTAAAAAAGCTGCATTCTTGCCACGTACAACAAAGTACGAATCAGCAACATCGGTTTGGTAGTTCTAAAAAAATATTTTTGTTTCAACCACTGTTTTAAATATTATACGATTGTTTTGCCAATTATGTCTGCATTTATTTCCTTATAAATTCATTACTACTAAACCGATTTTGATAAAATAAAAAATGATTGATTCTTGAAAATAGTATGTTTATTCTAATTTTCGGAAAATGATTTAATTTTTTTTTAATTTATAGAAAAGCACTACCTTTCCCTCCCACAACAAGGTACAAATTAGTAAAATCGGTGTGGTGGTTCTCAAAAAACCCATTTTTGTTTCAGCCATTGTCTTACAACTCATACGATTGCATTGCCAATCCTCTCTGCATTCATTTCCTTATAAGCTCATAATTATAAATTGATTGTTCTTTAAAGATTATAATCGAAATTTGCCGCCATCTTAAAAGTTAAGATGTCGGACAGGATCATACTTTCGAAACATTTTATTATTTTTTACTTAATTTATAGAAAAGCAGTACTTTTATCCCGCCTACCAAGGTACAAAGTAATAAAATCGGTAAAGTGGTTCTCACAAAAACTGATTTTGCTTTAACCATTCTTTTACAAATTATACGATTGCATTGCCAATCCTGTCTGCATACAGTTATTTATAAATTCATTATTGCTGATTCGATTTTAGTGAAATAAAAACCATTATGGAGCAAACTGATTGATCTTGAAAAGCGGGAGAAAAGTAGTGTTTTTTCAAAAAAAAAACTAAAACATTTTCCGAAAATAAGAATAAACACATTATTTTTAAGAATCAAGTATGATTCTGTCCGATATCTTAACTTCTAAGATTGCGGCAAATTTTTATTATAATATAAATATAAATAAACTAAAACATGTTCGCAACACAAGAATAAACGAGCATCTTTAAAGGGTACATTTGAATTTTTGCGCCATCTTGGATTTTGAGACGGCGGGCAAAAAAATATATTTAGTCAAAACTCTGATTAATTCTATGTCAAGTGCAGTTTGTCTCATTAAAATCGACTATATAGTTTAAAAGTTATAATGAAAAAAAAGTTGTCCGGATTTTTTTGGTCCACCCGGCATATATTTTTCATCATCCTAGAACTAGGCCAAAAAATAAAATGCTTGAAAGAAAAATATCAAAAAATTATAAAAAAATATCAATTCCTTGAATATTTTACAATTTTTATTCTGTTTTTTTTTTTTGGTAAAGCAGTAAGACACTGAAACTTTTAAAAAATATCTGAGGGCACGGCAGTGCTTCGCCAAGTTCGCGCGCCGTACTATCTTTTCTTGAAACATTTCAGCCGATATTTGACCTATCTAAGACTCTACTTCGGAATGAGCTACGAATCTCAAACTTTGCGCAGTCGTATCCATTGACTTCTATACCCTACGGGTAGACCCGGCATGGGCCTTAATTGCCATTATATCAAGCTTTTATCGCAATTGACCAAATACAAGTAAGAATTTAATGAGCAAGACAGGGATGAAAATAGAATTTTGGTTTGGTAAGTCCGAACACATGGAACATCGCAAAAATATTCTATTTGCTTGTCTTGGATACAAAAGGGCAGTGGCGGCGCAAAATAAAAATTTTGAATTCCACTAGCATTTGTTTATCAACAATTTTCTGTTTGAATAATAAATAATTCATGAATACTTACTTGTGTATACTGTGTTTACAAAATTCTCTTCAGTAAAAAAAAGAGTAAAAAGAATTTGTTAGCATGCTAAGTGCAGTGGATGTATTAAAATTATTGTTTTCATCTTAGAACTTCACAAATGTTGTACCTTCCAGGTAAAATATTTTCTATGTTTGAACAAGGGTCTTCTTCAACTCTTCTCTTCTTGGGTGGACTACAAGTTATGCTCGAGTCAGATGAAATTTCGGAACTAAAAATTTCAATTCGGAATGGGACAACTGGGCGCCGGGACAACTCGGCGCCGCCAACAGGGCGCCACGCCGGGCCTAATAGGCGCCGGGCCAACTCAGCGCCAGACTATTTTCTTTTTCGATAAAATGTGTAGATAAACAACAAAATAAATATGTTATTTAAACAAAAATTTCAACATCTATTAAGTCGAGTGTTGAAATTTGGTAGGTGTAGTGTTCTGGCAACCTGGTAAAAATACCATTTACGTTTTTTATTTCAAGAATGGCGGATCCAAAATGGTGGATTTCTTTATTTTTTAACCGATTTGTCTCAAACTTGAAAGTTTGCAGTGTTAGAGATCACTTAATACAGTTTTAACACAAACAAAGAAAAATTAAAATGCGGATCCAAAATGGCAGAATTTTTTATTTATGCACCAATATTCATCAAATATAGAACTTGGCAGTGTTTCAACTCGCTGAATATGATTTTTGACTCAAACTCAAAATGGCGAATTTCTTTATTTTTAAACCGATTTGTCTCAAACGTGAAAGTTTGCAGTGCTTGAAAGCACTTAATTTCAAATGACGGATGGAAAATGGCGGATTTTTTTATTTAAGCATCGATATGTAGCAAATATCAAACTAATAAATAATTTAAAATGGCGGATCCAAAATGGTGGACTTTGCTGATTATCATTTTTGACTTAAACTCATAAAAAAATCAAACTGGCGAATCCAACATGACAGACTTTTTTATTTACTAACCGATTTGTCTTAAGCTTAAAATATTACATTTCTTTCTTTAAACTCGAGTCATATTTTGTATTAAGCTATAAAAGTCTGCCATTTGCAAGTGTTAGTCACAAATTGGATTAAGTGACCTTAAGCACTGCAAACTTTCAAGTTTGAGAGATTTGAGACAAATTCGTTGAAAAATAAAGAAACCCACCATTTTGAATTTTTTATGAGTTTGAGTCAAAAGTTCTATATTCGATTCATATCAGTGCATAAATAAGAAAATCCGCCATTTTATTTTTTTAAAGTTTTAAAATAAAACTGTATTAAGTGATCTCAAGCACTGCAAACTTTCAAGTTTGAGACAAATCGGTTTAAAAATGAAGAAATCCGCCATTTTAAGTTTTTCATGAGTTTGATTTAAAAATCGTAATCAGCGACTTGAAACACCGCCAAGTTCTATATTTGATAAATATCGGTGCATAAATAAGAAAATCCGCCAATTTGCATCCGCCATTTTAATTTTTTTAAGTTTGAGGATAAAACTGTATTAAGTGATCCCAAACACTTCAAACTTTCAAGTTTGAGACAAATCGGTTTAAAAATAAAGAAATCCGCCATTTTGGATTCGCCATTCTTGTAATCAAAAACGTAAATTTTATGTTATCAGGTTACCAGAACTCTAGACTTACCAAAATTTCAACACTCGACTTGATGGATTTAACTCTAACAAAACCAAATTTCAAGAATATTACATAAAAGATTTTTTAAAGATGTTTTTGCATAAATAATAATCTATCTAGTTTGTTTTTCGTCTGCACATTTTATCAAGAAAAAATATTTTAGTCCGGCGCCCAGTTGGCCCGGCGTCCAGTTGGCCCGGTGCCCAGTTGGCCTGCCGCCCAGTTGGTGGCGCCGAGTTGGCGGCGCTCAGTTGTATATTTATTTTATTTTTGTTTATTTATTTCTCAAATATCAACAGCCAAAGGCCAATTACAGATAAATCTCAGATTGTGACAAATATTTCCAACCATTATAAATAAAACTTAGAAGTCCCGTGACCCGTTTATTCTCATCTTCTAGTCATAAGGTCTCGATTTGCCCAGAAATTATTTAATTATAAATTATTTAATTATAACTTGCTTGCTACCATAATAATTATTAATTAAATAGTTATATATTAATAAAACAGCGATACTATTAAAGTAAAGTAAGTCTAGTTGTCCTAGACTGCAACACATTTCAGGACAAATTATTATTAAAAAATAATCTGATAATTGTGGGAAAGTGACACTTTCTGAATCAAAATGTGTGAGGGTAAAATCGCACGGTCGCAGGAAAAACTACCTATCGTGACGCTACTGAACTTTCTCGTGTTTTAGCAAAAACTATCCGTCAAGACGACTTACCCATGAAATGTTGTTTTTTCATCAATTTTTCTTTCTTCTTTTGGACAAAAAACAATTTTGCACCATGTTTGAACTCAAATAGTTACTTCTAAACTTGTTTTTAAACGTTTTTAAGATTTCTTTTTGTAATATTCCCGAACAAAATTCAAAAAAATTCATCTCCGTACTTAGACAACATTGTCTATCAGTTTTCCCTGTATAAACCGACTAGCAGCTTGAATCACTTAAAATACGGCAGGTGGATTTAAAGTAGCCAGCTGCTTTTCTGTCGCACTTATGCCGTCAGTGTGAAAGAGATAAAAGTACCCATATATTATCTAGGGTATTATTAGCATGCAAAATCAGCCTATCTTTGTCCGTTTCACATGTTCAATAATGTCTATCTCTGTTTTTGTTGTAAAAGAAATACCCGCCCTTAGAAACCAAATTGGATAGGGTCAATAAAAAATGCCTTGTCTTTCCGTCTCTAAAGCAAAGAAAATATATCTTCTTTGTCTAAAGCCCTTTCAGGGCTTTATACAACTCAATGTTTGTATCTATTTCTTATAAATTAAAAAGTACGTACTTAGTCGTAAACATGGCCTGCGCATGGAGATGGCACTAATTCCATAATTTTTACAGTTTTTTTCACAAAACCCGCGCTGTTGCTTCCTCCCGGTATAATTATTTTATACCGTCAAACTTTTCAAATTTATCAATTTTTTTTATTTGTCAATTTCATTCATTCATAAATGTTTCTTTTTTAAATTTATTGCGTATTTTAAATAAGATCTTTATTTGAAAATGGCTTCAACGTGTTGCGTACTCAATTGCCCTTTCAAAATTAATCTCTTTCATAGATTCCCAAGATATTTTCAGGTAAGTAAAAATATATATTTATATAAGCATTACCTTTAGTATGTATACAGTGAAATAAGCTTATTTTATAGAAAGATTTATTATGAAAAACACTTTAATTACTTTCAGCTCCGACAAAAATGGGAGAATGCCATTCGACATGAAAACGTCTATCGACTTATACAAAAGCTGCTGTACATCTTTTTTGAAACATTTCAGCCCATATTTGACCTATCTAAAAACTCTACTTCGGAATGAGCTACGAAACTCAAACTTTGCACAGTCATAGATCTTTATAGAGTTAACAATCCCTCCAAGCTTCATGGAGTTCCATAAAGTAGTAAAGTAGTTACGAAATTTCAAAAATACGTTGAAATTGCCACTCACTCACTCACTCATGTATAAATCATGTAAATTTTTCTGTACTTTCAGACATGTTACAAAGCTGAAATTTGGCAGACTGATATAAATTGTGACCAAACCCTTGGATTGTAAAAAATCAAAAAACCTCAAAGATCTAATTCACTCCCCTCCCCCATACATGTAAAGTTATGTAAAAGTAACATTGCCCACTTCCAGAGGCGCTAGAGAGCTGAGCTTTGGCAGACTGATAGGAAATATGATAAAACTATAGGAAAACATTTAAAAATCCCCACTTTTTAATTTGCTTCCCTCCCCTATAAATGTAGATTTATGTAAAAGTAACATTGCCCACTTCCAGAAACGCTAGAGAGCTGAGCTTTGGAAGGCCGATAGGAACTATGATAAAACTATAAAAGAAAATTAAAAAACCCAAAATTTCAATTAACTTCCCTCCTCTATAAATGTAAAGTTATGTAAAAGTAACATTCTCCACTTCCAGAAACATTAGAGAGCTGAGCTTTAGAAGGCCGATAGGAACTATGATAAAACTATAAAAGAAAATTAAAAAACCCAAATTTTAATTTACTTTCCTCCCCTATAAATGTAATGTTATGTAAAAATAACATTGCCTACTTCCAGGAACACTAGAGAGCTGAGCTTTAGAAGGCTGATAGGAACTATGAAAAAACCATAGGAAAATATAAAGGTATTGCTAAAGTTTGGAACAATATTCCGCATATTTTACTACTTTAAAACTTAAATATTATCCATATCTTTTAAAAAAGGAGTGAAATCATAACAAAAATATATCATAAAAAAAAGCCAAGTACGCGAAAGTGGTATTCCGTAAAAAGTTCTCCAATACAAATTTCAAAATGAAAGGTTCTTACTAGTTTGGAAATGTTTTTCTAAACTTGGCTATTACGGCTGCAAATGACTCTTAGGCACAGTGCTAAATTGAACGTAAAGAAGTTTGGCTGGAATAGCACAGTTTAAAAAACAATTCCAAAGTAGTAAGAACCTTTCATTTTGAAATTTGTATTGGAGAACTTGGCTTTACTTTTATCTCAATTCTTTTTACGAAATACTACTTTCGCGTACTTGGCTTTTTTTTACATGAAATGTTTTTGTTATGATATAGATATTTAGTTCATAAAATATTTAAATTAAGCTGAAATTATTGAACTAAATAAAAAAAAAACTGTGATTGAGATACCGACAGTCAGATACTTTTGTTAAACATTCCTTAAGCTACGTTTACATTTGGAGTGTCTACTGTCGGAAAGTACTGGCACCCACCAACTTGCCATGTGTAAATTACAAGAAAGTGCACTTGCTACTGTCCCGCAAGTACTTTCCAAGACTTGACGGGCTGGCTAGTTTAGTGGCTGCCAGTACTTTCCGCCAGTAAACTCTTCAAATGTAAACCTAGCTTAAAATGACTAGCATGTGCCTAAATTAACATTGATTTATTATAACAAATATATTACAGTAAAAAAAAATCCTGACTGGTGGAATACTGAACATAGCTAAATAAAAAATAAATGTGTAGTTATTGGGTTGTTTTTTTATGTATTTCGTTGAAATGATTATCTAAAATATAAAATATAAATACTTTTCAATACAAGTAGTAGTTGAGACATTTTGGATTCATTTCACCAAAATGATTTCCTAAAATATTTAAAATAATTTTTAATATAATCCAAAGATAATAGAATATAAATAATATTTAAGTTATATTAAAAATATTTTTGAATCACTTAGTATAATTAAATAAAATTAAATATATCACCCGTGCGCGATTTTTGAAAATGTTTGTAGCGCCATCTTTGGCCTGCTTACCCGAACTTATGTACGTTCAACACACTGTATATAATAATAAAAACACATTCAGAGTGAAGGCGATCTGGTTGACTGATTTGTGAAGCACCACTTTTTTTTTTCAAGTATAAAACTGATTTTTTTTTGTTATGCTAGTGAGTCGCAATGTTTGCAGTGAAACTCTACTTTTTTTTATCAATTTAGTTACCTAATACTTTTTTTTGTTCTTGGTGTAGTTTTAGTGTGTTTTTAAGTATTTCTGTTCTTTGATAGATTGGCGTATTTTGCACGGAATCAATTGAAATTTTACGGAAAACTTTTTTTTTCTTTAATAGATATCCATTTTCGTCTAAACCAACTGTGTTTATAATTATTATTTTTCCAAATTAAATTTATATAAAGTATATACGAATTTTACTCATAGAAAGATTAAAAAAATGAAGCAAAATAAACCTATTTCAATTGCTCATATCAACATTTCATCTCTAATGGCTCACTTTACAGATTTTAAAAATATTGTTTTGCAAAATAAATACGATATAATAGCTGTTTCCGAGACTTCGTTAAAAAATCACATTCCAAACAGCTTGGTACAAATCAATGGCTACAGCTTAATAAGGCATGATAGGGTTAATCGAGACCGAGGGGGGTTAGCCTTTTACCTTCAAACAGGGTTAAAATATATAAAAATGGATGCACCTGATACCAATGAACAACTCTGGTTAAAAATTAAAGTGAGCAAGTTTAATCTGGAAGTAGGAGTCGTTTACAAGCCACCCAGTTACTCCTATAAAACATTTTTAAATAACTTTGAGGGTTATCTTTCCTCTATAATCCCTTTGGTAGACAAAATAATCTGCGTTGGCGACTTTAATATAGATTATCTTAATATTGATAGCTCTGACTTTAAACTAGCTAATGAAACTTTCGAAGGGCTGGGACTTTCGCAGATTATTCAGGAACCCACACGGATTACACAAACGACCCTGAAACTGCTTGATTATATACTTGTCTCCGATGAAAATATTTTAAAAAACTCGGGAGTTGTTCAGGTCGGCCTCTCTGACCATGAGTTGGTCTTCTGCGAGTCCAGCGTCGACTACGAAAAAAAAATTCCAATAACTAAAACAACAAGGGACTTCAAAAATATGAACGTGCAGCAATTTTATAGTGACCTTCAGTCAATTCCTTGGCAAAATATCTACCACCTCAAATCAATAGACGAAAAAATTGAATTTTTTAACTCAAATTTAATCACTCTTCTTGACATCCATGCGCCCTTTAGGACCATCCGGATTACAAAACCTTATGTACCCTGGATGACAGACACTATAACAGCAATGGCGGCGGATAGGGACAAAATTTTAGCTAAATATAAAAAACATAAAAACTTGGCTGACTGGAACACATATAAGCAGTTGCGCAATATGGTTACAGTTACTATTGCCCGTGAAAAAAAATATTTTTGCAGCAACAAGAGGGCAGGATCACAGTTGACCTGTGGGCCACTTTAAAACAACTTAATTTTTCCAAACCTCAAAACTACAATATACCTGATTCTCTTAATGATATAGGAAAAATCAATCAACATTTTGTCAACTCAATTTCAAAAATACCTGCAGACATTGAAACTCTTAATTATTACCAAACTCACAAGAAAGAAGGTATTTCAGCCGATTTTAAATTTACCACTACCACCGAATGCAATATTATTAAAATTATCTCTAAAATTAAATCTAAAGCTATTGGGATTGACGGTATTGGGATTTCATCAATTAATTTATGCCTCCCATTTCTTCTTCCCTACATAACTCATTTAATTAACTTCTGCTTATTAAATTCGGTTTTTCCAACTCTCTGGAAAAAAGCAAGGGTTATGCCCTTAGCAAAAGTCAATTCCCCAGAAGCATTTGACCAACTCAGGCCAGTAAGTATTTTGCCTTCTATATCCAAAATATTAGAAAAAGTCATGCAAGAACAAATACAAGCGCATGCAGAAAAATATAAAATTATCCCCGTGCATCAATCTGGTTTTCGTAAACACTACAGTTGCAATACAGCTTTAACCTCCATAGTGGACTACATCCTTGGTGCGACAGATAACAACAAATTAACAGTAATGATTCTGCTTGATTACAGTAAAGCTTTTGACACGCTTAATTAGTCCTTATTGCTTTCAATTTTTAGCTTTCTGTACTTTTCAGATCATGCTATGCAAATGATATCAAACTTCTTAAACTTTCGAGAACAAGCTGTTTTCTATGAGGGTAAAAAATCGAGTTTCTTGACGATCGACGCTGGTGTACCGCAGGGCAGCGTTTTATCGGCGCTTCTGTACTCTTTGTACGTCTCGGGCTTTCCATCTGCCTTTTTGTCCTGTCTTTATCATTTTTACTGTGACGACACTCAAGGATATTTATCTTTTTCTGTAGATGAAAGCAGTCAGGCCGTCACAGCAATTAATTTTGAGCTAAACAATATATCTGAAATTTCTAGAAAACATTGTCTACAGCTAAACTCAAAAAAATCGGGAGCTATTGTTTTTGGGCCAAGGGGGCAGAGGGAGGCTTTTGAGAACACTTACAAAGACCAACTTGTCTTAAACTCAACACCTATTGCCTTTTTTAAGTCTATCCGCAACTTAGGGTTGATCATGGATCAGGACTTGAGGTTTACGGAGCATATTAATAAGTATATACAAAGAGGTTATTTTCATCTAAAAAAAATATATGAACACAGAAAAATATTATCAAAAAAAGTCAAAACTATGCTGTGTGAATCATACGTCCTGTCTCAGGTTAACTACTGCGATACAATTTATGGTCCCCTGTATCAGACAGGTCGACTCCACTAGACTCCAACGGCTGCAGAACTCCTGCTTAAGGTTGATTCATGGTATTAGAAAGTATGATCATGTGACCCATTCGCTTAAAAGGACTAACTGGCTAAATATGTATAACCGACGCTTCTTACATTCCGCAACTTTTTTCTTTAAAATACTAAAAAATAAAAGTCCAAACTACCTGTATGCAAGAGTACGGTTCAGGTCAGATGTGCACACTCTAAACCTACGTTTTAGGGGGAGGCTGACGCCCCCCAAACATAATCTTGAATTATTTAAAAGATCATTCTCCTATCAGATAGCCACAGTAGCCAACAAACCGTTGTTTCAAATATTAACATCATATAGCATATCAAATTTCAAAAAAAAACTTTTTAACATTTTATTTAAAGAGCAATAAATTATCTTTTGTGCTCGCTTCGGTTTTTTTTTTCTTTTAAAAGGATAACAATATTTTATTGTCGCAATTGATTCAGTGTAAAGTCTTTTCGATCCCGTAGGTACTTAATCGGGTTTATTTATTATTGACTTTTTTGCGCTATTTTATTAAGAACAGAAACGTTCAATTTATTCTGTAAATTTTTTAATTTTTTTTAACTTAAATCATCTACTTATCTAAAAACTTAAAACTAATAAAATTTAATATTTTTCTCCGGGTTAGGTGGAAGAACAGACATGCGCTTCTGGGGCTTCCTAAAAGCGAATGAACTGAATCTCGCCCATTGTAGAATAGTTTTCTATTTATACCATTGATTTTGTTAAAAACCTTTTTTTTTCTACAATAAAGACCTTTATTATTATTATTATTATTAATAATATAATTTTGAGTGGCCCATCTTAATAATATATATTATAATCTTAATAATATATATTGTAATCTATAATCTTTGGTCGTAAAGAACCATGTAGAGAAATGTCTCTGTTTTCCGCAAAGAGGCCTACTTGCTAGGCCTAGATCCTCGCGCTTTGTACTACATAAGAAACAAAGTATAGTCCTTGCCATAGGCAATTACACTTTTGTGACATTTCCAACCTCTTTATTTATCATATGCATACTGACAGCAATAAAAAAAAATCTGAAAAATGGCATGTCTTTGAGTTGTTTTTTATCTGTGCGTTTTTTTGTCAACCTACAGCATATTTTTATCCAGAGACAATGACAGTTTTACCTTTAATTTTTATACCAATATGACATGTGTACTTTTTAATATATTTCGGGCTAGGAAATATGTTTATTTCATGTGAAAGTCAGAAAAGTGTAACTACGTATGGCAAGGACTATATTCGTCTATGGACTATAGCTTTTATTAGTTATACAGAGTGCGTCATAAGTTGGTGGACAAATGAAGAGGGTGATTCCTTGGTTTATTTAAGAACAAAAGTATAAATGAGCAAAGAAAAGAACAAAGTTAACATAAAGTAAAACTATCAGACATGACAAAAAAATTCACTGTATAGAGCACAAAATAAAAAAATGTAAGGCATCCACGTTCTGATTCGTATTTCTAAGATAAAAAATTTAAAGTACCGTAAAACAAGGTTACTTTGCTCCACTTTTTTGAGTTAATTCAAAAAATTCAAGGAAATAACCAAAAATTATACCATAAAAAATGTTTTTTTTGGTTTTAATGAAAAACACATTGCATAGGTAATTAACAAAGGACATTTTAATTACAAAATACTTAGTATTATAAATATTTTTTTAAATTGAACAGTGGAGCAAAGTTTCCCATAGTCCGAGGTTACTTTGCCCCACTTTATAAAATATGAAAAAAAATATTGGTGTTTTATATGTTGGCGCCAACTACACCCAATATTTAGTTAGCTTTTCCCCCAAACATTCAAATGGTGAATAACAAATTTAAAAATATTGGTTTTTTAAGTTTTTATTTCATAGAAATGGATAACTTCACTAGACACCAAATTTATCGAGGTCAAATTTTAAAGGAATTTTAAGCTGCACTTCACTCTGGTATTAACTCGAGACGACTAAGCGGGAAACAGCCGCTACCGCGTCTTTGAAAAGTCAAATTCGCAACGGATAATTCACGCGTGGTGGCGTTGTGGTGCATACGCAGAACTTTTTTCGCAATGGAGCAAAGTAGGACCAGGGGGCGCAAAGTAACCTTGTTTTACGGTAGTTTCCGTTTGTAAAAAATCACTTTGTATAAGCTGACTTGTATATCTAGATATGCTAAAAAGATCTCATTTTTTGACAAATGCACTATGGCGTACCAAAAGTTCCTAGATAGTGGATCATAAATTACTGAAATAACCACACGTCCGCCACCTTTGATTTTAGCAAATTTGAAATTTCAAGACAAACTAAAAATTATTTTGTTTCCAAAATGCCCAAAATTATTAAAATCGGCTCTGTCGTTCCAAAGTTACTGTCAATTATAACCAATGTCCCCAGTTTCATATACTTCGATCCACTGTGCCGCCTGCATATTTGTAAACGACGTACATGATTGCGATTCGGTTGTAGCCCGAACGCTGCACAGTGGAACGTTTTGATGATCTAGGTAGACAACCCCTGAGCAACATTAGCACTCTTTAATGCTTGATTTTTTTAGCTTTAAAATAACATAAAATATTTAAAAGCATTTAGTATTTGCAATATTACCTACCACTTATATAGGGTGATTCAGATTTTAACGATTTTAAGATTTGTAGTTTATATTGTATGTTTTTAACGAAAATTGTTTCAACAAATTTATAACAATGAAGTAACAATATATATTTTTTTTTAGTTTTTGCAACAAGGAATTTAAATAAAACAGTCTTGCAATATACAAGGTGTTTCAGAAAAATTAAAATAAAGACGTTTTAGGCGGTAAGGGACGATCAAGAAAAAAGTTCCGCTCTCATCTGTCACTATATGAAAAATAAATGCACTAAAAATTTTAAACCTCTCACTCCTTGCCCGGGGTGAAACCAACCACTAAAATTATAATGAAAAATGTTCATCGGATGGCATTATCTTTAAAGGGGTTTAATGTGAGAAAATTTAAGAGATATTTGGATTTGAATTTTTTATAACTAATAAAAAATATTTATTAAATTGGAAAATTCCATTTTTATTTGAAAAATATCATTACTTAACAAAAAATAGAATAATTAACACACAAGTCCATTTTATTATTATCTTGCAAACTAAACTGTGTTAATTAATTTGTCAATCTGACACAAAAAAGACAAGAAAAATATATTATCATATTTCTAAAACCGCATAATAATAACTCGCTCCGTTTAAAACTCAATTTTTTGAATTTTTTTTACCTCAAAAAACTTCCCTTCGGGTTTGATGCAGATGTATTTTTATTAAGCTTGGTTAAGCTTGTGACAGAGTGAAAAGTTACAGTTTACAAAAATTCGTGAAAGTCGAGAGTTTCAAAAACCCATCGTACAGACATACATAGGCATATTATTAAATTACGTAACCCCTCCTCCCCCCTATAATATATTCAAGAATCATGACAGTGTAATGCAAGGTTAATAACCCCCATTCCCCCCTTGAGCGTGACGTACTTTAGGAATCGGCCCATACACATAGGTATCTACATGGGATAGGGTGTCTTAGATAAAACTAACTACAAGGGGGTTTATGAGGATTTAGAAGACGGTAAGACATACCAATTTTGGTAAAAAAGTGGCGCTATTCCGAGCTGTATCAAAGAAAACATTTATATGCGTTTTCAAAATATTGAGAATTAAATTGATCCATGAGGGATCTGATACCTTCCTAGCTAGCCTATTAGCACACTTCAAGTGAAGCCATGATAATATATCAGCTTTGAAAAGTTTTTTGTATATATCTGAGAAACTGAAGCTCTTACGAAGTTTTTAGTTATAACACGAATTATTAAGCAAAATATAGTCTACTATATTACTGTATATTGATACAATGCTCCATTAAAAATATAGATTTTTTTAAAACTTGAATTGTCAAAAAACTGTCATTAGCATTAATAGATTTTGACCAAAATCTAATCAGCTCGTAAGAGTGTCGAGCACTATTTTACCTGAAAATTTTATGAAAATCGGTTCAGCGGTTTAGGAGCTATCGTGTTACGGACAGAAATAATATACACACATACACACACACAGACAGACATCACGACGATATTGCTAGGATATCTAAAACAAAAATTTTTCGTCGAAAATAATACCTATTAATAATACCATTGCTATGCGGGCTAGGAAGGCAAAAACTAAAAATTGTGACTTTTTGAAAAAAATAAAGTCCTAAAAAAATTGTTAACGTCATTTTATTGGTCATATTTATATAGTTTTATTCAATTTGTTTAAAAAAAGGCGACAATATTTTAATTTTTCGAATAACACAATTTAAGTTTTTAAGCATTATTTTGAAACCCCCTGTAGATATTTTTAACTTCGACACTGCATCCGATTAAGCTCACAATAGCGCCACTTTTTTCCTTTTGAACGAATATCGTAAGTGTTACCGTTTCTGAAAATCCCACAAAGCCCTATGTACTTACTTTTATCTGGACACCCTGTAGACAAACAGACACATTGACTCATCGTGATATAGAAAAATGCACGAAGATTGACTAATTTAGGTTAGAAAATCCACAAAGGGCACATTTGTGAAGGTATCAAAAAGAAAATGTCATTAATCACCAATAATACGTTTTCTATTTTTAGAGTTGCAGGCTAACAAAATAATTAAGTACAAGTTTACCTCAAAAAAAGGACAAAATTTCAATACTTCGTCAGAAAATAGAGATTTCGGTTAATTAGAAAATAATAAAACCAGCATCAACAAGTTCTAACAAACTAAAGTTTCAGTCCAACAAAAACTATATAAAAATAAAATTTTCATTACCAAAACACCAGCGATTTCATAAAATCATAGCAAGTAAAACACTGCAACAATGACAGTCAAAATGCTTTCCTAGTCTTAAGGACGTGTCACTCTAAAAATGCCTGGCACTTGTTTTACTCCAGCGACTACTACGCGGGAAAAAAATTTGTTTTAAAGCATTGCCATACATAATATTAAAATTTCTAAGGAGAAAATTTTTAAGATGCAACTTTCAATGCAAATATCTTGACAACCAGAGGGGATAAAAAAATAATATTTTGGATCTAGGATGTATGGAATATGCTCTTTAATTGTAGGTAGCTGAAATGCTAATTTATAGGACTTAACCATGTCCACCTAGATTAGTCAAACGTTCCACTGTGCGCTGCCGTAACCGTTTCAATGAAGCCCTATTCTACATTGACACGGTTCGGTTACGTTGGCGATCGATTGACAACGGTTAGGTTTCACATTCTCTAGGATCCTGGGAAAGAGGTCAGGAGAGTATGTTTTAAAAAATATATGTATGTTTTAAATTTACGAATTCTTTCTTAAGAAAGATTGTGGTTCTGAAATCCAGACTGATTTTTAACGAACATTTTTGCGATCACGGGTGTTAGTTACCCAAGCGATTTACCATATCGTCTGCTATTTACCAGAGATGTTCAGGCGAAAGCCGACTGGCAATCCTGGGTGTTGTATACAAATATGCGTGCCGCCTCGGCCGTAATATTATTTTATTATTATTATTATTATTATTGTTCCCTCCCTAGCACCCCTAGTGTATCGCGCTCGAATTTTGACGATTGCCCCGGAACGCTTGGACGTAGTAGGATGAAACTTGGCACACTGATTGTGAAATTACGGGAGACCAAAAATGTCGGTTTTAGGATAAATCGGGAAATCTGAAGTAGGGAAATAGGGGAAAAACCGTCAAAAAGTGACTTTTTTTGGTGTACAGCTGATTTCAAAAACAACTGATACGACTCTTTAAAGCACTTTTTTCCAAAACTTGAGCAGTGTATTCTAAGCCACCAACAACTTTATCAACACCTCAGTATCAAAAAATGATATCATTGTCATCAGCAGTCATCAGTTACAAAATAATAAATACATAAACATAGTATTTAATCCTAAAATGGCTTTACATAATATGAAAAAAGAGCTAAAGCCAAAACTTTTATAACTTAGAAAATGTTTGGTCTTTTCCAGCGGTAGCCCAGCATTTTAACGTAACCCGAATAACACTTTGTTCTATAAATAAAAGATGGATATGTCGAGAGGGTGGTGGATAAATGAAAAATTACTTGAAAGGACGCAAGGATTATCTGGCAGACCAAAGGTAAGTTATGTTCGGGAAGATCAGGCGCTACTTCTAGTACTCTAAAATGATCCTTGATGAGAGAGCAAATAATGCAAACATTTTTTTCACAGTTTACAGGTAGCCAAGCATCTATTTACCGTAGAATTCATTGATCAACCCCCAAGTGCCGAACTGCGGCAAAAAGGACCGAACTTAATTTTTAAATGTATTATTTAGCAAAGTTAATAAAGATATTCAATTTAAAATTAAATTTAATTAAAACAAGCACGTTACTTGTAAAAACGACCAAAATTATATTTTAGCTAGTTTTTATTAACTTTTATTTTATTTATTTTATAAACATGCAAAAGAAAATAAAAAGTCCTCTTATTAAACATCATAACACTACTGTAAAGTGGAAATATCAACATGATATATAATAAATATATACTGCTTAAAATAAAAAAAAGGTTTTTCCAGTCGTATCAGATTTTTTTGAAATCAGCTGTACCTCCGTTGGCACACCATCCAGGGGATTACCTAGAAACTCGAGATTTTGCACAAGTATACTCTTATGTGTGGTCAGGAAACCTATTGTTTTTCAGCCAGATCGGAAAAAGTCAAGTGCCCCATTTTGGGGCTCTTCTGAATCCCTGCAGTGACGCATTTTCACTATACAATAAAATTGGTCAGAATTTAACTGTTTATTTGCCGTTTCTTAAAATATATCTGGTCATTACTCCAAAATTATTTAACCCATTTTAACTAAATTTTAAACATTTGCGGACCCAAGGGAGTGTTCGGTAACCGTATAGTTGGTTTTTAAAATTAGGTTTTGGTTTTTGTATTTTGAGGATTTTTCAAAAACTATGCAAGATTTTTGCACTCAAAAATACTGAATCGAGAATTTTTTTTGCCCTTACACTTTCTCAAATCTCAATGGAAATAACACGCATTTTTACAAAAATCACGATATCTTTAAAACAATGGGTCCGAATGCGACAAAAATTGCACTGCTCACTTCGCCCAACCTTTCTACATAAAATTCAGTTAATACTTTTAACTTTAATGTAGAGGGCGCTGATGTAGTGCACTTAACATTTATTAAAACCGTCAAAAATTAATAAAAATTTTATAAAATTAAAGGAATTTGCAAATATTTTTTTAAATATAATTGTAATAATGTTAGGTTTAATTTCATGTTAAAGAAGAGAAAAAAATCTATAAAATGACATATGTCATTTTAAAGTTATGGCAAATTTTAAGTTTCTAGGTTTATTTTTTGATCAAATACCGCGAAAAATATTTGTAAAGCGTCAACGAAATAGAATATTATACACAAATTAGTTGAAATTGAAACTTTTTTTGAATCATTAGGTCTGTAGAATGAGAGGAGCGATAGTTTTTAAGATTTATCGCAAAATATTTAAAAAACTCCATAAATTTCATGTATTTTTATTTAAAAAAAAAAAAGATTTTGACGGAAAATACACCATTCGCTTACTCGGACCTTTTTACATAGTAATCAGTTAACAGTTTTATTATTTTAATAGAGCGCGCTTAACAAAGTAACCAGAATTAAAAATTGTCTTATAGATGTTAAGGAATTTTTAACTATCATAGTATACTTTCATTTTAAAGAATAAAATTTGCAAAATAGCAGATGTCATTTTTAAGTGTCTTATTTTTAGTTCCTAGGTTAATTCTTTGGATTATACCGGGTGGGCCAAAAAAAACCGGACAATTTTTCTTTCATTATAACTTTTGAACTGTTTTATCGATTTTAATGGGACAAACTGCGTTTGGCAGAGAATTAATCAGAGTTTTGAATAAATCAACTTTTTTGTCCGCCATTTCAAAATCCTAGATGGCGGACGAAATAAAATTGTACCTTTCAAAGACGCTCGTTTATTTTTGTATCGCGAACATGTTTTAATAATTTTTTAAATTACTTAAAAAGCAGCATTCTTGCCACGCACAACATGATATGCGTCAGCAAAATCGGTTCGGTGGTTCTAAAATAAGATATTTTGATTTTAACCATTGTTTTGAATATTATACGATTGCCTTGCCAATTATGTCTCCATTTATTTCCTTATAAATTCATTACTACTAAACCGATTTTGACTACATAAAAAGTATCCTGGGGACAAATTATTGCTTTTTAAAAATCAAGATCAAAATTTAAGATGGTGGACAGAATCATTATTGATTCTTCAAAGTGGCGTGTTTAGTCTTATTTTCTGAAAATATTTTAGTTATTGTTTAAATTTATAAAAAAGCACTGCTTTTCCCCCACACAACGAGGTACGAGTTAGTAAAATCGGTTTAGTAGTTCTCATAAAACCTATTTTTGTTTCAGCCATTGTTTTACAGATTATAAGATTGCATTGCCAATCCTTTCTGCATTAATTTCCTTATAAATTCATTATTACTAAAGCGATCTTGTGAAATAAAAAAAAAACATGGGAAGAATTGATTCTTCAGTTTTTAATCGAAATTTTCCGCCATCCTAAAAGTTAAGCTGTCGGAAAGACTCGTACTTGTCCATTTAAAGAGGCACGTTTATTCTTATTTTCCGAAAATGTTTGATTTTTTTTTTAATTTATAGAAAAGCACTAAATTAGTTTTTATCTCTTATGTGGGAGAAAAGTAATATTTTTCTATAAATTTAAAAAAAACTAAAACATTTTCGGAAAATAAGAATAAGCACGCCATTGTGAAGAACAAAGTTGGATTCGGTGCGACATCTTAAAATCTAAGATGGCGGCAAATTTCAATCATAATCTTTAAAGGGCAATCAATTCTCTACATATTTTTTTTTTTATTTTACTAAAATTGGCTTAGTAATAACAACTTTATAAGAAAATGAATGCAGACAGGATTTGCAATGCAATCGTATCTGTAAAACAATGGGTGAAACAAAAATAGATTTTTTGAGAACCACTACACCGATTTTACTAATTTACACCTTGTGTGGGGGAGAAAAGTAGTTCTTTTCTATAAATTAAAAAAAAAAGCTAAAACATTTGCGGAAACTAAGAATAAACACGCCATTTTGAAAAATCAAGTATGATTCTCTCCACCATCTTAAATTTTAAGATGGCGATAACCTTTGATCATGATCTTTAAAAAGCAATCAATTCTCACCAGGATGTTATTTATTTCATTAAAATCGGTTCAGTAGTAATGAATTTATAAAGAAATAAACAATAATCAAACAAAACAAACAATGGTTGAAACAAAAATATATTTTTTTAGAACAACTAAACCGATTTTGCTAATTTTTACCTTGTTATGTGTGGCAAGAATGCAGCTTTTTTACTAATTTAGAAAAATAATTAAGGCATGTTCGCAACATGAGAATAAACGAGCATCTTTGAAGGGTACATTTTAATTTCCTCCGCCATCTTGGATTTTGAGATGGTGGACAAAGGAGTACATTCAGTCAAAACTCTAATTAATTCTCTGCCAAGTGCTGTTTGTCTCGTTAAAATCGATTGCATAGTTCAAAAGTTATAATGAAAAAAAATTGTCCCGTTTTTTTGGCCCAGCCGGTATATTGCAGCGGTTTTAGACTTATTCCTAACTATAAATCCTGACTCGAACACAATTCAAGTAGATCCCCCACTTGGTTTATCCGATCATAGGCTTATAATAACAAAGTGCGAAATGCTCATACCACCAAGCCAACAATCACTTCCTCGTAAAATGTGGCACTATAAATCGGCAAAATGGAATGATCTTAAACAGTTTTACCTAGATTTTCCACGGCAAGAGGTTTGCTTTAAAACAGCTGATCCCACTATTTGCTGTAATGAAATAACAAAAGTAATCTTATCTGGAATGGATGCATATATTCCACATAGAACAAAACGCAGAGCTACTGCAAAACCTTGGTTCAACAGCCAGTGTCAAACGACTGTACAGAAAAAACACAGAGCATATAACTTTTGGAAAAGACAACGAACCGCTCAAAACAACACAGAATTTATAGAAGCCAGAAAGAGTTGCAAAATTACTATTGACCGCCACAGAAACATACAATCAAAGAATAAAACTTCCCTGACTTCTTTTCCAGGATCCGAGGGTGTGAATCCGAACCGAACGGAACCGGTTCGGATTCACACTTTCTAGGATCCCTGAAAAGAAGTCTGGAGAGTGTTTTTTTTTTAATATGCTGGTTCGGTTCGGTTCGGTTCAGATTCACACCGTCTAGGATCCCGAGAAAGAAGTCAGGGAAGTTTTTTTTTTTAATTTGTTAGAAAGTAACCCCTTTGTCGCACTATATGCCAAAACCGAACCAAAATATCGCTATTTCGATAATCGAATTTTTGTTACATCGCTATTTTGATAGTCGCTATTTTGTTAAATCGCTATTTTGTTACATCGCCATTATGTTAATTTTGATAGTCGCCCTTTCATTACATCGCTATTTTGATTGTCGCTATTTCGATACCACTATTTTAATACTCGCTATTTTGTACATCGCTATTTCATTCCAGAGCCGGCAAAAAGCGATTGAGTTGCGGGGTGAAACAAGAACAATTGCCTTAGATATATCTAAAGCATTCGATAAAGTCTGGCATGAAAATCTGCTCAACAAGCTCAATGCAATGGGATTGTCGCCGAAACTTTGCACTTGGTTTGAAAGTTACCTTAAGGATAGATCCATTTATGTTTGCACTCGATGGTCAGAACTTCAACTCTTACAAAATAAACGCTAGTGTGCCACAGGGAGCAATCCTTTTGCCAACACTTTTTCTGATTTACATAAATGACCTCATAGATAAAACAGTAAATCCACATTATTGCTTTGCAAAAGATGGCAATGTAGTCTCCTCAATCATACCACCCACATGTCTCTCCGCACGTGAATTCCATTACCTTAGACTAACTGAAATATCACAGATAAATAACTACTTGGAGATAATAGAGGACCGGGGCAACAAAAACCTTGTACAGTTCAACGAGCAGAAAACTCAAGCAGCGCTGTTTTCAAAAAAGACTATCAGCGGTGAGCCAAACATCATGCTATCTGGAAGCGCTGTCACATTGCAGAGCCAATTGAACATCTTAGGAGTCACTCCAGAGACCTAAGGTGTAACGAAGTTCCTTCTAAAGATACCGACATAGATTTTTACGTTTTCAAAAATGTCGTATACAATTGGTTACCCATTGGCGTAGATTTTTTTATTAAATAATGTCACTATTTGTCAACATTCTGTGATTATGTCACTGCCATACACCTACCAAAGGAGCAAAAAAACCTTTGCTGTTCATTAAAAAAAAAGACAAAAAACATAAAATGCCCATTATTTGTTGCGTGGCTGGGTGCCGAAACTCGTACCAGAAAGGGTTTTGCCTTTTTCGGATACCGAAAGGTAAGCAATATATAATTTAGTAAGCTTTGCCAGCGATGGTTATCCACTAGGCACACACAGAGGCCCTAAGGTGGTCCTACGATTCGCAGTTCAAAATAATTTGACAATTAAAATTGTTCAAATTAAAATAAATATGTTTTAATATATCAATATATTTTTTTTTATATTTAGACACCTGCAAGTACGCCTGGAGCCCTCCGTTATATAGCTTTACTGGGACTGTGAATCCCTCCACATCAAGTTTTAGTCCTCAAAGCCCACCAGGAGTATCAATTTTTATAATTCCAGTTTCATGTTACTAAAGTATAAGATTAAATTTTATTATTGTACTTTAAATTTGGTCAGTACTTTAACCAAAAATAATTTAAAAATTAAACTTTTATTAATTTTTCCTATTTAGACACCTCCAAGACTGCTGAAAACTCAAGTTCTCCTCAGCTCCCCTGGTTCAGCGAATCCCTCCACATCAAGTTTTAGTCCTTATAGCCAAAAATTGTAATTTTTAATAAAATTGAAGCGTTTGCCAAGTTAAGAAATAAAATAATTTTGCTGTGTACTATTCGATAAGTTTAAATTATTAAACAAAAAAAATATAAATCTTAAATTGTCATTTTCGTTTTTTAGCTTGGCTTTGTACATTCCTGAACATACCGACGAACAACGAACAGAGCAACAAACTAAACGGCGAAGCAAACACTAGCTGGGACGGGATTACAAACGCGTTTGCAAACCTTTTCCCAAATCCCAGCCATTCGGTGAACGGTTCGTGGCATACACATAATTTATCGGTTTTTTCCCAACATCAGAGAAAATAATAAATCTCCAAGGAACAAAACTGAGAACATGGGAACATCACAAACGTTATATTTGTTTTTGCCTTGTCGAAATAAAAAGAGGCCATTTGCTGTTCGTCTTTTGGTTGTTGCTGTGTTCTTTGTTCGTCAAAATGTTTAGGTCTGTACGGAGCTCCAGATATTGCTTTATTGCTAAGAAAATGAACAATAGATATACCTATTAAAATAAAACAAAATTATTATAAAAACATAATTTAATAATCATAATAATAATATAAAATCTTATTTCTACATTTACCCAGTTTACAAAAAGCTCTGCATTTTTTTTTAAACTTTATAGTATCAGTAGTTGCAGAAAATAAAAATACATTACTATATTACTAAGAAATTGGTGGGAGGATAAACGGGAACTTTCCAAGTCCTTAACTGCAATATTCTACCTTTTTAATAGACCTGACTAATGCCTTAAAAGGGAAACAAGACGCATCAACAATTAGGTTAAAAAAAAATTGGATACTAAATATATTCTTATTTAATTAGCCAAAAAATATGAGTATTTCATCTCTTGTTATGACAGTAAACAAACACAACTCAGTGACAACTCATGTTGTTGACAATACAATTTTGTTTTTTGTAGCTAAAATATTATTGACATTTGCTTTTTTTTTGTTACATAGAAGCTTTAAACCTTTCACAGAAAAGGATATTCACTATATGTTTTTAAAGTTCGTTGGATGGTACCCCTAAAGACTGCCTTAAAGAGGGTGGTTTCTAAAACTGTTCACAATATTATAGAAAAAGTTAATTTGCAGCGAAACGATGCATCTTAGCGAAAAACTATAAAAAGTAGTTTTTTATAGTACTTTTAATTTAGCTTCTTCCCATGTATCACTTGGCATCCTAGCTTTAATAGTTAGCTGTACAAGCCAGCTAAAATATACAATTTTGTAAAAATTCCATGTTTTCGCTACAAAATCTTTTTTTTTTAATTGTAAAAGATATGACAATGGTCAGATGCTACGATGCATCTTTTTACTGCAAATCCACTTTTTGTATAATCTTGTGAACAGTTTTAGGAACCACCCTCTTTAAGGCAGTCTTTAGGGGTACCATCCATCGAAATTTAAAAACAAAAAGTCAATATCCTCTTCTGTGAAAGGTTTAAAGCCTTCTATGTAACAAAAAAAAACAAATGTCAATAATAATGTAGCTACAGTAAATAGTGAAAATGGTAAAATGAGCATGGCTATTATTTTAATTCTTTTGCGACCAGAAATACTAATAATCTTGGTATATCTCAAAGACTACTTGATTTATTAAAAAATGTGTAATTACAAAATTTATTTGCCTTTAAAAAAGGAGTATAACAGGCCTTTAAAAATTAAAATCAGATGACTGGGTGGAGAGATACGCTTAAACAAAAAAATCTATCAATTTGGCGGCCATTTACAAGGATGGCGGCCAAACGCAACGATTATACACTAGACAGGATTGCTCAGTTGCCGAATCTGTCTGCAATCGATGTTCAAGGTCAAACTCGATGTTACGTCACCACTTGCTGCTGGGCAGAAAGCGCGCCTATTGTTATATTGGATTTTATGTGCTTTTAGAGCTATTTTCTTTATGCAAATGAAATTTTATGCAAAATTGAGGCATTGTACATTTAAAAATATTGTCTTTACATTAAATTAAAGGATTATTATTAAAGATTATTATTATTAATTAAATTAAATTTAAATACTTAAAGTGAAAAAAACTACACATTATAATGTCGTAGTACCTATATAATTTGTCCAATTGTTTTAAAAGTATGTAAAGAAATTATTTTGCGATAATAATAATTAATAATAATTAAAAACGGAAATATAGACGAAAAATTTATCGATTTATTTAAAAAAATGAAAAGCACAAATATTGTTCTTAACAAATAGATAAAAAACAAAGAGAAAAAAAAAATGCACATAATGTATAGTTTAATTATTACAACCGCTTTTTAAAGCATGTTAAGAAATTATTTAATAGATAATTAAAAAACGGGAATATAGAACATAAAAAAGTATTTATTATTACATTCTTACAAAAAAAATAAAAGTACAGATACATATAATAAATTAAAAATATTAATATAAATAATAATATTTCATTTGGAAAAATATTCCTTTTCAATTCACAATCTTTTGTAATTTTCTTGCTCTACTCCGTTAAATGTCCTCACATCTTTTTCTTTTAAGATTTTTAGTTTTCTGTGCATGATCGTTATGGAAGTTTATTCTTATTATTGTACGTAATTTACAAAAATCAAAAATTATTTTAAGTGGCATGGTTTCTTTTTTTTAAATTTTACTGGCCAATCTACCCACAATTCTGGTACCAAGTCTAAATGAGTTACCATGATATAACTCAAAGTATGAGTTCCATTTTTTAATTTTTTTCAACCAATGTCGAGAAGGTGGGTTTTCCAACCAATGTCGAGAATGAAAGACTATGTTTGAGCCTTGTTTTTTAAGAAACAACTAATTGTTTTTACAAACAGCAACCGCACAGATTCTTCCAGGCATAGTGAGCTAAAAAAATTACAATGGAAATTATTTATCAATATACTTTAGATATTAATTAGAGAATAGTTAATAATAATAATAATAACCATTAGATATAAGTCCATTTGCTGAGAAAATCGTGGCCATTTTTTTTACCCTGTAAACAAACGTTCTTCTGTTCTGAATCGAATGTTTACACACTGTTAACAAACCAAACGTAAAAGTGTTTATTTATATGTCTTTTCTTAGTAGCACTGCACTGAAACAATCCAAAAAGCACAAACTATTCAGCGAAATATCAACAAAACTCTCTTGAAAATACGAATAACACTCGGAATAACATCATATACAACGAACGTAAACAAAGGATTTAGCACAAGTGGTGACGTCACGCCGCTCTCCTCACCCCGCACAATTTGTTAACACAGGTTAAATGGAGCTAAGCAGTCCTGTGTGTCTATAGTTCTTGGGCCAAACGACGATGAGTTCAACCACGTGACCAAACTTTTTGGATACACCTATGGGTGCTTAACAATGCCCCGCAGTCAAACTGAGCGCACCTATTAGGTCACACGTGACAGGAGCCAGCGCCTAGACTAACTAGAAAAATGGCAAAAAATTGACAAAATTTCGAGAAAAGGATTAGCTAGGATTTATATGAATATCGCTCTGAAGTCAGTAAAGAGTCCATATTCAAAATGTGCAATTAGTTTTTGGAACCATTTTTATGTAACCTATACTTCGTTCAGGCACACTGTGAAGAACCTCATTATATCAGAATTCATATCTCTGGAGAACAGCATCGCTGAGGAATGGACTCCCTGCGACAGTTTTTCCTGCAGATTACAACCTGAACCGTTTCAAAACCAACATGCATGCACCAACATTTCCGCGCACTTGCCGCTTCTCGAGCGTGATAGGGATCTCCTTGCAAGTGCGCATAACCGTAAAACAAAAAAAAAATATTATGCAAAATGTTTGGCAAAAACTAATATTAGTATTTTACACGCCAAATGCAATGGATAAAAGTGATATTAATATTATTTTAAAGCAATAAGTTTTTAGCAAGAGCCGAGCGAGAGGTACATATAGCGATAAAAAGGCCCTTTTATTAAATTATCTTAAAATTAAATTAAAATATTAGTAAAGATGCAGTGATAATAACATCAGTTATAAGGGGTTGGTAAAGGCAAATAATGAGTTATTAAATGAATTACACTTAGTTGACTAATTTATAACGTACGTTAACTTCATAAAAGGTAATAGTTTGTTAAATGGCACATTTTATTTTTAAATCAGTGTCCAATTCTAATTTTTGGATAAATATATACAAAAAATTTTCGTTACTAAGCGTATGTAAAAAGGTTTTATTTCTCTTATATTTTTCCATGGGCATAGTTTCTTTTGTATTCGGGAGATGTCGGTACTTGTGTTTAAAGCATACAGTATTGCAAGTATTATTTTTCAGTTTTCTTATTAATATCGTAAGACGAGATTTATGTACCGTCTCTCTAACTTTACAAAGATGTTACATTGACCATGTAGGGTTCTGAAGAGTTCCTTTAGCACGAAACAGTAAACAGTCAACACTTAATAGGTGGCCATTAGATCTTGAACCTCCGTGGGTGTACAGCTTTTGAGCTGCCCACGGAAAAACACAAGAGAAACAAAACCTTTCTACATCCGATTATCTACGGAAAATTTCTGTTTCCTTTATTCACGGGTACTTAACTTTACGTTTTAAATATATTTCGCAATATATTTCGCAAAATATTTAAGAAAACTTTTCCAAACTAGTAAAAACTTTTCATTTTAAAATGTATATTGGAGAACTTGGCTATAGTTTTATCTCAATTATTTTTACGGAATACCATTTTCGCGTACTTGGCTTATTTTCATATGAAATGTTTTTGTTATGATTTCACTTTAAAATATGCAGAATACGTTCAAAACTTTTGCGATGCCTTAGCTTTTACATTTTTTAATTTTCCTTTTGAAATAAATAAATTTCTATTTCTATCATTTCTGTGAGTTTGCCAAGTCCCAGCTTTATATAACTTCTGAAATCGGGTAATAATAGTTTTACATAACTTAAAATGTATAGGGGAGGGAAGTAAATAAAAGCTTTGATGTTTTTAAATTTTTTCCTGTAGTTTTCTCATAGTTCGTACAAGTCTGCCGAAGCTTAACTCTCTAGCGTTTCTAGAAGTGCGTAATGTCAGTTTTACATAATTTTACATATATAGGGGAGGGAAGTAATTTAAAATTTGGGGTTTTCAATTTTTTTCCTATAGATTTCTCTTAGTTTCTTTCAGTCTGTTAACTCTGAGCTCTCTAGCGTTTCTGGAAGTTGGCAATGTTACTTTTACATAACTTCTAAGAGTTAATAATAGTTTCGGGTTTTTTTATTTTTTCCTATAGTTTTCTCCTAAACCGCTCAATCAAACTCTGACATATGATACATCATTTTGAAAAGAATTCAATGACGAATTCGAAAATTAATTAAAATATAGGCCATTCCATAAGAAAAAATGCAACTTTATGTCATATCTCAAAAACTAAAAGTGACAGTTCAAATATAATTTAGCGGGTGAATTCCTCGTGACAAAGTCTATAAAACTGCTATTTACTCTAAATCAAAATTTCCACTAATAACGAAGTTATAGACCCCCTTCAAAAATGCAGACTTTTCAAAAAGCCCCCGTAGCTCAAAGACGAGACGATATTTCAAAATGCGGTTTTTACTATAAGTCTTCTCTTGAAATTTGAGCCTTGCAATGCGTGGTCAGTTTTTCTCTGTCTCCCCTAGAAGTACCTTAAACCCCTTAAAAGTGCCCAATTTGGGACACCCTGTATAGGGAAGGGGAGTAGATAAAAGTTTTGGGGTTCTTTGATTTTTTCCATGGGTTTGGTCATAATTTCTAACAGTCTGCCAAATTATAGTTTTGTAGCATGTATAGAAATACTGTTAAACATATCTTAATAAATAATTAAACACAAAATCTCGCCGCAGGCGAGAGGCTTAACGAAAATCAATGCTGCACCAGATTTAAAACTGTTGGATATGTCAACAAATTGAAAATCATTTTTTAATATATCTTTAAATTCTAAAACACATTAATAAAAACTATAAATCAAAACAATTCAATCAATAAAGTTTAATAAAAAAATATTCTTGTTATAAGTGAAATCCCTGGATCTTATAAACCGACGTCAATAATTTCATATTTTTTTAAATTATTTTGTGCAATAAAAAAATCTCAAGTTATAACACATTCTTATAGACAGAATCAAAAGGAACCTTCATTTCCAAACGAGCCCAAAATCACCCTAAAAACCACTTAACCTCATCAAATAAACCAAAATTAGGGGAAAATACAAAACTGTAAATTTTGATAAAAACTAAATTTAAGAGTTTTTATTTAAACGAACTTAACCACGCTTCTAAATTGTGATACCTTGTTGGGAAGGGACACCTAGGGATTGCCTATCTAAAAGTGAAACTAAAACTCTTCATGGTGTTGTCTAGGTGAATCCCCTAATTATTAAAAAGCCGCAAAAGACGAGTCGAGATTTTCTTAGAGGTTAAAAAGCATCATGACACCAAAGAGAGCACACAAAACTTTAACACTAGCTGAAAAACATAATATTTTACAAAAATTAATTGGCTATAAGATATGGAGTTGGTACGTCGACTATTTCGGATATACAACAGAAATCTGGGCAAATAAAGAGGTGTGTATGTTGTATGGCTAGCATGAATTTTTAAGTATGTAATGTCAATTTTGTTTCACCTAAGAGTTTTGACATAACAGAAAAATAACGAATATTTTTTTGTTTTATTTTTTGACAAGAAAAAAAATTGGGTGGTGGGTTCAAACTGTAAACTCTTCGGTGAGTGCATTCCTCTATACTAATGTGGTCATCTTGTTCCAGCTACAACGAAAATTGTTTTTCTGTACCGAGCCGTAAGAAAACTCTGCGCAAAGGAGAATACCCTCAAATGGAAATTGAGTTATACGGCTGGTTTATTAAGCAGCGGGAAAAACATGCAACCTTAACATCCCAACTTTATGCAAAATGTTATGGTGATAACAACTTTAACGCAAGTATAGGTTGGGTAACCAAATTTAAAAAGAGACATGGTATTCGTAACATCAAAGTTAGTGGGGAGAAATTATCTAGTGACCCAAGTGTTGTTAAGCCTTTTCTTTAGAAATTAACCAACAAAATTAGGGAGA
Source organism: Aspidapion aeneum (assembly GCA_963576565.1). Taxonomy (NCBI): domain Eukaryota; kingdom Metazoa; phylum Arthropoda; class Insecta; order Coleoptera; family Brentidae; genus Aspidapion; species Aspidapion aeneum. The sequence continues at coordinate 96,848,124 of OY755043.1, forward strand.
TGCAGGTGGAACCAAATCCGCTTTACAACGCAGACGCAAGGGCGGACCCAGAGGTGCTTTTTGGAGGGGGCACTTTAGGTGACATTCTCTGTTGGTAAAAAATGGTATATATTTTTTTAAGCAGCATTTTATTGAATTAGTCGGTGGTTGTAATTGCGATGTAATAACAATAGACACTTTAATGCGCCGCAAGCAAAAATTTTGAATTTTTATTAGCAAAAACATTACTTTTTACTCATTTTTTGTATATTCAAAAAATTCTCGGGGGGGCAAGTACCCCTAGTGCCCCCCCTGGATCCGGCACTGCGCAGACGAATCAGCACTGTTCTGGAAAATGTTGCCAGATCATACTTTGGTACATCATAAAGAGAATTATGCACCTGGGCGTAAGGTGTCTAAGGAAAGAATAACTTTCGTTCCTTGTGTAAATGGCGATGGATCGCATAAGCTAAAGATAATGGTTATTGGCGAATGAAAAAATCTCTCATATTTGCATTATTTTCGTTGTCGTTGTTATGTCAGTAGGTGCAAGAACTGCGTGTGGGTGTTATTTTTCTTTTATTTTTTATGTGTAAATGTAAAGTTTAAAATGTAAATGTAAATGTTTAAATTTTTTAGTCAATAAATGCTACAAAAATGTGTTGGTGCATTTTTATAGTTTTTAAAAAGATTCCAATAATCCGGATGTTTCACTAATCTGGATCGCCTCGGTTTTTATTATTCCGGATTACCGAAGCTTTACTGTATATTAAAATCACCACAACTTTTGAAATTCTGCCCAACTATAAGGGCAATTCTAGGATATTCGTTCTCTCTTGATACCTCGATATCAAAGACATCGCAAATATTGAATTGAATTCGCGTCCAAGATTGAAAATCGACCGAATATACAAGAGAGAAAAGGAGTTGCAACAAACCCGCGGGATATTTTGTGAACTGTCTCTCATATCTGCAAGAAAATCGGGTCGGTGACAGCTTGTATTGATAGAGGACTATTCTCTAAAATTTTTGATACTGTTTTAATAACTGACCACTGATCAAAGAACTAGACCTATTAACGAGGCGGAAAGGAGAGGCTATTACTTCTCAATGCATTGCCAGAGTTTTACGTCTTATTATTGAGTTATTAGACCAGGCAAAACTTTTGGATTTCCAAACAATTACACTTTTCTGTGGTGCAGAGGCCACTTACCGATGTACGAGATTCGTACAAACATAAGTTTCTTATTTATTAAATTTCTTCGCAACCAGGACCACCCTGTATATCCTGAATATATTTTTAAAAGCTGTTTAAATTTCTAATGAAATGATGTATTACAGCATGACAATTTTTTTTTAAATTAAGGAAAAATATGAGCAAGTATTTAGATTTTCTAAAAAATTTGCGATTTTATTAAAAAATTCTTTTTTTGTTTTTTTAATTCTCAAAAGCAAAAAACAAAAAACAAACAATACGGTTTAACAGAAAAAGTTTTTTGGATCTCTCTACTACTAAAAAATCATTTAAAAAAAAATAAATATACTACAGGGGAAATACGATAAGTGTTTATGGTGACAAAAACAGAGCAAAATCGCATTTTCTTGAAGATATTGTATTGACTCGGATTAATCAAATTTTTTTAAAAACCGTTTTAATTATTTAAATAAATTAGGCAGAAATTTATAGCAGGTTTACGGCGCTTTTACAATTTTTTTTTTTTAATTCTAGATACAAGGATAAGCCACACAAATAATCAGAAATCTTAAAAATGCCTATTTGGTGTCTTTTGATTTTATTTAAATTTTGTCAGTGTTTATCTCATAACATTGCCATTTCTACTGGGGATTTTATCTCGTAATATTTTTATTGTTTCTTATAAATTTCTAAACAAAAAAATGTTAGATTTGTCTATCTGCGCGATGGCGCTCTATATGCAATTATTTATTTTAGCAGGCCATGTTTTTTAAAAAAGAGTACTTTTTACCGTTTTTTTGTTCGGTCTATGTATGGAGGGTGTCTCGATAAAAATTTCAACCGTGGAAATAGATCCGACAACACCTCAATGTGCGTTTTACGTATTTTCGATATCCCCTTGGTCGATGCTGCCCCCTATAGACCGGTACGGAAGTATTAGTGTATTTCCTCATTGGTTAGTTTGAAAACCGCGGGTTTTTTTCTCCAGGCTCGCAAACCGGAGTTAGTGATTTTTCGGCAAGAGCGTTTTTTTATAAATGCGTTTGCATTCTTATTTGAATTTAACCGGGAAAATTTGGTTGGTAATGGGTACTGTCCCCACCAGATTTACGAACGATTTCCGGCAACTTCATTTTTTGTGTTCTTGACAAAGTGTCTTTTCTTTTTTCCTAAAGAGTCGGCGGTGGGTCGACAACAGTTTCTGGGATCGCCATTGTTTTTTTGGTTATTGGCACTGCAGCGATTGCAGGAGATATCCCAGAAACTGTAGAAGTGAGTCCGTCGTGAGGCGTATTCTCGTGGACGGCTCGTATCCTGTTTGAGAGGGACTAAAAGGCGACCTACGCCATTCCTACGGAAAGAGCAGTGCCCGTCCATTCCATCGACGGGACAGTTTTGCTGGTGGAACGAGGTTCGAGCCAGTTGTAACCCTGGGAAAGGGTTTTTTATGCTCGGGGCAAGTATCCATCAACACTCGAGACCATGTGCTGCCCTAGCGTGATGTGCTAAGCGGGCACTAGGGGAGGCGCGGGCAAACCAGGACCGGAGTAACAAGAGAAATGTCACAAAACACCACTTCCAGGTTTAATAAAACACCAAAGTAACAATTAAATAATTGCAGGACCAATCTTTTCATATAAATTTTCAGTATAATTTAGACATTATCTTTCCATATAACTTTTCAATATAATTTTAACACTTCTTGTGAACGCAAGATAAAGGTATGACGTCATGACCACAATTTTGCGGCTTAATTAACTTAAGTTCTACTGTCAAATTGCTATTGAGTGTTACTCTGCCCCTAACTTGTTTACATCCATTTCATTTATTTATTTATTTTTATGTTGTTGGTATTTTTTCCAACTTTGCCATTAAAATGAACAAGATGAACTAAATTTTTGTGTTATTTGTACAATCCAATGAACCAACTTTGCAGAGACAAAAGAGAGATGAGGTTATATTTTTTTTAGCGGTTTCCTTACATTGTTTTACCTCATGGGGTGGATCTCGGACTGGGTTGTTGTCTGTCTCATTCTGCCTAACGTAGAATGATAACAGCAGGTATTTGGTCTAGATCTACCCTATGACGGAATAATTTTGGAAGTATATTTTTTTACAATCATTTATATATTTGAGTCTCACACTACTGACTCAGATGTAGGTACACTATGACCTGTTAAAGGAGTCCATCTACCTGTAAAGTGCTTCTAGTTTTGTCATCTTAATTCAATCTTTTAGAATTCTATTTTGTTTACTAGTCAATTTTTTTTGGGTTTTTCTTAATTACACAAATACTCTGGAAGCCTCGGAAGTAGGTAGAGTTTCATTGTTTGGCTACAACGTTTGGGTTGAACTGTATTTTAATTAAGATCTTCTTTGTAAAACATTGATATTAAAACACTGTGGCGCTTAAAATTTTCTTATTTCTGAACCCCCCCTTCTCCACTGTATAAAAGTTACCGGGCATATCAATGTTTTACCTAGCTGGAAAATACAGTTCTGCTTCCAGATATTTGTTAATTATTCAGTAATTTTTTTAGTGTCACAAATTGGCACAGCGTTATTGTTCTATTTACAGTGTCACAAAATGGCGGCAACGTCTTTTAGTTTGCCACAAATGTCACCCAACGCATTTTAATTGGCCACACGCCATTGCGCAGATAGGCAAGTCTAACATTTTTTTATTTAGAAATTTATAAGAAACAATAAAAACATTACCAGATAAAATCCCCAGTAGAAATGACAATGTTATGAGGTAAACACTGACAAAATTTAAATAAAATCAAGACACCAAATAGGCATTTTTAAGATTTCTAATTATTTGTATGGCTTACTAGAACTAGAATTTTTTTATTTTTTTTTGTGAAAGCGCCGTAAACCTGCTATAAATTTTTGCTTAATTCATTTAAATAATTATAACGGTTTTAAAAAAAAGATTAATCCGAGTCAATACAATATCTTCAAGAAAATGCGATTTTGCTCTGTTTTTGTCATCATAAAAACTTATCGTACTTCCCCTGTAGCATATTTAATTTTTTTTTATGATATTTTAGTAGTGGAGAGATCCCAAATACTTTTTCTGGTAAACCGTATTATATGTTTTCTGCTTTTGAGAATTAAAAAACAAAAAAAGAATTTTTTAATAAAATCGCAAATTTTTTAGAAAAACAAAATTTTTGCACATATTTTTCCTTAATTTAAAAAAAAATTGTCATGCTGTAATACATCATTTTATTAGAAATTTTAACAGCTTTTAAAAGTATATTCAGGATATACAGGGTGGTCTCGTTTACAAAGAAAGGATATGGCACTGGGCCCATTATTCCTGGCGCCCATCAGATTTTGTTTATATTATAATGTGCTATTCTCCTCTTTTAAACAGGCATTTTTTGTAAACGACATTTTTTTGTGAGCCTTCTCAGTAAACCAGAAATCGGCTTCAAAATATTAACATTTTTGATATATAGATCAGTGCCATATATGGTGAACTTAACGCTACTGTATATTTCTCTAACCTTTTTTTGACAAATTGTCAAGTTTTTGATAGATCTATAAAATGTGGACAGGACATTTACTACAGTAAACAAACCAATGGTGGATAACGATAAAATGCACGCAATAGTGCGAATATAGTCAAAAGACCAAACGAAAAACAGTTTATGGGGGTATCTTTAAGAGGGTAAGGGAATCTTGTAGATACCGGTGTTTCGTCCTTATTGGGACTCATCAGTACGAGCGTAACAATATGGAATGGACATGACATGAAGAAGACATAAAATGTGAACTATTATTAAACCACACAAACTGTTCAATTACAGCACCAGTCTCGGTAGCTTACGGTTGGAAGCCAAATTTTGACGTCCTTATACAGAGGCAAATATAATCAGTCCCAACAAATATCTTAAGATCAGGAATATAAAATTAATTAAAGGAGATATTATTACGTTAAGTATAACATAACCTAGTCTTAAAACAATTTACCATTTTTTGTCGTTTTCAAACACAATGGCAATTCACGACGTTTTGCTATAACGCACTGTAACTTTTATAATAAATCAAATTGTCAAAAATATATTTTGAAAGTTTAAGGGCACTTACTGAGGCATTATTTAACATAAACAATGATCTTACGGTAAAAACCACTGATGTGTGTATTAAAAAGTTAATACTTTGAAGCCGATTTCTGGTTTACTCAGAAGGCTCACAAAAAAATGTCGTTTACAAAAAATACTTGTTTAAAAGAGGAGAATAGCATATTATAATATAAACAAAATCTGATGGGCGCCAGGAATAATGAGTCCAGTGCCATATCCTTTAATAAATAAGAGACATGTTTGTACGAATCTCGTACATCAGTAAATGGCCTCTGCACCACAGAAAAGTTAACAAAAGACTTAACGAAGTATGTTCTTGGAACCGTGGAAGGGTATTGTATATGTGTACAAAATTTTTGCCTGGTCTATATAGGATGTAAATATAACTAATTATAAGAGGTTTATATTGCTACCGGCCGGCGCGCGGCGCTGAGGGACGGTGCTGCGAGACGACTAAAAATGACGCATTGGGGCTCCTAAATGACTTTAAGTAAGTCAATAATTATACTAAGATCATGACCTATACTAAATGTGTTTCATTGCCCCACTTCTCGCCTTCGTTGTTTTTATTGTAAATTTTTTTTTTAAAGATAATTTAATATGGATAAATTAGCTATTGATAAGTACTTCTAGAATATAATATTAATAATATTATTATAGATATTTAATAGTATAAAACGATTTTAGTTTAAATGAGTGATAATTTAATAAAAATTTGAGATTTAAGTTAAAATATCTATAGAGACCTAGCTCACCTTTAAAATTAATAACGTTAAAACCCTATATATTCTTGCTTTTATTGCTTACAATATCTGACTCGTCCTTTTAAGATATATCTTTAAATATAGATAGGTGTCTCAATTTTAAAAATAGACAATTTTTTGTTAAACCGTTTATTATACAAAGTTAATCACATAATATTAGCCTGTTTTAAAAAGAAATGTTACTTTTTCGATAAAAAGTGATCCTTTATTTAAGGGATGAAAATTTCACCAAATAATTGTAGTCCTTGCTACGCTTGTGCTACACACTTTTTGCCTCGAAGAAAATACTCTGCCAATATATGGGCCCCTAAGCCCACACTAGGTACTATAGTTATAGTGTACGTGTGAGCTAATATAACTTAAAAATTAAATATATTTTATTCAACTCCAGACTAAATTACCTTTTGTTTGATACCACACAAGCCATGTCTTGACTTAAACTCAATTTTTTTAATTCTACCCCCATCCTTAAAAAAAACAAAAACTAAAATGTATTTGGTTAAACTCCGAACTCAATTAATTTTCGTTTGATATCACACACGCCATATTTTCACTTAAACTCTAATTTTTAAAATATACTCCCACCCTTTTTTTTTAAATAAATTAAAATGTATTTTGTTTAACTGCAGACTCAATAACCTTTTGTTTGATATCACACACGCCATATTTTCACATAAACTCTAATTTTTGAAATCTACCCCCACCCTTTTATTTGGTTTGTGTTCGGTGAATTTTGTTCATTTTTAAATGGGACCATCTCGAGCCAAGACCCAGCCTAGGTACCAAATTTCATTAAAATCGGCCAAGCGGTTTTTGAGTTATGCGCGTTGGTCGTTACAGACAGACATACAGACAGACTACAGACAGACAGACAGACAGACAGACGGCGCAAGAAAAAAGTTTCAAAATCATCTGAAACGCAAAGATATATAAAAATTTTTAAAATCGGAGCAACTTTTTTTTTCTCGAAAAAATTAGGATCATTATAGCTCACACTACTATAGTATAGTATATGTGTGAGCTAAAAATCGTTTAACATTCCCTAATTATTGAGGGCTATATTACTTTAGATATGTAGGTAATTTTAGTTATTTTTACCTCAACAACAACAAGTATGGCCGCATCTTTCACATTGTTGAGAAAAAAATTAGTTTTTATGGCCAAAAAAATCAAATTTTTGCAAAGTTGTAAATTTTAGCTGGCTTGTTCAGCTACCTACCAAAGCTAAGATGCTGAGTAATATATCAAAAAAAGCAAATTTAAGGGTACACTAAAACAATATTTTTCATGGTGGGTGTGCTTTCGGGCTGTTCGGCCGTCGTCGTTGGACATTCGTTCTCGACGTTTCGCCATCTCGAGTGGATGGCATCTTCAGGAGATGTTGACTGTTTGTCGGCTTCGAGAATGGCGAAACGTCGAATTTCCAACGACGACGGCCGAACAGCCCGAAAGCACACCCACCATTGGACGATGGCCGCGAAAGCCTTTCACAATTTGTAATATTTTTCATGTCTTTTGTTAACATACTTTCTTTTGCTAAAAATCACTTTTTAGCTCACACATATACTATATTATAGTAGTGTGAGCTATGGTGATCCTAATTTTTTCAAGAAAAAAAAAAGTTGCTCCGATTTCAAAAATTTTTATATATCTTTGCGTTTCAGATGATTTTGAAACTTTTTTGTTGCGCCGTCTGTCTGTCTGTCTGTCTGTCTGTCTGTCTGTATGTCTGTCTGTCTGTCTGTCTGTCTGTCTGTCTGTCTGTCTGTCTGTATGTCTGTCTGTAACGACCAACGCGCATAACTCAAAAACCGCTTGGCCGATTTTAATGAAATTTGGTACCTAAGCTGGGTCTTGGGTCGAGATGGTCCCATTTAAAAATGAACAAAATCCACTGAACACAAACCAAATAAAAGGGTGGGGGTAGATTTCAAAATTAGAGTTTATGTGAAAATATGGCGTGTGCGATATCAAACGAAAGGTAATTGAGTCTGCAGTTAAACAAAATATATTTTAATTTATTCTAAAAAAAGGGTGGGGGTATATTTTAAAAATTAGAGTTTAAGTGAAAATATGGCGTGTGTGATATCAAACGAAAGGTAATTGAGTCCGGAGTTTAACAAAATACATTTTAGTTTTTGTTTTTTTAAGGGTGGGGGTAGATTTCAAAACATGGCTTGTGTGGTATCAAACAAAAGGTAATTTAGTCTAGAGTTGAATAAAATATATTTCAGTTTTTAGTTATATTAGCTCACACGTACACTATAACTATAGTACCTAGTGTGAGCTTAGGGGCCCATATATTGGCAGAGTATTTTTTAATGTTTTGAAATATTTTCTGAACCACCTCCTTTAAGTTTGTTACCCTTGTATGTACCATTACAAAAAATGTTAACTTTAAAGCATAGAAAAGTCTATATCTTCTTCTAGGACGTATTTGACGTAAACATGTCTTCGGTACATTTTAGGGTCTACCACCACCCCTGCCGGGGGTAAAGATAAATTTGAGCCTTAAATAGAACCAAAAATCAAATACCTACACCAAACCCGACTTTTTGGATTAAATTTTGGCGTTTTGCCTCATGATGAATTCAAAAATCAAAAAAGGTTGGTGGCTTATGTGGTTATGTGTGTTTGTAGGTGTGCCTGCTACCATTTTGTATCCATACCTCATAAAGTACTTATCTGATTTGAGTGAAATCTTCTTGTAGGAACTATTTAACATATTTAATGAGAAAAGAGAATTTTGACGGGGGTAAATAAGAAATTTGACTTTTAGAGTAAGGCAATAATGCAGTAAAATAAAAATAATTTTCAATTACCGTTTTTTTACTTCTGCTATTTTTAAACATCATCCGCCATTGACACTTTTAACACATGCACTACAGTTTAATACATGTAGCCCAGTCATATTAGGAGAAAAAATCCTGAAACTTGAAAAAAAATAGGTGCAAGCTTTATTTTTGCATAAATATTTCTTAGCATCTGGGACACATCCACACAGATTCTACGCCAAAATCACCCTTGAGCTTCGCTAGATATAAGACCCCAAAGGTCCTAAAAATCAGTATTGTGCGATTTTCTCGAAAACCAATAACTTTTTAAAAAAGTGTGAAAATAAAAAATACTCTGCCAATCTATGGGCACCTAAGCTCACACTAGGTACTATAGTCATAGTGTACGTGTCAGCTAATATAACTAAAAACTGAAATATATTTTATTCAACTTCAGACTCAATTACCTTTCGTTTGATACCACACAAGCCATGTTTTGAGTTAAACTCTAATTTTGAAAATCTACCCCCACCCTTTAAAAAAAAATTAAAATGTATTTTGTTTAACTCCAGACTCAATTACCTTTCGTTTGATATCACACACGCCATATTTTCACATAAACTCTAATTTTTGACATCTACCCCCACCCTTTTTTTTTAAATAAACTAAAATTCATTTTGTTTAACTCCAGACTTAATTATCTATCGTTTGATATCACACACGCCATATTTTCACATAAACTCTAATTTTTGGAATCTACCCCCACCCTTTTATTTGGCTTGCGTTCGGTGGATTTTGTTCATTTTTAAATGGGACCATCACGGCCCAAGACCCAACTTAGGTACCAAATTTCATTAAAATCGGACAAGCCGTTTTTGAGTTATGCGGGTTGGTCGTTACAGACAGACATACAGACAGACAGACAGACAGCAAAACAAAAAAGTTTCAAAATCATCTAAAACGCAAAGATATATAAAAATTTTTGAAATCGGAGCAACTTTTTTTTTCTCGAAAAAATTAGGATCACCATAGCTCACACTACTTATATAGAAGTAGTGTGAGCTAATACGCAAAATCAATGGGTCTATAACGCAAGATTAAGAAAAAACCTAAACTAACATTAAAAAAAATATATTTACAAAAATATAAAAAAATCATTTTGTTTTCCTATCTTGTAGTAAACTTGTTTTAAAATTTTAATATTTTATAACATAAGCTTGATCCCCACTAGTAGAAAACACCATCTAGTTTTTGTTCCTTAAAAGTTAAACAACTTTAAGTAAGGCTTATGCCAATGGTCAATAATATCCGGACCGCCAGTGGAAAAAATAAATGGATCCATGACGGATCTGATACCTTCCTAGCCCATTAGCACTCCACGTTATATCAGCCTTGAAAACAGTTTTTTGTAAATATCTCTGAAACGAAAGCTCCTACAAAGTTTTTGGTTATAACACAAATTTTTTTAAAAAATATTCCGGAAACCGCATGTTGACGCGACGCTCCTTTAAAAAGTTAACATTTCTTAAACTTTTTAACTGTCATTGGCATCGATGAATTGTGACCAAAATCCAATCAGCTCGTTGCAGTGTCAAACACTATTTTACCTGTAAATTTCATACAAATCGGTTTAGCGGTTTAAGAGCTATCGTGTTACGGACAGATATACACACACATACACAGACAGATATCACGATAATATTGCTAGGGTAGGTCAAACTACACCCAAATAACATTTTCGGCGTTTGGTTCGTCTCTCTAGCCATTGCTGTAAGGGCTAGGAAGGTAAAAATATTTTTGTACAATTAAGATCTGTATGAGAAAAAGAAGCGCACACAAAAAAAAGTTTAACTTCTGGGTAGAAACAGCTTGAAAATATGCGCAAATGTGCACACTTTTATTTATTTTGAATTCCAGCCAACTTGCTTTTGATTGCAAAAATAGTGTTTTCCTAAACTTTAATGGGACAAAGGGGTTTAAACAAAATAAATGTAACCTAAGGGTGGTTTTTGAATGGTTTAAAATTATAAACATAAGTATATAAAGTTTTATCGAATAGTCGTTGTATCATGATTTTTCCCCAAATATATATGTATATTAAAAGGTTTAGTTTTTAAGATATCTACAAAAAGTTATTTATTCATGTACATATAGCCTGGTTTTTGACAGACTTGGTGAAAAATCTTGGCATAAAAAATTGAAAATATGAGTATTTGTTAAAACGTTATGTAAGTACCTCTGTTTATAATTTTCAACCCTCAATAAACCACCCTTATGATAGGAATCATTGCCCTTATGGTTCAGTGGCGGTTTCTCCATAAGTGCACATGTGCACGTGCACTCCCAAATTTTACTTAAAAAAATGTTAAACTTTGATCATTCCTTAATTTAATTCATTACCCCAAAAGAAATTCACTAAAGACTGGAATATAATCTAGGAATTAATACCTGGTATGTATGTGTTTGTATTCATCAAACAAGGAAATATAGAAAGAGAGGACGACATGTCCCAATAGAATTTTACAGTACATAGAATCTGAACCTTCCTTCGGCACAGCGCGTATACAAAAACCAGCCTCGAAGCCGCCCGCACCCCCGTGATGACCCCTGCGTCATCGGTTCGCGTTGCATGTTAGAGCAGATCACCGGCACTTTTAATTCGTGCGCTTATGTGTGTGCAACGATTACTTTTCCAAGTCTTATCGAGTAGATACTGATACTTCCTATTCGAGTATCAGATGTTTTGTATTCGGTACTAAGTAAATATTATATTATCGGTAAATCCAATAAATACTGAGTAGAGTTGAAATTTTAAGTATGCAAAAAATAAAAACATTGATGTTTTACAGGTTTGTAGTTTTGAAGTGTACTTCTTTAGGTGCATTTAGCAGTTTTTGTGGGTAGTGAGTTCAACTAAGCCGTCAGGCTCGGCTATGTAACGCTCATTCGGGTGAAATCGGCTCGAGTCGACCAACTGTGAGAAACATTCACCGAGCGATATGATGATGCAGATGAAGGCCAGTACACAGAAGAGAATGGTTCGGTCCGCTTTGCAGAATATGTTATGGGCCATTATTATTAATTTCGCCTTGTTGAAGTTTACACTTCTGCCGTGTCTTAAGCACAAACAATTTTTTTTATTACGAAAATGTAGATATAATAATCTGGGGAATTTTGTTCAAAATCTGGCAACTTTTCAAATACATTCTGGCAAAAATACATTTCTGAGCCTGGCAACACTGCGCCAGAAAAGCCGCCTCGCTAGACATAACACATCAACAGCTATTGAATCAAATAATTAAATATTTAAGTAAATAAATATCGGTCCAAATGATTACAAGTACTCCAAACTCGTTACTCATACGGCCGTTGCCGATATGATTGATACGAAAGTAACACTTCGGCTGCGGTCCCATTCGAGATTCGAGTAACGGGTATTTGGCGTCGAAGGATTCGATTATCATGTATCAGATATTATTAAAGTATCGAGTAGATAGTATTTGCACACCACTAGCGCTTAGACAACCTGGCATTATCGGTCTGGCGCGGGCGGTTTGTTTTGATTTCGACGATTTGGTATTTACGACAGTGGCGGAAGTTTGTAATTCTGAAAGCATTAGCGTGCAATATTTAACGACAATTAAATTTTCATATTTGCCATTAGAAGAGAAAATAAACTAGGTGTGATAGGTAACTAATATCTAACTAAACATCTCATTTTTTAATTATTTGCTCTATATTATATGATATGATGGCCCACTCGAAGGCCCAAAAAGTTCGCGTGGCACTCAAAAAATATTTTCGCCTGTGCCGCATTTTTTTTTTTTTTTGATGTGCACCCCCAAACTTTTTATCACGCGCCGCCACTGCTTATGTTCCATTTATTTTATCTAAACCCCTTTGTCACATTTAGTAAGTTTAGGCAAACACTATTTTTTCTAAAATTTTATATAAATTACTTTAATATCTGTTAAGCTGGAATGTCAAATAAAATGAAAGTGTTCGCATTTACGCGTATTTTAACACTATTTCTAACCAGAAGTTAGATATTTTTAATATAACGCTTTTTTCTATTGTACAGTTCCTAATTGTATAAAAATTAAATGTTTAAAATTCCAATGGTGGTCCAGCTAATATAAACTACTTTTCTAACCTTTACTTAAAGTTGATTAACTTTAAAAAAACAAAAACTTAATTTCAGTAAATGGCGTTTGATACAAGTGACTTTTTTGAAAAAGTTATTGGTTTTCGAGAAACTTACAAAAAACTGATTTTTAGAATATTTAGGGCCTATATCTAGCGAAGCTCAAGGAGGATTTTGGCATAGAATATGTAGGAATGCGTCCCAGATGCTAAGGAATAATTATACAAAAATCCAGCTTGCACCTATTTTTTTCCAGGTGAATTCCTAGTATGATTGGGCTAATGAGCCTAATAATGGTCGCAGAACTTATTTGTGTTTGAGTTTTTTGATCAACTGATATTTGCTTGGTATGTTTCCAAACTTGTAGATACAGTCAAGGACAATGAATAAGATAGATGCATTATGTTTAGTCTAAAAATTGAAATTGCAAGGTCCACATCCAGAGAAGTTACAAGTTAAAGAATGTCAATGGGAATTTTGCTAGGGGATGGAAAATTTATGATAACTTATGATTTTTCTTGGCTTCGAGTTCTTCTTTTTATATATATTTATGCCACATTTTTTATTTTTATTAGTTTATCTTTTGTTTTGGATAACAATGTTTTGTCTGTTCATCCTTTTCCAAGAGAATTATTGTTATTTTTGCCTTTTTGAGACCTTTCAATTCCTTTACGTCCTTATGTATGTTATGTGTAAATATCTGTTTTGGGGAGCTTCTATTTATTTGCATTTTTCTTTGTGAAACTATGTGAACTATGTGAAACTATGTGAACTGAAATGAACCGAACCGACCCAAGACCCAGCCTAGGTACCAAATTTCATTAAAATCGGCCAAGCGGTTTTTGAGTTATGCGCGTTGGTCGTTACAGACAGACAGACAGACAGACAGACATACAGACAGACAGACAGACAGATAGACGGCGCAAGAAAAAAGTTTCAAAATCATCTGAAACGCAAAGATATATAAAAATTTTTGAAATCGGAGCAACTTTTTTTTCTCGAAAAAATTATATCACCATAGCTCACACTACTATAGTATAGTATATGTGTGAGCTAAAAAAGAGACACATTCCCCCCTTGGTATATAATATACAGTGTTAGCGTAAAAATGCATCCTAACTAATAAATTTTAAACGATATAGATAGATAGATATAGATATCAATTTTATATAATTTGGTAATATGTGTATTAACTACACATACCTAAGTATAAGACAATAAGTGAGAAAATAGAAATTAAGACTGTTTTGTTCTCAGTCCGACTGTTCAGATTTTATAGCGTCTTAAATTGTCAAAAGTTTCGGATGTTTTATATTGATGAGGGTTTAATGGCTGTAACGGCAAAGAAAATTAAATGAGTTTTTCACGGTTCTTAATCACTGCAGTATGACAGGTCGCTACTGCCCCGACTCAGAATAACGATAACCATGATCTTGATGACCAAAAACACTTTATTATGATTGGTGAATATTGTCGATTTTAATGATTTTTGTAGCTACAAGTCACTTTGTTTATGTCATTCTATCCTTCTAGTTCACAATTAATTTTAGCAAGTAAAACGCTTTTATTTTCGCCAAAGATAAAGCTTTTTAACAGATTTAAATTAAAAATGACAGCGCCGCGCGCAATTTTCTTTAAGCGTATCAAAAATTGGCATTTTCAAAAAACGTCTGTCATCTTTAATTTTAGTTAAATGTGAATTTTAGTAATGGGTCATATAGCTTAAAGCCTTAGGTTACTGTCCATTTCCATGTAAGAACCTTTCACATGTCGTTGACGATATTGTCACGAGGGGGTTTTATCGTGACGTAACACAGTTTAAGTTAGGTGTTATGGTTTTATTATAATACTTATAATTACTACTTACATTGTACTTAAATACATCTTGTCTACAAATCTTCTCGATACGCTCAACTTCTTATACTTGACTATCGTACTACTTGTTCACTATTAACTACGCCTGGTACGTTAGGTACTCAGCTTACAACTAACTGCTAAACTCTTTTGGAGATGCTTTTATTACAAACCGTTTGCCATTGATAGGATATCGAGATCTGTTTTGTTTCCTTTATAAACATCATCGAAAACCCATTAATCGCTTCTTGTTTATAATAATTTCTGTATACAATTTATTACTTTTAATACAATTTGAAGTACATACAGAAGTTCATTTCCTTAGATTGTTTAGGGTTAATGTGCACTTGCTTATAAACGTAACTTGTGCCATTTACTTAATAGGACATTATTTTCTATCCTGACAATATGGTGACGGTACGGTGACGTGACATGTGTTCGTTTAGGGAACGTCCTTAAATTAAGTAACGCAAAAATCCAGGATTTTTGAACCCCACCCCCTCCCTCCCTGGTAACGCATTTTCAAGAAAAAACCGATTAAAAAAGCATTGAGTTTAACGCACGGCCAAACCCCCCCTCCCCACCTCCCCCCTAGAGCGTTACGTAATTTAAGGACAGTCTTTTAGTATGAATAATGCGCTGACTCGTGACGTAGCGTAATAAACTGTTATTTTGGAACATACACATTTGCATCTCTTTTTAATGCACAGCTAATTTTTTATTGCTGTCCAACTCACAGCGCTGCACAGTTGGCTCCCATACTTGATTTTTTGCCAAAATTAGAAAAAAAAGTTTTGTGACAATATTTTGTTTTAAAATGAGCAAGATATAGTTTAAATGTTTTCCAAGCCATTTTATTAGCATGAAAATACTTATTAGGAATTAAAATAGCGGATCCAAAGTTTTCTATTTATGAATCGATAAGTATAAAAATTAGAACTTTGGGGTGTTAATAGATCCTAATTACAATTTTTGACTAAAAAAACGATATGTATCAAATTTAGATTTTTTTCGTGTCTAAATTTTCTAAATACACTCAAATTTAAAAAAAAAATACATGACGGAACCAAAAGGGCAGAGTTTTCTATTTATGAATCCAAAGATATGTATCACAATTGTGAATATGACAAGCTACACTAGATTTTTCAAATCTCTGCATTTTGACAAGGGTCTATAAGTTTTTTATTTATAAAAATTTAATTTTGTCAGAGATAGACAGAGAAACAGATAGACGCCAATAAAAAATTTTGTAGTTAGGCCTTTTTTAACCCAAATAACTTATTTTGAGTGAAAATAAAAAAAGTTTTTTTGACAATCCCAATAGCCTTCCATACCTACAGAATGGATGGCTAAATAAGGAAAAATTTCTTTAATAATTATATACATTACCTAACATGCCTAGGAACTAATATGGCACTCACTTGGTATTAGGGGTGACCAAAAATTTCAAGTTATTGATTCGATTTACTTAAAAAATCGGTTGAAATAAATCGATTTAAAATAAATCGATTCAATTTAAACTTAAGAATATTGTTGGTGCATATTTTTTTCTTATTATTACGGTACCTACCTAAGGGGCTTAAAAAAGCTTAAAATTAATGAATTTAAAATAAATCGAATCGATTTAACCTAAAAAAAATTATTTTGGTGATAACATAACAATTTCTATTCACTCCCTACCATAAGGGAAACAAGTGTATATGTGTCCTCTTTCAGCTTGTGTATAATAATAAGGATAAAGGTACACTAGTGCCAGAGTGACGACGTCGAATGTTAAAAAAAATCCGCTTTTTGCGGCCTCTATTAAGCAGAAGAATAAGTAGTACGCAGAAGAACTTTATATCTTAGTTTGTTTAGTCCTTTGTAGATGATACTAACCAACCGATTCCATTCTTGGAAAAATAATCGCAACGTTGAATCAAATCGACTCTTTGGAATCGATTCGATTTTCTCGATTATCGTGCAAAAAGAATCGATTCGATTCAGAATCGATCCGACCGGGACACCCCTACTTGGTATATGTACCTCATGCTCATAAAAATCCCGTACACGAAAATTTTTATTGTAAGTTACTGAAAATTCAGCAGATGCCAAGATGACTTGGCATTTTTAATTTTTCTGTGATTTCCAAAAGGTCTGAGTCAATTTGTTCAACGTCCTTTGGTAATAACACTATAAACATAGCTAACAAAAAATACAAGCAAACTATTACAAGTTACAGTGTACGGCATTTTTATGAAGACGAGTGTACTATTATTTGCACTTTTGGGCCCCGAAATAAAAAGAGACACTTTTATACCTAGAACGCAGGATAAAAGTACAGTTTTCATTCCTAATGTGCGAAAAATTTTAAGTTGTATAGATTTCACATATTTTTTGTATTTTGTAAAACTTGCCGTTGAACTTTTTGAACCTTTTGTAGGAATCTGTTGTCCAAAAAATGAGCGGAAAGTGACTTTCTTAAACCTAAAGCTTATCTAAACTATTCTCGTTTCGTTAAACTTCTATAGCGTGTAGGGATGAACGACTTTGCGGATTTACAATGGATATTATGCCATACTCATTAAAAGCGAATTTTACAAGTTTTAAATTTTTAGTTTTATGATTTTTTTTTGTTAATTTTTGAACCTTAGAACATATATATTTTTAAAAAGTTGCAACAAGATCATAAAAGTCCAAAACTTTAAATGAATTTTCCTCGAAATTAAAAAAATTGATATTTGATATTTTTGATAAGCACATATTGTCGCTGTACCTGCAAAACGTCAAATGTGAAAAAATCTCGATTTTATTATTTTTTGCTAAAACATCCAGATATTAGCTCCAAAGTATTATGCAAATGGTTCTAAGTCGTTCACACAAGAGGAAAAGGTTGCTTGAATCGAATTGCAATATTACCAATGTAAAACGCCTACTAACATACTGTAGCAAAAAGTTTTTTGTTGATTCTGTAAAATTACATTTTTTTGACATTTGACGTTTTGCATGTACAGCGACGATACTAGAAAAGTTTACATCGTACAGTAGAAAGTATCATAAAGAGTTGGGAAATAGGGGTCTACCCAATTTATAGAACAAAGAAAATATCGATAACTTGAGGATCAAGCCGTATGTCTTGACTTCCAAATGGGCGGCAACAGCTTGCTCAGAATTTATTTGCGGGAAATTGAACACACAAATTTGGCACATTTATTCCAATGCAAAATAATAAATCATACAGTCTTAGTCATAAGTAGGGAGACAATGAAGAGGGGTGATTCCCTTACATATTTTAAGACTTAAAGTTTGAGCATGAGTCCAAAATTTTGATATTTTTTAGTTTTTTTTTTTAAATAGCTCCTGCAGTTTTTGAAATTGTTAGCTCAAATTTGACAAACAGGTTACGCTATAAGGTTTACATGATTAAATAAGCGAACCGGTTTAAAATATATTTATAAATATATGATTTAGACACAGCCCCTCCCCCTGTTATGATTTTAGTTTTAGTATAGTACATACTTAAGTCTATATTTTAGCTGCTGTATTTAGATCTTCCATCATTTTATTGGTGTTTCTTTCTTGTTTGTTATTAAGGCGATATCGTTCGCATATGCCTAGTTCTTCCCAATCTAAGTTTTTAAAAACATCTTCTAGGGCCCGATTAAATAGTTTACAGTATATTATATCACCATATCTGACACCTCTTCTTATTGGCATGGTTTCTTCGGTTTATATTGTCAGGAATGCAAATAACCCCTGACTGTGCCACTGTACGAAACCATCTTGGAAAAGCGACAAACACAATTATGGTTCTGTTGAGATAAGAAAGTGGTTCCGCCTCCCTCCAAAATAGAAAACATTTGGTTGCCGCCCACTACACAGCAGATGGTTATGGCGAGAAAAACTATTGAAAAGTCTAGAGTGGGAGTCGTAATGGTTGAGCGTGGGGATACAGCAAGTAGCGAGAGGGTTTTCCCTTTAAAATGATTGGACATGGAGAAACTGTGAGATATGAAAATGTTGTCTATAAAATGTATTTTATCTCTGTTTTTGTTTAGCTTATCTTGTTTAGCTCATTAGCTAGAATGTAAAGTAAATTTTAGGATTATCAGCAACGCCACTGACTTGGTTCCTCCAAGCTCTTTAAAGAGGGGATAATGGATTATTTAGGTCCAACCTACCCTTTATAAAAACCCAAACTTTGAGAAGACAAGTCGGTAGTTACATTCTAAGTTTTGTTGAACTTAACTAAAACCTCTAAAAGTAATTGTCAGTAAAGAAACATAAGATTTTTATATTTAAAGAATATTTTGCAGTTTGTTATTTTGGTAAGTTAAAGTTTTATTTTAATATTTTGGGTCTTGTTCGTTTTATAGGTCATAAGAGAAGTCTCGTAACAATTTGTAAATTGCAACAGAGTTTTATTTTGTATTCATTAAAGTTTGTAACGTTTTTAAAACTGTTTCATATTTATTTTATTCACATAAGAGATCTATTACGGTACCCTCGTTCAAGGGTTCGATTTAAAATAAAATCGTACCCGACAAGTTGGTGGAGGCTTGAGGCTTGTGTGAATAAGATCTTGCAAATAATTTTGTAAAATTAATTTTTTTTTAAATTATTTTTGCTTTAAAAATTTAAAATTTTTTGCTAATAATTTTTTATTTATCAGTTTATTTTTAATTATTTATTATTCATCAATTTGATTTTTTTTAATAAAATTTATTTTTAAATCAATGTTAAGACTATAAGACAAGCAAACCCTGTACCGAATTCCGACCAGGTAAAACTGAACTTCTTCAAAACTTGGAGGGCCCAAAGTTGTGCTACCCCCTGGTCCGAATTCTATTTTTTTTTATTTTTTAGAAATTCTAGAGGTTATTTTGATAGGGGTAATTTCAATACGCGCGTTATTTTTTTGTAATAAATAGAAATGGCCAATATTACAATTTGAGATATTAAAAATGAGACCGGGACCCCGGCAAAGCCAAAGTTTGTATCCCCAAACTTATGTGATTCCTCCTCAGAGATTAATGCTCGTGATTTTTTTTGGAGCATTTTGAAAGATATGCAGGTCCAAAGTTTTTGGACAGAAAAAGAAAAATTAATCTATTTGGCACTTATTTAGTATACGTGGCTTTTACTTGGTTTCAAAAATATAAAAAAAAAGTAGAAAATCAAAATAAAAAATGGAAAAATACGCCAGATATGCGATTTTTTAGAAAAATTTGGCTCAGTTGTTTACAAAAGTCAATTAAAAATTTGTTTATTAAATACAAAGCAAAAAGAGAATATTAATTATTAACAAATATTTGTGACGAATATGACAAATCTATGACTTTTTCTAATTTTTTGGAATATTTTGAAAGTGGTTTGCATAATGATATACTCACGAGTTATTATATTTTGCGAAAAGAACCTTCGACGGACCTAGATGATGTTTTGAATATAATAAATCGCTTGAGTTCAACAAAGTTTAATAGCACATTAGTTATTAAATTTTGTTTACATTTTTTGCTTTATCAACTTTTTTTATATATATTTGTAGTATATATTTATAATGGTATCAAGCACACACTAACTTCAAAAATTTTTAAATGTTCAATCTTGTTTATTTTTTCTGTAAATTAAGGTTACTATTTTTAAAATAATTATCTAAGGTAAAATTTTCGATTAGAATACATTGATAAATTTTATTATTTTAGTATTTTTTTATATTTTAAGACGGGCCTTATTGTTATCATGTTGAAAAATAAGCACTTACTTAAATTTCGAAAATCCAAGAACTCTAAAACACCAAAGTTGAATTACTCTTTGTAAAAATTTAAAAAAGTAAAAAAAAAATTATTTTTTAATATATAGAGAATGTAAGCACATTTAAAAAAAATTGGTACAGAAACACTTAAATTTATACTTTTTATTTATTGAACGCGATTTTTTGTAAATATTTCTTATGCAAAACACCCACTTCTAACTTTGATATTCAGTAAGACAATATTTCGAAAATACGAAAAGATTATATTTTAAACAACAAATTTGGTATTGGTAAGGAAAAAATAAGATTTGTCAGTTTATGAAAAACCAAGTACAAGTTAAGATTTCATATTATGTTTTTGTTAGCCACAAAAGACCCGCTTGAGGTCGCATTGGAAAGGCTCTCGATAGCCACTTGAATAAATTAGACTTTCGTGTTCTAATAATTAAACTAGTGCCAAAATAAGAAGTTTTGCCGTATTTAATTATGCTTTCGTGAAATAAAGTACACAGATGGAGTGAAATAAAGTGAATAGTTATGTCCGAAAAGCAATGTTTTTCCAAAACACGCATTTTTAAAACATTTTTGGTTTCCTTCAATGATTTTTTTCAAAACATAAAAGGTTGAACTAAAGTTCATAAGGAACTGCAGCGCCACAGGCAATACATTTCTTAAAAAGCTCATATAAAATTGTATTTTTAAAAATAGTTGTTTTAGAGTTATTGAAAATAAATCTTAAAAAAGAAATGAAGGATGGATTTGTGAAAAATTGGTAAATAACATAACCTTAAACTCAATTAGTAGAACTTTGTTTTTAATTTACGCACGAAAAAAAGTTTTGGAAAAAACTTATATAAAAATAGAATAGCAATATCGCTATATCTTTTAAACAATTTTTTCTGTTAATGTACTAAACTTTTTAGGTATAAAAAGCGATTTCGTGGAAAATCACAGAATGTTTTTCTTGTTTTAAAATCTGGACATATAAAGAAAGTCACGGTTTTTAGTGACAAGGATAGAAAATATCGGCAAAATATTTATACAGGGCAAATTTATAAAATAGGCAGAAGACCAAGTTAGAAATTTTATTTTATTTTAAAAAAAGATTAAATCAGTCAGTCGGAATTTAAAATTTCAGACGATTAAAAATGTTAAGTGCTTTGAACGTCAATTTTTTAAGTCAGTTAAAGTCGCAACAAGAAAGGAAGGTAAAAACATGTTGTAAATTTAGTTGTTTTCATAACTATTGCTCAGCGCTGGAAAAAATTAAAAAAAAAAAACTTGAAATAAGTTATAACTTATTATCCATAAAACATTATTTTAATATTTTTTCCAACAAAAAATAACATAAAAACGACTTACATCGGTATCTCCAAGAAAAAATGAATTCTTTCGATGGATGGTGCATACAGGATTCAAGTGTAATGTAGAGCTTCAACATAATGTTTATCCACTTATTTTCACAATTTTTTAAAATATTTTTAAATTTATTTTAGCACAAACACTGATACTAATATAATTTTTTTTCTTAGGTTGACACGTTTCACAATTTTGGAGATAATGCCCTTGGCAAGCACTAAACAGACATTATTAATTACTGAACCGAACGATTTACGTTTTATTTATTTTTTTTCAATAACCGTCACGACGTTACCGACCTTTGATGCCAACTTTTTGGCAGAACACACGTTATAATTTAACATCTGGAAGGACGAAAAGCGACTAAAACATACTTATAACTCACACAAGTACCACAGAACACGCAACCAATGGGTAACCTGTGCAAGTAGGGACTTTTTCAGGAACAGCGATATACAGGGCGAGTCAAAAAATAAATAAATAAATATTTTTTTTTTTGATATTGTCTAAAAAACATAAAGCTGAATATACAAAAAGAGTAAGATTTAAAAGGGTACGTTTTGCGCATGCCCCAATAGAGCATATCTCTTAGCAATAAAAAAAAACAACATTTTTTTTAGTGCTACTGTACATTATTTGGCATACCAGTATGAGCAATGGCCAGTGTTCAAATTGGTTAGCTGAACTAAATAAGCACGCAATGACCTTCAGCTTCACTCGTAGCTGAGAAAGCCAACAACTAATCAGTTTGCACAAAAAGTTTAACTGTTTTATATAAAATTTAAAATTTAGCATAAATTTTGTCTCAAAAGATCTTTTGGCATTTAAATAAATTTTACTAAAAAGAAAAATAATTTTTTTTTATTTTAATTTCTCGAGAAATGGGCTAAGCATATTTTCAAAGACACCTATTTAAAACAGGACTATTGTGCCAATGTCAAATTAGGACATTATATTAAAAATTCAAATAGCACATAAATAACTGTGCAGATTTTTTAATACATAATATTAGCTCAAAAGATTAACCTAAAGCTATTTATCTCAACGTCAGCTTTATTAACCAAAAAGTTAATTTTTGTTGAAAATTAAAAAGTATTTATACTAAGATTTTTTTTTTTAATTATTAAAGATATTACAATACGTATTTTCTTAATAAAGAACATTTTTTTAACATGTAATATTTCCTGATGAGAGACTCTGTATTTGTTAAAAGTCATTAAATTAAAAACGCCAAATTTGCAGTTTGATATACGTATACAAATTGCGTTAAGTACTTATCTTAACGTCTATAGAAGTCAGAAGCTAAAAATCAGCGAATTGAATTACATTAAGACCACAAAGCTTTCGTTTGAAATTATGGTTTATTATTTATTTATAAAAAGATAATTTTATACTTTTGTCCCTGAATCTTTAAAGGAATGCAAAGATATAAGAATATATCTAATGGGCACATCTTAAGTAAAAATATAGCTGCAGCTGCTCTTAAAAATAGAAAGCTTATATTTTTATAATATTTTGAAAATTTGAGGAGATGTTATTTTATTTATTTGATTTTATGCATGCATGTTTGTATTTTGGCGGGGATACGATTATTTAAAACTTTGGAGAAAATTTTTTGGTCCTTGCAAGGTGAAGATACATGATGAATATACATGGTGAAAATACCAGGTGAACATACAAGATGGACTTTTTTCTTTCACTTACAAGGTGAAAATACAAGGCGGATTTTTTTTCTTTCACATACAAAAAAAATAGCTATATAGCGATAGCAAACGATTTTGCTAATTACCTACTTAAATAGTCTTAGGTAATGTGCGCGCATCATATAAAATATTTATTTGGTTAAATATGTGTATTAAATATTTTGAAAATATGAGAGAGATATTTTTCTTGGAAAATATAAATCACTTTTTGCTTATAATTTTGTGAAAATAAGCAACAAGTGATATTTGGAAAATTAGTTTTTAAATACTCTGTTGGCAAGACCCAAATTAATTATTTTGAAAAGGAATATTTGAATACTTTTATTATAGGTAATTTTGTATTCGTACTATTCAGGACATATTTATTTTAAACAAAATGTATTTTTTTTTGCAAATGTAAATAATTTAATATTTTGATAATTTTATACTTAAAATTAAACATAAAGACATTTTTTTTAAATATTGTAAAGACAACAACATTATCTCTCATATTTTGAAAACAATCATCGGTATAAGCTCAGAACTAATGCCTCACTTTTGTTACATGTCAATGGTGCACAACACACGAAAGCAGCCTAAAAACTCCCAGCATTGGATATCAGTACCACAGTAAAGATGAATGGTTCCAAAGTTTGGTTATAGTCAAATCCAAACAACCCTTAGACCATATAACGTCAGGTCGTCGAGGTCGCCGACAAATTGGTGGGGGGCATATGTCAGGAATGCAAATAATTCCTGACTGTGCCACTGTACGAAACCATCTTGGAAAAGCGACAAACACAATTATGGTTCTGTTGAGATAAGAAAGTGGTTCCGCCTCCCTCCAAAATAGAAAACATTTGGTTGCCGCCCACTACACAGCAGATGGTTATGGCGAGAAAAACTATTGAAAAGTCTAGAGTGGGAGTCGTAATGGTTGAGCGTGGGGATACAGCAAGTAGCGAGAGGGTTTTCCCTTTAAAATGATTGGACATGGAAAAACTGTGAGATATGAAAATGTTGTCTATAAAATGTATTTTATCTCTGTTTTTGTTTAGCTTATCTTGTTTAGCTCACTAGCTAGAATGTAAAGTAAATTTTAGGATTATCAGCAACGCCACTGACTTGATTCCTCCAAGCTCTTTAAAGAGGGGATAATGGATTATTTAGCCGAACCGAACCGAACCGAACCAAACCGAACCGAACCAATCTACCCTTTATAAAAACCCAAACTTTGAGAAGACAAGTCGGTAGTTACATTCTAAGTTTTGTTGAACTTAACTAAAACCTCTAAAAGTAATTGTCAGTAAAGAAACATAAGATTTTTATATTTAAAGAATATTTTGCAGTTTGTTATTTTGGTAAGTTAAACTTTTATTTTAATATTTTGGGTCTTGTTCGTTTTATAGGTCATAAGAGAAGTCTCGTTACAATTTGTAAATTGCAACAGAGTTTTATTTTGTATTCATTAAAGTTTGTAACGTTTTTAAAACTGTTTCATATTTATTTTATTCACATCGTTCAAGGGTTCGATTTAAAATAAAATCGTACCCGACAATATATCGGTGTATCTGTGATCTATTCGCCTATTAATTAAATATGCTTTTACTGCCCAGTGCTTAATGCTATCCAACGCTTTTTCAAAGTCTATAAACGCACTATATAGTGAAATGTTGTATTCGTTGAGTCCTTCTATTAGGATTTTCATGGTTAATAGGTAGTTAACTGTACTGAAACATTTTCTGAAGCCTGCTTGCTCTTTTGATTTATATCCGTCAAATTTTGTTGTTTAATCTGTCTGTTTATATTTTCGTGAAAAGCTTATAAATTACATTAGGGAGTGTTATAGGTCTATAGTTTTTTAGGTCTGCTGTATCGCCTTTCTTCTGTAGAATAATGGTTATGGATTCTTTCCAGTTGTTTGGGAATATATTTTATTGTAGTATTTTATTCAGGATAATATATAGGGTATTAACTACAGCTTTATCACCGTACGCATTTCTGCTGTTACATCATCTTCTGCAGGTTATTTGTTATTTTTAATTTGCTTTAATCCTCTCTTTACTTCCGCTTTGCTTATTTCATGTTGTCGCTCTGAGTTTATGTTCTTTATTTTTGTTTGGAGTTTTTCAATGGTTTTTCGCGTTGGTTCCCCTCTTGTTTGGTTTAATTTTATAGGGAATAGTTGTGTAATATTTATAATTTCCTCGTTAACGTTAGGTTCGATGCCATTCATATCCTAGATTTTAATTATTTCATATCTACCTATTTTCTATAACTCTCTTAACTTTTATTTCTTGGCTCTTTTTTTATTTTCTTTTATCATTTTTTTAATAGTTTTATTTATTTCTGTTTATTCTATCGATGTTTTTTTCCCTTCTTTCTTCCGCCAGTTTCTTTATTTCTTCTGATATACCATTTTCCCTCTTTTTACCTTTTTGTGCGATATCTTTTCCCACTTAGCTCTGGTCAGCGTATAATTTATTTCATCTATATTTCCATTTTCGCATCTTAAATCTTGGGTTAGCTGTTCGTTTAGCCTTTCTTTGTATATAGCTTTATTTTGTGTAAGTTTATTCATGTCATCTTGTTCATTGTTATTATTAATTTTTTTTTCATTTCGAAATTGCTATCAATACAATCGACTTTTCCAAATAAAAATGTTCAAAAATGCATAACTAGTTTGTGATTTTAATTCTCACATGTCAAAAAAAGGTTATACCGTAAATTGACGTAATTATATCAATTTTTTTTTCTATAACATGTTTTTTCTTAAAAACTAAGGACAGTGGGATAAGATGAGGTAAAAAGAATAATTTTTTCCTATGAAGCTTAGTTAAAGGATATATCAGATGATTATTTTTGTTATTTTTAACAATTTATTAACGCCCCTAAGGTCTTAAATGTGATATAAGCCCGACATTGTAATGCAGCGTTTAAAATATTTTTTTTCTACCAGCCAGTGCGTGGAAAATGTGATTATCAACACTACTTTAAGTGCAGAAAATTCTACTTTGCCGCACTAGTGTGGAAAAAAATTTCCGCACAGAAGTGTCAAATTTTAAAAAAACCTGTATAAATTTGAATTTTCTATTGATAAAATTGCATGTGAATAATTGTCTTGGTTTCTATGGTGTAAAGGTAATGTGTTAAATTTTGCTTTAAACACTTTTTTTTAAACTAGTAGCAGTGGCGTACGCAGGGGGGAACCCTCGAGAGCCACTGAATATTGACCCTTAAAACATGATTTTTTCCCAAAAATCAAGATTAAAATATATCTATCTGCGCTCAAGCCCCCCCAGGATCCATCTCTGCGTATCGATCCGCACTCAAATCCCCCCAGAATTCAATTCTGCGTACGCTATTGCAAGTAGCGTAATATGGTGTGGATGTGTTTTGGTTTATTTATTTTTCTTATAATTTTGTTTTTACCTTCCTAGCCTGCGTAGCAATGGCTAGAGAAGGTATTGTTTTCGACGAAAAAAATTTGTTATTTGGGTGTATTTGAAGCTATCTTAGCAATATCGTCGTGACGTCTGTCTGTATTTGTGTGTGTGTATGGCTGTCCGTAACACGATAGCTTCTTAACTGCTAAACCGATTTTCATGAATTTTTCAGATAAAATAGGGTTTGACACTGTGACGAGTTGATTAGATTTTGGATAAAATCCATGACAGTTTTTTGACAGTTTAAAATTTGAAAATATGCTAACTTCCTAACGAAGCATCGCATCAATATTCGGTTTTGAAAATATGGTAGATCGCATTTTTCTCATTAATTGGCGTTATAACCACGAACGAAAAAAATATCATGGAGTTCACTTAGAGTGTTCTAACAGGCTAGCTAGGAAGGTATCTATCAGATCTGTCATGGATCCGTTTATTTTTGTTTTCCTGACGCTTGTAAAATACTCTGCCAATATATGGGCCCCTAAGCTCACACTAGGTACTATAGTTATAGTGTACGTGCCAGCTAATAAAAATAAAACTTGAAATATATCTTATTCAACTCCACACTAAATTACCTTTTGTTTGATACCACACAAGCCATGTTTTGACTTAAACTCAAATTTTTGAAATCTACCCCCACCCTTAAAAAAACAAAAACTAAAATGTATTTTGTTTAACTCCGGACTCAATTACCTTTCGTTTGATATCACACACGCCATATTTTCACGTAAACTCTAATTTTTGAAATCTACCCCCCCCTTTTTGAGTAAAAAAAAACTAAAATCTATTTTGTTTAACTCCATACTCAATTACCTTTCGTTTGATATCACACACGCCATATTTTCACATAAACTCTAATTTTTGAAATCTTCCCCCACCCTTTTATTTGGCTTGTGTTCGGTGGATTTTGTTCGTTTTTAAATGGGACCATCTCGACCCAAGACCCCGCCTAGGTACCAAATTTCATTAAAATCGGCCGAGCGGTTTTTGAGTTATGCGCGTTGGTCGTTACAGACAGACATACAGACATACAGACAGACAGACAGACAGACAGACAGACAGACAGACAGACAGACAGACAGACAGACAGACAGACAGACATACAGACAGACAGACAGACAGACGGCGCGATAAAAAAGTTTCAAAATCATCTGAAACGCAAAGATATATAAAAAATTTTGAAATCGGAGCAACTTTTTTTTTCTCGAAAAAATTAGGATCACCATAGCTCACACTACTATAGTATAGTATATATGTGAGCTAAAACTATTGTTCCCGCTTGAAGAAACCCATTTTTCCGCAATAAAATGCTTAATAGAACTCGCTACACATCGTGCTGGCAACGGCATTTGCTTGCGGAAAAATCTATTTTCTGCACTAGTTAGGAAAGTAGCTATTATTTTCTACAACAATATGTACTCCACATCTTTTCGCAAAATTTGCAGTTTTAAAAATAATACACATATTTTTTCTTCTAATAAATCGTTGGAAGAAAATTTTGTTGTTTACAAAAAAGAGTTTTCAAATTCTTTCTACAAAGGTTCATTAATAATTTAATAAAACCACAAAATTCTAGGTTTTGGGGGGTTTTCTCACTCCCTGTCGACATTTCGGGAAAGGGAGAGGGAATCCTAGATATTCAGATACATCTCGGTCGAAATAAAAATAATACGAAATGCTTCTATCCCGAAAACGGAACCGAACCAAACAGTACAGACAGTGATGTTATACATTTCTGGGACGAAAGTGGTTACTTTAACATGCGACAAAATTTTGTGCGACAAAATTTAGCGACAAAATTCAGTTGTCAACTAGCTTTGTTTGCGCCTTGCATTTTTTACACCACAAGTACCTTGGCAGCAGTGTCGAGGCGGGGGGGGGGGTTGTGGTCCCCCCCGCCCCGAGGGTACTGGCGCCCCATGGGTGCTCTAAGCGCCCCAAGCTTTATTAAGTAGCAGGGCCGGCAACGGCAAATTAAGAGGGCGGCGAATCTGTCGCCGACAAAAGAGAGAAACTAAAGACATGATGAACCTTTTTTTTGTTGGTCGCAAGTTTTTTAATGGACGCCCTTAGAAGAACCTAACATAATGACATGATGACCTTTTTTTTTTGTTTTTTGTTGATCGCAAGTTTTTGATGGGCGCCCTTTTTAGCTTTTGTCCTCCCCGCCCCGTCAGGCACGCTACGCCGCTGCTTGGCAGCCAAACTTTTGAGCATTTTTCGAATATACTTCAAATCGTCTACCACCCGACATTATTTTGATATTTTGTTTTCCATAGAGTGCTTTAATTTACTTGATTTTTTTCTGTAGTATTTTTTTGTAAAAGATATTACAGAAGTGCGAAAAATGATATATAAACCTCTGAACTAAAGCGAACTCGACGACATGTATCTCTTCCTTCGGTCGGGCTACAAACTTTTCGCTTCAGGTTAAAAAGTTACAATTTATTTAGTCCCGGAGTGTATACTACCGAACCACTACCGAACCACTACGAGCCACATAGGAGTGGTAAATTAAAAAAAAAACTAAAAACGGCTCCGTTACAAAACAGCGCTGTACAAAATGGGGCGGAACAAAATAGCGGCGACAAAATAGCGCTGCGACAAAACAGCGCTGGGACAAATTAGCGCGGAACAAAATAGGGCGGAATAAAATAGTGTCGGTACAAAATAGCGCTGGTACCGGAGCCACTAAAAACATCATATTATAGGTCAAGCGCAGATCTGATTATTTGTATTTATTGGTAATATAATTTGTTTTCTAGGTTATTCTCCTGTTTTCTATTTAATTGTTAGCAAAGAGTGCATTTTTTTTCTAGGGGGGTAATTACCACGCTACCCCCCTCAAATCCGCGCTTTTTATGGGTCAATTTATTTTGCCAGCACTTTTATTGCAGTGCCGTCATGGTTTTAGTAGCTAAGCATACTGGAACAAGGATTCAAGAACAAAAAATTGAGATCCTAAAGTGATTGCAACATGAACAAATGAACCATAAAATATGGTCATGAATAAAATAGTTTATACAGTTAAGGCATAGTTTGAACTGTACATCTGTGCAGCAAGCAAGTTCAGAAATGTTATGCGAGTACGAAATTAATTAAAAACTTTTTTCAAAGCAGCATAAATTTTAAAAAATTAAAATTTTTCGCTACACGATTTGTAGCGATTAATGGCCCGATGAGAATAAGAAACTTTTTTATTTAAAAAGATTTATTTAATGTCAAAATAGATTTAGTAGCGCTGCCGAACTCTATACGTTTCTTTAACGGTAAATAAAAATATTTTATAATTAAGGACCTTAAAAATGCTTAATTAATTATAAAATATTTTAAAGCCCCCATAGTCTATCATAAAGGACAAATAAAAAATCGTCTAAGATCATAAAGGAAAATGGCATAACAGTCCTATGTTAAAAACGAAATTATTAATAACCAGACATTATCAAAAACGTCATTCTTCAAAACAAGACAAGAGCAAAATCTGTTCTGTATAACGTCTTTTCTCAAATTATTTTACCCAAAAATTTTGTGCAAATCGGTTACTCGGTTTAGGAGCTAACGTGTTACACACCCACACCTAGACAGACATCACGACGATATTGGTAAGATAGGTCAAAATACACCCAAATAACACATTTTCGGCGTTATCTCAAAAATGTATTTTAATCGAAAATAATATCTTCTCTAGTCATTGCTACGCGGGCTATGAAGGTAAAAATTAGGACAATGTTATAGCTTATCACAGATTGTCAAGTAGAAAGAAAATATTGCATAGTAACGTCACAGGATCCTTCATTTAATATTACGGACCAAAAGCCACGACATTGCTTAAACCGTCGTTGTTTATCAAACAACGCTTAAACGTAGCGTATCGATACACTATCAATCTATCTATCGATCGAGCCTTCTTCGATCCATCTTTGGACATAGGCATCCCCCAATATCTTTCATTCTTCTCTGTCTGTCGCCGTGTTTATCCATCTAGCTCCTGCATGTCTCTTCAAATCGTTCGCCCATCTCATTTGGAGTCTTTCCCTACTTCTTATATTTTCCCAAGGTCTCCAGTTTACAATATACTTGCTCCATCAATCTCCCATTCTTCTCTATCTGTCGCCGTGTTCATCTATCTAGCTCCTGCATGTCTCTTCAAATCGTCCGCTCATCTCATTTGGGGTCTTCCCCTACTTCTTTTATTTTCCCAACGTCATCAGTTTACAATACACTTGTTCCTTCGATCATCTTTCTGTCTGATATTATGACAGGCAAATTTCCATTTTAATTTTGCTACCTCTCCTCTTACATCCCTTACTTTTGTTTTATTTCTTATCCATTCATTCCTTTTTCTATCTCTTAGCTTTACATGTAATATTTGTCTTTCTATTGATCTTTGGGCTTTTGTAAACTTATCCATGTTTGATTTTGTAAGTTCCCAGGTCTGGGATCCATAGGTAAGTACCGGAAGGATACATTGGTTATACTCTTTCGTTCTGAGGTACTGAGAATACCTTTTATTTTTTAATATGTAGCTTAATTTACCGAATGCAGCCCAGGCCAACTTTACTCGTCTCTTGATTTTAACCATTTGGTTTTCCTTTTTAAGTTTAACAATTTGTCCCAGGTATATATATTTCTCTACTTGTTCTATTTTCTCTTGATTTCTGGTGATCGTGATATCCTCATCTGTGTTTGTTATGACTTTAGTTTTAGTGCAGTTCATACTCATGCCTATATTTTTAGCTGCTGTATCCAGTTCCTCCAGCATTTTTATTAGTTCTTCTTTCTTAGCTATTATTAAGGCAATATCATCAGCATATTTTAGGTGGTTCAAGTATTGTCCGTTTACTTTGATGCCTAGTTCTTCCCAATCTAGGGCCTGGTTAAATAGTTTAGGGTATATTGTGTCACCCGGCTGACAACTATTCTTATGCGGATTGGATTGGTTCCTTCGTGAATTTTGATTGATGGTGTTTCTTCGCTATATATATTGGCTATTAGGTCTATATATCTGTGATCTATTCGGCTAATAATTAAAGATGCTTTTACTGCCCAGTGCTCAATGCTATCGGAAGCTTTTTCGAAGTCTATAAACGCAATGTATAGTGGAATGTTGTATTCGTTGGCTCGCTCTATTAGGATTTTTATGGTTAATAGGTGGTCAACTGTACTGAAACCTTTTCTGAAGCCTGCTTGTTCCTTTGATTGATATCCGTCAAATTTTGTTGTTAGTCTATCTGATAATATTTTCGTGAAAAGCTTATATATTACATTGAGGAGTGTTATAGGTCGATAGTTTTTTAGGTCTGCTCTATCGCCTTTCATGTGTAGAATAATGGTTATGGATTCTTTCCAGTTGTTTGGAATTATTTGTTCTTTTAGTATTTTATTCAGGAGAATATGTAGGGTACTAACTACAGCTTTACCACCGTATTTCTGCCGTTACTCGAGTTCCAGGTGATTTGTTATTTTTAATTTTTTTTAATGCCTTCCACTTATTTCTGCTTTGCTTATTTCAGGTTTTAGCAAAAAAGCGCCGCGCCGCTACTTGTTTGATTGAGAATACCTACTAATTTTAAATTGAGTTTCAATTTTTTTCACATATTAACCCCATGGTTTTTATGATTTTTGTAATAAGTTCTGGAGAAGCTTAAATACTGTATGATTATTGTTTTAATTTTTTTTAACGGTGCGAAAAAAAAAGGTTAAAATCAGAGTTAAAGCAATAGCGAAAGTCTACAACCATTGCATTAATTGGTCTACAAATGGTTATTTTTTGCTGGAAAGTTTGGCTTAGATTTTAACTTTTGATTTGATTTTTGTAGAACACCAAAAATTAGTATTGACTAAAGTGAAATAAATATAAAAATTAAATATATAAAAACATTGTTTTAGGTTGGGTTAAAATAGTCAAAATATACCATAAGTATTAAATTAGTTTGAAATTCGGACAAATTTGGAACTTCCTTTTGTTCTGTTTTTATACTTCTACCTGCATTGGATTTCCTAAATAATCTTGCAACTCAAATTTTTTGAGAAACAGATTAAGCCAAGTTTACAACACTACACGTTTTCTTGAGCAAAATCAGATAAGGAAGCCGTGGCGGGCCAAGCTTCTTGGTCTTGAAACGAATTTTGCAAAAATTTCCGGTAAGACCATAACAGCTTGGATTTTTTCATCTTGAATTGGCGGTGTGCGAAATATGTCGAGCAGAACAACCTTTAGATGGACGCCCACGCATATTAGCTCACACATATACTATACTATAGTAGTGTGAGCTATGGTGATCCTAATTTTTTCGAGAAAAAAAAAGTTGCTCCGATTCCAAAAATTTTTATATATCTTTGCGTTTCAGATGATTTTGAAACTTTTTTGTTGCGCCGTCTGTCTGTCTGTCTGTCTGTATGTCTGTCTGTCTGTATGTCTGTCTGTAACGACCAACGCGCATAACTCAAAAACCGCTTGGCCGATTTTAATAAAATTTGGTACCTAGGCTGGGTCTTGGGTCGAGATGGTCCCACTTAAAAATTAACAAAATCCACCGAACACAAACCAAATAAAAGGGTGGGGGTAGATTTCAAAAATTAGAGTTTATGTGAAAATATGGCGCGTGTAATATCAAACGAAAGGTAATTGAGTCTGCAGTTAAACAAAATACATTTTAATTTATTTAAAAAAAAAGGGTGGGGGTATATTTTAAAAATTAGAATTTAAGTGAAAATATGGCGTGTGTGATATCAAACGAAAGGTAATTGAGTCCGGAGTTTAACAAAATACATTTTAGTTTTTGTTTTTTTTAAGGGTGGGGGTAGATTTCAAAAATTTCAAAACATGGCTTGTGTGGTATCAAACAAAAGGTAATTTAGTCTGGAGTTGAATATAATATATTTCAGTTTTTAGTTATATTAGCTCACACGTACACTATAACTATAGTACCTAGTGTGAGCTTAGGGTCCCATTTATTGACAGAGTATTTTTTTAATGCTAAGGGGTCCGACTTGTTGCCTAATAGTTGAAAACGCGTCAAATTTAGGGAAACTTTCGCGACATTACTTATGAGCCGGAGTAAGCGCTAGATGGCCTATCGATTCGTTATGCGTATCGTTTTGTAGGTTTTTGGTTTATATTGGGTTGTTATGCGTGGATCTTTCATGGGAGAAGGCCCTGTGTTAAAGTATAAACAGAGAAAATAAAACAAGAAAACAAAGAGACGGGCATAACCGATGTTGCCAGTACAGTTGAAAAGTGGTAATTATTGTAGGTTTATTATATGGTTTTACCATATAACGAAACCCAAAAATGGGTTTTGGATCCTTTCTATGGGATCGCCGGTGAAATAGATAAACCAGTTCGAAGATAGAAAAAAAAAATTCCGCGATGAACCTTTAAGCGAGCCAGGGTATTTTCCGCTGCTCTTGGTTCTCTCCATAGTAACAAAGTGGGGGAAGCACACGCGACTCCACGTAGACTGCGGCCAATAAAGCACCAAAAGGCTTAGATACATAGAAGTATATGATAGTAAAATGAAAAAATGTAATAAAAAATAATAATAATAATTATAATTAATTACCAAATCGTCAAAAAACAAAAAAGTTAAAATTCTATCGTTTACCCCTAGATAAGGAATAATTTTAATAAATTCAACCGAAATACAACACGATAATAATACGACCAGTTCAGGGTTATTTCAAAAACTGTTCTGTCCATGCAGATATGTGGCTAGAAGTATGTATTTTCCTGCACTATCTCTTATTATGTGGATTTTAATAATAAAATCATTTTGCTCTCTTTTCGCGACTACACGTAGACTGCGGCCAATAAAGCATCAAAAGGCTTAGATACAAAGAAATATATTATAGTCAAACGAAAAAATGTATCATTAAATAAGAATAATTATAATTAATTACCAAATCGGCAAAAAACAAAAAGTTAAAATTCTATCGTTTGCCCCAAGATAAGGAGTAATTTTAATAAATTTTAATAAAGCCAACCGAAATCCAATACGATCAGTTCAGGGCTATTTTAAAAACTGTTTTGTCCATGGCTATTCGCAAATATGTGGCTAGAAGTATGTATTGTCCCGCACTATCTCTTATTATGCGCTTTTTAATAATAAAAATATTTCAATTTCTTGTAAACGGCGTTAAAAAAAAACGTAATTCACATTACGTAAGTGATCGAACTTTTGATAGGAAATAATAATAAAATGAATCTATGACCGATCTGATATCTTCCTAGTCCATTAGCACACTCCAAGTAAACTTGAAAACAGTCCTTTGAAAATATATCAGAAACGGAAGTTTCTATGAAATTTTTGGTAAAAGCACAAATTATTGGAAGAAATACGTCCTACTATTTTTCGAAAATCGCATATTAATGCCATGCTCCGTTGAAAAGTTAGCATATTTTTGTTTTTTTAACTGTTGAAAAACTGTCATTAGCATTAATGGATTTTGACCCAAATTTAACCAGCTTGTTATAGTGTTGAAGACTATTTAACCTGAAAATTTGATAAAAATCGGTTTAGCGGTTTAGCTATCGTGTTACGGATTGACATACACACCCAGACATAGACAGATATTACGCTGATATTGCTCAGATGGGTCCAAATACACCGAAAAAACACATCTGAAAAAAAAATCGTGGAAAATAATACCTTCTCTAGCCAAGTTTAACGTGTGATCAAGGTTATATTATTTGCTTCCTACACAGTCATATTTCAATTATGTGAAAAAAGTACCTTATAAATCTAAGATTTGTTTTAAGTTTTAAATTTGATTTTTTTCTGTTTGTATGAATTTTTAAATATATGTGATTTATTAACGTTTTATAATATGGCTTTTTTTTTCAATTTTAATGTTTTTCACTAACACTTTCATTGTATCAAGCTTTGTTAATAAGATTTTTTTGTTATCTTGAACAATAAAACATGTTTGAACTGAACTGAATTACACAGTCGGGCTGCGCAGTCGAGTAAGGGCAGTATTTTTAATATAATTAGGAGTAAAGGACTGCGTAGGTCATATGGTAAACAAAGGCGAAAGAATTCCGAACGAATTTCAAAAAAGGATTTTTACACAGTAGAAAAGGCATTCTTGT
Organism: Aspidapion aeneum; assembly: GCA_963576565.1. Classification (NCBI taxonomy): domain Eukaryota; kingdom Metazoa; phylum Arthropoda; class Insecta; order Coleoptera; family Brentidae; genus Aspidapion; species Aspidapion aeneum. The sequence goes on from OY755043.1 coordinate 96,884,246, forward strand.
ACTACCCCCAATGGAGTGGATAAAGAGAAGTTTGATGATCAAGATCTTTACGCACCTGTTACTGAGATTCCAGGGTGTACTGAAATCAAGAAAATTGATAATGACAATAATTTTAAAGCTATCATACAGAATAAAAATTCCCAAAGAAACGAATTGGAAATGCTTAAGGTTAGTAGAGGTGACATACTAATAAACTTCACCTGAGAAGCAGTTTATTTTCTTACAATATTTAAATAATAATAATTAAATTTTATATAAAACAACAAAAAATTAACTTTTGTTCCCAATGAATTTTTTTTCACAAAATAAAACAGCTGATTTTTTCGCATTATTAGTACATATTTTAATTTAGAAAATATTTTTTATTTGAATCTTTCTGTACACAACCAATTTTGATTTTAAAATTTTTGTTAGAAACCTTACCTGGATCAGGATATCGGAAGTTGCGTGCCAAATGGCACAACTGCAGTGGAAGATATCTAGTGTCGGCTCTTTGCGGAAACCGAATGGGGGGTGGCGCTATCGACAAGAATCCCCGTTGCAACTCCCATCCTATTTCTGATATGATCGACGCCTTCCGGAAGTAGGGGGTGACTTCTCGAAGGTATTTAACTGAAATTAAAATATTCTAGTAACTTATTACTTATTTTTAACATGCTTTTATTAGATTCACTTGTTAGTTTGTATTGTATATACAACTTCCATAATCCGGACACATGTCGGTTCAGCTACCGCCGAACTAGACAGGTATTCGGACTATTAGAATATATTATAACCTTCCTAGCCGGCGCAGCAATGGCTAGAGAAGGTATTAGTTTCGACGAAATTTTTTTTTGAGATATCGCCAAAAATATTTTATTTGGGTGTATTTTGACCTACCTTAGCAATATCGTCGTGATGTCTGTGTGTGTGTATGTATTATTTATGTCCGTAAAATAGTGTTCGACACTATAACGAGCTGATTAGATTTTGGTCAAAATCCATTATTGCTAATGACATTTTTTTGACAATTAAAATATTTAAAAAATATTAACTTTTTAACGGAGCATCGTATCAATATGCGGTTTTCGGACTATAGTAGACTACATCTTCCTAAATAATTTGTGTGACAACCAAGAGTAAGAGCTTTAATTTCTGAGATATTTACAAAAAAATGTTTTCGAGGTTGATATATCATGGCTTCACTTAAAGTGTGCAAATAGGCTAGCTAGGAAGGTATCAGATCCGCCATGGATCCATTTATTTATAAGCATTTTTAAAAAAATACATTTTAAAACCGCAAATAAATATTTATCTATAATGAATTATTTTTATAGTTTTACAAACTTTAAACGACCTCTCAGAAGTGGTACTAAAATTTAATTAAAGCTGTTTTATACGGAATCTCATAACTAGTCTGTGTAGACTAGATTTCCGAATGTTGACATATCGTTTCAAAATGTTAATTTGATTTTTTTTATAAGATAGAACTCATTGAGAAATGCTAATTTTTATTGCACCGTAGCGTAAACCAAATCTTTGCAGTTATTTGACTTATAAGTAATAAAAAATCAAGTCTATAGAGGTAGTACTAACACCCTGATCTAAGTGCTAAGTTTTAAGATCCCACTAAAAACTGGTGCAGGTGTTAACTAATACTATACATATCAATACCCCTGAATTTGTGATTTCCGGGGTTGTCTTTGGTATAAATTCTGCCAAGATCATTTTCTCAATTGCAAAATTAATTAAATTTTCACGCGGTCGTTAAATAAAGCTTTCCTTAGTTTCTAAAGGATAAACGAGTTTTCAATATATCTGATATTTGTGAACTTGGAAAGCATAAATTTTCGTTTGCTGATGCCGACGCCGCGCCATAGAAAACATTATGAGAGCGTTTTAATTACTGCCAAACTAGAAATTAAAATCTGCTGAAATTTCTTGAGATAAAAAAAAAATATAGACAAGGTATCATCTTATTTTAGACAGGTAAAGTGACTGGGCTAGTTTTAATTACTGCAAAACTAACAGTAAAAATCTGTTACATTTTCTTGGACTAAAACAAAAAATTGAAGCAAGCAAATTCTTGATCTGTCTTCTGATATTGGAAAAAAAGAAGCAGAATTTTTGGAATCTCTGGTTTTTGAAAATTCTTTTCAAGAGCAATCACAATTTTAATAGAAAACAGTGTTTCTTTTTTAAATTTTCATAGTTACAATCGGGTTTTAAACATTTCCTTACTATTAGATTATTTGAAAAAATGGTACCTAACTGATAACAAAAAACAGTATTACCCAATTTTATTGAGAGTATGACTAGACCGAATAAGCATTTCTTAGACTTCGTAAAATCTTTAGTATTTAATGATAAAAGTCGCAGTTTGCAAATCTATTTATTTCTTAATATGGTAAATGATCATGAGTACCGATGCCATGATTATCACGTCGACGGTGTTACCACAGATTAAGCCTTATTTCCTACCTTTTGTACAAACTTTTCTGTTGCATGTTTTTTTTTTCTAAAAGCAGTAGCTCTTTCCAATGATCTCAATATGATGGTTGATGATTCATATGTAAATGGGCCTTGCAGCCCTTCAAATGGTGATCTCTATATACATATAACACTTTTTCTAACTACGCTCTATTTTAATGCACGTTATTATAAGCTTTTTTTAACATGCACTGTTTTATTACGCGCTGTTTTGAAAACGCGATATTTTGATACACGGTATTTCGTTACCGTTATTTGTTTTGGGCAACATTAATAAAATTTTACTCAAAGATACCTATGGTCACAAATAAAGTAACGTATAGTTCAAATTATACCCATTTGTAATGACGGCATTTTTGTTTATCTTTGTTTAGTATATTATAAACAGCGGTGACAATAAACTTTTTAAAAAAAGTAGTACCTATGATTTAAATAGGTAGGTAATTGGTTATGTGAAGTATCCGTCACTGACAATCAAAAAACATTTATTGACAAAAATATCTACGCCATACGTTTTTTCTCACCTGGTGACGTCATTAAAAATGCGTATAATTTAGACTATACGTGGCAAGAAATGGAACATGATATTGCATTTATTACAACAATAAATTGTATAAATTAGTGTTAACAAAAATAGACACAACTCACTAAAAAGTTAACAAAAAAATATTTAAGAGCAAAAACAAATTTTTCTAGAAAATAAAGACATAAATCTTTAATTTCTTTTAAGGCGGGAAAAATTCCTTAAGATTCCTTGTTTGTTAATAAAATTTAGGACGATGAAAATCGGAGAATAAAAGGATAAATTCATGGTTGAAACAATATTAGTTTAAAGGGTAATTTAAAAAACGTTAATTTAAATTATTCAAAATCGCTCATAGGCGTTTTCTTTTTCTCCACCACCTGAACATAACTAAATTTATAGCAGTTATTCTTAATTCTGGTACTACTCAATATATCTTAACATGACCTGACTTATCCTGATTTTGATTAGCCTAAAGTTGCATGATGACTTTGAATACCGAAATTATGACTAATGATGGGTAAGGTTAGTTTTGGTTTAGTTGATCCTTAATATGTTTTGTCGGGAAAACGATCGACCAACCATGAGTTTAGGTACGAGCATATGGGAAATGTTATAATTGTGTGTAGACAGTGATTATATTAGTTTTCATAAGCCGACAACGGTTGTGTAGTAAAAAGTTTACATTTTAAACAATAATAATGATTATAACACCACAACTGGTGTTAACATTAACATACTGCGTGAGTGGTCTTTCTAACACTCCCTCTCACGCACGCTGTAACAACATACCGAGCTTGCTACAAATAAATTGTCACGGTTCAGGGGGCCTTAAGTTTAGTTTAGTTTAGTTTATTTATTGATAAAATAGTAAACAATAAGTGTTTATACAAGGCAAAAATTACCTATATTGAGAAACAAAAAATACAATAAACAATTAACAATACAAAAAATAGATTATGATTGTCTTGAACTCACATAGACATGTTAAAAAGGTTACAAAGACACATTTAAAATAACAAAATTTAAAACAAAATAAACATAAAAAAACGATTATTTTACACACTATACAGCTAGAAGATAAAACTGCTATTAAGTTAATCCTCAAAAGAATAAAATGCTTTATCAATTAGGAATGTTTTAATTTTTGCATCGAATTTTCTCTCATTAAGTGCTTTGATATATGAGATATTGAAAAATTTTATGCTATAATAATCTGCACCCCTTCTGGAGCGTTCTAGCCTGTGGTAACTGAGTACCAGATGATCTCTAATTCTTGTCATGAACCTCACCATGAGATACGAAAAGCTCCTGGTTTTGTTTGACATACAATAGACAATGGAATATGAACAAGCTGGGAAAAGTAAGGATTTTTAAGTTTTTAAAACTATTTCTGCAACAGTCCCGATAGTTCAATCCCGCCATGATTCTCACACATCGACGTTAAAGTTTAAATATCTGCTGGGCTTTAGGGGAATGACCCCGGACCAGTATTGCATACGACTTATAAGAGCAAAAGTTCCTATGATAGGCAGTTAATATTGTATTGATAGAGACATTCTTAACTAGGTTTCTGATCAAGTATGTAATTTTAGAGAGCTTGGAGCTCAGTTTGTTCCCATGTACCTTCCATATTAGCCCAGGATCCAGGTAAATACCAAAAAATTTAACAGAATCTTCAGTTTGCAGCTTTGAATCTGCTCTTCAAAGAGTAAAATTTAGGTTTTATGTTTTGTTATTATGAAGATTTAGTTTGTTTGCGAGAAACTAGTCTTCAATATTTTTTTAATTGCTTGTTATGTTCTCCTAAATGTAGTCGAATGGTTGGTAATGTTGTAAAGTTGTGGTGTCATCAGCAAAAAGTATCAGCAAAAGTTCAATAATGTTTGAGTTTAGCAGCTCATTAATGTAGAGCAATAAAAGCAGAGGGCAAAAGAAACAAACTGTTCTTTCCCTTTCATACAAGACCTGACTACAGCTATGCTACTGGAATAAAAGTTGTCGTATTTAAGTTTTTTGTACAGTATTTCATATGATGTACAGTCAAGAGGCTTAGTCAGATCCAGAAACTAGGCACAGGTGTCTACCCTTAAAGGTGCTTTTCGGGTAGGGAGCGGTGTGTAACCAAAGTAGTTTCAACCTTTTTGTAGCGCACTGTCGAATCGAGATAACAGGGTTAACCTGATTCGACCATATCGATAACGACAAAGGCGACATTAGCCTTGGTGTTCGCCGAGAAATTGCTTGGCGAACGGATCAGGACCAAGGCTACGAATCAACACAGTTTTAGAGGGCTACAACTTATTTATTATAAATATTAGGGAAACTTTGAAAGGAGGTTGGTACACCCACTTACTTTTTGGTCAGTCGACAATCACTTCGTGTATCAAATGACTTTTCCACGTATTTACATTTTAACTACTCCTTAATAACCTCCAAAAGTCCCCAATACCGACTACCCCAAAAAACGTTATTACGTTTTTTGAAGACCTCGATAAATATGTGCGTGCTAATCTTCAAAATTATCGCTGTTTAAATTGGCATCAGGTATTTATCTAAACGTAACATAGGGTTGCCTTTTGATATGGTTACCGATTATTAAGTATCTAAATAGTATTTATTACATTCCCGCCGTCCCAGTAAAAATCGCCCTCGATATTTGATACTTAGGATTGCTGGCAATGGGTGCACCGTCCTTCTTTTAATTATGTCTGAATATTACGTTTACAAGAAAAAATACCACTTGTTACTAAATTACACCGACTACCTTAAAAAACGTTCTTAGGTTAAATGTATCTTTGGGTTACCTTTTGGTAAGGTTACCGATTATTAAGTAACTATATAGTATTTATTACAATATGCATGTCCCTTGGCATTTAGTGTTTTTCTTTCATGTAGATATTGCATGCAAACATTTTTTTCTGTCTGCAGTTAATTTTAATATCTCATTTTTGAATTGTGTCACGAATGAAATGCATCTTGATCATAATATAATTGAATTTTGTATTAACTTCTGGATTCGTTGCTAGTGCTAGCGTAGCGTGATTGTCATTTATTATTTCATTATTTGCAAAATTTAGTCCAATATCACTTGCTAAACTTTTAGGTTGCAGTATTTCTTTGGCAGCATAGGTTGAGGATGATGATTCACATGTGAGTGAGCCTTGCAGCCCTTCCACTGCTACCACCAGTGGATTTATTTTAGCTCACTTTTGCTTGGTTTCTCAACACCTAATCCTCCAAAAAGGTTGGCCATTAGTTGATCTGAGGTTGACTAAAAGTGTTCTGACGCAAACCTACTAGCCAGACATTCGCACAGTACACTGACTGTTTCGTCATCCTCCATACAGAGTCTACATTCGGTCTTTTCTGTTAGTCCCATTCTGTGCGTGGATACTTTTAGTCGACAGTGACCCGTAAAAAGACAAGTCAATATACATTTCTCTATAAGAGTGAGCCAGTTCTATTTCTCAAGTATCTTCTGCTTCTGCTGTGGAAAGTGCTACAGTTCTTTTCTTTCTTGACTCTTAACTAATAATTCCATTTGCATACATAAAATGGTACCCTGTATATTATTTACTATTAATAAGATATGAACCAGATTCAGACCAGATCAGCAAAACAAATAAGTGGCGATTTCTGAGAGGCCAGAGTGGGATTGCGTGCCTTATATCTCAGGACTCTTTTTGCTGCTTTCCAGTATGCATCTCCATGACAATTAATGAATTGACTTAGATATATTAAATGTCTGGACGTGCGTAGCAACAGACAGATGCATTAGTGATTAATAAGGTTCCAATATGAATCATTCAATTGTTCATCTTGTGTGGCTTTTTCAAATTTTAAAATACTTCCATAGATGATGCCACTGGTTTGCGTTTCTCCATTTGAAATTTTGTTAAAACATCCGTGACATTATTTGTTTTGAATAATTTTATACATGCTTCTTCTTGCTTAAATTCCAATCAAAGATAATATTTTAGATTTTTTTATCAGAAAATGTTTGTAAACTTTGTTTAAGTTTGTCATAGCACGCTTTATCTGAATAGACTACAATTAGGTAAAAAACATACACTTTTATAATAATTTTTGCTCCCTTTATCTTTGAGGTGTAAGTATAATGCAGTTGACTGTTTAAATCAGAAAACTTTAAGCTTTTCAAAAAGTTTTTTGAATTATTGTCGACCTGCTTGTTTCAACAAACTTTCTCTTTTAGTCCATTTTTTAAGCTTTCTAGCATTTTGATTGCTTTGAAAAATATTTCATTTTCGAAACCTATAATTTGAATAAATATCTTCAAATAATTTGCTGTTCCATGTATATTTCTTCTTCTATATCTCCTTTTAAGAATGCTGTGGTAGCATCTAGTTGTCCAAGTTTTAGATTTTCTTCTGCAGCTATTATGCGAATTGAATTCAATTTTGCTAACGGCACGAAAAATATTTTCAGGAAAATTACATTAAATGCAAAAGGTTTGGTTAGTTGAATAAACATGACATCGCAGTTGATCATTTAGCCCATGATAGATCATGATCATTTTTTTGTGGGCTTATTTTAAATATTTAGATTGAAACCCCCAGGCGCTGGCACTCTAGGCAGATGCTTTCGCTGCCTGCGACTAACTGTGGCACTGAGGTAGGTAGGTATATTAAAATTGTTTGCATTTAAGGTAAAAAATAAGTTAAACTTCTTCTTCGTTAAGTACCTTATCCTCGTTAGCAATCATCAACTGTCCACTGCTTCTCTAAAAAGGACTGGTCGTGTTCTCGCGATCGCTAATTCTTTAGCCACGATTTCGGGTCCTGTTTTGCCGATTTTTTTCTATTATTAATTTAAAAATTCTGCCGATCCAGCATCCGTCGATACATCCACATTGTGAAATGTTCTAGCCTTTTACACTTGACGTCTGCTAGAGTCTACGCCTTAATTCCATAATAAAAGATTCTTAAAACTGAGGAACAAAGCACACGAATACGAACAGAGACTTCTGCAATGTAACATGGATTTTAACTTAACAACTTAAAAGCTTAAACCTAAACTAAATTTAAACCAAATCTGTAGTACAGAATACAATTATTTTAGGCTGCTATTGTTTAGTTATAGCTTTGGGTAATTTTGTGGTTAATAGAGATAAGTTTTCGTCGTCAAAAACAGATGTATTGAGTGTGCCAAACTTTAGCGTTAACGAACTATTAGCTGCTTTTAAACTTATATTATTATATGTTTTGACGTTGAAGCAGGATTGAAATTTTGTTTATTTAAGCTACATTTACAATCAAAAACATTCAACTAAAGGTAGACCCCGTATAGAAATCCCAAACTTCATCAGACACAAAAAGTATTATACTGGGGATTTCTTTCAAATTCGCAACAATGTTGCGAGTACTTTTATAACTTGTAATTTTGATGTAGGTACATAAGTAAAATGGTAACTAATAAAAATCAAAAAAATATTTTTTTGAATTCGGCTTGCGTTTTGGATTGCTATACATGTATCTGTAATATAATATGTTTACCATCCTATGTGAGAAAAGGATTCTTTTCATTGATTTTGTTTTTGAGATCTTATCATTAATAACGTTTTTCTATACAATTTAATTCTAGGTTGTAAGTATAACCTCTAGATATGTATGTATGCATGTCTGTCTGTGTGCCTATATGCACATATGTATACAAATGTTTGAAAAAAAGTTTTTTTTTAAAGTTAGAATATGTTATCCAATAATCAATCGGTAAATTTTTGTTTACATAGGTACCTAAACTTAACAAAAATCATAAAATATTTGCTTTTAAGTTCCTGTTGTTATAGATCTATGTGGCGGTTTAAATCCTTATCCATTTTGAATTAAAAGGAAAGTATAAATTAGAAATAATCAGCTAAAGTTGGTTTTTTTCGAAGATTGTTGATTGTCGATTTTTATAGAACGTACAACGAATAGCACAAAATTGCAATTTTTGTGCAGTCAACCAACTTGAGCTTGTTTTTTGCAGGAACACAAAATAACTAGCGGCGATATCCTGTAATGGAAACCATTTTTTTAAACTGCACATGCGCACCTCTCTCTTTCTGATCACATAAAATTATCTTCCTCGTACTAACTTCACACATGCTCGACCACAGCTAAGAGGGAGAAGTGAGAAGAAAAAGTACGGTAGCGAATGCGCAGTTTAAAATATTGATTTGGTTTTCGGTTTTCTGAAAAAAACGGGACTCCATTTAAGTGTGAAAAACGTTCAACTGAAAGTAAGTTTAATTAAATTTCTTTGGTGTGAGGTTAGAGTTCATAAATAGTTTATTAGTTTTGTCTTCCTAGGTGGTATTTAAAAAGTTATTAAAACCAGATGACTAAACTGCACTTTTAACTATTAATTATTGTTCTCACTACAAATGTTTTCAGTATAAAAATAACTCTTGCTTTTAGTCCAAATAAATTTAAGTTAAATGTTTTGATCACGAAAGTTAAAAAAACCTTTTCTTTATATAATATATATATATATATATAAATTAGTCTACAACCCTCTCCTGGGCAACTCTGGAAAACTCAAAAAGCATTTTGATTTGATTTTACGCGAAAATGGAACGTCGCAGAGAAAACCTTTGTTGACAAAAAAAATTGTGTGTGCTTAAGACCACATGGCAGAAGTGTAAACTTTAACAAGGCGAAATTAATAATAACGGCCTTCATCTGCATCATCATATTGCTCGCTGAATGTTCCTCTCACAGTTAGTCGCCTCGAGCCGACTTCACCCGAATGAGCGTTACATAGCCGAGTCTGACGGCTCAGTTCAATTCAGTACCCACAAAAACTACTAAACGCGCCTAAAGAAGTTTACACTTCAAAAATTCCTTTACAATTTTTCTTAAAGGTTATAGCTCTAGACTTACATGTATAGAAGATAGAGGGCACCAAAATTGACAAAAATCAGTTTTTTGCATTTTACGAAAAAACGGTAAGTCTTAGAGAAGAATTTTATTTAAGAGAAATATTACCCATACGAGTCCTCACAATCAATCTCCATAGTCTATAGGTCTACAACGACATGTTTAGAAGGTAGATGGCAGCTAACTTGTCAAAAATAGTGTTTTTTTAGTCGTAGAAAGAAACTTTATAAACATAAAATGTTAAAGGACACAATTTTCTACATTCTTTCCTTTTGGGCCACAGGTTTACAACTACGTGTAGAACATATAGGGCGCCAAATTTGCAAAAATTAATATTTTATTTTATGTAAAAACGGTAGGTCCTAGAAAAACACATTATAGACAAGAAATCTCCAGGACGCCATTCTCTACAATTCACCTATGTGAGTCACAGCTCTATGACTTATGGTTTTTGCGTAAAACGCAAAAAAGTATATAATGGGCATTTTCGGCACCCTCTGTCTTCAACACATGTGGTTGTAGAGCTGTAAATTGCACATTTTATGTGTTATGTATAAAGTTTTTTTTATGACTTACCGTTTTTGCATAAATTGCAAAAAACATAATTTTTTTCAAATTTTCTTCTAAACGTGTGGTTGTAGTCCTATAGACTATGGAGACCGATTGTAGGGAATTCTATGGGTAATATTTCTCATACAATAAATTTTGCCCTACGACGCGTAAAATGCAAAAAACTGATTTTTGTTCGCTATTTTTCAGAAAAAAAATTAATAGCGGCAACCATGTAGACCAAACGTCACCCTTGCATCATTTATTGTTGCCTTTGAGAGGTTATCGGAATAAACGTGCGTTTTCGTTGTTTTTTTTGCAATATTTATCACAAAATTAAGATTTTTTTTTATTAAATAACTTTAAAAATGCCTAAGAAGTGCATTCTGTGTGACAAAAGTGAAGAGAAGTGGCTGGATTTATCATTTCACCGGTAAGTTTGAATCTCTTCCAGAAACCGTCATATTGTTTACGATTTGGTAAGACAGTGGTGTGGTTTATAACTTTTTTTACAAAATATTAGTGATTTTTTTTACAAAGAAGTTTTAAGAAACATTATTTATTGTTGCAAATTCCCTTATTTTCCCACCTCTAGTGTTTGGGTTTTTTTGGAAAAGTTTTTTAATTTATTCTGGCAATAATATATAAAAAAATATATTTCTTATGTAAACAACCATTTTCACTCTGTAATGTTATGTTATGTCATGCTACTGTACAGTTATTAAACATTTTAAAAATATTCAAATTTATGAGTTTACTAGATTCCCCACTGATCCAAACAAGAGAGAGCTTTGGAGGGAGATTATTGGCCTTAATAAGGAAAAAATTCTGTCAAAATGGGCATTCTTTGTTCTGACCACTTTGATCCTCAGTATGTTCGTTTAGCACCTAGTAGGCACTATCTTGTACGAAATGCCTTGCCCAAAGTCAGGTGTTAAAGACTAGTGCAAATTAAGAAAACTACTTACTACTAGTGGTTATTAGTTAAATATTCAACTATCTCTTTTTATTATAAAGTATACATAATATATTATCCCTGGTTGTTTTTGATGTTCGATCATCATATAATGATGTAAAAAAGTAGTTAGAATTAACAAATATAACTATAAGAAGAAAAAAGGTAGTACCTACTTTTACACAGAAAAAAAAGAGTTTTAACTTCCTTTTCACTTACTTACTGCATAGTCCCTGGTGATTAATTAAAAGAGAGCCTTGAGTCAAATGGATTAAAATATTTTTCTTAATTCTTTGCCAAATTTAATAATGTTTGTATATATAGGGTGTCCCATAACTTAGGGGCCATAGGCCAACAAGTGATAGAGGAGGTCATGTCTGATCAAAAACTTGTTGGCAATTTTTTTAACTTTTGTGATAATAACTTTTTAAAAAAACGCACTAAAAATATGAAATTGGGTAGTCTTGTATTAGAACAAAAGCAGTAAATTGAAATTAATTAAAAAAAATTAATTTGAAAAAAGTTAGTCAGTCAATTTTTTTAGAAAATACTATTTTTTTTGTATGAACTTTTATGAATGCCATATTAAATGCAATGTTTTTTAAATATTTCTCTAGCGAGACATAATAATAAAATATTATTGATATTTTTTAAAAGAGAAAGCAAAAATTAATTTAAAAAAAAATTATTATTTTTTATACATTTTCGAGGTTATTTTGACAGCCCGTACCTCCTCCAATTGTAATATTATCAAAAAAGGAGTACCACATTTTTTAATCATAATTAGCTGAGTATTCAGCTGGCTGTGACAGATTTTTTTTTGTATAACCCGTTTTCACCCACTCCTCTTTAAAAATCCTATATCTTAAAAACAGATGAATGTTGACCCCATGTTATATAAACTTTTTTCTTGGAAATAACCTCCTCTATCACCTGCTGCACTACGGCGCCTAAGTTATGGGACACCCTGTATAATAATCACTTAACTATAAATAATATTTTTTCATTTTTATTTTATTTGGTAAATAAAAATTAAAAAGATTTTTTTATGGAAATCAAAAGTATTTTGTTGATAAAACTGAATAAGTCATATTTTTTAACATTTGCAAATGTAAAAAAACACAGACTCATACGAAATATTTTCTAAAAAAACTAATTGCTAGAGTTTAATAAACTAATGAATGGATTTTGGTAAAATAAACCAATGAGTGCTTTTTATTTCGAGGCAAGAGTTTTGCTGATAAAATATAACAAAAAATCTATATTATAAATATAGGCTGTCCCATTTTTATCATTTGGGTGGTTTCGGGATCTTCTAGAGAAGATTGAATAAAAAACGACTACACCTTAGTGTGCTTTAATTTGAAGAGAATAATAATGGTAAACATCGCATATCAATATTATAAACATAGAAACCGAAAACACCCAAAAGTGTTGAAAATGCACCCTGTACACTAGGGGATCAAATAGACTCTTTAAATCCTGATGAAAAATTTTGATAAATATCTCAATGTCTGAGTATATAATTCGGAGTTTTTGACTTTTTTTAACAGAACAAATCTACTTACTGTAAAAAATTTATCAAGAGCAATGTATTACCAAGGTGAAAGAGTAAAAAGCTAAAAAAACACCTTTGACAATTTGAAATAAAAAGAAACACTTTTACCTGTGTTTTAAATTTTAGGGATTAAAGTAACACTTTTCTATATCCAGAAGAAAATAATATAAAGTAGATTTCTTATCTTTAGGGAAAAATAATAAAAATCAAAACTACGGATATTACCAGCTGTAAATAAGTTATTGATTTCTAATATTATAAATCGATAAAAAAAATAATTCTGTAAAAATAGAATGGCTGTCAAAGCTGTACCGGTAATATTTTACACTTATTTAAATTTTATAATTTTGGGTGCAAAAATTTTATAGGAAAATGTATATAATAATTTATTTTATTTTCAACAAAATCTGCACGCCCATGGTTTTTCATCGATTTCTCTTTTATACCTCTTACAGTGTTGCCTGCGAGGATTCGGCGAAATTTTCGGAGATTTCATGCATGATGAATGAATTTGCGTATTAAATAATGGGGATGCGTCTTCTAGGGTTCCTTGAATTTCTTTGTTTACAATCGATTTCGAACCTGCTTACTGTAAGCTTGAAATGAGAATTTGTTCAGGACCATGTACATTGCCAATTTGACGTTTGCTTAAGCCAAATCAAAATTGGAACTTGATCAAGCCCCTTGGCTGCAATTGCCAAGCTTCGGCACATTTTGGTTTGGAATTTCAAAGTTGGAAAATCATATTTTTTTTGTTTTCGATCGTCTTCGATAAAATGATAGTGCACCATCCCTGCTGCGGTGGTTAAGATATCAAAAAAGTATCCTTCTTTAAAAAGTTCAACTTTTTCCATAACATTTTTTAAAAATAAACACGGACCTACCATAACCTAAAAATTGGCTATTATAAATGGGTACGCACGAAAACGGCAATTTTGAATGAAACTACGCTGGTTCGAAATTGATTGTAAATATAGGTTTTTGAAATGTGCATGTCAGAAAAGCATAATACACCTTAAATAACGACGTTTGTTTTGGTTATTAAAGATAACGACGTGACAGGTCGTGTCGTCTGTGTCCACTCGGAATCAAGATACGTGTAATCACAATTGCAGTGAGAAATGTGCGGACCAAAAACACCACACACATTAAATTACTTACTAGTGCATACTGTTCGACCGCAAACTTATTTAGTGGCATCTTATAATTGCCTAAGCTCATCTGCAAAGTCCAAAAATCAGCAGGCTTTAAATTGTTAAATTCATTATACTTATTTTAACCCTTTACAGGGCGGATAATGATTGAAGGAAATTGACCGATTTTTTTTTCTAAATTAGCTATTTGAACATTTTTAAAGAAAATTGGTGGAGTTGCCTCCCCCCCATTTTTTTTCAACAGGTGGTAAAATCGACCAGTATCCATTGCAGACAAATGGCACGTGTTTTTCTCAACTTGTCTAAATGCTCAATTTTTGAATTTTTAACCACTTTTTCTGAATCGTAAAAACTAAAAACATCCGGTCAAACTGTCGACCAGTGTGCGTTGGTAGAAGCTAATATGAAGTATGTGGGTGAATATTGAACCTGTATCTTTTTGGCAAATATATTTTTTTCGTTGGTTAAAATATTGACCGGTATCCTATAAAGGGTTAAAGCATGGGGTTTCGCCAAATTACGCAAAGTTTCTATATAGTTTACGAAGGTGGGAAAAATAAAACGACATTAAAAAAATTAGCGAGTGTACCATTCCTTTAAAAGAAAAATAAATGGTTTCGGGAGTCCATCGTTTTCTTAAATTTAAGGGGGGGGGGGGCAAACATACCTTGGATAAGATTTTTAAAATCAAAATCACCCAACTAGGTTATTTTATAAATGACTTTAGTTTAAGGACACTGGAGCGGTAACTGTAGAATAACTCTTACTTTGTTATACAGCGTTTAAAAGTAAATTTATTTTATTGTCGACGATGCGCTATGGTACACATTTTTTGACAAAGACCTTGATTTAAAAAAATATATTTAATTTTGTGATTTTATAAAATTGATTAATTGATGGATATTTTAATCACGAAATAATGTGACCTTATTATACATAATTTTAAGGAAAACACTTTTTTATATAAACTTTGGTCTGGTAGGTTTTTTGGAGGTATTTGCAGCTATTTAAAAAAAACAAATATAATTTTTTTCATTATATAATTATATATCGTGTGTAAATTGGGACTTTAGAGCGGCAGTTTTTTATTTAACAATTTGTTTTCGAGATATTTTAAAATCATTATTTAACATTTATTAGATTTTAGGCACCTAATAACACTCCAAGAATGTGCCACTTCACTAACTCTCTTAGTGCCGGTGGGCTAAAAAAAGAGATGACTGACATATTTGCTTCATGTCAAACAAAGAGAGCTATCAAAGATAACCCACGGGAACCGAACCGACGACCCTTAGTTTGCTCAGTATCTAAAAAAATATCACACTCTTGACTTTAAATCTATTGACGTAGAATAGCTAAAAGCCTCTATGGTTAATAATTCGATGTCAAAATGCCATGCCGACAACAGCCGTAAGCTTTTAATCTTATTTGACACCGGGTGCTTTACTGGATAGACGGTATCAATTATTATCCAAATTATGAAGGCATCTGAAATCAGAAATACACTTATAATTTTTAGGTTGACAACAGGAATAAAGGTTCTTGTGGGGATCTTTATAATTTGTTTTAATTGGATGTCAAAACTGAGTACAGTTTTTTATTATTTTTTTTACGGGTTCTCAACAACAATTAAAAACGAGAAAATGTCAAAAAGGAATATGTCAAGTTATTTCGACAACTCAATGTACAATAATGTCACTTAAACTTACTAATAACTACTAAAATCGGCTTATTAACTTCGTGTTAATGTCTCTTGATTTCTAGAGTTCTTTATCTCTTACTGGCTCTTGTTGCGGGATGTCCGGCTTTTATATGGAGTCTTCGATCTTTCGCGAACAACCTGTCCTTTTTTGACAATAAAACGTTCGCGTCCAAGTACGAGTGTAAAATAGATAATGCAAGTAAAACCTAGACTAATAATACAACCAGAAGATAAGTCAACCTAATACTGCACTAAACCTAAATAGGTAGGAGTAGCTCCTGTCGTGTTGTGAATGGCGGTTCTATAGGCCACCTAAAACAATGGAATATATTGGTCCCAAACTGTTTGGTGCTCATCAACAACTTTGTAAAGATGTTCTTCTATTATTTTATTAAATCGTTCGACCATGCCATCTGACTGCGGATGTAAAGCGGTAGTTCGTGTTTTATGTATTCCTAAAAGGTCACAGAGATTCTGGAAGACCTTTGATTCAAAGTTTCTGCCTGAGATATTCGATGACCCGTTTCTCCATCTTGTACTTAAGAGCGTCCTGCTTTGATGCCATCATTGCTCGTATCAGTATCTAATATGAATTTTCCTTTTGGAATAGGATATGCGAGAATCGGACTAGAACATAATGCTGCTTTTAATCTTCTAAATGCTTGGTCACATTCGGTATTCCATCGGTAAGAAATTTTGTCCTCTGTAAGTCTTTGTAATGGAGCCGCTATATTGGCGAATACTTTCAATAAATTTAGTTACGAATTCAAAAAATATTTAATTATTTTGAGCAGTGTATATTATTGACTTGACAGAAATAGGTTATCTTTAACGACCGGACGATTAAGGTAACTAATTTTACTACACCGTCTTACACTAAGGTTTCCACTTTTATGGTCAAAAGTTAAAAAAGAATAGGAATATTAAATATTTTATTAATAACAATATTAAACAACACGCAAACGAACTTAATGCAAACACGTTAGAAGTAAAAATTAAAATACCTAATATGAGAACGCTATTAAAAGTAAAAAAAATATACCTATCTATTTACACCATTGACACAACTAAAAACTAATACTTGGTCATGTCACCATTTGCATCGATAACCTTTTGGAGTCTATGAGGCATAGATTCATAAAATGGGATTAGAAAATCTTCGCGTTCAGCAAGACTATCCCAAATATTTAAAATACCTTCCCAAATATGCTCAGCATTTTGTGGCAAACAGTTCCGCTGGTATAATTGTTTAACTATGACACCCCAAACATTTTCAATTGGGTTCATGGCTGGGCTGTAACTGGCTCAAGGAAGAGACTCAATATTCCTGCATCCATCGTGTCACAATATTTGCTGTGTGCACCGGACAATTATCATGTTGGAAGATTTAATCGTTTTTTGGGAAAAATTCTGTAACGCTTGGTGCCATAACATTTTGTAATATATTAATATAAGTCTGGCCGACAAACCTACAAAAGATGTATTTAATAAAGTGGTAAATATTTTTTTGCTATAGTTCTTCAACCAACCTCTCATCAATTCTCCAAACTACGCCCATTCCTCTGGCTGAGATCCAGGCCCACACATTAACGCCAGTGCCCAGCAGCACGATAGCGATTAACATGCTGGGGCTCGTATCTAGTATTATTTGGCCTATACACGCTGATTTTACCTTTTTCCGAATATTGAAAAATCTTTTCGTCTGTAAATATCACTCTTCTCCAAAAATCTTGGTTGTTATTGATATGATTTGGTGCAAATATTAAACGAGATTGCTTTTGTTGGGGCGTCAAAGCAGTTTTGTTTGTTGTTTGTCAGTGGTTTTACTTTCAGGAAACTCCGACAGAATTCTCGCAACTTTCGCATTTTCGAAAGGATTCTCCACAAACCTCCTTACCAGGGCCTCGTCTTGTTCGGCTGTGGAAAAAGTGGGTCTTGCGGAACCTCCTCTTCTCTCTAAAACTTGTTCTTCCCGCCACTTTTTGTTAATTAGGAACACCGTATTTCGTGACACATGAAACTCTTCAGCAACAGCGGTAATGAACCAACCATTTTCCAGTTTGGTAACCATTCTAGCCTACATTTCTAATGTTGTATGTGGAGCCATTGAAATTAGTTTTAAAATTATTTTGAAGTAAAGTGACAGTGTCATTTTAAATTTGATTGATTCAAAAACAATAACAATATAAATACACTGCTCAAATTTCGGAAAAAATGGTTTTAAGAGTCGTTACTAAATTTATTGAAACCAGCTGTACATAGACTCAGAAAGATTCTCAATTCATGTTTGAGGCCATTCTTGGGGGCTGTCTTATCGGTTGGGCATCGCCAGTGTTAATAACATGTTGAATAAGGTTTGTGTGTCCCGACGTACTCTTAGTTTCGAAGATATTACTTTGTTCTTCTATAAACTCTTTTACTTTACGGAATTTTTCTGGAGTGAGATGTTTCTAAGTAGGCTGAAATTGCTGGTACCTCCGTTGGTAACTTGCTTATATCCTTGGAAGTTGGCTCTTCACATCTTGTTTCTTTCTGGACTGGTTCAAATAATGCTACCAGCTCCACATTAATTTTGACACTATTTGGGAAAATATAGGCGAATCTAATCGGGATGTCTTTATCGGTTTTAACTAGTGACTTTACAACGAGGTATGTGTTGGGTGTATTCCTAGGGCTTATAAGTCCGACGCAGCTTGATGTTTTACTTTCTAACCTCCCTAAAATTATGGTCTCACTATTACCGACCAGTCTTGTTGTGCATACAAAACCATTATTTTTATCAAGATTCCACTTGACTTACATACCCTATTTATTTTTTGACTACGTTTAAACCACTTACGTTTTCGATATCTACTGGCAATTCCCTTATAAGTTATTCACACATTATTGTAGGTAACCACAAGGAACATTAAAAATTAAACTGAATTCCCAGTCATCATGCCATCGAGATACGTGGAGCAAAACTCATGACGCGAATCAAACCAGGGCGTATCCAGCCCAAAACAGAAGGGAGGCCAGGTTTCGGAAGTCCATCGTTTTCTTAAATTTAAGGGGGGGAGGGGGGCAAACGTATTTGAATTTCTTTGTCTGATTTTAAAGAATCTGATACGAAAGGCGTGTAGCTGATACGCCTTTGACCAGGAGTGTGCCTAACTTTTGGGTTGCCTGAGGCAAAGGGAAACAATGCTACCTCTTATTTAAATACAAACATCTTTCGCAATCGTTTTTTCTGCACCCTGGGAATTAAAATTAATTTCATTACTTTAGAGAATAAAAGCGCAAAAAAAAATTTATCGACGAAAAACTCAAGAAGACATTTGTCATAAGTAGCTTAATTTTTAAGAAAATTAGATGACGCCTGCAAAAAATAATTGATATTTAAAATCACACAACTAGGTTATTTTAAAAATTTACTTTATATTAAGGAAATCTGTAGAATAACTTTTTTAATTTGTTCTACAGTGTTTAAAAGTAAATTTATTTTATTGTCGACGATGCACTATGTTACACATTTTTTGACAAAGACCTTGATTTTTAAGAAAATTAAATAAAAAAAAATATTTAATTTTGTGATTTTATGGTATACATAATTTTAAAGAAAATTTTATTGACTATAGCAAATTTTAACACTTTTTCATATAAACTTTGGTCTGGTAGTTTTTTTGGCAGCTATCCTTGTTCGATACTAGGATGTTCGCGTCCAAGTACGTAGATAACGCAACTAAAACCTAGACTAATAATACAACCATAAGATAAGTCAACCTAATACTACACTAAACCTAAATAAATTCTAACTATAAAATTTTAATAACTTAAATTTGTAGAATTATAATTTGTTACTTTTTCTTCTTCTTCAACCAAGCTAATATTCTATTTATTATGAACCTCGTAATGCTTCCGCTATCTATAAGCTGTTTTAATTCATAATCATACATATCCGCTAATAAATATATTTTTTTTGCACTGGTCCAGAGGTATTACGAAGAGTTTTTGCATTTCTCCATGAATCACACCCATATTTCACTACCGGCGCAATTATTGTAGTATAATTTATTACTATTTATTACTAACATGTGTTAAAGCAAGTCGGCAACTGCGCAAGTGATAATCTCCTCATGTCAAGTACCTACCAAAAGAGTGAAGTATCAAAAAAGCGAAGTATTAAAAGCGCGAAGTATTAAAAGAGCGAAGTAAGGAAAGAGCGAATTATTAAAAGAGCAGGTCTCGACGGCAATGTCAATTGAGCGAAGTGATGAAAGAGCGGGTAATATATGAGCGATTAATAAAAGTGCGATACAATAAATAAGCGAATGTAATAAATGAGCGAAGAAATTAATAAGCGAAGTCATAAAAGGGCGAATGTAACAAATGAGCGAGTAAGAAAAGAGCAATGTAATAAAAGAGCAAAGTAACAAATGAGCAAATTAATAACTAACCTATTAAAAAAAAACAATTCCCTGACTTCATTTGGTAGATCCTAGAGCGAAGAGTGGCTCGATCGCCGATTTTTGTACACCAGTAATTTCCCAGTAATTCCCAAGTATTTCCTGGTATTTCCCCTAACCTGATCCGAACCCAACCGAACCGAAACGAAACGAACCGAACCGAACCGAACCGAACCGAACCGAACCGAACCGAACCGAACCGAACCGAACCGAACCGAACCGAACCGAACCGAACCGAACCGAACCGAACCGAACCGAACCGAACCGAACCGAACCGAACCGAACCGAACCGAACCGAACCGAACCGAACCGAACCGAACCGAACCGAACCGAACCGAACCGAACCGAACCGAACCGAACCGAACCGAACCGAACCGAACGGAACCGAACGGAACCGAACCGAACCGAACCGAACCGAACCGAACCGAACCGAACCGAAATATTTTAAAAAATATATATCCTGTCCCTTTTTGAGAGGTCGATATTGGTATTTTCCTAACCTTTGTCAATTGATCGCAAACGTATCCTAACCGGTCCAGACACCCCTGAACTTTTTCCATCAAAAATAATGTCCCCAAGTCACAGGTTGCAGATTTAGAGACAAAAGTCACTAAAAAAGAAGAGTCTGACATGGACTACATTACTGATGAGGACGATCCGGCAAGAGAAACTGAGTGGATCAGACAAAAAGGAAAAGGTTGGAAAAAACGTCGAATGGATACTTCACTCTCACCACCACAACAAAGCTCGGGCACTGGAGAGCCCTCCAATAAAACACAAAATGAAGAACCCCCAACTAAGGTTAAAAAAGCTCCATTACCTCCACCGATTATGGTAAATGGCGTAAATAATTTTAATGATATTTATGAAAAGTTAAATATCATACAAGGAGTTAAAATAAAAGTTTTAAATAACGAAAATATTAAAATAAATGTACAAGACGCAGACAGCTATCGGCTGGTTACTAAAATGCTTAATGAAATAAAGCATCAATGGCACTCATACGAAAACAAACAAATAAGGCCAATTAGAGTAATAGCGAATAGGCTACACTTCTCATGTGACCCACAAAAAATTGTAGCTGATCTACAAAAAAAAGGTTTTAAGGCACTGGAGGCCAGCAACAAACTTGAATGGAGAACAAGACAACCTCTTAACATGTTTATGCTCACATTTAGCCACGATGAAGATATCAACAAAATTTTTGAAATTTCCAGTATCCTTGGGATTGAAGTGGAAATAAAAGCACTAAAAACCTCAAAGTTAGTCCCTCAATGCAAAAGATGCCAATCTTATGGTCACACGCAAAAATATTGCGCTAAAGAACCACGTTGCGTAAAATGCACGGGGAAACATCTTACTGTAGAATGCCCCAAACCAAAAGAATCTGAGCCAAAATGCATCCACTGTGGAGTCAAGCATCCTGCTAAGTACAGAGGATGCCTTGTTGCTAAGGAAATACAAAAATTGAAAAATAAACCTAAGAAACCGAATCTCATACCAAACGTGAGTACAAATAGACAAAACCAACAGACAAGAAACACAGTCACACAAAACTCTGTGACAAGGACATACAGCCAAGTAGCAGCAACAGCTACTATACCTGATATTAATATCAGTAGTCAAAATACTATGGAACAAACACTACAATTAATTTTGGAGAAATTGAACAAACTTGATGAGCGATTAACTAAACTGGAAAGTAGCAATAACGGAGCTACCAATATGCCTCAAAATGGTCAGTAATCTTAGAATCCTAGCTTGGAATGCCAATGGTCTCTTGCAACATCAGCAAGACTTGCAAGTTATTCTAGACATAGAAAAAATTGACGTCTGTCTTGTGTCAGAAACGCATTTCACTAACCAGTCTCACATTAAATTTAAAGGTTATAAAGTGTATCATACAACTCACCCTAGCAATACTGCACATGGGGGAAGTGCAGGAGATGGGATATAAAACCATAGAGATTCAAGCTACATTAGTAAGTGTAAAAACCAAAACATATACATTAGTCATAAGTGCTGTCTATATACCACCAAGGCACTTACTAAAGAAAAATCAATATCTTAAGTTTCTCAGAAAAACCGTTTTATAATTGGAGGTGACTTTAATGCAAAAAATACCTACTGGGGATCTAGACTAACGAATTCTAAAGGAAAAGAACTTTTGCAAGCTATTAGTGAATATCAATGTGAGCCGATATCAACTGGTAAGCCCACATACTATGCAACAGATCCAGGAAAATTTCCAGATCTAATTGATTTTTTTATAGTAAAAAATATAACTCTTAGTAAAAACATAATAAAGAAAAAGCAAATATCTCACTAGTTAATAAACTGACTGACTGGATTAGTTTTAAACAAAGTCTGTCAGAAAAAATAAACCAGTACCATTGCAAACGCCAGAACAAATCGATAAAGAAGTTGAATATTTTGTTACAAATATTCAACAAGCAGCTTGGGAAACCGTCCAAAACCAAAGAGAATTTTTAAGGGAAAAAACTATCCAAAGGAAATTAGAGACCTTATATT
The DNA here is from genome assembly GCA_963576565.1 of Aspidapion aeneum. NCBI lineage: Eukaryota > Metazoa > Arthropoda > Insecta > Coleoptera > Brentidae > Aspidapion > Aspidapion aeneum. The sequence continues at coordinate 96,907,017 of OY755043.1, forward strand.
GGAAAAAAGGAAACTAAGAAGAAAGTGGCAGCAAAGCCGTGATCCTCGGGACAAAACAAATCTCAACAACATGACGCAGCGCATTAGGCGAGAAATTCTAGTAATAAAAAATGAATCTATTAACCATTTTCTTAATGAACTTACAGATGATAAAAATACCGACTATTCCCTTTGGAAAGCAACTAAAGATTTTAAAAGACCAATTATCCAAATTCCACCCATACGAAAATCTAACAACCAGTGGGCAAGGAGTAACGAAGAAAAAGCAGATATTTTTGCCAGTCATTTAGAAAAAACATTTCAGCCCCACGAAGCACCAGATGAACACTTTCATTTAAATAAACCCCATCAAATCGAGGACCATATTAAGCTTACATCACCAAAAGAAATATTAACAGAAATCAAAAATATTAATTCGAAAAAAGCCCCAGGGTACGATCTTATTAACGGGGTAGTCATAAAACAACTCCCCAGAAAGGCTATCGTAAAACTATGCAACCTAATTAATGCGTCTTTTAGGCTTAGGTATGTACCTAAACTGTGGAAAGTTGCAGAAGTTATCATGATTCCAAAACCGGGAAAACCACTCCATGACGTGTCATCTTACAGGCCAATATCTTTGCTGCCAATTATATCCAAGCTCTATGAAAAATTATTGCTTAAAAGAATAAAACCCATCATAGAAAGACAAGAAATTATTCCATCTCATCAATTTGGTTTTCGAGACAAGCATTCCACTATAGATCAAGTACACAGAATTACTAATATAATAGAAAAAGCACTAGAAGAGGGAAAAGTTTGTTCTGCAGTTTTTCTAGATGTAGCACAAGCATTTGACAAAGTGTGGCATGAAGGCCTTAATTTTAAACTAAAACGGTTTCTGCCAAAACAATATATGGATATTTTGGAATCATACATATCTGATAGACATTTTAGAGTAAAACAGGAAGACTCATACTCAAATTTAAGAGAAATTCAAGCAGGCGTGCCCCAGGGTAGCGTACTAGGCCTTTATCTATACTTATTATTCACTTGTGATATCCCAAAGCCAGAAAATTGTCACTTAGCAACATTTGCCGATGATACTGGTTTATTGACAGTAGAAAAATCTATTGAAAAATGCATAGAAAAACTTCAGGATGCAGTCACCCAAGTTCACAGTTGGACCACAAAGTGGCGAATAAAATTAAATGAAACCAAATCAATTCATGTTGATTCTACAAACAAAAATATAAATCACATACAAATAACAATTAACAACATTCCAGTACCATATTCGAATCAGGCAAAATATCTAGGTATGACACTTGATGCTAAATTGCGCTGGAAAGCACATGTTAAGAAAAAAAAAGAAGAACTTGAGATAAGGTATAGAAAAATGAACTGGCTAATTGGAAGGAACTCCAATTTAACAATTCATAATAAGTTACTGCTTTATAGATAAATACTGAAACCAGTATGGACATATGGTATTCAACTATGGGGTTGTGCTAAAGAGAGTAACATTCTAGTTGTACAGAGATTTTAAAATAAAGTATTAAGAAACATTGTGAATGCACCTTGGTACGTTCGAAATAGTGACCTTCATCGAGATCTAAAAATCGAAACTGTAGCAGAGACTATAAAAAAGTACGCAAAAAGCCATGAAGATAGACTCCATCGGCATGTGAATGTGGAAGCAATTCAGCTTCTAGACAATACTATGCTAGTTCGAAGACTAAAAAGAGTGAAGCCGTTTGAGCTAGTAAACTAAGTGAATTACACATAAAACAAAATAATGCTATAAACACAACACAATTGTGAGTTACAGACTAAACAAAGCGGGGAGAACTGTTGAGTGAACCCTAAGTTTAAATCTGACTTTTCTAGTAAATTTAGTTAAAACAAAATTGCTAATTAGTCTTACTGACTAGATTGTAATAAAAAAAACACAGTGTGTTTGACAAATAAAAAAAAAAAAGTCACAGGTTAGAATTCGTCTCTGGTCAATTGACACAGGTTAGAATAACACCGATTTTACCTTCCCAAAATAAGGAGCGGAAAGCGAATTTAAGAAAATCATTTTTCGAAAAAATGATTCGGTGTCGTTCGGGTCAGTTAGGTTTCAAACCCTCTAGGATTGCGGAAAAGAAGTCAGGAAAGTTTTTTTTTTGAAAAAATGTGTTAGTTATTACTTCGTCCATTTGTTACTTCGCTCATTTGTTACATTCGCCCTTATTACTTTGCTTATTTGGTAAAGTCGATCTTTTGATATTCTCTTCTTTGATATTTCGCCCTTTTGATACTTCGCTCTTTTAACATTTCAATTTTTTCATACTTTCTCTATTTAATTACGACGCTCTAATATTACTCGCTAAATTATTACTCGCTGTTTTATGACTTTGCTCCTTTAATAAAAGGCTTTTTCATACTTCGGTCTTTTGATACCTTGCTCTTTTGATACTTCGCTCTGTTGATACTTCGGTCTTTTGATACTTCGCTCTTTTGATACCTTGCTCTTTTGATACTTCGCTCTGTTGATACTTCGGTCTTTTGAGACTTTGCTCTTTTGATACATCATTTTTTTATACTTCGCTCATTCATCCCAGAGCAGATTTTCCAAGTTAACAAATAAATTATTTACATTAAATTAAATAAGGCCAACATCATTTTAAAACGGAATCAGAGACTATTTGACCACTGATTTATAAAGCCACTTTAGCATTATTTAAAAAGAATTTATGCATTTATATAGCTGCAATTTTCAGCCCTTTTCGCAATATTTTTATGTATGTGGGCGAAAAATTAAAGCATTTATTTACTCGAAATGTACGTTCAAGACGAACCTCGGACTCGGATTCAGCGCACCGAAGCACTTATAGATAGGTCTGATCAAATGTACAGGCTACTTTTTTATTTTGTGTGTCGTTGTAAGTTTTCATAGATTTTCTTAAGTTTTAAAAAACTCAAATAAATATTAAAAATTAATATTTATTTTATTTTTAATTTCAAAATTTGATGAAACTTTTATTTAAGATATATACTCTCGTAATTTTGTGGCCAAATTTGAGATTCTCAAATAACCTACTTTTTTACAAGGAACAAATTTTAATTATTTAAATTTATTTGATTTCCTAAATAATCAAAAACTTCTCATACTATGATTTTCCTGTGCGCTTTTTTACGTATGCGCTTTTTTACGTGCGCTTTTTTTCTGTGCGCATTTTTGCAAGCCCTTATTTACCTTAAAGTCACCGCCTGACCATTAATCCCGTAAACTTTAGCTCTAGAGACGCCGACGCGGCGCCGTTGGCATAAAGGTCTAAATATTCTAAATCTGGGGGCACGGCAGTGCCTCGCCAAGTTCGCGCGCGCTGTAACCATCTTTTCTGGAAACATTTCAGCCGATATTTGACCTACCTAAAACTCTACTTCGGAATGAGCTACGAATCTCAAACTTTGCACAGTCGTAGATCTCCATGGAGTTAACAACCTCTCCAAGTTTCATGGAATTCCATAAAGTAGTAAAGTAGTTACGAAATTTCAAAAAACGTCGAAATTGCCACTCACTCGCTGACACACTCACTCATGTATAGATCATCAATATTCTACTGCACTTCCAGACATGCTACAAAGCTGAAATTTGGCAGACTGATAGAAATTAGGACCAAACCCCTGGGAAAAATCAAAAAACCCCAAAATTTTAATTTACTCCCCTCCCCTATACATTTAAAATTATATAAAAGTAGCATCGCCCACTTCCAGAAATCCTAGAGAGTTGAGCTTTGACAGACTGATAGGAACTATGATAAAACTATAGGAAAAAATCAAAAAACCCCAAAATTTTAATTTACTCCCCTCCCCTATACATTTAAATTTATGTAAAAGTAGCATTGCCCACTTCCAGAAATGCTACATAGTTGAGCTTTGGCAGACTGATAGGAACTATGATAAAACTATATGAAAAAATTAAAACACCCCAAAATTCTAATTTACTTCCCTCCCCTATAAATGTAAAGTTAAGTAAAAGAAATGCTAGAGAGCTGAGCTTTGGCAGACTGATAGGAACTATGATAAAACTATAGGAAAAAATTTAAAAACACCAAAATTATAATTTACGTCCCTCCCCTATAAATGTAAAGTTATGTAAAATTAACACTGCCCACTTCCAGAAACGCTAGAGAGCTAAGCTTTAGAAGGCCGATAGTAACTATGATAAAACTATAGAAAAACACCCCAAAATTCTAATTTACTTCCCTCCCCTATAAATGTAAAGTTATGTAAAATTACCATTGCCTACTTCCAGACATACTAGAGAGATGAGCTTTGGAAGACCGATAGTAACTATGAAAAAGTTATAGAAAAAAAATTAAATACACCAACATTTTAATTTACTTCCCTCTCCTATAAATGTAAATTTATATAAAACTAACATTGCCCACTTCCAGAAATGCTAGAGAGCTGAGCATTGGAATGCTGATAGAAATTATGATAAAACCATGGGAAAAAATTTAAAAAGTCCAATATTTTCATTTACTCTCCTCCCCTATAAATGTAAAGTTATGTAAAAGTAACATTACCCACTTCCAGAAACGCTAGAGAGCTGAGCATTGGAAGACTGATAGCAACTATGATAAAACTATAGGACAAAATTTAAAAACACGACAATTTTAATTTATTTCCCTCCCCTATACATGTAAAGTTATGTAAAAGTGTGCACTTTCAGAAACGCTAGAGAGCTGAGCTTTAGAAGGCTGATAGGAACTACGATAAAACCATGGAAAAAAATTAAAAAATCTCAAAAATTTAAGTAAGGCATTGCAAAAGTTTTGAACAATATTCCGCATATTTTACTACTTTAAAAATTAAGTATTATCCAATTCCTTTAAAAAAGAAGTGAAATCATAACAAAAGCATTTCATGTAAAAAAAAGCCAAGTACGTGAAAATGGCATTCCGTAAAAAGAATTGAGATAAAAGTAAAGCCAAGTTTTCCAATACAAATTTCAAAATGAAAGGTTCTTACTAGTTTGGAAATATTTTTCTAAACTTGGCTATTACGGCTGTAAATGACTCTTAGGCACAGTGCTAAATTAAACATAAAAAAGTTTGGCTGTAATAGCAAAGTTTAAAAAAACCTTTCCAAACTAGTAAAAACCTTTCATTTTGACATTTGTATTGGAAAACTGGGCTTTACTTTTATCTCAATTCTGTTTACGGAATGCCATTTTCGCGTACTTGGCTTTTTTTTGCATGAAATGTTTTTGTTATGATAGTATTTTTTCAGAATGTGCTAGAAAAACTGACATAGTTATTACCTCTTTTAATTTGCCGACCAATAAAACCTTAATAAAATATTCTTTGAAGTTTTCCTTACAATTTCTGTTAAGGTAATAAATTTTCCACTTCAAAAGTTTAATTTTAACCCCTTTAGTAAAATCATCTTTGCTATAAACGACATTTTTAATTATACACCGTAAATTTTACATCCTTTTAGTTTTAACGGCTTTTTCGCTGTCTGTTACATGACCTGCAGAAACTGAGGCTTCCAAGAACAACAGGGCGTATATAAAATGATAGATTATCCAAATTGTAAAAATGTTTCTATCTTCTCTTCTTGGAAACAAATTTTCATCTTACTAATAACCGCATCTAGTGCAGGCAATAGTAAAATCGACATAATTTTTTATGAAGCTTTTTTATAAAGCGGTTCGTGACTTTCGCAATAGGTGATGCAGGATTTTCCTTATTTTTATACACACTTATAAAAAATTAAAATAAATACCTATTCTGTAAAGAACTAAAATTAAGTAAAATCAGCGAAATCAGGTAGGTAGTATGTTCACTATGATCCAATTCCAATTTAATTTCAATTTTACTGCTTGTATGTGAGGCAAATTCACCTATCCTTTAAATTTTTGTATCACGATTCTTTAAAATGTCGAATGTACACTTTGTCTTAACCCTTCTATCTATCTATTTAGCCTTCTTCGATCCATTTTTGTACATAGGCCTCCTCCAATATTTGGAACTCTACCCTGTCTGTCAATGCGTTCATCCATCTAGTTCCCGTACGTTTCTTTAAATCGTCCGCCCATCTCATTTGGGGCCTCTCGAGTCTTCCCCTACTTCTTTTATTTTCCCAAGGTCTCCAGTTTACAATACATTCGTTCCATCGATCGTCTTTCTGTCTGATATTATAACCGACAAATTCCATTTTAATTTTGCTACTTCTCCTCTGACATCCCTTACTTTTGCTTTATTTCTTATCCGTTGATTCCTTTTTTTATCTGTTAGCTTCACATGTAACATTTGTCTTTCCATTGATCTTTGGGCTTTTGTGCAAGCTATGCTTGACAATTACGCTTGCATAACTCCGCTTGGTTAAGCAGCGGGAATAAATAAAGTAACAAGTTTACTGCCAGGGAGCAGCCTCACTCCCTGCAATGACCAAGAAGGCTTATGGTACAGTAAACTTAAGTAGTTATAGTGAGAACAACTATCAAATGTTGAATCTGCTTTATTTAAGATAAATCCTCTCTTTTTATATTAAGAAATTGTTATGGTTCGTGAGAAATTATAAAATATAAAATTCAATATAATATGTTGTTTTATAAACTAAATAACTTATATAATTTAAATAGGTAAACTTGAGAAGGTTAGTTTATGTTATTAAAACTAATTTTTCAAGATCACCTTTGTTTAAATAATAACTAAAACTAATGATTATAATAATTTAAATTTTGATTTACTTAAAATATTAAAAAAGAAATCTGTTTAATTTTACAATTAAACAGCTTTTGTTACCTTATCCATGTTTGATTTTGTAAGTGTCCAGGTGTGGGATCCATAGGCAAGTACAGGAAATCTACATTTTATACACTTTCGTTTTGAGGTATAGTTTTTGCAAAGTCAGTTGAACAAAGGTTAAAGCCGACCATCAGCATATCCTTTAAACAAAGTGACATGGGCGGCGGTAGATATACTCATGAAAATTATTTCATTTAATTATGGGGTAAACTAAAGAAATAAAAATAGATAATAAAACTTTCTATTCCTACACCTACAGAAACGACACTGATTTATTTTCTAACTCTGCATACTGCCGACTAAAGGGGTCCCGAAAAGGACACCCGAAAGCAATTAAAAGCGCATCTTAAAAAAATCTGCCAATCAGGTGCCGTCTATCCACCTGTGCTGGGTCGGTCAGAAAACAAATACTTTGTGCTCGGACCGCAAAGAGCCGCGCCTTTTCTCTGTCGGTAGGGTTGAAATTATACCAGGAAGATTTTATATGAATTTGGATAACTTTTGAAGGGCAGATTGAAGCAAAATTTCATGAAATCGATAGAACCCCGTATTAGGAGCATTTCAGGTGACTTTGCAAAAACTATACTGAGGATATTTTTTTATTTTTTAATAAGTAGCCTAATTTACCGAATGCTGCGCAGGCCAATATTACTCGTCTCTTGAGCTGTTTGGTTTTCTTTTTTTAGTTTAATAATTTGTCCCAGGTATATATATTCCTCTACTTGTTCTATTTTCCTTTGGTTTATTCCAGAGACAAAAAAGAGACTGCCGAAAAGATAGGGCCGCGCAGCCATCAAGTAAGTTTCAGTAGCGCACAGCGATGCAATCGCGGACTATGTTTCTATTTGTATTTAAAACTAATTTTATTCTGTTCGATTGGGGTCGTTCATAAATTACGTAAAACTTTGAGAAAATTGTCTATCACATAACGCTTAGTATTTTCCTAATGCCATTTGTTGTTAGAAATGGTTTACTATGTTGAATTGAATTGAATAAATCTTTATTAGCAAATCATGCTATTTCAAATTACAAACATAAATATAAAAAATACATTTAAATGTTAATACATACACCAGTATTTCTATAACAAAACAAATCCAAACTTATAATACTAATAACTATTTACTTCTTATTATTACATAATGGATAATATATCTCTGGAGAACAGCATCGCTGTGGAATAAGCTTCCTGCGACACTTTTCCCTGCAGGTTACAATCTGAACCTTTTCAAAACCAACATACACCAACCTTTCCGCGCACTTGCCGCTTCTCGAGCGTGATAGGGATCTCCTTGCGAGTGCGCACCGTAAAAAAAATTATTGAAATAAAGTTAAATAACAGCAATTTTTATTCAACTGAATTAGGATATAAGTCATTGTTTTATAAAGGAATCAGATTGTATAACAAATTACCATTAGACATTAAAAATTGCAAATCAAATAATATGTTTAAGAGAAAACTTAAGAAGTACTTGTTGCCTAGTCAGCCTGATTGTTTATGTAAACCACCCTTGGTACTATATTATATTTTATTATATTTTATTATTTTAGTCTCCATATTATTTTTTTGGTGTGTTTTAGTATAGTGACCTTTTCTCATAAAGAAAGATGGCATCAATGTTTTTTTTTAGGATAGGATTAAAAACATTTTACAGTACAATATAAGTACTTGATAAAGCTGTGTGTTACTAGATTATTCTTTTAGTAGGTAGGTGATCCGTAGTATAGGTATAGTTAGTTCTGTTGGGAATGATACAGGAATGTGCTTGTAATGGTTTTTCGGTATTATTAGAGAATTATTGAAATATAGCCAGGCTATAATTGTGCCAGGCACAATTTTGACACCTTCACTATATGAACTATATGAACCGGAATAAATAGTGCCTTCTTTTATTAATTGAAAATAAACGACGATAGTTTTAAATTCGACTTTGGTATGAATTTTGAACGACTAACTGTCAGTTTTCAATGTAAATATGTTAAAAAAGTGCCTGGCACAATTATAGCCTGGCTATATTTCTCTAATAATACCGAAAAAGCATTACAAGCATTCCTGTATCATTCCCAACAGAACTAACTATACCTACCTACTAAAAGAATAATCAAGTAACACACAGCTTTCTCAAGTACTTATACTGTACTGTAAAATGTTTTTAATCGTATCCTTAAAAAAAACATTGCTACCATATTTCTTTTTGAGAAAAGGTTACTATACTAAAATACACCAAAAAAATAATATAGAGACTAAAATAAAAAAATATAATATAATATAATATAATATGATACCAAGGGTTTACTTAAACAATCAGGCTGACCAGTGGCGTATATATGCCCGGCCCCCCCCTCGAAGCTAAGATTTTTTTAGATATTTTCCACATATTTCATAAATACAAATATAAAATAGTATAAAATACGTCTTTATAAGGTCTGGGCCCCCGAAACTTTTTTCTATATACGCCACTGAGGCTGACTAGGCAACAAGTACTTCTTTTTTTTTCTCTTAAACATATTATTTGATTTGCAATTTTTAATGTCTAATGGTAATTTGTTATACAATCTGATTCCTTTATAAAACAATGACTTATGTCCTAAATCAGTATTTATACTGTTTAAATAAAAATTGCTGTTATTCGTTGTTGCATAGGTATGAACATCTGTAACATTCATCAATCAATGTGAATGGAAGTTGCAACCAAAAAAATAAATAAATAATACAGGTATTCTACCCATATTACAAATTGCAAGTCATTTTTAAAAGCAAGTTACAAGTATATTGTAAACGCAGTCGAGTCAAACCTAACCTCAAATTCTTGGTCTGTTTTTCTGGAATTTTCGGATGCAAAAATTTTGCTACGAAATAACTTTTTCACTACAAAGGAGATCTGTTTTGTGTTAAAGCGCGTGTTATCAGACAAAACTGGTCTTGTTTTGTTAGGGTCGATTTATATACTTGTTATACAGATTGACACTGAACATATACATTGGTTTTAGATAAAATGTGTCAACTTAGTATTAGTGTATTGTGTGTTCGGGAGGGGTGATCATCTGTCCACAGCAGGTATACAAATTTTTTTAACAAGACTGTGTAGGACTCCACAGGTCACTAAAATACACTACAGGACCAAGAATTTATTTGAGTCCTGTAGGATGGTGTACAAATTTTTTTCAGCTGTTCACCCCTCAGTTATGGCTGGGGTGGATCTAGGAACTTTATTTGGGGGGGGGGGGTAGATATCATAATAAATATTGCATAAAACAGTTTTGCATTGTGACCAGGATGTGTATTCTGTATGTAAAAACTTAATATAGTTTGAGATTTGGGGGGGGGGATTTCCCTTCCCGTAGATCCGCACCTTCTTATGGGTCATTGTCCATATAATTTTGTTATTATTGATGTATTGCCTTTTCGGCATTTTCCATTTTTAGTTTTAGTAGATATTTTAGTCAGTAGTGCACCCAAGAATAGGTCTTTGGGGGACCCGAGACACAGTAATTTCAAATTTCAATTTATTTTCAAAGTTTCGTTACAAATTCCTAATACAATTTAAGTACTGTCCCTGAGCCCTATGGTAGCTCGTCGGGAGAATACTGGTCAAGTTTACATATACTATAATACTTTTTTTTCATTATATCTACCTACTTATATATCTTATATAATATCACAAAATGATCATAATATTATTATTGTCATAAATGTTTTAATCTAATTAATTTTAAGCCACACCTATTATAGATGTGTTATGTTATACTTTTAGAAATTTATATGTTATACTCTTATAAATCTTGTGCTATACTCGTATAAAAAGTTATGTTATACTCTTATAAATGTTATGTTACACTTATATCAATGTTAAGTTCTTATAAAATGTGCATAGTTTCGACTTGAATGTTAAATGGTATCAAATCTATTTTACTTAAATTTAATTTAATCTAGTAGGCACTTATTTATTTTTAGTTAAGGACATTCACATTCAGATAACACAAACACTCAAAAGGCAAATCCTCTCAAACAGTACCTCTTGCTCCAGATTAGCCGAGTTCTTATTATGCCATATCTTCACCTATTTAATTTTTGTATTCATGAAATATATGGAAAATGTCTAAAAATCCTTAGCCTTCTGTCTTTTAGTTTAGTGTTTGAACATAATTCTAGCTAGTGCTTTTACTTTTTAGGTACACAGACATTATCGATTTGTATGGATCATTACAATCACATTGAGTACACACTGCTTGGTTGCAAATGATTTTTCATTTAGGTAAGTAATAGAGAAATATTGGTTAATAAGTTCTGTCTCTTTCCACACCCATACTAGGGCCTATTCTTAAAATACATAATGCCATTTAACATAATAATTATATGTTCAAAATTAATGCTCAAAGGGGTAGCAGTGTTTGGCTTTGTATTACACATAACTTTTTTTAATGTATTTTGTTTCTTGAAAATTCTGTACAGAGGGTGGAGGTGGGTCAATTACATAATTTAAGAATAGGCCCAAAGTGTACTTAGGGCAGAGCTTCAAGAGCTAAGCTCCCCCTTAAAAATTTAAACACATATTTCAGACAGAGTCGACACGAAGGCTTATTGGGGTGGGGGAGGCAACAGCCACCTTTCCTCAGAAACTTTTTGATCTTTTGCAATTTTTTGTAACTCTAACTGTTTCCAAGAAAAGACAAAAAAGGAAAATTTGTACTCTGCATTATTTTAATTTTATGCGAGTTTTATGTAATTTCTAAATAGCAATTGAAGATACTAGTTATTTTATTTTGTTTTTTTTTCTGAAAAATGGTTAGAGATAAAAATATTGCAGATCAAAAAATTTCTGAATAAAACAAGGAATTCATTGTACATTTTTAAATCTGCCAATAACTTACTGCAAAAAAGTTCTGGAGAAAAAAAATATCACCATGTAGTTTTTCCTAATATTTGATATGCTTAATGATGTATGCCTTGTAACAAAACAACAACAACATGTTCCAGATTTGAGCTAAATATCTCAAAAACCGCACAAGTTATAAATAAAAAGCAAACAAAAAACTAATATTTTAATAACACATATCTCAAAAACTAAGCATGGTTATACAAAGTTTTTTTTTCTGAAAATCACTCAAGATAATCCTCTGAAGTTTGGCGACATACTTTATTAACACCTGTATAAAATACCTACTATTATGGAAACTTTTTTTTTTGCTTTTTAGTTATCCAACGCAACAATTAACAATGGGATAACATCATTATGTGGCCACCTTTATTATTAAAAAATGGATTGGAGAATGGATATTGTGAAGAATATATGAAAATTACATTACAACATTTGAGCAATTCCACATAAACCTAGAAATTAGAAAATTGAAGACTGTAAAAGTGTGTTCTTATTTTATTAAGGATTATTAGGTGGTACATGTTTAACTATTTTTAAGTTTTCTAAAAATCCACAGTTTTTTGTAATATAAATACCTAGTTTATACATTTAAGAAAAAACATTCTATTTGTTAAATATTATTAGATTTTTCTAAAACAGTACTCATTTTTAAAAAAATAAATATTACATTTTTTAAAAAACATAGTTTTTTATTTAAGTATTACATTTTCGAGGTCATGCAAATTTTTATGTATGCGGAAAAAGTTTGGATATCTTACAGGTTTACATGACTAAAATTAATATATTTTTGATATCCAAATCCTTTTCGCATACATGAAATTAGCCTGACCTCAAAAATAGCCCCTTTACTAAGAAAAACATCATTTAAAAAGCCCGCCGGGCCCGCCCGCGCATTCTTAGTTCTTCTAGTAGCCAAGGGTGGCGCTAGCGTAAACTTGTTGCCGCTTTTGAACCATAGAATTAAGCACTCTTTTATTATTTTCTCTATGGTTTATTCTGATCGTGTTTGTCATGATTTTAGTGCTAGTGTAGTTCATACTCAAGCCTATATTTTTAGCTGCTGTATCCAGTTCTTTCAGCATTTTTATTAGTTCTTTCTATCTGTCATTAAGGCGATATCATCAGCATACCTTAGGTGGTTCAAGTATTCTCCGTCTACTTGGATGCCCATTTCTTCCCAATCTAAATTTTTAAAAACATCTTCTAGGGCCTGGTTAAATAGTTTAAGGGATATTGTGTCACCTTGCTGACACCTCTTCTTATGTGGATTGGCTTGATTCCTTCGTGAACTGTTGATTGAAGTTGTTGCTCCGCTATATATATTGGCTATTAGATCTGTATATCTGTATCTATGCTATCGAAACCTTCTTTAAAGTCTATATTCGCAAAGCCTGCTTGTCCTTTTTATTGATATCCGTCAAATTTTGTGGTTAGTCTATCTGTTAATATTTTCTTGAAAAGCTTATAAATTACATTGAGGGGTGTTATAGGTCGATAGTTTTTTAGCTCTGCTTTATCGCTTTTCTTGTGTAGAATAATGGTTATGGATTCTTTCCAGTTATTTGGGATTATTTTTTCTTTTAGTATTTATGGAGGGTAATAACTAGTGTTTTACCACCGTACTTGAGCATTTCTGCGGTTACTCCGTCTTTTCGTGATTTGTTATTTTTCACTTTCCTTAATGCTCTCTTTATTTCCGCTTGGTTTATTTCGGGTTGCAGCTCTGAGTTTATGTTCTTTATTTTTGTTTGGAGTTTCTTCATGGTTTCTCGCGATGGTTCTCTTTTTGTTTGGTATGTACTGTATATCCTCTTTAACGTTAGTTTCTATTCCGTTTATATCCTTTTTTTTTAAATTATTTCATATCTACCTAGAGTCGGCCTTGGACATTTCATATTTCTATTATTTCCTATAGCACTCTCAACTTTTATTTCTTGTCACTTTCTTTTATTTTCTTCTATCATTTTTCTTATAGTTTTATTTATTTCTGTGTATTCTATCGATGTTCTTTTTCCTTCTTTCTCCAGGTTGCGCTTTTTTTTTATCAGTTTCTTTATTTCTTCTGATATACAATTTTCTGTCTTTTTATCTTTTTTTTGCGATATCTTTTTCTACCTTGGTGAACCTTAGTCGGTTTCTTTACGTTCAATATAAGGGACGGCTTTTCAGAGTTCAACAAGTCTTTTTTGTCATTGTCGTTCCACCTCGAAGACAACAAATAGAACAAAAGAAATAAAATAAAAACTGAATCAGAAACAATAGACAATTATTGGAATAAAGCCGCGCTGTAATAGTGCCAGGCAATATTTTGCCACCTACACATTGTAAGATTAGCTGTGATCTTTCGATATACGGCCTTTGTTTGCTATATGAACCGGAATAAATACTGCCTTCCTTTATTAATGAAAAATAAACGACTTAGTTTTTAATTCGACTTTGGTATGTCAATTTTGAAAGATCAACTGTCAGTTTTCAATGTGAAATTATCAGAGTAGTGCGTAACACTGTTACAGCTTGGCTTTATTCCGATAATTGTCTAATTTAAACAATATACCGGACAATATTTCAATAATGTACGCACGTTCAACACCTGATTCTTTGCCTTGTGAAAGCATGCGACGTTGTCATGAAAACCAATGGACGCCTTCACTCCGCGGCCTATAGGGTAGACACAGCCGAATGAAAAAATCGCTTTACCAGTGTGTGCTGGGTCCGCACAAAATCGGCGGTGGGGAAGGCTTATGGTTTTTTAACGGTTAATAGGTAATAGGGTGACCAACCGCTCATTCGGTTTTGCTGACGCGGCGCGGCTCCGATTTTTAATTTTTTGTCCTGTCCTCGATTATTATATTTATTTATATTTATAAGCAGCGCTTCACCTGCGTGATTGGGCGAGTCGCCTCTGCTGAATCTGACACTCAAAATAAGTTTGCTTTTTTTACACAATATTGTTGTAATGTATGTGTGGACCGCGAAAGCTACGAAGCTACCAAACAGATTTTAATAAATATTTTGTATGGTAACATGTCCCATTTACATAAGAAAAAATTAAATCATAATTAAAAAAAAGTATTTATATATATTCTGCCCATCAATTTTCAACTTTTTAAGTAGTTTTAATATTCTAGGAAATGCATAATTTTACTTGTGTTGGGTTTTTATAAAGGCTCACTTTTTTTAAAATTTTAACTTTTTGGTAACGCTGATAGCACAATTTAAAGTACAGCTAGATACAGCTGATTAAAAGTCCTCTGTAGAAAGTGTCCCATAACTTACGGGCCATAGTGCAGCAAGTGATATAGGAGGTTATTTTCGATAAAAAAAAATTATAAAGATAATCTGTCACAGCCAAATGAATGAGAAATTAATTGTGATCCAAAATGTGGTAATTTTTTTTATAAAATTAAAATTATTCTTTTAAAAAATGTTAATGACATTTTATTATTATTTCTCTCTTAAGACTTATTTTAAATAATAAGAAACATCAAGAAACGCATTTAGAAAAATTTATACCAAAATATTAGTTTTTAAAATTATTTTTATCTCGAATTATTGCTCTTCTTCTAGTACATGATGAACAAATTTCATGTTTATAATGCGTTTTTAAAAAAAGTTATTATTAAATATAATTAATAATAAATTAAATGCTCTGTATGTCGACAAAGAAATTGTATTGACCCATGCATTATATTTTGATTATTTTGACCGTTGTTTTACAACTTCAGACATCAGCTAAAACACGGTCTAGGACAACTGGGCGCCGCCAACTCGGCGCCGCCAACTGGGCGCCGCCAACTCGGCGCCGCCAACTGGGCGCCGGGCCAACTGGGCGCCGGGCCAACTCGGCGCCGCCAACTGGGCGCCGGCCAACTCGGCGCCGGACAAAAAATTTTTTTTTGGATAAAATGTGTAGATGAAAAATAAAATATTTTATTTATATAAAAACATCTTTAAAAAATCCTTTACTACTATTTAACTAACTATCTATCAAATCTTGTGAAGCGTTTTTAACACACTTATCATTATCCGATTTGGATGAAATTTGGTACACACGTAGTGGTCCCATGACAATACAACATTAAGAAAAAAATATCCTTCCACCCCTACCCCCACCCCTTCTATAGAAAAATGTGTTTTTGACACACTTCCGTTATCCGATTTGGATAAAATTTGGTATACACATAGTGGTCCGATGATAATATAACAATAAGAAAAAATATCCCCCCACCCCTACCCCCACCCCCTTCCATAGAAAAATTTGTTTTTGACACACATCCCGTTATCCGATTTGGATGAAATTTGGTATACATATAGTGGTCCGATAACAATACAACATTGAAAAAAAAAATCCTACCACTCCTACCCCCACCCTCACCTATAGAAAAATGCGTTTTTGATACACTTCCCATTATCCGATTTGGATGAAATTTGGTATACATATAGTGATCCGATGACAATACAATATTAAGAAAAAATATCCTCCCACCTCTACCCCCCACCCCCTTTCATAGAAAAATGAGTTTTTGA
Organism: Aspidapion aeneum; assembly: GCA_963576565.1. Taxonomy (NCBI): domain Eukaryota; kingdom Metazoa; phylum Arthropoda; class Insecta; order Coleoptera; family Brentidae; genus Aspidapion; species Aspidapion aeneum. The sequence goes on from OY755043.1 coordinate 96,923,212, forward strand.
TACACTTCCCATTATCCGATTTGGATGAAATTTGGTATACATATAGTGATCCGATGACAATACAATATTAAGAAAAAATATCCTCCCACCTCTACCCCCACCCCCTTTCATAGAAAAATGAGTTTTTGACACACTTCCCATTATCCGATTTAGATGATTTTTTTAAAAAGAGTCAAAAATCATGTTCAGCGACGTTAAACACCACAAAGTTCTAAATTTATTATAAATCGATCCCTAAGCACTGCAATCTTTCAAGTTTGAGACAAGTCGGTTAGTAAATAAAAAATCTGCCAATTTTGATCCGCCATTTTGATTTTTTTAAGTTTAAGTAAAAAATTTTGTTAAATGACTTCAAGTAATGTAATATTTCAAGTTTGAGACAAATCGGTTATTAAATAAAAAATCTGCCATTTTGGATCCGCCATTTTGATTTTTTTAAGTTTGAGTAAAAAATTTTCGTAAATGACCTCAAGCATTTTGATTTTTCGATCCGCCATTGTTGTAATTAAAAACGTAAATTGTAGTATTACCCGGTTACCAAACACTACAACTACCAAGATTCAACAGTCGACTTAATGGATTTAACTTTACTTAACAAAAACAGATTTCAAATAAATTAGTAAAAATTTTTTTTAAGTCACAAGCTTTTATAAAATGCACTAAAAATTAAAAAATAATTTTCTAACAGTCTAATATTATCATAATAATAAAAGCGATGGCCGACTGATGGAAATTTTGAAGATGCTAGCACGATAAGATATCCGTATCAATTAAATATTACTATTTGCAAGAATCAATCTAGCAGAAAAATGCAGAGGTAAATAAATAAAGAAGAGTTTATTCTAGATTATAATGAAATCGCTGATCGTAAGTTGTTTGGAAACTCATTTTTCTATTGGGGGAAGGAGAGGGTGGGGGTAGAGGTAGAAATATATTTTTTGTTTGGGCTGTATTGCCATCGGACCTTTATGCATATACAAAATTTTATAAAAGTCATTTGAAGTGAAGTGTGTCAAAAACGCATTTTTTATGGAAGGGGGTGGGGGGTAGGGGTGGGAGGACATTTTTTCATTATTGTTGTATTGTTATCGGACCACTATATGTATACCAAATTTCATCCAAATCGGATAATGGGAAGTGTGTCAAAAACGCATTTTTCTATAGATGAGGGTGGGGGTAGGAGTGGTAGGATATTTTTTTTCAATGTTGTATTGTCATTGGACCACTATATGTATACCAAATTTCATCCAAATCGGATAATGGGAAGGGTGTTAAAAACGCATTTTCCATGGAAGGGGGTGGGGGTAGGGGTGGGAGGATATTTTTTTAAATGTTGTATTGTCATCGGACCACTATGTGAATACCAAATTTCATCCAAATCGATTAATGGGAAGTGTGTCAAAAACTAATTTTTCTATGAAAGGGGGTGGGGGTAGAGGTGGGAGGATATTTTTTTTAATGTTGTATTGTCATCGGACCACTATATGTATACCAAATTTCATCCAAATCGGATAACGGGATGTGTGTCAAAAACAAATTTTTCTATGGAAGGGGGTGGGGGTAGAGGTGGGAGGAGGATATTTTTTTTAAATGTTGTATTGTCATCGGACCACTATATGTATACCAAATTTCATCCAAATCGGATAACGGGATGTGTGTCAAAAACATTTTTCTATGGAAGGGGGTGGGGGTAGGGGTGGGAGGATATTTTTTTCTTATTGTTGTATTATCATCGGACCACTATGTGTATACCAAATTTTATCCAAATCGGATAACGGGAAGTGTGTCAAAAACACATTTTGCTATAGAAGGGGTGGGGGTAGGGGTGGGAGGATATTTTTTTTAAATGTTGTATTGTCATCGGACCACTATATGTATACCAAATTTCATCCAAATCGGATAACGGGATGTGTGTCAAAAACAAATTTTTCTATGGAAGGGGGTGGGGGTAGAGGTGGGAGGAGGATATTTTTTTTAAATGTTGTATTGTCATCGGACCACTATATGTATACCAAATTTCATCCAAATCGGATAACGGGATGTGTGTCAAAAACAAATTTTTCTATGGAAGGGGGTGGGGGTAGGGGTGGGAGGATATTTTTTTTAAATGTTGTATTGTCATCGGACCACTATATGTACACCAAATTTCATCCAAATCGGATAACGGGATGTGTGTCAAAAACAAATTTTTCTATGGAAGGGGGTGGGGGTAGGGGTGGGAGGATATTTTTTTCTTATTGTTGTATTATCATCGGACCACTATGTGTATACCAAATTTTATCCAAATCGGATAACGGGAAGTGTGTCAAAAACACATTTTTCTATAGAAGGGGTTTGGGTAGGGGTGGAAGGATATTTTTTTCTTAATGTTGTATTGTCATGGGACCACTACGTTTGTACCAAATTTCATCCAAATCGGATAATGGGAAGTGTGTCAAAAACGCTTCACAAAATTTGATAGATAGTTAGTTAGAACATCTGAAGCTAAATAAAGGTTGTAAAAAATTGCGTAGGATTTTTTAAAGATGTTTTTGTATAAATAATATATTTTATTTTTCATCTACACATTTTGTCAAAAAAATTTTTTTTAGTCCGGCGCCGAGTTGGCCGGCGCCCAGTTGGCGGCGCCGAGTTGGCCCGGCGCCCAGTTGGCCCGGCGCCCAGTTCGCGGCGCCCAGTTGGCGGCGCCGAGTTGGCGGCGCCCAGTTGTCCCATTCTGGCTAAAACAATCCAGAACCTCTAAACACACACATCTAGTTACTTGTATTTTCAATTGTGCTTGCTTTCACCCAAAACATTTTTCTTGATAAAATCAATATCAGCTTTTCGTACCATATCTACAACTTTAGAAGAGAGTTTATTGGCGTCTGTATAAAAAAGATAGACTTTTTCTTACCCACCTAATCGTCTTTCGATGTTAGAAAGTGATGGATGGCATTTTAAATTTGACAGCATGATTTGCTGCCTTTGAACTTTACAGGCTTTGAATCTTCTTTTGTCACATCTACCTCACGCCTTAGCCGTTAAACTTATGTCACAATGTGTTAAGATTTTTGATTTAAGTTTATATTCTTAAGAGCCGCAGCAGGTAAGTTGTGCAAAAGTTTTGGATGTTGTGCAAGGAGCTACTTAGAGGAAAATTTACTTAGTATCAATAGGAATCAAAAAGTTTGTTTAACTTTAGTATTTATTTGAATACCAAATAATTTTTTAAAACAACTTTTTTCATACGAGACAGTTTTTTGGACTTAGGTGAAGTTCATAAATCGATCGAATTGAAAATAATTTTTTTATGAGTTTTTTACTAGGTTTTTTTTACGACTACAAAATGAAGCAACTATATATTGATACAAACTGATGATATATTTCACGAGAGAACAGCGCTATCGGTGCAGGGGGTAATAGATCTGTTGGAGCTCTGTCTCCGTAAGTCTTACTTTCCAGTGAATGATAAGTTTTACGTGCAAAATGATGGACTTCCGATGGGTTCGTCTCTATCGCCAGTGGTAGCGAACATCTTCATGGTTTGAGGACCATGCGATCAATACAGCAAGAGTCAAGCCAAAACTATGGCTACGATACATGGATCACACATTTATTATATGGCCGGAAAATGATGACGAACTACAGAATTATCTACACCATCTGAACGGTATTCGTCCAACAATCAAACGCACAATGGATATTGAAAAAGATTCGGCCTTACCTTTTTTGGATGTTCTTGTTAATTCAAACCACTGTATATAGGTAACCTACACGTACGGGACAGTACCTAAATTTTAAGTCTAATTATTCTGTTACCACAAAACAAGGAGTTATAAGAAGTTTGTATTTAAGAGCCGTAAATATTTGTAATAATAATGAAGAATTAAACTCAGAAATTAACAACTCATTAAAAACGACTTACAACAGAAAGGTTATTCCGAGAAATTAATAAGCTCAACGATCTCTAAAATTAAAAACAAACCAAATGTAGCAAATTCTCAAAATAATAATCCGTTTGGTATTATTAACATTCTATATATTTAAGGGATTTCAATAAACATTAGACAAATTGCGAAACACTATAATATAAAAATAGTATTTTCATCGGGAAATACGATAAGGAATTTTGTAACTAAAAGAAAACAAGAAAATCCCTCAAATAATAAGGAATTTGTTTACCAAATCCCATGTAAGTGTGGTAAATTATGTGTAGGTGAAACAAAACGCCCTCTTCAGGTAAGAGTAAATGAACATCTAAAAAGTACTCAATTAGGGGATTTTAAAAAATCCGGTTTAGCGGATCATGCATGGTTAAATAAACACAAGAATCAGTGGTCAGAAGGTAAAGTTTTGCATAAGGATTCGCATTGGCGAAAACGAACGTTTATTAAAGCTGCGTTTATAATGCAGAATAAAGAAGTTTTCATTCAACCGCGGACATACCAAACATATGGAAACCACTCCTTAAGAAAAACAAGCGTCTTAGGATTAAAATGGAAGTTCGAAATTTTGTTTCTATGAAGCAACTAAAAACGAATATTTTCCTTGTGTGTTAAAAGTCCCATATGAGGAGTGATCTTTTTGAAAAATTATGGCGGTGATTGCACAGTAGGAATTTTATTTAATAGGAACATAAACAATCGCTGTTACATGATGAAAAAGAAACACCCTGTATAGTGCGGACCTAAATTTTGAACAGAGAGACATTGATTTCTGGTAAAAAGTCTTTTTAATGGGATCTTTATTGAGGATATTTGAGCTAAGTGACAGTCATGTCAGAAAAAACAAATGTTAAAAATTTTGTATTCAAATGGTATTTTGATTATCTATACAGGACAATTTAAAATTTTAAAATCGGTTAATTTTCGTCTGAGATATGGTTATTAACAAAAACATTTTTTTTTAAATTATTTGTTTTATAATAAATTGATTTCTCATGCTTCTTACTTATGAACCTAAAAATAGGTTTAAACATTTAAATAGGAAAGCGTGATGTGTAATAACTATTCTATAATAATTTAAAATAAACAAAAAAGTAAAGATGATCACAGGAAGCACATTTTCCTATTTAAATTTTTTAACTTATTTTTTTAGGTTCTGACATAATTTAGAAGCACAAAAACAGAGTTTGGACAATGCCCTGTTGCAAGAACCGTAGCTATGAAGAACGAAGCAACTAGCTGGACTCAGCCGAAGTCTTGCTAACATCATCACACAGGTATTAGGCCATTTCTAGCATCTATTCTTACAAGAAATGGTATCAACAACTTTTTCCTCTCAGAGTTCTGTACCGATGACTTAGTAGCGCTACGATTAATCGTCCCCGGTAAGCAAGGCACGACAGACCTAGTCGGCTGCTTAGCATATTTTCCAGGTGACAGATAAGCATCACTGCCCCCCCACTCCAGAGGCAGCTAACCTGATTGCATAATGCAAAGAGACGAACGTACAGCTCATCCTGGGCTGGGATGCGAATGTGCACCACACAGCGTGGGGAAGCACAGACATCAGAAAAAGGGGTGATCATCTGTTCCACTACATTTGGGGGGGAAGGGGGCTCTATATTAATAATGTTGGCTCAAAACCAACTTCTGTCGGTCAAAATAGGGCAGAGGTGCTAGATGTAACAATAAGCACAAAACTAATTAGCAATAATATCACTGACTGGAGGGTTACAGATGAGCCCTCTCTATCAGGCCACAATCATATACAATTCACCGTTGGTATGAGATCTACAAAAACAGTTAAATATAGAGACTTAAAAAGCACAGATTGGAGATGATGTGTCAGATCCTTTCAATAAAAGCTGAACTCAGCAATGACCGAAGTGTGGAATCGTGATAAAATAGAAATCGCGTCTGAACAACTAAGGGAGGCTGTCATAACTGCGTGTCACGAAAATACCCATTTTTAAAACAAAACTGAAAATCGCGGTATATCTTGGTGAAACAATTCTTCAAATTCTGTCAAAAAAACAAAAAAAAGAGGTTAGACTCCTATTCAATCGGGTAAAGGAGACAGGCAACTGGGAAAGCTACCGTGCCTCCCTTAACACATATAACAAACAAATCAGAAGTGCCCAATGAGCGTCATGTAGGAGGTTCTTTGATGGGCTTACTAAGCTTCCGGGCACAACAAGAATTTATGGCCCATTCACTCGATGCAAACCAATATGCACATTAAGTAGGAAAGTCAACATTTAGCTTTAAACAACCTTGTAGAAAAAATGAAGGGAACCCTCGATGTCAAGGGCGTCGCAGATGGCATTTTTCTTGTTATAGAAGGAGCATTTAACCATGCACTACCACACTGAATTGTATATACTGTGGTACTACCCAATTTCCTCTTTAAATCAGCGTGCTCCCGATGAATAGAATCCTCCATTACGGGGTTCATTAGGTGCACACTTGAAAATCGAGTGAATGAATTATCTCTTAACGATGATGTGGTAAGTTCTAGAGTTGCTAGAGTTTGTCAACAAGGAGGAGTACGGTCTTCCATCCTGTGATCTCTACTGGTCGATAATCTTTCTGACGTCTTGGAATCGCTGGATGTAGAGGTATTGGGGTATGCGGATGACGTCGGAGCAATCACTGGAGGCGTTCTAGAAAATGAGTTCTCTGGAAAGATACAAGAGGTACCGTAAAACGGGGTTACTTCGACAGGTTTTAGTACTACTTCGTGCACTGTGAAGAATACCATTCTCTTGGGGATCTTCCCTCATGAGTCAATGAAACAATTAAAGCTTGGGTTCTTCATGACCAAAAAATTAATTTTCCCCGGGTACGGTAGTGACGACACTGTATTTAATTTTGCATGATGTCGAAGTTAAATTTCTGCAAATCAACTTCAAAACCAATAAAAGTAAAAGTATTAACCAGAAGCATTAGGTAACAATTTTAGCAGCCCAAATTAGGCAAATAAGACACTAAAACATAATTTTGCAATGTCATTTAATTTCAACAACTGTAGTATGGCACATTTTAGCATAGGAATGAACAACTAAAAAGCATTATTCTAGCTAAACTAAAATAAAATAAGCAAAGTAAAATCCAAAAACATTCAACTAAAGGTAGACCCCGTATAGAAATCCTAAACTTCATCAGACACAAAAAGTATTATACTGGAGATTTCTGTCAAATTCGCAACAATGTTGCCAGTACTTTTATAACTTGTAATTTTGATGTAAGTACATAAGTAAAATGGTAACTAATAAAAATCAAAAGAATATTTTGTTTTTGAATTCGGCTTACGTTTTGGATTGCTATACATGTACCTGTAATAGAATATGTTTACCATCCTATGTGAGAAAAGGATTGTTTTCATTGATTTTTTTTTGAGATCTTATCATTAATAATGTTTTTCTATACAATTTAATTCTAGGTTGTAAGTATAACCTCTAGATATGTATGTATGCATGTCTGTCTGTGTGCCTATATGCACATATATATATAAATGTTTGAAAAAAAGTTTTTTTTAAAGTTAGAATATGTTATCCAATAATCAATCGGTAAATTTTTGTTTACATAGGTACCTAAACTTAACAAAAATCATAAAACATTTGCTTTTAAGTCCCTGTTTTTATAGATCTATGTGGCCGTTTAAATTCTTATCTATTTTGAATTAAAAGGAAAGTATAAATTAGAAATAATCAGCTAAAGTTGGTTTTTTTCGAAGATTGTTGATTGTCGATTTTTATAGAACGTACAACGATTAGCACCAAATTGCAATTTTTGTGCAGTCAACCAACTTGAGCTTGTTTTTTGCAGGAACACAAAATTACTAGCGGCGATATCCTGTAATGCAAACCATTTTTTTTTACTGCACATGCGCACCTCTCTCTTTCTGATCACATAAAATTATCTTCCTCTTACTAACTTCACATATGCTCAACCACAGCTGAGAGGGAGATATTTTATGTGAGAAGAAAAAGTACGGTAGCGAATGCGCAGTTTAAAATATTGATTTGGTTTTCGGTTTTCTGAAAAAAACGGGACTCCATTTAAGTGTGAAAAACGTTCAACTGAAAGTAAGTTTTTTAAATTTCTTTGGTGTGAGGTTAGAGTTCATAAATAGTTTATTAGTTTTGTATTCCTAGGTGGTATTTCAAAAGTTATTAAAACGAGATTACTAAACTGCACTTTTAACTATTAATTATTGTTCTCACTACAAATGTTTTCGGTATAAAAATAACTCTTGCTTTTAGTCCAAATAAATTTAGTTTAAATGTTTTGATCACGAAAGTTAAAAAAACCTTTTCTTTATATAATATGTATATATATATATATATATATATATATATAGCTTAAAAAAAATAGTCTACAAAACTCCCCTGGGCAACTCTGGAAAACTCAAAAAGCTTTTTGATTTGATTTAACGCGAAAATGGAACGTCGCAGAGAAAACCTTTGTTGACAAAAAAAAATTGTGTGAAGTGTAAACTTTAACAAGGCGAAATTAATAATACTGGCCTTCATCTGCATCATCATATTGCTCGCTGAATGTTCCTCTCACAGTTAGTCGACTCGAGCCGACTTCACCCGAATGAGCGTTACATAGCCGAGTCTGACGGCTCAGTTCAATTCAGTACCCACAAAAACTACTAAACGCGCCTAAAGAAGTTTACACCTCAAAAATTCCTTTACAATTTTTCTTAAAGGTTATAGCTCTAGACTTACATGTATAGAAGATAGAGGGCACCAAAATTGACAAAAATCAGTTTTTTGCATTTTACGCAAAAACGGTCGTAGGGAAGAATTTTATCTTAGAGAAATATTACCCATACGAGTCTTTACAATCAATCTCCATAGTCTATAGGTCTACAACAACATGTTTAGAAGGTAGATGGCAGCTAAGTGGTCAAAAAATGTGTTTTTTTTAGTCGTAGAAAGAAACTTTATAAACATAAAATGTTAAAGGACACAATTTTCTACATTCTTTCCTTTTGGGCCACAGGTTTACAACTACGTGTAGAACATATAGGGCGCCAAATTTGCAAAAATTATTATTTTATTTTATGCAAAAACGGTAGGTCCTAGAAAAACACACTATAGACAAGAAATCTCCAGGACGCCATTTTTGGCACCCTCTGTCTTCAACACATGTGGTTGTAGAGCTGTAAATTGTCATTGTCGCATTGTAGAGAATTGTGTCTTGATCATTTTATGTCAATAAAGTTTTTTTTATGACTTACCGTTTTTGCATAAATTGCAAAAAACATAATTTTTTGAAATTTTCTCCTAAACGTGTGGTTGTAGACCTATAGACTATGAAGACCGATTGTAGGGAATCCTATGGGTAATATTTCTCATACATTAAATTTTGCCCTACGACTTATCGTTCCCGCGTAAAATGCAAAAAACTGATTTTTGTTCGCTATTTTTCAGAAAAAAAATTAATAGCGGCATACATGTAGACCAAACGTCACCCTTGCATCATTTAACGTTGCCTTTGAGAGGTTATCCGAATAAACGTGTGTTTTAGTTGTTTTTTTGGGATATTTATCACAAAATAGAGATTTTTTTGTATTAAATAACTTTAAAAATGCCTAAGAAGTGCATTCTGTGTGATAAAAGTGACGAGAAGTGGCTGGATTTATCATTTCACCGGTAAGTTTGAATCTCTTCCAGAAACCGTCATATTGTTTACGATTTGGTAAGACAGTGGTGTGGTTTATAACCTTTTTTACAAAATATTAGTGATTTACTTTACAAAGAAGTTTTAAGAAACATTATTTATTGTTGCAAATTCCCTTATTTTCCCACCTCTAGTGTTTGGGTTTTTTTGGAGAAGTTTCTTAATTTATTCTGGCAATAATATATAACTCTAAAAAATATATTTCTTATGTAAACAACCATTTTCACTCTGTGATGTTATGTTCGGTTGTCATGCTACTGTACAGTTATTAAACATTTTAAAAATATTCAAATTTATGAGTTTACTAGGTTCCCCACTGATCCAAACAAGAGAGAGCTTTGGAGGGAGATTATTGGCCTTAATAAGGAAAAAATTCTGTCAAACTGGGCATGTCTTTGTTCTGACCACTTTGATCCTCAGTATGTTCGTTTAGCACCTAGTAGGCACTATCTTGTACCAAATGCCTTGCCCAAGGTCAGGTGTTAAAGACTAGTTCAAATTAAGAAAACTACTTACTACTAGTGGTTAGTAGTTAAATATTCAACTATCTCTTTTTATTATAAAGTATACATAATATATTATCACTGGTTGTTTTTGATGTTCGATCATCATGCAATGATGTAAAAAATTAGTTAGAATTAACAAATATAACTATAAGAAGAAAAAAGGTAGTACCTACTTTTACACAGAAAAAAAAGAGTTTTAACTTCCTTTTCACTTACTTACTGCATAGTCCCTGGTGATTAATTAAAAGAGCGCCTTGAGTCAAATGGATTAAAATATTGTTCTTAATTCTTATATTTGCCAAATTTATTAATGTTTGTATATACAGGGTGTCCCATAACTTAGGGGCCATAGGCCAACAAGTGATAGAGGAGGTCATGTCTGATCAAAAACTTGTTGTTTTTTTAACTTTTGTGATAATACCTTTTTAAAAAAACGCAGTAAAAATATGAAATTACGTAGTCTTGTATTAGAACAAAAGCAGTAAATTGAAATTAATTTAAAAAAATTAATTTGAAAAAAGTTAGTCAGTCAATTTTTTTAGAAAATACTATTTTTCTGGTATGAACTTTTATGAATGCCATATTAAATGCAATGTTTTTTAAATATTTTTTGTTAATAAAAACAAGTCTCTAGCGAGACATAATAATGAAATATTATTGATATATTTTAAAAGAGAAAGCAAAAATTAATTTAAAAAAAAATTATTATTTTTTATACATTTTCGAGGTTATTTTGACAGCCCGTACCTCCTCCACTTGTAATATTATCAAAAAAGGAGTACCACATTTTTTAATCACAATTAGCTGAGTATTCAGCTGGCTGTGACAGATTTTTTTTTGTATAACCCGTTTTCACCCACTCCTCTTTAAAAATCCTATATCTAAAAACAGATGAATGTTGACCCCATGTTATATAAACTTTTTTCTTGGAAATAACCTCCTTTATCACCTGCTGCACTATGGCGCCTAAGTTATGGGACACCCTGTATAATAATCACTTAATTATAAATAATATTTTTTCATTTTTATTTTATTTGGTAAATAAAAATTAAATAGATTTTTTTATGGAAATCAAAAGTATTTTGTTGATAAAACTGAATAAGTCATATTTTTTAACATTTGCAAATGTAAAAAAACACAGACTCATACCAAATATTTTCTAAAAAAACTAATTTCTAGAGTTTAATAAACTAAAAATGGATTTTGGTAAAATAAACCAATCCAGTGCTTTTTATTTCGAGGCAAGAGTTTTGGTGATAAAATATAACAAAAAATCTATATTATAAGTATAGGCTGTCCCATTTTTATCATTTGGGTGGTTTCGGAAACTTCTAGAGAAGATTGAAGAAAAAACGACTACACCTTAGTGTGCTTTAATTTGAAGAGAATAATGATAGTAAACATCGCATATCAATATTATAGAAACCGAAAACACCCAAAAGTGTCGAAAATGCACTCTGTACACTAGGGGATCAAATATCCTGATGCAAAAATTTTGATAAATATCTCAAGGTCTGAGTATATAATTCGAAGTTTTTGACTTTTTTTAACAGAACAAATTTACTACACCAAGGTGAAAGAATAAAAAGCTAAAAAAAACATCTTTTGACATTGACAATTTGAAATAAAAAGAAACACTTTTACCTGTGTTTTAAATTTTAGGGATTAAAGTCACTCTTTTCTATATCCAGAAAAAATAATATAAAGTAGATTTCCTAGCTTTAGGGAAAAATAATAAAAATCAAAACTACGGATATTACCAGCTGTAAATAAGTTATTGGTTTCTAATATTATAAATCGATAAAAAAATTAATTCTGTAAAAAGAGTCATTTAAATAGAATGGCTGTCAAAGCTGTACCGGTAATATTTTACACTTATTTAAATTTTATAATTTTGGGTATTTTATATTCAACAAAATCTGCACGCCCATGGTTTTTCATTGATTTCTCTTTTATACCTCTTACAGTGTTGCCTGCGAGGATTCGGCGAAATTTTCTGAGATTTCATGCATGATGAATGAATTTGCGTATTAAATAATGGGGATGCGTCTTCTAGGGTTCCTTGAATTTCTTTGGTAAAAACACATAAATACAACATATTTAAAATAAGTTTAGAACATCTATAAACCCACTTTTCACAGTTTGTACATACTACCTGATTAAGGACTTGGAGTAATTTATTAAGTAAATGGAACACAAGCTGCATAATGGACATTCGTTTTGAGGTTCCTTGGAGCCACAATTGAAAAACAAAAAGAAAAACTAAAGGAAACCTAAAAAAATGTTTAAAAAATCTGAAAAAAACATATTGGGTATAATAAAGAAAAATTTTAATGAAAAAATTGAATAAACAAAATAAAAACAATGAAAAAATATTGGATAACCTGAAAAACAATAAAAATTCTCAAAAGAAATGCGGTTTGGTTTTTATGTAACCTAAGGTACATACTTGTTTATTACCTACCTCTGCTGTAAATTTTCCTTTGACAAGGATTTTCATTATTAATACATGGTTCTTTTGTCGCTTTGGAATTTTACATTGTTTTTTTACATTGTGCGTATGTATTACCTATTTATTTAGTTTAAGCAAGGCTTTGTCTATGTATACTAGATATATTTTTGACAACAAAGCTACTTTTGAATTGAATTGAATTGAATTGAATTGTGTAATATACATGTCGAAGTTAACCCCGCTGTCGAAATAAACCCGTATTAGGGTAATAAACACGGTAAAAGGCTGGTTTGATAGGGAAGGATTACTGTAAATCAAAGCAAAACAGTTTTTATACCGTTCATCCGTAAAAGGAAGCTTGACTTTCTAACTACTCCGAAGCTTAACGGTAAAGAATTTCATTTGCATCAAAAGGAAAGTACTTAGGGGTCATCCTAGATTAAACTCTTAACTGGAATGCCCATTTGGAATAGGTATGATTAACCGAACCGAACCGAACCGAACCGAACTGAACCGAACCGAACCGAACCGAACCGAACCGAACCGAACCGAACCGAACCGAACCGAACCGAACCGAACTGAACCGAACCGAACCGAACCGAACCGAACCGAACCGAACCACAGTGCCCTTATGGGCGTGCAAAAGAATTTGCGGCAAAACCTGGAGCACTAGCCTAAACAAATATGTTGGCTGTTTATAACAGTCATCAGACCAATGATTGAGTACGGCACAATACTGTGGTTTAATAAGAATCATCAAAGAACCTCAAGGGCCAAACTAGCCAGCCCACAACGACAGGCTAGTCTTGCCAAGTGTGGAGCAATGAGCTTTAATCCATTGACTGAGCTTAAATGCTTATTAAACATATCGCCCCTTCATATTTTCTAAGAGGCGGAGGCACGAAGAGCAACATACAGAACAAGGACCAACCACCAGGATGGCGGGGCAAACAAAGTGATATTAACAGCCCTAATTAAGTAACAAGAGTTGAACGCAACTCTAAGAATGATATTCGACTTCATGTTTAACACTGTGTACAGCAGAAAGCTATAAAACAATATTTTCCGGAAGAGGGAGTACTGGTTCAAGGACAGGACCAATTTTTTAAATAATCATAGCTTCTAGTATAGCGACCGATCGAAAATGTAATCAGGCGTTGGATTTGGAGTTGTTAGTATCCAAGAAAGAGTCGAAGCTATTAAACTGTCTGTCCGGTGGATTACTGACCTGGAATGGACCAACAGGATAGTAAAAATATTATCCTACAGTCAAGCAGCCTTAAGAGACCTTGAGTCCTATACGGTCTCATCAAAAACCATGAGATGCTGCAGGGATTTGTTGAATGCGCTTGGTTACGCTAACAATAAGTATAATTAACAGGACATTCTGGGCACGAGGAAAATGAGGCCACAGATCAAGCAGGGAGGGAAGCGGGCTATCTTTCAATGCTCCTAAATTAAACATATTGAAGTTGATGGTGAATAGCTCCGAACAATACTGGATAAATATGCCAGATCTGGCTAACTCTAAAGAGTTCATTAAAAGACCTTGTAGAAAAAATGAAGGGAACCCTCAAAAATGAGCCACAATAGAGCCACTGGTGGTCGCAGTGGAAGGGCTGCAAAGCCCAATCACATATAAATCATCACCAATCATCATCATTTCGATATTTCGTTTTTCACGCACAAGTACAAAACTGTGGAGCAAGGAATTTTGACGGTTAGGATGTCAATTAAAAATTAACTTAAACAAACATCACAAAGTTAGACTTTTCGCTGATTGCATACGCTCTTCATTTATACTAAAACGTCCAAGTTTGTAAAGCTAACTTTGTTTGGTCAAACAGAAGTTGAAGTGACTTCAGACTAAAATCTGCATTGACTTGGTTTACTTAAGATAAGCACTTAAGATTAGTTTGATGTGATAAATGTTAAGTAATACGTACCTTTAAAACAAGTATGTTACTAAATAGTGTAAACGTAAAAAGTAATAAATAGGTTTATGCCAGATTTACGCTAGTAAGCAATTAGGCAAGCAAGCATCTTTTGACACAAAATCCTAATGAAAATGTCATTTTCATGCAGATAAGTGTCACTTGACATTCCCACATAAGATTTTCTCTAATAAAGTGCTTGCTTAATTAATTTCTTACGAGCGTAAATCAGTTCTAAAGGTGCGCATTTATCTGAGCGAGAACTTCAAAACCGAGGCTAAACGAGCATACGTATGTTGTACGCTCAGATCCACAAATATGTCGCAACTGAATTTTTAGGGATATCACTTTACTTGTCTTTCACTCCTACTCTGCTAGAATTAGTCTGGGGTTTTGTATTCTCTCTTCCTATATCAAGTATAACAGGACTGGATCACTCTAAAGAGTTCATTTAAGGACCTTGTAAAAAAATGTGTGCCAGAAACATCATTGAACATACCAGACTGGAGACCCGTATAGTATTTGGACATTTTACGGGTTACTGTCGACTTAGGGTACCGATGTACAGAATGGGACTATCAAAAGCGACCGAATATACACTTTATATGGAGGATGACAAAACATTCAGACATGCGAATTTCCGGTGATGGCACATTTACTTCACAACACTTTGGGTAAACCTCAGATTGGTTCAGAATATGTGAACAGTGTCTCACCTAAACTGATAGCTAACCCTTTTGGAGGATTAAACCTCCAGTCATGAAAAATCACTAAAAACTGAGCCACAATATAAGAACTGGTGGTCGCAGTGGAAGGACTGCAAGATTCACTCACATATAAATCATCATCATCATGTGTTTCATTAGTGTATTCGGTTTATCGTCAGAGGAACAAGCACTTCCAAAGCTTTTATTTAGCTTCAGATGTTCTGTCTAACTATCTAACTATCTAACTATCTATCAAATCTTGTGAAGCGTTTTTGACACACTTCCCATTTGGATGAAATTTGGTACACACATAGTGGTCCCATGACAATACAACATCAAGAAAAAAATATCCTCCCACCCCTACCTCCACCCCTTCTATAGAAAAATATGTTTTTGACAAACTTCCCGTTATCCGATTTGGATAAAATTTGGTATACACATAGTGGTCCGATAATAATACAACAATAAGAAAAAAATATCCTCCCATTTCTACCCCCACCCCTTCCATAGAAAAATTTGTTGTTTGTATACTAAAAAGATTTAAAACATCTTAACAATGTCATATCAAAAGGATCCAGCGCCCATCTAAATTATGCGAAAATACTGCGCATACAAGCAGAAAATTTTGCAGACAGTCTTTCGGTAAGTTATATATTTAAATTCTGAAATAAAGTGCCGAGGAAAAAAGCGTACGCAGAAAAAAAGCACACACTGAAACGGGGCAGAGGCACAAGATACAATGTTAGAATTTGCCAGTTTGGTACCCAAGTGATCAACCAACATTTTGTACAAAATGGAGTTAGAGCCATATTATTCTATTTCATGTTATACCTGAGAGCAAACAAAACCCAGTGCATAGTGCTTTTATTTTTTAATAAATTTAATATTGTAAATTGATTTTGCAGACCAAAAGATACCTAGTAATACAAAACTAATTTTGCTTTGTATCTCAAAACAATAAAATTGTTACTTGGATACATCCTTTTCCAGGCTAGCCAATTATTGACTATAGGTTATGAATTTGCGGTGGTTCCAGATCGTGCTATTTTTCAATAAATTACTTAAATGAAGGAAAATATTTTGCGATATAATTTACCAATATGCCTGTTATCGAGGCGCGGCAAATTGCGAGGCTCGTGAGCATAAACATCTCAAAAAACCGGTCACGAATTTAATATTGCCAAGAGTTTTGTTAGTTCATTTTTTTTACCAGTTTTACATAGTCGTAAGGGCCCATCCTTAAATTACGTAACGCTCTAGGGGTGAGGGGGGTTTGGCCTTACATTCAATGTTTTTTTAATGTGTTTTTTCTTGAAAATGCAGTACGAGAGGAGGAGGGGGGTTAAAAATCCTGAGTTTTTGCGTTGCGTAATTTATAGACGTTCCCTAATGGTTAAAAATAAATGTATGCGAGCTTATTGTGGTGGGTGATATAATACACCGAGAAACGCAAATATTGACCACAAAGGTCATAGCATTACCGAAATAGAAAGAAATAGTCAAAAATTACCCAAAAAACAAAACTTGGCAGCAAAATTCAAAAAACTAATTCACATGCCCTCCGGCAACCATTTTATCAGGAATTTCAGCTGCTCGTGATAGTTAGCATAGCATATACGAATGTTTACTTGTCATCGACGGGCGGCAAGTTGTCGAAACAAGTTTGAGTTAAACCTTGATAGGGGTTTAATTTAAAACGAAAACTGTAACAAAGTGGTGCTTAAAAACCTCCCCCGCATGGCTACAAAAGGTATTTTTTTTAGCAAATTTTTTTTTCAGATTACGTCGCAAGTGTGTTGTGTTAATTGGGAACATTTTTACCTTCTTTCATCTTAGCAATAACGTCGTGACGTCTGTCAGTGTGTGTGTGTATGTCTGTTCGGCCCACGAAAGCTCCTAAATCCTAAACCGCAAAACCGATTTTCATGAAATTTTCAGGTAAAATAGTGTAAAGTCCCGTAAAGAGCTAATAAGATTTCGGTCAAAGATCATTAATGCCAGCGACAGTTTTTTGACAGTTTAATAATTAAAAAAATGCTAATGCTAATTGCATCAATATGCGGTTTTCCGAATATAATAGAATGCATTTTTCCGCCTTTAGTTTCTGACATATTTACAAAAACTGTTTGCAATGCTGATATAGCATGCTGTTTACTTGTAGTGTGCTAATGGGCTAGGAAGGTATCAGATCAGTCATAAATACATTTACTATTATTATTATTGATTAAATTTAACATTTTTTAAAAGCACACACCTATCTATAAAAAAAATTATAAATTTTTAGCACATCAACAATGCAAATAAAAAGACAAGGTGCCACTTAAAGTTTTTTAAATGCAAGAGTTTGAGTTTTGTTCTATAAACGAGCCGTAATAATTAGCTCTTAATTGCAAAACAAAATTCGAATTATTTTAGAGTTAACTATTAGAGACATAAAAAAACAGTGGTGGCTGAGTTATAAGAGCCGCAAAGTTGCAGAACCTGCTCTCTGATTCTAACTATAAAAAATTAAATTTGTGATATCGTTAGCATTTCATACATTTTAAAAATTTATTTATGTCGTTTGTCCAGTCGTAGTCTACATACACCCCGATATGCTGCCCTCTTTAGTAAGACCCACCTGTTAGCTCCCGCTAAATTTCGCGGTTGTTTTTACTTTTTAAAACCACACAATTGGATGACGGACAGAGTACATTTTTCGCGCATTTTGACATGCGCACCAAGAATCAGAGAGATCCTTTCTACCGCCTCGAGAAAAATGGCGTGTTAATTACTTTCTCCAACTATTACAAATTTCTACACTTGAAGGTGCTCGATTTTGGTGTACTGAAGCATAGAACTGGAAACTCCAGCCCTTCAGCTACGTGGTGCCATCATTAGATCCAGAGAGGGGCCCCTGGAACGTAGAGAAATTGGCTGCAAACTGGTGAGTACTTTGTTTCTGATTTCCGTTGTGTGGTAACAGCAAACCTATGGACCTTTGATTATTTCGTGATTTCGTATCAATATATTTATGTTTGTTCGCGCTTTCATTTAATAAAATATATACAGTCCACTGCAGTTATCGTCTTTCTAACGGCGGGCAAACATAAAGTGGTCCGGCGAACCAAATAAATAAATTAAATCCATTCGACGGTATTTTTAAGTCAGCCATTTCGCCTTGAATTTTGCCAATCGTATTGAACCGTAGATTTTCGTTCGACCTTCGGTTGTCCGGCGCAATTCACTTGTTTTCGGTCCGCTGCTATGGTAACGCAGGGTCTACCGCGTGTTCATTTCAGCAAACAAAAATCGAGAATCAATCAAAACAAACAAACACAATTTCTGTGATTAGATTTGTTCCACACCATTTCGATATTAAAACATTTTTCATCAATTGAGATAAATTAGTGCATATTTTCGACAATTCGTCATTTTTCTATTTCAGAAGCATTAATTTAGCGTTAATTGTATATTTACCGACAATTTCGTCATTTCAAAGATAAAATCATGTCTATCAAAAAAGCCGTGCAAAAACGCAAGGGCTTTTTATCTGCGATCACCGAGTGTTATGTGTTTTCACAAACCGCGGCAACGGATGCAAAAGCGAGAAACGAGTTTCAAGTGAGGTATTCCGATTTGGATGAAACCTTCGATAAATGCATGTTGGCACATAATGATGTCATTATGTTGATAGACGACTCGGACGACGAGGAGTTTAAAACGCAGGATGCGATCCTTTCAGAAGCTCGTAAATATTTTTATGCGTGTAAAGGGGTTTACTCTGAAATATTTCCGGTTGAGGCCCCATCATTTTCGCGATCATATCTTCGTCAAAACGAATCTGAAACTCCAAAACTCAAAGAGTTAGGTATTCCCATATTTCGAGGTGATAAAAAATTATGGCCAAGTTTTTCGATCTTTTTAATAACATTATAGATCAAAATCAAAGTCTAAGTAACGTCCGAAAACTTCAATATTTATTTTCATATCTCGAGGATGAGCCTTTAAAATTGATATCACGGATTAGCTTATCTAATAATCAAAATTATTAAATTGCTTACGACAAATTAGTCAATAGATATCAAAACAAGCGAGACCCCGCAAATGATGCTTTGAGCACAATTATGAACTCTACATTAAAAAACGAGTCAGCTAAAGAATTGCGTAATTTAATTGACACCTTTTCAGAATCCCTAGAAATTTTAAAATCACTTAGCTTTGACGTTGACAGTTGGGACTTTATTATTTTTTTCATTTTGTTAGAAAAATTGGATATTCCGACGCGTTCAAATTTCGAAATGAGTCACGCCAATACTAATACCAAAATTCCCACTTTTCAGTCACTTTTTTAATTTCTAGAAAAAAGATGTAAAGTTTTGGAATCACTTCCTTAATCAACAGCACCCAAAAAGGTGCCTACCTATCAAAAATCAAATTCTATGCAAAATCAGTTTGGGCAAAAGCCTACCTATAAATCATCCAATTCGCCTTTTATAGGACTGGCTGGCACCTCAACTAATTCAAGTACGGGAATAAAATGTTTCATGTGTAATCAAGGTCACGTGCTTTCGAAATGTCAAACATTTCTTGACCTATCGCCTATCGATCGCCTATCTTTCGTCAAGCAGAAAAAATTATGTCTAGCGTGTTTTCATCCCTCGCATGGGGTAGACACGTGCAAATCAAAATATTCATGCAGAACTTGCAATAGTAAAAGGCACCACACTTTAACTCATATCTTAGAAACTAATAAAGAGTCTGGAAGCCAAGATACTAGTCCTGTCATTCACACACCACCTGTCAATAATCTTCATGTGTCATTAAATACCTCAGGACCTTCAGGTACCTTTCTTTTATGCACCGCCATAATAGATGTTATGGACGGTTGCGGACATTTTCAACCTGTAAGGGCACTGCTTGATTCTGGATCACAGACAGGATTCATCAGTGAAAAGTGTATTCAGCGTCTTAATCTTCCTAGGCGAAGTTACACCACTGAAATATTCGGATTAAATCAAATGTCTTCTTTTACTTCCAAAGGGCTCGTTCAATGTCACATTAAGCCACAAGGACAGGTCACTCCTTTACTTAATTTCGAAGCAATTGTCGTTCCACAATTATGTTCCAATATGCCTACATTCACTTTGAACGATAATCAGTGGAAACACTTGGAAAACCTTAAACTTGCCGACCCATCTTATTTCAAATCTAGACCTGTGGACCTAGTTATTGGTTGCGAGCTATTCGCACAGATATTCAAGGAGGGCAGGGTTCTTGGACAAATAGGGCAACCTTCAGCCCTTGAAACCATCTTTGGCTGGGTCGTCATGGGAAAAGTGGACGAGGTAGGTAGTCTTACAGAACGAACCAGTTGTTTTTTAACGAGTCATTCACCTCCTTTAGAGGTCATTATCCCTAGGTTTTGGGAAATCGAACATTTGCCTAAGAAACAAATCTTATCAAAGGAAGAAAAACAAGCGGAATCAATTTTTACTGCGAGTGTCATACGACAACCGAGCGGTAGATTCATGGTAGATCTTCCATTTAAAATAAAATAAACCCTGACCTAGGAAATACTTATCCGCAAGCTTATCGTAGATTTTTACTTCTAGAAAATAGATTACTCAAAAATCCTGATCTGTACACTGCCTATTCTAGTTTCATGCAAGACTATATCGATTCTAATCACATGAGTCTAGTTTTATCTAGTCAACCAAAAGTCGACGTATCATGTTGTTTGGCACATCATTGCGTACTAAAGCCGGAAAGCTTAAGTACAAAATTAAGGGTAGTCTGGGATTGTTCGGCAGTCACCCCAAAGAATATTAGTCTCAATGACACGCTGTTATCTGGACCGAAACTTCAAAAGGATATTGTTTCTTTACTCCTTACGTTTCGTCTTAATCCTATTGCCTACATTGCTGATATTAAACAGATGTTCCATCAAGTCCTTATCAATTCTTATCACCGTCCTTATCAAAGGATATTGTAGAGGTTTTCTCCACAGGACCCACTTTCAGTGTGGGAACTTTCTACTGTCACTTTTGGCATGACATGCTCACCCTTTCTAGCCATGCGTACATTAAATGAGCTGGCAGAGAGAGAAAAGGAACGTTTTCCTATGACTAGTAGTGTTCTAAAAACGTCAATTTACATCGACGATATCTTGGGAACTAGCCCTTCGCATTCTGAAGCCCTTTCCCTACAGATGGAACTCAATGATTTGTTGAAGTCGGGAGGATTTGAACTTAAAAAATGGGCAAGCAATTGTCCTGAGTTATTGGCAACATTGCCAGAATCCGATCGTCAAATGCCTCTCTCTTTTGACAAGTATGAACCACACTTTATCAAAGTTTTAGGATTTCAATGGCATCCAAAAAACGACATTTTTTCTTATCAATGCCGAATGAAGGACAAACCCCCAATTAAACGTTCTATTTTATCTATCATAGGAACAATCTTCAATCCCTTAGGTTTTCTTTGTCCCTTGTTGCTACAAGCAAAATTTATTTTGCAACAGTTGTGGATATCGAAAATAAACTGGGACGAAGAACCAGATTCTTCTATCATCGACTCTTGGAACAAACTTCGTTCTGAATTCCCGCTTCTTTCCAATTTTCGATTACCCCGACAAATCAAACTGTTAAAAACCAATACCTGTCAAATCATCGGCTTCTGTGACGCTTCAATTCGAGGCTACGCAGGCGTCGTATATTTTCGTGTAGAAGAGGAAAACAATATATCTGTTTCTCTCATATCTGCAAAATCTAGGGTCGCGCCTATAAAGTCACAAACTTTGGCTAGGCTAGAACTCCTAGGCGCATTTCTTTTAAGCGAATTAATTGATTTCGTCTTATCTAGCTATGAAGGAAAATTAACTTTTACAAATATCGTTACTTTCTGCGATTCGCAAGTCGTATTGCACTGGCTTTCATCCCCTCCTAATCGCTGGCAAACCTTTGTTGGAAATCGAGTCAGTAGAATCCAAGAAATCATTCCCTCAAACTCATGGCGCTACATTCCTTCTGCTTTAAATGCAGCCGATATTGCGTCACAAGGGGCCACCCCCTCACAGCTTATTTCACATGACATGTGGTGGAACGCACCGTCGTTTTTGTGGTCTCCCGAAAACGAATGGCCCGATTTTCATAAATCAAAAATGCCGATTAATTTCGGAGATATTAATCTGCAGGAAAAGCCAAATGTCTGTTGCAATGCGATAATTGACGTTAACTTCTTAGATCAGCTTCTTATCAAATATCCATCTATATCAAAAATTCAACGTATCATTTGTTATGTCCTTCGAATAGTTAACCTTTTTCAAATCCATTCCTATCAAAAACCCACTAATCCACCGGACCAAAAATTTATTTTTGAAAATATTGTTTTTCCTACCACCGGTGAGATGCAAAGTGCGTTATACCTTCTTATCAAACGCGTGCAAGGTTCTTGTTTTTCTGAGCTTTTTTCCGCGTTATCTAAGGATAAACCAATACCGAAACCTTTGCGAAAACTTTCACCTTTTCTTGATGAGAATAATATCATTAGAGTCGGTGGCAGATTACAAAAATCTGACCTTTTGTCTTATTCTGCAAAACACCCCGTCTTACTTTCGAGTAACCATCGTTTAACTACTCTTCTTATCGAGTCCACTCATCGACAATACCTTCATCCTGGGTTTAAAACATTACATAATCTGCTTTTACAGCAACAGCAAAGAACCATATCCAAGTGCTTGCAATGTTTTAGAATCAACCCTAAACCCTATAGACCGCCCATAATGAGTTCACTTCATCGAATCAATCAACTTAAACCTTTTTCGAGTGTAGCTATCGACTTTTGTGGACCTTTCTTTGTGATTCCTTATCGTTACCGTGGTTGTAACGCTTTCAAATCGTATGTCTGTGTGTTTGTCTGTACGGCCACACATTGCGTGCATTTGGAATTAACCATGGAACTGTCCACCGAAGGGTTTGTAGGTGCATTCCATCGATTCATTTCCAGACGTGGAAGGGTGACGCAATGCTGGTCAGTGCGTCCACCAGACTTTCTATTCGTTGGCATCTGGGACCCCCTCTCAGTCCACATTTCAATGGCCTGGCAGAAGCTGGCGTCAAAAGTTTTAAAACTCACTTTGTTCGAGTTGTCGGCGACCAGAAGTTGTCCATCATGGAAATGTCCACCCTTACATGTCGCATAGAAGCTGTACTTAATAGTCGCCCTTTATCTCCTGCCTCTTCAGACCCACACGATCTTCAACCTCTTACCCCTGGGCATTTCTTGACCCTTGAACCCCTTAATTCAGAAATTCCGTAGTCAGATTTGTCCGAGGTTCCCCTAAATCGGCTCTCGACATGGCAACTAATCCAAAAACTACATAATGATTTTTGGAAAAGGTATTCTGTAGAGTATTTGCATACGCTACAACAGCGACACAAGTGGGCTGATTCGTCCCCAAATATCAAATTAAATGATTTGGTTATTATAACGAGTGATCACATCCAATCACCTTTGAAATGGCCAGTCGGTCGGGTTCTCGAATTGCATCCCGGCGGAGACGGTCAAGTGCGTGTAGCGACGGTACGAACGGCTACCGGTGTTTACAAGCAGCCAGTTGTAAAACTGCGCCTCTTGCCGAATTAAAACTAATTTTCATTTTTCTACCTATTACCGGGTATTACAATAGGTTTTTCTTTATTTTTATTTTTATTGAATTTTTGTTTGTTTGTTTTGCCTTTTTCGGGTTTTCGTTATCTCTAAATAAACTTACGCTACTTTTCTGTTTTTCATTCATTTATATTTATCGGTCGATCATTTTTTCTTATATCTATATCTGTCCGGTTGATATTCTAAAATTGTGTGTTTTGGAGGGCAGTTATGTTAGCTCCCGCTAAATTTCGGGGTTGTTGACAGAGTACATTTTTCGCGCATTTCGACATGCGCAACAAGAATCAGATAGATCCTTTCTACCGCCTCGAGATAAATGGCGTGTTAATTACGTTCTCCAACTATTACAAATTTCTACACTTGAAAGTGCTCGATTTTGGTGTACTGAAGCATAGAACTGGAAACTTCAGCCCTTCAGCTACGTGGTGCCATCATTAGATCCAGAGAGGGGCCCCTGGAACGTGGAGAAATTGGCTGCAAACTGGTGAGTACTTTGTTTCTGATTTCCGTTGTGTGGTAACAGCAATTAACCTATGGACCTTTGATTATTTCGTGATTTCGTATCAATATATTTATGTTTGTTCGCGCTTTCATTTAATAAAATATATACAGTCCACTGCAGTTATCGTCTTTCTAACTGCGGGCAAACACCCACCTATCTGCAAAAAAATCAAAAATGAGTTAGGATCGAAAATGGCTTTAAATAGGTTACTTTCATCTGTTTAAAAAAAACACCCAAGTTTTTGTTCGAAAGTATTTTATTTTGAAAAACAAAAAAATATATTACTATGTACTCTTGGCAAGCATTTAAACTTTAAACTCTCTTTTCTCGAAATGAGTGAAAAAGTATATAGGTGAGTCTTACTAAGGAGGGCAGTATAGGTGTGCTACACATCTATTTGTACATGTCGTCTGTCTGTTCTTACTGTACTTTTACCGAGCGTGGTGTCGTTACATTTTTATTTCAGCACTGACGATTTACGTAACAAAATAGAAGATCGACCTTGAAAAGACCGATAGAAAATGAGAACTATTTGTAGGCAGAAGTCGCTTTTAGTGCGTGATATCCGTCATAGCCAAAGCTGCAATTTTTTTTGACAAACGCGTGCGTGACAGTTAACGGTACAGTTTGTGTTCGAAATTCTCAGGTTATCCAGTTATCGACTATTAATGAGTTGATTATTTATTTATTATTATTACAGTGTCTTTTTAGAAGTACTATGTCACAAGATCGACTAAAACATAGCACACGTTTTGACTTACTTTAATTTTTAGTGTTCCCGCGAGAAGAGGCGAGACGAGAGCAGGCCTTCTCTCGTGTCTCGTGATTTTTATTAGCTATAAAAAGTTTTTGAGACAACCTGTGTAAAGCTTTATTTATTTAAAACTGTACCTAAAATCCCAAGTGTTCGTTGATAAAATATTATTTTGTGTTTTGCCAATAACGTAACTCCTTAAAAATAATTATTGTATTTAATTCCTTTGATGAGAGCCGACGGCGGCGCGGCGATGATGAGGTAGCAAAGCAATATTTTTTATAGAGATAGCAATAGATATTTTTACACCTCTGTGAAGGACTATGGAAATAATTTGTGTTTTTTTTTACTTAAGATTAATGTGATAATGAAATTCATTAAAATTGATCCCTATAGCTTTGTCAACTTAGCATTATGCCTATAATAATCAGAAAATACCATTCTGGATTTAATTACGTTAAATTTTCTTTCACGCTTGCATCGAACTATTTGTTTGCAGGTAGTTAATTAAAGTCTCTGGTTTTAACATTATACTTAATTTTATTATTATACAATTATATTTAACTTCCAAGTAAGAGCGAAATTTGTTTTTCCAGTAAATATAGTTTTCAACATTAAAGAAGGCCTTCGTACCTGTTCTTATAATTCCTATAGAAGTGCTGATATAAAAGTTTTATCTATAGGGTTTTTCCGTACATTTTGACCAAGCAACCTAAGAGATTTTCGAGTAGATACTAAAAGATGAGTAATAGGTTTTATGTCTTAATTTTCTCTAAAGAATTTTCTGGCCAAAATATCTAATCCTTTTGGAAAATGTCAAATTTTGTTAGAAGGAATCTTTTCTTAATCGAAACACCCTACATTTTTAGATTTCTGTTTCTTTCTTATTTTAAAAATATTCACAGTATTTTCAAATATAACGCATTAATAACATAAATAATGCATTTATCAGAGCATATTTGTTGTCAAAGAAATATATGATAATTTTTGCATACCATTTATAAAAAAAAATAGTACATAAATATTTGCTTAACTCTATAATAGGTCAATACAAACAGATGGTAAATCATAAAAATTTATAAAACCAAACTTTTTTGCTCGAGAAAACGAGGGAAACGAATATCTCTCGACGAGAAGGACTTTCTCTCTCGTCTCGTCTCGAGCTTTCATTCGAAAGAAAATATCTCTCTCGTCTCGTCGAAAGAGGGCGAAACGAGACGAGACGCGAGAATCTTTTGTCTCGGCGGCAACACTATTTATTTTAGCTTTTAAAAACTGGATACCAAATTATTCTTATTATTTCTAAAAAGTTGTTAAGTGTACCTACGAAAACACCCCTCAAAAAAGCATAGATTTTGTTTTTTTTATACATACGCACTACCCTTATAACGAGTCACGACCCGCCACTGGTAAAAAAGGTATTTTTTATAAAAATATTAAATACGTCAGGGTTTAACTCTATTAGACTTTTACTTTTACAATTAAGTTTGTTGCCCTACAGCCCCTATAATAGTCTATCCCCCTTATCAACATGGAAGTCGCCTACAAACATAAAAATCGGTCCGTTGTGAAAGAAAGTTTTAAAGTCTGGACGAAGCGTGACTAACGAAATCTGGATGCGCTAATGCACTCTAAAGTGAAGTTGCTAAAGTTTTATTCAGAAGCAAAAAAATAACGTAAAAGAAAGTTAAGGCATAGTTTGCAAGTGTGTAGTTGTTTGAAAACATATGAAGCATTCAATACAGGATGAGTTCTAGGTAATAGTACAAAATCATAGTATCAATGCAGGAGAACAAAACATTACTATTTGTTTATGTTTGCCTTAGTTCGAAAGTTAACAGTTTAGAAGATACAGGGTGTTAATGTTATTTTTTAAATTTCAAATTTTGGCAAAAATTTTTTTGAGGTGTTTTTTGAAAAAAATTGGTGTATGGGGTTTTTTGGGTCGAGAAATACGAACGTGGTGTTATTTTTGATAGATTTTGTAGAGTGCGCCACTTGCGGTATCTCTCATGCCTCTAAGTTGGCATATATTTTTTGTGGGCTATTTATTACAAATCTGATACCATATTTGAAATCCTTGAAGTCTTTTATAAAAATAAAGTAAGGTTGTTTAAACTCTCAAGCCCAAAACATATTAAAAAAAAACGCAATTTTATAATCTCTTACGTGGTAAACCCAATTTTTTCCGAAGCCATGATGAGTATTTATGCTAGTCTAATATCATTGTATAGTGCAAAGTAGGCTATGAAAAAATAACGAATTGTCTAGCTACAAGCAAGTAACTGTCTATTTTAAAAGTGTATTTTTTGTTTGTTGTTCGTATCCCTCAATCATACTACTTAGAATTCGTGGGTTATGGGATAAGGCAATGAAACACTATTTATCTTTGCGACGTTTCGTCTTGTATTGAGACTTTTTCAACCGTCAGATTATTAATGTTTAGCCCTTAAGCTTATGCACCCAGAACACATCTCGCTGCTTTGCTTTGATAGTGGTACAACTAAAAAAATGCGTTTTTGCGTTTTCCGTAAAAACTAACTTCTCATTGTATTGTATATATTTTTACCACAAAATTTTCCTTATTGTCTATTTCAAGCATTGATTTGATTGATTTAATTAAAACAAAAAAAAATATAAATATTTGCCTTTGCCATTATTTTTAAAAAGCGTTTTCTAAATTATCATATTTCCAGTTATGCCACTATCAAAGCAAGGCAGCGATCTCCAGTCCAGCAATAACCATTTCATCTTGTTTTTGTCTTAAAACTTAATTAAGTAAACGGTTCTTTATGGATTTTTTTACAATATTATTCATGTAACAAATAAAATTTTTGAATTTTTTAAACAAAAACTGTACGGAAAAAAAACAAAAAACTACATTTTTTCGGCAAACAATAATAATTTCAAAAATAATTTTTAACATTAGGGTAGGTACCATCAATTTCGTTAACAAAAAATCTGTGTACCAAATCTGAATGGGAGAAAATGGTTTTTACAAAAAAAAGAAAATCTGTCGGCCCAAGCGCGGAACGGGGTAATTAACCCCCCTAGAAAAGAAAATATGAACTTTTTCCTAATAATTAAAGGGAAAACAGAAGAATTACCCCCTAGCAAAAAATATATTACAAAAAAAAATTTCATATATACTACCCCCCTAGATCTTGACCCAGATCCGCGCTTGTCGCGCCCAGCTAAATACTCAGCTAATTGTGATTCAAAAATGTAGTATTCCATTTTTTTAATAAAATAACAAGTTGAGGAGATAAAGGCTGTCAAAGAAACCTCCAAAATTGTATAAAAAATAATAATTTAAAAAAAAAATAATTTTTGCTTACTTATTCTTTTAAAAAATATTAATAATATTTTATTATTATGTCTCGCTACACAGAAAAAAAATGTCTGCAGTCAATGCAAATTGCTTTGATCCAAGAAAAAATCTGCTTTCCTATGCACGAAGACGATATTTTCTTAACAAAAAAAAACTATTCTCTTGAACTGCTGGTTTCCGTTGAAAATAAAAGTTGCCTTATCCAAGAAAATTGATTTGTTTTGAATGGAAGCTGCAGCCTTCTTGTTTTGAGTTAAAAAATTAAAAGTCTTGACGCAAAGTAAAGCTTTATTTGTATTAAGAAGATATTAGGAAGACATTTTATATCTTGCTTCAAAACCACTTTTTCTTCGCTAAAGGCAGTTTGTTTTAAACCAAAATAATTTACCAAAACGATAATTTTTTCCCAAAACACGCCGTTTTCTTAGATGAAAAGAAAAACAATTTGTTCTGAGACTTTTGCTTTTGGGTCAAGATAGTTTTTTCAAGAAAACTACTTTTCATAACTGAAGAGCTTCTTTTTTTCTGTGTAGAGAATTGCTGTTACTAACAAAAAATATAAAAAAAATATTGCGTTTAATATGGCATTCATAAAAGTTAATACCAAGAAAATAGTTTTTTCTAAAACAAATTAACTGACTAATTTTTTTTAAAATTATTTTTATTTAAATTTATTGCTCTTGTTCTAATACAGAACTTTACCCAATTCCATATTTTTAATGTGTTTTTTAAAAAGTTATTATCAAAAAAGTTTAAAAAATCGCCAACTTTGATGCTCTGTATCTCGACAAAGGAAGAGTTTTGACCCATGCATTATAGAAACTTTTGTATCAGATATGACCTCCTCTATCACTTGTTGGCCTATGACCCCTAAGTTATGGGACACCCTGTATATTATATAGAGCAAAGCTTTTACCGCGAATGAACTGAGCATGCAAATATTTATTGCGACAAACAGGCAATGTAAAGATATTTTATCAAAAGACTTAACAAAAAAAATACTAAGTAGATTTATGAACTCTAAACAACCAAAAGTTGACAACACTGGAATACCGTTTGCACCAATTTCGATTCCTAACAAACTGCACAGCGCAATGAATAATACATCGACTGTAGAGTTCCAGAATTTATAAATATAATTTTAAGGAATTTCACTAAACCGAACCGTTTTTTTGGATAGGTAGGGGTTTCGAAAACGGCACATCTAAAAAATTCAAAAAAGTTTTTTTGTGCGAACTGTAATTTTTCGATATTTTATCTCAATAGCAGGCGTAGAGTTGTACTTTTGCGCCCTAGAGGGCATTTAATAAAAATCGACATTTTAGATTGACTTCCGGAGCGAGTGCTTAAGATTATATTAAACGCCTGATACAAGGCCCAATGCACTTAGGTTGTGTGGGGATGGGAGAGTTTGCCGCGGGCTAATTTGCCGCGGGCCCATTTGCCGTGGGCCGTTTTGCCGCGGATAGAAGTCGACGCGGTCCGATTCGCCGCGGGGACTATTCGCCGCCGACGGGGTTTAGAAATGTAATTTTATTTATTTTGTGTAGTAAAATCAAATATTTTTTTGTTTTTTTTTTATAAATTAATATTGGGAAAATCTACTTTAAAAAAAAATATATTTTCAAAAATGATTTTTGTAAAAAAGTTTTAGTTTTTTATTAGTTAGTTATTAGAAAAAGCATTGTTTTCTTCAAAAAAAAAAAAATTGTGGCAGAAGTGTAAACTTCAACAAGGCGAAATTAATAATAGGGGCTTTCATCTATAATAATAGTGGACTGGAGCCGACTTCACCCGAATGAGCGTTACATAGCCGAGCATGACGGCTCAGTCCAATTCAGTACCCACAAAAACTGCTAAACGTGCCTAAAGAAGTTTACACTTCAAAAACCATTCTATTTGTATTGCATTTTTTTGCAAAATGTTGCTGGTCCATGACACTGGTTAGGATATGTTTGTGATCAATTGACCACGTTTAGGTTTAACACAGATTTTAATCTTCCAACAAGAGGACAGGCTATGATTTAAGACAAAATAAGTTAAGTTAGCTTAAACTTACAATAAAACATAATTATCGGGGCGAATTATCCCCGCGGCGAACTGTCCTCTAGTCAGGTTGTGTAACCATTAATATTTATTGAGTTTTACACGTTTTTTGTAGGAGAAATCGTACGCCGTCTTTTAGTAAAATATGTAAATTATAAAAAAAGGATATTAAATTTTATAGGGTAAGATATTTATTTACTATAATAAAATATTAAATACAATTTGTTTAGTTACTTATTTTCTGTTCGTACAAAAAATCTTGTTTGAACCAGTGTCGTAAAGAACATTTTGTCACTCAGCCTCCTTGATGCCCTTACAACCTTGTGCTTCAACAGCCTCGGGCAAAAATATGAATCTTCACACCCGGCGGCCCTTGGTACCAAGGGCGGATCCAGAGGTGCTTCCCCGGGGGGGGGGGGATCACTTTAGGTGACATTCTCTGTTGGTAAAAAACGCTATATATTTTTTTAAGCAGCAATTTATTGAATTAGTCAGTGGTTGTAATTTCGTTGATAACAACAATAGACACTTTCATGCGCCGCAGGCAAAAATTTTGAGTTTTTATTAGCAAAAACATTACTTTTTACTCATTTTTTGTATATTCAAAAAATTCTCGGGGGGGGGCAAGTGCCCCTAGTGCCCCCCCCTGGATCCGCCACTGCTTGGTACAAACATAACTATTTTATATATGCATTAAGTTTCCTATTTAAAAATTGTCGAACTTTTTTTGATACCAGGACTATGATCCGTAAAAGTAATTTTAAGTAAAGAGGATATCGGCACGTTACCTGTATAAATTTTATTTTTTGGGAATAATAAGAATCCATTTTTTTCACGTGTAATTTTTCATTACATTATCACACCCTGTACTTTATTAAAAAAATTTTTATGGTTTTAAAAATATATATAATATCTATCTTATAAAAATACTTTTCAATAATTTATTGATTCATTTAATTTTGGACGTTTTTCAGGTTTATTGCATACATAGATAAGCTTTCAAAATGTACTCTTGAAAAAAAAGTAGTCGTGTATAGAAAAATAGACAATTTGCCGTCGCCGATTCGTTGCAGCCGATTTGTCGCCGATCCAGACAATATGCCGCCGGCGCCGGTACAACTTACGGGCGTCGCGCTCGCCACGCCTTTTTTAATTTGTGCATCGATTATCGAATTTGTTTTAGTCGTCACACATTTCTATAATTTTATCTAAAGAAATGCAGTGCTTATTGCATTTTCAAAGATAGTTCCCTGCAGAACAAGGGCGTGTTTTATTTCTGATTTATGCATATCGAAAACTCAAGAAATTCCAATCCAAAACTAATTTTCCTAATTTCTAATATATACCCGGCTTAATTTGAAATTACAAGAGCCTGGAAACTTGTTCTCGAAATGAACGTTTTCCAGAAATTGCTGGAATTTGGTATGAAGTAATTTTCACTAAAGTTGAATTAGGCAAAGATATTCCCTGAATTGTCTCAGTTGGAATTTTGATGGGTAATTACGATATCGATTTAGATTATTAGAAGTTTTTGCCATTTGCTTATGAATATTTTGTAACATATTTTACTTATCCAATACAAATAAAAATTAGAATGATGCGTCAGAGACATATTTAAAGATGATCGAAATTTAACCCTTGTTACATGTCAAAGTGTGATCTAATTTTGATGAGTAATTACGATATCGATTTGAATTTTTTTACGTTTTCTTAAAATGCTTATAAATATATCATAGAACATTTTAATGTTATCCAATATTAACAAAACTTGGAAGACTGCGTCAGTTTTAATTTTGAAGTAAATTACTACCTACATTATTCAAGGCAAGATTTTTAAAATCGAAGTTCTAGAACCATTTTATAATACTTTTGGGCAAATGATCTTTCTCCTATTTCGTCCCGCCTGATCCGAATATGGGTCTGTCCTTAAATTACGTAACACAAAAATTCCTAAATTGTCACTCCCCCACCCCATTGTAATGCACCTGTAACGAAACCGCTGACCCCCCTACAAAATTACGTAAGGTTTGCTACCACCTCCCTACTTAATTTTTTTTAAAGAGATAAAATAATCTTTTACCCTTTCATACTGTAAAAAAATAAAAGGATATTGAGAGGATCTGGTTTAAATTAGCGCCGTTTAACCAGCGCTGTTCAAAATAGCGCGTTATGTTATAGCTCTGTTTTAAAATAGTGTGTAACAAAATAGCGCGGCTTTAAAGTGGCGTATCACGAAATAGCTTTGGTATGAATAGCACCACTATCAAAATTGCGCGAGCGCTAGTATCAAAATAGCGCGTAACGAAGTAGTGCTGTTCTAAAATAGCGCTGTTTTAAAACAAAGCCAATATCGAAAACAAAAACAAAACTTTACCAGACACAACCTGACGTAGTATGACTTGATCTAACCCGACAACCTAACCTAACCTGAGAACATAACCTTAGCTGACAACCCAACCTAACACAACAACATAAAATGTCAGGTTGTGACGGGTTCGGTTCGCTTTTTATTCGATATTGGCGTTTTTTAAAACAGCGCAATTTTGTTACTGGCGCTATTTCAAAACAGCGGTCTTTTGTTACATTCTGTTTTAAATCAGCGCCCTTTAATTACGCGCTATTTCGATACTGGCGCTATTTAAAATGATTTATATCTTCAAAACTTGTCAGTCATAATATTTGAAAAAATCGTATATATCTCAAAAACGACAGCAGCTACAGTGATGTGGTTTTCACAAATTGATCTTAAATTTCATTTTTAACTAAAATAAAATTGCATAAAAAAATTGTATTCAATATTTAAATGTTTAATATTTTTTTACGTTTATTCTCTACATTGGCCGGGGAGACAATGCGCATTTTTTAAATGTGTTCTTTTTTAAAAATTTTAGCGAAATTTTAATTTTAGTAATGGAGTCGCCTAGTCTAATTCTTTAGCTTTCCAAGAAGCAAAAAGTCTTTGAAATCGGAAAGGAAGTCGTGGGATCAAAACCCAAAAAAATATTCAGTGTTTATCACTCTATAGAAATGGCTCTGTAAGCAAATATCTTAATACGCGTTGGAACACATTAGTCTATGGACAAATCGGCCTAAAAGGGGGTTTCGTGTGCAAGTCGTGACAACTTTTTGCCGATAAGCCAAGTTTATTAGGGGCACTCCATAGATCAGGTTTTGACTTGTCATTCTGGTAAATGCGTTTTTTTACGATGTATCTTTCTTAAAAATAGTCGTAGAGGGTTGCGAAAAATGGCAAGTGAATCAGCAAACAGCCGCAATAAAATAACTTTCTATTATATTTTTTAAAATTTTGCTTCCTTTTTTTAGAAAAAATAAAATACCTGAATTTTTTTTTTTTTTGTATGGCTAGTAAAGTTTAACCTACATTTTTATTAACAACAAAGCAAAATTTGAAAAAAAAGTTTAAATAAAAGTTTTAGAATGAACATTTTTCTTTAATTTGTTGTATAAAAGTCTTATATGAATGTATATTTTATATTTGTTTCAATAAAAAAACCATTCCTTGTCACCAAAACGACTATCGAAGGTGTATTGCCGTACGCGGAAGGCAGCGCGCGGCTTTACGCAGCTGAGCGTCTGGTAAAACAGATGATTTCTATTATTATTGTTATCGTTGTTTGATGGACATTACGGACCTATTGCAATAGTGCCAGGCACAAATTGTGCCGGGCACTATATTGAGTGTTTCTCATTATAAGAACAGCTATGTCCTTTCAAAATTAGGCCTTGGGGTATTATACGAGCCGGATTTAATAGTGACGCCACTATTAATGGAAAATAAACGACGGGATTTATAAATTCGACTTTGGTATGTCAATTTTAAAAGATCAACTGTCAGTTTGTAATGCGAAACTGTCAATATAGTGCACAATTTGTGCCTGCCACTATTGCAATAGGTCCCTATTCTCAAACAACGTTGTTATTGTTATTCAAGTGAATGTCAATCGACGAAAGTTTTACAATATAGTGCAGGTGCTAGAGATAGTTGAGTATGCAAAATATGAGGACCGCACTTTGACAATGGATCCTAGCTGAGAATAGGTCACAGACTAACGATTTGGATGTTGCCGGGCAAGTTTTTTATTATCCCCCCTCATTATATAGTCGTGTTCGAATTTCTAAAAATGTATCTAAGTTGACGCCCTAAAGACACAATGACATAGAAATGGATCAAAAATGTGTAAAATCTAATTTAAAAATAAAATTATATTAGTTTTTTAAATTTTACCCCCCAGAATCCCCAAGCCCTGAAATTTTGAGATTTTTTTCAAACTTTCTTAAAAACTAAGCTTAGGGAAAAATATGTACTAATCTTTATTGTAGACCATAAAATTTCCTTTTCAACATTCAATAAGACAGTGGGGAACGACTTATGAAAACTCTCCAGCGGCGTCCGTTTATTGAGGTAAAAAGAAACATGTTTATTACAGGTTTCACCCGATTTTCTTAAAAACCGAGCTCTATATCAAAAAATATAATGCACACTTTGTTATAGACAATAAAATTGCCTTTTAAATGATGTATAATAAGACAATGGTAGTTTTATCTATAACAATTTAAGGGCGTCCGTAAATGAAATCAATTTTTAAAAATCACTAATTTTCTCAAAAATTAAGCTGTTTGGAAATAGTTATTTACCTGTGTGAAAGTGACCCTTTTCCGCACGAACGGCAGTTACACGAACGACGCGAAGCGGAGTTCGGAAAGGCCGTTAAGGGCGGAAAAGACACTTTCCGCGCGTGTTAGGTACAATATTTTTCCTACTTGCGTAAAAAACTTCTTCCTACATAATGTATTTTGTATTTTTATTGACAAATTATGTTTTCGTTTTAGTTTTAAAATTCATGTTCATTACTATAATTATTTTATTTTTATTTGCTTTCATGAAATCACCAAAAAAGGTAGCGTGCGTCAAAAAAAAAATACGCCGTGCCAAAAAATTTTTTTACGCACGCCGTGCGCAAAAATTTTTTTTACGCACTCTAACTTTTTTAAAAATTTTGTAAAATAATTCCAAATTGATATTCAGGCACTCTATTATTTTGGTGTCATTTTGACATTAATTAGTGACAAGCTATTTTTTCGGATTGTGTTATTGTTGTTACTATGGGATTAAAAATACAAACATTGCAGCAAGTGTCATTTCAGCGTTATTTTCGGTTTATCTACAAAGTTTTCTTTAAAATGGATTTCGACGACAGCGATATTGAACTTCCAGACAGTATTTTGAATGACGCAGCATCGGCGAGGGAGGAATTAGTTCCAGTCCCGCCCGAGATACGAAAAAGAGTACCACGCTTTTGAAGATTGGTTAAAAGCAAAGAACACTTTATCGCTAAAAGAAGAGGTATTTTTGGCCTATTTTTCTTATTTGTCAAAGAGTTTCGTGCCTAGCACGTTATGGTCAAAATTTTCAATGCTTGAAATGT
Source organism: Aspidapion aeneum (assembly GCA_963576565.1). Taxonomy (NCBI): domain Eukaryota; kingdom Metazoa; phylum Arthropoda; class Insecta; order Coleoptera; family Brentidae; genus Aspidapion; species Aspidapion aeneum. The sequence continues at coordinate 96,959,160 of OY755043.1, forward strand.
GTATAAGACTACGAAAAAATATAGATATTGGGCGATATTATAACTTAATATCATTTATTAAACGAAAAAATGTCGGTTTTAAACCAAAAAAGTCTCAAGTACTGCAAAAAAATGAGACCGATAAATTTTTGAAAGACGCTCCCGGTGAGATTTATTTAATGAACAAGGTGGCCACAATATTCGGCATTGCAGGAGCCTGCCGAAGAGCGGAGTTAGCTAATTTACAAGTATCCGACATCAGAGAGAAAGGCGACATCCTGGTGGTAACAATTTCAAACACTAAGAACCATACTTCAAGGAGTTTTGTGGTCTGCGATCCCAACAAAGACGATATAAGCTATATCAACATCTACAAAAAATACAAAAATTTGCGACCACCTGACACACCGCACCAACGGTTCTTTGTTTCCTACCATACCGGTAAATGCTCGAAGCAAGTGGTTGGTATAAACACATTTGGCAAGATCCCCGGTAACATCGCCGGGTTTCTTAAGCTGCCAAATCCGGAAACTTATACGGGCCATTGTTTCCGACGATCTTCTGCCACAATATTGGCCAATGCCGGAGCAAATATAACCAATTTGAAGCGACATGGTGGCCGGAAGAGTGCGTCAGTAGCCGAATCCTATGTGGAAGAATCCGAGGAAAACAAGAAAAAAATTGCAACGCAAATTTTGCAGAAAAAAAGTGACACAAATCAGGAGACAGGAGAACGCCAACCATCCACCTCAGTACTACCCTCCACCTCAGAACTACCATCCACCATAGCACTTCGATCCACATCAGTGCAAAGAAGCACGAATGCAGAAGCAACGACAGTGTTTCCATCAATGACGAGGACTAATACATCGATACAATCTGAAAACCTAACAAAAGTGGCGGCGTCAGCATTAACATTACAAAATGCGACGCATTGCACGTTTAATTTTCACATTATGCGTTAAACTTTTTTAATTTTTCGAGTAGTTTTTAGTTTTTTTTCACTGTTTCCGTTACAAATAAAAATATAAAACAAAAAAAAGCAAATGCGTGCGTAAAAGTGCACTTTTACGCACGCAAGTAGGAAAAAAATTATTTCGCCGTTTATTGTAGAAAATAAAATTTCCTTTTTAACAATGTATTAGTCAGTGGGGTCAGGCTAATGACAAACTCTCCAGCGGCGTCCGTTTATTGAGAAAATATAAAAAAATTTAAGAAACCACATAGGTTTTAGCCGATTATCTGAAAAACCAAGCTCTCTATCAAAAATTGTGACCCATAGTTGATTGTAGACAATAAAATTTCCTTTTAAACGTGTATAATAATGTAAGATTTATCTTCATATTAAAACTTACATCAATTTTTACAAATCACCAAACAAATTAATTCTGTTACAAGTTTTTTCCAATTTTCTTAAAAATGTGTTTTATACTTTATTGTAGGAAATAAAATTTTCTTTTTAACAATGTGTAAGTCAGTTGGGTTTAATTAATGACAAACCCTTCAGCGACGTCCGTATATGGGGGGTCAATTAAAAAATAAAATAAATAAAATCATTTTTGTCACTTGTTTCAGTCGATTTTTTTTTCGAATATTAAAAAAAAATACATTTTTTAAAAAGTATTGTTTTAATACATTTCAAATCAAGTATTTTAATCTTTGTTGTATTAAAATCGGATAAAAAATAAAAAAGATACAATTTGTTTTTAAATATGCTTTTCCGCCATATTGAATCCGCCATATTTAAAAAAAAGCGCGATTATCACAATGACAATAAGTCAAAACCTGATCTGCTAGGTATGTTAAACAAATTTAAGTTACTTTCAAAAAGTTTTTATGGTTTTCATTAAAAGCATAATTTTTAAATATACCCCAAAACCCCTAATTTTTTCTAGTTATTTGGACATAACTTAAACACTAATCAACGCATTGGAACAATTTGAATAAAGAATCAAAATAGCTATCCTTTTTATATAAACTTTTTTTTTGTAGCTCCAATAGCTTTATAAATAAAATAAAAAAAATATTTAAAAAAATTACCTTTTCTTTTAATTTTTTTATTTTTTTTGACAAATACAAAAAAGACATATTTTCTGACCAATACATTTTTAAGTACATTACAAAGCAAGTATTTTAAACTTTGTTCCATGAAAATGGGATAAGAAATAAAAAAGTTACAATTTTTTTAAAGATACGCCTTTCCGCCATTTTGAATCCGCCATTTTGAATCCGCCATATCTTTCAAAAAACGCTTTTACCAAAATGACAACAAGTCAAAACCTGATATATGGGATGCCCTTAACAAAGTTAGCTTATCGGCAGAAAGTTGGCACGACTTGCACACGAAACTTGATTTGTCCATAGACTACATCGTATATTTTGATTTGCGCCAATATTTTGATAAGCGGCATTTTGAATATGCGCTATTCAAAAAAGCGCTGCATCATGGCAATGTTATGAGGTAAAAACGGACAAAATTGAAATAAAATCAAAGAAACGAAATAGGCATTTTTAAGATCTCTGATTATTAAAGTTTTGCGGCTTATCATTGTATCTAGATTTTTTTTAGAAACATTTTCTGAAATCACCATAAACCTGCTATAGACTGCTGTTTAATTCATTCATTAATTATTATTTCATTAACCGTGTTATTTCTTTTTTGTTTGCTGCTTTTGAGAATTAAAAAACAATTTTTTTTATGTCGCAATTTTTTTTTTTAAACTAAAACACACAAAAAATTTTTAGGATGTTATACATTGTTTTATGATAAATTTTAACAGGTTTTAAATAATGTAGGCAGTATATACAGGATGGTCCCGGTTGTAAGGGAATTTAATAAATAATAAACTTATGCTTGTACGAATCTCGTATATCAAGAAATCGTCTCTGCGCCACAGAAAAGTTAACAAAAAGCTTACCCAAGTAGGTTCTGGGAACCGTGGAAAAATACTCTATATGTGTACAAAATTTGGTAAAGAGGTAAAATTATTTGGAAATCCTTTTATGCCTGGTCTATATTACTTAATTTAATTTTTAAAACCGCAATTCGCTAGCTGATGAAGTTCAAAAGTTGTAATTATTTTTTACCAAGCCCCCCTTTTATGCCCTTACAAATTGTCCACTAGTACAAAAAACAAGTGTCCTTTACTCTGAGCTTTACAAAGAAAAAAAATATTCTAAATATTTGTTTTTGTTTTTACTTTTGTTTCGTTTCTCACATTTTTGTTAGTAGATATTTTTGAAAATTTAATTCTGGGGTACATCTAGGGTAGATCTAGGGTACGTACCCTAGACGTCCATGGGGCGTACATAGAAAATCAAATTAAAATACAGAAAGTGAGGGATTAGGACTAGGTACCGTTTAAAATACTTCCGGTTTCCCGCACGTTCCTACTTTGGAGTGGATAGTCCAGTTTTACCTCGAGGCTTGAAGTCTCGATAGGTTTGAAGTTTGTTTTGCTTGATTTAATATTTAAGTACCGTTAAATGTTAACTAGTGTACGCTATTTATTAGCAAAATCCTTTGTTAAATGTTCGGAAGCGCATATCTAAAATGAACTTAAAATGCACGTACCTAGTGTATGTACCATGGACGTACACATTTGTACGTCCACAGTACGTATTTTATTGGTCCCGTGAATTACCGGCGTAAAATATATGTAAAATGTACGTAGCTAGTGGACGTACTATGTACGTATACAATTGTACGTACATAGTACGTACTTTATTGGTCCTGGGACGTACCAACGTAAAATGGACATAAAATTTACGTCCCTGGGATGAAGTGTGCGGTCTGGGATATATATATTACTCTATTCTATTTTTTATTCTGATCGTGATATCTCCATCTGTGTTTGTTATGATTTTAGTTTTAGTGTAGTTTATACTTCAGCCTATATTTTTAGCTGCTATATCCAGTTCTAAACAAAGGATGTGCGGAAATAAGTATTTATAAACTCAGTATAACTTATGCCTGCACACACACAGGACACCAAGGGCAAGTGCAAGAAAAATACCTTCTCGGTCATTTTACATCCAGTTTGGGCCCCGCGGAGTTCCCAACAAATAAAAAAGGAAAAATGACCTTGAATTAAATATTTATTTCAGTGCAATCAAAATTAATAAAAAAAATTAATAAATAAAACAAATATTTATATATTTTAAATTTATTTTTTTAAACTAGTTAAGCAAATATACATTTTTTTAAAAATAATATTAGCTCACACATATACTATACTATAGTAGGAGCTATGGTGATCCTAATTTTTTCGCAAAAAAAAAGTTGCTCCGATTTCAAAAATTTTTATATATGTTAGGAAATCTAATATTGCAGTACGGCAACGCCGCTTTTAGGCTTGTAAAATGATTCCATAGCATGACATCTTGTTGTCACAAGCAAAAATTTGTTTTACGTTATTTTATATTTAAATAAATGAGATACAGTCCAAAATAATTGTGCAGTTTATTCCTGGTAACCACCACGACATCACAGGAAAGCTAGCCCCCAACCATTGGTCCTTCGAGCCGGATATTTTCCCAGAAAACAACACTTGGTAAGAGCTGTCCAAATCGCCATTATAAATAAGAAGTCAGTCACTCCTTGAATTGTTCCCTTATTTCCTTAATAAAATAAACCTTTCTACCTAGTTTTAGGATTGTTGAAATTTAGACAGGTTATTGTTTTCGTGATTTATAGTAGTAGTTTTGTAAAAATTGCATAAAAAAAATCATTAAAATCACAAATAAAGTAGCATAATCCATGTTTATATGGCGATAAGGTCGATTTTTGCTTAAAATTTCATTAGTTTTTAACCAGTCATAAACCTTATGTAGTGTCATGCTTTGGATCGAAGTCTGCTAAACTCGTTAATAAGAGTGAAAGCAAAAGTATTTTAATTACAATTTCGCTAAACTTTTTAAAGTAAAGCATATTTTATCAAGCTTTTTAAAGCAAAATACCAATTTATTTTTGACTTAATTAGGTTAGCGCTTTTCCTCATGGCTTTTGCCTAGAAAAAGGTGCAACTCAGTGCAGGAAGCATATTTCAAGTATATAGTGTAATAAAGAAAATACAAAATCTAGTAGTTAGTTGTGTTTTTATTATTATTTAATCAAAACATGTCTTCTATCGGTATTTCACCAGAGGTTGAACTCTCAACCATAAAAAGATCTCGAACAGTTTTAAAATCGGAAATGACTCGGTTTGAAAATTGTCTTGATGAATTTTATAATAAAGGTCGATCAGAGAGTTATCTAAGGACCCGACTTGCGAGCTTTGAAACCATCTTGTCGAGATTTGACAAAGTGCAAACTGAGTTTGAAAACTTGCTTTTAAGCGATTTTTCTGATGATTTTAATGAGGCTGTACAGCTGGATGAACGTGGAGAATTTGAATCACGTTATTACGATGCCTTAGAAAAGGCTAATCAAATTCTCTCTACATTCACCAAAAATACGCCATTGCCTACACTAAACCCGGTGCAGTCGACCGCAGCCCATACGCTGCAAAATGGTGAAAGCGACGGGTTACGGCCAGGGTCCCTGCCTATGTGGCCTGGTACAGGGACAGGAGATGCACATCATGCGATGTTGCCGAGTGCAGTAAATCTTCCCCGACTCTCTATACCGGTTTTTAGTGGCTCGTACGGGGATTGGCAAAGATTTAGAGATTTGTTTGTTTCATTAGTTCATAATAATAGAACAATAGCGAACGTACAAAAATTCTATTATTTAGAAAGCGCACTAAAGGGGGTCGCAAAAGATATAATAGCGTCTTTAAGCCCATCGGATGCAAATTATCCGATAGCGTGGGATTTAGTTATGCGCAGGTACGAAAATAAAAAGGTCTTAGTTGATGCCCACATCAAAGAAATTTTAGATTACCCATCTTTTAATAAAGAATGCTATAAGAGTTTGCGTAATTTTTTAAATACATTTTTGAAAAATTATCGCGCTTTAGAAAATCTGGGCGAAAATGTTAAAGGTTGGGATAGGCTTTTAGTACATATATTGGTGTCAAAAATTGACAATGGGTCAAAAAAGGACTGGGAAATTTGTGCTAGAAAACTTGATTCTCTCGCAGTAGACAAATTCATTGAATGTATGGAAGAAAGGTGTCAGCTTTTAGAGTCATTAGATACCAAAGCTAACATTTCTGTTTCTTCGAATCAAATCAAAAACACAAGGGCTTATGTGTCAAGCTCAAGTGATATGAGTACTTATAAACCAAAATGTCATTATTGTAAAAATTTACACTCCATTTTCTATTGCGATGAATTCAAAAAATTGCCAGTTAATGATCGATTGACGCAACCTAAAAAATTAAGACTTTGCACGTGTTGCCTTCGTTATGGGCACAAAACAACTGATTGCAAGGGCTATGGTTGCAGAATTTGCAAGGAAAAACATGCAACGATTTTACATCAATCGCGTGACCAATCAGGTTCGCCAAAACCGGAGGCTACAAAAACCTTAGTTGTCGAAAACAAACGGAAGGAGTTTCTAAGTCGGAACAAAAACCGGAGGAACCCGCTGAAACGAACAGCATTCAAGCAAATATCGTAGCTCATCCGTGTCAAAATGTAAATACCTTTAATTTGCTGTCAACTGCTCTTGTCAATGCAAAGGACAGCCAAGGAAATTCAATTCAGTGTCGAGTTTTGCTAGATAACGCCTCGCAGTCAAATTTTGTTACCGAGTCGATGCTCAAAAAACTAAATTTAAAGGTTGAAAAAGTAAATTTGCCCGTAATTGGCATAAATGAAGTGACCACAAACATAAGCCAAAAGGTTAAAATCAGCATTTCCTCTCAAAATTCGCAATACAGGGCTAATTTAGATTTTTACGTTTTGCCAAGTATTACAGAATCAACACCTCAAGTATATTTTGATACAGAAAAATTAAACATTCCCTCTGAGTTATCATTGGCAGATCCTGAATTTAATGTGCCCTCCAAAATTGACATGCTTTTGTGCGTCGAAGTTTTTTATGATATGCTTTGCGTAGGGCAGATTAAATTAGGAAAAAATCTTCCTATTTTGCAAAAAACTTTGCTAGGTTGGATCGTAGCTGGAAAAGTACCTTATAAAAACCAAAAAATTAAATCTGACGTCATGCTAACTCAGTGTTTTTTCACGAAAAATCGGACTGATCATTTTGATTTGCAAAAATTTTGGTTAGTGGAAGAGGTAGAACCTCATCCTCGCTCAAAAATGAATCAGGAAGAGATTGAGTGTGAAAGTTATTTTTCTGAAACCACGGTTCGAGATGAAAATGGCCGATTCATAGTCAAGTTTCCTCTAAAGGTAAATCACACGGAATTAGGCAATACCGAGGAAATTGCGATAAATAGATTTTATTCTATCGAAAGACGATTATTAAAAAACCCAGACCTAGCTGTAGCTTATAAGGATTTTATGAAAGAGTACGAAGAGCTAAATCATATGTCGGAAATTCCATTCCATTCCATCCGCATCACTGTGTTCAGAAACCGGACAGCACAACGACTAAGTTGAGGGTAGTCTATGATGCAGCATGTAAGTCAGTACCAAATAATCTTTCCTTGAATAGTGTTCTTAAAGTAGGGCCTACAATTCAAGATGACTTGTTTTCCCTCTTACTTAGATTTCGAAAGCATAATGTTTGCCTCATCGGTGATCTCGCAAAAATGTATAGGCAAATACTAATTGAAAAAGACGAACGGAATTTGCAGCGTATTGTCTGGAGAGAATCACCAGACCAAGAATTAAGACACTATCAGTTAAATACATTAACTTATGGCACAGCTCCAGCATCCTACTTAGCTACGCGATGTCTAAAGCAAATTTCCATTGATACTCAGAAAACCTATGTTTCTGAAAGTCGAATAATTGGATCTGATTTTTACGTAGATGATCTCTTAACTGGTGGTACAGATGATCAATCAGTCATTACGTTGAGAAAAAATATTTGTAAAATATTATCCGATTACGGTTTCGAACTACGTAAATTTCAATCAAACTCAGCTGCAGTACTTGAAGACATAGCTTTAGACTATCAAGGTGCCTCAAAATATTCAATCACAGATGATTCTAGTGTCAAGACATTGGGAATTTCATGGATACCCTCCCAGGACGTATTTGAGTATAACTCACAGCTAATTTCTACTTGTTCTGAAAAGTGTAGCAAGAGAACAATACTTAGTTTCGTTGCTAAAATTTTCGATCCTTTGGGAATTCTTGGTCCTATTTCAATTCGAGCAAAGCTAATCATTCAAAAACTTTGGATGTTAAAACTCGACTGGGACGATGATATTCCTAATGATTTGCTTAATGAGTGGTTAGAACTTAAGAATGAAATTTCCCAAGTGGGTTCGATGCATATCCCTCGACATGTTTTAGTCCAAAACCCAAAAATAATTGAGATTCACGGATTTTCCGATGCCAGCGAAAAGGCATATGCTTGCTGTATTTTCTTAAAATCAACAGATTTTAGCGGTAAATCAGAATGTCATCTTCTTTGTGCAAAATCGCGTGTGAGTCCTCTTAAATCAGTCAGCTTGGCAAGACTCGAATTGCTGGGCGCCCTTTTGCTTTCTCGTTTAATTGCAAAATGCGTTGAAGCTTTAAATCTCAAAACACAACGTATGTTTTTATGGACAGACTCCACGATCGTATTATGTTGGATCTCCAAAGAGCCTAGAACATGGAAGACGTTTATCTCAAATAGAGTTGCAGAAATTCAGCAGCTTACAAAAATAGAAGATTGGAACCATATAGCATCACAAGATAATCCTGCGGATATCATTTCACGCGGTTCCAGTCTCAAGGATTTAATCAATTCAGAGTTGTGGCTACATGGTCCTAAATTCTTGGTTAATACTGACAATTGGCCAAAAAATTGTAATATATTTAATTTTGCTCAGTCTAAGAATGTGCCTGAGTCAAAAATCTCATTAAAGGTTGAAGTATTACCCGAATTTAACATTATTTCGAAATTTTCTGATCTTTTCAAATTGATTCGTGTTACTGCATTTGTAATTCGGTTTTACAATAATTTAAAATATTTTAAATATATCGAAAAAAGACGTGTTGGATGTTTTACTATTTTTGAAATCGAGAGTAGTCTTATGTGTCTAATAAAAATAGCTCAAAAACAATCTTTTTTAATTGATTTAGACAATTTGCAAAAATTTGGAATTGTGTCGAACAAAAGTAATTTGAAGTCTTTATCGCCAATTATTGACAAAGAAGGCATCATAAGAGTAGGCGGTAGATGCCAAAATTCTAAAAATCTGGATTATGACGGAAAGCATCCAATACTTTTACCATCAAAACACGCGTTAACGAATTTGATAATTGATTTCGAGCACAAACGTAGCTTACATGCCGGTGTTCAGGGTACGTTGGCACACGTACGTCAGAAGTATTGGCCGATAAACGGTAAACAAATAATAAGAAATTTTGTACGCAAGTGTATTTCATGTTTTAAAGCAAATCCATATACTTATGTTGAACCCCAAATGGGAAACTTGCCAAGTTACCGAGTAACATCTGCGCGTGCATTTCTTCGGGTTGCTGTTGACTACGCAGGGCCTTTTATTTTAAAGGACGGTAAGCTAAGGACAAATAGGACTATAAAGGGCTATATTTGTGTATTTGTTTGCTTAGCTTCCAAAGCTTGCCATATAGAGTTGGTAACAGATATCTCAAGTGATGGTTTCTTAGCTATTCTAAAAAGATTTGTAGCCCGAAGAGGCTTTTGCACTGCGATATATTCCGATAATGCGACATGTTTTGTTGGTTCTAACAACGAAATGCTAGCGTTGCAAAATTTAGTTTATAAAGAGCGATTTCAACACTACCTAAATGAGTCAAAGATAGAATGGCATTTTCAACCGCCACGTTCTCCACATTTCGGTGGATTACATGAGGCAGCTGTGAAATCCGTAAAACATCACCTTAAGCGTATTCTTAATAATACTCTTCTAAATTACGAAGAATTTTATACTCTAGCCTGTCAGGTTGAGGCAATTTTAAACTCTAGGCCTCTCGTTCCCTTGTCTTCCGATCCTGGTGACTGTGAAGCATTAACGCCAGCTCATCTGATCATTGGACAATCATTAACAGCTTTACCAGAAAGAAACCTGATGGAGACGAAGATGAACTTCACAAAACGCTATTTAATGCTGCAGAAAATGGGGCAGCATTTTTGGAGTCGCTGGGTGATGGAGTATTTGAATCAACTCCATCAACGAAACAAGTGGCATGGTTCAAGGTCTAATGCTCCAAGTCTTGATGTTGGCCAACTGGTATTGATGAAAGAAGATAACATTCCTCCAATGGTTTGGCCCTTAGGGCGAATTTGTGAACTACATCCTGGTGCTGATAAAGTAACACGGGTAGTCAGCATTAAAACAAAAAATGGGATCTTCAAGCGCGCTGTTGCAAAGATTGTCCCACTACCAATTGATTATCCAGAGCTATAACCACAACTGTTTCCAGAATTCGACGATTTTTGATATGTTATAGATTTAGTTTATAAGCATATATATATTTGTTTTGTTCATAATTTTTAAACTTTTGAAAGCCTAGCCTTTCAAGAGGGGGACTATGTTAGGAAATCTAATATTGCAGTACGGCAACGCCGCTTTTAGGCTTGTAAAATGATTCCATAGCATGACATCTTGTTGTCACAAGCAAAAATTTGTTTTACGTTATTTTATATTTAAATAAATGAGATACAGTCCAAAATAATTGTGCAGTTTATTCCTGGTAACCACCACGACATCACAGGAAAGCTAGCCCCCAACCAATATATCTTTGCGTTTCAGATGATTTTGAAACTTTTTTGTTGCGCCGTCTGTCTGTCTGTCTGTCTGTTTGTATGTCTGTCTGTCTGTCTGTCTGTATGTCTGTCTGTAAAGACCAACGCGCATAACTCAAAAACCGCTTGGCCGATTTTAATGAAATTTGGTACCTAGGCTGGGTCTTGGGTCGAGATGGTCCCATTTAAAAATGAACAAAATCCAAATAACACAAACAAAATAAAAGAGTGGGGGTGGATTTCAAAAATTAGAGTTTATGTGAAAATATGGCGTGTGTGATATCAAACGAAACGTAATTGAGCCTGCAGTTAAACAAAATACATTTTAATTTATTTTAAAAAAAGGGTGGGGGTTTATTTTAAAATTTAGAATTTAAGTGAAAATATGGCGTGTGTGATATCAAACGAAAGGTAATTTAGTCCGAAGTTTAACAAAATACATTTTAGTTTTTGTTTTTTTTAAGGGTGGGGTAGATTTCAAAGGTAATTTAGTCCGGAGTTTAACAAAATACATTTTAGTTTTTGTTTTTTTTAGGGGTGGGGTAGATTTCAAAAATTTGAGTTTTAGTTTTAGTTATATTAGCTCACACGTACACTATAACTATAGTACCTAGTATGAGCTTAGGGGCCCATATATTGGCAGAGTTTTTTTTTGTAATATTAATCAAGTTTTTGATTTGGATAAATTATATATCTGGTTATTGCAATATCTTTGTTTCTATGTAAACAAAATAGGGATCTAGCAAGAGTTTAATTCGGAACCAAAAAGGAACAACAATAATAATAATTATTCAAAGGGCAATTACGTTTGACAATGAAGGTGCTAAATACGAGCAAGCCCCTTTCTGCTATTCAAATAATAGCATTTTCTAGCCGCGCAAAAGAAGCATTGTTCTGGAATACCCGCTTGTGGGAAATCGGGAAATGGGCACAAAGACACTTGCTATCATGTACCTACTAAATACTGACAGACTTTTTATTAGGACCAACCAAAATTAAGAATTTAACCATACAACAATAAGATATCGGTAATTATTTAAATAAATTAAAAATCTCCTGACCATCAGCAAACAGCAGGATTTTCAAAAAAACTACGACATGATTAAAAAACCAACTAAAACTCAGTTCCACCAAACTGGCTAAAATAAAGCAAAAATGTGAAATATCTCTTATTGAGAAACAACACATTAGGCAAACTTTTATAAACCATCAAAATATTATGCAACTCACTAAAAAATTTGCAATTTATTTTCAGAAAATTAAAGAATGCTGCTGAACTCCAAAATGGGTTAATTGATATGAAACATAACATTGTAAAAAATATAGTAATATGTAAAATTCATATTTTTACTTTCCTAGCCCCTGCAGCAATGGCTAGAGAAAACATTATTTTCGACTAACTTTTTTTTTCAGATAAAGCTGCAAATGTGATATTTGGGTGTATTTTGACCTTAGCAATATCTTCGTGATCTCTGTCTGTGTGTGTGTGTGTGTAGACTATTTCTGTCTGTAACACGATAGTTCCTAAACCGCTGAACCGATGTTCATAAAATTTTCAGGTAAAATAGTGTTTGACACTCTCATGAGCTGGTTCGTCAAAATCCATTAATGTTAATGACGTCGTATTAATATGCGGTGTTCGGAATATAGTAGACTACGTTTAGGTCAATAATTTGTGTTATGAACAAAAACTTCATAAGAGCTTTAGTTTCTGAGATATTTACAAACAACTGTTTTCAAGGCTTTTTTTTTGTTTCCTAAGAAGTTATCATATTCGCCATGGATCCATTTATTTTTAGTTTTTTTATTTTATTTAGTCGGTTTAGAACGTTTTTCTACGTTGTCCGACGCCTATTCTCCACCTCCTTCGATCCTGACAATCATCTTCTGTCAGATTTTTTTGACTCATTGATCTTTGGATTGACTGTTGCCATTCTAGTTTAGGACGCCCTCTTTTTCTGCGCCCTATTGGTTGCCATTCTAGGACCTGCTTTGGTAATCTTTCGTCGTTCATCCGTTCTACATGGCCGTACCATATCAGTTGTCTTTTAGTGATGTCATCCTTTATGCTCCCTTCGATTCCCATTCTTTCTTTTATGATCTCATTTCTTATGTGATCTGTTCTAGATATTCTCATTGTTCTTCTTATTGCATCCATTTCGACACTTTCCATTTTTGTTTTGTATTTTTCTGTTACGCGACAAGTCTCTATTCCATACAACAGCGTGCTTTTCACCATTGTTTCATATATGTTAAATTTTACATTCTTTTTTATCTCTCTGCTCCATAAAATACTGTTAAGACATCCAATAACTTTTTTGCTTTTACTATTCTTTTATCCAGTTTACAGTCTGTTCCTGTCTTATCAAATGTGACACCCAAATATATATACTCATTGCATGGAGATATTACTTGTCCATTGTCTAGTTCTAACTCACTGGATTCGTTTCCAATACATAAGTACTGTGTCTTGTCCACGTTCACTGTTAATCCCCACTTTTGGTATTCTTCCATTAACTTTCTCATCATATACTCTATGTCCTCTTTATCATTAGCTACAATTACTTGGTCGTCAGCAAACTGTAGCGTGTATATGGTAAATCGGTCGTTAAGTTGTATTCCCATGCCGTGCACTTTCCGTTTCCAGTTTTTTAGAGCTACTGCGATATATATTCTAAAAAGAGTTGGAGAAATACAACATCCCTGTCTTAAGCCTTTTGTTACCAGGAATTCTTTTAAAAGTTGATTTCCAATTTTAATTTTAGATTTTGACCCTTTGTATAGTTCTTTTATCGCTTTTATGTATGTATGATTGATATTAGTCTGCTCTAGCACTGTCCATAGTTTTTCTACTGGAACGGTATCATATGCTTTTTGTAGGTCCACAAAGGTAACATGAGTCTCTATATTTCTGGCGCTCCTTTTCTCAATTACTTGTTTAAGACAAAAAACATTATCACTACAAGATCTGCCTGCACGAAACCCACTTTGCTCTTCTTCTTCTTGTTCATGAAAATTCTTCTCTATTAGATCTCTAAGAATCCTACCGTACAATCTACTGAGAGTACTAGTTACTGAAATTCCTCTGTAATTGTTGCAATCCAGCTTGTTTCCTTTTTTATGTATTGAGGATATGAATGCAATTTTCCAATCATCAGGTACTGGATGTCCGTTTATGCATTGATTGATAATATATGTGAGATTTTCGATTAGTTTCTCTGATCCATATTTGAGCATTTCAGCATATATTCCTCCAGGTCCGCTAGCTTTTCCGGATTTAAGCTTTTTAATACTATTTTTTATCATTTCTTTTTCGATGATTACTTCCTCTCCGTGTACTTCTATGTCTCTCCTCGGAGAGGCTGCCAGATATTCGGGTCTCGTTTCCTGCAGCAGTCTCTTGTAGTGTTCTGTCCATTGTTCTCGTTTGATGATCTCGATGTTTACTTTTTCTTTTGTTGGGTTTTTTACTGTAGAAATGAATTTCCATACTTCAGAACTCTGCCTACATCCTGCGTGTGTATTGATATCGTGGCATTTGCGCTCGAACAGTTCATTTTTTCTGTGCGTATCAAATTTCTCAGTTGTCTTTTGGTTTTCCTGTAGATTTCTAGGTCTCTTTGTTCTTTAGTACTGAGCCATTTCAAGTATGTGCGTTTTTTCTCTTTGACCATTTCCTGTATTTTTTCCGTCCACCAGCTTCCTGCTATTTCTATTATCTTGGTATCCAACAGGTTCGATGCTTGCTTCTTTCAAGCTTTTTATTATGTTTGTATATATCTCTTCAAATAAGTGTTCTATCTTTATTAATTTTTGATCTAATCGGTTCTGATACAATCTTTGAGTACTTTCGATTTCTAGACTTCTAAAGTTGTATTTTTGATTGTCTTCGATGCATTCTAGGTTTTCATTTTCTTCAATACTTTCGTCCTTATGTGTTTTTCTGAAAGGGAATAATATTTTTGCTTTTACCAGATGGTGGTCAGATCCACAGATAATACCACGAAGTGCTCGCACATCATACCACTTTAATTGCGAGTGTTGTCCACCTATAGCATAGTCAATGATTGATTTAAGATTTCTTGTTGGCTGAATCCAGGTATATCGATGAATATCCTTATGCCTAAAAAAACCATTATTTATTTTTAGGTTGTGGGTTTCACACAATTGCATCAGTCTCAAGCCATTATCATTTGTTACTTCTTCTCCAAATGGTCCTATCACTTTGCTCTGGGTTTGTCTACCAGTTCGGCTATTAAAATCGCCAAGCATAATTATTTCTCTGGTGTTACCGATTTTGGTGATAGTCTCATCAAGTTGGTCAAAAAACAGTTGTTTTGTAGCTACTTTTTCGTCATCTGATGGTGCGTAGACTGCTATTATGCTTATATTATGACCAAGCGTCTTCATGTTCACTCGAAGTATGTTTTCACTAATGCAATCGTAGTCGGTAATCTTATTTTTTAGGTTTTTCTTTATTAATAAGGATACCCCTCTGGCTGCTCTTCTTTCTTTTGGGACTCCAGTGAATATATGGACGAAATTGCCGACACTATGTGTACCTGTTCCTTTCTTTTTTGTCTCTGTAAGTGCAATGATATCGATCTTACAATTCTGCACTTCGGTTGCAATAAGGTCCAACTTTTGATTCACTCCCTGTACGTTCCATGTAGCTATATTCATAGTCCTTTGTCTTTGCTTTTTTCGTCTTTGAGAATTTCCATCTATTGCTCCGAGGCTTTGTTAGGCTTTTTGGTAATTGCTTTATTTTACAAGTATTAGAGAACCAGTCAAATGCCTCAACCCCCTACTTGGAGGGCCAGGATTTTTAATCAAGGTTTTTCTCCTCTAGCCTTTGACGAGCCAACGCCATACTGTAAGGCAACAGCTGTCTTTTATACTATCCCTAAAAAAAGGGTTGCCACCTACGCTATGATCACCGTACCGAGGTCCATTCTCTCCGCCTTTCATATCGATGTGGTCTTCTCCCGTAACCCTGGGAAAGGGACCCTAGACAGGTGCTAACTCTCCGGGTCGGAGAGTACCTGGAATCTACGGAGGGAAGGGGTCGATTCATTTCCCCTGATAGACATCTGACGAGGTCTACCCGTACCGTATTTTAGTTATTACAGTTAATTGTGTGGATATAATTTACACATAAGAAATATTTTAAAAAAATAAATTATTTTGGTTTAATAATGAGAGCTGTATTTAAACCTCAAAACGCCACTAGGGGATGTCGTATAATATCGACGTAAGTCAGTGTACACCATTTATGACCTCCCGCTATTTTTTATAGGTTAATGGTCACGTTAGCGTTGGTCGAAACGATTATCATTCTTCTTTCTCAAATCAGGTGAACGTTACTGAGAAAGGATTCAATCATAGTGTGCGCTTTTCATCCTATTTGACTATATGATCTTATTTCCTACAGTGTTGCATCGATAGAGATAGCTTTGAAAATTTTTGCCCATATTGGTTCATCGAACAAGTTTTTCGAATTATAAACCACCCCTAAGATACAAAAGTTTAAGATCATTTTATGGGAATCCTATGCATGCAATAAGATATCTCTACACAATATTATAAATAAATAAAACTAAACTGGGAAATGCTTGAAACCTGATTTAAGTGCTAGGTAATAAGATCTTAGTAAATATTGCTGTTATAGTTTTTGTGTTAAGGACGATGTAACTTTCCATTGTGCAAGTAAAAGAACACTGATTTTGACAGGGTGATGAGATTCTCTACAGAAGATAAAAAGTTCACCCATAACTATTCATAAACAAAAACTTTTACTTACATATTGACTAATAAGCATAAAAAGAAAACACATATATACGTAGATCAAATGCTATAGGGATCATAGACTGTTGCTGTGCTTAATGTGTGTAAGAGAGAAGTAAAAGAAAGCAAAATATATTTTGGGCGTTGTCTTAGTCTTATTTGTCGCTGTTTTAGACCCGTACTCGGACTGGTAGTGAGAAAGTAGGGGAATACATCGTGATCTCTCGTCTTCACAAAGTTGTTCGTCATTTCTTCTTGTGTAGTAAAACAAGTGAGAAGTGGGTATTTATTTTTACCGAAAATTCTTTCAGATGATTCAATGGTATTTTGGGAAAATAGCTGTCAAGATGTGACAAATTTATTTATCGCGTTTGAGGGAAAGGATATTCCAAGCCGTAGCACGGTCCAAAAAATAGTGACCCATTTCCAACGAAACGGGTGTATCAATTTTTACCACAAATGCAGTGGTGGACAGGCACCTCCTGTTGGAGAGGAAAGAGAACGGCGCGAAACTATAATTTGTGCCACAGCAGAAGCTTTGCCTCGCTGTTCCAGTAAGGCAATTGCCAATGATGTGTGCGATAATATTTTACTCTTAGGCGTCCGAAAAACGACATAGGTACCGGAGTTTTAAAGTAAAGAAAACGCAAGAAATTCTTCACATGATCAGTTTCGAAGAATGGGTTTTGTGAAACCATGATTGAAAAAGCGAATCAGGATGAAAATGTTATTAAACATATTTGTTTTATAGACAAAAGATTGTTTTCATTTTATAGCCGGCACAATCCTTCCGTTGTTCGTTACTGGTCACGGTAAAATAAACATTTGCATAATGCAGAACGGACCCAATATCCTCAAAAACTTAATTTCTGGACTGGGATTTTAGTTAACAATACCATTGGTCCTTTTTTATTAATGGTAATTTACGAGGAAAAAATTGTTAAGGTCTCTTGCAGGACCATATCACTCCTGCGATTCGACACGTGCCAAATGTTAATTTTAACCAAATTGGGTTTATGCAAAATGGTTCAGTGAGCTGGGCTTATGGCACTTTTTCTGTGAGTGTTTTTAAATGAAACGTTTCCAAGGCGGCTTATTACAAGCAGGGAAGGTACTATCAGCTGGTCTTTGAGATCACCAGATTTGGCGCGCAATGATTTTTTTTATTTTTTGCATTGCCCGTCAAAAAGCCAAATTTTTTCGAATGGCCATTTAAGAGCTACTGCTTGATGTTGGAACTGAATTTTTTAACAGGCTCGGATACAGTTTATCACAAAACGGTGGAATTTTTCGTTAGGTAGTAAATCAATATGAAAGAATCTGTTTTTAAAGCAGACCGTCTCTCTTATTTGACTCGCTGGGGAAGCCATAAACTTTATTTTGCGGTAGACACGTCATTAAATTCTGTAAAAAAGAACAAGCTTGAACAAAAAGATTATACATTACGTAGTTATCATCTAAGCTTCCGATATTTTGGTACCCAGGATCGATTTTATTTACGAACTGAAAGAAATGATCGCCGCGCAAGGGGAAACAAACGGTGTCAGAAATGTTTTCCCTTTACCGGGGTGCACAGAAGACAGGTATTGTTCAGTCTGGCTATCCTGAAACAATGGGCGTAAAAACGTGTAAATTTCTATACTTTTTTTATATTAGTTGCTCTTATCCTACATACAATTTCACATGATCCCTATAGCTATTAATCATGCTGTATATAACTTTTCATAAACATATATATGGCTCACCACCTTCGGATAAAAAGACACAATTGTTTGCAGAACAATTAGAAAATAACGTGCAGCATTCCGCTGATCTTTTATGCAAAGATATGCTAACAAGAGTTTTTCATGAACTAAATTGGGTGGATTGCATATGTAAAAATCAAGTGGGATAAATAAAAGGTGGTGTAAAATTGTGTCTGTGCCAGAGCTGGGCAAAGCACTCGAAAAAATGCTTGGACCACCAAGTATCAAAGTTTTGGAAAGTAATTGCCAGCTGCAAGCACCGACCACTTTGGAAATTTTAAGTGGATTCAATTACCAATTCCTGAAAAAAGTGATTGTATGATTCAAATACCAAGCACCAATTACCCAAAAAGTGCTACGACTACTTGCAAGCACTTTTCGAGTTAATATCGAAAGTCAAACTGCGCATGCGATCTCACTTGATTTCCGCATCTCTATTGGTCTTGACGTGGGGAGATCCTCATTCTCACTCTCACCGATTGCAAGAATCCATACACCGGCCTTGGGGGGACTCCCCCCTTCATCTTGGATTTAGTGTGCATGAAAAGTTTTTTTTTATTACTTGGTCTTTGTGGCCACACGGCAGAAGTGTAAACTTCAACAAGGCGAAATTAATAATACGAAATACAAGATTTTTTGCGTTGTATATTGACAAAGTAATATACAAAGTAATAACATTTATACGATTATAATTGGGTATAAATTACTCAGGTTAATTTTGCTCTGATTGCCTTCATCTGCATCGTCATATCGCTGTGCTGACTGTTCCTCTCACAGTTAGTCGGAGCCGTCTATACCCGAATGAGCGTTACATAGCCGAGCGTGACGGCTCAGTTTAATTCAGTACCCACAAAAAGTGCTAAACGCGCATAAAGAAGTTTCAGACAAAAAGTTCAAGAAAATAAAATTTCACAATCACAAAAACGCTGTTTTAAGTGTTTTTGTGAGACGGATGGTTTTCGAGTTATAATTTTTTTATTTAGAGTACTTGAGAACTGCTTATATGTGAGAAACCCTGTATTATCACAAAATAAAGACTAACTAATAGCCTACAAAATGAGTTACCAAAGAGTTCTCTGGGTAGTACCCTTGCTGAGATAAGAACCCTGAATGTTAGCAGTACACCCGTTTCCTATGTATTTCCATACAAAATAAACCAAAATTAATCAGTTTTATGTCATTTTCTCGAAAGGTAAGCATTTTACAGAAAGTGTGTTATCAACTTTATTATAGAAAATTAAATTATCTTTTAAGAGGGCAAACTTTGCCCGAAAACTTACCATTTGACAACACTGATATCGCATTTTTTGGCCAAATCTTTGTTCTAATAGAAATAGTAAACGAGAAAGCGGAACGCATCGAAATTTTGAGGGGTAGTTTTTTAAAGCCTTTTTAACAAACGTATCTTAGCAGTTTTTCGCGAAATCATTTTATTCAAAAAATAAAAAAAAAGTTATGGCTAAAACACAACAAATATTTCAAAACAATGTTTGGCATTTCAGTAGCCTAGTTGTGTTATAGAAAACTGTAGTGAAATTGTTTCGATTTTTGTATTTTTTGGAAATGTACAAAAGAAAATCAAAAATCTAACAAGATACATACGTTTGAAGATTTTAAAAAAATCTTGCATATGAACAGAAATAATGTTTCAACTAGTTTTTTAGTGTAAAAACCAAAACATATACATTAGTCATAAGTGCTGTCTATATACCACCAAGGCACTTACTAAAGAAAAATCAATATCTTAATTTTCTCAGAAAATTAGGAAACCGTTTTATAATTGGAGGTGACTTTAATGCAAAAAATACCTACTGGGGATCTAGACTGACGAATTCTAAAGGAAAAGAACTTTTGCAAGCTATTAGTGAATATCAATGTGAGCCGATATCAACTGGTAAGCCCACATACTATCCAACAGATCCAGGAAAAATTCCAGATCTAATTGATTTTTTTATAGTAAAAAATATATCTTTAAGTTTTATAAATATAGAAGAAAGTTTTGATTTACACTCAGATAATTCACCTATTATTCTAACTCTTAGTAAAAACATAATAAAGAAAGAAGCAAATATCTCACTAGTTAATAAACTGACTGACTGGATTAGTTTTAAACAAAGTCTGTCAGAAAAAATAAACCTATCAGTACCATTGCAAACGCCAGAACAAATCGATAAAGAAGTTGATTATTTTGTTACAAATATTCAACAAGCAGCTTGGGAAAACAGTCCAAAACCAAAGATAATTTTTAAGGGAAAAAACTATCCAAAGGAAATCAGAGACCTTATATTGGAAAAAAGGAAACTAAGAAGAAAGTGGCAACAAAGCCGTGATCCTCGGGACAAAACAAATCTCAACAACATGACGCAGCGCATTAGGCGAGAAATTCTAGTAATAAAAAATGAATCTATTAACCATTTTCTTAATGAACTTACAGATGATAAAAATACCGACTATTCCCTTTGGAAAGCAACCAAAGATTTTAAAAGACCAATTATCCAAATTCCACCCATACGAAAATCTAACAACCAGTGGACAAGGAGTAACGAAGAAAAAGCAGATATTTTTGCAAGTCATTTAGAAAAAACATTTCAGCCCCACGAAGCACCAGATGAACACTTTCATTTAAATGAACCCCATCAAATCGAGGACCATATTAAGCTTACATCACCAAAAGAAATATTAACAGAAATCAAAAATATTAATTCGAAAAAAGCCCCAGGGTATGATCTTATTAACGGGGTAGTCATAAAACAACTCCCCAGAAAAGCTATCGTAAAACTATGCAACCTAATTAATGCGTCTTTTAGGCTTAGGTACGTACCTAAACTGTGGAAAGTTGCAGAAGTTATCATGATTCCAAAACCGGGAAAACCACTCCATGACGTGTCATCTTACAGGCCAATATCTTTGCTGCCAATTATATCCAAGCTCTATGAAAAATTATTGCTTAAAAGAATAAAACCCATCATAGAAAGACAAGAAATTATTCCATCTCATCAATTTGGTTTTCGAGACAAGCATTCCACGATAGATCAAGTACACAGAATTACTAATATAATAGAAAAAGCACTAGAAGAGGGAAAAGTTTGTTCTGCAGTTTTTCTAGATGTAGCACAAGCATTTGACAAAGTGTGGCATGAAGGCCTTAATTTTAAACTAAAAAGGTTTCTGCCAAAACAGTATTCGGATATTTTGGAATCATACATATCTGATAGACATTTTAGAGTAAAACAGGAAGACTTATACTCAAATTTAAGAGAAATTCAAGCAGGCGTGCCCCAGGGTAGCGTACTAGGCCCTTATCTATACTTATTATTCACTTGTGATATCCCAAAGCCAGAAAATTGTCACTTAGCAACATTTGCCGATGATACTGGTTTATTGACGGTAGAAAAATCTATTGAAAAATGCATAGAGAAACTTCAGGATGCAGTCACCCAAATTCACAGTTGGACCACAAAGTGGCGAATAAAATTAAATGAAACCAAATCAATTCATGTTGATTTTACAAACAAAAATATAAATCACATACAAATAACAATTAACAACATTCCAGTACCATATTCGAATCAGGCAAAATATCTAGGTATGACACTTGATACCAAATTGCGCTGGAAAGCACATGTTAAGAAAAAAAAGAAGAACTTGAGATAAGGTATAGAAAAATGAACTGGCTAATTGGAAGGAAGTCCAATTTAACAATTCATAATAAGTTACTGCTTTATAGACAAATACTGAAACCAGTATGGACATATGGTATTCAACTATGGGGTTGTGCTAAAGAGAGTAACATTCTAGTTGTACAGAGATGTCAAAATAAAGTATTAAGAAACATTGTGAATGCACCTTGGTACGTTCGAAATAGTGACCTTCATCGAGATCTAAAAATCGAAACTGTAGCAGAGACTATAAAAAAATACGCAAAAAGCCATGAAGATAGACTCCATCGGCATGTGAATGTGGAAGCAATTCAGCTTCTAGACAATACTATGCTAGTTCGACGACTAAAAAGAGTGAAGCCGTTTGAGCTAGTAAACTAAGTGAATTACACATAAAACAAAATAATGCTATAAACACAACACAATTGTGAGTTACAGACTAAACAAAGCGGGGAGAACTGTTGAGTGAACCCTAAGTTTAAATCTGACTTTTCTAGTAAATTAAGTTAAAACAAAATTGCTAATTAGTCTTACTGACTAGATTGTAATAAAAAAAAACACAGTGTGTTTGACAAATAAAAAAAAAAACTAGTTTTTTATAGAAGAGATCTATTAGGATTTACAACGGCGTGCTCAATTTTATATTTGCTGCAGAACACCAAATCAGACAAGAGCCATCAACCTTCTGACCCCATATACCGGGGGCAAGTCAATTTGATTGAGAAAATTTAACTAAGATCACGTGACCCGGATTTTCACATTATTTTCAGATATTTTGAATTATTGAAATGTCGTTTA
Organism: Aspidapion aeneum; assembly: GCA_963576565.1. Lineage (NCBI taxonomy): Eukaryota > Metazoa > Arthropoda > Insecta > Coleoptera > Brentidae > Aspidapion > Aspidapion aeneum. Next base: position 96,981,932 of record OY755043.1, read on the forward strand.
ATATAAGTTAAATGATTATAAGAAGGTATTTAAAGACATACAATTTTTTCTATTTACAAAACGTTTTTTAAGGGCTGGCCATAGCGTAACAATCAAAATCACGGGATTAGGAACCATTTTATAAGATAGTTTTTGATAATTAGTACATTGCTCTCTGGAAATAAAGCCCTTTTTATTTAATTATTTATTTATTACATAGCAAGAGAAGAAAGTGACAAATTTCACACGAGCGTGAGAAAGTTACTTTCTGTCGAGTTATGGACGCTATTTTTCCTACGGACACTGTTGAACTATACTAATTTTTGTAAAAATTGGTGTTTAATTTTGCGTAAATCAAGTGAAACTGCTTTTCCGCACAGGTGTGGGAAAGTAGTCTGTAACACATGTGCAAAAAAGTATTGTGACAGTTAAACACTTTCCATACATGTGCCGAAGTTCTGAAAGTACTTGTCACACATGTGCGAGAAAATTTCTGCACACGGGTGTGTTTTTGAGGATGCAAATCGTGTAAAATCCATATGTGGTCGCAGGAAATAGTAATTTACCCAACCAGTGCGGAAGACGCACTAAACACATTCGTTAAGTATGTAGGTACAATATTTTTTCTACGAGGTTGTGGAAACAAAAATAAAGTACTACAATAAAAACAACTCATGTTAGCTCCCGCTAAATTTCGCGGTTGTTTGTAAATTTTAAAAACCACACAATTGGATGACGGACAGAGTGAATTTTTCGCGCATTTGGACATGCGCACCAAGAATCAGTGAGATATTTTTTCGACCGCCTCGAGAAAATGGCGTGTTAATTTCTTTCTCCAACTATTTCAAATTTCTACACTTAAAGTGCTCGATTTTGGTGTACTGAAGCATAGAACTAGAAACTTCAGCCCTTCAGCTACGTGGTGCCATCATTAGATCAAGACAGGGGCCCCTTGGAACGTGGAGAAATTGGGTGCAAACTGGTGAGTGCTTTGTTTCTGATTTCCGTTGTGTGGTACCAACAATTAACCTATGGACCTTAATTATTTCGTGATTTCATATCAATATATTTATGTTTGTTCGCGCTTTCATTAATTAAAATATATACAGTCCATTGCAGTTATCGTTTTTCTAACTGGGGGCAAACATAAGTGCTCCTTCGACCCGAATTATTTAAAATTTACTCCATACGACGGTATTAATAAGTCGGCCATTTTCACGCCGAGATCATACGGCCTTGAATTTTGCCAATCGTATTGAACCGAGAGAGAGTGTCGCTAGACCTTCGGTTGTCCGGCGCAATTCACCTGTTTTCGGTCCGCTGCTAAACAAATCGAGAAGCAATCAAAACAAACAAGCACGAGTTGTATGATTAGGTGTGTACCATATCATTTCGATATTTAAAACAGTTTTCATCAATTGCGATAAATTAGTGCATATTTTCGACAATTCGTAATTTTTCTATTTCAGAAGCATTAATTTAGCGTTAATGGTATATTTACCGACAATTTCGTCATTTCAAAGGTAAAATCATGTCAATCAAAAAAGCCGTGCAAAAACGCAAGGGTTTTTTATCTGCGATCACCGAGTGTTATGTGTTTTCACAGACCGCGGTAACGAACGAAAAAGCGAGAAACGAGTTTCAAGTGAGGTATTCCGACTTGGATGAAACTTTCGATAAATGCATGTTGGCACATAATGATGTCATTATGTTGATAGACGACTCGGACGACGAGGAGTTTAAAACGCAAGATGCGATCCTTTCAGAAGCTCGTAAATATTTTTATGCGTGTAAGGGGGTTTACTCTAAAATATTTCCGGTTGAGGCCCCATCCTTTTCGGGATCATATGTTCGACAAAACTAAACTCCAAAACTCAAAGAGTTAGGTATTTCCATATTTCGAGGTGATAAAAAATTATGGTCAAGCTTTTTCGATCTTTTTAATAACATTATAGATCAAAATCAAAGTCTATGTAACGTTCGAAAACTTCAATATTTATTTTCATATCTCGAGGATGAGCCTTTAGAATTGATATCAGGGATTAGCTTATCTGATCAAAATAATAAAATTGCTTACGACAAATTAGTCAATAGATATCAAAACAAGCGAGACCTCGCAAATGATGCTTTAAGCACAATTATGAACTCTACCTTAAAAAACGAGTCAGCTAAAGAATTGCGTAATGTAATTGACACTTTTTCAGAATCCCTAGAAATTCTAAAATCACTTAGCTTTGACGTTGACAGTTGGGACTTTATTATTTTTTTCATTTTGTTAGAAAAATTGGATATTCCGACGCGTTCAAATTTCGAAATGAGTCACGCCAATACTAATACCGAAATTCCCACTTTTCAGTCACTTTTTCAATTTCTAGAAAAAAGATGTAAAGTTTTGGAATCACTTCCTCAATCAACAGCACCCAAAAAGGTGCCTACCTATCAAAAATCAAATTCTATGCAAAATCAGTTTGGGCAAAAGCTTACCTATCAAAATTCAAATTCTATGCAAAATCAGTTTGGGCAAAAGCCTACCTATAAATCATCCAATTCGCCTTTTATAGGACTGGCTGGCACCTCAACTAATTCAAGTACGGGAATAAAATGTTTCCGGTGTAATCAAGGTCACGTGCTTTCGAAATGTCAAACATTTCTTGACCTCTCACCTGTCGATCGCCTATCATTTGTCAAGCAGAAAAAATTATGTCTAGCGTGTTTTCATCCCTTGCATGGGGTAGATACGTGCAAATCAAAATATTTATGCAGGACTTGCAATAGTAAAAGGCACCACACTTTAACTCATATCTTAGAAACTAATAAAGAGTCTGGAAGCCAAGATACTAATCCTGTCATTCACACACCACCTGTCAATAATCTTCATGTGTCATTAAATACCTCAGGAGCTTCAGGTACCTTTCTTTTATGCACCGCCATAATAGATGTTATGGACGGTTGCGGACATTTTCAACCTGTAAGGGCACTGCTTGATTCTGGATCACAGACAGGATTCATCAGTGAAAAGTGTATTCAGCGTCTTAATCTTCCTAGGCGAAGTTACACCACTGAAATATTCGGATTAAATCAAATGTCTTCTTTTACTTCCAAAGGGCTCGTTCAATGTCACATTAAGCCACAAGGACAGGTCACTCCTTTACTTAATTTCGAAGCAATTGTCGTTCCACAATTATGTTCCAATATGCCTACATTCACTTTGAACGATAATCAGTGGAAACACTAGGAAAACCTTAAACTTGCCGACCCATCTTATTTTAAATCTAGACCTGTGGACCTAGTTATTGGTTGCGAGCTATTTGCACATATATTTAAGGAGGGCAGGGTTCTTGGACAAATAGGGCAACCTTCAGCCCTTGAAACCATCTTTGGCTGGGTCGTCATGGGAAAAGTACAGAACGAACCAGTTGTTTTTTAACGAGTCATTCACCTCGGTTAGAGGTCATTATCCCTAGGTTTTGGGAAATCGAACATTTGCCTAAAAAACAAATCTTATCAAAGGAAGAAAAACAAGCGGAATCAATTTTTACTGCGAGTGTCGTACGACAACCGAGCGGTGGATTCATGGTAGATCTTCCGTTTAAAGATAAAATAAACCCTGACCTAGGAAATACTTATCCGCAAGCTTATCATAGATTTTTACTTCTAGAAAATAGATTAATCAAAAATCCTGATTTGTACACTGCCTATTCAAGTTTCATGCAAGACTATATCGATTCTAATCATATGAGTTTAGTTTTATCTAGTCAACCAAAAGTCGACGTATCATGTTTTTTAGCACATCATTTCGTACTAAAGCCGGAAAGCTTAAGTACAAAATTAAGGGTAGTCTGGGATTGTTCGGCAGTCACCCCAAAGAATATTAGTCTCAATGACACGTTGTTATCTGGACCGAAAGTTCAAAAGGATATTGCTTCTTTACTCCTTACGTTTCGTCTTAATCCTATTGCCTACATTGCTGATATCAAACAGATGTTCCGTCAAGTCCTTATCAATCCTTATCACCGTCCTTATCAAAGGATATTGTAGAGGTTTTCTCCACAGGACCCACTTTCAGTGTGGGAACTTTCTACTCTCACTTTTGGCATGACATGCTCACCTTTTCTAGCCATGCGTACATTAAATGAGCTGGCAGAGAGAGAAAAGGAACGTTTTCCTATGGCTTGTACTGTTCTAAAAACGTCAATCTACATCGACGATATCTTGGGAACTAGTCCTTTGCTTTCTGAAGCTCTTTCCCTTCAAACGGAACTCAATGATTTGTTGAAGTCGGGAGGATTTGAACTTAAAAAATGGGCAAGCAATTGTCCTGAGTTATTGGCAACATTGCCAGAGTCCGATCGTCAAATGCCTCTCTCTTTCGACAAGGAGGAACCCCACTTTATCAAAGTTTTAGGACTTCAATGGCATCCAAAAAACGACATTTTTCTTATCAATGCCGAATGAAGGACAAACCCCCAACCAAACGTTCTATTTTATCTATCATAGGAACAATCTTCGATCCCTTAGGTTTTCTTTGTCCCTTGTTGCTACAAGCAAAATTTATTTTGCAACAGTTGTGGTTATCGAAAATAGGCTGGGACGAAGAACCAGATTCTTCTATCATCGACTCTTGGAACAAACTTCGTTCTGAATTCCCGCTTCTTTCCAATTTTCAATTACCCCGACAAATCAAGCTGTCTAAAACCAATTCCTGTCAAATCATCGGCTTCTGTGACGCTCAATTCGAGGTTACGCAGGCGTCGTATATTTTCGTGTAGAAGAGGAAAAATCTAGGGTCGCGCCTATAAAGTCACAAACTTTGGCTAGGCTAGAACTCCTAGGCGCATTTCTTTTAAGCGAATTAATTGATTTCGTCTTATCTAGCTATGAAGGAAAAATAACTTTTACAAATATCGTTACTTTCTGCGATTCGCAAGTCGTGTTGCATTGGCTTTCATCCCCTCCTAATCGCTGGCAAACCTTTGTTGGAAATCGAGTCAGTAGAATCCAAGAAATCATTCCCTCAAACTCATGGCGCTACGTTCCTTCTGCTTTAAATGCAGCCGATATTGCGTCACGAGGGGCCACCCCCTCACAGCTCATTTCACATGACATGTGGTGGAACGCACCGTCGTTTTTGTGGTCTCCCGAAAACGAATGGCCCGATTTTCATAAGTCAAAAATGCCGATTGATTTCGGAGATATTAATCTGGAGGAAAAGCCAAAGGTCTGTTGCAATGCGTTAATTGACGTTAACTTCTTAGATCAGCTTCTTATCAAATATTCATCTATATCAAAAATTCAACGTATCATTTGTTATGTTCTTCGAATAGTTAACCTTTTTCAAAACCATTCCTATCAAAAACCCACTAAGCCACCGGACCAAAAAATTATTTTTGAAAATATTGTTTTTCCTACCACCGGTGAGATGCAAAGTGCGTTATACCTTCTTATCAAACGCGTTCAAGGTTCTTGATTTTCTGAGCTTTTTTCCGCGTTATCTAAGGATAAACCAATACCGAAACCTTTTCGAAAACTTTCACCTTTTCTTGATGAAAATAATATCATTCCAGTCGGTGGCTGATTACAAAAATCTGACCTTTTGTCTTATTCTGCAAAACACCCCGTCTTACTTTCGAGTAACCATCGTTTAACTACTCTTCTTATCGAGTCCACTCATCGACAATACCTTCATCCTGGGTTTAAAACATTACATAATCTGCTTTTACAGCAATTTTGGATATTATCTGCCAGACATTGCTGATTGGCAAATCAAAGAACCATATCCAAGTGTTTGCAATGTTTTAGAATCAACCCTAAACCCTATAGACCGCCCATAATGAGTTCACTTCCTGCTCATCGAATCAATTAACTTAAACCTTTTTCGAGTGTAGCTATCGACTTTTGTGGACCTTTCTTTGTGATTCCTCATCGTTACCGTGGTTGTAAAGCAGCTTTCAAATCGTATGTCTGTGCGTTTGTCTGTACGGCTACACATTGCGTGCATTTGGAATTAACCATGGAACTGTCCACCGAGGGGTTCGTAGGTGTATTCCATCGATTCATTTCCAGACGTGGAAGCGTGACGCAATGCTGGTCAGATCAAGGCAGTAATTTTATAGGGTTTCGTAACCAATTACTTGATTACGCAAGAAGTGCGTCCACCAGACTTTCTATTCGTTGGCATCTGGGACCTCCTCTAAGTCCACATTTCAATGGCCTGGCAGAAGCTGGCGTCAAAAGTTTTAAAACTCACTTTGTTCGAGTTGTCGGCGACCAGAAGTTGTCTGTCATGGAAATGTCCACCCTTACATGTCGCATAGAAGCTGTACTTAATAGTCGCCCTTTATCTCCTGCCTCTTCAGACCCACACGATCTTCAACCTCTTACCCCTGGGCATTTTTTGACCCTTGAACCCCTTAGTTCAGAAATTCCGGAGTCAGATTTGTCCGAGGTTCCCCTAAATCGGCTCTCGAGATGGCAACTAATCCAACAACTACATAATGATTTTTGGAAACGGTATTCTATAGAGTATTTGCATACGCTACAACAGCGACACAAGTGGGCTGATTCGTCCCCAAATATCAAATTAAATGATTTGGTTATCATAACGAGTGATCACATTCAGTCACCTTTGAAATGGCCAGTCGGTCGGGTCATCGAACTGCATCCCGGCGGAGACGGTCAGATGCGTGTTGCGACGGTACAAACGGCTACCGGTGTTTACAAGCGGCCAGTTGTAAAACTGTGCCTCTTGCCGAATTAAAAGTAATTTTAATTTTTTCTACCTATTGAAGTCAATTATTACAATAGGTAATTCTTTATTATTATTTTTTTAATTTTGTTTGTTTGTTTTGACTTTTTCGGGTTTTCGTTATCTCTAAATAAACTTACGCTACTTATCTGTTTTTTATTCATTTATATTTATCTGTCGATCATTTTTCTTATATCTATATCTGTCCGGCTGATATTCTAAAATTGTGTGTTTTGGAGGGCAGTTATGTTAGCTCCCGCTAAATTTCGCGGTGTTTGTAAATTTTAAAAACCACACAATTGGATGACGGACAGAGTGCATTTTTCGCGCATTTGGACATGCGCACCAAGAATCAGTGAGATCTTTTTTCGACCGCCTCGAGAAAATGGTGTGTTAATTTCTTTCTCCAACTATTTCAAATTTCTACACTTAGAGTGCTCGATTTTGGTGTACTGAAGCATAGAACTAGAAACTTCAGCCCTTCAGCTACGTGGTGCCATCATTAGATCAAGACAGGGGCCCCTTGGAACGTGGAGAAATTGGCTGCAAACTGGTGAGTGCTTTGTTTCTGATTTCCGTTGTGTGGTACCAACAATTAACCTATGGACCTTAATTATTTCGTGATTTCATATCAATATATTTATGTTTGTTCGCGCTTTCATTAATTAAAATATATACAGTCCATTGCAGTTATCGTTTTTCTAACTGCGGGCAAACAACTCATTTATTATATTTAATTTACAATAATACAACGATTTTCGTTTTCATATTCTGGATCAATGAAATCGGAAGGTCTTTAAATATATTTTGCTCTAGATGTATTTGGAGGCAGGCTCATAGTAACATTATGTGTTCCATCCTATTGTGGCTAAGTCTTCTTCGGGATTATCGGTATATTCTACCACAGTAAATAAACACTTTTTTTCTATTTTTAAGATGAAATATATATTATCACGGCCTGCGCACTGATAGTTCGGTAAGCATTCCCGAGATGGCACTAATTCCATAATTTTTACAGTTTTTTTCACAAAAAATACCCGCGCTGTTGCTTCCTCCCGGTATAATTTTTTTTTACCGTCAAACTTTTCAAATTTATCAATTTTTTATATTTGTCAACTTTTTTCTGTCATTCATAAATGTTTCTTTTTTAAATTTGTTGCGTATTTTAAATAAGATCTTTATTTGAAAATGGCTTCAACGTGTTGCGTACTCAATTGCACTTTCAAAATTAAACTCTTTCATAGATTCCCAAGATATTTTCCGGTAAGTAAAAATATATATTTATATAAGCATTGCCTTTAGTATGTATACAGTGAAATAAGCTTGTTTTATAGAAAGATTTATTATGAAAAACACTTTAATTACTTTCAGCTCCGCCAAAAATGGGAGAATGCCGTTGGACATGAAAACGTCTATCGACTTATACAAAATCTGGGTGCACGGCAGTGCCCCACCGAGTTCGCGCGGAAACTGCTGTACATCTTTTTTTGAAACATATCAGCCCATATTTGACCTATCTAAAACTCTACTATGGAATGAGCTACGAAACTCAAACTTTGCTCAGTCATAGATCTTTATAGAGTTAACAATCCCTCCAAGTTTCATGGAGTTCCATAAAGTAGTAAAGTAGTTACGAAATTTCAAAAATACGTTGAAATTGCCACTCACTCACTCACTCATGTATAAATCATGTAAATTTTTCTGTACTTTCAGATATGTTACAAAGCTGAAATTTGGCAGAGTGATACAAATTGTGACTAAACCCTTGGATTGTAAAAAATCAAAAAACCTCAAAGATCTAATTCACTCCCCTCCCCCATACATGTAAAGTTATGTAAAAGTAACATTGCCCACTTCCAAAGGCGCTAGAGAGCTGAGCTTTGGCAGACTGATAGGAAATATGATAAAACTATAGGAAAACTTTTAAAAACCCCAAAATTTAAATTTGCTTCCCTCCCCTATAAATGTAGATTTATGTAAAAGTAACATTGCCCACTTCCAGAAACGCTAGAGAGCTGAGGTTTGGAATGCCGATAGGAACTATGATAAAACTATAAAAGAAAATTAAAAAACCCAAAATTTTAATTAACTTCCCTCCTCTATAAATGTAAAGTTATGTAAAAGTAACATTCTCCACTTCCAGAAACATTAGAGAGCTGAGCTTTAGAAGGCCGATAGGAACTATGATAAAACTATAAAAGAAAATTAAAAAACCCAAATTTTAATTTACTTTCCTCCCCTATAAAAGTAATGTTATGTAAAAATGACATTGTCTACTTCCAGGAACACTAGAGAGCTGAGCTTTAGAAGGCTGATAGGGACTATGATAAAACCATAGGAAAATATAAAGGTATTGCTAAAGTTTTGAACAATATTCCGCATATTTTACTACTATAAAACTTAAATATTATCCAAATCCTTTAAAAAAGGAGTGAAATCATAACAAAAACATATCATGAAAAGAAAAGCCAAGTACGCGAAAGTGGTATTCCGTTCTCCAATACAAATTTCAAAATACTAGTTTGGAAATGTTTTTCTAAACTTGGCTATTACGTCTGCAAATGACTCTTAGGCACAGTGCCAAATTGAATGTAAAGAAGTTTGGCTGGAATAGCACAGTTTAAAAAAACAATTCCAAAGTAGTAAGAATCTTTCATTTTGAAATTTGTATTGGAGAACTTGGCTCTACTTTTATCTCAATTATTTTTACGAAATACTACTTTCGCGTACTTGGCTTTTTTTTACATGAAATGTTTTTGTTATGATATAGATATCTAGTTCATAAAATATTTAAATTAAGCTGAAATTATTGAACTAAATAAAAAAAAACTGTGATTGAGATACCGACAGTCAGATACTTTTGTTAAACATTCCTTAAGCTACGTTTACATTTGGAGTGTTTACTGTCGGAAAGTACTGGCACCCACCAACTTGCCATGTGTAAATTACAAGAAAGTGCACTTGCTACTGTCCCGCAAGTACTTTCCAAGACTTGATGGGCCGGCTAGTTTAGTAGTGGCTGCCAGTACTTTCCGCCAGTAAACCCTTCAAATGTAAACGTAGCTTAAAATGACTAGCATGTGCCTAAATTAACATTGATTTATTATATAAAATATATTATATTTAAAAAAATCCTGACTGGTGGAATACTGAACATAGCTAAATAAAAAATAAATATGTAGTTATTGGGTTGTTTTTTTATGTATTTCGTTGAAATGATTATCTAAAATATAAAATATAAAGACTTTTCAATACAAGTAGTAGTTAAGACATTTTGGATTCATTTCACCAAAATGATTTCCTAAAATATTTAAAATAATTTTTAATATAATCCAAAGATAATGGAATATAAATAATCTTTAAGTTATATTAAAAATATTTTTGAATTACTTAGTATATTTAAATAAAATTAAATATATCACCCGTGCGCGATTTTTGAATATGTTTGTAGCGCCATCTTTGGACTGCTTACCCGAACTTATGTACGTTCGACACACTGTATATAATAATAATATAATTTGGAGTGGCCCATCTTAATAATATATATTATAATCTATAATCTTTGTATATTATAATCTATAATCTTTGGTTTTTGACAAAAAAATAGGCTTTGTTATTTACTCTAATCTTTTTTTTGTTGCTATTGGAAAAGTAGCCGCCCACTTGTGTTTTTAGGCAAAAATTAACGTCAGTGTCAAACTCAAAATGTCTTGTTTTTTTGTCATCCCTAAAATTTTAGTAAGGCCCACAATTTAGAAACCGAATAGGTGTCCCTAGGACTCTAATATGTAGTGCCACCTATTGACTGATATTTAAATATTTTGCCTTGTTGTCTTTTGTGTAAAAAATTAGCTGAATCGAATTTGTCGCCTTAAATTGTCGCCTTAAATTGTATATTAGAAGTGGGTCAAGTCCACTGTTAATTGGAGTTGTTTTTCAGTTTAAAAGTTAAAAGCCACCAAAAAATTGCGAGGGTCCAAGTGCAGTACCTCGTGTGTGAAAATTTTTCGATTTTGGTTTTTCGACATCATTATGATCGTGACAGGTGACGCCAAATATTGAGAAGCACTTGAGGTCAAGGGGTGGCCCGATCGCCGATTTTTGTATTTCTTGGTATTTTTCAGTATTTCCTGAAATTTCAATGGTATTTTCTAGTATTTCCCAAGCACTTCCCGGTATTTCCTAGTATATTTCCCACTACTTCCAAATTATTTCCTGGTATTTCCCCTAACCTGTACACCAAAAGCAAATACAGAGCCACCCTTCGCTTGAGGTTGTAAAAAAATTCTTAACACTAAAGAAAATACTTAGTAAAAGTTTTTAAAAAATTAGCTCTTATTGCAGTTGACTGCAGTTTTTCGCTTCGCCTGTAAAGTTTTTAAAAATGCACTTACGGGGAACTGCACTTGGACCATCGATTGGTCAAAATCCAAAATGGCGGCGAAATGTTTAGCGTCATAACTCGAAAACCATTCGTCTGACAAAGAAACGTACAACACCGTTTTTGTAGGAAATTTTATTCTCTTCAACTCTTGTTCAAAACTTTTTTTCTAAAATGTACAGTATTTAAGTAATTAAAAAACAACCCTTTTTGTGCACACAAAATCCAAGATGGCGGGAGAAGAAGATTGAAAACTCAAATTTGTTTTTAGGAATCCAATGCCAACAATATGTGCCACAATCGCGACTACACCACATTTGCAAGCTAAAATTTTATAATGACTGGACTAAAAAATAAACAAACCTTAAAATTAACTTTTGTTAGTTGATGGTAATGAAAAAGATGTGTTCTCAGATCATTCATCATCAGTTGGATAGACCTAATTAGAACCATAAAGGTAAAACGCGTAGTCAATTTACTGGCAAAAACGTATGGAAAAATACTTATACAATCTTCCTACAATTTGATGCCACATAAAACTTCCATAAAGGTAACAGGCGCTACCTTAATCATAATAATCATTTTGATATTCCAAAGCGAAAATTGAAAATTCATTTTCAAATTTTGGAAACCGTTTTATTATTTTAAACAGGACTATCTAGCCCTAATGTCTTTAATTAAACGTATTGAACGCCTCCAACCTGGGGATACGTGCTTAATCCTTTCTTGTAAGGTTTAACAGAGGCTATTGACAACTAATAGCTGCACCCTTTCACCTTTTTTTATACGGCAAATATCAATGGGGCAACTTTTTGTTTATACTGGAACTTTCCATTCAATCAGGATCAATCGCTCAGTTTTTGAAAGTAGGAGCAAAGTTAAACAACATTTTATACAATCACAAACATTAAAGGGCATAGCCAGGAATCAAACCCAGACCGCCCGTTTCTTGAAGCAAATGTTGGTAGCGCTACGCTACGGATGGGGCAAGTTTAGACTATTATCAGGACAATACAACTTTTGTACTTTAAGGTACTTTACTCTTCACAGTTTCTATCAAATGTGTCTACTTAACCGCCCTGTATATTAATTGATTTGGCTCATTTTCGTAACATCATATAAAGATGTTATGAACCAAGCAGGAGGAATTCGCAGAAAATCAGAAACTTATTTTTTTGTTATTAATACTATACACACCCTCAAACCATCGACACAATGAATAGTAATCTTGTTAATGCTTTTTTTATTTGCTTTAAACATACAGTAGAACAATCTCTATATTAAATGATTTGGCTCATTTTATTTATTTAACACCTTAGTTTGAAACCTGCATTTTTTTTGTTATTTATAACTTACCCACACTCAATCCGAGGACACACTGTAGATTTGGGGCGATAAAGTTTATTTTATCAGTTTGTTTGACCTAAAATTATCAAAGAAATATCAGCCTTTCTGGGTAGCTATTCTGGGTCTTGAGCGATAGCAAAAACGGTCGCGTGTTTTGCGAAATGACTTGTCTCGACCAATAACATTGTCGCTTTCAGAGTTAGTGAATTTTAGCGTTTAAAGTGAAATCTATTCTCCTGCCACATACCGACTGAATGTTCCGCGGTCGGATCGTAAGAGAAGCTTAAAGCATAAACTAATAAAATAGACAACCAATCCAAAATGGCCCCATTTACCGAAATCTCATACCAGATGGCCATACACGACGGTGTAAATATTCATTGTGAATTGCCTCCTCTGAAAGAGTCGGCGGTGTTGCCATACCAAAGACAATTATACCAATCTACTTTACAATCGTCCTACTTTCCCCCGCTTATAGATTCATTTTTCAAGACGTGGACATTTAGTGACTTGGCGTAAACAACCCGGAGCGCTTGGCAATTCTTCCGCTCTTTTAAATGAGGTGCATTAAAGAGAGAGAGCCTCTCGGGCGGCCCCGTGGGTTTGCTCGAACTCTATTATGAATGAGGTATTTAGAATTTGGTAGGTATACGGCTTAATTTAATCAAATATTATTCCTTTTCGAGCGACTGCCTATTTATTATAATATGCTTAGGCCAGAAACTAGTTAAATTCCACTTAGTGCAGGCGCTGTAGGTAGTTGAGTATGCAAAATAAGAGGAGCGCACTTTGACAGTGGGTCAAGGATCTGGATGTTGCCAAGCCAGGTTTTGGTCCAATTTTTTTTATCCACCCTCCTCTTATAGTCGTGTTCGAATTTCTGAAAATTTAACTATGTTGATGCCCTAAAGCCGCAATGACAGACAAATGAATCAAAAATATTAAAAACCTAAGCTAAAAATAAAATTATATTAGTTTTTTAAATTTTAGCTGCAAAAACCCCCATACCCCTAAAACCTAAAATTTTTAGGTTTTCTTCAAATTTTCTTAAAAACGAAGCTTCTTAGTGAAAAATATGTAATTGTCTTTGTTATAGACAATAAAGTTTCCTTTTCAACGATATACAAGTCAGTGGGGTACGGACAAAGACAAACTCTCCAGCGGCGTCCGTTTATTGAGGTAATGCAAAAAAATTAAAGAAATAAACATGCATATTACCTGTTTTCCCCGATTTTATTGAAAACCAAGCTCTCTATTAAAAATTGTGTCCTATAGTCGGTTGTAGACAATACATTTTCCTTTTAAACGATGTGAAACAGGGTAGGATTAGTTTTATTTATAACAATTAGGGCCAAGTTTTATCCAATTTTCTCAAAAACTAAGCTTTTCAGGAAAAAACATATTCAATACTTTATTGTAGCAAATTAAATTCCCTTTTTAATAGTGTATAAGTTTAGTGCAATCAGATTAACAGCAAACTCTCCAGCGGCGTCCGTTTTTTGAGAAAATGTGAAAAAAATTAAAAAACAAGAAGTTTGTCACAAGTTCTGCCCGATTATCTTAAAAACCAAGCCCTCTATCAAAAATTGTGCCCTATAGTCGATTATAAACAATAAAAATTCCTTTTAAACGCCGTACCACAAAGTAAGGTTTATCTTCACAATAAAACTTCACAGGCATCCGTAAATAAAACCAATTTTTACAATCACCAAACAAATTAATTTAGTTACAGGTTTTATCCAATTCTCTTAGAAACTAAGCTCAATAAAAAAAAGTGTTCTAAAATTTATTGTAGAAAATAAAATAATGTTCGTAAATGGGGGTAATTTACAAAATAAATAAATAAAAACATTTTTGTAACATGTTTCACCCGATTTTCCAAAAAACCGAGCTCTTTATCAAAAAATGTCTCTTATACTTGATTGTAGAAAAAAAATTTCCTTTTCAAGATATAACAAGGTAAGAAAAGTTTAATTTTTAAAACTTTGGAGACGTCCGTAAATTAAATCAATGTTTAAAAATCACCAAACAAATTAATTTTGGTTCGATTTTTTTTAAGATTCTTAAAATTTGAATCAGTGGCGGTAGTAGGCATCCCCCCTCACATATCTAACCGTACCTACAAAATTATGGCGCAGGATGTGGAGAAAAGGTGAGTAGTAGGATCACCTTTGCTCCTAGAGCCGTACCTAGAATCTTTTTTCGGGGGGAGTTACATCTTTTTTTTTTGTGGAGGAGGGATGGAAGGAAAGGTGGGGAGGTAGAAGGGGTACAAAGACTATCAATGCAGATGGCGGGTATATTGTGGTGCTTCATTTGTTAATTTTTAAAAATTTATTTTATTTACAAACGCCCCTGAAGTTTTAAAAATTAAATTAATCTTACTAAGTTATATATCCTTTAAAAGGAAATTTTATTTTCTACGAATCAGCTGTCAAGCATATTTCTTATAAAAAGCTTAGTTTTTTTGGAAAATCGGATGAAACATGTGACAAAAATGCTTTTATTTTTTTTTGTTTTACATGACCCTTATATCTATACGAACTTCGCTGGAGAGTTTGTCATTAACCAAATCTCACTGACTTATATATTGGTAAAATGGGAATTTTGTTTTCATCAATAAAGTTTAGAACATTTTCAATTGGGCTTAGTTTTTAAGGAAACTGAATAAAACCTGTAAAAAAATTAATTTATTTGTGATTTTATTTACGGACGCCTGTGAAGTTTTAATTTAAAGCTAAATCTTACTTTGTGACACAGCAGTTAAATGAAAATTTTATTGTCTACAATCGAATGTAACATGATTTTTGACAGAAGGCTTAGCTTAGTTTTTAAGGTAATCGGGTAAAACATAAGACAAACATGTGGTTTTTTAATTTTTTAAACATTTTCTGAACAAACGGACGCCGCTGGAAAGTTTGGTAATACTCTGCGCTAGCTTATACATAATTAAAACGATAATTTTATTTTTTACAATAATGTGTAAATATTTTTTCCCAAAAAGCTTAATTTAGTGATTTTTCAAAATTGATGTAATTTACGGGCGACCCTAAATTGTTATAGATAAAAGTAATCTTACCTTCTTATACATCGTTTTGAAGGAAATTTCATTGTCTACAATTGACTATAGGACATAACTTTTGATAGATAGCTTAGTTTTCAAGAAAATTTTTCATATTTTTATATCACCTCAATTAACGGACGCCGCTGAAGACATTGTGTAATACACCGTTAAAAAGCAAATTTTATTGTCTATAATAAAGGTAATTACGTATTTTTCCCTAAGAAGCTTAGTTTTTAAGGAAATTTGAAGAAAACCTCAAAATCTCAGGTTTGGAGGGGTTTTTGGGGGTTTTTGCAGCTAACAAACTAATAAAGTTTTATATTTAGATTAGATTTTACACATTTTTGATTAATAATTTCTCTGTCATTGTGGCTTCAATTTTGTTAAATTTTCAGAAATTCGAACACGGCTATAAGAGAAGGGGGGATAAAAAAAATTAGACCAAAACCAGGCTTGGAAACATCCAGATCGTTAATCTGCGACCTTTTGTCAGCTAAAATCCATTGTCAAACTGCGGTCGTCATATTTTGCATACTCAACTACCTACAGCGCCTGCACTAACTCGTTTGTTTCGGCTTAGGCGTTTACGTTTTGGACATATAAATAATTGTCTATATATATATATATATATATATATATATATACCGGGTGAGCCAAAAAAAACCGGACAATACATCAATAAACGAGCATCTTTGAAGGGTGCAATTTAATTTAGACCGCCATCTTGCATTTTACTATGGCGGACCGAAAAAGATATTTAGATAAAACTCTGAATAATTCTCTGCCAAGTGCAGTTTGTCCCATTAAAATCGATGATATACATACTACAAAAGTTATATTGAAAAAAAATTGTCCGTTTTTTTTTGGCGCACCCGGTATACATAGACTTATAATTTCTAAAATACAATAAATAGTCAAAAATATCTTTGATTTCCATAATATATGCCCAAGAATAAAGGGTAAAAAAGACGTTGGATGGTTTTTAGATCGAGTGGCGCACTTTTTACACCGTAGCGACTACTTATAGCGACTACTTAAGTGTTTAATTAATAAAAAATTTTAATTGGCAAAAAACTGTCATTAGCATTAATGTAATTTGATCAAAATCTAATCAACTCGTGAGTGTCAAACACTATTTTACCTGAAACTTTTATGAACATCGGTTTAGTGGTTTAGGACCTATCGTGTGACGGAGAGGCACACACACAGGCAGACATCACGACGATATTGGTAAGATAGGTCAAAATACACCCAAATAACAAATTTTCGGCGTTATCTCAAAAAAAATAGTTTCGTCGAAAATAATACCTTCACTGCGCGAGCTAGGAAGGTAAAGAAATATTTTCAGGGGACCCAAATTTAACCGCAAACCAAAAAATCGCTTTTCAATTTTAGCCAAATAGTTTAAAAAATGGTTTTGAATTTAAGCAGCCAAAATCTTTGAATTTGCCCGACCACTTGGATATTTTTTTATAAAAACTAAAAAATATTCAACTTTAGATGCTTTCTTGCTATCACCAAATATATTTTAAAAAATTACACTTTTTTAAAGCTGGTCTATAATAGTAAAATAAAGATTTTTGCAACCTAGTAAAATGTTGTTGGAAAAAGATCTTATAGCATAAACAGAAAGAATTTTTGAAATCGCCCCATATTTGATAAAATTATGCGAATATGGTTTTTGAAGAGAGTGTGGGGGAATGACAGAAGGGGCGATGGGTGGAAGCAGGGAGGACTACAAAGTAGGAATTAGTAACGTAAAGTAATTATCTGATTGCAAAATGATAATTAATTATCCGCTTGCAAAATGATCTTTAGAATATTTTTAGAAAAGTTGACCGTTTTCAAGTTATTAGCAAAAAACCGTCAAAAAGCACGTTTAATGGGGGGGGGGAACACCTCCCTGCCAGGGTTGGGGGGGTGGTTTCCTTTCGTAAAATGTTCAAACGAGTCTTATGTCTATCCATAACAAGTGTGTTGCTCATAGAGAAAATAATAAAAGAGTGCTTAATTCTATGGTTCAAAAGCGGCAACAAGTTTACGCTAGCGACACCCTTGGCTACTGGAAGAATTAAGAATGCGCGGGCGGGCTCGGCGGGCTTTTTAAATGATTTTTTTCTTAGTAAAGGTGCTATTTTTGAGGTCAGGCTAATTTCATGTATGCGAAAAGAATTTGGATATCAAAAGTATATTAATTTTAGTCATGTAAACCTGTAAGATATCCAAACTTTTTCCGCATACATAAAAATTTGCATGACCTCGAAAATGTAATACTTAAATAAAAAACAATGTTTTTTAAAAAATGTAATATTTATTTTTTTAAAAATGAGAACTGTTTTAGAAAAATCTAAAAATATTTAACAAATATAATGTTTTTTCTTAAATGTATAAACTAGGTATTTATATTACAAAAAACTGTGGATTTTTAGAAAACTTAAAAATAGTTAAACATGTACCACCTAATAATCCTTAATAAAACCAATATTTAAAAAAAATAAGAACACACTTTTACAGTCTTCAATTTTCTAAATTCTAGGTTTATGTGGAATTGCTCAAATGTTGTAATGTAATTTTCATATATTCTTCACAATATCCATTCTCCAATCCATTTTTTAATAATAAAGGTGGCCACATAATGATGTTATCCCATTGTTGATTGTTGCGTTGGATAACTAAAAAGCAAAAAAAAAGCTGCCAGGGGACTCATAATAGTAGGTATTTTATACAGGTGTTAATAAGTATGTCGCCAAACTTCAGAGGATTATCTTAAGTGATTTTAAGAAAAAAAACTTTGTATAACCATGCTTAGTTTTTGAGATATGGGTTATTAAAATATTAGTTTTTTTTTGCTTTTTATTTATAACTCGTGCAGTTTTTGAGATATTTAACTCAAATCTGGAACATGTTGTTGTTGTTTTGTTACAAGGCATACATCATTAAGCATGTCAAATATTAGGAAAAACTACAGGGTGATATTTTTTCCGCGGTCATGCCCCCTTTTTTCTCCAGAACTTTTTTGCAGTAAGTTATTGTCAGATTTAAAAATGTAAAATGAATTCCTTGTTTTATTCAGAAATTTTTTGATCTGCAATATTTTTATCTCTAACCAGTTAATGATCTGACAGTTGGCCAATATGGAGAAAATCTTGTTAATGACAATGGAAACCGGCTAATTACAGTATGTGAGCAATTAGACCTAAAAATCCAAAACGGTTTTTTTCAACATAAGGAAATACACAAATATACCTGGACCAAACCCTCACAAAACCTGAAATCCGTCATTGATTATCTTATCACTAAACAAAAGACAAAACTAAAAATTCAAGATGTCAGAACAAAGCGTGGATCAACATGCGGAAGTGATCAATATTTTCTGGAGTCCAAAATTCTCTTTCCTTATCAAGGCCGAAGCCTGCATCAACAACATCTTGATGATACAGTGATTGAAGAAATTGATCACTGTAAATATAATCTACTAAGCCTAGAACATGACAGCGTAAAAAACTTATACAAAAAGAGACTGAACGAAAAACTTAATACAAGTTCAGGTGAAACCCCAGATGAGGAATACGAATGTATTACATTGAGCATCCACCAAGCTGCAAAAGAAGCACTAGGATTAGTGGAAGAAACTTCTAAAAGAAGAAAACCATACTGGTGGGATGCTGAGATTGAGAGAGAAATAGAGGAAAAAAGGAAATTATATCACACCTACTTATCCCAAAAGACAGATAGAAGCAGACAAGAATACAAAATCGCGCAATCAAAGGTGAGAAGAATGATCAGTGATAAGAAAAATCATTCGTGGACGCAAAAGTGCCAGAAAATAGATTCTTACTTAGGAGGTAGGAGAAGTACCGAAAGCTGGAAAACTATAAGATCGATTAAAAAAGAAACATGCAGAGATATCATTTCACCAATACCAGACAAAGAATGGGATGAGCATTTTAAAAATCTTTTAACTGAAGATAGAGCAGAATTCAAGGAAGACGCAAGAGACAATATAATTAGAACGATGGGATCTCCAGTACCCCTCACAATCTCTGAGGTCAAAAACGTGTGCACAACCTTAAAAAGCGGTAAATCTGTCGGACCCGGAAATATCCCAGCCGAACTTATTAAATATGGCACTGAAGAACTGTTTTGGAGATTACGGAATCTTTTCCAAAAATATTTAAATGGAACTGTAGTCCCAACTGAGTGGAAAACGTCATATATATCCACAATACACAAAAAAGGAAGGAAAGATATATGTGACAATTATAGAGGTATATCTGTGACTAGTACGCTAAGCAGAATATACGGTAAAATAATAAGAAATAAAGTAGAGAGCGAATATAAAGACATGGAGGCAGAAGAACAAGCTGGTTTCAGGGCGGGTAGATCGACTTCAGATCACCTCTTTTGTATAACCCAAGTTATTGAAAAGAAAATGGCATACGGTCAAGAGCTGCATCTGCTTTACGTGGATCTGCAGAAGGCATATGATAGTATACCACTAAATCTGCTTTGGAAAGCGTTGGAAAACACAAACATAAGCGTACAACTAATTAAGGCCATCCAAGAGTTATACCGCAATAGTAAGGCAAAAGTTAAAATAAAAGCAAAACTAACCAAAGGCTTTCAAGTAAATAAAGGTCTTAAACAAGGTTGCTGTATCTCGCCTACGCTCTGCAAGATATACTTGGAACAAGTCCTTAAAGTATGGAAGAGAAAATGCCAAAACATGGGAATTCCGTTGGACGAAACCACCTTGTATACTTTATGTTTCGCCGATGATCAGATAGTAGTGGCTCAGGATTATGACGACCTCGAATATATGACACGAAAACTAATAGAAGAGTACAATAAGTGGGGACTAGAGGTTAATCTCAATAAGACAGAGTATATGTGTATCGGTGGAATGAAACAGGATCTAATCTTAAATACCGGGCAGCGAATTCACTACTGTGATGAGTATAAATACTTAGGTCTAAAAATTACAGCTGACGGAACACTAGACAAAGCTATAAAAGATCGAAACGTACAAGGAAGAAAAGCAATAACTTTATTAAATGGAATAATTTGGGACCAAAGTATATCAAAACATAACAAAAATCTTATATATAACACCATTATAAAAAGTATTATTACATACGGCTCAGAAGTATGGCCAATCAAGGATAGAACAGAAAAAATGCTTTCCGCTACGGAGATAGACTATTGGAGAAGAGCAGCAGGGAAATCAAAAAGAGAAAGAGTTACAAACCAAAGAATAAGAGAAATTATGACAGTGGGTGAACGTACTTTAGTGGATGATATAAGAACAAAACAACTGGTGTGGTACGGACATGTACAAAGAATGAATGATGAAAGACTACCTAAACAAATACTACAATGGAAACCAACTGGCCGAAGAAAACGAGGACGGCCAAGGAGAAGCTGGAGAGAAGGAATAGACAGTGAAATAAGAATAAGAGGCCTAGATGATGAATTATGGGCAAACAGAAACGAGTGGAGATTGGGTATCGGAAGACGTAGAACGTTGTGAAACCGATAAATATATATATATATATACCATTTTTCAGAAAAAAAAAACAAAATAAAATTATTTGTATCTTCAATTGCTATTTAGAAATTACATAAAACTCGCATAAAATTAAAATAATGCAGAGTACAAATTTTCCTTTTTTGTCTTTTCTTGGAAACAGTTAGAGTTACAAAAAATTGCAGAAGATCAAAAAGTTTCTGTTGCCTCCCCCACCCCAATAAGCCTTCGTGTCGACTCTGTCTGAAATATGTGTTTATATGTAATATAATTTCAGGGGCTAACCAAATTTTTAAGGGGTAGCTTAGCTCTTGAAGCTCTGCCCTAACTACACTTTGGGCATATTCTTAAATTATGTAATTGACCCACCTCCACCCTCTGTACAGAATTTTCAAGAAACAAAATACATTAAAAAAAAGTTATGTGTAATACAAGGCCAAACACTGCTACCCCTTTGAGCATTAATTTTGAACATATAATTATTATGTTAAATGGCATTATGTATTTTAAGAATAGGCGCTAGTATGGGTGTGGAAAGAGACAGAACTTATTAACCAATATTTCTCTATTACTTATCTAAATAAAAAAACATTTGCAACCAAGCAGTGTGTACTCAATGTGATTGTAATGATCCATACAAATCCATAATGTCTGTGTACCTAAAAAGTAAAAGCACTAGCTAGAATTATGTTCAAACACTAAACTAAAAAACAGAAGCCTAAGGATTTTTAGACATTTTCCATATATTTCATGAATAAAAAAATTAAATAGCTGAAGATATGGCATAACTGTGTCTCGGGTCCCCCAAAGACCTATTCTTGGGTGCACTACTGACTAAAATATCTACTAAAACTAAAAATGGAAAATGCCGAAAAGGCAATACATCAATAATAATAAAATTATATGGACAATGACCCATAAGAAGGTGCAAATCTACGGGAGGGGAAATTCCCCCCCCCCCCCAAATCTCAAACTATATTAAGTTTTTACATACAGAATACACATCCTGGTCACAATGCAAAACTGTTTTATGCAATATTTATTATGATATCTACCCCCCTAAATAAAGTTCCTAGATCCACCCCTGCCATAACTGAGGGGTGAACAGCTGAACAAAATTTGTACACCATCCTACAGGACTCAAATAAATTCTTGGTCCTGTAGTGTATTTTAGTGTCATGTGGAGTCCTCCACAGTCTTGTTAAAAAAATTTGTATACCTGCTGTGGACAGATGATCACCCCTCCCGAACACACAATGCACCAATACTAAGTTGACACATTTTATCTAAAACCAATGTATATGTTCAGTTTCAATCTGTATAACAAGTATATAAATCGACCCTAACTTCAATAACATAAATTATCTTTCTTACCTTGTCTTAGTCACAAAACAAGACCAGTTTTGTCTGATAACACGCGCTTTAACACAAAACAGATCTCCTTTGTAGTGAAAAAGTTATTTCGTAGCAAAATTTTTGCATCCGAAAATTCCAGAAAAACAAACCAAGAATTTGAGGTTAGGTTTGACTCGACTGCGTTTACAATATACTTGTAACTTGCTTTTAAACATGACTTGCAATTTGTAATATGGGTAGAATACCTGTATTATTTATTTATTTTTTGGTTGCAACTTCTATTAACATTGATTAATGAATGTTACAGATGTTCATACCTATGCAACAACGAATAACAGCAATTTTTATTTAAACAGTATAAATACTGAATTAGGATATAAGTCATTGTTTTATAAAGGAATCAGATTGTATAACAAATTACCATTATACATTAAAAATTGCAAATCAAATAATATGTTTAAGAGAAAAAAAAAAGAAATACTTGTTGCCTAGTCAGCCTCAGTGGCGTATATAGAAAATACTCTGCCAATCTATGGGCACCTAAGCTCCAACTAGGTACTAAAGTTATAGTGTACGTGTGAGCTAATATAACTAAAAACTGAAATATATTTTATTGAACTCCAGACTCAATTACCTTTCGTTTGATACCACACTAGCCATGTTTTGACTTAAACTTTAATTTTTCAAATCTACCCCCACTTTTTTTTTAACTAAAATGTATATTGTTTAACTCCAGACTCAATTACCTTTCGTTTGATATCACACACGCCATTATTCCACAAATACTAATTTTTTAAATTTACCCCCACCCCTTTTTTAAAAGTAAAATGTATCTTATTTGACTCCAGACGCAATTACCTTTCGTTTGATATCATACACGCCATATTTTTACATAAACTCTAATTTTTGAAATATACTCCCAACCTTTTATTTGGCTTGTGTTTGGTGGATTTTTTTCATTTTTAAATGGAACCATCTCGACCCAAAACCCAGCGTAGGTACCAAATTTCATTAAAATCGGGCAAGCGGTTTTTGAGTTATGCGCGTTGGTCGTTACAGACAGACATACAGACAGACAGACAGACAGACAGACAGACAGACAGACAGACAGACAGATAGACAGACAGACAGACAGACAGACAGACAGACGGCGCCACAAAAAAGTTTCAAAATCATCTGAAACGCAAAGATATATAAAAATTTTTGAAATCGGAGCAACTTATTTTTTCTCGAAAAAATTAGGATCACTATAGCTCACACTACTATAGTATAGTAGTAGTGTGAGCTAAAAGTTTCGGGGGGGGCCCAGACCTTATAAAGACGTATTTTATACTATTTTATATTTGTATTTATGAAAGATGTGGAAAATATCTAAAAAATCTTAGCTTCGGGGGGGGGGGGCGGGCATATATACGCCACTGTTCAGCCTGATTGTTTAAGTAAACCCGTGGTATCATATTATAATATATTATATTATATTTTTTTATCTTAGTCTATATTATTTTTTTGGTGTATTTTAGTATAGTAACCTTTTCTCATAAAGAAATATGGTAGCAATGTTTTTTTTAAGGATAGGATTAAAAACATTTTACAGTACAGTGTAAGTACTTGAGAAAGCTGTGTGTTACTAGATTATCCTATTAGTAGGTAGGTATAGTTAGTTCTGTTGGGAATGATACAGAAATGCTTGTAATGATTTTTCGGTATTATTAGAGAAATATAGCCAGGCTATAATTGTGCCAGGCACTATTTTAACACATTTACATTGAAAACTGACAGTTAATCGTTCAAAATTCATACCAAAGTCGAATTTAAAACTATCGTCGTTTATTTTCAATTAATAAAAGAAGGCACTATTTATTCCGGTTCATATAGTAAACAAAGGCCATGTGTTGAAAGATCACAGCTGATATTACAATGTGAAGGTGTCAAAATTGTGCCTGGCACAATTATAGCCTGGCTATATTTCAATAATTCTCTAATAATACCGAAAAACCATTACAAGCACATTCCTGTATCATTCCCAACAGAACTAACTATACCTATTCCACGGATCACCTACCTACTAAAAGAATAATCGAGTAACACACAGCTTTATCAAGTACTTATATTGTACTGTAAAATGTTTTTAATCCTATCCTGAAAAAAACATTGATGCCATCTTTCTTTATGATAAAAGGTCACTATACTAAAACACACCAAAAAAATAATATGGAGACTAAAATAATAAAATATAATATAATATAATATAGTACCAAGGGTGGTTTACATAAACAATCAGGCTGACTAGGCAACAAGTACTTCTTAAGTTTTCTCTTAAACATATTATTTGATTTGCAATTTTTAATGTCTAATGGTAATTTGTTATACAATCTGATTCCTTTATAAAACAATGACTTATATCCTAATTCAGTTGAATAAAAATTGCTGTTATTTAACCTGGCTTTATTTCAATATTTTTTTTTTACGGTGCGCACTCGCATCCCTATCACGCTCGAGAAGCGGCAAGTGCGCGGAAATGTTGGTGTATGTTGGTTTTGAAAAGGTTCAGATTGTAACCTGCAGGGAAAAGTGTCGCAGGAAGCTTATTTCACAGCGATGCTGTTCTCCAGAGATATATTATCCATTATGTAATAATAAGAAGTAAATAGTTATTAGTATTATAAGTGGATTTGTTTTGTTAGAAATACTGGTGTATGTATTAACATTTAAATGTATTTTTTATATTTATGTTTGTAATTTGAAATAGCATGATTTGCTAATAAAGATTTATTCAATTCAATTCAACATAGTAAACCATTTCTAACAACAAATGGCATTAGGAAAATACTAAGCGTTATGTGATAGACAATTTTCTCAAATTTTTACGTAATTTATGAACGACCCCAATCGAACAGAATAAAATTAGTTTTAAATACAAATAGAAACATAGTCCGCGATTGCAGCGCTGTGCGCTACTGGAACTTGTTGGCTGCGCGGCCCTATCTTTTCGGCAGTCTCTTTTTATTTTTTCTCTGGTGTTGCTTTTACCAGAAACGAGTATAATATAGTTTACATTAAAAGCGTCTAGAGCGACACAAACATTTGAGCGAACGTTTATTTGAGCATAGAGAACTAAATATAATGTAAGATACAAAAAAGCGCAAAGTAATTAAATTAAACTTTTGTTTGTTAATTATTTTTATAAGAAGTACTTCATATGCAATATTTTTTTCCTACTACTACACATGAAAATGATGGATTTCACACCATTTTCATCCTCGCTAGATTTCACCTATGGACAAAAAATTTTCTACACATGAAAAAGTACTTTTCGCGCATGTATGGAAAAGATGTACAATGGCGCTAACTGCCACAATGTTTTTCCGCATATGTATTGCAAACTATCTTTTCACACATGTGCGGAAAAGCAGTTTCATTTGATTTGTGCAAAATTCAAGACCAATTTTTACAAAAACTAGTATAGTTTAACAGTGTTCGTAAGTAAAATAGCTTACACAAACTTCAAAATTCAAAATTTTTATTAACGCATATAGCATTTACAAATGTCAAAAGATTAAATTAGTTAACAGCAAAATTTAAAATACTCATAAAAAAAAACAAAGATAAAATTTAATCAGCCAATAAGTTCTTGAATAAACCACTCTATACAATAACTGGCGATGAATGATAGACAGACAACTCGATAGAAAGTAACTTTCTTACACTCAAGTGTTGTTTCACTCGGCTAGCGCCTCGTTCACAACATACACGGTCATGTGAAATTTGTCACTCTCTTTTTTGTCTCTTGTTATGTAATAGACTATTTTTTTTGTAACCTTACCAGATGCATATTAAAGTTACTCATTTCTGACCTTACTAACTAGAAGCCACAAAAAGGGTCCACTTATTTAAAAGAAAAAGAATGAAACTGGGCCTCCTTTCAAGGGCCTGTCCAAATTATTTTTTGTTGTTTAGGGATAAAAACACAAGAGATAAAAGTGTCACTGTTTATTCCTGGGATCAAAAGTGATAAATCAGGGATAAAAAATTAAAATCAGGGATGAAAAGTGATAGGTCAGGAAACACAAACCAGGTTTATAACAGACGTAAAGTTAAACTGCGCATTTGAAATATTTTAGACAAGTCATTCTTATTTGATTAAATAATCGTTTAACCCTATTTTTTATGCACCCCACGCTTTTATCTTAGTCTGTTAAAAGTCACGTTTGGGTACTTCAAATTGTCTAGTTTTTTATGCAGCTAATGAAACCGTTTAACTTAAAACTGTATACCTATTTTTGAGTTTAATGTTTGGCTCCACTCCACTTACCTGTTCCAACTTAATTTCTAAAATCCTAAATTAAAATCAGCCACGTTATATACCCCAAAGTTTTAAATTTGATACAGATATCGGTTGACAAATGAATTTTGTTTTAAATTAGTTTAAAAATTGTATTGAGTGATCTTAAGCACCACAAAGTAGCAAGTTTGAATCAAAATCAATTAATAAATACTTATGAAAAATTTTGCAGCCGTCGCACAGTGCGGACTCCTGTGGGCAATATTCGAAAAACTGAGGTTACATTTTAAAAGTTTTAATATTGCAAAAGTATAGATAAATGTCCAGTTTATCTGTAATCATAACCTATTTTTTAGTCACACTTGCGAAAGTGAACGAAATAAATAATTATAGTCGTTATTTTAAAACAGGTACAAACAAATCGTATAAAATACCTATCAGAAAATTAATTTTACTGGTTCTGCATTTAAATATAAAAAAAAAGTATTACAGTGATATATATTTACGCTAGTTGTTTAAATAAAATTTGGTCAAATTGACGTCTCGCTTTTAAAATAATTTAATTAAAACTGTTGCTTACAAAAAAATATAATTTTTAAGTTTTATTAAGGTTATAAAAAATTGCAAAGATTTGCAAGGTCTGACATATATCCTAAATATTAGTCCAATGAATTAGCAAAAAGGTAGCATAAATATTTTCTGCTACTGGCTGCTACTAAGGGTACTGTATTTTTTAAAATAATATATTTCAATCCTAATAATTTATAACATATTGGTTACATACAGAGGCCTCACATCATCTCCTGTTTAGGTATACCCTTAAAACCAGTCTTGCCGCAATTTGGACAAATATAAAATTGTGACAGCTCTCATCAACGTCAAAAATGGCGGCAGCAAGGTGTCAAAATGGCACTAAATCTGGAGAAGATATGAGGCTTATTATTTGGTGATGGCGAGTGGTTATAGGTGATAATAAATTTTAAAAAAATTCCCAAAATATTTAGTCACTTTATACTACTGTGAGCAAAATAAAAAATTAAATATTTTAGAATCGCATATCGTATTGGCCGTTTTTTGTCAATGGGAACGCACAAAAACAATAATTTGAGGTAGTCAATAAAATTATAAAAATACTGCTATCAGTCCTAAAACATATATGCCAAAAATTATTCTGGTATTTTGTGTGGGCGAATATTTAAAAAAAAATAGTTTTTTGCACTTTGGAGATCAAAAGTGCGCTTTTTGTATCAAATTTTTGGGATAAAGTATCACTTTTTATCCCGTGGATAAAAAGTGACGTTCAGAGATAAAACGTAAAAATGGGAAGTCTGTTTTTCTTGCAAAATAATTTTAATAAAAACGGGGCCCAAAAATAACTAAAGTATCTTTTATGCACTCGGCGAACTGTAGCTACATACAATTTTTTCTTCTCGGGATAAAAGTGCCACTTAAGTCCCTAACAAGATAATATACTATTTTATCACTTTTTTTTAACTTTTAGAACGCATAAGCATAAAACATTCAGACTTGTTAAATGAGTGGCCTCTCACGAAAATCTGAAGGTGTTAAATATGTTCAAAAAAATTCAACCCTTGTTGGGTTTAGAAGAATGTTCTGACAAAAATAACCAAATTCTAAATAAAGCATCATTAAATTTTTGCAAAAGTCTCAGTCTCAAATGGAAGCTATCGGGACGAAACAAAATTTATTTTCAAAACCGTTATTTCGAATGGTTAAATAAAGATATTATATCTGAGAAATTTTGTTATAAAACGGATTCAGAAAAATCAAAAAATACAGATTTGGAAACAGAGGCCGTACCCGGACCAAGTCGTGGACGGCCAAAACGGCTTTCTTAGAATCATCTTTAAGAACAAAGAAACTGAGGGTGCAATGTGTGTGTGTATGGTAAAAATAATTATTTTGGGGTTGCTAATTTAATTTTTCTGGAAGGGACTTAGCCCCCCCCCAAGCCTTCCTAACTACGCGCATGAATCCGAATAAAAAAATAATTTTAGTTTAATTTCTAACACAAAAGTAAATTGATTTTTATTTTTAACGTAACTGTAGGTTAAACTGAATGTATTTTAATTTTTTTTAAATATTTTAAATAAAATGACATATATATATTTTAAAAAATTTTACTTATTTTAACCTTTAGACTAGACTTTATCACATACCCTATAAAAAAATTAATTTTTTTGAAAAGCAACAAAGATATTGAATATTGTCCAAAAACCCTATCTTTGACCGCACTGTGCGTCGTGTTCATTTTTGTAAGTTTCAGTTTCTCCGTATTTAATACATACTGGTTGATAAATGGGGAATTCCGCCATTTGTTTTTTTTTTTAAGATTGATGAAAATAAATTGAGCAGGTGGATTTAATCCGACAATTCCCTCACTCATAAAAATGTCTAGACTAGAGTTTTTCCAAATGGTTTCCGAGTTTTCCGAATATTTCACGAGTTTCTATGGAAATTTTTCGAGTTTTTTCCGAGGGTTTTCGAACAATTCCTGAGTTTTCCGAAAAAATTTTCAAAGTTTATTCCAATATTTCCGATTTTTCAAACATTTTTGGAGTTAATTTTCAATTCAATTGAATCAATTCAATTCAATATATTTATTTACCACATTTTTTACATAGAAATGAGTTTTATACATCATACCCTTAAGTAAGTAAATATATCATGAAATATACATTGTAATGGTTTCTTTGTATCTACATAAATGTAGTTAAGCCCATTCACCAGAATTTAATAATAATTGTGACAAACTTGATGGATTCAGGAATTTTTTTTTTCTTAATATTTGGTTTAGTGTTGTTTTTTAGACTAAAAAAAAGTTAAAAAAAATTTTTTATAAATAAAAGTAGAAATAAATAAATGCAAAGTAGTTATACTACTACAATGAAAAAAAAAACAAATAATATATAAAACTAAAAAAAAGTAATGAAATATTCTTGAACACCAGTTTCTAGTTAGGTATCTATTTATTTATTATAATTTTGGATAATTTTGAAGTAACCAAATGCATATTTATTTTTTAAACAATTTTTTTTGACATTGTGTTTGAGTTCAGATGGTAGCAGGTTAAAGAGTCCTTTTCCAATGTATGTATAGCAGCTTTGACCAATTGTTTTTTGTTTTCTTGGTAGTCTTACTCTATTTTCCACAACAAATCTTGTGTTAGGAATATGTGGGATTGCTGGAAACAGTAGATTATTTTGACCTAGATAGAGGACAGAATATTTATAATAGAGTTGTCTTAAACTGAGTAAGTTTGTGCCTTTGTACAAATTTTGAGTTTTTCTAAACATTTCACAAGTTTTTTTTGAGCATTTGCTGAGATTTTCGAACATTTTCAGTTTTCCAAAAATTTTCCTAGTTTTTATGAACACTTTTCCAGATTTGCGAAAATGTTCCTAATTTTTCCGAGCATTTCCCGAGATTTTTCGAACATTTTCAAAGTTTTATGAAAATTCTTTGAGTTTTTCTAAACATTTTCCGAGTTTTTCGAAAATTTCCCGAGTTTTTTTTAACTTTTACAAAGTTTTTCTAAACTTTTTTCGAGTTTTCTAAACATTTTCTGTGTTGTTCCCAACATTTTTCCAGTTTTCCAAAAAGTTTCCTAGTTTTTCTGAACATTTACCGAGATTTCCGAAAATTTTCCTAGTTTTTTCCGAGCATTTGCCGAGGTTTTTCGAATATTTCTCAAGTTTTCTGAAAATTCTCCGACGTTTTTTGAAGATTTTCCGAGTTTTTCGAAAGTTTCCCCAGTTTTTTAAAACTTTTCTCGAGTTTTTTGAACATTTTCCAAGTTTTTGCGAACATTTCGCAACTATTATGAAAATGTATGTTTCCGAACATTTCCCAAATTTTCCAGACGTTTTCCTGACATTTCACATGTTTTCCAAAAATTTCTTGAGTTTTTCCAAAAAATTCCTGAGTTTTCCGAAAATTTTTAGCAACAAGTTTAAGGACTGTATATGTGTTTCTGGCCTTAACTCTTGGAAGTCAGAAAATATATCTACTTTTTCTTACCTACATATCTATGCCCTCCACTGGGCAAGACGTGACCACCCCTGACAAAGGTTGCATGTATACTGAAAGCAGTCACTGAAAGATTTTTCCAAATGATTTTGAATTAAATGAAATATCGGCAACACTCCACTATGGAGGCAAAAACGCTTCCTCTCTCTTTTTTCCTATGTAAATTATTGCATAAGAAAAAAAAGACAGAGCTACCTGCTATTACAAAACGAATAGGGAAATCTGCGTTCTCACCGGTCGTCACCGGCTGCGTTCAAAGCATATACGTAATATTCCAATACCCACGGTAATTTCCAGTTCTTGATGAAAACATTAAGAAATGGCAATATCAAATGTACATAAGAGTGTCCTTCTTGTAGAATTTAGTATAAAATGTCCTGATTGGTTATTTTTAAACAAATGCATTATTTTACTCATGCATATTATTTTATTGGTGTATATCATCCCCACACATTTGACCCGTGTCGTCACATTGATTTATCGGCGCACAGTGGCCAAAAACCCTATCTATGTAAATGTACTCCTACAACTTTAAATAACGATATAGAGATTTTTTTTTAAAGAGTTTAATCGCAAGCAAGTTTTTTTCAAATAAGGCAATTTCATTTGTGTCGCCTTTTTGGAAGGCTTCACATCGTCTCTTGGATCAATAAATAATGTGACAGCTTTGACCAACGTCAAAAATGATGGGAAGGTTAATAGGCTAAAAAGGGCACTAAACTGAGAGATTCTCGTAAGACCTATTAACGGCAATAATCTCTATATGCAAAGTGAGGCAAAAATATTGAAATTTTTTGTAGAGAGAGCACGCTGCGCAGGAGGTGCTACTGACAACATTGACAAACACTTTAATGACAAATCACAAATGACCAGCTCCTTGAAGTATTAAGTTCACAGAATACCACAGGTGATTAGAACTAGAAAGAGAAAGATTGCAATGCTTAGCATTTATTCTATGTTGTCACTCTTAAATTTTGTCTCAGTGTCTCATATAGCCATGGTCGTTCCAGTTACTTCGTATATTATTCATTAAGTTGCGGGTAGTATAATTTTTACAAATAGATAATATTCAAAAAATACTTACTATATATAACATATAACATTAACTACATGGGGTCTTATGAGGATTTTGGAAATGATAAGAGATATTATAATTCTGGTTAAATGGAAAAAATTGACGATATTCTGAGCCCAATCAGGTGCTGTATTAAAATTTAAAATATCTACAAGGGTTTTCCAAATATTAAGCAAAAACTAAAAACTGCTTTTAATAAAAATAATTTATTTATTGCTTGATATTTTAAAAGTCTTTATAGATATTTTTATTTTTGAAATAGACTGGGCTCGGAATAGCGCCAATGTTTACCCAATAATCCAAATTTATGTGTATTACTGTTTTCAAAATTCGCATAAGAAACCGTGTAATAACTTTTATCTGGGATACATGGTATACCACAACTATTTTCTAAAGCTTCTAAACAAGTAACGATAACTTTCAATGTGTGATGCAGAGTTTATATAGAAAAGAAGTATCGAGTGTGCACAAATCTATCTTTCACATGGACTGCCTAGGCTTATCGGGCCAAATTATGTGTTTACGCAGGCCTTAAGTTAAAAACGGGGTGATTGGAAAGAGTGAAACCAATGTAGGTTTGTGGCAGATTATGGCAGAGGCGTGGTTTGTTTGTGCTTCTTGCTTGGCACTGAAAGCTTATTTCAGCCTGCGAAAGTCGTGGTGAGATTTCTGAGATATACAAGTCGAAGAAAAAAATGACAAAGACAGAGTAATAAATAAACTTGTCACAAAAAAATTATATTAAAAAATAAACACATCATCATCATCACGTGACTGTCCCAAACCTATTTTGGTTTCACTTCTTATATCATACTAATAAATATAATTTTGGCTTTCTTATTTGAATGGTTTAAGAATAAGCTAGTTTATTTATTACACGCGTATTCCATTAAAAGAAAATAGTTGCTTAACATAAAAATTTTAAAAAAGAAAGGGTTGGAAAAAAATTATTTTTAAAAATGTTAATGCCTTATTCGACTTCTAAAAGTTTTTTCTACTCTCCTGTGAGAATTACGTACTTCTTGCCCTCATTTGCTGCGAGAATTCGAATTCCCGCACAAATTTTTATTCGTGGAATTGTCTTTATAAACCGCAATTTTTAAATGTTTAAATATAAGGTTTTTTATGTTATTTAATGTATTTTTTTTTTAAATATTTTATGACGGTTTAGTAATTATTAAAAAAAATGCATTTTTTAAAATAATTGAGCGATCTTCGTAGCTTTTTCTAAACGTCAAATATATCAACAATAGAATTTTGCTTGACACATTGCAGGTCTTGAATTTTATATCAATTTAAACTGTTAGCTCGCGTTACTACGTCAACCGTTTCATTTAAACCACAAAAACGTGTCCAAGCTCTTCGAATAATAAGCGCTCTGGAAAACCATTTTGATTTTTTAGTTTGCTTTAATTGGTGTCGTAACCATGAATATGTCTTGAGGTGTAGGGCGAGAGCCCATGATACTGTATTTTATGCTATTTTATTTTTCTATTTATGAAATATGTGGAAAATATCTAAGAATCTTTAGGCTTGGAGGTGGCCGGACCCCGAGCCCCCTTTCTCGGTGCACCAATGCTTTAATTATATTTTTATCCTTTGCTTTTAACAACTCTTTACACTAAAACAATGGTGTAACTAACTAAACTATCAATACTTACGTGTGCAAGTGAATTTCCAGGCCCTTTTTGGATAAACAAATAAAATACCGCTTTACCATATTGATATCTCACAATAGCACTTTACCTTTTAAAACTTGAATTTTCTGTGATTTAAAATATCAATAGTAGGTAACGCATTTCTGGCATAGACCACTGTGCCTTGCGCTTTCACTTCGCCTCCGAGCAACTTTAGCTCTCGTCACGCCCGAGGAAAACTATAAAAATAGTTTTTTGAGGAAAGGAACCTATTCCGCACTAGTGCGAAAAAAAACACCATAACAAAAAATTAAAAATAAACGTGTCGGATAAAACGATATACGTTGTCAAAATTTAATATAAATAAATACTTGTAAAATTTTGTTTCACTTAATTGCTGGCCCGGCCATCTAAGCGCGTTATTCGGCCATCTGTGCGCAAGAAGTTAATTTTTAGGGAGTAACTGACACAATAATTAAATAGTCTGCTATAATTTTTAATAAAATAAAGAGAAACTATATAATGTGTGTTTAAATCATTTTGCAAAAAGATGATTTTGCATATTGGGTGTACCAGACCCGCACCATTTGGAAACCTTAGCAACGCGGTAATAAGACAACTTCAATATTTGTTTACATTTCAATTTCGTCTAATTTGACATGTTTATTTATAAATTACATCAAATTTAAAAAAAAAGGTACTCATAGGTAAAATATTGTACCTAACTCCACTTTGCGTCGTTCGTCCAACTGCCGTCACGTGCGGTAAATAATCACCTTCCACACTTGTTAGGTAAAATTTTTGCACTGTACAGGGTGTTCAAATTCGCGAAATTTTTACTTTTGAATTGCATCTTGACTTTAATCCTGATGCTTACTATATTTGACAGGCGCTCAAATTTATAGTTTTTGTAAATTGGATGCTCCTTATATTATTTAATTAATAGATTAGGCTATATATTTAAGAGACTATATTTCAATAGTTTCCAAAAATACCCGATATGCCGTAGTTTATAGCCATAGTTTCTGAGATATTAGCAATTATTTTTTAAACTGATAAAAAGGTAACAGTACCGCTCTACCTTAATTTTAGTATCCTTATTCCAAATTACGTTAGTCCCCTTGTATCAACAGTGAGAATGACATGATGTGACACGACATATAAACTTTGTTGTCATTTTGAGCGTCATTAAAGAAATATATATATATTTGTCATTTTCACTGTTTATACATGGGGACTAACATGGTTCGAAATAAGGACACTGAAATTATCACAAAAGTGGTAATGTTATTTTTTGTCATTTAAAAACTTATCGCTAATATTTCAGAAACTATTTATTAAAACTGCGACATATAGGGTATTTTCGGAAGGCATATTCCAAGCCTAATCTATTAATTAAATAACATTTACAAAAACTTTAAATTTGAGCGCCTGTCAAATAGAGTAAGCATCAGGAATAAAGTTAAGCTGCAATTTAAAAGTAAAAATTTCTCGAATTCGAACACAATTTCTATTATATTCCTTAATCAATTATTAATGGTCTAAAAGGGTGGGGAAAAATATAATGACACACCCTGTAGGTACAGTGTAAAAATTTTACCTAACAAGTGTGGAAGGTGATACTTTATCGCACGTGACGGCAGTTGGACGGTCAAGCCGTCAAGGGTTGTAAAGACACTTTCCGCCTGTGTTAGGTACAATATTTTACCTATGAGTACCTTTTTTTTTCAAAAAATTTAATGTAATTTATAAATAAACATGTCAAATTAGACGAAATTGAAATGTAAGCAAATATTGAAGTTGCCTTATAACCACGTTGCTAAGGTCTCCAAATGGTGCGGGTTCCGTAAAGTACCTTTACCGAACGGCGTGCGGTAAAGTAATTACTTTACGCGAGTAGGTAAATTATTTTATGCACCGTAATGTCAAAACAAGTTGATCTCATACATTTTTGTGCACCGCAATATTAAAACAAGTTTATTGCATAAGTTTACTTACATTCTATATTCTTATTTTTCCACACACGAATGCTTGACCGAACTTCTTAGGCGCAACCAAATACGTAATATACATGGAAAAAACCTTAAATTGTATTTCTCCCCTTTGGTGCACTAAAGGCGTAAGTCCCATTCATTACACACGCAACTGACGTCCTTATTGTTTGGTACAATAAGTGCGAAGGCTACGTGTGTAATGAATGTGACTTACGCCCTTAGTGTACCAAAGGGGAGATTTCTTTGTATTAAATTTTGTCAAGTTGGGGTTTTTAGTGATTTTTATGACTATAACATTGTTACTACGGGAAGGTTTCTTTCCGAATTAGTGCGGAAAAGTGCAATTTTCCGCACGCAAAATGCATGATGATACAAAACAATATTATTTATTAATTTTTCAGAGAGATATTTACTAGAGGCAGTAGTTTATTTTTCACTTGATTGCTGGTTAAACCACTAACCACTAATGCGTTGTTCGGCCATTTACAAATGCCTACGTATTTTATTATTTTCTGCTCGCATGCAAAAAATACCTACTTTGTGAACTGTTTCAAGATAAGTTTGGTGCGAAAGGTAGAATTTTTTACACTGTTATTAGATTATATAGAAAATCGTAAAATTAATTGTTTGAGTTTTAGCACTTCTATTGTAAACTAACACAGCACCATTTTAAAGACAATAGTGTATCTGTAGCGTCTATAAAATTTTGAATCTAATAATTACAACAAATTTAATTCTATAAACTTTTTTATATTCTTTATGGAATTTTTAAAACATAATTAAAAAACTATTCTTCAAGGGAATAGCCATAGCCTAGTGACGGCGCTGATTCAATTAGGCGTGTCTATGGGTTGGCCGTTTTCGTGTATGTGTAAAGGACAGACTTATGCAATTTTCGTATTGTCATCTAATGTGATACTCAAAAACCACTTATAGAGTAAATAGCTAACCGGGTGTATTGGAATATTACGTATATGGTTCAAAGGTGCACAGTGCGTGAATTTTATAGTATGCTATTGGCCTAATGTAAATTCACTGTCTACTATATTATACTCGTTTCTGGCTAAAGCATTGAATGGGAACTATCCATCAAGGTAGAATAAAGAGGAGATGACATCACGAGTCTTACCTGTACCCCCTTCGGCCATATTGTTTAGACCCTGCTGTCTATAGTCTGTCATCGCGATCGATTTGATTGATCGAGCGTTATTTTCGTTTCGGGCGACATTTTTGCTAGTTTTTATTAGAACGAGTATGGTGTCTTGTGCTCTACATAGTTGTGGTAGCAGAAGCAGAGTAGATCAGAAGATATCAAATGGAATAACGTTTCATCGGTGAGTACAAACAAGAACAGAACCGTACTTATTGTTTTTTATGCCACAGAAATTATAAAAAAAATTCGTAAACTCTTGCTAGCTTAAGCTTTCAGCCTCTACACGTTCTTCACTACTCTACAACCAAACTCTTCTTTTTCGATGGCGCCCCCCTTTTGAATTAATGAATTGATGAATGAATCCTTCCCCCAAATATAAAAACACAAACTGTATTTTTACTACAATACAATAAAACATGTTTTATTTAAAAAAAACAAATTATCAGGACTTATGCAGTACAGTACAGTAAGGCACCACATTTTTATGGATTACCAAAGATCCATAAAAAGGATATACCACTGCGACCAATTACCAGCTCCAGGGACTCACCGACCAGCACTTTGTCGAGGTTTTTGTTGGACATAATTCAACCACTACAGGGTAAGTCCGAATCTTTTGTCAAAAACTCGGAACATTTTGTCGAGGTTTTAAAAGGTATCGAATTAGATCCCGGCGATAGATTTGTAAGTTTTGATGTAGAAAGTCTCTACACCAACGTGCCAATAAATGGTTCACTCAGTATCATCAAAAACAAATTACAAACTGATGATACACTTCATGAGAGAACAACGCTATCGGTGGAGGGGGTGATGGATCTTTTGGAGCTCTGTCTCCGTAACTCTTACTTTCAAGTGAAAGATAAATTTTACGCGCAAAATGATGGACTCCCAATGGGTTCATCTCTTTCGCCAGTGGTAGCAAACATCTACATGGAGTGGTTCGAGGACCATGCGATCAACACAGCAAGAGTCAAACCAAAACTATGGCTACGATACATGGATGACACATTTATTATATGGCCGGAAAATGATGACGAACTACAAAATTTTCTACACCATTTAAACGGTATTCGACCAACAATCAAGTGCACCATGGAAATTGAAAAAGATTCGGCCTTACCTTTTTTGGATGTTCTTGTCAAACGATTAGACAGAAACATTCAAACCACTGTATATAGGAAACCTACACACACGGGACAGTACCTAAATTTTAAGTCTAATCATTCTGTTGCAACAAAACAAGGAGTTATAAGAAGTTTGTATTTAAGAGCCGTAAATATTTGTAGTAATAATGAAGAATTAACCACAGAAATTAAAAACATTAAAAAGGACTTACAACAGAATGGTTATTCCGAGAAATTAATAAACTCAACGATATTTAAAATTAAAAACAAACTAAATGTACCAAATTCTCAAAATAATAATCCGTTAGGTGTTATTAACATTCCATATGTTCAAGGGATTTCATAAAACATAAGACGAATAGCTAAACACTATAATATAAAAACAGTATTTTCTTCGGGAAATACGATAAGAAGTTTTGTAACTAAAACAAAACCAGACAATCCCTCAAATAACAAGGAATGTATTTACCAAATCCCGTGTGAGTGTGGTAAATCATATGTAGGTGAAACGAAACGCCCTCTTCAGGTTAGAGTAAATGAACATCTAAAAAGTACCCAATTAGGGGATATTGAAAAATCTGGTTTAGCAGATCATGCATGGTCAAATGATCACAGGATTCAGTGGTCAGAAGCTAAAGTTTTACATAAGGAGTCACATTGGCGAAAACGAAAGTTTATTGAAGCTGCGTTTATAATGCAGAATAAAGAAGTTTTCAGTCAACCAAGCACGGACATACCAAACATATGGAAACCACTCCTTAAGGAAAACAGGCGTCTTACGATTAAAAAGGGGGCGGGCCGTCACACCTGACTGCACACCAAGTAGTATAAGTAGTAGCCTAGAGACTAGATTGTTTAGTTTACACTTGATAACGGTTAGAGATACTTACTAACCGAAACGTCGTGTTTTTAAAATAAATAAAGACAATGGAAGTCCGAAATTTTATTTCAACCAAACTGCTCTAGTTGAAAGTACTTTTGCACACATGTCGTCGAAAATAATACCTTCTCTAGCCATTGCTGCGCCGGCTTTTAATTTAACCAGCTCATAAAAATTAAGTTTTAAAAAATTTACAAATATATTACCTATTGCAAAATTTATTTGACCACACTGTATCTCCTTATTTTATGGAATTCCCCACGCTTCAAACTTGACAAATGATATAACTTGGAAACAAATTTTATATGAACTTTTTATCTACTATTATTGACCTTCCCCAGTAAGTATCCCTTAAAGTTATACAGCTTGTATATCTGAAGGCACGGCAGTTCCCGGCCAAGTTTGCGCGACTGCTCTACCATCTTTTCTTTAAACATTTTAGCCTATATTTTATCCCTGCTAAGTAAGAAGGTCGTATCTGACCATTTTGGCGAAAATTATTTTTTTCCAGTTTAAGTATTTCTGCGTCATTTTACACCTATCGTACTAGAAATAAATGTCGTAAGATGAAAATTAGGTGTATACATGAGCTTATAAATTATGTCATATCTGCAAAATTGCCACTGGTCCCAATGAAATATGTTGTATGTATGAAAAAGTGTCGTATATGACAGATACGACTAATTCTTTTAATGTGATCACTGAAAAAGTTGTGTCTGATTCCAATACAATTTGTCGTATCTCACTCACAAACCGAGCACGAAGTTGATTAGAATTAAGTGAATAACAAAATTTCAAGTTAAGTTTATTTTTATCTCACCATGTTTAATTTGCATTATATTTTGAGAGTAAAATACATTACTTTGACAGATATGACGATTTTTATTAGCATAAGAATAAATAAAACTAAACAGAAATGTCGTATCTGCATTCGGCTAGCTCTGTGACCTTGAAAATACTCTAACACCTAAAAAAAAAGAATTTCAAACTATAGTTTTGCAGAAAAAACTCTATTTTTTTTTTAAACCTGTTTTTCTCAGATAAACAAAATATGCAGATACGACCTTCTTGCTTAGCACGGCAGATTTGACCTATCTAAAACTCTACTTCGGAATGTGCTACGAAACTCACACTTTGCACAGTAGATCTTTATAGAGTTAACAACCCCACCAAGTTTCATGGACTTCCATAAAGTAGTGAAGCAAATACAAAATATCAAAAAACGTCGAAATCAAATAAAAAACGTCGAAATCACTCACTCATGTATAGATCATCAAAATTCTATTGTACTTTAAGACATGCTACAAAGCTGAAATTTGGTAGACTGATAGAAATTATGACCAAACCCTTGGAAAAAATCAAAAAACACTAAAACTCTAATTTACTCCCCTTTCCTATAACATGTAAAGTTATGTAAAAGTATTTGTCCACTTCCAAAAACGCTAGAGAGCTGAGCTTTGGCAAACTGATAGGAACTATGATAAAGTATAGGAAAAGTTTAAAAACCCCAATATTTTAATTTACTTCTCTTCCCTATAAATCTAAAGTTATGTAAAAGTAACATTGCCCACTTCCAGAAACCCTAAAGAGCTGAGCTTTGGAAGACCGATCGAAGCTATGATAAAACTATAGAAAAAAATTAAAAAGCCCTAAAATTTTAATTAAATTCCTTCCCCTATAAATGTAAAATTATGTAAAAATTAACATTGCCACTTTCAGAAACGCTAGAGAGCTGAGCTTTGGAAGACTGATAGGAACTATGATAAAACCAAAGGAAAAAATTTGAAAACACTAACAGTTTAATTTACTTTTCTCCCCTATTAATGTAAAGTTATGTAAAATTAACATTGCCCACTTCCAGAAACGCTAGAGAGCTGAGCTGTAGAATGCTGATAGGAACTATGATAAAACCAGAGGAAAAAAACCTCAACATTTTTAATAAGGCATTGCAAAAGTTTTAAAGAATATTTCGCATATTTTACTACTTTAGAACTTAAAAATATTATCCAAACCCTTTAAAAAGGAGTGAAATCAGAACAAAAACATTTTATGTAAAAAAAAGTCAAGCACGCGAAAATGTTATTTCATTAAAACAATTGAGATAAAAGTAAAGCCAAGTTCTCAAATACAAATTTTTAAATGAAAGGTTCTTACTAGTTTAGGAACAGTGGTAAATTGAACATAAAGAAGTTTGGCTGTAATAGCAAAGTTTAAAAAACATTTCTAAACTAGTAAGAGTCTTTCATTTTAAATTTTGTATTGCAGAACTTATCTTTACCTTTATCTTAATTCGCAACTTTTACAAGGAAAAACACTACTGCCTATACTCCGTTAGATTAGAAACACTGCACTTGCATCGAAAAATTAATTTCATCAATTAGCCGCGATTCGTAAGATGTACAACGAATTAAAAACTGTAAATCAAAACTTAAACACTTACCACAACACCAACATGCACAACACATCACGACTGCAAAGCAAAACAAACAAACTAACCTCACTTTTAACGAGATCAGCTGTCTATCTGCCCGCACGTACCTAACCAAAGTATTCGTAACTCCGGTTAGGTGTGGTCTGACTAGCCACAGACACATGTGTTTCGCTCTTATTAGAGCACATCGGTGTGACATAAGCCTTTAAGAATGCGTGGATAATGCCTGGCCGGCTGCTAAAAATACACAAAATATACCCAAAATAGGATATAAATCCACAACGCGACGGAGCCTCATAAATCGCAACTTTTACAAGGAAAAACACTACTGCCTATACTCCGCTAGATTAAAAACACTGCACTTGCATCGAAAAATTAATTTCATCAACAAGCCGCGATTCGTAAGATGTACAACGAATTAAAAACTGTAAATCAAAACTTAAACACTTACAACACCAACATGCACAACACATCACGACTGCAAAGCAAAACAAACAAACTAACCTCACTTTTAACGAGATCAGCTGTCTATCTTAATTGTTTTTACAGAATATCATTTTTGTTATGATTACAATTCCCTCATCACACGATAAATATTAGAATAATTTATTTAAGTAAAAGTAATCCAAAAAAACAAATTAGTATAAGACATTTCAGTAACAAGATTGTACTTTTTAAAGGACAATAAATAAAAAGGTTCTATAAATTCAGTTTTTTTTGCTGTCAAAAATTTTATGTTACCTGTATAATAAGAGTTTTATTCAACAACTATCGAAAATAGCAGTTATACAGGTCTAGGCATTTTGATCTCATACAATCAAGAAAAAATTATTTTAACTGTGCTGCACCCTGCTCTTTAATAACCGCATCGATTTCATAATGATAGAAGCTGCTGTTACTTTTCAAAACAAAATATTACCGCGGTAAAATAAAATTTTATAAGGCACATTTTGTTTAGGAAAGTGACTATATGAATTTACGCTTAAACGTATAGTTATAAGACAGCAACTTTCCTTTTTCTATGCTTTTTCAAAATATATTGGTATTTTTATAGACATAATTTTTTATTAATTCATAATTTTCATCACTAAACCAATACAATTTTTCACAGACTAAAAATATTACCATTCTCCATATCCCTTAAAGACAAGAAGCTGTCAACTTGTATTAAAAAGAAATTTAAACAAATCTATTGAGTGCGGTCCTGTTAAGCAGCCATATTGGTGTGACTCTAAGCCCTGCCTAGGGGTGCCACTTTCTGTTGCATTATACAAATGGTTGGAGCGACTCCCTTATATTCTACCTCGATGGAACTATCACATCGTTCAAGACCCAGAATAGCTACCTGGGTAAAGGTGGAATTTCGTTGCGACGTCTCGCTGCCGCGGCCGACCGCGACTGCTGGCCGTCACGGCTGCAGGCTGCGTCTATGTGTTTTCGTTGGAACGTCTCAAATTATGGCAGTTGACGGTTGTGCTGCAAGTTGTGAATATGAATTCTGCAGATCTCGCTAAACTAATTTTACTTGTGGATCAAAAAGATGAAGAAATGTTAGAACTATGGTGGTTAGTCAACGAGAAGATTGTGACAATTTGTATCAATCTCGCAAACAAGAGGGTTATTTTAAAATTTTTATAAAAAATCACTTGGATTTAAATGAAGAAAAATTTCGTGAATTTTTTCATTTAAATAAGAAACATGAGTTTGTTCTGAATAAGCACTTTGTATTCAGCTTATTTTTTCCGAGACATTTTGGAAAATAACCGCTCGACGGTCGGGTCTAGACTGGTCCCAAGAGCAGTCAGGACGCAGCCGTCGACTGCCGAACGCTGGGTCGACGTGACGAGCCGCGCCAACCAAAACAGCTTCATTGTTT
The DNA here is from genome assembly GCA_963576565.1 of Aspidapion aeneum. NCBI lineage: Eukaryota > Metazoa > Arthropoda > Insecta > Coleoptera > Brentidae > Aspidapion > Aspidapion aeneum. Next base: position 97,024,833 of record OY755043.1, read on the forward strand.
TACATGTATATCAGTGCACCCCCGTGAAAATGTCATACGGAATATAACAGCGCGAACAGCGCCTGCGATCTGGACAAGGGACTAAATTGGAACTAAACATAATGACGTTTGACAGTGTCATCCTGTTCTGTGGTTTGACTGCTGTTGTGGGAAAGAGAGAGAGCCCACCAGAACAGACAGAAAGAGAGACACGCGACACACCTGAATTTATTCTGTGGTGAATGTCATTTTTGTCGGGTGTTCCCCTCAATCTGATTTTTGATAAAAAAACTAAAATCAAATCATTGTGTACTAGATCGGCATATTTTGTGAGTCTAACAAGCAGTAGCAGTGTAAAAAAGAAGCACCAGCAGTATAAAAAACACGGAGCAGCATATAAAAAGCAGTCCATTCAACGACCCCATACCAGTGAGTTTTAAGGTGGATTTATTGTTCGTTAATGTAAGCGGTAAGTTCATTTATTTAGGCTTACTTCATACTTTCCACTATGAACAATGGAAATTTCTATTTTAAGTAAGGCCGCCTTGTTTATGATAAAAACAAATAGGTTCTAACTTATAAGTCTAAGCTGTTACTACTTCTGAAGAGTTACAGTGATCTATCACTCAGCTGCGACACAGTTTTATGCCAAAAACCACCTTCGCTTAGTTTCTACTACCAAAAAACCAACTACTACCTCCTTCTGTGGCTTCTATCCCCAAAAAACCAACTACTACCACCTTCCCCTACTTCTAACCCCAAAAAACAAACTACTACTACCTTCGCTGAGCTTCTACCCCTAAAAAACCAACTACTGCCATCTTCTTCTAGTCTCTGCCACCAAAAAACCAACTTCTACCAACGCTTATCTTCTACCACTAAAAAACCAACTACTACCTCCTTTGATTATGATTGTAGTATTTGGTGGTAGAAGCTAGGGGAACTTGGTAGTAGTTGGTTTTTTGCTGGTAGAAGCTAGGGGAAGGTGGAAGTAGTTACTTTATTGCTGGTAGAAGGTAGCAAAAGTTGGTAGTAGTTTGTTTTTTGGTGGTAGAAGGTAATCCAAGGGGATAGTAGTTGGTTTCTGTGTAAACCTGATCTGTACCTAAGTGATAGATAGATAGGTAACTGTTTCGGAGTGGTAGCAGCTGTAATTTATTAGTTGGGGTTGTTTTAACCTCAAACAATACACTCCAATATCAAAAAGTATAAAAAGGTAATTAAAATTTTGATCTGTAAAATATAGGAAGGGGGGGGGGGGTGGTACCCTATGAGGCCATATTTTATGTTTGTATTCATGAAATATGTGGAAAATATTAGAAAAAACTTTGCTTTTGGGGGGGGCTGCCCCTGACATATATGCCACTGTGTAGACCCATGTTTGTAGGATAATACATTTTTTTGTTGCATCTTACTGCTTACTTTATGGCAATATGGCTTTGTTTGTTATTGTTATTGCTATATAGCTTTAAAATTCCTGCCTCCCTGCTTAATAAGTTTGACTTAAGCCCTGTTCTGACTGCATCAAACCCATGTCACTATATCCGATGATGGCACTTGGAATGAGATGGTTGCATGCATTTTAGAGAAACTTTCATAGTGACAAACCAGCTTTACAGACCCAACTATAAACTCAACTTTACTGTATCAATTTGATCATGGCACATACCTGTTCTTTTCTGGGGAGAAAGAGATGTGTCAATATGGAACTGAAACAGTATCCTTGAGTTTTATAAATAGCATTTTTTATTGCCTAATACCCTGTTCGGACTGTGCAACTTTTCCATGCATGCAACTTTTGTGTCCTCTCTCTCACTCAGATGATGTTACTTAAAGAGAGACAGAACAAACAAGTTGCATGCTTTGTTTGGAAATGAATGAAAATTTGGTTTATTTTTAAGTAAAACAAACACTGTTTTTTAATTTTGCAAAGGCAGCTTTGTGTTCCCCTTAGATAGTACTAACCAAGTGGTAACAGCTAACCTGTAATTTGTACTGTTTTGCCAATAATGCCATGTAAATCTTGGGCTAATGTCAAGAAATCTGTAATGCAATAAGCCATGGGCGCAACCAGGGGGGGGCCCCAAACCTAAGATTTTTTTTATATATTTTCCACATATTTCATGAATAAACACAAAAAATAGCATGAAATACGACATCATGAAGCTTCGCCCCCCCCCCAAGACATATTCCTGGGTGCGCCACTCCATAAGCTGTAAAATAATATTTTATTCTGCATAATTACCGGACAATGTAATCTCAAAGCTAAATTTGTATTCAGGGTAGTAATGCTATGTTTTTTGAACAGGTGTCAATTGGAGCTTCAGCAGTCATGTTTTTTTAAGGTGGTTTATAAAGTTTTACTTAGTTTTATTTTAATAAATCTCAATTTTTTAACAATCTTAGTGGAAAGTTTGGTTTGGTGAAGTCAAAAAATAATAATAATTTCTTATGGTAGTGATAGTAGTAATTATTTATTTTTCGCAATTTTTACTGCAAAATCTTTTAAAATAAAAATTTTATATAAAATAAAGTTTTTTTTGTTTTATTTATTTTTATTTAATTATTTTAGACAGGTTTTCTTTCTAACATAAAAATTTTTGTTGGTCCCCCAAAAGAGGATTCTGCTCACAAACAATATTTTATAGCTTGTGAAAAAAGAACTAAATAATTTTTTTACATGTCAATTGTAATGTCAAAAAATGTTTTTTTTCACTTGTTGACACTTGTTAAAAAAAAATATATTTTTTAAACTTTTGAATATGGTGGGGGGTGTGACTGTTCTATCAGAAAAAGGTAGTTGTTATTTTGTCTGCAAATTCTATTACATGTCAAAACTTCAGAAATCTTTAAACTAGAACAGGTCATTATTCGCATAACTTATATTATCATGGCATTTTTCTAAGTAAGGCCTGGTTTACCCAAAAACTTAATGCACAATGAACAAACTCATTGTTTAATTTTAATATCTCTGTTTCCATCTCCTTAGTATTGTAGACATAAAGTATAAACACTAAATCTTTCCATTGTGCATTATGTTATGGGTAAATTAGGCATAAAATAGAAAGTTCACATTACTTTGTTAAGTAATCTTATCTACAGTTTGACTAATGGTATCGGACCCTCGGAACCGAAATCAAAAAATATATTTTTACACAAAATTGGTCCGTTTTCGCCCTTTTGTATATAATTAATAATACTTTGGGAATATTTTAGAACTAACATTTTTTCTTTTTTTTTTGTTGTATTATTTTCATTACGTCGCTATGCAAGTAGAAAATACGCGATTTTATTTTAATAATGATTAAAGATTATTTACTTCATATATTACTAATTTAATTCAAATTAAGTAGAATTAATAACTACTTTGCTACTTTAGTTTTTATACAAGCTCGATGCTGCTCTCCTTTTCATCCATTACATGAACCCCCCATTTAACTCCTTTCCTACGCTTTTCCTGATTTCCTCACGCAGGAACACACGCCACCACTGGCGACGCGAGCGAGATGCGCGGCGGTTCTGCTGAGAGAGAGAGCACGAAGCATCGGAAAAAAACACTAATTCGCTGCTGCGAAAAGGCGACAATTTGTGTGCCGTGCGGTACAACCTAATCAATTATAATAATTAATTTACATTTTTGCGTTATAAAACACATGCGTGTTTGGACATTGAAGTGCTTTTCATGGAACAAGCGTGACTCCTACCATTGGATCTCCAAATACATATGGTAAGTCGAGCTTGTTTTCTTTGCTTTTCTAATATTTAAATATTTTACGATTAATTATCATCCCCTCTCTGAGTGTTAAAACTCAAAACATAGGATTTGCCAGATTAATAAAACCCGCGCTCCCTACCCTTACAATTCATAGATAGAAATTATTTAAACATAAAGCCCAATTGTGTAAAATTCTAAACTATACAATATCAGGACATCCAGAAAATCATATAAATTCATAAAATTTGACTTGTGTATTGTGTAAAAACATATTTTTTGATTTCTGTGCTGAGGATCAGATACAATAAGTCAAACTGTATATACAAGTGGCCCATTTTGTCTTATTTTTATTACATATAATAGTGAGTTCATATTGCTCCAATGAAAGCTCCTAATTGTATTGTATTTAACATTTGGGGATATATTGTGCCTATATTACCTAATGATTTTTACTACATTCTTGAAATATGTAATGCTCAAGGGGGAGAGGATTTAGCCTTGCATTATATTCAATGTGCTTGTTTTTTAATGAAGGAAGCAGGCATATTTTTGTCAACCGCTACAAAAAACTGCAGACTACAACAAAAAAATAAATAGGATTTGTATTATAGCGGGGTACGGGTAGACCTCGTCAGATGTCTATCAGGGGAAATGAATCGACCCCTGCCCTCCGTAGATTCCAGGTACTCTTCGACCCGGAGAGTTAGCACCTGTATGGGGTCCCTTTCCCAGGGTTACGGGAGAAGACCACATCGATATGAAAGGCGGAGAGAATGGACCTCGGTACGGTGATCATAGCGTAGGTGGCAACCCTTTCTTTTAGGGATAGTATAAAAGACTACTGCCTTGTAGTACCGGCGTTGGAATCGTCAAAGGCTAGGGGAAGAAAACCTCGATCAAAAATCACCTGGTCCTCCAGGTTGGGGGTTGGGGCATCAGACTAACTCTCTGATACCCGGAAAAAACGTACACTGTTAAAAAACCCAATCAAACGCCTCGGAAAGAAATGAAAAACCTAATACGAACCAAGCAAAGAAACAGGAATATGATTTTTGGTACATGGAACGTACAAGGAATGAATCGAAAAATAAATGAAATAGTACATGAGTGCAGCAGAATGAAGGTAGACCTTGCTGTACTAACAGAAACGAAAAAGAAAGGAAAAGGATCTGAAAACCTAGGACAATATGACCATTTCTATAGCGGAGGGGCAAAAGAAAAACATGCTCAACAAGGAGTATCTATTTTGGTCAACAAAAGATTTAGAAAATTTATCACCAACTGGGAAGAAGTCAATGAAAGGCTAATTAAAATGAATATAACAATAAAAGGAATGAGACTTACGATTTTTGGAATCTATGCGTATAACGACGATGCAAATGTAGCCGTGAAAGACAATTTTTTTGAAGAAATACATAATGAAATATCAGCAGTAAGTGCATCTAGAGAAATTGTCATATTGGGAGATTTAAATAGTAGAACCGGTAACAGAGTTAATGATCTGACAGTTGGCCAATATGGAGAAAATCTTGTTAATGACAATGGAAACCGGCTAATTACAGTATGTGAGCAATTAAACCTAAAAATCCAAAACGGTTTTTTTGAACATAAGGAAATACACAAATATACCTGGACCAAACCCTCACAAAACCTGAAATCCGTCATTGATTATCTTATCACTAAACAAAAGACAAAACTAAAAATTCAAGATGTCAGAACAAAGCGTGGATCAACATGCGGAAGTGATCACTATTTTCTGGAGTCCAAAATTCTCTTTCCTTATCAAGGCCGAAGCCTGCATCAACAACATCTTGATGATACAGTGATTGAAGAAATTGATCACTGTAAATATAATCTACTAAGCCTAGAACATGACAGCGTAAAAAACTTATACAAAAAGAGACTGAACGAAAAACTTAATACAAGTTCAGGTGAAACCCCAGATGAGGAATACGAATGTATTACATTAAGCATCCACCAAGCTGCAAAAGAAGCACTAGGATTAGTGGAAGAAACTTCTAAAAGAAGAAAACCATACTGGTGGGATGCTGAGATTGAGAGAGAAATAGAGGAAAAAAGGAAATTATATCACACCTACTTATCCCAAAAGACAGATAGAAGCAGACAAGAATACAAAATCGCGCAATCAAAGGTGAGAAGAATGATCAGTGATAAGAAAAATCATTCGTGGACGCAAAAGTGTCAGAAAATAGATTCTTACTTAGGAGGTAGGAGAAGTACCGAAAGCTGGAAAACTATAAGATCGATTAAAAAAGAAACATGCAGAGATATCATTTCACCAATACCAGACAAAGAATGGGATGAGCATTTTAAAAAACTTTTAACTGAAGATAGAGCAGAATTCAAGGAAGACGCAAGAGACAATATAATTAGAACGATGGGATCTCCAGTACCCCTCACAATCTCTGAGGTCAAAAACGTGTGCACAACCGTAAAAAGCGGTAAATCTGCCGGACCCGGAAATATCCCAGCCGAACTTATAAAATATGGCACTGAAGAACTGTTTTGGAGATTACGGAATCTTTTCCAAAAATATTTAAATGGAACTGTAGTCCCAACTGAGTGGAAAACGTCATATATATCCACAATACACAAAAAAGGAAGGAAAGATATATGTGACAATTATAGAGGTATATCTGTGACTAGTACGCTAAGCAGAATATACGGTAAAATAATAAGAAATAAAGTAGAAAGCGAATATAAAGACATGGAGGCAGAAGAACAAGCTGGTTTCAGGGCGGGTAGATCGACTTCAGATCATCTCTTTTGTATAACCCAAGTTATTGAAAAGAAAATGGCTTACGGTCAAGAGCTGCATCTGCTTTACGTGGATTTGCAGAAGGCATATGATAGTATACCACTAAATCTACTTTGGAAAGCGTTGGAAAACACAAACATAAGCGTACAACTAATTAAGGCCATCCAAGAGTTATACCGCAATAGTAAGGCAAAAGTTAAAATAAAAGCAAAACTAACCAAAGGCTTTCAAGTAAATAAAGGTCTTAAACAAGGTTGCTGTATCTCGCCTACGCTCTTCAAGATATACTTGGAACAAGTCCTTAAAGTATGGAAGAGAAAATGCCAAAACATGGGAATTCCGTTGGACGAAACCACCTTGTATACTTTATGTTTCGCCGATGATCAGATAGTAGTGGCTCAGGACTATGACGACCTCGAATATATGACACGAAAACTAATAGAAGAGTACAATAAGTGGGGACTAGAGGTTAATCTCAATAAGACAGAGTATATGTGTATCGGTGGAATGAAACAGGATCTAATCTTAAATACAGGGCAGCGAATTCACTCCTGTGATGAGTATAAATACTTAGGTCTAAAAATTACAGCTGACGGAACACTAGACAAAGCTATAAAAGATCGAAACGTACAAGGAAGAAAAGCAATAACTTTATTAAATGGAATAATTTGGGACCAAAGTATATCAAAACATAACAAAAAGCTTATATATAACACCATTATAAAAAGTATTATTACATACGGCTCAGAAGTATGGCCAATCAAGGATAGAACAGAAAAAATGCTTTCCGCTACGGAGATGGACTATTGGAGAAGAGCAGCAGGGAAATCAAAAAAATACTACAATGGAGACCAACTGGCCGAAGAAAACGAGGACGGCCAAGGAGAAGCTGGACAGAAGGAATAGACAGTGAAATAAGAATAAGAGGCCTAGATGATGAATTATGGGCAAACAGAAACGAGTGGAGATTGGGTATCGGAAGACGTAGAACGTTGTGAAACCGATAAATATATATATGTATTATAGCACTAGTGCAATATTGAACCATTATTCGTAATGCATGTAAGCCAAAATGGTTTATATAGGGTGTTGTAAAATTCAATAAAATATTTTTAAAGATAATTTTCTAAAGTGATTTCAAGACAAAAAGTTTATATAAACAAAGGTCTACAAACACTTAGTAGTAGAGATACAGGGTGTTTAAATTTACTTTTTTTATATAGCTTTTACAGTTTTTGTGATATATAGCTCAAATTTGGCTCGTATATTTACTTATAGGCACTACAAGTTAAGGCATGTCAAATAGGTTTTAATTAATTTGTTTATTTTGATATACTCGCCATACCATACTGGAGCATTTTTTATTTTATGATAGCAGCCTTTGGTGCAACAGCGATTTTCTCTAAAATGGTAAAAGATGCAAAAAAATTTCAGAAAAACAAAAAAGTTTGCAAATGAAACAAAGATTTTATTTCTTGTTTTAAAATCCCTACTTCTCCCTACCAGTGGCTTAAAACAAAAAAATTCTGGGGGAAAAGGCGACATGACCCCTGAAAAAGGGTCACTCTGTACATGTTTACTATTATTTGGCATGTCTAAAAGTGTAGTGCCTATAGCTTAATTTGCCAAATTTGAACTAAATATCTCGAAAAGTACAAGAGCTATAAAAAACTAAATAAAAGAAACTTTAAAACAAGGCGTTTAAGGTTATATAAAAATTTTGCCTTGAAACCACTTAAGGAATTCAACACTAAAATTATGTTATTGAATTATGAAACACCCTGTATAATGTGTATTTTATAAAAACTTATTTCAATATGTAAATAAACAGTGGCAGAACTACAATGCAGCAAGGCACAGGGTTGCTGAGAGGCGTATGCTCCATAAAGAGCCCGAAGGGCTGGAGTGATCACACACACACAGTGATAAGTAAAAAATGATTTCAGCCAAATTAAAAAGGTTTAGTTGGTGGGAGCACCTCTGCCCTGCAGAAGGTCTTGCTGTATGGTGGTTCTATCACTGCTTGTCTTGCAATTCATTGCAGGGAGAAAGGCTGATCAATAGCAAAAATTGTGTACAGTTCTTTACATAATCCATATTTTTGTTGGTCCTGTAAGTCCTTCTTGGTCTTATTTAGGTATAAAGTGATAAAAAAAAGACAAAAATGACTAACGAATAACACCAAACCAAAGGTCCTGCCAGGACCTAATTTTTACTGATTTTTATTAGTCCGAAGCGCATTGATCAGCCCCTCGGCGCAGGATCTGTCCTGGGAAGGGTTTTAGTTGAGCGAACTGTCTATCCGGAAAAGTGTTTAAGTTCAATAAACTGTGTCTATCACGGAAAGTGTTTTAGTTTACTATCTGCTCAACACTGAAATAACAATATCACAGTTCATATAAATGTATCTTTAGCAGTAAAAAAGCTGGTAAGTACTATAATATGTTTATTAATTAATTTTTAAATATTAATATAATTCTGTTCATTGAATATCAGCTGATGATGGTACAAAGAGTTTGTTTTTGTTTAAAATGTATTTTTTCAGAACCATTTCATATAAAGTTTTGGTATTTTCCATAAATTTTTAAAAAAAATTATTGTCCACAAAGTTTTACTATTTGACGATATTTTTGTGCAAATTTGATGGAAAAAGTATGCCATGATTTAAATGGGATGGTTCTGAAAAAATACATTTTAACAAAAACAAACGTTTTTCCCATCAACATCTGATTTTCACTGACCAGCAGATTTATTTTAAGAAATATCAGCTCAGCTGGTGTTCTGTGATATCAGCTGATTTATTTTGACAAAAATCAGCTGTGTCCCGACATGTTTGATCTAGACAGAGAGCTATAGTCTTCTCTCTTTCTGGACCGTGTTAAGGTTATTCTCGTGTTACCAACGGTTTAACACGTAGTTTGCATTTCTTCCCTTTGGTGTTCTGTGTATCAGTGCAAGGCGGCCAGCAGTCGCGGTCAGCCGCGGCGGCGAGACGTCGCAACGAAATTGCACCTTAACACTGACTGCATGGCCGACGCAAAGTTGGCCAAATCGACTCACTTCAGCATTTACTTTTAAGCTTGTTACTATAAAGTACTTTTCCTTATAGAGTGCTTAAGAGCACTTTTGAAAGTGCTTGCAAGCTCTCAAATCTTGTTTTGCTTACAAGATATTTAAATTCCTTGCAAACTATTGAAATTGCTTCCAAGCTCTTTTAGTACTTGCAAGCACTTTAAACAGCTTTAAAGGCGAAAATTAAGTCCTAATTACCAAGCAATTTAATTTACCAATTTACTTAACTGCGTGGAGTTACTGTGCTTAACGCACTATTGTGCTCAAAGCACTTTACAAGAACTTTTAAGGCAAAAAATATTTCTAGGCACATATGATTGGAATCTAAGGAATCAAAATTCAAAAATCGTGATATTTGGCGATTATTCGGCATTCGGTATTTTTCGATTATCTTACAATATTTTGCCCCAAATCCAAAGGAATACAACAGCGTTTCTGACCAAATAGCAACATTGCGACAACGTGTAGCAAACATTCAAGATTCGCCGAACTCCGCACGTTTTCTTATTAATATTCCTGGCTTGACGTTAGTTAATGATTTAATGCACTAAACGTTACCAATAAATGAGTACATTAAGTTTTAGAAAGTTTAATATGCTAACGAAAACCTATAGAATTTGCTGGTGCTTTAAAATATACTAAAATCACATCTGTTTATTTAAAAGAAAGGGCTGCCGTGAAAAGCAGAAACCTAGTAAGTCAAAAATTAGTGTTTTGGGAAATAGAATTTGAAGTTTATTTAACTACATACTAACTATAGTTTATTTAACTACATACTAACTACATAAATTCCTTATTTTTCTAGATAGCCACATTCTAGATAAACTGATTGGCGCCGTTTTTTACGGCGATTTCAATGATATAAAAATCTCATTTTTCGAGTAAGTCGAGTTACTAGGTTTTTGCTTTGCACAGCAGAGGGGTAGCGTGGAAAAGTTACATTGTCATGAAGTTTTTAGGTCAAGGCAGATCCCTTGTCTACATTGTTCAAGAATAGAATATTGGAAATTATTATAGAGAAATACCACCTCTAGAGAAAAAAGGATATAACACTACTATTGTTTTCTCATTTTAGAAAAGGATGTTAATAAAATTATTTATAAATTAATTTGTTCAGTTCAAGGTTCGTCTTTGTCAAGGCAACACGCTGCTTACGTTCTTTCTAAAACAAGTTTTTTACCTAAATTATACCTGCTCAAATAAAGTTTTTGAGGTTAAATTTTAAAGCTAGTTTGCTGCTTCCTGCTTGGCTGTAAAGAAAGGACGTGAAAGACACACAGAAGTGGTGAGAATAGCTGTTTCAATGTCCTAGACATAACCTTCAATTAACGGAAAACCCCCTTTCCCTCACACTTCAAATTGTTTCCTGCCGGAGCGCCCGAAATCACTCAATCATGTGGAGTCTGCATGGCGCCCGTTTCTCCCACCGCAAAATTACAGCCTTGAACCATTCCAAATAAGTGAAATGAGCAACCCATAATTGTTTGTAGTCGTTGCTTCAGCAATAATCAAACAAAGCCCAGCATCAGTATATCTTTAAACGTTCTGCACTTCCAACACATGGTGAGTCAATTTAGCCAACTTTCTTGCTTAATTAACAATCAAGCTGATTCAATTGCTTCATGCCAGCAGAACACTCGGAAAATTCGGTATTAAAACACAAAACAAGAGAAAACGATGATAAACTGAACACTTGCGACTCGGGAACTTTTAATCTTAACATTGAGGAGTTTATTACCGAAGCTAAAGAGCGCGACGGCGAACAAAAGTCATTATATATAGCGAATCTAGCCGAAACATCCAGGGGAAGCAGAGGAGGTGAAACTACTGCATACTGAACTGTCTAACACTTTTGCCACATTAGACACCACCTGCGTCCTTAGAATTGGCCAAGCTCAGGCTAACTCTCCAAGGCTCTTAAAACTTTCACTTCAAAGCACAAAGGAAGTCCCTAAAGTCTTAAAACTAAAAAATGGCTTAACTGCTTCTACTAAATTACTAAATTACAAAGCAATCGGTTAGGCTAAAGACACTACAGAATAAACTAGAAACCCGGAGAAGCCAAGGGGAGAGTGAAATAACTATCAAATATGTCAAAAATGTGCCTCAAATTGTTAACTGCTCTCAGAAAAGGGCTCGAAATGAAGCTTCCTCTCCGCAAAAAGTAGCCTCAAAAACTTTAAAAGCTGACGCCAGTAGTAATGCATCAACAAACTGAACACAAATGTAAATGTCGTACTATATGGGTCGGGAATCTTGACTATTTTCTTAATTAACTTAAAGAAAATGCAGCCTTTCTGTTTTGTTAAAACATGGGTGGTAGGAGACTTAAATCTGAGGGCACGACAGTGCCCGGGCAAGTTCGCGACGTAAACTGCGGTACTATATTTTCTTGAAACATTTCAGCCCATATTTGACCTATCTAAAACTCTACTTCGAAATGAGCACCGAAACTCAAACTTTGCACAGTCGTTGGTCTTCATAGGGTTAACAACAACAATAATAGTAAAGTGGTTACATTACAAAAAACGTCAAAATTTCCACTTACACCCGGTTCCCACCTACGACTTTCTCGTGGGTGCCCGCTCACGCGTCACATGATCTCAATATGAAATGTTACGACAGTCATGTGACGCGTGCGCGGGCACGCACGAGAAAGTCGTAGGTGGGAACTGGGTTATACTCACTCACTCACTTACTCATGTATAGATCATCGAAATTCTACTGTACTTCCAGACATGGTACAAAGCTGAAATTTGGCAATTTGACTGAAATTATAACCGAACCATTGGAAAAAATCAGAAAACCCGAAAATTCAAATTTACTCCCCTCCCCTATACGTGTAAAGTTATGTAAAATTGACATTGCCCGCTTCCAGACATTTTATTGTTTTTTTTTAGAAATGCAAATGACAATTTGAAAAGGAGCTTTGACGGACTGATAGAAAATATGATAAAACCATGGTAAAAAATTAGGAAACCCCAAAATTTTCATTTGCTTCCCTTCCTATAAATGTAAAGTTATGTAAAAGTAACATCGCCCACTTTCAGAAAGGCTAGAAAACTGAGCTTTGGAAGACTGATAGGACCTATGATAAAACCATATGGCTAATAATACAGAGGCCTAGGGGTATATCCTTGAGCCAAATTGTTAAGCCTAAATCAATTATTGTTGTAATCACCCCGTATTTCTGGTTACAGAACGCGTGTGTATTCTTAATTCAGTTTAAAACCACAGGTTACCTGGGTGGGGCGGTCGAAAATCCTGAATTTATTTATGTATACAAAAAGAGGAATGTAAAAATATTGCTATATAAAAGGTGACAATTTGAAAAGGATTCACCTGGATTTTCTCAAATATATATGCAAAGGGGACACTTTTTGGCTATCTTGAAATTTTTGTAGCACGAACCCCCTTCGAGGGTTATACTTTACCCCTATATTTTGAATGGGGAAAGTGGGTCTAGTAATACCCTGTTTTTGTCATAAGTACATTCAGTGGCGTTCCGAACATAAAAATTATTACAAAATATTTATTCAAAAAACGATGCTTTACAGAATTAACTTATTAACTCTAAAAAGAAAACAAAACGGTGGAATTTTTTTTGTTTCCTCCTGTCTTTTAGGATTCTCCTAAAGAAACCAGAATATTGTTAGGATTTTAATGTTTTTTTTAGAAATGCAAAATACTTTCGCTTTTTCTTAACGATAATATTTAAACAAATATAATTATGAGGTCCATGGAATAATTTTTGTTGCCCGCAGTACTTTTTTAATCATATATTCATTCAGTGGCGTGCAATTGACTAAGATAAATGTTTGAAATCCTAACTAATATTTTTTGTTTGTACATTAAGCACTACTTGTTACCTACGTTTGATATATAACAAACAATAATATCATTTTTCAGAATAGGTAGAAATGACTTGAAATAGTTTTTTGTGAAAAATGCACAAAAACTTAAAATTGAAACTTTGAACCCCTGTATCTTAGAACCCATAGGTCGGACGACGATGAGGAAATGACAACTTTTTATTTGGCATCAAGATCTACAACATACTGAAATTTCAGAGAAATTCAACCGAAAGCTACCGCCTATAAGCTCCGGGCGGGATCCTTTGAAGTAATTTCTTTAAGAAAAAAATTAGAAGTGGCATATGATTGGAAATATTGACCCTTTAGCTTGCCAATATGCCCTAAAATGTTACTTGGGCGGTGCATATCACTTTGATCGCTGGAACGTTCAATTATGAAGTCGATTAGACGCCAGTATTTTGATCTCGGATGTTGCCAGTAGGTCTTAAATTGGATTTTCTGTCAGAAAAATGTATTCGTTATTATCTTCTTTGTGTTGTTAGTCAGCTTAACGGGTTGGATTGTAGGCACTGATTAAAGTAGCAAGTTGATTGTTGCTTAGGTGCCGTCGCAACCTTCTTTAATTTTTTTTTTTTTTTTTGTGAACAGCCATTTCAATATAGCGCCTTTTTGTTTTTGAGATCAGTGGTACTAAAAACATAACCTCTTGTAAATTTATATTGTTTTTGAATAATTTTTTAAAAATAAGTGGTGTCTCCTTGAGATGCTTTTATATGTTGACTGGTTTTCTGTAAGTAATAATTGTAATTTTATTTAGATTTTAAGAATATTAAAAACTTGTCTGTTATTTGCAGAAGCCCTAAAGATGAAGTCTATACGTCGAAACGCGTTGATTTAAAAAAAACTTAAAGAAGGTTGGACTTTTTCTTAAAAATCCTCAGTTTGAATATGCTCCTTTTTACAAGCTTTTATTTAGCTTCAGATGTTCTGTCTAACTATCTAACTATCTAACTATCTATCTAACTATCTTACTATCTAACTAACTATCTATCAAATCTTGTGAAGCGTTTTTGACACACTTCCCATTATCGGATTTGGATGAAATTTGATACACACATAGTGGTCCCACGACAATACAACACTAAGAAAAAAATATCCTCCCACCCCTACCCCCACCCCCTTTCATAGAAAAATGAATTTTTGACACACTTCCCATTATCCGATTTGGATCAAATTTGGTATTCACATAGTGGTTCGATGACAATACAACATTTTAAAAAAATATCCTCCCACCCCTACCCCCACCCCTTCTATAGAAAATGCGTTTTTGACGCCGTTCCCATTATCCAATTTGGATGAAATTTGGTAAAAATATAGTGGTCCGATGACAATACAACATTGAAAAAAAAATCCTACCACTCCTACCCCCACCCCCATCTATAGAAAAATGCGTTTTTGACACACTTCCCATTATCCGATTTGGATGAAATTTGATATACATATAGTGGTCCGATGACAACACAACAATAATGAAAAAATGTCCTCCCACCCTACCCCCCACCCCCTTCCATAAAAAATGCGTTTTTGACACACTTCACTTCAAATGACTTTTATAAAATTTGGTATATATGCATAAAGGTCCGATGGCAATACAGCCCAAACAAAAAATATATTTCTGCCTCTACCCCCACCCGCTCCTTCCCCCAATAGAAAAACTAGATTCCAAACAACTCACGATCAGCGATTTCATTATAATCTAGAATAAACTCTTCCGTTCTGCTATTGAACAAATATTTTCATTTAATAGAGTAGATAGCTGAGACTAAAAGGTAGAAAATAAATTGGTAAAAAAAAAATTTTAAGTCACAAGCTTTTATAAAATGCACTAAAAATTAAAAAATAGTTTTCTAACATTCTAATATTATCATAATAATAAAAGGGATGGCCGCAAATCAAAGCATAAGTTAATCTAAATTTGTGATCCAAACACTGAAAGAATATTCAACATAGCCGGTCATCAAAGATATGTTCATGATGTGCCGCAATGTTATGCCATTGCCATACCTATGTCAGAGAAATGCTGGGGTTTCTTGGGTCGGGTTGGGTGGGTTTGGGACCTCTGCATTTTTCTGCTAGAACCAGTTCAAGATTTATTATATGAGAATTTTATACAACATAAAATATTGTCGCAAAATGGCTTTAAATCTGGATCAAATTGCCATGCAAATATGGTACTTTAACGCGTTCCGTTGAAAGAAAACATGACACTTCTGAAAGCTGCCTTAATCAAATAATAGTTTTTTCAAGGCCTATTGGACTATCTACGCTTTTTTAGTAAAGATGTCCAGAAGTTTCAGTATGTATTTAATTTAACCCTTTTTGGCAAAAAATCAGGTCCGCGAGCCCACTGTGTGCGGATGGAAGAACGTCGATTGACATTGATTGTCAAAATGAGACTGTTTTAGATCGGGTGCGCCCGTCGCACTAATTTGTGTTAAAAAGAGAGAGTAGGTAGCTGGATGACAATGTGTGAGTTTAGTAAATAAAACGAGTACACCACTGTTTGTTTATTGATATCATGATTGTTTAAGAGTATTAGGCGCCCTTACTAATACATTAATTTAAAAAGAGATGGTAAATAATCGGATAATAATGTGTAAGTTCAGTCAATGACACGATTAGATTAGATGGTGATACGTTCGAGAATCCTATTTTGTTTCGGGGTGCCGTGCTACGTCACAGTCAGCGCCTTATTACACATTTGTCACTTTGACATGAAATAAACATATTTCCGAACACGAAATATATTAAAAAGTAAACATGTCATGGTACAAAACCAAAGGTAAAATTGTCATTGTCTCTGGATAAAAGGATGCTAACTGAAGGTTTAAAAAAAATTGATAGTGTGATGATTGAGGTTGGAAATGTTACAAAAGTGTAGCTGCCTAAGGCAAGTATGATGTTTAAACCGAAAGCATTCGAAAAAAGGCAAGTTTATATACAACATATACATTTTTTTTAAATGTGACACTCACAGTTTTAAAATTAATAAAATAACATGCAATTTGTTCCGCTACAGGATTATTAATATAAAAAATACAATGTTCGTAAAGATATGTAAAATTTGAATTTATATTGTACAATATGTACCAGAAATATTATGTCAACTATGGAAAAAATTACCCATTATTAAACGTTGGTATAAATTTTGACCAATTGAAAAAAAAATAATCTGCAAATGTCTACAAAATTTATTTAAATTTCTAAAATCTCTTTATTTTGGATTTTTTGCAAAAATTAAAATGATCTTTGAAATGACCCTCTGGTACCAAAATAATAAGCAAGTATAGATTTGATACCACTTCCTCTTAGAGGCAAAATAATTTCGAAAGTAGTAAAGTTGTGGATTAATTTGCAAGTCTAATTAATCGTTAATATCAATTAGTCGAGAAGTGTCAAGCCTATATGTGCATAAAGGCTTTGATAGTAATTAAGGTTTAATTAAGACACGGATATAATAAAGGCGAGTTTAAAAAGTACGATAAGTACATACATACAGCGTGACCCAGTTTCGATGTTATTAAAGTACTTCAAAAACAAAGGAAATTTAAGAGTAAAGCATTTTTTTGTGTTTCGTAATTTTCTCTGGAGTTTTTGCGACCCCGAAAGAGGCCTTAAAGGTATTTTCGTTTCAAAATTCTCCTTAGATGGAGTAGTATACTATAAACAACACTACTAGTTTCAAGGTGTCCACACAAATTTATTAAGTTTGTTGCGTTGTATGTGTCCCCACAGTTTATTATAAGGCACAAAAGAAAAATCGTAGAAAGATCATAAAGAATGGTCCAATGTCAAAAACGTAAATTATTAATAACTAGACATTAAAAAAAACGTCATTCGTCAAAACAAGAAATGATAAAAAAAATGGTAATAATCAAACAAAACAAAATCGAAGTTTTGTGTAAAGTCTTTTCTTAAAACCGGCGAAATCATAAAAAGGGACTTGGCTTGTGTGTCGTTCACTTAATGAAGAGCGGTCCTGATACTATACAATTAAAGCTTTTTTCACTGCTACTTCTATAGCTCATTTTAAGCAACCAAAAAAGAGCGAGTCTTGTATTGCTATGTGATGGAGGTGTAAAAACGGTCAGACACAAGTTTAGGAATTTTATGTGAGGGAGAGAGTCGAAACCAGTATAGAGTTGCGTAATTGAAAAACTGTAAATCTGACCTTTTAACGTCTAAATTTAATTTTAAGTGTCGGCTTTTAACTCTCAAGATATCCTAGTAACAATCAAAAGGATGTGCCGTATACTGCCGAACAATACAAAATCCGATCTTCTTAGGGTGCTTAAAATTGACTGTAGAGGTTGCAGTGAAGGGCGCTTGATTTGTATAGCGATATCCGCTTTTCTTTAGGTAAACAACACACAAGTCAAGCCTATTTTTTATGATTTTGTCCGGTTTTAAGAAATTACGATTGGTCAGTTCTGAAATGATTTGTTGCTTGCCTATTTGTGATACAATATTATGTGATAAACCAAAATTTTCCGAAAAATTGACGATCTTTCATGTGGTGCAGAACCACTCTGCACCCCCTCGAATAGTCCGAAGCCTAAGCCACTTTTGTCTGCATTTTTGCGTACCGTAATGAAACTTGGCACGATTATAATACAATATTATGGTATTATTTTACGAAGTGGTGCTCATCTTGAACCCAATGCAGAGCAAAGATACAGAGTGTTTTATATTTAATTGCATCTATCTCATTAAAATTCTGTATAAAATTTAAATGTAAAGCTAGAGCAACGGAGCTTGGCATCGATTATAAAGACATACGTTTTTTTTTAGGTGATAAAAAAAATATATTCTTTAATTTTCTTCCAAGAAATAAAAAATAATATTTTCTTGTGTGGAATTTGAGTAGAAAAAAAAATTCAGGTGGTTAGTTATGCAAGATAACTTGCTAAAATTTACTGTGAGCATTATTAAATTGTTTCTGTTTAAAACAAGTATTGCTGGACTGGTGTGACATATACAGGGCTGGAGTACAGGGGTGTTTTGACTAATAATTGTAAATTGAAAAAATCTAAAAAGATAGAAAGGTTTGTGGATTTCTTAGACGTAAAGATATTTTTCAAAAAGTATATAGCAAATAAAAGATACTTAGCTTTTATTTATATTTTACGAAAAGAAAATGAAAATTTTATGGAACTGTTAAAAATACAGGCTGTTTTTAAAAATAAGTTACATTTTTATGATCAATTTAAGTAGTTTTTTTATGACGACGTTACAAATCAATATGGAAAACTCAAAGTCAGTACGTTACAACAATACTAGTACAACTTTCATTTTCTCAAATAAAAACTTTTGTACAGAGTTTATTATTTTACATTATTTATTTTAGCGACTGCGTTAATAAGAATTTTGCAATGAAATTTGGTAAAATTTATCAGCTTATTACAGGCTATGACACAAATATTAATGTTTGTGTAATTTTGTAATATGCTAAAAGATACAAGGTGATATTAAAAAAATCATGTAAAAAGTAGTAGTCTTAAACTTTGAGTCATAACGGTTATGCAGTTTAAGACATTTTCTGAATTTTACATAGTTTTAAAACTAGAAGAACGCGTTTCTCACACAATGTACATTGTTTAATTAAGCTTTGTAATTGTAAGAAAATACAGGGTGTTACTTTTGTTAATATATAACTTCTTTTTAATACGTAAAACATTATTTTAAGCACTTATAAAATTAAAAAATATACAGTAGAGAGTTAAACACCTATGTAGCTGTTAGTTAGAGACTTTAAAACATACAGGGTATTCGAATTAAAGTCGGTAATATTGTTAATTTTGTTATTATCAAAAAGGTCGCTTAAGTTATTATGCAAAATGTGAACATTTTTTCCGCACTAAATTGTTGGAAAAAGAATAAAATGAAACGACGCGTAGGTGAGTTATAGTAAAAAAATATTTTTAAAAGATACACATGGTATACAATACCAGCAATCGAATTGTTTTTATATATATAAATAAAAGCTGTGTTATAACTTTTTCTTTTTAAGTAAAAAGTTATTAGTGAAACATACAGTAACTTCAATTTTATAAAAAATATTTTTTACATTGCATTATTTCTCAAATATCTATTTAATTATTACTTCTGACAAACACTCTCAAACAGGAAGCAATTATGTAATTTTATTAAAAGTGTATGCTTTGGTGCCCAAGAAATGGCAGATTATGTTAAAACTCAAAAGTCTAGATACTTGATTCCATCTTTACTTAAGTTAACAATTTTTTATTAAGGCTTGGTTAGGCATTTTTAATAATCCCTGGCGTAAAACCCGAGAATAGTTGATGGCTCTTCTCGGGTAAAACCAAATTAAGGTGTCAGTTTTGACATATCATGTGAACAGTTTGACGTATTGAATATTTATTTTGGTTTAGAATACTAAATTACCTAGAAAGCGACACCCTACACGACCACTTTAGACGGAATAAGATTTGAACAATTTAGGGCCCATCGCACCGACTTTTTTTTCCGTTTCTTAGCCTAAAGAATACCTTATTTCGTAAAATTTCGTTGCACCGAAATTAAAGGCAGACTTATTCCTTCCTTAGTGTTAAAAAAAGTCACCATTTTTCGTGACTTTACTGTTTCTTAAGAGCTGCTTAAAGATAAGATGCTGGTCACATAATGTTACCAGTCTGGTATAGCCATAGCAACTGGCAATACCTACAAATGATCAGAGTGTCATGATTAAAATTAAGTTGTCTTTTTGTGTTTTGTGAGTAAATAAAGTACGAAACAGGTTTTTTTTTAATAAAAACTGCAAAAAATTTTTAAAATAAATAAAAACTTTATTGCAAAATTTTGGTACAATGTTTTAGTGAAAAAATATACTTATGTAATGATTACAAAAAGATTTGTAAGGAAGAAAAATAATGTAAATAAATTATTCTCTTCTACTTTTTATTACAGTATTTTCGTCTGATTTTCGGGTTAACTGTTGTTCACAGCCTGGTGGGTACAGCGGTAAGGGTAGGATAGGACTGACTTGTGTAAAAAAACCCTTACATTTAAATCAAAAAATTATTACCACTCAAGGTTTTATTAATTTGGTTCCTAGGTTATTTAGAGGGTGCTGTTATGGGTTTTAGGATCAATTTGGCTACATAAAGGTAATTTATATTGCCAATTACCTAAACGAGTGTTATACAACCAAAAAGTGATTTATAAAGGGAGCATAATAAAACTGATATTCCTTCTGTTCCTTTTAGATACTTTTTGTTTTATTGATTTCTGATTTATAAAGATGGTCTTATAAAACCATTTTACCTAAAGTTTTTAAAAAGAAATAAATATAACCTTTGGTCATTTAGTTTTTTTCATTATTTTGGGTCATCACAAAAGTGTTTTATAATAGAGCTAAAAGGTTATCTTATATCCTTTTGTTTTTATAGTTACCAGTAGTTTAAAAAAAATATGATTAGATAGGCGGCCATATAGAACCTAGTTTCCTTAAGGTTTTTAAGAGTGGTAAATACATTGAGTTGTATAACGCCCTAAAAGGGCGTTAGAGACGGAAAGACAAGGCATTTTTTATTGACCCTATCCAATTTGGTTCCTATGGTCGGGTATTTCTTTTACAATAAAAACAGAGATAGACATTATTGAACATGTGAAACGGACAAAGATAGGGTGATTTTGCATGCTAATAATACCCTAGATAATATAAGGGTACTTTTATCTCTTTCACACTGCCGGCATAAGTGCGACAGAAAAGCAGCTGGCTACCTTTAATCCACCTGCCGTATTTTGAGTGATTCTACCTGTTAGTCCGTGTATACAGGGAAAACTGATAGACAATGTTGTCTAAGTACGGAAATGATTTTTTTTTAATTTTGTGCGGGAATATTACAAAAAGAAATCTTAAAACGTTTAAAAACAAGTTTAGAAGTAACTATTTGAGTTTAAACATGGTCCAAAATTGTTTTTTGTGCAAAAGAAGAAAAAAAATCCATAAAAAAAACAACATTTCATGGGTAAGTCGTCTTGACGGATGTTTTTCCTAAAACACGAGAAAGTTCAGTAGCGTCACGATAGATAGTTTTTTTTGCGACCGTGCGATTTTACCCTCACACATTTTGATTCAGAAAGTGTCACTTCCCCGCACTTTTTTTTGCATTGCATGAAAATTAACAAACAGTATTTGATTTTCTTAAAAATGATTTCTTTTTAAATTCTTACATACCGATTTTTATCCAGTTGTTTTTGTTTTTTCGAACCAAACTTTTGACATGTCACGGTCGAGTTTCATACATCTTGATGAATTGTTACACACACTGATCTATGTTTTTATAAATTTCGATAAATTTAATGTTTTTTGCGGACTTTACAGTAATTTTAAGTTAAATTTTGGTCTTTCATCGCGAAAGTATATATCTATTATTATATGACCACCGCGACCGGTCTACAGGCCGGTATCATATGTTTATGTCCTTCTAATGTCATTTGACTATCATGCTGTCTTACTTAATAAGGTCACTTAGTTTAATTAATAATTTTGTCCTACATAATATAAAAGAAGAATAGAAACCAACAAAAAATTTGTGACACTTCGATTACCCATTTTCTTTGATTGCGATGGATTAGGGTGACCAGATTACGGTTTATTAGGGTGCCCAGAGTGCGCAAAAATGATTTTGAAAAATTTCCCTAAAAAAATTGAAGACCAAACACTCACTCGCCACTCAATGTTTATGGTCGCATACACTAATCCTAACTCGATTTCCGACGATTATGGACAATGGTTACCCCCTGGACATAAACCTAACAACTTTTACTATATTTATTAACAATGGGTAGGTTAGGTTTGGTTAGGTTGGGTTAGGTTGGGTTAGGTTGGGTTAGGTTGGGTTAGGTTGGGTTAGGTTGGGTTAGGTTGGGTTAGGTTGGGTTAGGTTGGGTTAGGTTGGGTTAGGTTGGGTTAGGTTGGGTTAGGTTGGGTTAGGTTGGGTTAGGTTGGGTTAGGTTGGGTTAGGTTGGGTTAGGTTGGGTTAGGTTGGGTTAGGTTGGGTTAGGTTGGGTTAGGTTGGGTTAGGTTGGGTTAGGTTGGGTTAGGTTGGGTTAGGTTGGGTTAGGTTGGGTTAGGTTGGGTTAGGTTGGGTTAGGTTGGGTTAGGTTGGGTTAGGTTGGGTTAGGTTGGGTTAGGTTGGGTTAGGTTGGGTTAGGTTGGGTTAGGTTGGGTTAGGTTGGGTTAGGTTGGGTTAGGTTGAGTATGTTCGGTTAGGTTCCGCTAGGATTGTTTAGGTTAGGTTTAGCTATATTCGGTTAGGTTCGGTTCAGTTTAAGCAAATCGAACCGAACCAAACTGAACCGTTAGGTTCGGTTTGATTTGGTTCATTTCGATACGGATGGGTTCAGTTTGCTTTTGTTCCGTTAGACCTTCGATAAATTTTAAAAAAGTAAATAATTATTAATTTTTAGTGTTTTAAGGAATAAAAATTGATATAATGTTCAATTAAACTAATTTTTATTTGTAAAAATGTAGGAATCATAATTTTCTTGATTTTGTTTTGAATTTCATGCTTTTTTAAAAATTGTGCATTTTCATAAAAGGACCAAAAAAACTGACCCGATTTCGATCAGTGACCTTAGTTATTTCAAGTTTTTGTTGACAGCTGATAGACGTCAGGGACCGTTTTGTTTCAGTTTGAAATGAGAAAATGCTTCTTTTGTAGCAATTTGTATGGGTTTTAATGGGGTTTTAAGAATGTTTCAATTTCAATTTTTTTAACAAAATCAACGATAGTCCGCAATTTTTTTTTTAGAAATCACTATAAAATCTAAAATTATCATTTTTCAAAAAACTTCGTAGTTTTAAGAAAGGTGGTAAAACGTACCAGACCCCTGAAATGTGTTGCAGTCTAGGACAACTGGGCGCCGCCAACTCGGCGCCACCAACTGGGCGGCAGGCCAACTGGGCGCCGGGCCAACTTGACGCCGAGCCAACTGGGCGCCGGACTAAAATATTTTTTCTTAATAAAATGTGCAGATGAAAAACAAACTTAAAAAAATTAAAGTGGCGGATCCAAAATGGCGGACTTTCTTATTTATGCATTTATGAACTTGGCGGTGTTTCAAGTCGCAGAACACTACACCTACCAAATTTCAACACTCGACTTAATAGATGTTGAAAGTTTTGTATAAATAACATATTTATTTTGTTTTTATCTGCACATTTTATCGAAAAAAAAATAGTCCGGCGCTGAGTTGGCCCGGCGCCCATTAGGCCCGGCGTGGCGCCCTGTTGGCGGCGCCGAGTTGGCCCGGCGCCCGGTTGTCCCATTCCGAATTGAAATTTTTAGTTCCGAAATTTCATCTGACTCGAGCATAACTTGTAGTCCACCCAAGAAAAGAAGAGTTGAAGAACACCCTTGTTCAAAGAAAGAAAATATTTTACCTGGAAGGTACAACATTTGTAAAGTTCTAAGATGAAAACAATAATTTTAATACATCCACTGCACTTAGCATGCTTAGAAATTCTTTTTACTCTTTTTTTTTACTGAAGAGAATTTTGTAAACACACACAAGTAAGTATTCATGAATTATTTATTATTTAAACAGAAAATTGTTGATAAAAAAATTCTAGTGGAATTTAAAATTTTTATTTTGCGCCGCCACTGCTCTTTTTTATCCAAGACAAGCAAATAGAATATTTTTGCGATGTTGCATGTTTCCGGACTCACCAAACCGAAATTCTATTTCCATCCCTATTTTGCTCATTAAATTCTTACTTGTATTTGGTCAATTGCGATAAAAGCTTGATATAATGGCAATTTTGGCCCATGCCGGGTCTACCCGTAGGGTATAGAAGTCAATGGGTAAATATAAACTATAGACTTTTGGTTTTTGCCATTATTTTTGGGCATTTTAAAAAGGTTTTATAGGAAGGCTTAAAGATAAACTTAATTCTTTTGTATTTATAATTACCCATAGCTGTATATTAAATATTATTTAAATAGGCGGCCATATAAAACCTTGTTTCCTTAAGGGTTCTAACAGAAGTAAGTATTATTTTTTTTGGTATTTCTTGTAAAAATAATAGATATACCTAGGTACAGATTGGTACCTACCTATTGCAAGATTGATTATTTAAAGCCCAATAATTAATAATTGTTGAGTTTCCGTCCTCCTGGATAGGACACCCAGGCCTAGATAAGACCTATTTAGACGACCAATATAAGAGGTTGCCCTCCAACCTGCAGGCACAACGAATATCATTGCACTGGCCCTCTCGATTGTGTCGAAATTGCACGAAAAAAACATTTAAAAGTGTTCAATTATACGCTTTTAAACACTTTAAAAACAAATACAAAAACTTTAAGTGAGGTTATGTTGACTATGTTTACATTGTTCTTTTTTGTTGGTTTCATAAGTGCACTCAAAAATCCTAGTTGCGATACAGTAACAAATAAAACCAAGTGACCACTATAAAACCATAATGGCGTATATAAATTTATTTAAAAAATATTGCAAAGAGAAAATATTTATCTAGTCGTTTTAGCAGTATTTTTTAACAATAATTTTACTTTAATTTTGATTTATGTAAAACAAACAGACTTTTTTAATGGTGAATAGTGTAAATGAGTTTTTTTTAATTTTAAATATTTGTTATTTTGTTATCAAAAAACTATTAAAAAGCATTCTTGAGGTGGCGCGCTTGTTTTGAGAGCTTTTCAGATACGATTTTATCAGAAAAAGAAATCTGGCAGGCAAATTGATCATCAACAAAACGACAAACTCGGTATATTTTTATGTGATAAAATAATCTTGGGACTCTCTCTGACATTTTTGGCAATTTTGTGACCTAACTTATTTTATATAGCCATTGTGAATCTAAAATATCGCCATAGCTTTTATAGAAAAACTTCTTTACTCTAAAGGTATTATGGTATTCAACAGAATCGCCAGGATACCAAATTACCAAATCTAGTTTTATAATAGGATAGAGGACGTTTCTGAGTTGTTTTTAGAACCTGGCATAATAGCTTTAGGCTCTAAAAGGTTCTATACTGGTGGAACCGCTAGAGGGCGAAGCTGTAGTTTATTTCTTATGGTTTTATAGTGAGCTTAATACATAGGTTGCCACCACCAATTGGGGAGTCCCATTTAGGAGGTCTAAGGGGTATATAAGGGTAATGGGAACGTGCTAGCGACCAAACATTGAAACTAATGGTTTTAAGGAAAGGCGCTGGCAACCTTTTAGCTTCTGATATAAATAAAGAAATGTTACTTGGGAAATAACAAGACGATTTTCCATTCTGCCTTTATATTTTACCCTAAGTTTATTATAAATTTTAATCTGTTGGTTGTACCCAGGGGTGTATGGGCCAATTGGGCCGGTGAATTATGGGCCGGTCCTAAGGGGCCGGACCTTTATGGGCCGCTTCCTTATGGGCAGGTACCTTATCGGCCTGTGCCTTATGAGCTGTAGATTATTGGACCCGGCGCGGATTTTTTCCCGGGCTAGATGGCGAACCGTAAACCAGCCCAAGGAAAAAATACGCGACTGTCCCAATAAGGCGACAAGGACACCCAAATTCCAAAAAATCGAGTAGCACCATCTCGATTTCATCATCTTCCAAATATTCTTTCTTACTTTCCTACTTTTAAATAAATTTTTAAAGGCGATTTGACACAGAAAATTGATGGGTTTTGTCAAAACTATTTTGGGATGTACTGGGTGTTTTTGTTGTTTTTTCATAGTTTAAACATTTTGTTGGTTGAAATGGCGGCGTTGCCTGATTGGGTCACAAGGTGGCCGCATCTTAACTAAGGAGAGGATATTTTTGCTCAGTGCAACAAATTTAAAAATAAGGCATGCTTAAAATTAAAGCAATTCCTAGTTAAGAAAGGGATTTTAAAAGTCGGTGCGATGGGCCAATAGCCTCCTACCTTTTGCTCCCTCTCTCCTCAAAAGAAAACCTTATTTCCAACGTTTAGTTTTAATAGATTTTTTCCTCAATTTAGAAGCTACATAGCTAGAAGCTTAAAGAAACAAAAAGTGTACGCGAAACTAGTTTTATATTTAATTTATCAATTTTTCCTTTCCCATCTCAAGTACGCCCCTGTATCTTGGCTCTGCACTGGGTTCCATCGGAGCACCACTTCTAGAATGGCATTCCTAGGTGTCTGCTACCTCTGTGCCAAATTTCGTCACAGTACGCGAAAATGCAGATAAGCCCCTAAATTTCCGGCTTAGACCCTGAACTATGTGTGGGTGGGGGTGTCTTTATTTTAAATAAATGGATCCATGACGGATCTGATACCTTCCTAGCCTATTAGCACACTTCAAGTGAACTCCATCATATATCAGCCTTGAAAACATTTTTTTGTAAATATCTCAGAAATGAAAGCTTGAATGAAGTTTTTAGTTTTGATATAAATGATTGAGAAAAATGTGGTCTAATATGTTCCAAAAATAGATTATTGATACGATGGTCCGTGAAGAAGTAAGCATTTTTTTAAAATTTTAATTGTCAAAAAACTGTCATTATCATTAATGGATTTTGACCAAAATTTTATGAACATTCACACACACACACACAAACAGACAGATATTACGACGATATAACATAAAGATAAATAACACAATCAAACAAGTTTCGTAGCTAATCGGGCAAAAAGGAGTTTTTGTTTCTCTCATATTTTTCCGCGGGTAGCTTGAAAGCTTAACCTCACGGGGGTCCAAGATCTAATGGACACCTAATAAGTGTATCACCGTAACTGTCAACATTTATTTTTACCACTCTTAAAAACCTTAAGGAAACTAGGTTCTATATGGCCGTCTATCTAATCATATTTTCTTTTAAACTACTGGTAACTATAAAAACAAAAGGATATAAGATAACCTTTTAGCTCTATTATAAAACACTTTTGTGATGACCCAAAATAATGAAAAAAACTAAATGACCAAAGGTTATATTTATTTCTTTTTAAAAACATTAGGTAAAATGGTTTTATAAGACCATCTTTATAAATCAGAAATCAATAAAACAAAAAGTATCTAAAAGGAACAGAAGGAATATCAGTTGTATTATGCTCCCTTTATAAATCACTTTTTGGTTGTATAACACTCGTTTAGGTAATTGGCAATATAAATTACCTTTATGTAGCCAAATTGATCCTAAAACCCATAACAGCACCCTCTAAATAACCTAGGAACCAAATTCATAAAACCTTGAGTGGTAATAATTTTTTGATTTAAATGTAAGGGTTTTTTTACACAAGTCAGTCCTATCCTACCCTTACCGCTGTACCCACCAGGCTGTGCACAACAGTTAACCCGAAAATCAGACGAAAATACTGTAATAAAAAGTAGAAGAGAATAATTTATTTACAAATCTTTTTGTAATCATTACATAAGTATATTTTTTCACTAAAACATTGTACCAAAATTTTGCAATAAAGTTTTTATTTATTTTAAAAATTTTTTTCATTTTAATCATGACACTCTGATCATTTGTAGGTATTGCCAGTTGCTATGGCTATACCAGACTGGTAACATTATGTGACCAGCATCTTATCTTTAAGCAGCTCTTAAGAAACAGTAAAGTCACGAAAAATGGTGACTTTTTTTAACACTAAGGAAGGAATAAGTCTGCCTTTAATTTCGGTGCAACGAAATTTTACGAAATAAGGTATTCTTTAGGCTAAGAAACGGAAAAAAAAGTCGGTGCGATGGGCCCTAAATTGTTCAAATCTTATTCCGTCTAAAGTGGTCGTGTAGGGTGTCGCTTTCTAGGTAATTTAGTATTCTAAACCAAAATAAATATTCAATACGTCAAACTGTTCACATGATATGTCAAAACTGACACCTTAATTTGGTTTTACCCGAGAAGAGCCATCAACTATTCTCGAGTTTTACGCCAGGGATTATTAAAAATGCCAGTGACAGAACACACCATAAGGACGAAACAGTTAACTGTCAACACTTATTAGGTGTCCATTAGATCTTGGACCCCCGTGAGGTTAAGCTTTCAAGCTACCCACGGAAAAATATGAGAGAAACAAAAACTCCTTTTTGCCCGATTAGCCACGAAACTTGTTTGATTTTTAAATTCACGGGTACGAAATTCCACGTTTATAAATAACACATTTTCATCAACCGTTTTTCGACCACCCAGTTAGCAAATTAAAAAACAATAAAGCAAAATGAAGCCGATCAAGTCTGAAAATGTCGTATCTCTCAAATATATATGAACAATTAAAAACGAGAAAAACCTGACGTTTCTATAGTAATTTTGACCGGCCTTAAAATCTCGAGTTAAACTGACTGAATTTCCCGCGCCAAATTTTGGTTTTTCGCTTACCGGGTGAGAAAGATTATAATCTATATACGAGGCAGTTTTTGACAGACCATATTTAACGCTTCCTTGGTCCAACCAAGAAACTGCATAAGTGGTCGGAAATCGGAGGCGGTCGGCTAACAGGCGAACTCATCCCATTCCATTCTGTATATATAAAATAGTTTAACTTCTTTATATAGAGACAAAAAAGTAACTTCCAACTTTTACCTTCAACAGTAATTCCACGAGAATACGTTATCTTAGGGTCAAATAAAACTCTGAGAGACGGGGAAAGAAGAAAATCCTTGTTAATCTATATGATTGTCTACGTGTCCTTTTCCAACAATAGGTACGACGGTAATATGTCGCGAGCTTATAGCAACGTCAACAGTGGCGGCTGCTACAGGGAGGGCAACGGGACAGTGCCCTCCCAAAACTAGACACTGTTTGTTGTCTAGTTTTGATTTATTAAAAAAAATCTTCCCGTACGACATGTCTAGTTCTTTTTTTGAATCTGTGGTTTACAAAAGGCGATTAATTGGGTAAACTTTTTTGCATAAATAATTTCAAGCCGGCAGCAGCACGCGGGGCAAGATTTCAATTTCACCCGTTTTTCAGCGGTGTATGGGTGGCTGTTCTCACACGGGGGCGGGAGGAATCTTTGTTTTAATTGACGTCGACCATATTTATCATGCGAAAACGTTCGTTGCCCTTTCCTACGTATTGCCGGTTCTATCCTTAGTGAAGACGAGTGAGTTTGTTTTGATTTGGGGTAGGTTAGTAGTTAAAAGCCATGCCAGTCGCGTGTACATTGATTGTTTTTGTTTTAGTTTGTTTTCAAAATGGGAATAAATACCCTTGATTATATAATTAACTGTGCAAAGTTAAATACAGTACATAAACCGGACCTAAAAATCCTAGAAATTAACCAAAATTTTAGTGCAAGTAATACAAAACTATACGATGCATGCTGAAAACTTGTTGTGCGGTTGTGAAAAACAAAATGCTTTTTTTTGCTTTATCTGTCTTATTATGAACACAAAGTAAGTGCTATTTATTTAAATAACCACATAAAACAGTACCGAACATAATAAAAATGTGGCAAAAAATAGACATATATTTAGTAGGTTAATACACTATTTAAAATTCTGTGGGATTTTTGAGGTTGCTCTACGGGGCGATCATGAGTCCGAAACTGGTGGTAATCCGAGCATTTTGCGCATGTAAAAGAAAGGCGAATAAATTTTATCTATAAACAAATAAACTAAAAACTACACCAAGTAGCAGCTTGTTTATAAAATGCTAAAATAAAATTGTTTAGGTAAGTTTTTTTATCTCCTTTTCCATGCAATATAAATTTCTGCCCCCCAATTTATAACGTCACCAGCCACCACTGTTGTCAATAAATGCGACCTGCCGCGTTAATACATTCTTTACTGTGGTACAGTAAGCTCATTTACGGTACTCTACAGTAAACCATGATAATATAGTTACGTGGTTTCGCAGCTCCGATCTTTACCCCGGTACAGTAAATTCAGTTACTGTAGCGCAATGAGCAAGAGTTATGCCTTTGTTTTTACTGCGGTACATTAAAAAGCATTGCTCTTGCCAGTGTTAGGGAACTATAGAGCAGCGCCTTGCCGTTTAATTTCTTGCACAGTTAGTAGTAGCAAAATAAAAACTTTTAAACAAACAAATTATTACATTTTTTAACCCTTAAATTTTACAGCATCCTAATAAAAATAAGGTAAAAATATTTGTTGTTCATTAGAGAGATATCCAATCTAAGTTTTGTTGACTAAAATCAGCTAGACCACCAATGACATGAAAATTTGACATATATATATATATATATATATATATATATATATATATATATATATATATATATATATATATAACTATTCTAGGGATCGTGGGAGTGGGCAAGTTGGAGTCTATCAAATTATTTATTTCCCTTGAATATAAATCGGCCTACTTGGGTCATAGTTGTGACAATGCTATGTAAAGTTAATTGAAGGCGGGTGTACAAACAACTTTATATAATTTAGAAACATTGAAAAAAGGAAGGCGATTTGAAATTAAGTGATCTATAACCAATCGATTTGGGGTAGTCTCAAACTTCCTTCCTAATTTATTTTTTGCTAAAAAAAGGTTACTAATTTTTACTATTTAAAAAAAATCATATCTTCGTTACTTTTTAAAATATAAGGCACACTATCTTAATTGTTATTCTATTGCAAACACAAAACCTGTTAACGGTTTTTCTGTAAAACTAATTTTGCAAAAATAAGCCAAAGTTTGTGAACAAAAACATGAAAAAAGCCGCCATCTTGGATTTATGACATTACACCGGTCCTCCCACTTCAATTGGAGGCAAATACCTGGTGACTTAAAATTGTGTGATGTATTATAGTTCAAATTATACCTATTTGTAATGACGTCATTTTTGTTTATCTTTGTTTAGTATATTATAAACAGCGGTGACAATAAACTTTTAAAAAAAAGTAGTGTCTATGATTTAAATAGGTAGGTAATTGGTTATGTGAAGTATCCGTCACTGTCAATCAAAAAACAATGATTGGCAAAAATATCTACGCCATACGTTTTTTTCTCACCTGGTGACGTCATAACAAATGCGTATAATTTAGACTATACCAATCGATATGGCGCAGTTACACACGGGATACCATAGGCTTCCTAACTATATGCACAATAAAATGGTCTAATGTAGAATTATTCACAAAAGTAAAACTACACAGTTACTGGAAAAACAATAACTTATACCGCGTATTTTCATCACCTTTACGCTTAAAAAATAAAAAATAAATACAAAATATAAACGCTACTGAGTAATTTACGTAAGTATAATAAGACTTTTTTTTGAGGATTTAAAGTTTAAGAGCTCGTTATAAACTTTTATTTGTTGCAAACAACCTTTAAACCGCTTGGCAAACAGTTTGAAAATAAAGCCATTGACCATGGAAGGTTTTAAGATTAACAGTTAGTAGAAACTGCTTCAAACACGATTAGGTTACCGCTGGTTTGTGACATTTTAGAGATCAAGCAATTGAATTTAAAAAAATCAGATCAGAATTTGTTCACATGGTTTTTATGCTTTCTTGCAAGGGTTTAACAAAATCGAGGACAAACAGAGTTTGAACAGATGAGCCCTAATTAAGAACGTTTGCCAATATAAGGAAGCGAAGAGTGCTTGTAAGGTTCAACTTAATTAACCGTTTAAAACAAAAGGGTGCATAATAAGACAAGATCATGGCTGCAATGCAGTGAGTTGTTCCTACGACTGGTAGGATTGAGTTACAATCGAGGTGGTTTTAGCCGTTAGGAATCCGACACTACCTAGGTTCTTGTTTTAAATAAAATTCTGCCTCTGAGTGGTAGGAAGTGTCTTATACAAGATTTCTTCCTGATGCCCCCAATAAAGGTAACATTACATTTGTAATTATTTTTTTATATTTTGTTATGGAGATGTAGGTACAGAACTAGATATATTTTTGCGGTTAAAATAAGTAACCACCATTTTTTTTTCTGTGGCTTAAAAATATAATCGCACACTTGGGTTAATCATTCTCAAGTCCTAAAAGGACCTAAAGCTATAAACAACAAGTGAAATTAAAGAAAGAAAAATAAGAATTATTATTTATTTTTCTTTATTTAATTTCACTTGTTGTTTATAGTTTAAGACCCTTGCATTATTTGCAATTTGGTATTTGAGAATTATATTGGCAATCGCCCATTGCGATCAGAAATTTTAACACACGAAAAGGTGATCTCATGTTTTCAGACGTTGATAGTTTACGTCTAACTTTTGAGTTTTCATACGTTTGACAGTGTGAAAGAAGAATTATATAGATCAGTTTGATGACTTGGTCGAGTTAATACCCTGAGAGTCTCTCGTTCTTGTATTGAGACATCGCAGCCTGTATAGCTGAAAGTTTTCCGAAAATTTATGTATGGCTTCGGTAGAGATCACGGGTTCAAGTCCCGGCCGAAGCAGAAAACTTTTTCTTATTTTTCTTTCTTTAACTTCACTTATTGTTTATAGTTTTAGGTCCTTGCATTATTTGCGATTTGGTATTTGAGGACCCTTTCCTGTGTTATGCAATCGATTCACAAAATCCTTATAATACGTCAGTAAAGTCGCCTCAAATACTTCCACCTTTATCATTGAGGTTTTGGTAATATAATTTAACAATCCATCCAAAATCTTAGTTAAATTTAGTGAATGCTCGTCTTGAAAAATAAAAGTGACGAAAACTTTTTTAAGAGCGCGAGTTTCTTTAAAATTTAAAAGGAAAGTTAATTAGATAAATTACTTTAGTGCTCATTTGTTTCTTGTTAACTTTATATTTAAATTTTTGACAGATTTCCGGGAAACTTTGTCTCAGAAACTAAAAGGGTTAAGTATAAAAGTTTCGTGTTTAAAAGAAAAAGTTTACGTCAAAAAAAGCAACTTATCAATCAGGTGTTAGAAACAAGAATGAATTTATGATACAAGAGGTCGTACGAGGCCATTTTAACGCTTGGCGTATTTTGTACGCCACTAAGAAAAATATTTATCTGTATTTATTTTCACTTAATAAAACAATACACATTTATATATAGATTAGTAATCTCTTAAATACAGATCAATAGTCAAAAATACCTTTAATTTCCATAATATATGCCGAAGAAAAATAAATGTACATAGTCGCTAAGCGTATTTTATGCACCATCTAAACCGATGAGTGGCTCGGTATTTCCTTTTGGTGTACAGATTAGGGGAAATACTTGGGAAGTACTGTGAAATATGTGAGGAAATCCAGGAAGTGCTTGAGAAATATAGGAAGTACCATTGAAATTTGAGGAAATACTGGGAAATACCAGGAAATACCATAGGTATTATACCGTAGGTATTTCTTTTTGGTGTACAAAAATTGACGATCGAGCCACCCCGCGATCCAAACACTAGCGAC
The DNA here is from genome assembly GCA_963576565.1 of Aspidapion aeneum. Lineage (NCBI taxonomy): Eukaryota > Metazoa > Arthropoda > Insecta > Coleoptera > Brentidae > Aspidapion > Aspidapion aeneum. Next base: position 97,058,528 of record OY755043.1, read on the forward strand.
TTCGATGACACTTCGCTGTCGACTAATGGTTTCGGGCCTGCTGCTACTCGGGCAACGTAAAGAAGACTAATAATTCCTTAAATAGAGATAAATAGTCAAAAATACCTTTAATTTCCATAATATATGCCCAAGAAAAAAATATACTTATGTAGTCGCTTGGCGTATTTTATGAATCATCCAAACACTACCGACTTCGATAACACTTCGCTATTGACTGATGCTTTCGCGCGTGCTTCTAGTCGAGCTACATAAAGAAGACTAATGGGTGGGAGGTTAAATGGGCGGCCATTAAAATTGAGCGGGAAAGAAAGACGTTGGATGGTTTTTAGATCGAGTGGCGCACTTTTTACTTAAGGGTTAAATCAAAACTATTAAATTTTTTGAAGTTACATTATTAAGTTATATTAATAGGAGCGGTAAAATAGGAGCTTGGCTTTGATCACATCGTTCCTAGATGAACCCAACAAAATTTGAGTAATAACCTTAAGAACGACTATTTTAGCAGCAGGTTAGGAGAAGTAAAGCCAAAAATACTGTTTGTTGTTTGCTCATAAAGTGTGCTGAAAAAGATTTGTTTTTTTTTTATTGTTTTTATATATTGGGACACGATATGTGCGGCCCCCAATGTTTAAACTGAAGAAGATATATAAATCAATAGTACGACTCAATTCCGGAGTTTTTTTTTTTCAATTTCGATTGAAACGATAACATTTTTAAACACAACAACCAAAAAAATATTTAGATTTTGGCAAACGGACCCTGTCGCAACTCCCAAGGAAGTGACCTCCAAAGACACATAATTTAACGTTCCACACAAGCGGAAAGCGGGCACATACGTGTCGGTGATAGAAAATAGCGAAAAATTTAAAAGAAAACTAAACGAACTAAACAAGAAAAGAAAATCCGAGTAAAAAGTTTTTATACTTATGGTCAATGCGGTAGATCCTGTTGCGATCACGGTAATATATATAAATTAATACGGACAATAAAACTTAGTTAACATTTTTTTAAACAGTAACTGTGTGTTTTTGTACGTTTTGTCAGAAGCTTATTTATCCATGGATTTTTTTATGTTTTATTGTACTATTCCTTGAAGTGATTTTTTGCAAAAGATCGTAGTTTTAACAATGTTCAGTGATTGTTCAAGATTTCTTGATCTGAAAATTGTTACAGTTTCTATATACTATACTTTTTCCTGTGTTATGCAATATATTCTGAAAATTCTTAAAATACGTCGGTAAAGTCGCCCCAAAAACTTTTAGCTTTATCATTGAGCTTTTGGTCGTATAATTTAACACTTTAGAATCCGTCCAAAATCTTAGTTAAATATAGTTAATGCTCTTCTTAAAAAATAAAAGTGACGAAAACTTTTTTAAGAGCGCGAGTTTCTTTAAAATTTAAAAGGAAAGTTAATTAGATACTTCAGTGCGCATTTGTTTCTTGTAAACTTTATATTTAAATTTTTGACAGATTTCCGGGAAACTTTGTCTCAGAAACTAAAAGGGTTAGGTATAAAAGTTTCGTATTTAAAATAAAAAATTTACTTCAAATAAAAAGCAACTTATCAATCATTAGGTTCATAGAAACAAGAATGAACTCATGGTACAAGGGGTCGTACGAGGCAATTTTAAAAGAGCTTTTCTAACAAAACTGTAACACCGATATTTACTGAGGCCTAAGTTTAAGCCTAAGTTTTGGTTTAAGTTTAAGAATCAGGGTTTAAAGTTTAAACGTGCATTGATTTGGAAAAATGGATTTTTTGCCGAAATAGGCCGCGATCGATATGGTATTTTTAGCTGCATGGACGAAAAAATGTCCTGAAATATAAATGGTACGAAAATTTTTCCTTGAAATGGACTATATAGATCGGAAAAAGCAGAAAACTTAAGTAAAAATAAAAAAATGATTTTTATTACAACTGTCAAATTTAGATTTTTCCGTCACTTTAGTACCTTAGGTTATGGGATTCCGAGTAAAAATCATTCTAAATATTAAACCAGGCTTATTAAATCGTGCGAACCACGATTTACAACTTTGTTGACGTCAAAGCATAAGCTGAATTTTTTTTTGATGGGCACATCACGCCACAAAAATAAATTGGAATGACGGTTTATGAATATTTGATTTTTTTTAAAATAAAGACCGTTTTAAGATTGTTTTTACTATATTCCTGTAAAACATTTGTTTTAAATGTATAATAATCCTTAATTTTTCAGAGCCGCTTCCTTAGCTCACACAAAAATTAAATTTAAAGCAGAAACGAATCTGTTAATAATATTTCATCCTTACAAAAGTTGAAATTTCGCGAAAATCTGTAGTGCAATTTTGAAATAATCTGAAATAAACCTCTATTCTTCCATAAGACCCAATGTAAAATTCAGCCCAGGATAACAGCTGATTTTTTCAGGGTCGTGGCCTGTATGTTTTTGTTGCCCTTGATTAAACTACTTCCGGGGGACACCTAATAATATGACATTCAAAACTGATAGTGATTAAACTACCTCCTGGACCTAATAATATGAAATTCATAACTGATAGTGAAATAAAAGTTTTTTTTTGCCCTAACAAGTACAACAAGTACCTTCTTCAGGGCATTTTGTTTATTTATCTATTTTAGTTTTTTTGTATATAATGTAGTTTTGATAAATAAATAAATATAAAATTAAAATTTTTTAAAAGACTGCTGCACAACAAAATCGAGACTATGTTTGCAGAGACCTGACCCACCATATTATATACAGAGTGTTTTAACTAAAAGGTAAGACGCAAAACCTTCCAAAACGACGACACTCTTAAAACTTTCACTTAGTTTTGTAGCACTTTGAAGGGTAAACTTTGTGGCCTATTAAAATGCGTTGGGTGACATTTGTGGCAACTACAAGACGTTGCCGCCATTTTGTGACACTGTAAATAGAATAATAACAATTTGCCAATTTGTGACACTAAAAAACCACTGAATAATTAAACTAATATCTGGAAGCAGAACTGTATTTTCCAGCTAGGTAAAACATTGATATGCCCGGTAACTTTTATACAGTGGAGAAGGGAGGGGGGTTCAGAAATAAGAAAATTTTAAGTGCGCCACAGTGTTTAATACCAATGTTTTATAAAGAAGATCTTAAATAAAATACAGTTCAACTCAAACGTTGTAGCCAAACAATGAAACTCTACTTACTTCCGAGGCTTCCAGAGTATTTATGTAATTAAAAATAACCAAAAAAAATTGACTAATAAACAGAATAAAATTCTAAAAGATTGAATTAAGATGACAAAACTAGAAGCACTTTACAGGTAGATGGACTCCTTTAACAGGTCATAGTGTACCTACATCTGTGTCAGTAGTGTGAGACTCAGTTATATAAATGATTGTCAAAAAAAAATACACTTCCAAAATCGTTCCATCATAGGGGAGATCTGGACCAAATATCTGCTGTCATCATTCTACGTTGGGTAGAATGAGACAGACAGCAACCCAGTCCGAGATCCACCCCATGAGGTAAAACAGTGTAAAGAAACCGCAAAAAAAATATATAATCTCATCTCTCTTTTGTCTCTGCAAAGTTGGTCAATTGGGCTGTACAAATAACACAAAGATTTAGTTCATCTTGTATATTTCAGTAAAACTACTAAAAAAAATACTGGAAACATGAAATATGTTATAAAGAAAAAAGAAGGAAACCAGTTCGGGCCAAAATAGCAAGGCACTTTAAATTTGACAGTAAAATTATCTTAAATAGTAAATACGCCGCAAAATTGTGGGGATGACGTCATACCTTAGATTGCGTTTACAAGAATGCAAAAGTTGTACTTGACAAAAAAAAAATTATATGGAAAATTATATGTAAAAAAAAATTATATCTAAAGCTTGCTCCTACCTTGGTCCTGGATTATTGTATGTTAAATAAGAGGTTGTTTTATTAAACCTGGAAGGGGTGTTCCCCGACACTCCTCACTGCTACTGCTGCTCTTGGTTTGCCCGCGCCTCCCCTAATGCCCGCTTAGCACATCACGCTAGGGCAGCACATGGTGGTCAAAATGTTGTTGGTTCCTTGCCCCGAGCGTAAAACCCTGTGGAAAATGAAATGTTTCAGTTTCCTGGAATTCGTCTATTTTGCACGAAGTTCCCCTACACCGAGTAATTTAAATCAAGAATCCCATGTCGACTCAATAAAATAAAGCAGATTTAAACAGATGAACTAAAATAATCCTAACGTACCTTTCCCAGGGTTACAAGGCTACACCCGGCTTCACACCAGCGTCCAGCACAACTGTCGATGGAATGGACAGGCTGTAGACAAAGGAGAAAAACAATATATAGCTTTTATCCAAAACGTGGTTTTAAAAAAAATAAAAAAAACTCCAAAAATTCCCCATGTCTCTTGTCGAAAAAGTACATTTTACACGAAAAATAATTACCATCTGGGAGGCAAATACGGTTTTGAAAAACTCAAAAAAAAATAATAAAAAAAAATCGAACTTACCGCTCTTATTTCCCGTACGACTTAAATCCCCTTCAAAAGGGTGTGAGCATCACTTTAGATTCGCCTAAAACAACGACGGCTCACAGTAAACCGTCTGTGGTATAATCCGCAACTACTGCAGTGCCAATAACCACCAAGAACAATGGCGGCACCAACAGACGGCCACCAGCCCAGCCAAAATTCGTTAGGAAAAGAGAGAAGGCGCTTCGTCGAGAACCCAAAAAAAAATGAAGCCGCCGGAAACCGCTTCGTAAATGTGGTGGGGACAGTAAAACGCACAGTACCAACCTAATTTTCCCGGTTAAATTCAAATAAGGATACAAACCTATTTATAAAAAAAACGCTCGCACCGAAAAATCACTAAATGCGGTTTGCGAAACTGGAGGAAAAACCCGCGGTTTTCAAACTAACCAATGAGGAAACACACCAATACTTTCGTACCGGTATATAGGGGGCAGCATCGACCAAGGGGTAAAACGCGCATTGAGGTGTTGTCGGATCTATTTCCACGGTTGCAATTTCTATAACAAGGACGTCGAGACACCCTCCATACATAGACCGAACATTTGCCTACCGGACCCCTGCCAACATAGCAAGTAGGAGGAAAGTAACCAGACGGACTATAAGAAGCTCAGCATTGAAACCATCAACTGTAAAATCAAGTACTGGAGATTCGAGCATGCATCAACCCCAGGAATATTTGAACATTCAACCAATTCCCATATGAGTAAAGCTATACTAAGTGTAGAATTTAGTTGTATTTTAGTTACAGTTTCAGTCAAAAGTTTCCTTTGCTCTTTATAAATGTTTTCTCTAAGATTCATATGGTTTGACGCCATTTTTGTAAAACATTTCTACATTAATAAAGTTGTTTCTGAACCTGAACCTAAAAATACACACTAAACTACTGCTTAAACTCGGCACAAGAGTGTTCAGATGTTAACTCACACGATTTCGTTTATTCTTTTAGTCTTGGTTTTTATCCCTCGTTTATCTCCCATTTACAAAAGTGCATAACTCGTATTTATTTTATCTTCTCCTCATCAAATTAATAAAGATATCAAAGGGGCGGAGCAGTTGTTCCTGGTCGACCCAAATATGTTTTCGTACTATCAAAACTAGCTAATCCGTGAAGGATATGAGGTTCGGATTGTCCCAATATCCTCGAAAATAAACATAAGCGAATGAACTGTTCATCTAAATGTTTCCTTCCTGTTACTGAAACCATTTGTGATGCGGCAACGCCGCCATTCCCTAGCAGAACAGCTGTTTATTTTCGTGAATGTCAAAGAAAATCACAAAATTCCACAGATAAACAAAACAATCAAAAGTTTCAATGTGATTTCCCGAAACCTGTGATCCCGAATTCCAACCACGATGTCCAGATAATACGGTGTGCGTAGTGTCCACAGTAATTCGATGGAATGTCTCCTTTATAAGGTAACTTTTTGGACACTATATAACCTCCAAACCTAGCTCTATAAAATACCCTTAATTTGTGTACAGAAAGACGAGTCGAAGAGCCTTGATTATTTACCTGAATAAACAAATATGTAGGTTGCCTTAAACGTAAAAATGACACGTTACAACTTTACCCGTATATTTTTGTGTGTAAATTCCAAAAATATATGGATTTGTTTTTAAGATACATGTCCAAATTTCAAAATTTACCATAGGGCTATAAAAAAATATAATAAACTCAATTATTAAATAAAAAATATGAGATTTGATAAAAATTGAGTAAATGTGTTTTCGGATTTTTAAAATTTTATTCCAGAAATGGTCATAAAAAAGCTATTTTTGTCACTCGATGGTAACTCCGGAGGTTTATATCTCAAATAAAAATCTATAGATTTTTGAATTCAGTTGTGAAGACATTCATGATACCTTTAAAATGAGGTACCACTCGACGTGCCTTTCTCATTTTAAAATTTAGGGTAAGGTTTACCCCTCCAAAAAGGTATGTATTTCAAAAATTTTAAGGGAGCCAATAAGTGTCCCTTCCGCAAGCAAAATCGACGTGTCTTAGAATTTGCAAAAATGCTTCTGTTACCTTTTCGTTGAAACACCCTGTATAATCGAGCATGCTAAAACCAAATCGGGAGTCCAAGTACCAAAAAGAAACTCCATAAATATATTTCATAATCTAACACATCCTTATACCGTTTATTAAAAACCCAGCTATCCAGTGATCTTCGTATAAGTATTTTTGAGTAAATTGTAAATAGATTTACAACTTCATCACTTAAAAATCTTGGATCAAACGCATTTCATTATTGGTGCATTTTTAAGTTTTTACGCAATAATGAATTAACAAAATTTGAAAGTTCAAATTTAAAATGTTTAAATGTACTTCACATGGTCTCCAAAGGCTTAACTAAATACTATAAAAGGCTAAAATAAAAAAAAAATTTTAGCCTTTGGTTTACATTCATTTGTTTTTATTTGTTTTCCTTATAAAATGCGTTACAAAGGGTGGTTCGGTTTGGTTTATTCTAAATCAATGCATCACGTAATTTAAGAATGTGTCCTGATGGAATACCTATTGGTTTAAACAAAATCTACAAAGTTAAATTAAAAACTTTGTAAAGCTTCCGACATATTTGCAAGGGCGCACCCAGGAGGGTTTATCATATTTGGAAATTTAATTCTCAGATTTCACCACAGAAGCAGCGGACATTCCCAGCGTCGTACTACCCAGATTTGACTAGATGCGTGTTCGAATCCTGTCCAGGTACTTCAATGTTTCTGATTGTTTAAAATGCTTTAACTTCACTGTAACTTTGCAAAACTGGGCGAGCGATCAAGATTGAATGGAAAGTCCCAGTATAAAAAAAGACAAAAACTTTATAGTAAACTAGCATAAAAATAATCAGCTTCTTCGGTTAGCACGACCTGCAAATAGAATAAATAGCTAATAGAATATGTGTGCCAAATTTCAAAATCGGTTAGGTAGTTTCTAAGATTAAAGGTATCAAAAAAATCCGTGCTCCTTTATACAGGGTGTGACAAAGACAAAAAGTTCATATAAACATAAATCCTCAAACTCCATATACTCGCATTACCATACTGGAGCATTTTTGATTTTAAAAATTTATCAGTGGCATACAATAAAAAAATCTGAAAAACTATCACCCTACAGATTTTTACTATAATTTCTATATCTAAAAATAAGCGCCAAATTGAACTAAAAATCTCTGCACGAGATATTTTTAAACCTATGTCTATATGAATTTTGTCTTGAAATCACTTAAAGAACTCAACACTAAAATTATGTTATTGAATTTTGAAACACCCTACTGATTGAATAAATTGAATACATTATGATTTCTGTTGGGTACGAGATACAAAAATTAACAAACTGTAAAAAATCAAAATAAACCAACAAACACTATAGTGTCGGAAAATAAAACGTAAAACTTCATATAGTGGGTACGTAGCATTTACCGCAAAAATTACACTCAATTGTAGAATCGGCATAATGAAAAACCGGGTTATTTCCCGTGTGACCAACGGGCATTAGATTAAAAAACCTGTTGTTGTTGTTTTTCCATTTCAATTTTTTTACTTCGGGAAACACACACGAGCCTATTCGATCGTATACTATAATATAGCTCATTAACTCATTAAGAAAATGCAAATAAAAACATACCATTTAACAAAATTTCTTAATTTAAACATCAAGCTTTAACAAATATAGTCCAGAATAGTGATTTTTGACAATAACCAGTGCGAGGCCTGAAAATAGTTAGGGTGTAAAAGTGAGACAACCAAAATCCCATTGAAAAATGAGGCATCTAAATAAAAAATACTAAATTGAATTCCGATAGATTTTCTATTATAAACTGATAGAAGCAGTTGTTGACCTCATACCTACAATTTATTTTACTTTAAAAAAAAAATAGGCTTATAGTTTTTTAAAATTACAAAATCCATAGCTTTATTTGTGGTATTTTTTAAAACGTTCCCGAAACTTTTGTCGTGTGACTTCTTAGATCGGTTTTTAAAACTTATGTCTTAGGCGATCTGACTGTCTATACGTGAATTTTATCACTGTGTTCGCTTGACCTGTCTTACTTTTGTTAATGTTTTTAGGTTTGCAATATTTTTCTGATTATCGCTTATATCCTAAAAAAAAGCTACAGAGGAGTTTAAAATCTTAAAAATATAAAAGTTTTGACAAGAACCTCATTTTTAAACCACTTGATCCTACCTGATAAATTTAGTTGCCAGCCACCGTGACAATTTGCTCAGTTGCCATACTTATTTTATTCATGTCTAAAGTCCGGGTAGAAGTGCCTCTTCCTAAATTATTTTACCGGGATTTGGCCAACTACCCCATCAACAAAAAACCCTATCATCCCAGCTGGCCATAGCACATTGCAATATTGCATATTCGTGTAAGCTAAAACCTAAAAAAAACTTTTATTTTAACTGTGGAAATTCTTAGTTTTTAACATTTTTAAAACTTCAAGTATTTTTTGATTATACGGATGGTTTAATAATTAGCGAAATACCTAAATATTTCAAAAAGTACAAATAACCTACAAACAATGAATCCCTATCCATCGTCGTAAATGAAAAAAAAAATCATCCAAGATATTCAATTCAATTCAATTCAAAAGTAGCTTTATTGTCAAAAATATATAGTACACATAGACAAAGCCTTGCTTAAACTAAATAAATAGGTAATACATACAGCACTACAAATTAAGCTTATCGTTATCACCAAACACACCTTTGTTAAAAAAGTACTTAGTATATTATCATTTATCATAATCGTTTATGTATGAACATCACATTTCCAATTCATAGCAATATTAATTTTTATTTTTTGCAATGGTATTGAAGAATACTTACTTAGATCATACGTATATAAAAATTTGAAATGAATCTTAAGGAAAAACGTCCTCACTCCACACACTTCTGATAGGTTGAGAAATAAAAAGCGTAGTTTGGGTTAAATTATGCTTAATTTATTTCTAAAAACCATCGACCCGACGCGTTTCGGCTTTACTAGCCATTTTCAAGGGTTATAGAAGTTTCTAAAACCAAAATTTTGGAAAACAAACAAACACTTATTATAATACCACCATTATGAGTTTAACGTATATCGTATACGTATATTTTAGCTATGTATTTAAGAAAACAATTATTTAGAGGGGTGGTTCTTAACCAACCACTCTTACTCTAAACATGCCTTGTGCAGTAAAGGCGTGCGCAATGTTACCGCACCGAAAAATTTTGCTCAAAGTATCAGTCTTTGAAAAAAGCATCCGCTACCTAGTTGATGTTGTATTAAAGTGACACCGCGTCATCAAAACCTTGATGGGCGGGAAGGGAGTAGAGGGGTACATACAGTGGCATGCACTTCCTTTAATTTTTTTATTGATATTGATTCCCAAAATGAGGCACTGCACTAATTAGTCATTAGCTTACTATTTTACTTGCTTTTTATTGATGTCTTCTTCTAAACGATTTCATTAGAAAGGAACATATATACTATTATCTGGTTGTTACGAACATATTATTGATTTAGCAGGGCTTTGACGTTTTCTATTCGTTGTTGTTTTGACGGTATGTCAAACAAATTATGACGGAGCTTTTCACAAAACAAATTACCGTCTTTGCAACTAAATCAATATTTGCGCACATTTTAATATAATTTTGGATCCTCTTTTATGTTTCGGATATTTATTTATCAGGTAAGTACCTATTTGATCTCTCCTTTAAAAGGTCGTATGTTTTATCCTTCGAACATTAAGCCCCGAGCGGCACACTGCATGTACAAAGTGAAACACTAATTTTTTAAGGCTTCTTTACTTAGATTTTGCCGCAGAATTTGGCTTACCATAGCTATGACGCGGTGCCACTTAAATAGAACATCAACTATAGTACATGATCCGCGCACTGGCCGCTTCTCGAGCGTGATAGGGACCTCTTTGCGAGTGCGCTTAACCGTAAAAAAAAAACATTTTTAAATGTAGCGACTCTACTACTTTTTTGTGGTATATAATCAGTTTAAACGTAAAATATCGTTTGCTACAGCTTAAGTTTGCAATCATCAATTTTAACTTACCTATAATGAAACATTAACGATTTTTTTTCTTAAAAATGGCACAGGTAATTTTCACGTTGATTTTAAAGAAGCGATTGTCCGAAACATGAGTCTTTGCGATCAGTAGGTGAGAAAAACTATCTTTAGAAAAGCAAATTCCTCATGTTTAGTTAAAAATATGCTTATAGCACAATAACAAACCTACCATACTTTACCCTACTACTTAATACAAGTGTAACAAAACGGGATTTGAGCATAAATGGTATTTTTGCCATTTATAAGTTTTTTAAAGATTTTTAATTAAATATTGTTTTTGTCATCAACAAGCATTAATTATATGCAAGACTAGGTTAAGATTAAGTAAAATTTATGGCAACTCGGCGACTTGTTTTTAGGCATGTTTTCAGGTTCGCTGTATTTTAATAAAAGTTGTATTCGGCTAATATGTCCTTTGAGCCACTAACATCAAAATAATTCTTATTTTGTAACTGGAAACAAATTTTAAACTATTTTCAATTAAAAAAGAAACACACTGTAAGATTTAAACTTTACCGAATTTCTAAATCCACGCATCTTTGAATTGCGGTGGTATTTTGTCTCTTTGTCTTTCTCGCCAATGCGAGAGAGCTTAAGATTCAAACCACGGCAACCAAGAGTGTCTGTAGAGAAGAGTGGTGGAAGAAATCCGTTAAAGAAAGCTTAGATTTAGCCCAATCAGCTAGCGGCAAACTGAGAATGTCAAGAGAGCGGGGTATTGAAACTTTCGAAAGTCGTCAGGGATTTTACTCTTTAGTTTGCTTTTGCCTGGTGCACTTTCATTTACACTTCTTAAGGGGGGTTTTATTTCAACTGGGGAAATTTATCAATTATTTTAACATTGTATAAAACTGTTAACTTTAATATTCATTATTATTTTGGTCTTTCCTTTTAGAGTTTATTGATTGTAAAGTCATTAATTATTACTGTTTCCAGTGTTTTGAAATAATGTGTTTAACTGTTTTATGGTTTTTTTATCAACAAAATACAAACCATTCGTTGCCCTAAAATCGGCATTTTTAATTAATAACATATCCCAAACCTAAACAGTAATATTAAGTAAATTAAACAGTTGATTGAATAGTTTCACTCATTCAATCAACGTTTAAGATGTTGATAAATATATATATTTACAACAAATATATAAAAGGTTTATAAAACCTAAAAGTTTAAGAAGTGTAAATATTTGAATATAAAAGTTCAATGGTAGTAAAAATTTGATATTTAAATAATAAATATTAGAAGTGAAAGTGTGAAGCTGCAAGAAGAAAATTGAAAAGGTATGTATGATTATCCTATTAGTTATACATTTGAGAAAAACGTTTATAGCATACTTTTCCTCCAAGAACCGCCAAATTCCCTTTCGAGATCGTGTAAATTTAATAACATATAGTAACATTTAATCTTTTCATAATTTATATAAGTTGTAGCCTAAGTTGGTAGCTTACAACATTTAAGCCTTTGTGACAGTATCACTGTCACACGCAGGCCCCTGTTACACAAGGCGTGTCTCTTATATTTTGCATATAGGAACATAGAGGGCGACACTGATCGAATGTCGTTACTAAAATTTAACCTCAATCTTTACGTAACCTAAATTCAAAACGTCAGTGCGATACATATAGTTTTATAGCTACAGTGAATTTTTTAAATTAAGAACTCAGTCGAAAAATAGAATTAAACCGAAAACATTTCCAGTCTTTAATATTTTACAACTTTCCAAGAAAATTATCTCAACAAAAATGCCTTGCCGATTTGATTTCTGTTTTCGGTAATGCAGCAACAGATCAGTTGACAGTTTTTCGCTCGTATGAAGAATTCAAGGGTGGACGGATAAGCCTTAGAGACGATCCAAGGGTGCACCAAAAACGGCTCTCACCCAGAAAAAAATTATCGATGCTGTACCCATGCTCGTCATGGAAGATCGACATGTGGTATATCGCGAGATTGAGGCGTTATTGGAGATTTAAAAGTCCTCAATTAAACAAATTTTGCTTGAATAATTAGGGGTAAGAAATTTAGTTTCCCGCTGGATACCGCATTTGTTAACCGAAGAACAGAAAGAAGTTAGGGTCAATTGGCGTTAGACTAGACCGCTTTGAGGCAGGAAACTCGAAAAACGTGTAAAGCATTGTCAGTGGTGATGAATCATGGATTTACTTATATGAACTGTTTGTGTGTTCTAAGATGAAGAAAAGCCAACAAAAGTCATCCGTTTTCAAATCTAAAAAGATTGGTACATCACCATTTGTTTGCCAAAAGTTATCGTTGAGCTTCGAAAAACGAACCCCGAACGCAGGCGTGGATCTGCAGTAGGGGAAAAAGGGAAAATCCCCCCTCAAAACTCATACTATAATTAGTTTTTACACACAGAATTTACCTCCCAGTCACTGTGCAAATGCAATGTTTATTATGATATTTCCCCCCCAAATAACGTTCCTAGATCCACCTCTGCCGAACAACGAATCATCCTCCACCAAGACAATGCCAGTTTGCACAAAGTAACAAAAACCATTGAATTTTTAAATTGACAAAATGTTAAATTGTTGGACCATCCTCCATACAGTCCCGATCTAAGTCAAAACGACATCGATACTTTTTCGAAAATCAAGAATGAAGTGCGTAGTCAAAGATTTCAGTCGCCAGAGGAAGCAGTCGACTTATTCAAGAATGCCATTTTGCCAGTACCAACAAATGAGTGGAATTACAGCTTGACAACTTGTTTGAGCGCATGCAGAGAGAGCGAGAAAAAATAAAGTCTTTAGCACCAGTATTTACTAAGACCTTAAGACTTAGCATTGTAGACAGAGTTTAAGTATCACGTCTATAGACTTGATACCGACCGGTTTAAGTGTATTTTTTTAAAACTCACAGGTCAAATAACTGCAAAGATTTGGTTCACCCTAATGTGCAATAAGATAGTAAGCATTTCTCAGTGAGTTTGATCTCATATAAATTCAAATTATCTTAAGAAATAAAGAAAAACCACATAAAAATTTTGTAACCAAATGTAATTTTTTTGGAAACTTAGTCCGTGCAGTCGTAGGATTCGCGTTAAAAATAGTCTCAAATTGTAGTACCACCCCTGAGGGGTGGTTTAAAGTTCGAAAAACAACATACAAACTTACATACAAAAATATTCAAAGCTAAATAATACATAAATAACTTAAAACTATATCTGTGGATGCATTACCGTATTAAATACGTATCAATATTTAAATACTGTAAAAAGCACAAGATATATTAGAATCCGTTTTTAATTACTCATTCACTAAAACAATCGACCATCGGTTTAATCGTTGCTAACTTGTCTAAAAAATTAACATATAAAATATAGCGGACAGCTGATACTGACTTACACCGTTTTTATTCGACATTTCATAGTGACATTTGGAGGTTTAAATATGGCTACCATTGTTAAACCAAAATATTTGATTATTTTTATTTATTTATAACCTTTGGGTGGAAATAATGTCTTTGTAACAACAAAAAAAGATGACCCATATCGCAAAGTATTTATGAACAATTTATATAAATATTAAAAACTATTGCATTTACGGGAAAAATGAGGTAAACCTTCAACCAAAATGTACACTTTTAAACCTAGGATTGTAGGACTTACCCTTTAGTAAATACTGGTGTTAAAGTTCTAACTGTTTTATTCCAGCAGCTGTATAAGCAAAACTTAAAAGACAACCCTCGTTATTATGTGCCTACGGTATCCATTGACCTCTATAGGAAGTATCTAAGGTATGCCAGAGGTAGATAAGTTTAACGAGCTTGTATATTTATGGATGAAAGTCACGGAGTTGTTAAAGTGAAAAGATAGAAGGAGCGAAGGGATCGAACTTTTCCGTCGTAATTAAATTGACTTTAACGCTTTACGTGTCTAATTAGGGGAGGATTTTTTCAAATTTATGAGACTCGCAAACGCAGCCTCGAATGCGGCTGCTGCTGTCTGGAAGGAAAATTATTTTTGTAATAATTTTGGAATAGGTCCAAATTCGAGGCCATTAAGGTTATTAAGAATCGGCAAAAACTTTTTGCATTGCATTCAAGTATAACCCAACTAACATTTATAGTAGCGGCTACATGTTCTAAAGGCTTTGCTACTTTCTTATAGTAGAAATGTGGTGATCCCAACCAAAATTTGTTACTTTTGAGTTCTAACTACTATTTAGTATCAGGAAATAGTAGATGTTTCGTAAAAACGACCCTCTAAGCTACTTCTTAGGATTGTTTAGTCTTCTCTACCACAATAGGACGTTGCTAAAGTTTTACTTTCTTTTTAGTCGTTATTTCGTAGTCGCCCAGACTTTTATATCCTACTTAATTACCACTAGAAAGTTAAGCTTCATTGGAGTCCCAAACAAGTGTATCGACAACTACATTATAACTTTAATTTTTATCACAAAAGTTTATGTCATCATGGTAACATCTGATGTAACAATGTAGACAAAATAAATTTTTGGATCAACTTTAAAGCCGCAACTACTTTGACTTTTTTTTAATGTCGATCTTTTAAAGTAATCTCTCCTTCCTGTTTCTACTTTGAAAACGTAGACTTTTTGATGTCGCATCTAGTTTGGGACGCCATGTTTCTATGTAAGAAAAAAAAATTAATATTTTTGTTGTCGTTTTATGAGCTCATATTAAAGAGCTATACTATTTTATAAACAAATTAGTTGAAGCTTACCAAAAATGCTCTTCTTAAGCACCATTTGTTGGAGTTAACTGTCGATTATGAAAACATAACCTCCAAAATCACAACACAAAAATTCCATCAGCTACCAGAAAACGGCTCAATTTTACGGGCGCACCGGTTTTTTGCAATATATATAATGCATGTTATACAAAAAACTTTGCGTCGTACTCGAATTTTGATCCTCTGCTCGTAAATTCTCACACTTTTGGATAACATAGTACATATTATAACCATAACCAACCAAAAAACTAAGCGAGTCTGTTTACTGTTGTGTCCACCATATTGTGTAACAATTCTACCAAAAAGAAACGATTATATTATTTGCAACTACATCGCAACATTTATCCCATTACGGAAAACAAAACAGCCTCTACGACGTGGTAGATACCTGGCTACGACGTAGTAGTGTAGTTGTTACTACAGTGACTTTAAACACTTGGCCAAGTAGTTATAACCAGAAATTGGTTCCCCACTTAAGGAATTATAACGTCGCTGTATGGTATACTGAGACGTAGCGGGAGTACGTTGCGGTTACTTTTAACAAATTCTTTCTAGTTGGGGTTTCGTCGTTACAACTTTAAATGTTTGTTGGATATTGACTAGGATAGGGTCTCTAAAACTTAAAACAGTTACACCAGTATTTACTAAATGGTCTGAAGTCTAGACTTTGGTTAAATGTTTACCTTATTATTCACTTGGATGAAATAGTTCCTAATATTTATATAATTTGTTTATAAATACCCTGCAACATAGGACACCTTTTTTCGTTCTCGTAATGATATTATATGCACAGTAAATCTGTCTGCTGCCCGCTATATTTTACGTGGTAATTATCTGGTCAAGCTAGCGATCATTAAACCGATTTGCAACTGTTTTGGTAGAATTTTACTAAAAAAGGATTCCAATAAATCTTGCGCTTTTTACAATAGTTAAAGTTGGATACCCACATAGCACAAAAATCACATCAACGTTAAATTAACGTGAACAAAAATAACAAAGGTTTTTTTTACTTGAAAACAACCTCATACCATGTAATATTTATTTTGTTAATTCTACATGCTTAAAGATAACTTAAAAAAAAGGTGAAATCAAGCTATAAACATGTACTATTTGCTGAAGTTTCTGGTGCTGTGTATATAACGTGTTTTTTACGCTCGTTATTTTCATGTACCAAATTCACACTTGAAAAGTCCTCCACAATATGTTCTAAAACGCCACTAGATTAAGACTTCTCAAACCTACTAACTTTCTACGTCTTTTTTGGTCACGTTTTTTTAATAATATTTTTTTAAATTAAAAAAGACGCGAAAGAAAGTTATAAAAGTTCACTAGTTTAAGACGACAACACTTCAAGACAATTTTAAAGATGGCGCTCAAGGCAAGACAAAATATCTATATATCTATCTATATACATTTTTTTTTTTAAAAGCTAAACAGTAAACACTTTCACAGAATATTAATGTGTGTTTATCAGGTAAATAACAGATGCGTCGTGATCGTGAAGGATCAGGGATCAGTTCCTTAAAAGGTTTTTGGAGTTTAGAGGCCAAAGCACTGCCTGATAGATTTCGTCAAAGTGAAAAATTCCGACAATAGGTGGCGCTGCTGCTAGTAAAATCTCAAAAATATTCAGTAGAAAAGCCATGCAAGTCGCGTTTTAAAATTCGTGTAGAAAAGGCGTAAATCTAATGTGGTTCTAACGTAAAAATCACTTGAAACTAACGTAAAAACATTGCTGTTTTATAATGGCGTTATTACAACGCAGTTTTTAGCAATGTTATTTTTTATAACGTTAATGAATGACCTATTAAGCTTGTTTTCATATATGAAATAAAAGTTTTTTTCTAGCAGCTTTTGAAAAAATTTTTCTCACTCTTTTTTTACGTGTTAAACACGTGATTGTGTATGTGGGTACGTATTTACGTACTTAACCTAAATTCAAAACGTGAGTGCGATACATATAGTTTTATAGCTACAGTAAATTTTTTTAGGTTAAAAAATCATTGGAAAAATTGAATTAAACCGAGAACAGTTTTGAGATATAATATTTTACAACTTTCGAAGAAAATTATCTTAACAAGTCTGCCTTGCCGAGTGGATTTCTGTTTTTGGTAACAAAACACCAAATCAGTCGACAGTTTCTCGTTGGTATTCAGAATTCAAGCGTGGACGGATTAGCCTGATCGACGATCCAAGGCCAGGCGCAACACCATGCTTATCGCAGAAGATCGACATGTGACATATCTCGAGATTCAGGCTTCATTGGGGATTTCGAAGACATCAATTCATTTTTGCATGAAGAATTAGGTGTAAGAAAATAAGTTTCCCGCTGGATACCGCATCTGTTAACCGAAGAACAGAAAGAAGCTAGGGTTAATTGGTGTGAGAAAACTCTAGACCGCTTTGAGGCAGGAAACTAGAAAAACGTGTACAGCATTGTCAGTGGTGATGAATTGTGGACTTACTGATCAGAACCTGAAAATAGGCGCCTGTTTGGATGTTCCAAGAGAAGAAAAGCCAACAAAAGTTATCCGTTCTCGAAGTGTACCCAAAAACATGACGGCGACATGTGTTGCCAGACCATGCTGTCACCTTCTTAACGACGCCGGCATGGTCTGGTTAAACTGTGATGAAATGTATTTTTTCCTTATAGACCGGTGGACCTTTTCGTCCCGCCATGGACTTGGTTTCCTTAGATCGCTCTCGCTTCACTCGTTGAATTAATAAATAGGTTTCACCTTTTTTTTTAAATTCTCTTTGATTTACTTAGTAATTTATAAGTTATATCTCAATAATCATAAGTTGATATAAAAATATCTAGCAAGTGATTTACATATAAGTGACGCACTTTATCAATCACAACAAATAAATCAATTGTCACCAATCAACAATATGAGCTGATTAACGCGAAATTTTTTGATTATCATGAAGAAAGCTAGAAGGAAAATAAAAAAAATATGGATATCGATTTAACAAAATAAAAATATTCCAAACCTGAAAGGAGCCATTATAAAGAAGTACTTTAAAACTTGACAAATCAGAAAATTCCACAGACAGAAGAAACCAGATCAAGATTTAGAAGAAAAGTCACATTTTGTATTCTAAATTACTATGATATTTCTTTGATATGCAGTGGCGCATCCAGGAATATGTCATGGGGGGAAGACTCCATAATAACGTATTTTATGCAATTTAATTTTATTATTAATGAAATATATCAAAAATGCTTTTAAAAAACTTAGACTTGAGGGGGCCCGGGCCCCGAGGACCCCCTTAGGTGCGCTCATGTGATTTATATATGTAAAGGATTTAAGAAAACACTTTACTTTGGAAAATCTTTTTAAAGATAATAGGGACTTATTGGAATAAAACCTGACTTTATTTTAGACTTGACTTTATTCTGACATATTCACATAGAAAACTAACAGTTGACCTCTCAAAATTGACATACCAAAACCAAATTTAATAATACAGTCGCTAACTTCCATTTAATAAATACCGACACAAAGGCCGAATTTTGAAGCAAAGCAGCTGGTTTTTATATGTAAATCTGTCACCGTAGGGTCGATTTTAAAATAAGGTCAGGTTTTATTCCAATAAGTGTCTAATGATATAAAGAACACGATCCTACTAAGTTAAGTATTCTTCGCACAGATTGGGAGTGAGATCCTTTAGGGAATTGCTTAATCAACCCCGACACTTTTAATGTTTTCTCGATAGTAACGTTAACTTCTTATCCTTTCTTTTAACTTCATCAATCGGATGTATCTAGCATCCTAAACTGAGTATAAAACAAATAAAGAATACTCTACCAGTTAATAGGGACTTATTGGAATAAAACCTGACTTTATTTTAGAGTCGGCTTTATTCTGACCTCTCAAAATCGACATACCAAAGTCAAATTTAAAAATAAAGTCGCTAACTTTTATTTAGTAAAAACAGTTCTAATAAATCCGGTTCTTAAATACACAAAGGCCGAATTTTAAAAGAAAGCAGCTGCTTTTTATATGTAAATCTGTCGCAATACTGTCGATTTTAAATAGCGTCAGGTTTTATTCCAATAAGTCCCTAATGTGCAACTTTTTAATATATTCTCACTACCCAAATTAGGACTAATAGTCCATTATAAACTTAGGAACTAACTAAAGTGGTAGGTTCTGTTATTCAAAAACTAAAGTGGTAAGTTCTGTTATTCAGAAAACATTGTACTCGTTTAGGGATTCAATGGCACTTTAGTCACATGGTTTATATAATATATGTTGTGCATATAAAGCTATTTTCTTGAGAGTTAGTTGGCACACTTCTTGAGACGATAGAGTATTAGTTCGGGGCCTAAGCCGAAAATTTAGGGGCTTGTCTGCATTTTCGCGTACCGTGACGAAATTTGGCAAAGAGGTAGCATACACCTAGGAATGCCATTCTAGAAGTGGTGCTCCGATGGAACCCAGTGCAGGGCCCCTGTATCTTGGCGTACTTAAGATGGGAAAGGAAAAATTAATAAATTAAATATAAAACTAGTTTCGCGTACACTTTTTGTTTCTTTAAGCATATAGCTATGTAGCTTATAAATTGAAAAAAATCTATTAAAATTAAACGTTGGAAATAATGTTTTTTCTTAAGGGGAGAGGGAGCACATGGTAGGAGGATAAATTGTTCAAATCTCATTTCGTCTATAGTGGTCGTGTGGGGTATCGATTTCTAGGTAATTTAGTATGCTAAACCAAAATAAATATTAATTGAGTTAATACGTCAAACTGTTCACATGATATGTCAAAACTGACACCTTAATCTGGTTTTACCCGGGAAGAGCCACCAACTATTCTCGGGTATTACGCCAGGGATTATTAAAAATACCTGACCAAGCCTTAATAAAAATTGATAGCTTAAGTAAAAGTGGAATCAAGTATCTAGAATTTTCAATTTTTAACATAATCTGCCATTTCTTGGGTACCAAAGCATACACTTTTAATAAAATTACATAATTGCATCCTGATTGAGATTGTTTGTCAGAAGTGATAATTAAATAGATATTTGAGAAATAATAATAATGCACATTATGTAAAAAATATTTTTATAAAACAGTAACTTTACTGTGTTTTTCATTAATAACTTTTAACTTAAAAAGGAAAAGTTATAAGACAGCTTCTATTTATATATAAAAAACAATTTCGATTGCTGGTACTGTATACTATGTGTATCTTTTAAAAATAATTATTTCTACCATAACTCACCTACGCGTCGTTTAATCATATTCTTGTTCCACCAATTTAGTTCGGAAAAAATATTAAAATTTTGCCTAATAACTTAACCGACCTTTTTGATAATAACAAAGTTAACAATATTACCGACTTTAATTCGAATACCCTGTATGTTTTAAAGTCTAACTAACAGCTGCATAGGTGATTAACAGTTTAATTATCTGCTGTATATTTTCTAGTTTTATAAGTGCTGGAAATAATGTTTTACGTATTAAAAAAAATTATATATTGACAAAATAAACACCCTGTATTTTCTTACAATTACAAAGCTAAATTAAACAATGTACACCGTGTGAGAAAGGTGTTCTTCTAGTTTTAAAAGTTGTAAAATTCAGAGTATCTTGAACTGCATAACCGGTATGACCCAAAGTTTGAGACTACTACTTTTTACATAATTTTTTTAATATCACCTTGTATCTTTCAGCAAAATTACACAAAAATTAACTTTTGTGTCATACCTTGTAATAAGCCGACAAATTGTGCCAAGTTTCACTGCAAAATTCTTATTAACGCAGTAGCTTAAATAAATAATGTAAAAAACAGTAAAAATGACAGCAAAGTTGTTGTCGCCCCGTATATACATTCAGAAAAAGGTAATGATGTAGCGCTTATCACCAAAATAGAGCACGATAAATGGTTTATAAAGGAGAATATAGTGAGTGCAACGAGATATTTATTTAACATATCTAGAGTTATTTGTTTTTTCAGCACTAAACTAAAAAATTAGGAAAAAACCTTATTGTCTAGTTACTTTTTAATACTCTGTACAACAGTTTTTATTTAAGAAAATGAAAGCTATACTAGTATTGTTGTAACGTACTGACTTTGAGTTTTCAATAGTGATTTCTATGTCGTCATAAAAAAAACTACTTAAATTGATCATAAAAATGTAACTTATTTTTAAAAACAGCCTGTAATTTTAACAGTTCAACAAAATTTTCATTTCATAAGATCTTTTCGTAAAATATAAATAAACGCTAAGTATCTCTTATTTGGTATATATTTTTTGAAAATATCGTTACGTCTAAGAAATCCACATACCTTTCTATCTTTTTAGATTTTTTCAATTTACAATTATTAATTAAAACCCCCCTGTATAAGTCACACCAGTCCAGCAATACTTGTTTTAAAGAGAAACAATTTGTTAATGCTCGCAGTAAATTTTAGCAAGTTATCTTGCATAACTAAGCGCCTGGAATTTTTTTTTCCACTCAACACCCACACCATAAATTTTTTTAAAGAAAAATTATTATTTTTTATTTCTTGGAAAAAATTACATAATATAATTTTTTTATCTCTTAAAATAAAAACGTATATGTCGTTATAATCGGTGCCAAGTTTCATTGCTCTAGCTTTACATTTAAATTTTATACGGAATTTTAATGAGATAGATGCAATTAAAAATAAAACACTCTGTATCTTTGCTCTGCACTGGGTTCGTGATGAGCATCCTTTTTGATGTAAGGTAGGGCAATCGCAGAGCAGATTAATGTTCCGCTGTCTCCGATGCGCTACTGCAGAATCTGCAGTTGTCATCGTTGGCCTTACTTATTGCCCTTGATATTTCACTAGAAAGTGTCGGGTAAGCAGTCCGACTACTAGTCTTAAGTCGTTTCTGTTTTGACTTCTTTGCTGATTAGGTTTTAATTGTCTTTTCCCCGAAGAAGAAACAGAAGGGCTCTGGTCCGCAATAGAGTGTTGTGTTCCTTCAATGTCATGTACATACATCAGTGTAAATTTGTTGTTTTGAGTTTTAAGGTCTGATTACACTCCCAGACTAGCTTTGACATACACACTTAAAAGCCTTGGTTGTCCGAAAGTATGAAGATATGCTTCCAACTGAGGCTCATCCGTAAGCACAGTCATTGAAACCAGCTCCTTCTGCTAGCTTGGATCCGTCTGTAAACCAGACCGAAGCGTTTCTTGCTTGCGGTAGTTATTTTATGGTACATAATTGGGGCCGTCCTTCATTACCACTTCGAATGGAATGCATGTTTCCAACAAGACTGTCATATGCTCCGTTGGTTTGTTAATGCTGTCTAGCTTTACAACCTCGAGTAGGCTGAAGTGTCCGCATAGTTTGCCAGGCTTTAGTTTTTCTGTTTGGAGAAGCCTATAGGCACGTGTTAATGGCTTTGCTTTAACACATATCTGTAGTGGAGGTCAGTGGCGTATATAAGGGGGGCCTGACCCCCCCAAGATAAGATTTTTTAAGATATTTTCCACATATTTCATGAATACAAACATAAAATAGCATAAAATACGTGCTTATGTGGTCTCGCCCCCCCCCCAAACTGTCTCGGGTCCACCTCGAAACCTTTTTCTATATACGCCACTGGTGGAGACAGCTTTAACATCACCTCTGAGGCTTAAGGCGGGCAAGTTGGTATTGGTCCTGTTATCTCCAAGCAAATTAGTCTGTTAATTTTGCTTAGTTTGGTTTGAGCCGTTTTTGTTCAACTTTTGGCCAACATACTAGTGATGCATGGGTGACCATGGGTTTCGTCATCGTTTGTTATACCCAAAACACCATTTTCGGTTTTAGCCACGATGTGCGGCACGTCCAAATGGCCGCTGTGGCCCTGGTTATTATTTCTTTTTCAGGTGGCTGCTCCAAGTTAGTTTGCAGTCTAGGGTTACCCCTAAATACTTCACCCACTTGGAAAAAGAAAGTTGTCTCTGTTCAAAGTGGGTACTTTTAGATTCGGCTATCTTCTTTAATAGGTAACTTTTAACTTAAGACTCTAACCGTGAGGACACATGTTATTATCAAATTTCGCCTTTACGTGAGTTGTCAATACAGAGTGTCATCGAAATGGGGTAAAATTAATGTGGATACCTAGTACTCCTAATATTCCAACATAATAAACATTTAATAGAAAGCCGAACAACATTAAAAAATCAATTTTAAATGCAGCCTTGTGTCCTTTTATTTAGCTCAAAATTATTTAAGCCTACTAATCAACTTAAAATTACAAAATTTCTTTTTAAAAAGCAGTTATTTAAAGACAAAATTATCGTCTTTAGAATAACCACAGACCAGATACGTATAACAAAAATGAGTTTAAAAATGTAAAAAGACACTGTCATAGATTTCTTTTTTAAACTAGGACTTTCCTATCCATAGCAGCATCAACTTCCCAGTTTTTTTAGTCAAAGTTTTTGCGTAGAAATTGCTATTTTCCTGTCAAGTGCAGAAAATTGATTTTTCCGCACGCAATCGTCGTTTGATGCATAGTGAGTTCTGTCAAGCTTATTTCCTAACAAGTGCGGACAACAAAACCTTGACAAAGCCTTGATATGGGCGGTTCTTGATAACTATTTGAAAGTTGAGTTGTTATGGACACCGAAAAATATAAATTGTAAACTACCGATTCTTAGGTTAAATTGAAAGTGCGGAAAAGCAGTGTGAAACACAGTTACACTTCCCGCTCGCTCGTAGAAAAAATGATTTCTGCATGTGTTAGGAATAACTGTTTTTCTACGAGCGCCAGGAAAAAATAAAAATAATAAAATTAAAAAAAAAAACAAAACACATACACACCAAATCACGCAACTTCCAAAAAAAATACCTAGAGTTTTAACGACAATAACATCTTCTTTATACCACACAGCGGCAGAAATGGTTTCTGAAGCGGCCAAAAAAATTATTTCCTGAATGTGTATTTAAAAAAAATATTTATATGCAATAAAAATGTTGACTCTATCTACATTTTGACAAAAGTGCAAAGATCCCTAGTAAAACATATAGTATATGAAGTTTATTAGACACTTAGTAATTTAAAGAACACTCGTTATCTCTAAAATTGTTTGAGAAGATAAAGACCGTGTTACAAAGGATCCAATTTTAATTGGATTTATTTCAGCATCTATTGAAGTCTATGAGTATTCTTTCTTAATTTCTTATTCTGACCCACATGGAGAGACAAACTGACAAACATACAGACTCACAGACGGACGTCATGCGTCGTGACAAAATTCTATCTAGAGGACGTACAATACCTAAAAACACATTTTTGTGTTATCTAAAGTTTTTTTTTCCTATGAACTCATAAGGCCTTTCCGATCGGCAAACTTACATGAATTTTAATACCCCTGACCATCGAATGCTATTAACTTTATTTTGCCTAGGTATGGTTAGATATGGTTACATTACATAAGTTACTTTACCAAAGATTTCCCAATTTTCAAATTTTTAAGCAAATGTAAGCGCTGTGCCGAAATTTTTTCATACTAGTGCGGCAATGAAGAATTTTTTTCACTAAAAATAGTGAATAACAAGTGCAGAAAATCAATTTTCCTGCACGTAAATGCGCTTGACAGAACGATGCGTAGCGATTAAAAGTGGTGTTTCTGAATAATTTCTTTTAATTAACATAGAAACAATACTACAATCTGTTAAAGAAACTGAGATATATTTCTTACCGTAAAAAAATTACTCTAAAAAACAACAAAAATGAAAAATCAACATAGGGTTTAGCTACTTACACTGCTTTTAATTTTCTTTTTTACTTTCCCAAATTTGAAAAAATCGTCTTTTTATGTTATATTAATCAGGCTGGCCGCAACATAAGTGCGCCCTTCCTTGCATTATAGAGCGGTCCCTGACGCTACTTTTTCCAAAAGTGTTTTAACGAAATTTAACTTCTTACCATTACACCATAGCGACCAACTCCTTTCGTAGCCAAAATATTTGACAATTGGTTTTTTTCTTTAGTGCAAAACAATTATAAGCAGGCGTAAAAACATTTGTAACGTTTTGTATTCCTAAAAAATAATACTTTATAGAATTTGTAAGAGAAAAGTAAACACCCATAAATATTTTTGTACTCGCCTACTTTTTAAAGCCCTCTGATTTTTCCCATATTTTAAGAATACAAAAACATATCTTCGGTATACTGGCAAAATCGACTAAGTTATTTTTTTTCGTTTTTCACTTATATGCGTATTCATAAACAAAAATACCATATCTTTATGTTGGCAAAACCAGCCATGATAAAGTCAAATTTTAAAAATAGAAAATAACACTTTCATTTTTAACGAAGTCGAATTCGCAAATTTCGTTACTGGCAAAATCGAATAAGGAATTAATGTATTTCGCTGGAAGAACCAAAAAGCTATTTTTGATACAAAATCCACTAAGTGTGACTCACTCACTGTCTTAGAAAAATATGTCAAAAATTTAAAGAAAACTTTTTAAAAAATGTTTAATTGCAGCTTATTTTCGATCGTAGATTTTTAAAAAATCAGGATTGATTTGTAAAAACCGAAACATTAGCCGGAAGCTTTACAAATCGGGACAAGTTTCAGAAAATCGGCACGAATGTTTACGGTAGTTTTTTTGCATACAGCAAGGATTTTATTCGATTTTATGAAAAAGTATTTAGTACCTACCTATTACAAATTTTTATATTTTATAATATAAAGTTGTCGCATTTATGCAAACTTATTTGTTTTATTCTATTCAAAATATTTTTCTTTTAAATGTACAAAAACCTTGTATTGCCCATCTTGTTTCACTCTTCTCTATTTTTTTCTTAAATGCGTAAACCTAAATTTATTTGGTTAATCACAACTTTTTTCTAGTTTTCCCATTTTAATGTAAATCATAATTTTATGGCATATTTACATCTTCGGTTTTGCGAATTAGGGATATATATTTTTACAAATTAAATGTAAATTCACATACATTTCATATTTATATGTAAGTACCTGCTATCTTTAATAAAGAAGTACCTATTTGCAACATAAAAAGTAAAATAACTAGTCTTCGAAATTTGCAAGGTAAATTTAAACCTAGACTGGAGGCAACCGGTACGTATTATAATAGTATAAAGCGATAATTTTTAGAATTTTTTATTGCGGTATCACAGACTTGGTACGAATCTTGTTAAATATTTGATCTGTGATATTATCCAACACGGAACCGGAAAAGGCTTGAAACTTTTAAGCTTCTTGGAAAAAGCTGGAAGTAAGAGGAAGAGAAAACGCTTTAAAGCGGTTTAATGCAAAAGAAAATACATATTATTTTTGCAGTTACTTTATACAAATCCGAGAAAACTTAAACTGGTTGCAAGCAACAAGTTATTTTTTGTTTTAATTAGTATTCAGGTAGTTTTCTTTTTCAGTGGCGAAGCCTACGGGTAGACAAGGTGTCTACCCAAAATCTTCGACATTATTATTACATAAAAATATTCCTTAATTCTTTTTATTGTTTGTATCATATTTAAAATATTTAGGCATAGGACATGATCAATTATTAATTAACAACTGAAAACCAAAAATAATAGGGACTTATTGGAATAAATCCTGACTTTGTGTCAGAGTCGACTTTATTCTGAAAGATTTATAAAGAATACTGACAGCTGACCTCTCAAAATTGACTTACCAAAGCAATTTTCATTTAATAAATACAGACACTAATAAATCCGATTCTTAAATACACAAAGGGCAAATTTTTAAAGAAAGCAGCTGCTTTTTATATGTAAATGTAGACTTATTCGAAAGTGTCTTCTAAAATCTCTGCTATAATAGGTTACAGTTCAACGCAAAAGCGCGACAAATTGGTGGCGGAGATATCGAGTGAAAAAGTCATTCGGCTATTTGTCTACTGTAGTCGGCCAGCTAGATTAGATAGTGCGTGCATTTCGCATATAATTTATCTCGAAGCGCTTTATGTTGCTGAGCGCGAGTATACTCGACTCGTACGCGTATATTTCGTCCCTAATTTTACAAAGGGGCGTATATGAAAGAATAGAGTTTATGGCGCATGCCAGTTTGATACTTTACTGAAACCAACTTACCAATAAACGCCCGAGGTTATATTTCTCATATGACTAATGTATCTTACAACTATATATACGCCACATTGTGAGTTGAAAGAGCAACGGATTTTATCCAAAAAAAAAAAACGATAAAAATAATTTTAAATAAGTAAATTTCCAAATATTTTAATTTTTTTTTGTAATACTTTTTTTCTAATTTTTTTTTCCGTCTCCTCTGTCTACTCTAAAAAAATCCTTACGACTCGCCACTGTTCTTTTAGTTACTTGAGGCGAGGCGTGCAGCGCTTCGTGTATTTACGCACCGACTCGATCACGGTCAGACGCACAGTGATTCGAATATGACAAGCTAGATGAACAAAACTCATTTCAACCAATCGATTAATTTATAATTCCATAACAATAACAACCATTCGTATGTCACAATTTTAAATATTTATTGTGGAAAGTATTCTAGAGCGAAGAGGTAAACAAGTCAAATTCAGGATGTAAGGTATTATAATTTACAAATTACTACAATATTGCAGTGATTTCAATAGCATATAACAACATATGCAGAGAACAATAAAATTGTTGACAAAGTTTAAAAGGCAACTTCAAAAAGGTAAAGTCAACCACACACAACGGTGTCTCGTAAAAAGGAATTCCCATTCTCAGCGAGGCTTGCCTGACTACAGATACGGGATAAATCAAACAGAATGAAAAAATATGGAACACCGGTGTCCGTGGTTGACTTTACCCCTTTGAAGTTGCCTTTTTTACTTTGTTAACTCATTGTTTTCGGTTCCAAACCGACGCCGGCGCCGTGGAGGCGGTGATAGCATGGTCTGGTTGAACTGTGACAAAATGTTTTTCTTCCTTATAGACCGGTGGACGTTTTCGTCCTGCCATGGACTTAGTTTCCTTGGTTCGCTGTCGTTTCACTCGTTGAATGAAAAAATAGGTTTTACCTAATTTTTCATTCTTTTTGATATACGTAATAAAATTGTTGTTGTGATGGATCTTACTCAAAACGGTAATTATGGCTGTGAAATGAAATAGCGCGTATCAAAATAGCGAGTACCAATATAGAAAGTCTCAAAACAGCGCGTGTTCAAAACATCGAGTTTTTAAAATGGCGCGTATCAAAACAGCGCGTGATCAAAATATCGCGTATCAAATTACCGTGTATTAAAATAGCGCATAACAAAAGAGCGCGTGTTCATAATAGCGCGTTTAAAAGTGGGTCGTATTCAAGACGTATAGAGACCCTGTATGTATGACATATTTTAAAGATAAAGAGACGCGACAAACTCTTCAAAGTCAAATTTATTTAAGTCGAAATCAAAGGATGAAAATATCGGTTCTCTATACTCTAGGGATGTTTAGAGAGAGACGCACCTTTTGTCCTTGTCAATTCATAAGCGTCGGAAAATAAAAATAAACGATTTTTAAAAAACCTCTACAGGGGGACGTTCATGATTAACGCCGTGTGCACAACAGACGCGCCCGGCGTTACTTTTTGCCCGTTCACGATTGACGCCGCGCGCGTCCGGTTGGATGAATTTTCCGTTCATGATTCGGTTGCTGGCTTTGGTGCGCACACCGGAAGGCGAAATGACGTTCACGATTAACACACGGCGAACAACCATTTATCTATTTTTTTTTACTTTTGTTTATTGTGTCTAATGTATAACAAGATACATATCACAAAGAGTTTGACAAAAGAGAAATTTAACTTAATATAAGCACTAGCATTAAAGTAATTTAAGGTATTCTAGCTTTAAAAAAATAATAATAATATAAGTGCTAAACAACTATTATGAAGAATATTTCTTTAAAGTTAGACTTATTAAATAAAAGTAACTTAAGGTATTCTAGCTTAAAAAATATACTAAACAGAATATTTCACCAGGTATTTTGTTTCTTTATTAAAACCAAAGAGTAATAAAAAACTATATTAAAAATTAAAAGAAAAACAAAAACAGGTCAATCTTCAAATCTCATAAAGGCACGTGTGATCATAAGAGATTGTATTAAAGAGTAAATTTGACTGCAGGTATGGCTTGTCATTTTTGTGTCAAGTAGTTGAATAAATTTATCGCGATCTGTTAGCCAGTCTGCCCAAGGGGGTGTGTATTCCTCTGTGACCTATATGCAGGACACTGAAACAGAAGGTGTTCTAAGGTTTCATATTGGTAAAGGTTACAGATAGTCCACATTTGTTTTGGACCAATAGAGTATATGAGGCCGTTAATTTAGAATTTTATATTATATTTTGGAGAAATTCTTAGTTGTGCAAGCGTTCTAATGTGATGTATAGGCGCTCTAAGTAAAAGATATGATTGAGAGAGTGTCCCAACAGTAAGGAAATTGTAATAGGACGAATATCGTGAGTTCAGTAGGTCTTCTGTATCGCTGGCATGTAAGTATTTTTCAAAATCTTTAAGAAGTGATATATTATGAAGCCTAAGGGTTCCTAGGTTTAAGTTGTTCCATAAGTTTGTTTTATTTAATTTAAGGAAGACAGCTTTTAGCTGGTCAATCCAGTTATACTTGGAGTTATCATTTTGGAATTCAAGTAGCCGCTGGAAGCATAGCCTTGGAAGTCATGACCTATTCATTTTGTAGATTTGTTCAACCCAAGTAAGACATGATTTAAACAGATATAGTTGTAGATGGGGTTGTTCAGTCTCTAGTCTAATAATAAAACCTGGTGTGTTAATTGAAAGATACAGGAGTCTTTTGAAAAAAGTGGATTGAGCTAGCTCAAGAATATCTATGTATCGAAGACCCTATATGGGCAGACAGTAATTTAGTGAGTTTAGTACAATCGATTTATAAAGCCTTATTCGAGAGTTCCAGGAGTTTATTTTAGAAACTGTACTTCGAGATATGTAAATTGTTTAACCACTTCAATTTCAACGCCATTATACAGAAAACGCCCACTCAACGTGAAGTTGGTGCCTTTAGCGAATCGCATTATTTTGGTTTTTTCTGTACTTACTGTTAGATTGTTGTTTTTGGAGTAAGTTTCAAGAAGGTTTAATTCTCTAGCGAGATCATTTCAAAGTAGGCTAGAATTACCAGATCGTCGGCGTACAGTAGCATTAAGATATCATGGATATGATCAATGGATATTCCAGAGGCGCCATGTTGGCGAAAGTAAGATTCAATGTCGGAAATAAAAAGTGAAAAAAGAATGGCGCTAAGAGATTCGCCCTGCAAAACTTCTTCATTAATATTAAAACACTTTGGGAATTTACCGTTGGACTTTACTCTAAATGTAGCGTTTTCATAGATAGCTTTAATAATTCTGATGTATTTTGAGCTAATACCAAAAGCATGTAATTTTTGCCATAGTTTGGTTTTTTTGAGTCCGTAAGTTGCACTGTTATTGAGTTATTATATTGTTTCCTTTTTTTTGCAATTAGAGATTTATATATATTTTTTGTTTCAATATATTGCTTTTTTTTGTGCTGTTGAAAAATTAAATAGCTTGTGTTAGCTCCCGCTAAATTTCGAGGTTGTTTGTAAATTTTAAAACCACACAATTGGATGACGGACAGAGTACATTTTTCGCGCATTTGGACATGCGCACCAAGAATCAGTGAGATCCTTTTTCTACCGCCTCGAGAAAATGGCGTGTTAATTTCTTTCTCCAACTATTTCAAATTTCTACACTTAAAAGTGCTCGATTTTGGTGTACTGAAGCACAGAACTAGAAACTTCAGCCCTTCAGCTACGTGGTGCCATCATTAGATCAAGACAGGGGCCCCTTGGAACGTGGAGAAATTGGCTGCAAACTGGTGAGTGATTTGTTTCTGATTTCCGTTGTGTGGTACCAACAATTAACCTATGGACCTTAATTATTTCGTGATTTCATATCAATATATTTATGTTTGTTCGCGCTTTCCTTAATTAAAATATCTACAGTCCATTGCAGTTATCGTTTTTCTAACTGCGGGCAAACATAAGTGTTCCTTCGACCCGAATTATTTAAATTTACTCCATACGACGGTATTAGTAAGTCGGCCATTTTCACGCCGAGATCATACGGCCTTGAATTTTGCCAATCGTATTGAACCGAGAGAGAATTTCGCTCGACCTTCGGTTGTCCGGCGCAATTCACCTGTTTTCGGTCCGCTGCTATGGTAACGCAGGGTCTAACGCGTGGTCATTCAGTAAACAAAAATCGAGAAGCAATCAAAACAAACAAGCACGATTTTTATGATTAGATGTGTTCCATATCATTTCGATATTTAAAACAATTTTCATCAGTTGCGATAAATTAGTGCATATTTTCGACAATTCGTCATTTTTCTATTTCAGAAGCATTAATTTAGCGTTAATTGTATATTTACTGACATTTCTGTGATTAGATGTGTTCCATATCATTTCGATATTTAAAACAATTTTCATCAATTGCGATAAATTAGTGCATATTTTCGACAATTCGTCATTTTTCTATTTCAGAAGCATTAATTTAGCGTTAGTTGTATATTTACCGACAATTTCGTCATTTCAAAGGTAAAATCAAGTCTATCAAAAAAGCCGCGCAAAAACGCAAGGGTTTTTTATCTGCGATCACCGAGTGTTATGTGTTTTCACAGACCGCGGCAACGGACGCAAAAGCGAGAAACGAGTTTCAAGTGAGGTATTCCGACTTGGATGAAACTTTCGATAAATGCATGTTGGCACATAATGATGTCATTATGTTGATAGACGACTCGGACGACGAGGAGTTTAAAACGCAGGATGCGATCCTTTCAGAAGCTCGTAAATATTTTTATGCGTGTAAGGGGGTTTACTCTAAAATATTTCCGGTTGAGGCCCCATCCTTTTCGGGATCATATGTTCGACAAAACGAAACTCCAAAACTCAAAGAGTTAGGTATTCCCATATTTCGAGGTGATAAAAAATTATGGCCAAGCTTTTTCGATCTTTTTAATAACATTATAGATCAAAATCAAAGTCTAAGTAACGTTCGAAAACTTCAATATTTATTTTCATATCTCGAGGATGAGCCTTTAAAATTGATATCAGGGATTGCTTACGACAAATTAGTCAATAGATATCAAAACAAGCGAGACCTCGCAAATGATGCTTTAAGCACAATTATGAACTCTACCTTAAAAAACGAGTCAGCTAAAGAATTGCGTAATTTAATTGACACCTTTTCAGAATCCCTAGAAATTTTAAAATCACTTAGCTTTGACGTTGACAGTTGGGGCTTTATTATTTTTTTCATTTTGTTAGAAAAATTGGATATTCCGACGCGTTCAAATTTCGTAATGAGTCACGCCAATACTAATACCGAAATTCCCACTTTTCAGTCACTTTTCCAATTTCTGGAAAAAAGATGTAAAGTTTTGGAATCACTTCCTCAATCAACAGCACCCAAAAAGGTGCCTACCTATCAAAAATCAAATTCTATGCAAAATCAGTTTGGGCAAAAGCCTACCTATCAAAATTTAAATTCTATGCAAAATCAGTTTGGGCAAAAGCCTACCTATAAATCTTCCAATTCGCCTTTTATAGGACTGGCTGGCACCTCAACTAATTCAAGTACGGGAATAAAATGTCTCCGATGTAATCAAGGTCACGTGCTTTCGAAATGTCAAACATTTCTTGACCTCTCACCTATCGATCGCCTATCTTTCGTCAAGCAGAAAAAATTATGTCTAGCGTGTTTTCATCCCTCGCATGGGGTAGATACGTGCAAATCAAAATATTCATGCAGGACTTGCAATAGTAAAAGGCACCACACTTTAACTCATATCTTAGAAACTAATCAAGAGTCTGGAAGCCAAGATACTTGTCTTGTCATTCACACACCACCTGTCAATAATCTTCATGTGTCATTAAATACCTCAGGACATTCAGGTACCTTTCTTTTGTTATGGACGGTTGCGGAAATTTTCAACCTGCAAGGGCACTGCTTGATTCTGGATCACAGACAGGATTCATCAGTGAAAAGTGTATTCAGCGTCATAATCTTCCTAGGCGAAGTTACACCACTGAAATATTCGGATTAAATCAAATGTCTTATCTTACTTCCAAAGGGTTCGTTCAATGTCACATTAAGCCACAAGGACAGGTCACTCCTTTACTTAATTTCGAAGCAATTGTCGTTCCACAATTATGTTCCAATATGCCTACATTCACTTTGAACGATAATCAGTGAAAACACTTGGAAAACCTTAAACTTGCCGACCCATCTTATTTCAAATCTAGACCTGTGGACCTAGTTATTGGTTGCGAGCTATTCGCACAGATATTCAAGGAGGGCAGGGTTCTTGGACAAATAGGGCAACCTTCAGCCCTTGAAACCATCTTTGGCTGGGTCGTCATGGGAAAAAACCAGTTGTTTTTTAACGAGTCATTCACCTCCGTTAGAGGTCATTATCCCTAGGTTTTGGGAAATCGAACATTTGCCTAAAAAACAAATCTTATCAAAGGAAGAAAAACAAGCGGAATCAATTTTTACTGCGAGTGTCATACGGCAACCGAGCGGTAGATTCATGGTAGATCTTCCGTTTAAAGATAAAATAAACCCTGACCTAGGAAATACTTATCCGCAAGCTTATCGTAGATTTTTACTTCTAGAAAATAGATTAATCAAAAATCCTGATCTGTACACTGCCTATTCAAGTTTCATGCAAGACTATATCGATTCTAATCATATGAGTTTAGTTTTACCTAGTCAACCAAAAGTCGACGTATCATGTTTTTTGGCACATCATTGCGTAATAAAGCCGGAAAGCTTAAGTATAAAATTAAGGGTAGTCTGGGATCGTTCGGCAGTCACCCCAAAGAATATTAGTCTCAATGACACGTTGTTATCTGGACCGAAACTTCAAAAAGATATTGCTTCTTTACTCCTTACGTTTCGTCTTAATCCCATTGCCTACATTGCTGATATCAAACAGATGTTCCGTCAAGTCCTTATCAATCCTTATCACCGTCCTTATCAAAGGTATTGTGGAGGTTTTCTCCACAGGACCCACTTTCAGTGTGGGAACTTTCTACTGTCACTTTTGGCATGACATGCTCACCTTTTCTAGCCATGCGTACATTAAATGAGCAGGCAGAGAGAGAAAAGAAACGTTTTCCTATGGCTAGTACTGTTCTAAAAACGTCAATCTATATCGACGATATCTTGGGAACTAGCCCTTCGCTTTCTGAAGCTCTTTCCCTTCAAACGGAACTCAATGATTTGTTGAAGTCGGGAGGATTTGAACTTAAAAAATGGGCAAGCAATTGTCCTGAGTTATTGGCAACATTGCCAGAATCCGATCGTCAAATGCCTCTCTCTTTTGACAAGGCGGAACCCCACTTTATCAAAGTTTTAGGACTTCAATGGCATCCAAAAAACGACATTTTTTCTTATCAATGCCGAATGAAGGACAAACCCCCAACCAAACGTTCTATTTTATCTATCATAGGAACAATCTTCGATCCCTTAGGTTCTCTTTGTCCCTTGTTGCTACAAGCAAAATTTATTTTGCAACAGTTGTGGATATCGAAAATAGGCTGGGACGAAGAACCAGATTCTTCTATCATCGACTCTTGGAACAAACTTCGTTCTGAATTCCCGCTTCTTTCCAATTTTCAATTACCCCGACAAATCAAACTGTCAAAAATCAATACCTGTCAAATCATCGGCTTCTGTGACGCTTCAATTCGAGGCTACGCAGGCGTCGCACAGTGGAACGTTTTGAAGATCTAGGTGGACAACCCCTGAGCAACATTAACACTCTTTGTTGCTTGATTTTTTTAGCTTTAAAATAACACAAAATATTTAAAAGCATTTAGTATTTGCCATATTACCTACCTCTTATATGGGGTGATTCAGATTTTAACGATTTTAAGATTTGTTGTCATACTGTATGTTTTTAACGAAAATTGTTTCAACAAATTTTATAACAATGATATATATATATATATATTTTTTAGTTTTTGCAAAAAGGAATTTAAATAAAACAGTTTTGCAATATACAAGGTGTTTCAGAAAAATTTAAATAAAGACGTTTTATGCGGCAAGGGACGATCAAGAAAAAAATTCCGCTCTCATCTATCACTATATG
Organism: Aspidapion aeneum; assembly: GCA_963576565.1. Taxonomy (NCBI): domain Eukaryota; kingdom Metazoa; phylum Arthropoda; class Insecta; order Coleoptera; family Brentidae; genus Aspidapion; species Aspidapion aeneum. Next base: position 97,093,917 of record OY755043.1, read on the forward strand.
AAAAATAAATGCATTTAAAATTTTAAACCTCTCACCCCTTGCCCGGGGTGAAAACAACCCCTAAAATTATAATGGGAAATGTTCTTCGGATGGCATTATCTTAACAGTGAGAAAATTTAAGAGATATTTGGATTTTAATTTTATAAAACTAAGAAAGTTTTAAAAAATATTTATTAAATTGGAAAATTCCATTTTTATTTGAAAAATATCATTACTTAACATAACAAATAATAGAATAATTAACTAACACAAGTCCATTTTATTATTATCTTGCAAACTAAACTGTGTTAATTAATTTCGCAATCAGACACAAAAAAGACAAGAAAAATATATTATCATATTTCTAAAACCGCATAATAATAACTTGCTCCGTTTAAAATTTAATTTTTTTAATTTTTTTAACCTCAAAAAACTTCCCTTGGGGTTTGGTGCAGATGCATTTTGATTAAGCTTGGTTAAGCTTGTGACAGAGTGAAAAGTTACTGTTTACAAAAATTCGTGAAAGTCGAGAGTTTCAAAAACCCATCGTACAGACATACATAGGGCATATTCTTAAATTACGTAACCCCTCCTCTCCCCCACCGTAATGCATTTTTAAGAAAAAATATATTCAAGAATCATGACAGTGTAACGCAGGGTTAATAACCCCCCTTACCCCCTTGAGCGTTACGTACTTTAGGAATCGGCCCATACACATAGGTACATGGGATAGAGTGTCTCAGATAAAAGTAACTACAAGGGGGTTTATGAGAATTCAGGAGACGGTAAGACATACCAATTTTGGTAAAAAAGTGGCGCTATTCCGAGCTGTATCAACGAAAACATTTATATGCGTTTTCAAAAAATGGAGAAATAAATGGATCCATGAGGGATCTGATACCTTCCTAGCTAGCCTATTAGCACACTTCAAGTGAAGCCATGATAATATATCAGCTTTGAAAAGTTTCTTGTATATATCCGAGAAACTAAAGCTCTTACCAAGTTTTTAGTTATAACACGAATTATTGAGCAAAATATAGTCTACTATATAACGAAAACTGTATATTAATACGATGCTCCGTTAAAAAGATAGATTTTTTAAAAATGTTAATTGTCAAAAAACTCATTAGCATTAATAGATTTTGAAATCTAATTAGCTCGTAAGAGTGTCGAGCACTATTTTACCTGAACATTTTATGAAAATCGGTTTAGCGGTTTAGGAGCTATCGTGTTAAGGACAGAAATAATATACACACACACACAGACAGACATCACGACGATATTGCTGCTCAACAAGCTCAAAGCAACGGGATTGTCGCCGAGCCTTTGCACTTGGTTTGAAAGTTACCTTAAGGATAGATCCATTTATGTTGCACTGGATGGCCGGAACGCCAATTCTTACCAAATAATTGCTGGTGTGCCACAGGGAGCAATCCTTTCGCCAACACTTTTCTGATTTACATAAATGACCTCATAGATAAAACAGTAAATCCACTTTATTGCTTTGCAGATGATGGCAATGTAGTCTCCTCAGTCATAGCACCCACATGTCTCTCCGCACGTGAATTCCATTACCTTAGACTAACTGAAATATCACAGATAAATAACGACTTGGAGATAATAGAGGACTGGTGCAACAAAAACCTTGTACAGTTCAACGCGCAGAAAACCCAAGCAGCCCTGTTTTCAAAAAAGACCAGCACGGGTGAGCTAAACATCATGCTGGAAGTGCTGTCGCATTGCAGAGCCAGTTGAACATCTTAGGAGTCACTGCAGAGACCAACATGTCTTGGCACAGTCACGTGGCAGATATAGCTAAAAGGGCGTCCCAAAAGCTTGGGGTGCTATTTCGTACAAGACATCTGTATACACCAAGCCAACTGCTGACACTCTACAAAGCCCAGATTCGACCAACTATGGAGTACTGCTCACATATATGGAGTGCGGCACCCAAACATACCTTAATGCTTTTGAACACCGTGCAAAAACGAGCTATCAAGCTGATCAATGATCCCGCACTTACCCGTAGCTTGGATAGTCTCGAACATCAAAGAACTGTGGGCGATCTATCTCTCTCCTACAGGTATTATCATGGAAAATGCTCTGAAGAGTTGGCACGTATGATCCCCCCGGGAGTAGCACCTACTAGGCGAACACGTCAAACAGACGGTAACCCTCAATTTATTATCAAAATAGAGGCACCAAGAACCTCATTATATCAGAATTCATATCTCTGGAGAACGGCATCGCTGTGGAATAAACTCCCTGCGACAGTTTTCCCTGCAGGTTACAACCTGAACCGTTTTAAAACCAACACACACCAACATTTCCGCGCACTTGCCGCTTCTCGAGCGTGATAGGGATTGCCTTCCGAGTGCGCATACCCGTAAAAAAAAAATTGCTAGGATAGGTCAAAATTCACCCAAATAAAACATTTTCGGCGTTATCTAAAAAAAATTTTTTTTTGTCGAAAATAATACCTATTAATAATACCATTGCTATGCGGGCTAGGAATGCAAAAACTAAAAATTGTGACTTTTTGAAAAAATAAAGTCCTAAAAAAATTGTTAACGTCATTTTATTGGCCTAGTCATATTTATATAGTTTTATTCAATTTGTTTAAAAGAAGGCGACAATATCTTAATTTTTCGAAACACAATTTAAGTTTATTTTGAAACCCCCTGTAGATATTTTTAACATCGACACTACATCCGATTAAGCTCACAATAGCGCCACTTTTTTCCTTTTGAACGAATATAAGTGTTACCGTTTCTGAAAATCCCACAAAGCCCTATGTACTTACTTTTATCTGGACACCCTGTAGACAAACAGACACATTGACCCATCGTAATATAAAAAAATGCACGAAGATTGGCTAATTTAGGTTAGAAAATTTGTGAAGGTATCAAAAAGAAAATGTCATTAAACACAAATAATACTATAATAATAATTTCTATTTTTAGAGTTGCAGGCGAACAAAATAATTAAGTACAAGTTTACCGCAAATAAAGGACAAAATTTCGATACTGCGTCAGAAAGTAGAGATTTCGGTTAATTAGAAAATAATAAAACTAACATCAACAAATTCTAACAACCTAAAGTTTCAGTCCAACAAAAACTATATAAAAATAAAATTTTTCTTACCAAAACACCAGCGAATTCATAAAATCATAGCAAGTAAAACACTGGAACAATGACAGTCAAAATGCTTCCCTAGTCTTAAGGACATGTCACTCTGAAAATGCCTGGCACTTGTTTTACTCCAGCGCCTACTACGCGGGAAAAAGCAATATTGTTTTAAAGCATTGCCCATACATAAGATTAAAATGTCTAAGCAGAAAATTTTTAAGATGCAACTTTCAATGCAAATATCTTGACAACCAGAGGGGATAAAAAAATAATATTTTGTATCTAGGATATATGGAATATGCTCTTTAATTGTAGGTAGCTGAAATGTTAATTTATAGTACTGAACCATGTCCACCTAGATTAGTCAAACGTTTCACTGTGCGTCGTATATTTTCGTGTAGAAGAGGAAAACAATATATCTGTTTCTCTCATATCTGCAAAATCTAGGGTCGCGCCTATAAAGTCACAAACTTTGGCTAGGCTAGAACTCCTAGGCGCATTTCTTTTAAGCGAATTAATTGACTTCGTTTTATCTAGCTATGAAGGAAAAATAACTTTTACAAATATCGTTACCTTCTGCGATTCGTAAGTCGTATTGCATTGGCTTTCATCCCCTTCTAATCGCTGGCAAACCTTTGTTGAAAATCGAGTCAGTAGAATCCAAGAAATCATTCCCTCAAACTCATGGCGCTACATTCCTTCTGCTTTAAATGCAGCCGATATTGCGTCACGAGGGGCCACCCCTTCACAGCTCATTTCACATGACATGTGGTGGAACGCACCGTCGTTTTTGTGGTCTCCCGAAAACGAATGGCCCGATTTTCATAAATCAAAAATGCCGATTGATTTCGGAGATATTAATCTGGAGGAAAAGCCAAAGGTCTGTTGCAATACGATAATTGATGTCAACTTCTTAGATCAGCTTCTTATCAAATATTCATCTATATCAAAAATTAAACGTATCATTTGTTATGTCCTTCGAATAGTTAACCTTTTTCAAAACCATTCCTATCAAAAACCCACTAAGCCACCGGACCAAAAAATTATTTTTGAAAATATTGTTTTTCCTACCACCGGTGAGATGCAAACGCGTTCAAGGTTCTTGCTTTTCTGAGCTTTTTTCCGCGTTATCTAAGGATAAACCAATACCGAAACCTTTTCGAAAACTTTCACCTTTTCTGGATGAAAATAATATCATTAGAGTCGGTGGCAGGTTACAAAAATCTGAACTTTTGTCTTATTCTGCAAAACACCCCGTCTTACTTTCGAGTAACCATCGTTTAACTACTCTTCTTATCGAGTCCACTCATCGACAATACCTTCATCCTGAGTTTAAAACATTACATAATCTGCTTTTACAGCAATTTTGGATATTATCTGCCAGACGGGCAATTCAAAGAACCATATCCAAGTGTTTGCAATGTTTTAGAATCAACCCTAAACCCTATAGACCGCCCATAATGAGTTCACTTCCCGCTCATCGAATCAATCAACTTAAACCTTTTTCGAGTGTAGCTATCGACTTTTGTGGACCTTTCTTTGTGATTCCTCATCGTTACCGTGGTTGTAAAGCTTTCAAATCGTATGTCTGTGTGTTTGTCTGTACGGCCACACATTGCGTGCATTTGGAATTAACCATGGAACTGTCCACCGAAGGGTTTGTAGGTGCATTCCATCGATTCATTTCCAGACGTGGAAGCGTGACGCAATGCTGGTCAGATCAGGGCAGTAATTTTATAGGGTTTTGTAACCAATTACTTGATTACGCAAGAAGTGCGTCCACCAGACTTTTTATTCGTTGGCACCTGGGACCGCCTCACAGTCTACATATCAATGGCCTGGCAGAAGCTGGCGTCAAAAGTTTTAAAACTCACTTTGTGCGAGTTGTCGGCGACCAGAAGTTATCCATCATGGAAATGTCCACCCTTACCTGTCGCATAGAAGCTGTACTTAATAGTTGCCCTTTATCTCCTGCCTCTTCAGACCCAGACGATTTTCAACCTCTTACGCCTGGGCATTTTTTGACCCTTGAACCCCTTAATTCAGAAATTCCGGAGTCAGATTTGTCCGAGGTTCCCCTAACTCGGCTCTCGAGATGGCAACTAATCCAACAACTACATAATGATTTTTGGAAACGGTATTCTATAGAGTATTTGCATACGCTACAACAGCGACACAAGTGGGCTGATTCGTCCCCAAATATCAAATTAAATGATTTGGTTATCATAAGGAGTGATCACATCCAATCACCTTTGAAATGGCCAGTCGGTCGGGTTCTCGAATTGCATCCCGGCGGAGACGGTCAAGTGCGTGTCGCGACGGTACAAACGGCTACCGGTGTTTACAAGCGGCCAGTTGTAAAACTGTGCCTCTTGCCGAATTAAAAGTAATTTTAATTTTTTCTACCTATTGAAGTCAATTATTACAATAGGTAATTCTTTATTATTATTATTTTTTTTAATTTTGTTTGTTTGTTTTGCCTTTTTCGGGTTTTCGTTATTTCAAAATAAACTTACGCGTTTTTCATTTATTTATATTTATCGGTCGATCATTTTTCTTATATCTATATCTGTCCGGTTGATATTCTAAAATTGTGTGTTTTGGAGGGCAGTTATGTTAGCTCCCGCTAAATTTCGCGGTTGTTTGTAAATTTTAAAACCACACAATTGGAGTACATTTTTCGCGCATTTGGACATGCACACCAAGAATCAGTGAGATCCTTTTTCTAGCGCCTCGAGAAAATGGCGTGTTAATTTCTTTCTCCAACTATTTCAAATTTCTACACTTAAAAGTGCTCGATTTTGGTGTACTGAAGCATAGATCTAGATACTTCAGCCCTTCAGCTACGTGGTGCCATCATTAGATCAAGACAGGGGCCCCTTGGAACGTGGAGAAATTGGCTGCAAACTGGTGAGTGCTTTGTTTCTGATTTCCGTTGTGTGGTACCAACAATTAACCTATGGACCTGAATAATTTCGTGATTTCATTTCAATATATTTATTTTTGTTCGCGCTTTCATTAATTAAAATATATACAGTCCACTGCAGTTATCGTTTTTCTACCTGCGGGCAAACAGCTTGCAGATTTTTAGTGATTTTTTAGCTCAATTTTAGCTGTTTTACATTCAAGATCAAACCAAGGTTTAATTAGTTTTTTTTTGTTTCCATATTTAGGCGTATATGTAAGTTGAGAGTTTTTTGCTGCAATAGTTATCGAGGAAATTAGTTTTTCATATCGTTGGCCAGCGTTATGAGAGGGAGATATTGAACAGACCGAGAAATGCATGTATGTTTGATAGGTTGTAGCTTTTGATTGTTCCCATTTTAGAGTTTCCATGGCAGAGTTATTTTGTGGGGCATTAGGGTAGAAGCGTGGTTTTGGGGATTTTATTGTAAGAAGTAAAGGAAAGTGATCTGATGTGGTAAAATAATTTAGAATTATGAGGTTTTTTCACTTGTGACAGAAATGTATCTGATGCCCAAACGTGGTCTATTACAGAACACCCTGCTTTTCTGACTGAAGTAAAATTTCCTAGGGTGTCACCTGGGGTGCGGCCGTTTAATAACGTGCATGAATTATTTTGCATAAAATTTATAAGTTTTCGACCGCGCCTATTAATAATATGGTCTAAACTAGAAATAGTTGTAATGTTAAATTTGAGTCAATTGCGAGATCGGGTGAAAGAACCCCTAGGTTTGAGACCCTACAGTTAAAATCACCATTTATCTTTCTCGATTAGTTGGGTAAAATTTAACTTGGCGCGCATGCGCATAGCAACGACGAAACATATAAGAGCAAACTCTAACCCAGCTTTATTTATTTTTTTGTCAAAACTTTTTTTTTTAATTCCATCAGTCTTTGGGCACTTAAAGCCTAGCTTCCACCTATGCGTGCCCACCCTGATTCAAAAAACACATCATGTGACGGGACAAGGATTTTCACCCGTTTTAATACAGCGTCACCTGATGCGTTTTTTGAATCTAGGTGGGTACGCATAGGTGGAAACCGGCTATAAAAACAATACAAAATTCTAGTGCAATTTTTGGTGCCTTCAAAGAATAACATAAATTGGGTTCATCTTTTAAATCTGTGTTATTGGCGGGAAAATCGTTTCGATTCAAATCCGCCAATAAAAAAATTAAAAACTGACAAATGACAGACAAAAGACGTTCGGTGAACGCCCGGCGCGCCTGGGTAAAATTCACACGGTAAATTTAAACCCGAGTCATGAACGCAACCCAGGGGGTACGGGCAAACGTGTTTGTTTATATGTTGCATGATGATTGATGTCACTCACCGCTGACAATTTAAATTATTTTGGTGAAACGCCAATTAATTTGGCAAGAAAATAACATAACCAAAAAATGTTAATTTTAATTACTTTGATTGGTTTGTACAAATATGTCATACATACAGGGTCTTTAGGTCAGGTAAAGTATAATTACCTAAAGATTAAATAAGCCAATGCTCTTTCGAGCATATTTTTTCAAAAAAAAACTTTCATGAGGATCCTAGAGGGTGTGTAACTAAACAGAACCAAACTAATCACCAAACAATTTTTTAAAAAATTTTTTTGGAGGTCGAAATTGGTGTTTTGGTAACTTTTTTCAATTATTGATCGCAAACGTATCCTAACCGGCCCAGATACCTGACCCTTTTCTCCCAAAAAAAAGTCCCTAATTCACAGGTTTGCGCTCAATTGACATACTGTTATTAAACAGGTGTACAAACTTAAGATTTCAGTCGTGATCGTCATCTAGAATTTCAAAGTTTTAGTTAATTCTAACAAGACAAGTTCATAAAGGGAAAAACGGATTTTGTTTTATCAAAATCCGAAGAAATAAAAGTCATAATCAAGTTATAGTTTCTTGTTTCAGCAAAATAGAAGGTATTTACACTCAAAAAATGTAGATCGTTGAAACGTCATAATATCTCAAAAAGAATTTAATAACCGTGTTCAAAGAATAATACCTTTTCGTGTTAGGCAGGAAACCATCTTGTTGAAAGCTTAACAATAATTTAATACTGTTTATAATAAGTTGATGTGATTATAAACTAAACTAAACCCTCTTGAATTTCAATATTGCGGTAGTCATATTTTATTTTCATAAAAATATTATTTCCTGACCATGCAATGGAGAAATTTTAAATTAATTTAGTTAAATGGTAAAAAATATTAACAAATACATACAGCCAAAATGTTATGGGCCCTCCGGTTGTAGTATGAGGTGTGACAATAAAATTATAAGACTGGTGTAAAAAATCTATTTTATTTAAATACTAATACAACGTAATGATGTTCCCCATCAATGTAATGTTGAAAGCAATTTTGGAAATCACCAAAAGAGAGGCTGTTAAGAAGTCTTGCCGTTTTTTCATTGACATGTTCTAATATTTTAAAATGAGTTTGTTTTAACGATTTCTTCACTTTCGGAAACAGGTAGAAGTCGCAAGGGGTCAAGTCTGGTAAATATGGTGAGTGGGTAACGACGGGGATCTTCTTATTAACTACAAACTGCGTAATGGATAGGGCATTATGGACCCCTGCATTGTCCTGATAGAGCACCCACGCATTGTTCTTCTACAAATCTGGACGTTTTTTCCTTGGACGTTCCCTTAGCTATATCAATAATTCCAAATATAAATGTTGGTTAACTGTTTGACCCTTACGTGCTCATTCAATAAGAATAACCCTAATATTGAAAGGAAAAACAATGAGCATCGCTGTTTTGGATGTGTTGGAGAGCCCTTCTCGTTCATCATCTTTAACTTCTTCACGACCCTCGAAAAAGCTTATATGCCACATAAAAATCATTGCACGAGAAATACGCTGCTCCCCGCAGACATCCTTTAGTATTCGAAAGCATTCAGTAGTCGTTTTTTTGAGTTTTACTTTAAATTAATACGTTGTTCAATTTTTTCGTTTGTCATAATTCCGGCAAATGAGCTATGCAAGATGCGCTTCAAACACTGGGTAAACCAAACTAGCAGAGGAAATACGACAAGATTGCGCGTGGTAGTAGAACGCACATCAAGGTGAATAACTCCAACCGCCCAAGGCGTAGAGATTTAAAACCTGTTAGTACGGGGGTCAGTCTTAAAATTTAATTGTCACACCTCGTATATTCGTGTGAGCTAAAATTTTAACTATTCAATTCCATTCCATGTAAAAATTTAAAAAATTATCATTTACAGCATGGCGCATTGTATGAATGTTTGTCTAATAAAGAGTAAACAAAACAAAAACACAATTTTGTCTGTTTACGCATGCATAAGGGATGCAATCGAAAAATTAAACACTCATTTACTGCAGCCGCAAGTGCAATTGTAACAAAAATGTAACGCATCAATAAATTATTCTCGTACAATTTTATATACAGATTGGTCTTTTTGGAAAATGTTTAATCTTAAAAACAGCCGAAAATGAACCAAGTCAGTTTCAGATACCTCCACGACTACTTACACCTATCTATTTAGCCTTCTTCAATCCATCTTTGGACATAGGCCTCTCCCAATATCTTCCACACTTCTCTATTTGTCGTTGTGTTCATTCATCTAGTTCCCACGTGTTTCTTCAAAACGTCCTCCCATTTGGGGTCTTCCCCTACTTCTTTCATTTTCCCAAGGTTTTAAGCTTACAATACATTTGTTCCATCGATCGTCTTTCTGTCTGATAGTATGATCGGCAAATTTCAATTGTAATTTTGGTGCTTCTCCTTTGACATCCCTTACTTTTGTTTTATTTCTCATCTATTAATTTCTTTTTCTATCTGTTAGCTTTACATGTAACATTTGTCTTTCCATTGATTTTTGGGCTTTTGTTACCTTGTTTGTTTGATTTTGTAAGTATCCAGGTCTGGGATCTATAGGTTAGTACAGGAAGGATACATTGGTTATACACTTTCGTTTTGAGGTACTGAGGATATTTTTTATTTCTTAATATTTAGCTTAATTTACCGAATGCTGCCCAGGCCAATCCTTCTCTCTTGATTTCAGCTGTTTGGTTTTCCTTTTTAAGTTTAATAATTTGTCCCAGGTATATATATTTATCTACTACTTGTTCTATTTTCTTTTGGTTTGTTCTAATCGTGATATCTTTATCTGTGTTTATTGTATAATTTTAGTGAAGCTCATACTCAAGCTTACATTTTAAGCTGCTGTGTCCAGTTCTTGCAGCATTTTTATCAGTTCTTTTTTCTTGTCTGTTATTAAGGCGATATTATCAGCATATCTTAGGTGGTTTAAGTATTGTCCACTTAAAAATCTTCTAGGGCCTGGTTAAATAGTTTATGGGATGTGGTTCCTTCGTGGATTTTAATTGATGTTGTTGCTTCGCATATGCATATATTGACTATTAAGTCTGTATATCTGTGATCTGTTCGGCTATTAATTAAAGATGCTGTTACTGCCCAGCGCTCAGTGCTATGGTAAGCTTTTTCGAAGTCTATAAACGCAATATATAGTGGAATGTTGTATTTGTTGCCTCGTTCTATTAGGATTTTCATGGTTAATAACTGGTCAACTGTACTGAAACCTTTTCTGATGCCTGCTTGTTCCTTTAAGTACACCAGGATAGTGATATATTATTGACATACAATGATGAGTAATTCCAGATATCTCGGAATTTTTTTGACCCTAGATTCTGATTTAGTGAAGAGCCTTGTTTTCTTTGAATATTCTGTCGCGGTGCTGTAGACCATCTTGTTTTGATGATTTTTTTCAACCAGAGTACTTATATGGGTCAAGTTTTCTTAAATAAGGTGAGCAGGAGTAGCAGAATAGCCTAATATATGTTTTTTGTTTACGGTTATGCGCACTCGCAAGGAGATCCCTATCACGCTCGAGAAGCGGCAAGTGCGCGGAAATGTTGGTTTTGAAACGGTTCAGGTTGTAACCTGCAGGGAAAACTGTCAAAGGGAGTTTATTCCAGAGCGATGTTGTTCTCCAGAGATATGAATTCTGATATAATGAGGTTCTTGGTGCCTCGATTTTGACAGTAAATGGTTACCGTCTGTTTGACGTGTTCGCCTAGTAGTTGCTACTCCCGGGGGGATCATACGTGCCAACTCTTCAGAGCATTTTCCGTGATAATACCTGTAGAAGAGAGATAGATCGCCCACATTTCTTCCATGTTCGAGATTATCCAAGCTACGGGTAAGTGCGGGGTCATTGATCAGCTTGATAACTCATTTTTGCACGGTGTTCAAAAGCATTAAGGCAAAAACGAGCTATCTTTTTGTGCTTCTGCCCCCATACATTGTACATCAAATTTTTTAACGGAATCGTCTTGCCAATTTTAAAAAAACTCACAGGCTGGTTAGTTTTTGCAAGAATATTAATTAGTAAAAAAGTTATTAAAGAAAATCAAATTGAAAAAATAAAGTTTAACACCCTGTATCTAGGTTAATACGAACTTTTGGACTGAGGTAAGTATGGCTAAATCGTAATATTTTGACCCAAGGAATCTACAGTTTAACGATGTACCATTAGTTCTGGGACACCCTGTATGTAGAACTCGGTCGAGACCTTAATATGTCGTTGCTATAACTGATATGTCGTAATATCCGATATCGTTATAAGCGACATTCCCTGTAGTAGGTATGTTTTTTAATGACTTGTGAGTAAACATTTGGGCGCAACACCCCGATTTTTTTTTACTGACTCAAAATTCTGGCACTACCGTGTTGTATTGACACGAGCCGCCGCTGTCAGCAATTCTAAAGATTTTTGTTACTACCGACTAAAGCGATACCCTCACAGGAAGTCGAAAACTAGGTGCATCGGACTTACATTTTATATTTAGGAGTCAATTCACGTTAAACATGGTGTGAACTTCCAATTAAAATTTTGACGCAAAATAGGCAGATGAAAACCAAAATTTGTGGGAATACGGAATTAAGTGGGTTTTAAACAAAAACCGTATTACCACTGTATTCGAGACTTTTTTGACATGACTGTCTACCGATGACTTAGGCCGATATTTAACAAAACACTGCCAAGAAAATTCACAAAATTTTGACTTTCCTAGCCCGAGTAGCAATCGCTAGAGACGGTATTATTTTCGACGAATTGTTTTTTTCAGATACAGCCGAAAATGTGTTATTTGGGTGTATTTGACCTATCTTAGCAATTTCGTCGTGATGTCGAGCTGACTAGATTTTGGTCAAAATCTATTAATGCTAATGACAGTTTTTTGACAATTAAAAAGTTTAAAAAATGCTAACTTTTAAACGAAGCATCGTATCAATATGCGGTTTTTGGAATGTAGTAGAATATATTTTGCTCAATAATATGTATTTTAACCAAAAACTTCGTAAGCGTTTTAGTTTCTGAGATACTTACGAAAAAATGTTTTCAAGATTGATATATCCTGGCTTTACTTGAAGTGTGCTAGCTAGGAAGGTATCAGATCCGCCATGGATCCATTAATTTTTATCTCCATCAAGAAAAACTGTTTTTCTTAAAAATATTAGCTGTACTTACTTAAAATAAGTTGACGGCATAGCCTGTTTAAAACAATATTTTATTTTTGTAAGACTATTTTTAAAAGACGCCTCAGTGTTTATTTAAAACAAACAACTTCTTCAAATCATGTGTTTAAGTTGTCTTGAATACATTGTTTTTTCCTGAAGAAACCATTCTTAAAATTACAAAAAACGAATACTCAAACTAAAAATATATAAAACTAGGTATATTGAAAAAATGCTAATTTTCTTGATCTTATATAATAAATAAGGGTAAAATAAAATGTTTTAAATCGAGATAACGCTTGCTTAACAATTTTTTTACATTAATTAATTTTTTTAAGTCTAAATAACTATAAATAAAAATTTTTAAAACTTCTAAATAACGAAACATTTTTTTTGTAAATTAAAATAAAGTATCCCAAATTTCTATAACTACATTTTAATAAATATCAATGAAGAAATGTGTTTTTAAGTAACACTTAAATTTTGAATGGTACAAATACAGTATTTAGCCACTTAGTAGGTGTAAAACGCAACGGAATCTTTTCTAAACTTACGCCCTTATGGGTACTTATCCTATATACCGAGGATGACTGCCAGGCACACTGGAGGTTCTACTCGCCAACTTCGGGAGGGTTGCTCTGAGCAATTTTTATGTATGAAAGACCTATCTACAAGTGTCTTAATAAACTGGTCCGTAACTGGACATCTTTAACCATAAAATCTCAATAGCTTAAACTAAGGCCATATTAGTCTAAATTCTAAACTGAGTTGTTTTAGGAATCTATAACCAAAACGTCCAAAATAACTAAAAGTAACCTATTAGTCCACACGTAAAAATGTGATTTCGAGAAGGACAGTACATATAGATTTTAATGTGCAAAAAGTGATAGAAAACGACTTACCTCTATAGTATCCACAAAAATAGAGATGTTTTATCACTGGCCAATACCACTAACAAAATAATTTTAAGTTCTTCGGCAAATATTGGAGTAACCAAACAACTAAAATCCAATGATAAATGCCTCAACTAGAGGAAAAAAAAGATTCTTACAAATATCACACGCTTCCGTAGTGCTATAAAACCACACTGACCTTTTAAATTTTGGCAATTAAAGATAGACTAATTTCGGGTGCAAAATCTGGAGAATATGCAGTGTACCAAATATTTAAAATTACTTAATGATTACAAAAAATCGAACGTATCAAGATTCAGAATCAACAGATGTCTTTATACAATTCGTTCTCAAGAAATAAGCCAATATGATTTGTTGGAATGAATATTATTTTATAATGAGAGATGGTTTTCCTACAGCGTAGCGGGTGCAATATTCAAAAAAAAAAATATTGCTTTGGTGCATAAGAAAGCAGTTTCTGTTTTGAAAGGATGCAATTCGCCTTGATTTAAGATTTTCTTAGTTATGTTAATAAAAAGTTTCCTTTTAATTATAATGATAACAATCAGTGGCGTATATAGAAAAAAGTTTCGGGGGAGGCCCGAGACAGTTTTGGGTGGGGCCCGAGACCCCATGAGGCCGTATTTTATTTTATTTTATGTTTGTATTCATGAAATGTGCGGAAAATATCTCAAAAATCTAAGTTTCGGGGGGGGGGGGGGCCCGGGCTATGACAGCAACATAAATTTTTTGAATTTTTTTTGGATCACTTGGCCTACCTGCAAAATTAAGAGTGATGGCAGCTGCCACGTGCAGATATCATAATAATAGAAGTGTAAAATGTAACTGATTTTGCATCAATTAAACTGTCAAAGATGGTTTTTTTCTTTTCAAATAATTTTTGGTAAAAAATTTTCGTAACAAATTTCCCTAGGTTGATTATAAGGAAATTTTAGTACAGGGTGGTCTTCTAAAATTAAAAATGGTTATCTTATACGATCAAAATCTTTTAAGCAATTTTAAACATATGCGCCCGTTAGTTAAAAGGTGGCAAAAAAGGTTTTGTTGCCTGAAAATAATTTGTTCGAAAAAACAATGTATTAAGGATAAAAACTATGACATGTAAAACACAATTTTATATTTTGCAAATTTAGCCCTTTTCTCGTACGCCTTTGGAACGTGCACCTCCTAGAGATGACGCGTAAAATGAAAGTTTTATCTGCTTTAAAAACGATATTTAGTAGGTTTTTTTAAAAAAGTGAACAGTTTTCAAGTTATTAGCGAAAAGAGCAAGAAGCATATTTTTTCTTGCAGTATCTGAACCTGTAAGGTCTGAACTAAAAAGCTAAAGTAAAAATAATTAATCATTGGAAATTGTTGTAAATTAGGTGTTACAAGGTAAATGTTTCTTTAAACCTGCATATTTGCAATTTTGGTAGGGGAAAATATTACCCCTGTTACAAACCGGTTGTGGCAAGCGCTGTGGTCTTATGTATATGGCTACAATAAAAAGTAAAGAAATGTGAACAATTCTAACTAAACGATGTCGGAAAATGTCTGGAAAGAAAACAACTGACATCCTAAGCAATATAATACGTGGCACATTTTTTAGAGTGGCAGCAATAAATTCAAATAATAATTCAATATAGGTGTGGACCTTAAGTAAACATGTAAGGCCACGACACTCAAATCATAGCTTCCAACATTTTGCACCGAATCCTTCGTGTATAACAGTAGCTTCTTAAAGTAATACTAAGAAGCGATAGCTGTTCCAACGTGTGTCATATTGTTCATACAGCAAGTAGGAAGTGATGTGAGTCCGTGGGACTCATGATGTGTTTAACACATCTGGTCAAAGAAAAACACAGATTTTTTAAAATTGTCAAAAAGTTAACATGTGTCACAAATAAAGTCAGGCTATAATAGTGCCAGGCACAATTTTGACACCTTCACATTGTAATATCAGCTGTGATCTTTCAATACACGGCCTTTTTTTACTATATGAACCGGAATAAATAGTGCCTTCTTTTATTAATTGAAATTAAACGACGAAAGTTTTAAATTCAACTTTGGTATGTAATTTTGAAGGATTAGCTGCCAGTTTTCAATGTGAATGTGTCAAAATAGTGACTGGCACAATTATAGCCTGACTGTATTTAAATAATTCTATAATATTGATCTGACAGTTTTAAAGTAGCAAAATTAAACGACATTTCCTAAATCATTAGAATCTGATCTTGACAATGACATACATTAAACGCTTGTTAAAATTTTGATATTATGGTATATTTTTTTGGATAAAACACACTGTATTTAATTTTTCTTAAACGATAGGGCTCCTTTTTCTGTTTTCAAAAATATACAATATATTGAAATTTGGCCTAGCCGTTTTTGAAATATGTATTTTAAAAACCTGAACAAACAATAAGGATGTTGCCATATTGTTAATGAAAATGATTAAGTTTTTAAAATGCAAACATTTCAACAACGGCTGGACCAAATGTCAACATATTATATATTTTTGACATCAGAAAAAAGAGCTCTATCGATGAAATTTTAAAAAATAAAGTGTTTGACACTTGTCAGTCATTTTTTATATCAGATTCTGGCGACTTAGAAAAAATCGTGAAACTTTGCTAATTTAGACGTTACTGTCAGATCAATATTAACGGAGATGGCTATTTAGTAAAATATTATCAATCACACGGTCCCTGATATATGTATGTCAACTCAAAAATCTATGTTTTTTTAAGTTTTTTATAAATAAAACAAAAATGTTTTTTCTTTACTTTTTTGGCCGCTATCTTTAAAAAGTAAATTAAGTATATTTTCTTTGTCCTTTATTATTTAAAGCTAACTTAGGGTAATACAAAATTAAATTTTTTGATTAAAACTTTTATTAGACCCAAAAAATACTGTTTTTTTTTCATTTTGAACGCCTCCTTGGTTTATAATAGAAATATCTTCATTAATTGTGGAATTTTGAAAATTTTTTAATAATTATTTAGTATAAATTGATATATTACACGGCAAAACTAGTTTTGTTAAACTAGATTAAAATAAATAGATCCATGAAGGTTCTGATACCTTCCTAGCTAACCTATTAGCGCACTTTAAGTAACACCATATCTCAGAAACGAAAGCTCCTGCGAAGTTTTTGGTTATAACGCAGATTGTTGGGAAAAATGTCATCTACTATATTCTGAAAGCAGCATATGAAGTGTCATTACCATTAATGGATATTGACCAAAATCAAATCTGCTCTTAACAGTGTCGAACATTATTTTACCTAAAAATTTTATGAAAATCGGTACAGTGTGCACACATACACAGACATACATCACGACGATATTGCTAAGATAGGTTAAAATAACCCAAATAACGCATTTTCGGCGTAATCTGAAAAAAAATTTTTTTTTGAAAATAATACCTCGTCTAGTAAAGTAAAAAAAACTTTTTTAAAATAGCTATTTTATCTGGACTTCGGCCGCCATCTTGAATGTTAAATGACCAATTATCGTAACTTTTTCTAACCAAAGTTTTACTAAATACAAATTTCGCTCTTATGTAATGAAAAGTACACTTTATCCCGCATTTTAGGAATAAAGGTGTCACTTTTTATCTCTGGGATATCCCAGAGATCTAGACTGTCGTAAACAGAAATCTGCGAAAGTATTTTTAGATTTTCACTGCAATTTTCTAATAAAATCGTTTACCTTAAAAAAAATATTTATTTTATTATTTAATCCATTTTTTGGCATATGTATGGTTTAACATAAATTTCATATCGTATAGTTTTGTTTGTTGTATTATATAAATATCTAAGCCTAGAAATGGTGACTTTTAAACTTGGTGTATAAATATATTACTATCTTTATCATTTTTTGCAACAAACCCTATTATTGAAAATATTAATCACTAAACTAAAATAGGAGATCTACAGACAAAATTTAATGGAAAAACGAAGAGGCTGTTGGAAAATGCTTTTGAGCCAATAAAAGCACGGTCTGTCAGTGATAAATGATACCCCCTTGTTGCTTAATTTACCAGAACAGTCGAGTGAGAAGGCGGGCGCGGCCCCGGAATGGGGAGATGTAATTCGGTTAATAAATAAAATGTACAACACCACGTCATCATGATGTAATTAGTCACAAATGTCTATGCTAATATTAATAGTACCTAATTAATGCACTTTATCTCAAAAATATTTATCAAACCATATTGTCAAAAATGTATGCATTTTTGTATTAGATCTGTACTGTACTAAGTAACTTTTGGTTCGTTTCCACACCGTTAGTTCCATTAATTGTACTTCAAAACATTTTATTTTATTTATTATTTTTTTTTTAAGTTCAACCCGGTGTTAAGAATAAATAACACTCGATACATTGAAATAAAAAAACCAGTTATGTCTTTTTGCATATTCAAGTTGTAAATATTAAGATTAAAACTGAAGAAATTGCAATTCACACACACACACACACACATCTCGATGTGTCTTTGTTTAATAGACCTGATATTCCATTTACCTATTTTCACTAAACTGCCCCATTTAAAATGTCTACCTTTAATGGCGTAAACAAGCGAGAACTAATGGAAAAGTCAGAATGCATTCATCATTGTTTTGGCCCAGTCAAATGTATACTTAGTTCCCAAAACAGCCCTTGCCGAACTAAAGCTACCGAATTAGTGTTCCCAATTAACATATAGTAGCGGGTACATGCTCCAAAGACTTTGCTACTATGTTGTGGTAGAAATCTAGTGATCCCAACAAAATTTCGGCACTTTCTAGTTCTGTCTACTATCTAGTATCACGAAAAAGTAGAACTAGTCCTCTCTACCACGATAGGACGTTCCAAAGTTTTACTTTCTTTTTAGTGATTCTTTCGCAGTCGCCCTCACTTTTTTATGTTACTTATAGCCCATCGCACTGACTTTTTTTTTCGTTAGTTAGCCTTAAGTGCTCCTTATTACGTCATATTATGATTATATTAAGAAACGCTTTAAGCTAAGTAACAAAAAAAAAGTCGGTGAGGCGGACCCTTAATTATTAGTTGCAAACAAGTGTATTCGACAACTACATTATAACTTTAATTTTTACCACAAAAGTTTGGGTTTATCATAATAATATCTAATGAAACTAACTTTTTGCAAGAACTTGAATGCCGTAACAACTTTGACTTTTTTTTAGTGTCGATCTTTTAAAGTACACACTACATCCTGTTTCTACTTTGGAAAAGTAGACTTTTTGCAGTCGCATCTTGGTCGTGATAATGTTTTTTGTCTTAAACAAGTAATTGAGAAAAGGAGCGCCAGAAATATAGAGACTCATGTTACCTTTGTGGACCTACAAAAAGCATATGATACCGTTCCAGTAGAAAAACTATGGACAGTGTTAGAGCAGACTAATATCAATCAATCAGTACATACATAAAAGCGATAAAAGAACTATACAAAGGGTCAAAATCTAAAATTAATTAATTGAAAATCGACTTTCAAAAGAATTCCTGGTAACAAAAGGCTTAAGACAGGGATGTTGTATCTCTCCAACTCTTTTTAAAATATATATCGCAGTAGCTCTAAAAAACTGGATACGTAAAGTGCACGGCATGGGAATACAACTTAACGACCGATTTACCATATACACACTACAGTTTCCTGACGACCAAGTAATTGTAGCTAATGATAAAGAAGACATGGAGTATATGATGAGAAAGTTAATGGAAGAATACCAAAAGTGGGGATTAACAGTGAACGTGGACAAGACACAGTACTTATGTATTGGAAACGAATCCAGTGAGTTAGAACTAGATAATGGACAAGTAATATCTCCATGCAATGAGTATGTATACTTGGGTGTCACATTTGATAAGACAGGAACAGACTGTAAAGAACTGGAAAAAAGAATAGTAAAAGCAAAAAAGGTTATTGGATGTCTTAACAGTATTTTATGGAACAGAGAGATAAAAAAGAATGTAAAATTTAATATATATGAAACAATGGTGAAGAGCACGCTGTTTTATGGAATAGAGACTTGTCGCGTAACAGAAAAATATAAAACAAAAATGGAAAGTGTCGAAATGGATGCAATAAGAAGATCAATGAGAATATCTAGAACAGATCACATAAGAAATGAGATCATAAAAGAAAGAATGGGAATCGAGGGAAGCATAACGGATGACATCACTAAAAGACAACTGAGATGGTACGGCCATGTACAACGGATGAAGTAGAATGGCAACCAATAGGGTGCAGAAAAAGAGGGAGTCCTAAACTAGAATAGCAATAGTCAATCCAAAGATCAATGAGTCAAAAAAATCTGACAGAAGATGATTGTCAGGATCGAAGGAGGTGGAGAATAGGTGTCGGACAACGTAGAAAAACGTTCTAAACCGACTAAATAAAAAAAATAAAAAAATGTTGGTCGCGCTTATTCCTAATCCCACTTTTGTGGCTCCTTTTATAAAATAGAAGTAGTTCTTGATGAATTTCCAACCGATCTAGAAATTTTCCAACTTTACTTTTTTTAGTTAGAGTAACAAAAATATTAAAATTAGGATAAAAAAAGAAGACATACAAAGTGTTTAAATCGGTCTTTTCAATAGCGACAGTGGTGTCATTCCGGTTGGTATCCGCCTAAAAGCCAACTTTTTCCGGGAGTGAGAACGAAGAAGATCTTAGGGAGGACCAGCCAAGCACTAATCCGATCCCAAATCAGTTACCCTCGATGGAGAGAAACTTCAACACCGAAATGGAGGAGCGTTTTGACGAAATTAGACGACACACATGGGAGGAAGACTACGAACCGATACTGAGTAAAATTGACAGTACGTGCAACAGAGAACGACAGAAGATAAGATCAACTCACCTAGAAAAACTTAAGAAATATGATGAATGTTTTGCATTTTTAGATAACACAGTGCATATTATAGCCATAACCAAACTAAAAACTTTGTTTACTGGGGTGCGTTTGAAAATTGTCATCCTAGGGTAAAGTTTATACCTGAGCTAGCCCAAAATAGTTCGAAAATGATGACGGTCAAAAAGATGACGTCATACACCCGCGTTCGAAAATCAAAAAGGTGATGACCCCGGTCGCGCCTAATTCACCACGGTCAGGAGCGAGGTGAGATTCACCCGCTATTGCGCACAAGCGCTTAACTTAAAATGTTTATTGTTTTTTTAAATATTATATTTCACACACGATTACTTAGATAAATCTATAACTATCTAGAAAAGTAAAAATACTTCTTAAAAAAGTTAAAATTCTCAAACTAAATTAAATTTTAAAAAATCGAAATCTTGTGTTAACAATCACTATACGTTCGAAAATTTATAAGGCGATATTTACCTAGGGTAACTTGGCTTTTTCGATGACGTCATCAATATCGCGTTAACCTACCATTACCTTACCCTCGCCTTTTATTTTCAAACGCACACCTGTGGTGTTCATCATATTATGTAATAATTCTACCAAGAAGAAACGAAAATATTATTTGCATCCACATAGATACTGTTATGCCATTACGGAAACCAAACAGCCTCTACGACGTCGTAGATACTGCGACGTAGTTGTTTAATCGTTACTACAGTGACTTTAAACACGTGGCTAAGTAGTAATAACTGGAAATTAGTTCCCCACTTAGGGAATTATCACGTCGCTAAATGGTATACTGAGATGTAGCGGGAGTACGTTACGGTTACATTTAAAAAATTCTTACTGGTGAAGGTATCGTCGTGAAAACTTTAAATGTTAGTTGATTTAAACTCAACATATTTAAAACTAGATCATTAAGCCGCGATCATCTTAACTAACGATTGGAATAGCTCTTTAAAAGAAAGTAATCTATCAAATTTTGGTATTATTTTTATTAGCTCTTTTAACTTTTTCCATAGAATTCATTAACCAAACAAAAGCAAGAATTTTGGCGAATGTATTCGAATCAATAATGCCCTCACCAAAAAAAAAGGCATTTTTAAGTAAAACAGAATCTGTATCCTACACAGGATACATTGAAAGAAATAATAAAAACAACTAGGCCCTATCTAATAAAAGCAGTACCGCAGCGCACGATATTTCCCGAACGCCGCCACCCTATTCTGCATATTGAACCTAAGAACCAAACGACACAAGGACGCTGCCTCAAAGCACTAGCGAGTTAAATCACCAAAGTTTAACAAATAATATCTGTATTTTGCCTATAAATCGCAGTAAAGAAATGGTTCTCACTGCGCTATAAAATCCTGATGCTTAAATACAATATATAAAATATAAGAGAAAAGAGACGGTTTGAATATTTTAGGAAATTATTTATTCTGTCTGGAACTAAAGGGTAAAGCAGCACTTTACCTGCGTCATCCTGCGAGCCGCCGCACCAATGATAAACATATTCGAAAAAATTCTTCCGTAGCTATTAATTTTTGCGGTTTTGATATTTTCTTTTAAAGTTAGTCCTTTTGTAGAGTAATTATCCCTATATTTATCAAAGCTTAAAACAGTTTTACAAAAATAAGGAGAGCTATAACAAGTTTCGCTTTTAAATGGTTTTGTAAAAAAGTGGACTGAACTATTTTAAAAATGAATTGACTGAAATATTTTAGACACTAATATATCGCCGCCTTAGTGCAACAACTAGACATCTCGAAATTTATGCATTTTGAGTTATCCAGTTAAAGCTGACCTATTTTTCATTATCTCTCTCTCTCTCTCTCTCTTATTTTTAGTGCAACATCTAGATATCTTGTGCGAGCAACCAAACTTGTTTAAAGAGTGACAAGAAATAGATATGAACCGAACTCCAAAAATCGTCGTTGATGTTACAAACTGACGTAACTCATTTATTGTAATTTTAAAGAGTATCTTTAGTGTAAGAGCGAAAATAGGAATGTTTTGAGATACGACAAAGCGATAATCGTACTGCTTTAAAACCTATAGCATTTGAGTTACGACACTTTATGAGATGAAAGAACGACACAAAAAAGGTAGTATTATGGTCTTATCTCAAAACTGCATTTTTTAAAGATACGCCAGTTTGTAAGATTAGCGACGAAATGCACATTTTATGAAAATACTTTATTCTCAAAACTATCAATTTCAAGTTATGTAGTTGTTGCACTAAGAGGACGATATAAAGCTCGCTTAGTAAAAGTTCTGCCAGTTTTCCAATATTATTGACGATAATATAACCAGCACCATTTGTATATAAACAGAAGTGTCATATAAAAATAGATATATTGCTATATTACTTCTAAATACGTACCATAAACTTAAAATGAACCTTTCATGCCAATCATAACTAATTTTGTCACGAGAGGTTTCAGAAAATGTTTATTTGACCTTCAGGTGAGATAGAGAAAAACCAACCTTCATTTGCGACGCTTAAATTTCAAGAGAAATTAATAGATGAAAACCGTAGTATATTGATTCATATATTAAGTCCTTTCTTTATTTATCACTTATATAACGTATAACACTCAACATTTTATTTTTTATTTTTTTATTACATATGAAGGGTCCATTGGAAAAACGATGAGATTCCATTTTTTCCAAAGTAACACACTAAACCTTACAGGGGATAAAAAATGAGATTCCACTAAAAGCTACGGCTGAAAATAGGCAGCACTGTGAAAAAACGATGAGACTCCCACTTTAAATTTCGTTTTACTCAACTTTTTGAAAAATGGAATCTCATCGTTTTTCCACTGGACCCTTCATATGTTTATTGTTTTAATAGTATTTTTTTCAGAAAAAATAATATTAAAACATATCAAACAATACAAAAATTAAAAAGAAATAATAACAAAATAAAATTAAATAAAAATTGAGTGTAATAAGTCATTTCAAAGCAATTTTTAAGCATATTTTAAATATTAAATAAAATGAAGGTTTCTATTGGTTATGATAAAACAATCTTATGTAATAAATTCAAAATTACAAGCAGCATACAAAATATAGCCTTATAGTTGGATTCATCATAAAAAATCTATAAAAATAGACCCCCCCACTAAAGTGCAAACTTTCAATTATTTCTCCGTAACTTGAAACCGTTTTAATACATCAAGATATAAGAGAGGTTTTCAACTTTTAACTTTTTTTTAAACTCAAGCGTCGCAAAGGGGGGCAGTTGCTTTTCATCTCACGAAGTACCTTTACGCCCTTAAAGGTACAAAATTTGGATCACCCCGTATCTACATAGAGTCCGTTCCATCATCATATTCGACAGTCATAAAACGGTACGAGAAATTCAAATGCGCGCGCAATCCAATACCAAAACCATTTAAAACTGTTTTGGTTAGATGGAACGACCAAATAAGTAGTCCAAAAAACGAATGCTGTTGGCGTAGTGATCGATATACTTCGCTCATGTGATTAAATGCAAGAAAGTTAAATTAAAAGTCACGTGACTAAAAGAAAGGGTAGGTTTCGCCGTTTCGCGTAAAGGTAGATCCAAGGCAAAGAATTCGAGAGCTCTAAATTAAAGTTGCACACAGAAAAAATATTTGTGAATAACTTTGCGAAATTGCTTATTGTATATAAATTACATTATCAGAATATATTTTTAATTATAGTTCTTTAAAATGCAAATTAAATTACATTAATTTAATTTATATTCACAAACTATAAATCACTAAGACTGCCTAATAAACTAAATATACCAAAAATTGAAACCAACTTGCATTAGTACATATTTTTGGGCAAAACTTGTGAAAAATTATTTATTTTTTTGTAATGAGTTATACGACCGACGTCGACCTTACCTGGAATCATCTAGAGAAACCCGACTACCTCTAAACCTACCGGAGATGAGGAGTTGCATTTCAGTTCATTTGTTGTAAAACGTTTTTACCTTTAGTATTCTTAAGTCTATTATTGTACTCGCATCAATAAAATATAGATTTATCATAAAGCATAAACTCGGTTCGGTTTATTCGGCTTCAATAACTTTTGGTGATTGGCGATTGGCAGTGCGGATTTTACAAAATTGAAAATCCCAGTCTATCGAAGACCTGTGAAGCACAATCATCGGGAACTAGAACAGCATCGTCTGGTTTCGCAAGGATAAGGACTTGACAAAATCGCCTAGCAGAACCTTGTTCTTATAGAGGAATGACCACCTTCGCTGTTTACCTGCTTATGTAAGTTGCAATTTATGTCTGATTCTGACGATCAAGTAGATATAATTGAAATTGGCTCAAAAACTTAAGACTTGAAACCAACCTCCCTCAAAACTTAAACGCGCAAAATTCTTCATTCAGTAATCCTTCTCAAACATTGCAGGCGCGCGAATCTCCGCAATTCGATTTTTTGTCAGCTACTAAAGGAAGACAGACCTTTCTAACAAATTTGATAAAAAGAGAAAATTCTAAAATTAGTTTTAAACCAGAATATCTCAATTGCGTACCCAAATTTGACGGCAATCCGAATGATTTATATAGGTATATCAGTATTTGTGACAAAATTGTAGAAACTTTTTTAAATACAACCGACCCGGGATGTTTTCAAAATATTTATTTGTTGAACTCGTTAATAGAAAAACTCGACGGCGAAGCAAGTACTGTCATAAATATTGAATCATCGACTTCTTGGGCCGATATTAAAACACCCTTATTCGCAATTTTGCCGACCAAAGAGACGACGTTGCTCTTACAAAAGATCTATGCTCATTAAAACAAGATTCAAATGAAAGTAACACACAATTTTATAACAGAGTTTTACACACTCTTAATTTGCTCTCCTCGTACATAAACACCCACATAGACACTGAAGAAAATAGAAATTCACGAATTGATTTTTGTAAAAACCTTGCACTTAAGACATTTTTGTCAGGTTTAATTGACACAGATTTGGCACGAGCCATCCGATCAATGAAGCCTCACGATCTAACAACAGCCTTGCAATATGTCACCGATGAAATGAATAGTTCCTATCTGAAACAAAACGTGTCATTGCTTCAACCTCCGTTTAATCACATTCAAACGCCCCAAAGATTTTTCTCTCCTAGACCAAATTCCATACAATCTAATGCTTATGCACCAAGTCGTTTTTTTAGACAACCGCGGATAACATTTAGGCCTCAGTCTTTTTATCCTCGACCGGCGTACAGACCACAACAAAGATTTGCTACAAATAGTCAAGTTTTTAGGCCACAAAACATAGTTCGCTCCCAACAAATTCCCCAAAAAACCTTACCGCCGCCCACACCTATGTCAATATCTACGCGCAATAGTTCAAAAATAACGCCAAATAGCAGCTATTATAAACATAATAACTACCAACCAAGCACTTCACAAATGCAAAAAATGGAAGTGGAAGAAATGTATAATACCGAAGCCAACCAACTTTCTTAATATGATCAAACTTTTACAGATCAGTATTACAATGAATATTACCAACAAAACGGTTACTACCCCGAGGATAATCAATTTTCCCTCTCGGAACGTTTGGATAATTGCCAAATCTTTACATCCGAGTCCAGTGATAATGATTTTTTACTATACAATGCAAACGACCAAACCGATTTAGAT
This sequence comes from Aspidapion aeneum, assembly GCA_963576565.1. NCBI lineage: Eukaryota > Metazoa > Arthropoda > Insecta > Coleoptera > Brentidae > Aspidapion > Aspidapion aeneum. Next base: position 97,119,913 of record OY755043.1, read on the forward strand.
GCTGTAAATTTTACAGAGGTCCTCAGTCGGGACAGCAAACTATAACGCCGCAAGAAATACCATTTAATATGAATAGCTCCAGTGAGCTACCATACATTATATTTCCGGAACACAACCTAAAAGGTCATTTTTAGATCCAAATATAACAAAAAAATTGTACCCGAACCAAATAAAAAAAGATCCTTTTGTAGTCTCAACAGTATTTCAAAAGTCCGCTCATCAGTTTAGTGCGCATCTGCCCTGCTCAAAATTATTTAATTTGCCAAAAGCCCAAAATCTAAATTTTTTTTTGTTTAAATTTCACGATTTTTTTAGTGGCCTTATTGGGATTGACAATCTCAAAATTTTGCAAGCTAATCTTGATTTTAACTCTGGAATTCTGGCTACACCATATGCAAAGGTCAAGTTACAATTTTATAAAACCAAGTCACAAATAAATAATTGTATTAGAATACCACCTCGTGTTCATCAGGTAATAAGAGTACCCGTAAACGTAAAAAATGGTGAGATAATTATCCCATATCAAAAAATACACAATTGCGAAATCCCAGAATGTTTAACCTCAGCTAAAAATGGTTTTGCCTTGACTACAATCCTAAATAATACATGTGAAAGCGTAACTATGGATTTTTCTTTACCATTTGAAGTAGAAAAATGGAACCGCAAGGATATAGAAAGAAAAGTAAAGAAGAAATCAATTTTAATAATATTGTTGACACGCATGAAACAAAATTGGACTTTTCAAAATTTCGTTTAAACCATTTAAATTCGGAGGAAAAAAATCAACTTTTGACACTAATAAATAACTTTTCAGATGTGTTTTATCAAGAAAATACGCCACTTACTTTTACTAACAAAATCAAACATAATATACGGACCACCGATGAAATACCAGTCTACAAAAAATCGTATCTATTACCTTTTGCTCACAAAAAAGAAGTAGAAAAACAAATGAAACAGTTACTTGATCAAAAAATTATTAGACCCAGCACTTCTCCTTGGAACTCTCCATTATGGGTGGTCCTTGACTTCAGGTCATTGAACTCTAAAACTGTAGATGACCGTTATCCCCTTCCTAACGTCACTTATCTCCTTGATAAACTTGGAAAATGTCAATATTTCTCAACCTTAGATTAGGCAAGTGGGTTTCACCAAATTGAGATGTCAGAGAAATATATCCAGAAAACCGCCTTTAGTACAGAAAACGGCCATTTTGAATTTCAGAGAATGCCGTTTGGCTTAAAGAACGCCCCCGCCACTTTTCAAAGAGTGATGGATAATGTTTTAAGGGGCATTCAGAATGAAATGTGCTTGATATATCAAGATGACATAATTATTTTTAGTACGTCACTACAAGAACACATTGATCGCCTAAGAGCTGTTTTTCAACGGCTGCGCGAATCAAACTTTAAAATAAAGTTAAAAAAATCAGAATTTCTAAAGAAAGAAGTCGCCTATTTAGGCCATGTGGTGACCCCAGATGGAGTAAAACCCAATTAGGATAAAATCCGTTCCATTCTTGATTGGCCACTTCCCTCTACCCAGAAACAGATACGCGAATTTCTCCCCCTTCTTGGATATTATAGGCGATTTATACGGGACTTTGCCCGAATCACAAAACCTTTCACTAGATGCTTAAAAAAAGGCGCAAAAATTGTCCATAATGAAGAATTTTTAACTTGTTTTGACATATGCAAAAAACTTCTTACAAACGATCCTATATTACAATATCCAGACTTTAGCAAACCATTCAACCTGGCCACTGATTCTTCAAGCTTCGCACTAGGTGCAGTACTTTCGCAAGGGCCCATTGGCCAAGACCTTCCCGTTGCATACGCTTCGCGTACCCTTAATGACAGTGAGACCAAACTGAGCACAATTGAACGTGAATTATTAGCTATCGTTTGGGCAACCAAATATTTTCGGCCATAACTCTTTGGACGTCCCGTTTTCATTATCACGGACCACAAGCCCCTCCAGTGGCTTCATTCCATAAAAGACCCTTCTTCCGAATTGCTCAGATGGCGTTTAAAGTTAGAAGAATATAAGCTATTCTTTGATCCACAGATCTGGAAAATTAAATTCTAACGCGGACGCACTTTCAAGAATAGAATTACATGTATCAGACACCGACAATCTGGACCAAATATCACACATCGCACAGGTAGACGCCATGTCAACCCGTTCGACAGGATTTCAGCAACAAGTAGATAAGACCATCACACAGAAAAAAACAGCAAATAGACCAAACCCAAATAACGACGATGATATCACATACATACTATACGACGAAGACCCAATCGTGGGGATTCCAATAATAGAAACAGCCGTAAACTATGGGGCCAACCAAATAATTTTTTCTAAAGTATTGCACTCTCCTGTAAAACCCAAATTACAAATACTTTTTTCGACAAAAAGAAGGTATTTGGTTCAAATATCACAGATTAATTTTGAAAATGACATTATCAATTTCTTAAAAGAAAATGTTTTACCGAACAAACTTTATTATTTATATTTCCAGGAACCTGACCTCTATGAACCGTTTTGCGAAGTCGTCAGAAAGAATTTTAAATATCCTTCATTACGCTTTAAGAAACGTACAATCAAGTTACTAGACGTTACCAAAAAAAATGACATTCCAGAAATTATAAAAAACTATCATGAAGGAAAAAGCAATCACCGGGGCATTGACGAAACAGAATATAAAATAAATATAAAATATTACTGGCCAAATCTTAAAAGTTCCGTTCAAACATACATAAATTAATGTGAAATTTGCCAGATTAGCAAGTACGAATGACACCCGGTTAAAGTAAAAATGAATATTACCCCCACCCCCAACTAACCCTTTTGAAATCCTATACATCGACACTTATACCGCGGAACATAATAAATTTTTAACAGTAATAGATAGCTTTTCTAAATACGCTCAGGCATACTATCTCAAAACACTAACTGCCTCTGATATCGCCGACAAATTATTGACATTTTTCTCACATCACGGCGTACCAAACCTTTTAGTTAATTTTGACAATGGTTCAGAGTTTAAAAATAGCGTAATTATTGAACTTTTACTTTTACACAAATTAAAAGTTCACTTTATTCCTCCAAATCACCCCGATTCAAATGGGAGTATTGAACGGTTTCAGTCAACACTGGCGGAACATATTTGTCTTTTAAATAATCAAGGATTTTCGAAAGAACCTATTACAAATAAAATTTCTATGCGGTCCTGGCCTATAATCATACTATACATTCGGTAACAGAAATGAAGCCTATGGACATTGTAAACGGTCATATCTCGTCAGACGACCCTTTCGACCAAAATTTAGACCATATTCTCATGAGTAACTATGTTAGTGATCATAAAAAAAAATCTAAATTACTGTACTAAAAATTAACGAAAATCTAGCCCAATTCAAAACGACTTTAATTAATAAATTAAACACAATACGTAAACAAAACGGAAAAAATTAGGAAACAAATTCTTAGAACCCACTACAACGGTGTCAGTAAACCCAGCAAGTAAAACAATATCAACAAACTCCCACGGAAAAATTCATATGTCTAATTTAAAAAGACCGCTAATTAAAAATAAATATGACTTTGGGTAACTTTTATCTTTGGGTTTTGTATTTCAGGTTCGGCCTTGCTTCGGGTCTTGAGGATGAAATAATTATAAAAAAACTGGATAGTAAGCTGGAATAATGCCAATAAAATAGGGACTGCAAAAACAATAGAATATACCTATACTTTAATTCATTACTTTGATTTAGACCCCATACTGTGGGAAACAATAAATTAAACCTAAAAGTAAATAATATCACGACTTTAATAGATAGCCATACTGGATATTCCAACGATACACAGAATTACCTAAAACTTTTAAAAATATTACAAACAGGATCGATACCAAAATATCAGAAATTTTGCTCATCCCAACGATTAAGACGTGGGATGATTAACATGTTAGGGTCTGTATTTAAGGATGTTACAGGCAATTTAGATGCATCGGATGGCGAGTACTATGAAAAAATGATTCATGAGTTACAAACTAATAAAAAACAATGTCGACGACAATTTTACAACAGAATTCCTTATCGATTAGTGTTATTTCTAAATTTAATTAACGGTTCAACAAATAATTCAAAATGAAAAATTTTTAGAGTCCAAAATCAATCAGATTTCTTCAATTGTTAAAAATTCTGGCTACAGAGAAAATTCCCTTTTTATCAAAGATATTTTGCTTCAACTTATAAACTCCTATGAAATTATTCAATCAATCTTGCAAGACCTTGAAAATTCAATTACATTTTCTAAACTAAAGGTCATGCATCCAAGTATAATAAAGTTATCTGATCTTTACAAAGAATTATTGTCTTTGCAAGAAAGAGTAGGAGAACAACAAATGTTATTAACTGTTACTGTTCAAAATGTATTTTTCTATGAAAAATTTATCACTTTAGACTGTTTAATTCTAAATAATAAAATTACTTATCTCCTACACATTCCAATCACATCTAAAGATATTTTTGACTACTTTCATTTATATCCCGTGCCAATACAATTTGGTTTAAAGTTGTGTTCCCGCGAAAAATTTTTTTGATAAAAAACAAATTGCAACATGCATACTATCAAGAACCATGCGCAGAAATAACCAGAAATGAATATATTTGCAAAAAAGAAGACTTCAAAAACAGCGAACCCGATAGTCCTTGCGAAATTTCATTAATTGACTTCAGCATGCTCCTAAATCAGCCAACCACCTGCCAGAAAACACAAATTAAATTAGCCACACCAATCATTCACCAACTAGAGAAATCAAACCAATGGATATTTGTTCTTCCAAATGAACAAAACGCTAAAACTTCCTGTCAACATCAAGAAGAAGTACATACACTTTTGGGAACATACCTTATCAGACTGCCAAACGACTGCCTAATTCAGATCAACCGACAAATTTTTACGAACAAAACAACAGCAGCAATAGTTCAGCCGTATATCTTTCCTGACATACAAGATGCACCAACTGTTATACATCCGTTGGACCTATCAAACAGTATAAAAGATATTGACTTAGATAGCTTAAACAACCTAAAAAGAGAAATTCAAGAAAACTATCCGCACTTCGAAACATCAAGCATTTATCATGTACCCAGTATATGGACATTACTTGTATATGTAATACTTACACTTATATGTTTATACTTAATCTATAAGCGAGTACGGAAATGCAAACAATCAAAAAACACAAAAAACACAAATCCAATTGTAATTCAAATGCATACTCCACAAGACAGCATTAACGTCATTCCTTCACAATTAAAACAATGTGAGCAGAAAATTGATCCGGCCAGCATCCACCTACCCCTGTAAAGTCTAATTTTGGGGTGGAGGAATTATACGACCGACGTCGACCTTACCTGGAGTCATCTAGAGAAACCTGACTACCTCTAAACCTACCGGAGATGAGGAGTTGCATTTCAGTTCATTTGTTGTGAACGTTTTTACCTTTAGTATTCTTAAGTCTATTATTGTACTCGTATCAATAAAATATAGATTTATCATAAAGCATAAACTCGAAGTGGTTGTTCGATTACTTAATTAATGTCACAAGATTTATGTGAAATTTATATATTTATTTATTTATATTTTCTAATTTGATTTTTACAAAATATTTGGGAAATTACCTACAAATTATAGATGGCCTCAATAATCACAAAGTTATTGGGATTTTATTCATTTTTAGAATATACGGATCGTGATACTTCTAAAAAGTTAAGAAAATCAAATTTTGTAGCTTGTACTTTGGAAGTTATATATAGTTTATGACTTTATGTTGTTTAAAAACAGCCAGGGCCGTAAGAAAGAAAAAATTCTAAGAAGGATTATAAAATTTCAATAAAAATTTGTATAAGTATTGTGAAATTTTGATTACCCTTAATCCCCTCCCTAGGTACGGCCTTAAGAATCACTGTAATTCAAGAAAGTTAAGACATGCACATATTAAAAAATATTTGTATATTTACGTGGCTTTCCCGGCATTTTGTCATGTGTTAAAATTGGTTGTAAAACTCAATTTATTATTCCTTAAATGCCTAAATATAAATTTTTGGGGCTATTTACTGTTTTTTGTAATTTTCTCAGACAAATGTAAATTTAATGTAATTTTATAGTATATATCTCAGGTGATGTAAACTAGGTGTGTTGTCACGAAGTGGATAAGAATTAACATACAATTTTTCCATTGCAACATATGATAAATACAGACAAAGAAAAGATTGAAATGCAAACATTTCTAATGCGCCTGTCCTCAATCCTAGTATTTCGGAGAAGTCCGAAACCGATTTAAGTGGACTGTTGGAACAGAAAACTGACTGTCCGATAACAGTACATCGACCTGGAACGGAAAATGGATTTTTCGGACGGTTTTATGACTGTCGAATGTCCTGATGAAACGCAACTATAATTTATCGGTGTGAATTATTTTGCTAGGATTCGTTTGCCTAATGTAAATACGCAGCGTATCACGCTGTCTAGTTAAAATACCAGGAATTAAAAGTAAAGGTAAATTTGCAAATAACAAAACGAAAGTTAGCTGCTGCTAAGAGAATGGCTAAATACTTCCAAACTACCTTTTCTCTGCCTGTGTCTCCTTTGATCCTTTTCCAGCTTCTACAGGAGTTTTTAACGAAAAAGCTTCTTGTTTCAGAAAAAAAAAATATGCATTTTTTTGGCATAAAAGGCGACAACTAAGCTCACGCTGTTTATTAATAATTGATTTTTCTTTCTTTGCTGCCTCTTTAAGTCAAATATTAATTTTAATACCTAAGTAAATTAATAAGTTAAATTTAACAAAACAGCAAACAACTTAATTTTTTATTAAATTAATTAAAAACACGTTTATGAATAAACATTTAAAAATTATTTACTTTGTTAACAGATATTAGTGTTCGCCGATATCTGTTATATACAGGGACGCTAAGTTGCCACTGGAAATTGTCTGGTGGGTAGGCCGCTTTACACACGTTAAAAAAATTTTCTTACATCAAAGCAAGTTGCTTTGAAGTAAAATAATTTGTGCTTTCCTACCCACCAAGAGAATATTTCCTTGATATTGCACAAAAAATTCTTGCATCTTTATTTTAATGTGAAACAGAAATTGTTTTCATGTAAATTGGAACTGAATTATTCTTTAAGGCACCGTTTTCTTAGGAAGCAAAATATTACTTATATGAAGACAATTTGCTTTGTTGCAAAATGTAGTATACTGAAACAAAACAATCAAAGAAGAAAACTAACGTCTCATTTCAAAATTAAATGATGCGTTGAACTAAAAAGAAATATTTTAATCATAACAAAAACATTTCATGTAAAAAAAAGCCAACTTCGCCAAAACGGCATCCCGTAAAAAGAATTGAGATAAAAGTAAAGCCAAGTTCTCCAATACAAATTTCAAATTGAAAGTTTCTTACTAGTTTTTGGAAATGTTTTTTAAACTTTGCTATTACAGCCAAACTTTATGTTCAATTTAGCACTGTGTAATAGCCAAGTTAAGAAAAACATTTCCAAACAAGTAAGAACCTTTTGTTATGATTTCACTTCTTTTTTAAAGGAATTGGATAATATCTAATTTTTAAAGTAGTAAAATAGGCGGAATAAAAAAATTTGCGAGATGATGGTACGGCAGCGCGAACTGGGCGAGGCACTGCCTTGCCCTCAGATTCAAAACAAATTGTTTTAAGGTAAAACAATTTATTCAAAAAAAGCACGTGTTTTCGTTGTAGACAAAGTTTTTTACCGTGCAGAAAAGTAAGTAATGGAATATAAGGTACGTACTTGCATTTTGTTGTATTTGAACTAACTAAATACATCGAAATAAGAAAAAGTTAATATAAAATTAAATTGTTTTTAATCAATTTTTTTTATGGTAAACAAGTAAAAAATTAATTTCAAAAAAATAAATAAAAATAAAATAAAATATTTTTTAGTTCACAAAATATAACTAAGGGCCTGAAAACAAACGAAAGAACTTTTATTTTAATAAGTCCAACCTCGAAGCTCTTGAACTAATAATTAATACAATTTTAACAAAATGCGGGGTGACATTTTTACAGACCTTAGTTTTTCAAAAAAGTCGTTGTGAATTTGTGACTATGAATTTGTTGTTTTTAGCAATAACAGAATGGAAATTGGTCTCAGGCCGTCTCAGGCGACGTTACATAAAAACTTATGTTGTGTTTTCAAGAAATAAATATTTTTCTAAAAAAAAAGGAATTGTTGTGTTTGTGATAGATTTGTAACCAGTACTTACGGTTAAATGGATTTAGTATTCTTTTTTTAAACAAACTAGTTTACAAATTAATCTAGAACTAAAGTTTATTTTTGCAACAATCTCGATCTGGCTGGCGGCTAGCTAAGATGTTTATGCTAAGTGTCTTTTATCATGAAGTCAACGCATATGCAAGTGAAATTGTGAAAAATATTTTTGCTAGCACGGCTTCGATTCTAAAAAGTTTTAAAATATTTTTGGTAATTTAGTAGCCGAAGGGTGTTAGTTTGTAACCAAACATCGAAAAAAATGTTTCATATGACTCCTAAATAATCAACAAAAGCTATTAAAAGTGGCACAAAGTCAACACGTTCTACGGTACCTATTTTCTTCAGCGTATAGATGATAATAAAATAGGAGGGACCTTTTTGACCAAAAAATTGCCTCTAAATAACGATTTCTGTGTCCATTATGCTTCCTGATTATGCGCAGTATGTGTAGTTACTTTCAGATCTCTCAGGCATCAGCCATTAAACATGGGCGCACCCAGGCGCAAGCTTTAGATTTTTTACATATTTTCTACATATTTCATGATAAAACACAAAAAATAGCTTAAAATTTGACAACATGAGGCTTCGGGGCCCCCCACAAGAGGCCTCGAGCCCCCCCCCCCCCCCAAGACATATTCCTGGGTGCGCCACTGCATTAAATAAGAAAGGAAGAAACCAAAAGTATCAACAGTGTTAAATTATTATGTTATTTGCCGGAAATACAGAGTCTTCGTTTTCATTATTTTTGAAAATTTTAAGAAGAGCTTCATATTTTTTTTTCCTTTTACTGTTAAAATATTCTTGCAATGCGCCGATGAATTGTTGAAGAATGTAATATCAGATGAATTTACTGGAGACTTACTGGAGACGACGCGGACGCATTACATTTCTGACCTACGTAATAGAGAACACCTGAACATATTATTTTTAACTGTGATGGTCTGCAGATCGTGTGCCTATATTGCTGATTCATATTTAATCCAGTCGTTTGTTCCCAGATATGGACAGATAAATTGGCTATTTATCTTCGACTCCTATCGGCATAAATTGGATCCGCCCCGAGCGGCTCGGCTTACGGCGGGTGCCCATATACGTAATATTCCAATACCCACGGTAATTTCCAGTTCTTGATGAAAACATTAAGAAATGGCAATATCAAATGTACATAAGAGTGTCCTTCTTGTAGAATTTAATATAAAATGTCCTGATTGGTTATTTTTAAACACATGCATTATTTTACTCATGCATATTATTTTATTGGTGTATATCGTCCCCACACATTTAACCCGTGTCGTCACATTGATTTATCGGCGCACAGTGGCCAAAAACCCTATCTATGTAAATGTACTCCTACAACTTTAAATAAGGATATAGAGATTTTTTTAAAAAGAGTTTAATCGCAATCAAGTTTTTTCAAATAAGGCAATTTCATTTGTGGCGCCTTCTTGGAAGGCTTCACATCGTCTCCTGGATCAATAAATAATGTGACAGCTTTGACCAACGTCAAAAATGATGGGAAGGTTAATAGGCTAAAAAGGGCACTAAACTGAGAGATTCTCGTAAGACCTATTAACGGCAATAATCTCTATATGCAAAGTGAGGCAAAAATATTGAGATTTTTTGTAGAGAGAGCACGCTGCGCAGGAGGTGCTACTGACAACATTGACAAACACTTTAATGACAAATCACAAATGACAATCTCCTTGAAGTATTAAGTTCACAGAATACCACAGGTGATTAGAACTAGAAAGAGAAAGATTGCAATGCTTAGCATTTATTGTATGTTGTCACTCTAAAAAAAACTCTTAAATTTTTGTCTCAGTGTCTCATATAGCCGTGGTCGTTCCAGTTACTTCGTATATAATTCATTAAGTTGCGGGTAGTATAATTTTTACATATAGACAATATTCAAAAAGTACTTACTATACAGGTTGTCCCAGATAACATTAACTACATGGGGTCTTATGAGGATTTTGGAAATGATAAGACATATTATAATTCTGGTTAAATCGAAAAAATTGACGATATTCTGAGCCCAATCAGGTGCTGTATTAAAATTTAAAATATCTACAAGGGTTTTTCCAAATATTAAGCAAAAACTAAAAACTGCTTTTAATAAAAATAATTTATTTATTGCTTGATATTTTAAAAGTCTTTATAGATATTTTTATTTTTGAAATAGACTGGGCTCGGAATAGCGCCAATGTTTACCCAATAATCCAAATTTGTGTGTATTACTGTTTTCAAAATTCTCATAAGAAACCGTGTAATAACTTTTATCTGGGATACATGGTATACCACAACTATTTTTTAAAGTTTCTAAACAAGTAACGATAACTTTCAATGTGTTATGCAAAGTTTATATAGAAAAGAAATATCGAGTGTGCACAAATCTATCTTTCACATGGACTGCCTAGGCTTATCGGGACAAATAATGTGTTTGCGCAGGCCTTAAGTTAAAAACGGGGTGATTGGAAAGAGTGAAACCAATGTAGGTTTGTGGCAGATTATGGCAGATGCGTGGTTTGTTTGTGCTTCTTGCTTGGCATTGAAAGCTTATTTCAGCCTGCGAAAGCCGTGGTGAGATTTCTGAGATATACAAGTCGAAAAAAAAACTATTAAAAAATGGCAAAGACAGAGTAATAAATAAACTTAATAAAAATTATATTAAAAAATAAATACATATCACGTGACTGTCCCAAACCTATTTTGGTTTCACTTCTTATATCATACTAATAAATATAATTTTGGCTTTCTTATTTGAATGGTTTAAGAATAAGCTAGTTTATTTATTATACGTGTATTCCATTAAAAGAAAATAGTTGCTTAACATAAAAATTTTAAAAAAGAAAGGGTTGGAAAAAAATGATTTTTAAAAATGTTAATGCCTTATTCGACTTCTAAAAGTTTTTTCCACTTTCGTGCGAGAATTACGAACTTTCTGCCCTCATTTGCTGCGAGAATTCGAATTCCCGCACAAATTTTTATTCGTGGAATTATCTTTTTAAACCGCAATTTTTAAATGTTTAAATATAAGTTTTTTTATGTTATATAATGTATTTTAAAAAAAACTTTTATGACGTTTTAGTAATTATTAAAAAAATGGCATTTTTTAAAATAATTGAGCGACCTTCGTAGCTTTTTCTAAACGTCAAATATATCAACAATAGAATTTTGCTTGACACATGGCATGTCTTGATTTTTATATCAATTTAAACTGTTAGCTCGCGTTACTACGTCAACCGTTTCATTTAAACCACAAAAACGTGTCCAAGCTGTTCGAATAACAGGAGCTCTTGGAAACCATTTTGATTTTTTAGTTTGCTTTAATTGGTGTCGTAACCATGAATATGTCTTTAGGTGTAGGGCGAGAGCCCATGATACTGTATTTACGAGCCCCCTTTCTAGGTGCACCAATGCTTTAATTATATTTTTATCCTTTGCTTTTAACAACTCTTTACACTGAAACAATGGTGTAACGTACTAAACTATCAATATTTACATTTGCAAGTGAATTTCCAGGCCCTTTTTGGATAAACAAATAAAATACCGCTTTACCATATTGATATCTCACAATAGCACTTTACCTTTTAAAACTTGAATTTTCTGTGATTTAAAATATTAATAGTAGGTAACGCATTTCTGGCATAGACCACTGTGCCTTGCGCTTTCACTACGCCTCCAGAGCCGTTTCAGCTCTCGTCACGCCCGAGGAAAACTATAAAAATAGTTTTTTGAGGAAAGAAACTTATTCCGCACTAGTGCGAAAAAAACACCATGACAAAAAATTAAAAACAAACGTGTCAGACAAAACGATATACGTTGTCAAAATTTAATATAAATAAATACTTGTAAAATTTTGTTTCACTTAATTGCTGGCCCGGCCATCTAAGCGCGTTGTTCGGCCATCTGCAATTACATGCGGCAAAGTAATATTTTTGCACTTGTTAAATTTACTATTTTCTACTAGGATGTGGAAAACTTCACTTTTCTGCGCGCAAGAAGTTAGTTTTTAGGGAGTAACTGACACAATAATTAAATAGTCTGCTATAATTTTTAATAAAATAAAGAGAAACTATATAATATGTGTTTATATCATTTTGCGAAAAGATGATTTTGCATATTGGGTGTACCGGACCCGCACCACTTGGAGACCTTAGCAACGCGGTAATAAGACAACTTCAATATTTGTTTACATTTCAATTTCGTCTAATTTGACATGTTTATTTATAAATTACATTAAATTTTTTGAAAAAAAAAGGTACTCATAGGTAAAATATTTTACCTAACACAGGCGGAAAGTGTCTTTACAACCCTTGAAGGCTTGACCGAACTCCGCTTCGCGTCGTGCGGTAAAGTAATTACTTTACCGCACGCCGTTCGATAAAGGTACTTTACCGGACCCGCACCATTTGGAAACCTTAGCAACGCGGTAATAAGACAACTTCAATATTTCTTTACATTTCAATTTCGTCTAATTTGACATGTTTATTTATAAATTACATTAAATTTAAAAAAAAAGGTACTCATAGGTAAAATATTGTACCTAACACAGGCGGAAAGTGTCTTTTCAAACCTTGACGGCTTGACCGAACTCCACTTCGCGTCGTTCGTCCAACTGCCGTCACGTGCGGTAAAGTATCACCTTCTACACTTGTTAGGTAAAATTTTTGCACTGTACAGGGTGTGTCATTATATTTTTCCCACCCTTTTAGACCATTACTAATTGATTAAGGAATATAAAAGAAATTGTGTTCGAATTCGCGAAATTTTTACTTTTGAATTGCATCTTGACTTTAATCCTGATGCTTACCATATTTGACAGGCACTCAAATTTATAGTTTTTGTAAATTGCATGCTACTTATATTATTTAATTAATAGATTAGGCTATATTATAGTTACCAAAAATACCCGATATGCCGTAGTTTATAGCCATAGTTTCTAAGATATTAGCAATTATTTTTTAAACTGATAAAAAGGTAACAGTACCGCTCTTGTGTTAATTTTAGTATCCTTATTCCAAATTAGGTTAGTCCCCATGTATCAACAGTGAGAATGACATGATGTGACACGACATATAAACTTTGTTGTCGTTATCGGTTGTCATTTTGAGCGTCATTAAAAAAAATATATATTTGTCATTTTCACTGTTTGTACATGGGGACTAACATAGTTCGAAATCAGGACACTGAAATTAACACAAAAGTGGTAATGTTATTTTTTTATCATTTAAAAAATTATCGCTAATATTTCAGAAACTATTTATTAAAACTTCGACATATAGGGTATTTTCGGAAGGGATATTCCAAGCCTAATCTATTAATTAAATAACATAAGGAGCATCCAATTTACAAAAACTATAAATTTGAGCGCCTGTCAAATACAGTAAGCATCAGGAATAAAGTTAAGATGCAATTTAAAAGTAAAAATTTCGCAAATTCGAACACAATTTCTTTTATATTCCTTAATCAATTATTAATGGTCTGAAAGGGTGGGGAAAAATATAATGAGACACCCTGTACAGTGTAAAAATTTTACCTAACAAGTGTGGAAGGTGATACTTTACCGCACGTGACGGCAGTTGGACAAACGACGTGAAGCGGAGTTCGGTCAAGCCGTCAAGGGTTTTAAAGACACTTTCCGCCTGTGTTAGGTACAATATTTTACCTATGAGTAATTTTTTTTCAAAAAATTTAATGTAATTTATAAATAAACATGTCAAATTAGACGAAATTGATGAAATGTAAACAAATATTGAAGTTGCCTTATTGCCGCGTTGCTAAGGTCTCCAAATGGTGCGGGTTCGGTAAAGTACCTTTACCGAACGGCGTACGGTAAAGTAATTACTTTACCATACGCGAGTAGGTAAATTATTTTATGCACCGTAATGTCAAAACAAGTTGATCTCATAAACTTTTGTGCACCGCAATATTAAAACAAGTTTATTGCATAAGTTTACTTACATTCGATTTTAGACGTAACTAAATGAAATCACTTGTAATAAAATTATATCTCACACTCTTAGCTAAACAATTATTTATAACGTTTTCGGAAAGTTATTTTTTCACACACGACTGCTTGACCGAACTTCTTAGGCGCAACATGCCGTCAACGGCTTAAGGAAAAAATCAAATAGGTAATATATATGGAAAAAACCTTAAATTGTATTTCTCCCCTTTGGTGCACTAAAGGCGTAAGTTCCCTTTCATTACACAGGCAACTGACGTCCTTATTGTTTGGTACAATAAGTGCGAAGGCTACGTGTGAAATGAATGTGACTTACGCCCTTAGTGTACCAAAGGGGAGATATCTTTGTATTAAATTTTGTCAAGTTGGGGTTTTTAGTGATTTTAATGACTATAACTTTGTTGCTACGGGAAGGTTTCTTTCCGAATTAGTGCGGAAAAGTGCAACTTCGCACGCAAAATGCATGATTATACAAAACAATATTATTTATTAATTTTTCAGAGAGATATTTACTAGAGGCAGTAGTTTATTTTTCACGCCTGTAGAAAAATAATATACCTATCTACCTACCTTGTTCGGCCATTTACAAATGCCTACGTATTTTATTATTTTCTGCTCGCATGCAAAAAATACCTAGGAACTTTGGGAACTGTTTAAGGATAAGTTTGGTGCGAAAGGTAGAATTTTTTACACTGTTATTAGATTATATAGAAAATCGTAAAATTAATTGTTTGAGTTTTAGCACTTCTATTGTAAACTAACACAGCACCATTTTAATGACAATAGTGTATCTGTAGCGTAATATAAAATTTTGAATCTAATAATTACAACAAATTTAATTCTATAAACTTTTTTATATTCTTTATGGAATTTTTAACACATAATTAAAAAACTATTCTTCAAGGGAATACCCATAGTCTAGTGACGGCGCTGATTCGTTCGGGCGTGGCCGTTTTTGTGTACGTGTAAAGGACAGACTTATGCAATTTTCATATTGTCATCCTTTAATGTGATACTCAAAATCCACTTATAGAGTAAATAGCTAACCGGGTGTATTGGAATATTACGTATATGCGGGTGCCGCGTCGCGTTAGTGGCAGGAAACACAGATGAATAAAAATTCTTAAAAGTTGTATCATCATAAGGACTTTTTTATTTAAGTGCAAATGGCTTTATTAAAATCGTTAACAAATATACCATTTTATATACAGGGTGTTATCGAAATTGAATAAAATCTTCCGGGGAATTATAGTACTCCTCTAGTAAATTAGTAAAAAATTTCTATAAACATAGGTCATAAAATGCATCTTAAGGTAGTTAAAAAAGTTTTTGCTAAATCGGAAAGGGTGGTTTTTACTAGGTTCATGTGATGTTTTTAAAATATATTTTTTGGGGTGGCCTTTTTCAAAACTTGTTTTTTTTTCGCGGGAGCTACGCATTTTTTCTATAAAAAAGGTACCCTTCTTGCAAGTCCCTTAGAGTAAAGGTTTTCGAGATAATTGAAGAAAAGTGTTTGTTAAACGCATATTTGAGAAAAATTTAATTTTAATTATAATAATAAATTATTGATTCGTTTATAATATTGTAACAGATGTCATCAAAATGGGGTACAATATTTACATAGAAGACAGTTTCAAATTTTACCCTACCCTATCCTAACCTCACCTAACTTCTTTGATATGCATATTGAGACGCAGACATTTTTTTTTAAATTAATTTGAAGAGTACTACCATCCGTTGAAATATTTTACCCCATATCGAGGACACCCTGTATATTTCTTTAATTTTCTTTTTGTTTTAAACCTTTCTTTACCCTTCATAAAAAAACCAAAGAACTAAATTAGTTTAAAATTAAACACACTTCGACATTTATCCAATAGATTTAACTGACAGGTTAAAATAAAATAATTTATATACCTGGTGGGCCACATAAAACCGGACAATTTTTTTTTCATTATAACTTTTGAACTATACCATCGATTTTAATGGGACAAACTGCACTTGGCAGATAATTAATCAGCATTTTGAATAAATAAATCTTTCTGTCCGTCATTTCAAAATCCAAGATGGACGAAATAAAATTGTACCCTTCAAAGATGCTCGTTTATTCTTGTGTTGCGACCATGTCTTCATAATTTTTTTAAATCACTAAAAAAGCAGCGTTCTTGCCACGGACAACTAGGTATGAATCAGCAAAATCGGGTCGGTGGTTCTAAACAAAAATATTTTTGTTTTAACCATTGTTTTGAATATTATACTATTGCCTTGTCAATCATGTCTGCATTTATTTCCTTATAAATTCGTTACTACTGAACCGTTTTTGATGAAATAAACAGAATTAATCGCTTTTTTAAGATCATGATCAAAAATTATTAACATCTTAAAATTTAAGATGGTGGACAGAATCATAATTGGCACTTCAAATTGGCGTGTTTAGTATTATTTTCTGAAAATATTTTACTTCTTTTTTTAATTTATAGAAAAGCACTACTTTTCCCCTATACAACAAGCTATAAATTAGTAAAATCGGTTTGGTAATTCTCCAAAAATTGTTTTAGCCATTGTTTTACAGATTATACGATTGCATTACCAATCCTGTCTGCATTTATTTCTTTATAAACTCATTATTACTTAACCGATCTTAGTGAAATAAAAAAAATCATGGCGGGAATTGATTGTTCTTTAAAGTTTATAATCGAAATTTGCCGTCATCTTAGAAGTTAGGACAGTGGCGTATATACGGAAGGGGCCTGGGGGGCCCGGGCCCCCCCCGAACCTAAGATTTTTTTGGGTATTTTCCACATATTTCATGAATACAAACATAAAATATCATAAAATACAGCCTCATGAGGTCTCGGCCCCCCCCCAAAACTATCTCGGGCCCACCCCGAAACTTTTTTCTATATACGCCACTGAGTTAGAATTTCGGAAATAATCATATTTGACCCTTGAAAGAGGTAGGTCTATTCTTATTTTCAAAAAATGTTTTAGTTTTTTTTTAAATTTATAGAAAAGCACTTAATTAATTTTTATCTCTTTATACAGGAGAAAAGTAATGTTTTTCTATAAATTAAAAAAAAAACTAAAACATTTTCGGAAAATAAGAATAAGCACGCCATTTTGAAGAATCAAGTATGATTCTGTCCGACTTCTTATATTCTAAGATGGCGGCAAATTTCGATTATAATCTTTAAAGAGCAATCAATTCTTAACATCATTTTTGTTATTTTACTAAAATTAGTTTAGTAATAACGAATTTATAAGGAAATTAAAGCAGACAAGAATGGCAATACAAGGGTACAATCTGTAAAACAATGGCTGAAACAAAAATAGATTTTTTTAGAACCACCACTCTGATTTTACTAACTTGCACCTCGTTGTGTGAGGGAAAAGTAGTGCTTTTCTATGAATTAAAACGCCATTTTGAAAAATCAAATATGATTCTGTCCGTCATCTTAAATTTTAAGATGGTGATGAACTTTGACCATGATATTTAAAAAGGAATTAATTCTCACTCATGTTTTTTATTTCATTAAAATCGGTTCTGTAGTAATGAATTTATAAATAAGAATAAATGCAGACATGAATGGCACGGCCATCGAATAATATGCAAAACAATGGTTGAAACAAATATATTTTTTTTAAAACCACTATACCGATTTTGGTAATTCGTAGCTTGTTGTGAGAATAAACGAGCATTTTTGAAGGGTACATTCTAATTTCGACCACCATCTTGGATTATGAGATGGTGAACAAAAAAATACATTTACTCAAAACTCTGATTAATTTTCTACCAAGTGCAGTTTGTCCCATTAAAATCGATTGTATAGTTCAAAAGTTATAATGAAAATAATTTGTCCGGTTTTTTTTGGCCCACCCATCCAGGAATGTGCTGTCAACCGCAAGTTCGGTGATTTTTTGATTTGAACAAATTGTATTTTGAAATTTTTTTGCTGCTTATTAGGGACCTATGCATATTCCACTTTTCTTTTATCTTTTATTTAAGGCATGCGCAGTTACCTGGTTTGAACCTTATCTTTTACTAAAGGATAGTGTTTGACCTTGCAAAAAAACGCAGGCTAGTATTTCAAGGGCTGCCAATGTGGGGTAATCCGCAGATTTAATTTTATGCCAATTAAAGAAAATTATTTTTTATAAAAACTGGTTGGTATGTGTTGTTTGGCAACAGTGTTTACCAACTAACCAAAAGTCATGAATGTTCTGTGAAGTGCGTAAAAAAATAAGAAGAAGTACACAGACCTAATCTTATATTTTCCTGGCGGTTGTTTACTGGTATTTTGATACCCTTTCAGGTTTTCCCTAGTTATTTTCGGAACTTTTTAATTAATTTTGCCTACAGAGCACAAAACAAGCTTTTGACAGATAAATAAAGTACAAAGGAAAAAAAAAATATTGTGTCTACAAAAGGTCCAAATTGGGCGTGACATCTGTCATTTAATGTCGCATTTGTAAAGGATAAATTTAGCTAAAGGAAGGCGTGCAAAAGGTCCCTATTGTATATTTAAGATATTAGCTTCACAGTACCGATTTATCCATTAGAGAAGAAAGGGAGCTACTAGAACTGCTTGCTGATTCAGCGGTGCCCTGTAGCCAACTTTATGATTTTTAAAAAAATTTATCTGTTTTATTTTTATTTTATTTTATTTTATTTTTTATTTACCATATCATTACGGGCGAACCCAATTACAATGACAGGAATAAATGAGAGTTACATAAATATACAATAAAAGTAGCATACAAGTAAAGGTAGTCTTAAGCATTAATTAGATGTACAAAAATAGGTTGGACTTTTAGGCATTATTTTGCAAATGCGTATTTCTAAGCTGCTTTAAATTGGTATTAAATATATCGATAGCTGGAGTATTGTTACAAATGTCGCACATTGTATAAAGCGGTGAATACTTTAAAACATTTAGTCTTGGCGTTGGCAGATAGAAGGTTGATAGTTGCCTTGATCCCTGGCGCGGGATTATGAAGTTTAGTTGGGCTAATAAGTCTGCACAGTCTATTTGATTGTTTAAAATTTTATGTAAGGTTGCCTGAGATGCGTACTGTCTTCTGCTGTTTAGAGATGGAATATCGAATCTGGCGAGAAGGTGGTTTTGAGGGATTCCTTGAGCGGGATAGGTTCCATCTACTTTAAAGGATAAAAATTTTAAGAAACGCCTTTGAATTCTCTCGAGGTCTTCTATTTGGTTAACTTGATGTGGATTCCAGACAATAGACGCATATTCGAGCTTTGATCTAATATAAGCAAAGTAAAGACTCTTGAGCGCTGAGATGTTAGTTAATTCTTTTGAGATGCGAACAATGAAACCGTACATTCTCGATGCAGCTGATGTAATGTCTTCAATATGAGAAGAGAATGATAGTTTCTTGTCAAAAATTACTCCTAGGTCGCGTATGGTTTCCGGCCTATCCAGGACTTGGCCATTTATAGCATAGTCATACGTTAGATATGTAGCTTTATTTGTATACGTCATTACTTTGCATTTAGCAATGTTAAGAGGTAGGCCGTTTTGAACGCACCAATTCTGGATTGCATTTAGATCGTTTTGAAGAGCTATACAGTCAGAGACGTCACCTATTACTCTGAATGTTTTAAAATCGTCAGCATATGAAAGGCTGGATGAACCGAGGCCCCTTCCCAAACCATCTATGAAGATGTCGAAAAAAAGAGGTCCCAGCACAGAGCCCTGTGGTACGCCGGAGCTGACAAGGTATTCGGCAGACCTAACACCATTTACATACACGTGTTGGCGTCTGTTACTTAAGCAAGATTTTATTAGGTTTAATAATGGTATGTTAAAACCGAAATTTTTTAAGGTTGTCAACCGGTGTCAAGTCTGTCGAACGCCTTAGAAAAATCTGTATATATGACGTCCAGCTGTTGACCTGCGTGAATAGTTTGAGAAATGGTTTGTGTTATAGACAGAAGATTGGTAACAGTAGAACGTCCTTTAATGAAGCCGTGTTGATTAGGTGATAAAACATTATTCACAGAGGGGTAGATAGACTTATGCAAGAGAAATTCAAAGGCTTTTAAAAAGTTGTTAATTATAGTTATAGGTCTGTAATTTTTAATATAAGATTTATTGTCAGATTTAAAAATGGGACACACCTTGCTGACCTTCCACGACGAGGGTATTCTCGACTCACTGAGGCATTTGTTATATAATTTACACAAGGGAACCGCGAGAATGGAGGCGCAATCTCGTATAATAAAGCTTGGTATGGAGTCTGTTTGATGTTTTGATTCCAAAGTTATGAATTTACACCATTTACACCTCTTAAACACCCTCAACGCCCTAATTTTTTCTGTACCAAATTTCATTAAAATTCAAGAGAAATGTGTCAAAAACTAATCACAAAATTTGAGAGACAGACAGACAGCCAGCCAGGATCTGTGAAGTTAAATAAAATCGACTAAGAGAAAGGAACTACGCACGACTTATTTAAAAGTAGATATTATTATTTAAATTTAGTTTTTCAAATATTTTATTGTACTTGGTAATAAAGGTTTAATACTTACTTCTACTGAAGCTTATTTGTCTACCATGATACGTTTGATTGTCCCAACTAATACTTTTTTTTTCCAGACTAGGTTTTATCTGGTCTGCGTTTACTATTTAATAAGTTGTATAACTTCTAATGTCATAACTTATAATCCTGCAGTTTTCGATTTAAAAGTTCTTTTTCCGATTTTTTTAGTTTTTGTTGGGTAAACTTAAATAAGTTAAAATATATACTTACTTACTTATATCTATTTGATAGAAGTGCCTGGGTAGTGACTCTCAACATACCTGAAATAAAAATAAAAATGTTGGTTAAAAAGTTGATATAGGTAATTTAATCAATTATCATATTTGTATATCAATTGGCGAATACCTTATATTTCTTTTTTAATTTTTATTACTCATCTCTTTCTTTGTTAAAAAGCTTATTTGCCTCAAATTCAATTTTGATACTTGATCGAAATAAATAATGAACTACATATTTGATTTAATATAGGGTGAAGGAACCGGTTAAGAGACACTTAACAGATTGACAAAATGGTTAGTTTATGCCAGAAAACAAATTCTGTGGGTGTAAATGCATTTTTTTTAAGTGTATAAAATGAAACGAAACAATAAAATCATTGCGGGCTAATATTATTTTTACCAGTTTAGAAACACCCTGGCAAGTCTCGAGACACTTCTGGACCGGTTTCGGGACACCTGATCGTAAAGCGGTACTTTTCAATAGCTGCCAGTGATATCAGTTAGATGTTCGAACTTAGTGATACCAGTAGTAGTAGTGGGGGTGAGCCGTAGGGGCGTCAAGTAGGCCAGAGTAGGCCTTTTTTGCCATATTACACGAACTTAAGTAACTGTAAATTTTCAGTCATCACTTCATCTTTGTCACTGAACTCAGTGGTCTCTGTCTCGTGTTTCTAGCTTTATTTTCACTGCACTATTTGACGAGATCTAGCCTGTCTTATTAATTTCATATTTTCTTTGGGGCCATCCAAAAAATATGTAACATATTTTTTGTAAATTTTTGACTCTCTCCCATTGTATTATTTTCTCTCAATTTTCTAGTCCCCCCTCCTAAAATTATGTAACACTTTAACAATGCCCCCTAAACTAACCACACAAAAATACGTTATTTTTAATCGGGTAAACGTGGTGGTGAACTGCCATCGCTATGTTTTTTTATCACGCGTATTTATACCAAAGTATCAATAGCGCAAACCATTTCCAGTACAAAATACAGTTTTTGCGAAATTAGAAACGCTCTTATTTTTAACAGCTTTGCGCTGTTTTTTTGTCGTCGTAAAAGAATAGGCGCACTAAAAAACTCACGAAATAAATTCCTAGAAAGAGATGTTAATGATTGCGCTGCGCATTCCATTTGCGTTAGACGTTTTGCGGTACATATATTTGCGCGGTAAAAATTTTTATTAGTGGAAAGGTAAAACACCCCTCCATCTATGTCATAATAAAATGTGGGGTAAGTGGTAGCTTCTATTATTATGTGGTCTCAAAAATGTTACGTACCAAAGTAATAATGGCGGGGATGAAACAATTCGCCGCGGCCGATTCGCCGCAGCCGATTCGCCGCGGGACAATTCGCCGCCGGCCGATTTGCCTCGGGCACAATTCGCCGCGAATTTTTTTGTGTTATGATATTATACCATTGGCAATTATTTAAATAGTTTTATTTTGCTTGACTTCATATAATATATTTGTTTATTTGTTTGATCATAACTTTTTCAAACTTTTATTTGGTGGTTAGTATAATACAATTCAACATTTTTTATTAGAAAAATAAATAAAATGGCGGGTTTTCCTATTTATGAACCGATTTGCATCAAACTCGGAACTTTGAGATCTTTCAGGTCGCTGATTATTATTTTTACCCTAATTTTAAAAAATCAAAATGGCGGTTCCACAATGGCGCACTTTCTTATTTATAAACCGATTTGCCTCAAACTTAAAACATTGCGGCGCTTAAGCTAACTTAATACAATTTTTTACTTAAATTTAAAAAAATTAAAATGGCAGTTCCACAATGGCGCACTTTCTTGTTTATAAACTGATTTGCCTCAAAATTGGGGGGGGGCTGATGCCTCTGGGGGGCAGAAGCCTTATAATGGCGAATTTTATACTCTTTAATTTTTTTATTCATGAAATATGTGAAAAATATCTAAAAAATCTTAGGCTTGGGGGGCCTAGGCCCGAGGAATCCGCCATTTTCAGGTTTTAAAATTTAAGTCAAAAATTGTATTGAGTTCGGTTTATTAATAAGAAAGTGCGCCATTGTGGATCCGACCTGAAACACCCCAAAGTTCAGAATTTGATGCATATCGGTTCATAAATGGGAAAATCCGCCATTTCGGATCCGCCATTTTGATTTTTTTTTAAATTTAAGTCAAAAATTGTATTGTTACTAAAGCGCCGCGATATTTCAAGTTTGAGGCAAATCGTTTTATAAATGAGAAAGTGCGCCATTGTGGAACCGCCATTTTGATTTTTTAAAAGTTTAAGTTAGAAATCATAATCAGGGACCTAAAACACCCCCAAAATTCCAAATTTAATGCATAATGGTTCATAAATGGGAAAATCCGCCATTTCGGATCCGCCATTTTGTTTCTTTTAAGTTTAAGTTAAAAATCATAATTAGCGACCTGAAACACCCCAAAGTTCCGAGTTTGATGCATATCAGTTCATAACTGGGAAAATCCGCCATTTTGGATCCGCCATTTTATTTATTTTTCTAATAAAAAAAATTGTTGAATTGTATACTAACCCCAAATATCTAGTTAGAAAACTTTCAAAAAAGTTATGATCAAACAAATAAACAAATATATTATATAAAGTCAAGCTAAATCAAACTGTTTAAACAATTGCCAATGATAAAAGCATAAAATAAAAAATCTCGCGGCGAATTGTCCCCGCGGCGAATCGGCCGGCGGCGAATTGTCCCGCGGCGAATCGGCCGCGGCGAATTGTCCCCTACCCAATAATGGCAGATACCGGTTTGGAGACGATGTGTCTAAAAATGGGTTTTACCTAGTTTTCTGGAACCAGTTTCCTAAACACCTAATTTCAGAGTTTAAAACAAAAATAAAATCCGATTTTTATGCAGAAAATCAATCTCTAGTCATAATCGACTCATAAAAAACTGAAATTGCGGTAAGAAAATAGTTTTTAAAATATTTACGTACTATTTCCCAATGCACTTACTTCCCACTCCTATATTTGTAGTTTTAAGTCACATGCTAAACGTCGTCCATCAATTTTTTTATTTTTATTTCTTGTCCCACAGCTGTAAAATTAATTTCAGTTAAGAAGAGATAT
The DNA here is from genome assembly GCA_963576565.1 of Aspidapion aeneum. Lineage (NCBI taxonomy): Eukaryota > Metazoa > Arthropoda > Insecta > Coleoptera > Brentidae > Aspidapion > Aspidapion aeneum. The sequence continues at coordinate 97,144,066 of OY755043.1, forward strand.
CATACGCACCGTTTCGTAAAGTTGGAAAGGGTGAATTATTAAAGGTTTTCTTATTTCCTTCTAAATTAGTTGAAAGTGTCTCTAAACCGGTACCATTTCGAGAACCGTTCGTTCACCTCATTAAAAAAAAAACATTTTAAATCAATTATTTGCACTTTTTTACCTATTTTTTTATCAGTGCGTTTTTTTGTGGAATCGTAGCTTTCGGATTTTATTCTGACATTTTCTACAGTATCGGCTTCGAAAAGTTGCATTCGAAAGTTTTATTTCTCTCTTTGACCATCTTTTTCTAAACAAAAGGTGCAGTAAAGTGTTGATGCGGAAAATCCAATGATGCGTAACATTTTGAACGACGCGGGTGATTGACCAGCGCTATATGGACGCTGCGAAATAGACCGAACTTTCTATAATTTCATCGTTTAAGCGATAAAGTGAATCTTTAACTTTAGTAATTCATTTAAAGAATCAGGGCACTATTAAGCCCTAATAATGTATTTGCCATATATTGTCCTACCAGAATAAAATGAGGCACAAAATAGGTAGCTTAAATTAGCGCTATTTTTCTCTGTCCAGTGGCGTGCTAGAATTTTTTAATTTATCATTATTATGTATTAATTTTATATTTTATTCCTCCTAAGCCTTTTTTTGCTGGAAAATTTCATACCTTATTTTTCATAAAACTAAATATTTTTTCAAAACTTTTGTACCTACCTATTTCATTAGGTAGGTGCGTAAGAATTAAGAAACTTAAAAGAATACTAATTGACTTTCTAAAATATGCAAACATTCAAAACCATTCGTTAAATCTTTAAAATTGGGACTCCACACAGTTTTATTAAAAAATTCAAGAAGAATAAATGATACGGCACTATTTCTTTTTGTGTGTATGAAACGTGCCTAGTCATCCCGTTTGAACCTAGCGATAACAATACAAGCCCAATAAAAGATGTGAATTGTGTATGGGCCGGATTCGTGTTGAGCCAGCGGCTACACTAGAAACCGAATAAAAGTGTGTGAATTATGAACGGGCTGGAGTCGATTTTGTTAAACGTACCAGACGAGCACCGTTTTTTCTTGTAAATTTTGTTCATTATAAATTTGCTAAACATGAAGACCACCCAGTAAGACCAAAGTGCTGTAAACAGAGTTAGATAGATTGAGTTGCGCCATCTCTTTCGCGTCTCATTTTATTCTGGCCGGACAGTATTTACTAATTTTAGCCTCAGATCTAAAGTGTTTTATTGTTATACTTAACTTATTACAATATTAAACCGAATAATACTTTTTTATTTGGTAAACTTATCACGTCCTTGTAATGCAACTATAGGTAAATTTAGTGGGAATAAGGACACTGTTGTTCTGGTAAATATACGTTTTAATCCATCGGTAACGTTTCGACAATGGTTTTTGTCTTCATCAGACCTTCAGACTAGATCGTACATTGGAACACTGATGAAGACAAAAACCATTGTCGAAACGTTACCGATGGATTAAAACGTATATTTACCAGAACAACAGTGTCCTTATTCCCACTAAATTTACCTATAGATACTTTTTTATATTAAAAATGACTCAACATTCAATTGTAACGAGTATCTTATTTTTTGAATCTCATTAGTAATAATACAAAATCGTGCAGGTATAATACATTTAAAACAATGTGGCAGCATAAGAACCGGCGGTTTGTTTACATAACAATACCATGTGTTTAGGGTTTCCATTGGCGGAGGTTTATATCTAAAATTGTAAATTATATTAAACAGATTTTAAAACAAACAAAACTAAAAATAGCATGTACTGAGGGGCCGATTCGCCGCGGGGTACAATTCGCAAATTGCCCGCGGGGACAATTTGCCGCGAGATGTTTTGTTTCATGATATTATGTCAAAATGGCGGACTTTCCCATTTATGAACCTATAGGCAAATTTCGGGTTGTTCAGGTCGCTGATTATGATTTTTAACTTAAATTTTAAAAAGATCAAAATGGCGGATCCACAATGACGCACTTTCTTATTTATGAACCGACTTGCCTCAAACTTGAAACATTGCGGCGCTTAAGGTAACTTAATATAAAACTTAAAATATAATAAAAAACCAAAAAATGGCGTCTCCAAAATGGCGGATTTTCCCATTTATGAACTCGGAACTTTATAGTCTTTTAGGTCGCTAATTATTATGTTTTACTTAAAGTAAAAAAAATCAAAATGGCGGATCCACAACGGCGCTCTTTATTATTTTCACACTGATTTGCCTCAAACTTGAAACATCGCGACGCTTAAGGTAACTTAATACAATTTTTGACTCAAATTTAAAAACAAGAAAATGGCGGATCGGAAATGGCGGATTTTCCCATTTATGAACGAATATACATCAAACTCGGAACTTTGGGGTCTTTTAGGCCGCTGATTATTAAGTTTACCTTAAACTAAAAAAAATCAAAATGGCGGATCCAAAATCGCGCTTATTTTCACACCGATTTAAAAATCATAATAAGCAACCGAAAACACCCCAAAGTTCCGAATTTGATGCATATCGGTTTATAAATAGAAAAATCCACTATTTTGAATCTGCCATTTTGTTTTGAGTAAAAATCTGTATTGAGTGACTTTAATGACAGCGAAGTTTCAAATTTGAGAAAATTCTGTTTGTTGGAAATGTTTGAAAGCCAATCTTCTTCATGTTCAATTTAGCACTATCCCTAAGAGTCATTTGCAGCCGTAATAGCCAAGTTTAGAAAAACATTTCCAAACTAGGAAGAACCTTTCATTTTGACATTTGTATTTGCGAGCTTGGCTTTACTTTTATCTTAATTCTTTTTACGGAATATCACTTTCGCGCATTTGTTATGATAATTTTGTTTCAAACTTTTCCGACAAACAGAATTTTCTCAAATTTGAAACTGAGTGGGTAGATGAGTGAGTGAGTTGCAATTTTGACGGTTTTTGAAATTTCGTAACTACTTTACAAATTTATGGAAGTCCATAAAACCTGGAGGGATTGTTAGCTCTATAAAGATCTACAAATGTGCAAAATTTGAGTTTCGTAGCTCAGTCCGAAGTAGTGTTTTAGATAGGTCAAATATGGGCTGAAATATTTCAGCCTACGACTTTGGGCAAGATTGCCGCGTTGTTTTGTTTAAAGGACACAATTATTATTAAATAATTTAATTTGGGAAAAGTAAAAATATTTTATATTATCTATCCTGGTAAAACTAGTAATATAGACTATTGCATTTTATTTTGAATCAAAATATTTAAAATTTTTAAGGAAAATACCGTTCATTTAACTATGCTTATTTTTTTAATTTATCACATGATGTAAATGTGGAAATTCAGGTTCTTTTCCCCCTGGGCCTCACTGTAAATTTTAAACTCCACCAACGAGAAAGCATGTTTCTTCTACTGGTTTAATGTTCGAAGTACGTGACACCTTATTTGATATCTGAAAATGAAAAGTCAAATTTGGATCTTTTAATCAATCAATCAATAAAATATCCAAACACCTAAAAGTTTTCGTCGACAAATCCATCGGCAAATGATTTTTTCTTTGTTTCTTCTTTTTATTTTGTTATTCAAGCAATTGATCATTTTGGGTCACGAGATTATTTTCAGGACTGGATGGCAAACAAAATATTGTTTACTGAGATTTTAATGCTTACCCCCATTGTTTATTTTTGGTAATTGATTTTTAAATTTAATTTTATGGTGCGGTGAGAAAATGGAGGTGATTAATTTAACTAAATTAAGCACTATGCATAATGGCCTAAATTTTTATATAAATCTGGCTTAAAATGCATTTGTTAACATTGTAAAAAAATGTTATGGATAAGCTCTGGCATATTTTTGTTAGGAATCAATCAATTTCCATCTTTTGAATGACCTAAACCAAAATTTTTCGTCTCACCACTAAAAGCACCCGTAACTTTGAAGATGGGATAATTCGCCACGGCCGATTCGTCGCGTGGACAATTTGCCCCGGGAATAATTCGTCGCAGGTCGATTTGCCGCCAGAATAACATATATGAAACAATGGTGAAAAGCACGCTGTTGTATGGAATAGAGACTTGTCGCGTAACAGAAAAATACAAAACAAACATGGAAAGTGTCGAAATGGATTCAATAAGAAGATCAATGAGAATATCTAGAACAGATCACATAAGAAATGATATCATAAAAGAAAGAATGGGAATCGAGGGAAGCATAACGGATGACATCACTAGAAGGCAACTGATATGGTACAGCCATGTACAACGGATGAACGACGAAAGATTACCAAAGCAGGTCCTAGAATGGCAACCAATAGGGCGCAGAAAAAGAGGGCGTCCTAAACTTAAATGGCAACAGTTAATCCAAAGATCAATGAGTCAAAAAAATCTGACAGAAGATGGTTGTCAGGATCGAAGGAGGTGGATAATAGGCGTCGGACAACGTAGAAAAACGTTCTAAACCGACTAAATAAAAAATATAAAAAATAGTTTATTTGTTTGATTATAACTTTGTTTGAAACTTTTCCAACTAGGTATTTGATGGTTACGATACAATTTAACATTATTCTTTATTAGAAAAAAATAAATAAAATGGCGGATTTAAAATGGCCACTTTTTTATTTATGAACCTATACAGGGTGTCCCAAATAAAAGCAACTACATGGGGATTTCGGAAACGGTAAGAGATACGAGTTTGTTTAAATGAGAAAAATATTGCGCTTTGCTAAGTATCAAAATTAAACATATCTACAGGGGTTTTTAAAATATCAAGCAAAAACTAAAAATTGTATTTTTTGAACAATTGACATATCGCCGCCATCTTGCAAACAAATTTAATGAAATTTGGTAGTTTTATATAAGCAACCACGGCCAATTGAATGACGTTAACAATTTTTTTTAGGCCTTCTAGTTTTTTTGAAACCATAGCCAACTTTGCTATTTCTTATGACCGCCATCTTGGATTTATACTTCAATAAATAGAGCATAAAAGGAGCTTTTCAACCGTGTTTAATAAGCCTATCTTTGGCTAACGGAAAATGTGAATTTATTTAAAAAACTGGTTTTCACTTGGTTGGCCGTGAAACAAAGGCCGTAGTTGCGTTTGTTGTCATACCTACGTAACTATTTGTCAAAACTTTGTTATTTATTTGAACCAAATAAATAGTTAGAAAAGTTGTTGAAACAAAAAATTTGATTATTTAAAAACCCATTGCATTTTATAAGTAAGATATCTTTTGAAAACAGCCGCCTTTACGTAAAAATAAATATATTTCTAGGAATCCCCAAATAACAAAAAAATTGGAAATTCATTCTTGTAACTCAGTAAATAATAAATTAAGCTAAGTAAAAAATTATTTCTCATTTGTATTAACTTAAAACTCAATTTTTTGAGTTAGCCTTATATTAAGTTAGGGTGGGGGGCAATCCCCTCTCACCACCTTAAAAGTGCTCTCTGAAAATATTTTCCTAATTATTTGCAAACTTTTAACTTGACGGAAAACAACTAAGTAATTGTTATTAAGGCTGACAAAAAGTTCTTTTTATCGATGTGTAACACGCCCCTCTTAAGTCAGTGGCGCACCCTTTATAGGCACAATGGAAGGGGAGGAAAAAAAAACTTTTTTTGTATTTTAGAAGGATAAAAGAAGTCGTGTAGGACTATAGAATTCAGGAAAATACAAAAAACTATGTTTTTTGCCACAAATTTCATTTATTTATATGCCTATAAAAAGTGCACCACTGACGTAAAGGAGGCGTGTAACACATAATTAGAGAGGAATTTTTCGCCAAATTAAAAGTATGCAAATAGTTAGGAAAATACTATCAGAGAGCACATTTCAGAAGGCGGGGAGGGGGGGAGTGCCCCCTCGCCAACTCTTTATATAAAACTAACTTGAAAAATTGAGTTTTAAGTTTTTACTAACCAGAAATCATTTTTTACTCACTTAATTTATAATTTACTGAGTTACAAAAATGAATGTTCAATTTTAAAATAATTTAAAGATTCCTAGAAACACATTTATTTTTTTTTGAGTCAAATGTTTTAGAAATAATTATTTAACTTATATCATATCTAATCTGGAAAAAAACAATATATTAACGATAAAAAATAAAAATACCACAAGAAAAAACAAAAATTTAGATTTTACCAACTTAACCATTTTTAGTACGCCTATGGCACCTGTACCTCTGCTTTTAGAAGGGTCTTATGTACATCGATAAAAAGAAAATTTAGTGTTTCCGCAAAATAATCTCTTTGGATGTTTTTGAGAAGTTGACAATTTTCCAGTTATTAGCAAAAAACTGTCAAAAAGCATGCTTAAGGGAGGAGAACAACCCCCCTGCCAGGGGTAGGGGAGTTCTTCCCTTTCGTAAAATGTTTGGGGAGAGTCTCATGTCTATCCATACCAATGGTGTTGCTTTTCTCGTTTAGTGCAGTCTATCTATCTATCTAGCATTCTTCTCTGTCTGTCGCCGTGTCCATCCATCTAGCTCCTGCATGTCTCTTTATATCGTTTGCGCATCTCATTTGGGGTCTTCCCCTACTTCTTTTATTTTCCCAAGGTCTCCAGTTTACAATACACTTGTTGCATCGATCGTCTTTCTGTCTGATATTATGACCGGCAAATTTCCATTTAGTTTTGCTACTTCTCCTCTGACATCCCTTACCTTTGTTTTATTTCTTTTCAATTCATTCCTTTTTCTATCTGTTAGCTTTACATGTAACATTTGTCTTTCCATTGATCTTTGGACTTTTGTTACCTTATCCATTTCTGATTTTGTAAGTATTCAGGTCTGGGATCCATAGGTGAGTCAGGAAGGACACATTGGTCATACACTTTCGTTTTGAGGTACTGAGGCATTTTTTATGTTTTAATATGTAGCTTAATTTACCGAATGCTGCCCATATCAATCTTACTCGTCTGTTGATTTCAGCTGTTTGTTTTTCCTTTTTAGTTTGGTAATTTGTCCCAGGTATATATATTCATCTACTTGTTCCATTTTCTCTTGGTTTATCCTAATCTGACTTTAGTTTTAGTGCAGTTCATACTCAAGCCTATATTTCTAGCTGCTGTATCCAGTTCCTCCAGCATTGTTATCAGTTCTTCTTTCTAATCTGTTATTAAGGCAATATCATCAGCATAAGTAGTTCAAGTATTGTCCGTTTCCTTTGATGCCTATTTCTACCCAATCTAAGTTTTTAAAAACATTTTCTAGGACCCGGTTAAATAGTTTAGAGGATATTGTGTCACCCCCTCTGACACCTCTTCTTATGCGGATTGGCTTGGTTCCTTCGTAGATTTTTATTGATATTTTTGCTTCGCTATATGTATATACTGGCTATTAAATCTGTGTATCTGTGATCTGTTCGGTTATTAATTAAAAATGCTTTTACTGCCCAGTGCTCAATGCTACAGAAAGCTTTTTCAAAGTCTATAAACGCAAGATATAGTGGAATGTTGTATTTGTTGGCTCGTACTATTAGGATTTTCCTGGTTAATAGGTTAAAAGGTGGGCAACTGTACTGAAACCTTTTCTGAAGCCTGCGTGTTCTTTTGATTGATATCCGTCAAATTTTGTTAGTCTATCTGCTAATATTGTTAAATGCAGTATGTCGCTCAAATTCAAACTATTTTTAGGTACGAACTTAAGTAAAATGTAAGTGCTCCAAAAATTATTGCGGCCACATTATTTTGGGTGGTCCAAAAAACTATTGTTTGGGGTCCAAAAAGCTACTTACTTATAATAAATTATTAATTATTACTAAGTATTTGAAATAAATTATCTTGAAATTTTTAGTTACAGATGAGAGTTTGTAAATTGCAGATTATGGGTGTGTACTGGATAAAAATATGTCCAATATATCCGCAGGCCGTCGCTTTAAACTCGATGAACCCCAAATTTGTTTTGCCGTTTTTAATTAAGAATTAATAGAGCTTCACCATACTTAAATTCGAACGAAATTGATCTTGATGTAATTAGTGCACACTACTTGGCTCTCTGCCGAGGGCACATTTTAACTATGTTTAAATAAATAAATAAATAAAATAATAAAGGTAAAAGTAGCTAGCTTTTAAAACAACATTCCAAAGATTTAGAGACGTAAATTAATAATTATTAAACATATTTGTCTTAAGGAGAAGGTGCTTTCTTAACCAAATATGTCCAGTTATAGGAGTTTAGAAGAATCCTATGAAAGATGTAACTAGTAGTCGCAGTGGCTCTCCCACTGCAATGCTTGACCTAAGTCTGGCAACAAGACTTGCACTTTATCAGGAAGACAGAGAGGAACCAGCGTCTCCAAAAAAGATATATATGGTTAAATCCTAAGGCATTTCAGAAGAAGTCAATAACTTCTCAGCCTTAAGGAAGATATTTTTATTTTAAAGGCGCAATACATCAGTGTGTGATTTGGCAAACTTATTTCTCAAACCACATGTTTAAATCTAAAGTTCGATACTTCGCGACTCGGTTCACGGTTTCCCGCATCTTGTCGGTATATGTACGTAGATCGTTACTTTGATATCCTGCCCAAGTATGCTTGCAAAGTGTTTCAATGTGGTTTGTGGTGGTTTGTCAAGTTTAGGTTGTGGCCGGCATATGCATCGGAAACAATTTGTTCATTTATTTATTGTTCATTCATTTATATTAAACTGAATGGTACTGATTAGAGACCCTGTATGTATGACATATTTTTACAAGAGAGAGACGCGACAAACCCATCCAAGTTACTGAAATTAACATTTTTTGGTTATGTTATTTTCTTGCCAAGTTCATTGGCGTTTCACTAAAATAATTTAAATTGTCAGCGGTGAGTGACATCAATCATCATGCAACATCAGGGCTATCAAAACGGACGGGCCACAATCCTCCACTTTGTTGACGTCATATCCGGGGCTGATTTTTTTTTTGATGGTCACGTTACGTTACAGCTGATTGTCATTAAAATATTGACGTTGGAATGACGGTTCATGAATATTTCATTTTTTTTTTAAATAAACCCGGTTTTGAGATTGTTTTTACTATATTCTTTTTGAACATTGTTTTTTTAATGTATAGTAATCCTTAATTTTTCAGAGCCGCTTCATTAGCTTACACAAAGATTAAGTTTAAAGCAGAAGCGAATGTGACAATCACAGATGACAAAGTCAAATACATGTCAAATATGGTTCATCTTGAAGATTCTAACCTTTTAATCATGTTGATTCCTTACAAAACTTTGGTGGAATATCGGGACGGTGTATGAGAATATTTCACTGAAATTTCGCGGAAATCTGTGGTGTCATTTTGAAAATATCATAAAAAAACGTCTGACCTCCCATAAGACCCAATGTAAAATTTAGCCCCCGGAGAAGAGCTGATTTTTTCAGGGTCGTGGCCTCTATTTTTGTGTTGGCCTTGGCAACATTTAAACAAACACTTTTGTCCGCACCCCCTGTATAGGTTTTGTTAAAAATTGTTTATTTTTATTTTCCCATGCTTATGAATTAACAAGGACAGAAGGTGCGTCTCTCTCTAAACATTGCTGGAGTAAAGAGGACCGATATTTTCATCCTTTGATTTTGACTTAAATAAATTTGAGTTTGATGAAGAGTTTGTCGCCTCTTTTATTTAATATATGTCATACACCCTGTATGTATGACATATATTAAATAAGCTAAGCTCTAGTAGAGTCCCTGTATGTTGACATATTTGGATATATTTATAAATCCACTCTAGTACTGATAAGAATAAATAGTGAGTTGTTGAATTCACAAAGACATAAGCAATAAGAAAGGCACTTTCGGAACGTTATCACGTACACGAACGACAAACCACGGTCGGCAAATACCGGGCCGTTGGATTCCGACTTCATAAATCAAGCAATCCCAAAGGATAAAGTTGATATTACGTACGTATATATCTTGAAGTTTATATTAAAAAAGGGGAAATTCCAACCCCCCCCCCAAACCCAAAATATATTTAATTTTAACACCCAGAATACATCTTCTGGTCACGTTCTAGGACACTTCGACGCCACCGCCTCACCGTATCCGATTCGCCGCCAGGCCAACTCGCAACCGACCCGATTAGCCGCCCGTCCAACATGCCGCCGAGACAACTCGCCGCATCGCGCCGCCATAGTTTTTGTATACAATTTTGTTTATTAAACGTTTATTTATGCTTTTGTTTAAAATATTGCACAGAGTTTTTTCAACTTCCGATAAGCTACATATTTTATATTTGACAGGTGTATAGAGTATTAACACAAAAAATGTAAGATGGCGATTCCAAATTGGCGAAGTTTTTATTAATAAAGCGGTTTTCTCAAATTTGAAACAATACGGTATTCAGGCTACGTAATACAACTTTTGACTTAAACCTAAAAAAAACAAAATGGCGCTTGGGTGTTTATTTATTTAGAACATAACATGTAAAAAAAACAATATAATTGCTGTTATTTAAGGTCGATAATTATGATTTTTAAATTAAACTTAAAACAAAAGGCAAAATAGCGGATCCAAAATGGCCGTCCTTTTCATTAAAAAAACGATATTTAATAAATTTTGGGCCTTAAAGGTTGTTGATTGTGATTTTTGAATTGAACCAAAAAAAATTAAAATAGGGGATCCAAAATGGCGACTTTTTCTATTTATTAACGAATACTTACTAAATTGGGAACCATGTCACTGTCACTGTCACAATTTTTAATTTAAACTTTGAAAAAATCAAAATGGCGGACTTTTTAATTTATGGACGACATTTAGTATTTTTGAAGTTCACGGTGTTTAAGGTCGGTTCGGTTCGGGTAATTATAATTTTTAAATAATTAAAATTTAGAAAAAATTTAAATTACTAATAATAAAATGGCGGATTTTTTCTTTATAACCCGATATGTATGAAATTGAGAATTTTGGGATGTGTAATGTTACTGCTTATTAGTTTTGAATTAAACTTGCAAAAAGTTTTTAACCAAAGCTTAGAAAAATCAAATTTGCGGATCCAAAATGGTAGACTTTTCCATTTAAAAATTAATATATGTCGACTCATAAATGAATTTAATTGATTCATGATGATCAAATTCAGCGATCTTACACATCGCCAATACCAAATTTAAACAAAAATTTAAAAAATATATTAAATTGAATTGTTACCGGAACTCTAACACCTGTCATAATTGCAAACTGAAACTCCGGCGGCCGGATGGGGCATCAACGAAGTAGCCAAAGTTGATGATAAATATAAGGCTGTAGTTCGGAAGTCACGTTAAGCGAATGGTCCCGTGTTAAGAGCGTAGATGATGTTAGCTCCCGCTAAATTTCGCGGTTGTTTATATATTTTTAAAACAACACAATTGTATGAAGGACGGAGCGCATTTCGCGCATTTGGACATGCGCACCAACAACCAGAGAGATCCTTTGTCAAGCGCCTCGAGAAATGGCGTGTTAATTTCGTTCTCCAATTATTTCAAATTTCTACACCTCAAAGTGCTCGATTTTGGTGTACTGAAGCATAGAACTAGAAACTTCAGCCCTTCAGCTACGTGGTGACATCATTAGATCCAAAGAGGGGCCCCCTTGGAAGTGGATAATTGGCTGCAACTGGTGAGTGCCTTTGTTTCTGATTGCCGTGGTGTGGCACCAATAATTAACCTATGGACGTTTGAGTATTTCGTAATTTCCTATCAATATATTTAAGTTTGTTCGCGCTTCATTTAATTAAAATATTTACAGTCCATTGCAGTTATCGTTTTCTTACTGCGGGCATAACATAAGTGGTCCTTCGAACCGGATTATTTTAAATAAAAACTCCATACGACGGTATTAATAATCAGCCATTATTTTCACGCCGAAAACAAGGCGGCCTTGAATTTTTCGCATCGTATTAAAACGAGAGAAAGGTGTCGGTGCAGTACCTGTTTTCGCGCACCGCGTGGTGTAAACAAAAACGAGAAGGAATCAAAACAAACAAAACAAACGTTCAGTGTGTTAGGTGTACCATATAATTTCGATATTTAAAACAATTTTCATCAATTGCGATAAATTAGTGCATATTTTCGACAATTCGTCATTTTTCTATTTCAGAAGCATTAATTTAGCGTTAATTGTATATTTACCGACATTTCTGTGATTAGATGTGTTCCATATCATTTCGATATTTAAAACAATTTTCATCAATTGCGATAAATTAGTGCATATTTTCGACAATTCGTCATTTTTCTATTTCAGAAGCATTAATTTAGCGTTAATTGTATATTTACCGACAATTTCGTCATTTCAAAGGTAAAATCATGTCTGTCAAAAAAGCCGTGCAAAAACACAAGGGTTTTTTATCTGCGATCACCGAGTGTTATGTGTTTTCGCAGACCGCGGCAAAGGATGAAAAAGCGAGAAACGAGTTTCAAGTGAGGTATTCCGATTTGGATGAAACCTTCGATAAATGCATGCTGGCACATAATGACTCATTATGTTGATAGACGACGCGGACGACGAGGAGTTTAAAACGCAGGATGCCATCCTTTCAGAAGCTCGTAAATATTTTTATGCGTGTAAGGGGGTTTACTCTAAAATATTTCCAGTTGAGGCCCCATCCTTTTCGGGATCATATGTTCGACAAAACGAATCTGAAACTCCAAAACTCAAAGAGTTAGGTATTCCCATATTTCGAGGTGATAAAAAAATATGGCCAAGCTTTTTCGATCTTTTTAATAACATTATAGATCAAAATCAAAGTCTAAGTAACGTTCGAAAACTTCAATATTTATTTTCATATCTCGAAGATGAGCCTTTAAAATTGATATCAGGGATTAGCTTATCTGATCAAAATTATAAAATTGCTTACGACAAATTAGTCAATAGATATCAAAACAAGCGAGACCTCGCAAATGATGCTTTAAGCTCAATTATGAACTCCACCTTAAAAAACGAGTCAGCTAAAGAATTGCGTAATTTAATTGACACCTTTTCTGAATCCCTAGAAATTTTAAAATCACTTAGCTTTGACGTTGACAGTTGGGACTTTATTATTTTTTTCATTTTGTTAGAAAAGTTGGATATTCCGACGCGTTCAAATTTCGAAATGAGTCACGCCAATACTAATAACGAAATTCCCACTTTTCAGTCACTTTTTCAATTTCTAGAAAAAAGATGTAAAGTTTTGGAATCACTTCCTCAATCAACAGCACCCAAAAAGGTGCCTATCTATCAAAAAACAAATTCTATGCAAAATCAGTCTGGGCAAAAGCCTACCTATCAAAATTCAAATTCTATGCGAAGTCAGTTTGGGCAAAAGCCTACCTATAAATCATCCAATTCGCCTTTTATAGGACTAGCTGGCACCTCAACTAATTCAAGTACGGGAATAAAATGTTTCCGGTGTAATCAAGGTCACGTGCTTTCGAAATGTCAAACTTTTCTTGATCTCTCACCTATCGATCGCCTATCTTTCGTCAAGCAGAAAAAATTATGTCTAGCGTGTTTTCGTCCCCTGCATGGGGTAGATACGTGCAAATCAAAATATTCATGCAGGACTTGCAATTGTAAAAGGCACCACACTTTAACTCATATCTTAGAAACTAATCAAGAGTCTGGAAGCCAAGATACTAGTCCTGTCATTCACACACCACCTGTCAATAATCTTCATGTGTCATTAAATACCTCAGGACCTTCAGGTACCTTTCTTTTATGCACCGCCATAATAGATGTTATGGACGGTTGCGGAAATTTTCAACCTGTAAGGGCACTGCTTGATTCTGGATCACAGACAGGATTCATCAGTGAAAAGTGTATTCAGCGTCTTAATCTTCCTAGGCATTTAATAGGTGGTAGACACTTTTTACTCATTGGGTGTCGACCGGTGAGATACCACCATGCCAGAAGTGAGTAGCGCTAAGTGGTATCACCACGTTCCGCTACTGCGCTGGCAGTCCGGTTCCAACAATGAGTAACAGATAGCATGATGGCGCCTCCAGGATCAAAATATTCCGGAGGTAAAATACCCGACCACTCGGATCTCCGGGCGTCAGGTGATCCTGGGGGTCCTTCATGCAAAGATATTAAAAGAAGACCAAAAACTCAACTCAGAATTGATTTTAGCAATATAAGAGGATTGAGTGCCAACATGAATTCAGTTCACCAACATCTTGAAGAACAAAGACCTGACATCCTTGTTCTCACCGAAACTAAAATCAGTTCTGCAACACCTATTGTGAACTATCTTTATCCCGGCTATGACCTACACCACCGATTTCGACATAATTTTGGGATTTGTGTGTACATTAAAAATGACCTTTCATGTCATCGAGAGGAGAAGCTAGAACCAGCGAACCTCGATATCATATGGCTGAAATTCACCTCAAAGTCATCGACCAAGTTCATTTGCTGCCTCTACCGACCGCCAAGTAACACCGAGTATCAAAACTTTTTTGCGACATTATCCGAAAACTGTGATAGTATACAGTCTAACTATCCACATGCGGAAATTGTTTTTTTTTAGGCGATTTCAACGTCCACAATATACCCTGGCTAAAACACCACAACAAAACAGATAATGAAGGCAGGGAAGCAGAAGCTTTTGCCATAAGTTGTGGTCTAACGCAGCTTGTCGATGAACCTACCCGTATCTCAGAAAGGGGTGAATTTGCAGCGCTTTTAGACTTGTTCCTAACTACAAATCCTGACTTGTACACAATTCAAGTAGATCCCCCACTTGGTTCATCCGATCATAAACTTATAAGAACAAAGTGCGAAATGTTCATACCGCCAAGCCAACAATCACTTCCTCGTAAAATGTGGCACTATAAATCGGCAAAATGGAATGACCTTAAACAGTTTTACCTGGGTTTTCCATGGCAAGAGGTTTGCTTTAAAACAGCTGATCCCACTATTTGCTGTAATGAAATAACAAAAGTAATCTTATCTGGAATGGATGCATATATCCCACATACAATAAAACGCAGAGCTAATGCAAAACCTTGGTTCAACAGCCAGTGTCACACGGCTGTACAGAAAAAACACAGAGCATATAACCTTTGGAAACGACAACAAACCGCTCAAAACCACACAGAATTTATAGAAGCCAGAAATAGTTGCAAAATTACTATTGACGCCGCCAAAGAAACATACAATCAAAGAATAAAAAACAAGTTGCTGAATTGTCCAAGTAGTTCTAGGTCCTTTTGGTCTCTTGCAAAAGCCGTTGGATCAAACTTCACCAAGCCATCCATACCACCACTTACAGATAAAAATACTCACTTAGCCACAACATCAGAGGAAAAAGCCAATATGCTGGCCAAAATCTTTTCCTCCAACTCAAACCTAACAGTGCCAAATGGAAAAACTCCACCGTTCATTGAAAGGGTTTCCCACAGTATGCCAGAGGTACCCTTTTGTCACAGAGAAATACGAAAATCCCTTAAAAAGTTGGATACAAACAAAGCAATGGGTCCAGATGGCATTCCCGCGATAGTACTCAAAAATTGTGCTAGCGAACTCACCCCAACTTTCGCAAAATTATTCAATTTATCTTATAGGCAAGGAGTATATCCATCGTCATGGAAGTCTGCCGCAGTACAACCCATTCCAAAGAAAGGAAAAAAGACAGATCCGTTAAACTATAGAACAATTGCTCTACTTCCGGTGATATCAAAAGTAATGGAAAGAGTTGTGAACAATCACCTAACCAAGTACTTGGAAAAATACAAAATTATCAACGACAAGCAATACGGATTTCGAAAATATAGGTCAACTGGCGATTTACTTACATACGTCACTCACTTATGGCAAAAAGCGATTGAGTTGCGAGGTGAAACAAGAACAATTGTCTTAGATATATCTAAAGCATTCGATAAAGTCTGGCATGAAAATCTGCTCAACAAGCTCAAAGCAACGGGATTGTCGCCGAGACTTTGCACTTGGTTTGAAAGTTACCTTAAAGATAGATCCATTTATGTTGCACTGGATGGCCGGAACTCCAACTCTTACCAAATAAATGCTGGTGTGCCACAGGGAGCAATCCTTTCGCCAACACTTTTTCTGATTTACATAAATGACCTCATAGATAAAACAGTAAATCCACTTTATTGCTTTGCAGATGATGGCAATGTAGTCTCCTCAGTCATACCACCCACTCAGTGTCTATCCGCACGTGAATTTCATCATCTTAGACTAACTCAAATATCGCAGATAAATAACGACCTGGAGATAATAGAGGACTGGGGCAACAAAAACCTTGTACAGTTCAACGCGCAGAAAACCCAAGCAGCCCTGTTTTCAAAAAAGACCAGCACCGGTGAGCCAAACATCATGCCATCTGGAAGTGCTGTCACATTGCAGAGCCAGTTGAACATCTTAGGAGTCACTGCAGAGACCAACATGTCTTGGCACAGTCACGTGGCAGATATAGCTAAAAGGGCGTCCCAAAAGCTTGGGGTGCTATTTCGTACAAGACATCTGTATACACCAAGCCAACTGCTGACACTCTACAAAGCCCATATTCTACCAACTATGGAGTACTGCTCACATATATGGAGTGCGGCACCCAAACATACCCCAACAAACAATTAAAGTTGTAACGACGAAACCCCAACTAGAAAGAATTTCTTAAAAGTAACCGCAACGTACTCCCGCTACGTCTCAGTATACCATACAGCGACGTTATAATTCCCTAAGTGGGGAACCAATTTCTGGTTATAACTACTTGGCCAAGTGTTTAAAGTCACTGTAGTAACAACTACACTACTACGTCGTAGCCAGGTATCTACTACGTCGTAGAGGCTGTTTTTTTTCCGTAATGGCATAAAAGTTGCGATGTAGTTGCAAATAATATAATCGTTTCTTTTTGGTAGAATTGTTACACAATATGGTGGACACAACAGTAAACAGACTCGCTTAGTTTTTTTGTTTGGTTATGGTTATAATATGAACTATGTTATCCAAAAGTGTGAGAATTTACGAGCAGAGGATCAAAATTCGAGTGCGACGCAAAGTTTTTTGTATAACATGCATTATATATATTGCAAAAAACCGGTGCGCCCGTAAAATTGAGCCGTTTTCTGATAGCTGATGGAATTTTTGTGTTGTGATTTTGGAGGTTATGTTTTCATAATCGACAGTTAACTCCAACAAATGGTGCTTAAGAAGAGCATTTTTGGTAAGCTTCAACTAATTTGTTTATAAAATAGTATGGCTCTTTAATATGAGCTCATAAAACGACAACAAAAATATTAAATTTTCTTTCTTACATAAAAACATGGCATCCCAAACTATATTCCCTGATAGTCGAAAAGGTTACTTAAAAGTAGTTGCGGCTTTAAAGTTGATCCAAAAAGTTATTTTGTCTACATTGTTACATCAGATGTTACTATGATGACACAAACTTTTGTGGTAAAAATTAAAGTTATAATGTAGTTGTCGGATACACTTGTTTGGGACTCCAATGAAGCTTAACTTTCTAGTGGTAATTAAGTAGGATATAAAAGTCAGGGCGACTACGAAATAACGACTAAAAAGAAAGTAAAACTTTAGCAACGTCCTATTGTGGTAGAGAAGACTATCAGAATCGACTATCAAGAAACAATCCTATGAAGTAGTTTAGAGGGTCGTTTTTACGAAACATCTACTATTTCCTGATACTAAATAGTAGTTAGAACTAAAAAGTAACAAATTTTGGTTGGGATCACCACATTTCTACTATAAGAAAGTAGCAAAGCCTTTAGAACATGTAGCCGCTACTATAAATGTTAGTTGGGACCTTAATGCTTTTGAACACCGTGCAAAAGCGAGCTATCAAGCTGATCAATGACCCCGCACTTACCCGTAGCTTGGATAGTCTCGAACATCGAAGAACTGTGGGCGATCTCTCTCTCTTCTACAGGTATTATCCGGAAAATGCTCTAAAGAGTTGGCACGTATGATCCCCCCGGGAGTAGCACCTACTAGGCGAAGACGTCAAACAGACGGTAACCATCAATTTACTGTCAAACTAGAGGCACCAAGAACCTCATTATATCAGAATTCATATCTCTGGAGAACAGCATCGCTGTGGAATAAACTCCCTGCGACAGTTTTCCCTGCAGGTTACAACCTAAACCGTTTCAAAACCAACACACATTAACATTTCCGCGCACTTGCCGCTTGTCGAGCGTGATAGGGATCTCCTTGCGAGTGCGCATACCCGTAAACAAAAAAAAAAGGCGAAGTTATACCACTGAAATATTCGGATTAAATCAGATGTCTTCTTTTACTTCCAAAGGGCTCGTTCAATGTCACATTAAGCCACAAGGACAAGTCACTCCTTTACTTAATTTCGAAGCAATTGTTGTTCCACAACTATGTTCCAATATGCCTACATTCACTTTGAACGATAATCAGTGGAAACACTTGGAAAACCTTAAACTTGCCGACCCATCTTATTTCAAATCTAGACCTGTGGACCTAGTTATTGGTTGCGAGCTATTCGCACAGATATTCAAGGAGTGCAGGGTTCTTGGACAAATAGGGCAACCTTCAGCCCTTGAAACTATCTTTGGTTGGGTCGTCATGGGAAAGGTTGACGAAGTAGGTAGTCTTACGGAACGAACCAGTTGTTTTTTAACGAGTCATTCACCTCCTTTAGAGGTCATTCTCCCTAGGTTTTGGGAAATCGAACATTTGCCTAAAAAACAAATCTTATCAAAGGAAGAAAAACAAGCAGAATCAATTTTTACTGCTAGTGTAGTACGGCGACCGAGCGGTAGATTTATGGTAGATCTTCCGTTTAAAGATAAAATAAACCCTGACCTAGGAAATACTTATCCGCAAGCTTATCGTAGATTTTTACTTCTAGAAAATAGATTAATCAAAAATCCTGATCTGTACACTGCCTATTCAAGTTTCATGCAAGACTATATCGATTCTAATCATATGAGTTTAGTTTTATCTAGTCAACCAAAGGTCGACGTATCGTGTTTTTTAGCACATCATTGCGTACTAAAGCCGGAAAGCTTAAGTACAAAATTAAGGGTAGTCTGGGATTGTTCGGCAGTCACCCCAAAAAATATTAGTCTCAATGACACATTGTTATCTGGACCGAAACTTCAAAAGGATATTGCTTCTTTACTCCTTACGTTTCGTCTTAATCCTATTGCCTACATTGCTGATATCAAACAGATGCTCCGTCAAGTCCTTATCAATCCTTATCACCGTCCTTATCAAAGGATATTGTGGAGGTTTTCTCCACATGACCCACTTTCAGTGTGGGAACTTTCTACTGTCACTTTTGGCATGACATGCTCACCTTTTCTAGCCATGCGTACCTTAAATGAGCTGGCAGAGAGATAAAAGGAACGTTTTCCTATGGCTAGTACTGTTCTAAAAACGTCAATCTATATCGACGATATCTTGGGAACTAGCCCTTCGCTTTCTGAAGCTCTCTCCCTTCAAACAGAACTCAATGATTTGTTGAAGTCGGGAGGATTTGAACTTAAAAAATGGGCAAGCAATTGTCCTAAGTTATTGGCAATCTTGCCAGAGTCCGATCGTCAAATGCCTCTCTCTTTCGACAAGGAGGAACCCCACTTTATCAAAGTTTTAGGACTTCAATGACATCCAAAAAACGACATTTTTTCTTATCAATGCCGAATGAAGGACAAACCCCCAACCAAACGTGCTATTTTATCTATCATAGGAACAATCTTCGATCCCTTAGGTTTTCTTTGTCCCTTGTTGCTACAAGCAAAATTTATTTTGCAACAGTTGTGGATATCGAAGAACCAGATTCTTCTATCATCGACTCTTGGAACAAACTTCGTTCTGAATTCCCGCTTCTTTCCAATTTTCAATTACCCCGACAAATCAAACTGTCAAAAACCAATACCGGTCAAATCATCGGCTTCTGTGACGCTTCAATTCGAGGCTACGCAGGCGTCGTATATTTTCGTGTAGAAGAGGAAAATAATATATGTGTTTCTCTCATATCTGCAAAATCTAGTGTCGCGCCTATAAAGTCACAAACTTTGGCTAGGCTAGAACTCCTAGGCGCATTTCTTTTAAGCGAATTAATTGACTTCGTTTTATCTAGCTATGAAGGAAAAATAACTTTTACAAATATCGTTACTTTCTGCGATTCGCAAGTCGTATTGCATTGGCTTTCATCCCCTCCTAATCGCTGGCAAACCTTTGTTGGAAATCGAGTCAGTAGAATCCAAGAAATCATTCCCTCAAACTCGTGGCGCTACATTCCTTCTGCTTTAAATGCAGCCGATATTGCGTCACGAGGGGCCACCCCTTCACAGCTCATGTCACATGACATGTGGTGGAACGCACCGTCGTTTTTGTGGTCTCCCGAAAACGAATGGCCCGATTTTCATAAATCAAAATGCCGATTGATTTCGGAGATATTAATCTGGAGGAAAAGCCAAAGGTCTGTTGCAATGCGATAATTGACGTTAACTTCTTAGATCAGCTTCTTATCAAATTATCATCTATATCAAAAATTCAACGTATCATTTGTTATGTCCTTTGAATAGTTAACCTTTTTCAAAACCATTCCTATCAAAAACCCACTAAGCCGCCGGACCAAAAAGTTATTTTTGAGAATGTTGTTTTTTCTACCACCGGTGAGATGCAAAGTGCGTTATACCTTCTTATCAAACGCGTTCAAGGTTCTTGTTTTTCTGAGCTTTTTTCCGCGTTATCTAAGGATAAACCAATACCGAAACCTTTCCGAAAACTTTCGCCTTTTCTTGATGAAAATAATATCATTAGAGTCGGTGGCAGATTACAAAAATCTGACCTTTTGTCTTATTCTGCAAAACACCCCGTCTTACTTTCGAGTAACCATCGTTTAACTACTCTTCTTATCGAGTCCGCTCATCGACAATACCTTCATCCTGGATTTAAAACATTACATAATCTGCTTTTACAGCAATTTTGGATATTATCTGCCAGACGGGCAATTCAAAGAACTATATCCAAGTGTTTGCAATGTTTTAGAATCAACCCTAAACCCTATAGACCGCCCATAATGAGTTCACTTCCCGCTCATCGAATCAATCAACTTAAACCTTTTTCGAGTGTAGCTATCGACTTTTGTGGACCTTTCTTTGTGATTCCTCATCGTTACCGTGGTTGTAAAGCTTTCAAATCGTATGTCTGTGTGTTTGTCTGTACGGCCACACATTGCGTGCATTTGGAATTAACCATGGAACTGTCCACCGAAGGGTTCGTAGGTGCATTCCATCGATTCATTTCCAGACGCGGAAGCGTGACGCAATGCTGGTCAGATCAGGGCAGTAATTTTATAGGGTTTCGTAACCAATTAATTGATTACGCAAGAAGTGCTGCCACCAGACTTTCTATTCGTTGGCATCTGGGACCTCCTCTCAGTCCACATTTCAATGGCCTGGTAGAAGCTGGCGTCAAAAAACTTTGTTCGAGTTGCCGGCGACCAGAAGTTGTCTATCATGGAAATGTCCACCCTTACCTGTCGCATAGAAGCCGTACTT
Source organism: Aspidapion aeneum (assembly GCA_963576565.1). NCBI lineage: Eukaryota > Metazoa > Arthropoda > Insecta > Coleoptera > Brentidae > Aspidapion > Aspidapion aeneum. The sequence continues at coordinate 97,165,515 of OY755043.1, forward strand.
AATAGTCGCCCTTTATCTCCTGCCTCTTCAGACCCACACGATCTTCAACCTCTTACCCCCGGGCATTTTTTGACCCTTGAACCCCTTAATTCAGAAATTCCGGAATCGGCTCTCGAGATGGCAACTAATCCAAAAACTACATAATGATTTTTGGAAACGGTATTCTATAGAGTATTTGCATACGCTACAACAGCGACACAAGTGGACTGATTCGTCCCCAAATATCAAATTAAATAATTTGGTTATCATAACAAGTGATCACATTCAATCACCTTTGAAATGGCCGGTCGGTCGGGTCATCGAACTGCATCCCGGCGGGGGTCAGGTGCGTGTTGCGACGGTACAAACGGTTACCGGTGTTTATAAGCGGCCAGTTGTAAAACTGTGCCTCTTGCCAAATTAAAAGTAATTTTAATTTTTCTACCTTTTACCGGGTATTACAATAGTTCTTCTTTATTTTTTTTTGAATTTTTGTTTGTTTTTTTGCCTTTTTCGGGATTTCGTTATCTCTAAATAAACTTACGATACTTATCTGTTTTCATTCATTTATATTTATCGGTCGATCATTTTTCTTATATCTATATCTGTCCGGTTGAGATTCTAAAATTGTGTGTTTTGGAGGGCAGTTATGTTAGCTCCCGCTAAATTTCGCGGTTGTTTATATATTTTTAAAACCACACAATTGTATGAAGGACAGAGCGCATTTCGCGCATTTGGACATGCGCACCAACAACCAGAGAGATCCTTTGTCAAGCGCCTCGAGAAATGGCGTGTTAATTTCGTTCTCCAACTATTTCAAATTTCTACACCTCAAAGTGCTCGATTTTGGTGTACTGAAGCATAGAACTAGAAACTTCAGCCCTTCAGCTACGTGGTGACATCATTAGATCCAAAGAGGGGCCCCCTTGGAAGTGGATAATTGCCTGCAGCTGGTGAGTGCCTTTGTTTCTGATTGCCGTTGTGTGCCACCAATAATTAACCTATGGACGTTTGAGTATTTCGTAATTTCCTATCAATATATTTATGTTTGTTCGCGCTTCATTTAATTAAAATATTTACAGTCCATTGCAGTTATCGTTTTTCTTACTGCGGGCATAACAGATGGCGCTAGCACGATAAAGACCCCAGTGCTCGACAAAGAAAGTCAGCAAAATTAAATCCTCCTTGAGAAAAGAAAATTGCCTGCCGTGGAGGTGCTTGGCGGGCCGGCCCGTCAGGTCTTCATGTAGTATAAATGTGAGAGTGAATGAGATGTGATTGTCCCGGGCACCAAGTGACTTCGCGTCAGATTATCTTGGTGTCCACTGAATTGAGTTGGCAAATTGTCTGCAATAATCAAACAGGCCAATAAGTAAAATCGAAAAAACGAAACGGCGGCGAATTGGGCCGGCGGCGGCGCCGAGGCGAATCCAATCGGGAAAGGCACGAGTTGACCCGGAAATTAGCCGCGCTAAGAAGGCAGTGGCAAATTTTCTCATTCGCCTGTTCACTATATAAAACGCGAAAAATTTCCCCTCCCAAATGAAATTTTTAGATCCGCCCCTGATATTATTTGATGTGATCTAACCTAGAACTCGACGAGCTTGCTAAAAAATACACATACGACATTTAAAATCTTATCGATATTTTAAAAATGGCGGCGCTAGCGTCCTAATTCTGTCTAAACCGGCTGGCCCAAAGAGTTTATTGAAATGGTTATTTTTAAATCGGATATATTGGAAAATTACGACTAAAAATAATCCAACATTAAACCCAAAAGAACTTTAGGAATTTAGTGAAAAGTTGAGGACTCTCCTTGTATATAGTAAGAAATCTTGGTTGTTATACCTTTTATGGTAAGTATAGGTACAGAGTGCAAGCGCATGAATATTAAGCAAAGCTATTATTGGAATCGTCTAGGTTTTTTTTTACTCAAAATAAGTTATTTGGTTCAAAAAAGGCCCAACTACCAAATTTTATGATGGTGTCGGTCTATCCGTCTGTCTGTCTGCCTGTCTGTGTGGGACACGATAACTCACTCAAACCGATGTTAACCGAATTCGGCACAAAAATTTTGCGGCACTCGTGGATAAGGCCAATAAATGTTGGTGCGTATAGTGCTTCAAAGGGATATTAGATAGGGTTAAAATATTTTAAAGAATCATAATTCGAGAACCAAAACAGCTAGTATAACGTGGTTTTCAAAATATTTTTCAAATGTCAAAGTTTTTACGGAGGGACAGTTTTTGAGATCTAAAGACTTTTTAAATCATCGTTATCTTTAACGCGGTTTTCAGATTTAGATTGAGAGAAATTATATTTTCACCAAAATTTGTCAGAGTCAAGGTTTACCAGTAACAAGTTTTATAAAAAGAAGATTTTTATTTTTATATTTCAAAAACGACAGCAGCTAGAATTTCAGTTTTTAACATTAACAAAAATATAATCTGATAGTGAGTTTCAACAGAATTAGGAAAAAGTTGTTTTTTTGTCAGCGTCGCATTATCTGTGACGTGGCGATGCCGATGCCCACAATGGTTTATCCCTATGGAAAAACTATGCATTTTCATATCAAGATTTCAAAAAAAATCGATTTTCGAAACTATGATTGTTTTTTTTTTCAGTTCTATTTTGAGTTTTGAAAAATTGGAAAGTAAAGTAAAATTTTGTATTTATTTTTAATTTTCTTCTCAATCTGCAACCCGTCCTTCATTTATCTCTTAAACAAAAACCGCTTTGTCAATTTTTCTTTTTCCTTTTTACGTTTAGTGCGTATATTTATTAGTGTTTTGTAAGCCTAAAAAGAAAGAAAAATTTTATCTATAATTTCAAAAAAAATTAAAATAACGGAAAAAACTATGTTATTTTTATGTATGCAAATTTCTGCAGACTAAAAGTTGTCTTTCCGCAGCCTCCCGCAATGAGATTTTTTTATGGTTATAATCCACAATGTCTTATCTTTATGACTGCATAGGATACAGCTGCCAATATCTGCCTATCTGTGAATCAGGTTCCTAAAATTGTTGCTTTGTTATTCAAATATACTAGAAATACACACAATTAACGGGTTTTAATTGCTGTGTTAATACGGATAAATTTATATATTTTGAAGTATTTATTTATTTCATTATTTATCAGTCAATTTATTAGTTTATTATCATTCATTATATTTACAAATTATATTGTTTTAGATGTAATGTACAAGGTGACCATATAAAAAGTTCCACTTGGAAAACTTTTTTGTAATTTGACAGAAAAGGATAAATCAAAAAGTTAATTACTTACGAAATAATGAATATTTTTATCACACCTTAAACGCAAGATGACCATTGCATCTTTATTTTAATAATACACCGTGCAAATTTTTAAAATTTTTAATAGATCATTTCTTTTTTATTCACCTTTGTCTTGAGAAAGCAATGTGTTGAACAAAGAATTAGCTATACTATTTTTTCTTGGCTAACACATTGCCCTTATGGCAAATTATTTTTTATTTTACTCAAGAACCGCTTAAGAATTCAGATATGATCTATTTCAAAATCTTAAAAAAACATACAGATTGTTCTTGTGCAAAAAAGGACCTCCAAGCCTGTGGAGTGTGATTAAGGAAAAAACTAAAAATGTGGCAAAAATGTATGTAGTTTCATGAGTTATTTAATGTTTGAATTATGTTTTTGTTTATGTGACAAGTAATAAAAAAGTTTACCCATGTGGAGCTTTATAAACGGTGACCCTGTACATTGGTGGGATATTTTTTAACATAAAGAGTTTTATTCTTGTGAGTTTGAGATATAAATTTGTGGATTACTTCCCAGTGTAAAAAATATATTGATTTGTTTACTTTTGACAACACTAAATAAATTTATTAAATATATAGGAATAAGTAGGCGACAAGAAATTGCCAGATTGCTTAAGGGGACAAACTTCGACCGAAAACTTACCATTTGACAACACTGATATCGCATTTTTTGGCCAAATCTTTGTTCTAATAGAAATAGAAAACGAGAAAGCGGAACGCGTCGAAATTTTGAGGGGTAGTCTTTTAAAGCATTTTTAACAAACGTATCTTAGCAGTTTTTTGCAAAATCATTTTATTCAAAAAATAAAAAAAGAGTTATGGCTAAAACACAACAAATATGGCATTTCAGTAGCCTAGTTGTGTTATAGAAAACTGTAGTGAAATTGTTTCGATTTTTGTATTTTTTGGAAATGTACAAAAGAAAATCAAAAATATAACAAGATACGTTTGAAGATTTTAAAAAAATCTTGCACATGAACAGAAATAATGTTTCAACTAGTTTTTTATAGAAGACATCTATTAGGATTTACAAAGGCGTGCTCAATTTTATATTTGCTGCAGGACACCAAATCAGACAAGAGCCATCAACCTTCTGACTGAAGCGCCACCCCCATATACCGGGGGCAAGTAAATTCAATTGAGAAAATTTAACTAAGATCACGTGACCCGAATTTTCACATTATTTTCAGATATTTTGAATAAATAAAATGTCGTTTAATATAAGTTAAATGATTATAAGAAGGTATTTAAAAACATACAATTTTTCTATTTACAAAACGTTTTTTAAGGGCTGGCCATAGCGTAACAAACAAAATCACGGGATTACGAACCAATTTATAAGATAGTTTTTGATAATTAGTATATTGCTCAGTTAACAGAAGCTTGTGCTTAACTTCGCTGAAAATAAAGCCCTTTTCATTTATTTATTTATTTATTGCATAGCAAGAGAAGATTTCACACGAGCGTGAGAATGTTACTTTCTGTCGAGTTATGGAGCTATTTTTTCCACGGACACTGTGAAAGTAGTTTGTAACACATCTGCGAAAAAATTTCTGCACACGGATGAAATTTAATGTTTTCTGAGGATGCAAATCGTGTAAAATCCACCATTTTTATATGTGGTCGCAGGAAATAGTAATTTACCTAACCAGTGCGGATGACGCACTAAACACATTCGTTAAGTATGTAGGTACAATATTTTTTCTACGAGGTTGTGGAAACAAAAGTAAAGTACTACAATAAAAACAACTCATTTATTATATTTAATTTACAATGATTGCCGAAAACTTTACTTCTTATCCTGTGCAGCATTTGTGGATCAGGAGATTTTCGTTTTCATCTTCTGGATCAATGATATCGGAAGGGCTTTAAATATATTTTGCTCTAGATGTATTTGGAGGCAGGCTCATAGGAACATTATGTGTTCCATCCTATTATGGCTAAGTCTTCTTCGGGATTATCAGTATTTTCTATCACAGTAGATAAACACTTTTTTCTATTTTTATTTATAAGATGAAATGTCATCCCCTGGTTTTTGACAAAAAAATAGGCTTTGTTATTTACTCTATTCCTTTATTTTTTTCTGTTGCTATTGGAAAACTAGCCGCCCACTTGTGTTTTTGGGCAAAAATTAACGTCAGTGTCAAACTCAAAATGTCTTGTTTTTTGTCATCCCTAAAATTTTAGTAAGGCCCACAATTTAGAAACCGAATAGGTGTCCCTAGGACTCTAATATGTAGTGCCACCTATTGACTGATATTTAAATATTTTGCCTTGTTGTCATTTGCGTAAAAAATTAGCTGAATCGAATTTGTCGCCTTAAGGAAGGGAGGGGCTAAATAATAATTTAACAAAAATTATAGTACTTTATGTTTGATTCCACAATGAAATTTAAGGGACTGCGAGGGCCTTGGGGCAGAGGAGCATTCAGTCCCCTCCTGTTAGTACGCCTATGTCATGCCACAATTGAGGGCGGAAGTAGTTTTTTTGAAAAAATAATCATCAATTAAACTAGCAACAATGGTACTAAGTTAGTAACCATTGCTAATAATATTGAGTAATTATTTACCTTTTTTTTTAAATATTACACAATTCGTACCCTACACTCTACAAGGGAGAGAAGAGGGGAATTAGCTAAAATAAATTGGTAAATATGTGTTAAATATATGTACAAAATTTCAAGTTTATGTGATAAATACTCTTAAAGATATTAACTTTTTTCCGAAATGTAACCGTTTTAAACCACTGTGATGCCGCCTTGAAGTTTAAGACTGATAGTAACCTAGTTTTTGTTAAATATCTCTAAAACGGTAATACGCAGGACAATTTTGTTTTTACTTTTGAGTAGCTAGTATATATTCCTTTCTCTCATGGTATTACTTAACAAATATGTCGACTTCTTTTTACATTTTAAAAATATGATTTTAACCAAAATTTACGTTTTTATTTTAAATTTTTGGATTATTTGGTTCTCCCCTTTCTTTTGCGTCAACCTATCATAATATGCTTGGATTTATATAGAATTTTAACATGGAACCGATTAAAAAATCCCGAAATTAGTAATATCGCCACATTAAATATATACGGGTTGTGACAAAAGTCCGAGTCCATCCAAATATTTTCTGAACTATTGAAGATAACTGAACCATATTTGGCGGTGAGAAATAACTACAAAAGATCTATTTTATGGAAGGGCGGGTGTGTTGCCCCTATATTAGAAGCGGCATAAGGGCGGTCAACTTAATTGTTTTCAATTGAAACCGCTATAACTCTATAGCACTTCGTTTTAAATGTCTTTAAAAAACTAACATTTTGACATAACTGTCGATTGTCTACGTCAAATCTGTCAAAAGCTATGGACTGCCAAACCTAATTTTTTTAGTTTTTTTTTCAAAATAAACAAGTTTGTTAATTTCAAACAAGAACCCTATTTAGTGATATACACGAAAAGACCTCGGACTGCTGATAGGTACTCTAACCGGACATAACCGGTTGAGGAGGCACATGACACGTATAAGAGTCGAGAATGACCCTACCTGCCCAGCCTGTGGACAGGAAGAAGAGACATCAAGACACCTCGTGGCAGAATGCGAGGCCTACGCAAGGATGAGACAACATGCACTCGGAGCGCCAACTCTGAGCGAGGAAGAACTGCACATGCTCAAATGGTCAGACTTACTGGACTTTGTAAAGAGAACAGGAAGGCCCAATGAGTTACCCAACCATCAAAAGGAAGTGCAGAGAGTGGGTTAAGGGACAGACTTGGGGCATGGCAAAAAGGGCCTACTCTGGCCTACTTGTCAGACCTGCGGGTCAACCCCCCCACTACTACACTACTACTAGTGATATCTTGTTTGAAAGGTCTTTGAAAAACCATCATTTTGGCTTAACTGCCCCTTGTCTATGTCAAACTTGTCAAAATCTATCGACTGTCTTATTATTTTACTATTTTTGACAAATTTCACGAGTTTTATCTAACAATGGCTTGATCCAACGGTCTTTCAAAAAACAAGTTGACGTAACTGTTACTTGTTTACGTCAAACATGTTTTCTACATTTTTGACTAACTTCAGTTTGAAGTGATTTAAGTTGAAATTATTTTTTTTATGGGACACAAGTCTGTCGGTAAATGCACTGTTGAAAAGTCGTTTAGTTTCTCTATAATATCTTGTTCGCCGTTAAAAAAAAATTATTATAACTTTACATTCATTTGATCTTGGCATTTTAAACAATTCAAACAGAAGTTTGTCAAAAAATTTAGAAAAAACGTTTGACGTAAACAAGTAACAGTTATTTTTTGTTTGAAACTCGTAGACAATGATTGTGTAGAAATAAAATTTCGGACTTCCATTGTCTTTATTTATTTTAAAAACACGACGTTTCGGTTAGTAGGTATCTCTAACCGTTATCAGGTGTAAACTAAACAATCTAGTCTTAAGGCTACTACTTATACTACTTGGTGTGCAGTCAGGTGTGACGGCCCGCCCCCTTTTTTAATCCTAAGACGCCTGTTTTCCTTAAGGAGTGGTTTCCATATGTTTGGTATGTCCGTGCTTGGTTGACTGAAAACTTCTTTATTCTGCATTATAAACGCAGCTTCAATAAACTTTCGTTTTCGCCAATGCGACTCCTTATGTAAAACTTTGGCTTCTGACCACTGAATCCTGTGATCATTTGACCATGCATGATCTGCTAAACCGGATTTTTCAATATCCCCGAATTGGGTACTTTTTAGATGTTCATTTACTCTAACCTGAAGAGGGCGTTTCGTTTCACCTACATATGATTTACCACACTCACACGGAATTTGGTAGATACATTCCTTATTATTTGAGGGATTTTCTGGTTTTGTTTTAGTTACAAAACTTCTTATCGTATTTCCCGAAGAAAATACTGTTTTTATATTATAGTGTTTAGCTATTCGTCTTATATTTTCTGAAATCCCTTGAACATATGGAATGTTAATAACACCTAACGGATTATTATTTTGAGAATTTGGTACATTTAGTTTGTTTTTAATTTTAAATATCGTTGAGTTTATTAATTTCTCGGAATCACCATTCTGTTGTAAGTCCTTTTTAATGTTTTTAATTTCTGTGGTTAATTCTTCATTATTACTACAAATATTTATGGCTCTTAAATACAAACTTCTTATAACTCCTTGTTTTGTAGCAACAGAATGATTAGACTTAAAATTTAGGTACTGTCCCGTGTGTGTAGGTTTCCTATATACAGTGGTTTGAATGTTTCTGTCTGATCGTTTGACAAGAACATCCAAAAAAGGTAAGGCCGAATCTTTTTCAATTTCCATGGTGCACTTGATTGTTGGTCGAATACCGTTTAAATGGTGTAGAAAATTCTGTAGTTCGTCTTCATTTTCCGGCCATATAATAAATGTGTCATGCATGTATCGTAGCCATAGTTTTGGTTTGACTCTTGCTGTGTTGATCGCATGGTCTTCGAACCACTCCATGTAGATGTTTGCTACCACTGGCGAAAGAGATGAACCCATTGGGAGTCCATCATTTTGCGCGTAAAACTTATCTTTCACTTGAAAGTAAGAGTTACGGAGACAGAGCTCCAAAAGATCTATCACCCCCTCCACCGATAGCGTTGTTCTCTCGTGAAGTGTATCATCAGTTTGTAATTTGTTTTTGATGATACTGAGTGACTCATTTATTGGCACGTTGGTGTAGAGACTTTCTACATCAAAACTTACAAATCTATCGCCGGGATCTAATTCGATACCTTTTAAAACCTCGACAAAATGTTCCGAGTTTTTGACAAAAGATTCGGACTTACCCTGTAGTGGTTGAATTATGTCCAACAAAAACCTCGACAAAGTGCTGGTCGGTGAGTCCCTGGAGCTGGTGATTGGTCGCAGTGGTATATCCTTCTTATGGATCTTTGGTAATCCATAAAAATGTGGTGCCTTACTGTGGTGTGGAGTCAGGCGGGATCTAACAGCGTCCGGGATATTTTCAGCATACTTCTTCAAAGTCCTGTAGATGCGTCCTTCTATGGTGGTGGTTGGATCTTTGGGTAGTTGCTTGTAGTCTCCTTTCTCCAGAACTTCTTGGATCTTTTTGTCGTAAGTCTCGACATCTATGATCACCGTCGCGTTTCCTTTGTCGGCCGGTAGAATCTTGATTGATTTGTCAGCCTGCAGGTTCTTGATTGCCCGTTGTTCTTGACTGGTGATGTTTGTCTTTTGTTGTTTCTTTCTTTCCAACGTTGTTCTTACTTTATGGCGATTATTTCTACAAGTAACAGTTACTTCAACTTATTTTTGATAGACCTTTTGACCAAAACTTGTGAAGTTTGGCCAAAATAGTAAAATAATAAGTATGATAGTCGATAGATTTTGATACGTTTGACATAGACAAGGGGCAGTTTCACCAAAATGTTGGTTTGTCAAAGACCTTTCAAACAACATATAACCAAATATTGTTTTTTTTTAACAACAAATTGGTTCACTTTGACAAAAATTTAAAAAATTAGTTTTGGCACTCCATAGCTTTTGACAGATTTGATGTAGACAATCGACTTAAGAGATGTATTTTATGGAAGGGCGGGTGTGTTGCCCCTACACTAGGGTAGAGTCCCTGTATGTTGACATACTTGGATATATCCAAATATGTCAACATACAGGGACTCTACACTAGGGGAAGGCATAGGGGCGGTCAACTTAAAATTTCTAAATTCAAACCTCTATCGAGTGCCACCTCGTTTTAGATGTCTTTGAAAAACTTTAACATAACTGTCGATTGTCTACGTCAAATCTGTCAAAAGCTATGGAGTGCCAAACCTAATTTTTTTAATTTTTGTCAAAGTTAACCAATTTGTGTAAACTTCTTTAGGCGCATTTTGCAGATTTTGTGGGTATTGAATTGGACTGAGCCGCCAGGCTCGGCTATGTAACGCTCAATTGAGTGAAGTCGGCTCGAGTCGACTAACTGTGAGAGGAACATTCAGCGAGTGAAATGATGATGCAAATGAAGGCCAGTATTATTAATTTCTCCTTGTTGAAGTTTACACTTCTTCCGTGTGGTCTTAAGCACACACAATTTTTTTATTTTTTTGTTTATTTACACAAAATATAATATAAATATAATTTTTTAAAAAGATTTTCTTTTTCGGAACATCGGGTGGTGGTTTATTCTACCCTTTTAAAGTCACTGTCTTCTAAAGCCTGGCTATGCAGTTTTCGTGATACGGTAACCCTATATATATGCTTATTCACCATAACGACGTAAAAGGTTGTATTTAAATTCTGTGAAAAAATGGCCGCCAACATTCCGTCATCCATATTGGAGATTGCGCAGTAGTCAATGCGCAATATAGTTATTTTTCTATGTTTATAGTGTAAAGCAGTGGTCACTGTTTGTCGTTTCGAGGGCAATTGATGGTGAAGAATACCATAGTTGCTCTACGCGTCCTTTCAAGCGGTTTATTGTGTCATCTGTCAAAATATGTGGATATTCATATGCGTGAGTATACGATGTGATAAACGTAGCAGGCGATAACTAAACAAGAAGAGATCGGACGAATCTTTTCCAGAAGTGTAACTTCTCGCGAACTTTGCGCTATTGGTCACGCTACTCAACGCCCATTAACATGCGGTTTTTTTCATGGTTTCCTAAATAATTTGGACACTTTACAAGTGGATATGACAAGACGCTTTGTACATTTTGTACGTACCAACCGCCGCGTTTTAAATACTACGAGAAACTGCTGAACCGACGTGTGTCTATACCGGGTTGGCCAAAAAAAACCGGAAATTTTTTTTTCATTATAATTTTTGAAGTATACAGTCGATTTTAATGTGACAAACTGCACTTGACAGAGAATTAACCATAGTTTTGAATAAATATATATTTTTGTCCGCCATCTCAAAATCCAAGATAGCGGACGAAATTAAGATGTACCCTTCAAAGATGCTCGTTTATTCTTGTGTCGCGATCATGTTCTAATTAGTTTTTTAAATTAGTGAAAAAGATACATTCTTGCCACGCACAACAAGGCACGAGTGAACAAAATCGGTTTAGTGGATCTCATGTCTGCATTTATTTCCTGATAAATTCATTACTACTAAACCATGGTCATAAACTAATTAAAAGACGCCTGATCCAAAAATGGCCCCTGTTACCGAAATCTCATACCAGATGGCTATACGCGACGGTGTAAATATTAATTGCTAATTGTCTCGCCTGAATGAGTCGGCGGTGTTGCCATACCAAAGACAATTATACCTATCTACTTTACAATTCTCCTACTTTCCCCAGATTGATTTTTCAATAGGTGGACAGTTAGTGAGTTCGCGTAGACAACCCGAAGCGCTTGGCAATTCTTCCGCTCTTTTGAATGTGGTGCATTAAAGAGAGAGAGCCTCTCGGGAGCCCCGGTGTGTTTGGTCGAACTCGATCATTATGAATAAGGTATTTAGAATTTGGTTGGTATACCGCGTAATTTAATCAAATATTATTCCTTTTCTAGCTACTGCCTATTTAATATGCTTAGGCGTTTACGTTTTCGACTTATACATATATAAATGTATATATACAGTATGTCCTCCTAAGTTGGAATCATATGGAAAACTTTTTTATTAATAATTTTAGAAAAAAAAGTTATTTTTCATAAAAAGTTCTGCATTATCTAAACCCTATAATACAGTCATCAAATATCAAATTTTTTTAATGGTATACGAGGTTTGTCAAAAAATATGAGTTTTGCTCAAGATTAAAGTACCTTTAAATTTGACAATATCGAAAAATGTTACTAAAAAAAGTTGATCAGAATTAAAAATTACGTTTAAAACTTCAGATTATTTTATTTTTTACTACTCTTTCTATTTTGAATGAATGATTTTTTGATTAGTTTTAGTTTTTCGATGTTTTCTAATAATTTTGAAATTAAAACGCGTAATAAGTGCATATTCATTTATTTTGCAAATTTAAAGGTACTTTACTCTTGAGTAAAACTCATATTTTTTGACAAACCTCGTATACCACTGAAAAAATTTAATATTTGATGACTGTATTCTAGGTTTTAGATAATGCAGGATTTTTTTTGAAGAATAACTTTTTTTCCTAAAATTAATAATAAAAAAGTTTTTCATATGATTCCAACTGAGGGGAGTATTATTTAATACATCCTGTATGTATATCAATATCGATCTTTTTGGGGGGTTTAGGTATTTCTAGGGGATATTGAAAAAAGTAAAAACCTCATTTTAATAGCCCTTTATAAGCTAAGTAGTCTACATTTTAAGAGGGGGTCTATAACTTTTTTATTAAAAAAAAACAATTGATTGTAAATTGCTATTTTATTTAAAAAAATATAAATAATCCAACTGTCAAATTAAATTTTATCTGTCACTTTTGGCTTTTAGTTTTTGAGATTGTATCCATATAGTTAGAATTTTTTCCATGGAATTTGCATGATTAATTTTATTAATAAAAAATATTTAAACCCAAAAGCAAATAAATACAAAAATGTAAAAAACTACAAATAAATGAAGGGGTCAGTCCATAAAGAAATACATTTTATCTAATCTCCATCGTCGTAGCTAGCCCAAGAATTCAGAATATAAAAAAAAATCATTGTAATATAATATATCCACAATGAACTAATTTTTTGGGGCAAGGTGGGGATATTTAACCCTACTAACTACTTCCCCCTTATTTAGGCCCTTAAGCTAGCCTAGTGTTTAAGCGAGGCTGTGGCCCATGTTTTATGTGATACACATATTAGGTATATTGTTTCTGTATTTTTTATTAGTAGAGAGTAGGACATTGCTGTAGCTAGGAGGCACGGGGGGCTTTCCCCCCTCTACTATAAAAATATCTATGAAAAAATAGATCTACGCCACGGCCCCCCTGAAAACTGAGGCTAGCTACGATGCTGATAGAGGCCTGATCTTGCGAGAGGCAATTCAGTCCAGCCACACATACTTAATAAATAATAGCAATTATTAATATGTGTTAAGGTCCCACAAACAAAATTTTATGCAGTTTATGTAAATTTTTTACATAACTAGAGATTACTTGCGCGCCGCAGGCAAAACAATTTGCATTTTTGATCCATGAATTCAGGCTAAGGACCTAATTTTAAACGAATACTACTAAAATAGGTATAATTTCAGTAATAATAAAGAAAGTTTTTTGCGCTGGGGGCAAAAAAAAACTGGGGGCATTTTTGTGGAAAAATTCTCACTTTTTACGAATCTTGGGAGGGGATAATTACCCCTATTATCCCCTTTCCTTGCATACGCGAATGGGCAGATGAAATTCAATTTATAAGTTGGATTGGCGGAATCAAAATCGAAGATTTTCTTCTTTACATTTTACAAATTTTAAAAATAAGTATAATTTTAGTTTTGAACAATCAATATTTAGTACTTTTTACTTTTTTTTTCTATTACAAAGCTTGGTTTTAACGACCGAAATTAAGCGGTCCGTTCAATGTCGTTATAACCGATATTTACTGTAGTAGCACTACATATTAAAGAGTTATTAAAATTTTGGAAATAATTTTGAGTATTTCTATTTATTTTTAAATAATTTTGCCATTTAATTATTACCCCTATTGTCATGTATAATTTCAAAAAATATCGATTTTGTTGTAATTTTTCAGGAAGTTATAATAAATTAATTTTTCAGGAAGTTATAATAAAATATAAAATGTGTGTGTGTGTGTGTGTGTGTGTGTGTGTGTGTGTGTGTGTGTGTGTGTGTGTGTGTGTGTGTGTGTGTAATATGGCCTTGATCGAGCCAACTGGCCAGCATTTCTCATTGTTTATTACAAGGGAGTAAAAAATATAAAATAAAGGCTATTAAGTTTGGCACCCTTTTTCTAAAAAACAAAGAGGTTTGATGCAAAATATAATAAGAAAAAAATCCTTAGTTTGATCTTTTCTAGCGCCTATTAGTTTGCTATTATTACACCCTGATATAAGGGCATCGAAGAATTAACTGTTATTTCTTCGATAATAAGGGCAAAAGAAAAAAAATATGCCATCTATGTATATTTTATATTTATTGTGTCATACCGGGTGGGCAAAAAACCGGACAAAATGTTTATCGTTATAGCTTTCCAACTATAGATTTTACCAAAGCAAGCAGTAGTTTGCAGGGAATTGATCGGACAATTGTGTAAAAGTATATTTTTGTCCACCATCTTAAAATCCCAGATGGCAGACAGAATCAAACTTGACCTTGAAAGAGGCTCGTTTATTCTTCTGTTACGGAAATTTTAGATATATATTTTTGTTTGTCGAAAAGCTCTATCTTTGCTACGCACAACGAGATATGAATCGTTTAAATCGGTTTAGGCCCCTAAAAATTAATTTTTGCTTTAACTATATTCTTTTACATACAGGTTAACGATTGATTGCTTTTAAAAGATCACAAACAAAATTTGCCGTCATTGTAAAATCCAAAATGGCGGACATAAAAACTTTACTTTTTAAAAAGGTTCGTTTATTTTTATATTCCGAAAATGTTTTGAATTTTTTTAGAAGTATAGAAAAATTTTACAGAATATACGATTGCCTTGCCATTTCTATGTGCATTTATTTCCTCATAAATTCATTACTAGTAAACCGACAATTAAATAAAAAGCATCATGGCAAAGATCAAGTTCATTAAAGATCCGTATTTAAATTTTCAGCCATCTCTAAATATAATATGGCTTACCAATTCGAATTTGACCCTCCATAAAGGGTAGTTTTTTCTTATGTTGAGAGAAATTTTTCGACCTTTTTTTGAATTTATTTAAAAGATCCTAGGTCCACCACGCACAAGTTAATCATAAAAAAATAAATCTTCGCAACATACAAAGAAGCGATCCTTCATAGAAGGACAAATTTGACTTTTGTTCAATTTTAATAGTTTTGATCAAAGAGCAATCGGGTATCACCATAATTCTTTTTTTTTTCATTGAAATCGATTCAGTGAGTTTATAACGAAATTATTGCAGACAGAAATTGAAATAACAGTTGCTATAACAATTCTAATTTAAAGAACCACTGAACCGATTCTAGAGATTTTATAGAATCCATTCAGTATTAATGGAAGAATGGATACAGAATTAAGGAATAATATTTCGGGAACCACTAAACCGTTTTAAAATTAATGTTTCGAGATCCACTAAACGGATTTTAATGATTCGTAACTAGTTGCATGAGGGTGGCGAAAACAGAGCGTTTTTAAGAGTTATCCGCAATACAACAATTAAAAAGCCTCTTTGAAACGGGCAAGATTGATTCTCTCAGCCATCTTAGAATTTATAATATCAAATCTTTCTGCTTGAAAGCCTAATCAATTGGTTAGTATAGTTATAACAAAAACATTTTGACCGGGATTTTTTGGTCCACCCGGCAGATATGAGTACCGGGTTAAATTACAGTTTTTTTTTGATTAGTTATACAGACACACCCTATAATACTCCAAAAACTTTTTCAAGACTAATTTTTAACTAGCTTTGGGTTAAATCGGGCAGGGTACACAAAACAGCGGCGCGCGGGCCTTTTGAAAAATTTGGATACGCAGTAAAAAATCACTAAAAGATGTTAAGTAGAACCGTTTATGATGGATCTCCATCAAACAACGGTTCTACTAGAACCAACAACTTCGTAACTTTCATTTCCGATAAATTTAGAAAATACTTTTTAGGGCTGATATAATAGGGTTTAGTTTACTTATTGTGTGCTAATTGGTTAGTCTAGGAAGGTATCTTATCCGTCATGGATCCATTTATTATTACTTAATAAATAAAATAAATTTATACTAAAATCACCTTGGATATTTATTAAAGATTCTATTATTTGATTCACCTCGTGGTTTTTTAGGACCGACGGGATTTTAAAAAGTTTGCATTTAATAAGGTAAATTACACCAAAATAAAAAAATTTGTAAATAAAAAAGTTGTAGGCCACCTTCATAAAGTCAGACTTTTCATAATTTTATTTATATTTACATAAGTTTTTATAAATTTCGACTACATCGAATTTGGCACACCCGGTAGTCCCTTTGCTACTCCGACACTGTTAATTTCTAGACAGAAAGAACACACAAAAAGAAAGGCGGGCGAACGGTTATTTGACCAAAGAGAACTAAATAGAATGTAAGAGAAAAAAAAGCGCAAAGGTATCAAATTAAACTTTTGTTTGTTAATTATTTTTATAAGAGGTATTTCATATGCAATATATTTTTCCTACGACCACACATGAAAATCATGGGTTTCACACCATTTTCATCCTCAGTTAAACGTTAGGTTTCACCCATGGGCAGAAATTTTTTGAAAAATACTTTTTGCACATGTGTTGCAAAGTATCTTTCCACACATGTGCGGAAAAGCAGTTTCATTTGATTTGTGCAAAATTGAAGAACCGTTTTTACAAAATTGAGTATAGCTCATCAGTGTTCGTAGGAAAGATAGCGTACACAACTCGATAGAAAGTAACTTTCTTACACTCGCCTGTTGTTTCACTCGGCTGGCGCCTCATTCTCAACATTCACGCTCGTGTGAAATTTGTCACTCTCTTCTCTTGTTCATATGTAATAGACTATTTCGTTTTTAACCTTACCATATGAATAATAAGGTTACTCGTTCCAGACCTTACTAACTAGAAACCACAAAAAGGGTCCACTTATTACAAAAAAAAAATGAAACTGCGCCTCCTTTCAAGGGTCAGTCCCAATCCTTTTCCGTTGTTTAGGGATAAAAACATAAAAGATAAAAGTGCCACTGTTTATCCCTGGGATGAACAGGGATAGATCAGGGATAAAAAATTAAAATCAGGGATGAAAAGTGACAGGTGAGGAATTACAAACCTGGTTTTTAGCGCATTTGATATTTTAGACAAGTCATTCTTATTTGATTAAACAATCGTTTATTAACACTATTTTTATACACCCCACGCTTTTACCTTAGTCTGTTAAAAGTCACGTTAGTGTACTTAAAATTTTTTAGTTTTTTATACAGCTGATGATTTCAGTTGAACCGTTTAACTTAAAAGTGTTTTACGTATTTTTGAATTTAATATTTGGCTAAATAAAAAGTTTAAAAAATTCAGACAAATAAATGTAAAAATAACTAAATGCAAAATTTTTAAGTAGTTATACTACTACAATGAAAAAAAAAATAATATATAAAACTAAAAAAAGTTATGAAATATTCTTGAAGATCAGTTTCTAGTTAGTTAGGTATCTATTTATTTATTTAATTTAATTTTGGATAATTTTGAAGTAACCAAGTGCTTATTTGTTTTTTAAAAGATTTTTTTTGACCTTTTGTTCAGTTCAGATGGTAGCAGGTTAAAGAGTTCTTTTCCAATGTATGTTTTTCTGTACATTTCTCGAGTTTTTTTGAACATTTTTCGTGTTTTTCTGACCATTTCCCCAGTTTTCCAGGATTTCCGAAAATTTTCCCAGTTTTTCCGAGCATTTCGCGAGGTTTTTCAAACATTTCTAAAGTTTTTTGAAAATTGTCCGAGGTTTTCTAAACATTTTCCGAAAATTTCCCGAGTTTTTTCTAACATTTCTCGAGTTTTTTGAAAATTTTCCAAGTTTATCCAAACATTTTCCGAGTTTTTCCTGACATTTCCGAAAATTTCTTGAGTTTTCCCAAAAAAATTCTGAGTTGTCCGAAAAATTTTAAAGTGTAAGGACTGTACATTTGCCTCTGGCCTTAACTCAGAAAATATATCTACTTTTTCTTACCTACATATCTATGCCCTACACTGGGCAAGACGCGTCCACCCCTACAGAAGGTTGCATGTATACTGAAAGGAGTGACTGAAAGATTTTTCCAAATGATTTTGAATTAAATAAAATATCGGCAACACTGCACTATGGAGTAATCACAGGGGCAAAAACGCTTCCTCTCTCTTTTTTCCTATGTAAATTATTGCATAAGAAAAAAAAGACAGAGCGAGCATTCGAATTCATGTGGTTACCTGCTATTACCAAACGAATAGCGACATCAGGGCCCTCACCGGTCGTCACCGGCTGATTTCAAAGGTCCTCAGTGCGTGAATTAAAGAGTATGCTATTGGCCTAATGAAAGCTGAGCGTCTATTATATTATTAGTTTATGCCATGGTCAAAGTTTATCGCCATCTTAAAATTTAAGATGGCGGACAGAATCATACTTGATTCTTCAAAATGGCATGTTTATTCTTATTTTCCGAAAATGTTTTAGCTTTTATTCAATTTATAGAAAAACACTACTTTTTCCTCACACAACGACGTACAAATTAGTAAAATCAGTGTGGTGGTTCTCGAAAAATCGATTTTTGTTTCAACCATTGTTTTACGGATTCAACGATTGCATTGCCAAAAATTTTAAAAATCGTGGTAAAAATTGATTGCTCTTTAAAAATTGTGATCAAAATTTTCCGCCATCTTTGAATTTAAGATGTCGGACAGAAACATACTTGATTCTTTAAAATAGCGTGTTTATTCTTATTTTGCGAAAATGTTTTAGTTCTTTTTTTAATTTATAGAAAAAGACTACTTTTCTCCGGCAAATTAATAAAATCGGTGTAGTGATTTTCACAAAATTTGATTTTGTTTTAACTATTGTTTTACAAATTATACGATTGCATTGCCAATCCTGTCTGCATTCATTTATTTATAAATTCATTATTACTGAACCGATTTTAGCGAAATAAAAAAGATCATAGTGTAAACTTTAAGGAAAAATCAGTTTGCCCCACGATGTTTTTTATTTCACTAAAATCGGGTAAGTAATAATGAGTTTATAAAGAACTGACTGCAGACAGGATGCGCAATGCAATCGAATAATTTGTAAAACAATGGTTAAAACAAAATCAGATTTTATGAGGACCAGCTAACCTGCTAAGCGGGAAAAAAGTGTGCTTTTCTATTTAAAAAAAAGTAAAACATTGTTAGAGAATAAGAATAAACAGGCCATTTTAAAGAATCAAGTATGATTCTGTCCGCCATCCTAAATTTTAAGATGGCGATAAACTTTGATCAAGATCTTTAAAAAGAAGTCAATTCTCACCAGGACTTTTTTTATTTCATTAAAATCGGTTCAGTAGTAATGAAGTTGTAAGAAAATAAGTGCAGACATGATTGACAAGTCAATCGTATAATATTCAAAACAATGGTTAAAACAAAATATATTTTTTTAAAACCATAGAACCGATTTTACAGATTTGTACCTTGTTGTGCGTGGCAAGAATGCAGCTTTTTTACTTATTTCAAAAAATAATTAAAACATGTTCGCAACATAAGAATAAACCAGCACCTTTGAAGAATACAATATAATTTCGTCCGCCATCTTGGATTTTCAGATGGCAGACCAAAAAATATATTTAGTTAATAATTTGATTAATTCTCTGCCCAGTTCAAAAGTTATAATGAAAAAAATATTCATTTTTTTTTTGGCCCATTCGGTATAGCTAAATGAGAACAGTCTTACGTTTGTGTTGATCCTCTAGAGAAAACTGGAAGAATTTCTTTTGGGTTTCCCGAATGCTTGATAATGATTTGTTTTATTAAATGGTTCAGAAATACTGACGGTTTAGTAGATCTGATTTTAATAAGGTAGCTAGCGATAATTACCAAATTTCACCTCACGGTCATCCAAGCCGCTTAGTTCGCATACTAAGTAGGTAATTGAGCTGACCACTTTATTTTCTTTTTTTATATGGAGACAATTCTTAACGTAAAGGCTAATATTTAGCTCTGTGTGGACATTTTTTGTACTACATGATTAAATTGCTATGGTTACTGAAAATATAGCGGTAAGAACTTATACAAAAAAAATGCTTTTGATGTAGAATGGGTCGTGCTTGTGTCAAACTGAAAATAATTTTCTTCCGTCTCTTCTCCATAGTTACTGCGTTTTACTAAAGTATACAACAGAATTGTCGTCTTTGTGTTCCGAGTTTCTCGGATTTTTGTCGCTCGATTGGGAGGGCGCTTTTGTTTGTACAAAAGCGCAATTTTCCAGCGCTTTGTTCCACGCGATGATTGTTTTCGTTGAATTTTGGGGGTTTGTCTATTGTTCAACCAGCAGCTCAAAAAAGAAACGTCGTTTTTTAGTTTTTCGTTTAATTGCTTGCCACGGCACCAACAGAGAAGGTAATTAAACTGACTTGACTAAATAAAGGATTTTTATTATATTTTATGCTACCATCCTGCATAAAATATTTCGAGCAGTTTCCAAATTGTTCCTTGCATGCGTTTATACCAGGGAATAAAAGCCATGGTATTGCGTAAATGTATCGTGATATGTTACGTAATTGTAAGACGGTGCATACCCACATAGCACAATCACGTGTTTAGGTAAAAAAAGCGTGAGAAAAAAAAACATTGATTTTAAAAGCTGTTGGAAAAAAACGTTTATTTCATATACGGAAACAAACTTAATTCATTAAAGTTATAAAAAATAAAGTTGCAAAAAACGGCGCTGTAATAACGCCATTATCAAATCAAAACAGCAAAACTTTACGATATTTTCAAGTGAATTCAAAGTAGACATTTATCAACGTCAAAATCACATTAGGTTCGCGCCTTTTCTACACGTATTTTAAAACGCGACTTGCATGGCTTTTTGTAGTAGGTTCGGTCTTAATCCAGTTGCGTTTTAGAACATGTTGTGGAGGACTTTTCAAGTGTGAATTTGACACATGAAAATAATGGGGGAAAAATACGTTATATGCACAGTACCAGAAACTTCAGCAAAGATTACATTTTTACAGCTTGATTCCTCCTTGTTTTTACCCAAGCACGACGAAAGGAAGGGTAACGTTTTTCGTTTGGTATATGTATGTTTGTATGTAAATATATATGTTTGTGTCACGCTGGAAGCTAAACGGATGAACCGATTTTGACAGAAAAGATGTCGCTGAATTTCTACTGATCCTGAAGGTGCTACAGGATATATTTTTTTAAACAGGAATCAACATTCCGGTCTTCAGACTCCGTTTTGTCACATGATGTAGGCTTTAAGGCATACAAATTATCTAAATTTCAGGCGATTTTAATGAAATTCCTTTGATCACACATTGCAAATGTCCTCTAATTTGCTGTAGTTACTTTGTAGTTTTCCTGCTCCCACCCATCTCTCCTCCTGTCATTCCCCCCACCCTATTCAAAAACCATATTCGCATAATTGTATTCAATATAGAGCGATTTCAAAAATTCTTTCTGCATACGCTTTCAGATCTTTTTTGCAACACCATTTTACTACTCCCCCCCCTGTCCGTCTCTCCACCCCACCCTCCTTATTAGTAATAGTTGTAGCTATAACTTTGAAAAATATAAAGCGATTTCAGAAGTTCTTTCTGCACAGACTTTAATACTTATTTTTCAACATCATTTTACTAGTTTCCTCCACCCTTTCTTCTCACCAACCTCCTTATTAGTAATAGTTGTAGCTATACTTTTCACAAATATAGAGCGATTTCAAAAATTATTTTTGCACACGCTTTAAGACTTTTTCCAACATAATTTTACTAGTTTCCCCCTGCCTCTCTCCTCTCCCACCTTTACTCAATGGAATGTAATACTGTTCGCATCCGTAGAAAGAATGGTAAATGCATAGTGCTTTTTATAATGTGGAATAAGAATTAAACCTAAAAGTTGAAAATATATTTTTTTTAAAACACTTAACTGCTAAATTTACTTTTAACTATTAGTCGCAGTTGGGTAAAAAATTACCCAATAACCTAATTCATGAAAATACAAAACTGTATAATTTCGTAAGTGCGCTTTGGGCATCAAAGCTAAAAGTTGAAGCATGTCGTACATTATAGGTATACCTATCAATTTTATACCTAACTGCGACTAGTAGTTACAAGTAAATTTAGCAGTAAGGTGTTTTTTTATTCAATTTTTTTTTTATTAAGTTATAAGGTACAAAAAAAATAATATTATACACTAAATAATTTTTTATAGAGATTTTTTACAAGGAAAATATATAAATAATAGGTAAAAAAGATAACACATAATAATCATATACTTTAAATAATTTTTTTTTTCACCTGTCTAGGGTTACGGTAGAAGAACACATCGATTTGAAAGGCGGAGAGAATGGATCTTGGTACGGTGATCATATCGTAGGTGGCAACCCTTTCTTTTAGGGATAGTATAAAAGACAGCTGTTGCCTTACAGTATCGCGTTGGCTTGTCAAAGGATAGAGGAGAAAAACTTTGGAAATCCTGGCCCTCTAAGTAGCAATTACCAAAAAGCCTAAGCAAAGCCTCAAAGCAATCGATAGAAATTCTCGAAGACGAAAAAAGTAAAGACAAAGGACTATGAATATAGCTACATGGAACGTACTCGTGTTTTGTTTTTGATTAGTCTTAGTCATAACCCACTGAAAAAAAAATCAATTTCAATAAAAAGGCCCTCTTCAAAGTAATTTTCTACACAAAACAATCTTATTTAACCTAATCTGTGCACGAAACACAGACACGAAAGAACAAAAGCGAAAAAGAAAAAAAACAAATAAAATTTTGAGGTTATGTTGAGATTTTCTGTTAAAAACATGATTAATAGAGGTAAATTCAAAATTTCGACCGCGCGCTTGCGCTCTTCGGACGCCCTGTAAAAAAACAACAAATATCAGCTGATGTCTGTCACTCGTCTTAGTCGTTGTCCTAAGAATTGAAAGTTGGCAACTCTTAAGACAAAGACTAATCAAAAACAAAAGCAAAAGCACTGTATGAACACTCCCATAAGAAACAGTGGTCTTAACTTTCTTATGACAAGACATATGACTAAACCAAGACAAAAGACTAGACAAAAGACGAGTATGAACGATCCATAACTATCTAACTAACTAACTATCTATCAAATCTTGTGAAGCGTTTTTGACACACTTCTTATTATCCGATTTGGATGAAATTTGGTACACACATAGTGGTCCCATGACAATACAACATTAAGAAAAAAATATCCTCCCACCCCTACCCCCACCCCTTCTATAGAAAAATGTGTTTTTGACACACTTCCCGTTATCCGATTTGGATAAAATTTGGTATACACATAGTGGTCCGATGATAATACAACAATAAGAAAAAATATCCTTCCACCCCTACCCCCACCCCCTTCCATAGAAAAATTTGTTTTTGACACACATGCCGTTATCCGATTTGGATGAAATTTGGTATACATATAGTGATCCGACGACAATACAGTATTAGGAAAAAAATGTAGTCCCACTCCTACCCCCACCCCCCTTTCATAGAAAAATGAATTTTTGACACACTTCCCATTATCTGATTTGGATGAAATTTGGTATTCACATAGTGGTCCGACGACAATACAAAATTTAAAAAAAAAAGATCCTCCCACCCCTCCCTCACCCCCTTTCATAGCAAATGCGTTTTTGACACCCTTCCCATTATCCGATTTGGATAAAATTTGGTATGCATATAGTGGTCCGATGACAATACAACATTGAAAAAAATATCCTACCACTCCTACCCCCACCCCATCAATAGAAAAATGCGTTTTTGACACACTTCCCATTATCCGATTTGGATGATATTTGGTATACATATAGTGGTCCGATGACAATAAAACAATAATGAAAAAATGTCCTCCCACCCCTACCCCCCACCCCCTTCCATAAAAAATGCGTTTTTGACACACTTCACTTCAAATGACTTATAAAATTTGGTATATGCATAAAGGTTCGATGGCAATACAGCCCAAACAAAAAATATATTTCTACCTCTACCTCCACCCCCCAATAGAAATATCAGTTTCCAAACAACTCACGATCAGCGATTTCATTATAATCTAGAATAAACTTTTCTGTTCTGTTATTGAACAAATATTTTCATTTAATAGAGTAGATAGCTGAGACTAAAAAGTAGAAAATAAATTGTTAAATTTTTTTTTTTAAGTCACAAGCTTTTATAAAATGCACTAAAAATTTAAAAATAATTTTCTAACATTCTAATATTATCATAATAATAAAAGCGATGGCCGCAAATCAAAGCATAATTTAATCTAAATTTGTGATCTAAACACTTAAAGAATATTCAACATAGCAGGTCATCAAAGATATGTTTGATGTGCCGCAATGTTATGCCATTGCCATACCTATGTCAGAAAAATGCTGGGGTATCTTGGGTCGGGTTGGGTGGGTTTGGTATCTATGCATTTTTCTGCTAGATTGATTCTTGCAAATAGTGATATTTCATTGATACGGATATCTTATCGTGCTAACATCGTCAAAATTTCCATCAGTCGGCCATCGCTTTTATTATTATGATAATATTAGAATGTTAGAAAATTATTCTTTAATTTTTAGTGCATTTTATAAAAGCTTGTGACTTTTTATTTTGTGTGAGGACACCGGATAAGTAGGTTTTGTTGAAATATGTATTAAAAATTATTTATTATTTCAACGGTAGCTACAGCGCCATCTGCGTGTTTATTAGGGCATTATTAATGTTCTTCTAACTTGTTAGTATTCTGTGGTATGTAAAGTCTAACAACAAACGTCGAATATATAAGAACACTTCAGCAAACCATTGTGTTTTTACTTAGTTTTCCACCATTTCCCGATCTGGAAACTCTTAAATAACAACAGGTTATGGGCCCAGGACATAACAGTTACGTGAGAAGTGCGGAAAATTCGGTGCAAACAGTTTAAAACACGTTTTTTTTAGCTTTCGAAGTGTTAGCGTATTTATCGGCCGAAACAACTCAAGATGGCGTCGAACTACATGTCGGGAGTTCCGAAGTTAACCGGGAGAGACAATTACGATGATTGGAATTTCGCGGTGGAGAATTTCCTCAATCTCGAGGGACTCGACTAGTGCTTAAGTGGTACCGAGGCAGATACCGCGCAGTAAGCAAAGGCGCGAGCAAAGTTAGTGCTTACGATCGATCCATCGCTATATGTGAATATCCGTGATGCAAAAGACGCGAAATCGATGTGAGACACACTTAAGAAAATGTACGCAGATACAGCTTTTTCGCGCAAAATCTATTTACTGCGTGCTTTGATATCTTTGCGACTCAATAATTGCGATGGGATGGAATCCTACGTTACTGAATTGGTTGAAACAGCCCAGAAATTGAAAAAGACAGGATTTGCCATCGATGACGAATGGGTGGGATCATTACTATTGGCTGGTCTACCAGAGAAGTTTTCGCCAATGATTATGGCTATTGAGCACAGTGGACAGATCACGACAGAGAGCATAAAAACAAAGTTGCTTGACATGCCACAAGAGAGCGGTAGTAGTTCTACTGGTGCAGCTTTTGCCACAAAATTAGGGAAAAAAGGTTTTGACAAGACCAAGAGGCCACTGAAAAAAGGTAATGACGATGAATCAAAGATGCAAAATGTGAAATGTTACCGATGTAACGGTTATGGCCATTACGTGAACAAATGTCCTTCAAAGGCTAATGAAAGCACAGATGACAGATCTAAGTAAGATGCCAAAAAGAAGGGCGTGAGTGCTCGAAGTGCAGTTTTCATTAATGGAGAGTTCAGTAACAATGATTGGTATATTGATTCAGGTGCGAGCCATCACGTGACCTCCAGAAAAGATTGGATTAAGGGTTTCCAAGAAACGAGGGATCCGAAAGAAATTAGGATTGCTGATCAAACCAAATTACAAGTTTTAGGAACAGGTAACATACAGTTACAGACATTAGTAGACGGGCAGAAACATGACATAATGATCAAATATGCATTATATGTTCCAGGCATTACAACAAACTTATTATCCATCGACAAATTATAAAAAACGGTAATCAAGTAGCGTTTGATAAAAACACTTGTAAAATCATAAATACCGATAACAAAGTTGTAGCGGCCGCTCGGTCTACTAGCAATGTTTCCAGGTTGATGTATTCACAGGAGAAAGACACTCTTAGTAAAAGCGAAAGTGGTAAACAGACATCAGCTGTTGCACATTTAGTGGTTTCAAATGAAGTTTGGCACAAAAGATTAGCTCATTTAAATTACCAAGATTTAAATGCTATAATAAACCATGATTCTGTAGAAGGTTTACACAGTGTGCAATAAGAAGTTTTGTATCACTTGTTGTAAAGGTAAACAAGCAAGACTACCTTTCAAAAATAAAGGTTCAAAAGCAAAAACGCCTCTAGAAGTGATTCACAGTGACCTTTGTGGTCCTATGGAAGAACAGTCCATTGGAGGATCAAAGTACTTTTTTTTATTTGAGGATGATTACTCTCGGTACACATATGTCTGTTTTCTAAAATCAAAAGATGAGACTTTGGGATATTTTAAAGACTTTAAAAAGGAGGTTGAATCTCAGAGAAGCCTTAAGATCAAGTGTTTATGTTCTGACAATGGAGGAGAATATTGTTCAGATGAGTTTGAACAATTTTTAAGGAAAGAGGGGATCATACAAATTTACCAACATTCATTCTTCTGACAGAACATTGGTTGACTGAAAGTGAGCTATGTTACACACCAGAATACAGCGTTGTCGCAAAATACTGCAAAGAGGGGGTTATGGAGGCACCATTATCCTTAGTAACAATAACTTTTTGTCGAACTTTGAAGCAACATGTTTTGATAAGTATGATAATTTAATAGTAAAAACGTTTATGAATTCTCGTTGGTCTATGTAAAGAAACTCAATATTTTTATTTTGTGTATATATAGACCGCCCTCATGTAGCATGTTTTTAGATAGCCTTGAAAATTTGTTGGAAAAATTTTCTCTGAATTCTAGCATTGTCCTTGGCGGCGACTTAAATATTAACTTTCATGACCAGGACTCAAGAGATACAAAATCACTTATAAGCTTATTAAATTCCTTTAATTTAAAAGTATTTGTCAACGAGACAACTAGAATTACGATTATTTCGTCAACTACAATAGATTATATTTGTAGTAACTTTGACTTTAACGAGTTAACGTGTACTGTCATGCCTTCAGGCCTTTCGGATCATTAAGCCTTGGTAGCAGAATTAAAATTAAGTAACATTCAACGAAAAAAGATCACTATTAAACGTAGAATTTATAGTAAACATAATTTTAAAAATTTTACAGACATAGCAAGTCACATTAATTGGAGTCAATGTCTGAAATTCAATGATCCTATGCAAGGCTTTCAATCAAAGATAGTACATATTTATAATAAAAGTTTTCCGCTTCGCAAAGTTAAACCAAAGACAAAGAAATGTTAGGTAACAAAAGGAATTAAAACTGCGGGGAAAAATTTAAGGTCTTCGCAGACAATTCGAAAATTTACCACCAGTGGAACATTTTTAAATTATTTTAATAAATATAGGTCAATCTACAAACGTGTAATAAAGGAAGCAAAAAGGAAATACTATGAATGTAGAATTAATAAAGCCGAAAATAAAATCGGAGAATATTGGCATATAATTAACGAAATTCGAGGTACAAACCCTCACCAGCTTAACACATTTTATACAACCGTTGCGGGAAAATTATCTGAAAATCTAAAACCAAATGTTGATCCTTTATACTACTTACCACCAGTAAACCATACGAAAAAGTTTAAATTTAAGCTTACCAGTAAGCAAGAAATCAAAAAAATATTAAAAAGCAAAATGCTTCCGGTATTGACCAAATCTCCATAAAAATCCTTAAAAATCTGCCAGATAGTGCTTTGGAACTACTGACATCATGTATAAATTGGTCATTGAGCATGGGTGTATTCCCTTTCTGTCTTAAATCCGCCAAAGTCGTACCAATTTTTAAGGGAGGGAACAACACAGATCCTGTAAACTACAGACCAATTTCTCTGTTGAGTACTCTCTCAAAGGTGATCGAAAAGATAGTGAAAGAACAGTTGCTTGCATACTTTAAGGAACATAATATTTTAAATCCTAACCAGTTTGGTTTTCAAAATTGCAGAGGAACAAATGATGCTATTTTTTCATTTTTAGAAAACCTTTTTTTAAGTCTTAATGATCAAGAGGTGGCTGCGGCAGTGTTTTGTGACTTTTCAAAGGCTTTTGATTGTGTAAGTCACGAAATACTGCTGGTGAAGCTTCAGCATTATGGTATTGATGGAGGTGAGCTTTGTTGGTTTACCTCTATGCTTGCTGACCGAGATCAGTTTGTTTCTGTGGGCGATGTTGAGTCAAGTAGGGCGAAAATTAGAAATGGTGTGCCTCAAGGTTCTGTTAATGGCCCGATCTTGTTTTTGGTGTATGTGAATGATCTGCTATCACTGCCTATTTCGGGAAAGCTAACAGCTTTTGCTGATGACACCAATGGCTTATGGACAGCAAGATCTCTTAATACATTAAAACCAGTCATAGGGAATGATCTGGTATAGCTTTTTGGGGCTATTCAACGCAGAAGTCATTACAGTCTGTATTGATCTTGCAGAAAAGAGCAGTCCGTTATTTGTGTAAAAAATATTCTCGCGAAACATATGGACCATTGTTAAAGAAAAGGGAATACTGACGGTACCTAGCATATTTATTTTGGAGTCGGTATGTTTAATTTTTAAAAAATTCTTTAATTATAATCAGGACAGGATTTACAATCTACGCCCTATTCCAAGGTCTGCTCTCACAAAAAATTCCATAATTTATGAGAGCATAAAGATCTTTAACCATCTGCCCCAGGACATACAAGAAAAAACTTAATATAAATCTTTCCGCAAATCAGTTAAAGAGTTTTTAGTCGCCAAGGCTTTCTACAGTTTAAGGGAATTTTATGAGGGTTAAATTGTTTATTTTTGAATGTTTTAAAACTATCATTGTTTTTACATTCAGTAACTTTTAATTTTATTTATTTTTGTGATTTTGCTGTTAATGTTGTCTTTGCGTCGGTATTTTAAATTTTGACTGAGTTTTATTTTATTTTATTTGAGAACACACAGTATAATAATTATTAATGCTTAGGTTTTGTCATCTTTTTAAACTTTCATTGTTTGCACGTTTAGTAACGTTAAATTTTATTTATTTTTATGTTTTTGCCTTTAATGTTGTCTTTGCGTTCGCATTTTAAATGTTGACTGAGTTTTAAAAAAAAAATTCATAGTATGATTATTGATTCTTAGGTTTTTAATTATCAGTGCTTTTGTGTAGAATCTCTTGTAAAGATTTCAAATATTTATTCATTTAATATAAATTATTTTATCCTAAGTTTGTCAATGTTAAAATTTTGAACTTAAACTTTAGCCTATTAAAATTTTAAGACTAGGTTGTGACAAATAAAGGTAGCTACTTTTAAGTACATTATAGAATTTGCTTTGTCAATGAAATGTATAACCATTCAGACACCTCAACAAACCGAAATGACAGAACGTATGAACCGTACAGTCATTGAAAAAGCCAGATGTTTACTTTTTGAGGCATATTTACTTAAAAAGTTTTGGGCTGAGGCGGTTAAGACTAGTATATATCTTAGCAACAGATGCATAGCAAAGGGCTTAGAGTATAAAACCCCTCATGAACTTCGGCATGAGAAAAAGCCAGACATAAGTCATGTCAGAATTCTTGGTCTCGAGGCCATGGTTCATGTCCCTTAAGTTAAGAGACACAAGTGGGATGAAAAGGTAAGTAAAATGATTTTGATTGGCTTTGGAGAAATGTAAAAGGATATAGGTTATATGATATGATCCTGTTGACAAGAAAATCATAACCAGCCGAGATGTCATTGTCAATGAAAAAGTGACAGAAATGACAGAGTTCAAAATTAGCGAGTGTGAGGCTGACAGCCCAGAACAAGAACGACAGAGAGACACAGATTCAGTGGGGGAATCTGAAGAGTAAAAATTTGTGAGCTTAGAGTCAGAACATGCAGAAGAATTTGAGATACCACGTCGCTCAGAGAGAATATAAATGCCAAATAAAAAATATGATGATTATGTGACATACATGTGTAAGAGTGAGAACAGTAAGAGATAGATAGATCTTGAAGACGTTCCAATGAGTGTGAATGAAGCTTTATCGAGACCAGATAAAGAGAGATGGAGACAAGCAATGAAGGAAGAGATGGAATCTTTCAAGAAAAATGAGACAGGGGACTTAGTTGACGTACCAAGTCATGGTACTGTTGTTGACAATAAGTGGGTATTTAAAATCAAAAAATGTGATGGTGGTTATGTTTATAGTGCGCGGTTGGTGGCAAAAGGTTTCAAATAAAAGTATGGTGTCGATTATGACGAAACCTTTTCACCTGTGGTACGACATAGTACCATAAGAATGCTTTTTGCCCTATCAGTGAAATTAGATTTAAAAGTGGTTCACTTTGATGTGAAAACAGCTTTTTTGAATGGATACCTAGAAGAAAATATTTTCATGGGGCAACCGGAAGGTTTTGAGGTTAGGAATGCTGAAAACAAGGTATGTAAATTGAAAAAGGCTGTTTACGGGCTCAAGCAGAGCAGTAGAGCTTGGAACAAAAGAGTAGATGAAGTTCTATTAGAGATCAATTACACAAAATCTAAATATGAGCCTTGTTCATACATTAAAAAAGAAAATGAGTCTTTAGTGTTTGGCAATGACGAGAAAGAAATGAGTTTCTTAAAAAATCATTTAAGCAGCTATTTTCAAATTAAAGATCTCGGGGAGGCTAGGCAGATTTTAGGTGTAAGAATTAGACAAGAAAAGGGCAAAATTAGATTAGATCAAGAGGGCTATACTGCCGTCCTTAGTAAGACCCACCTATCTACGTTTTCACTTATTTCGAGAAAAGCGAGTTTAAAGTTTAAATGCTTGCCAAAAGTACATAGTAATATACTTTTTTGTTTTTTAAAATAAAATACTTCCGAACAAAAATTTGGGTATTTTTCTTAAAAAACAGATGAAAGTAACCTATTTAAAACCATTTTCGGTCCTAACTCATTTTTGATTTTTTTGCAGATAGGTGGGTCTTACTAAGGACGGCAGTATATTGAGCAGGTTCTGAAGAGATTTGACATGACCAATTGTAAAGGTGTAGCGACACCTATCGAACCAAATTTAAACTTAGAACAGGGCTCAAGTAATGACTCTAATGGATCTCAGACTTGTGATAAGGAAATATCTTATAAAAAATTAATTGGTAGCCCAATGTACACTGCAGTCTTAACGCGCCCTGATATTGCTTATTCAGTGAGTTTTTTAAGCCAATATAACAGTTGTTACACAGAGTTACATTATAGGTATGCTAAAAGGCTGTTAAGATATTTGCAAAGTACAAAAGCTAAATGCTTAACTTTTTCAGAAAGTGGTTGCAACCTTGAGGGTTACTTAGACTCAGATTGGGGTGCAAATAAATTAGACAGAAAGTCATACACAGGGTTGGTATTTAAATTGGCAGGTGGGGGTCATTTCCAGGAAAAGTTTTAAGCAAAAGAGTACAGCTCTTAGCACTGAGGCAGAATATATGGCTATGAGTGTAGCGTCAAAAGAAGCCATATATCTCAAGAACCTATATGAGGAGCTGAATGAAGAGTTGGATCCTCTAGTGTTGTTTGTTGACAATCAGTCAGCACAAAAATTGGCAGCTAATCCAGTACTTTATTCTCTTTCTAAACATATAGACGTCAGGCACCATTTCATAAGAAAAACAGTAGCTAACAATATCATTAAATTGACATATTTGGCTTCATCTGACATGACAGCAGATATTTTGACAAAGAGTCTGCCAAGTGTCAACAGTCACAGTGATTTTTACCGTTACCTACAGTGTTTTTTATTTTATTTAAAAGTTAGCCTACTTTTGTTTGTTTTATTTATTTTACAGTAAAATAATTTTTAATAAGTGGGGGTGTTTAAATATGTATTAAATATTATTTATTATTTCAACGGTACCTACAGCGCCATCTGCGTGTTTATTTAGGTATTATTAATGTTCTTCTAACTTGTTAATATTCTGTGGTATGTAATGATAGTCTAACAAAAAACGTCGAATATATAAGAACACTTCAGCAAACCATTGTGTTTTTACTTAGTTTTCCACCATTTCCCGATCTGGAAACTCTTAAGTAACAACAGATTTGATCAAATATACAGATGATCACTTCTTTATTTTATCTACTACTACTATGTTGGTTTAGAACGTTTTTCTACGTTGTCCGACGCCTATTCTCCACCTCCTTCGATCCTGACAATCATCTTCTGTCAGATTCTTTTGACTCATTGATCTTTGGATTAACTGTTGCCATTCTAGTTTAGGACGTCCTCTTTTTCTGCGCCCTACTGGTTGCCAATCTAGGACCTGTTTTGGTAATCTTTCGTCGTTCGTCCGTTGTACATGGCCGTACCATATCAATTGCCTTTTAGTGATGTCATCCGTTATGCTTCCCTCGATTCCCATTCTTTCTTTTATGATCTCATTGATCTTCTTATTGCATCCATTTCGACACTTTCCATTTTTGTTTTGTATTTTTCAGTTACGCGACAAGTCTCTATTCCATACAACAGCGTGCTTTTTACCACTGTTTCATATATGTTAAATTTTACATTCTTTCTTATCTTTCTGCTCCATAAAATACTGTTAAGACATCCAATAACCTTTCTTGCTTTTACTAATCTTTTTTCCAATTCTTTACAGTCTGTTCCTGTCCTATCAAATGTGACACCCAAGTAAACATACTCATTGCATGGAGATATTGTTTGTCCATTGTCTAGTTCTAACTCACTGGATTCGTTTCCAATACATAAGTACTGTGTCTTGTCCACGTTCACTGTTAGTCCCCACTTTTGGTATCCTTTCGTTAACTTTCTCATCATATACTCCATGTCTTCTTTATCATTAGCTACAATTACTTGGTCGTCAGCAAACTGTAGTGTGTATATAGTAAATAGTTAAGTTGTATTCGCATGCCGTGCGATATATATTTTAAAAAGTGTTGGAGAGATACAACATCCCTGTCTTAAGCCTTTTGTTACCAGGAATTCTTTCGAAAGTCGATTTCCAATTTTAATTTTAGATTTTGACCCTTTGTATAGTTCTTTTATCGCTTTCATGTATGTATGATTGATATTAGTTTGTTCCAACACCGTCCATAACTTTTCTACTGGAACGGTATCATATTCTTTTTGTAGGTCCACAAAGGCAACATGAGTCTCTATATTTCTGGCGCTTCTTTTCTCAATTACTTGTTTAAGACAAAAAACATTATCACTACAAGATCTGCCTGCACGAAACCCACTTTGCTCTTCTTCTTCTTGTTCATGAAAATCATTCTCTATTAGATCTCTAAGAATCCTACCGTACAATCTACTTAGAGTGCTGGTGACTGAAATTCTTCTGTAATTGTTACAATCCAGTTTGTTTCCTTTTTTATATATTGAGGATATGAATGCAATTTTCCAATCATTAGGTACTGGATGTCCGTTTATGCATTGATTGAAAATATATGTGAGATTTTCGAGTAGTTTCTCTGATCCATATTTGAGCATTTCAGCATATATTCTCCCAGGTCTAGCTTTTCCGGATTTAAGCTTTTTTATACTATTCTTTATCATTTTTTTTTCGATGATTACTTCATCTCCATGTACTTCTATGTCTCTCCTCGGAGAGGCTGTTAGATATTCGGGTCTCGTCTCCTGCAGCAGTCCCTTGTAGTGTTCTGTCCATTGTTCTGGTTTGATGATCTGGATGTTTACTTTTTTTCTTGGGTTTTTTACTGTAGAAATGAATTTCCATACTTCAGAGCTCTGCCTACCTCCTACGTTTGTATTTATATCGTGGCATTTGCGCTCAAACATTTCATTTTTTTCTGTGCGTAACAAACTTCTTAGCTGTCTTCTGGTTTCCCTGTAAATTTCTAGGTCTCTTTGCTCTTTAGTACTGAGCCATTTCAAGTATGTGCGTTTTTTCTCTTTGACCATTTCCTGTCTTTTCTCCCTCCACCACATCTTCCTGTTATTTCTATTATCTTGGTATCCAACAGCTTCGTTGCTTGCTTCCTTCAAGCTTTTTATTATGTTTGTATATATCTTTTCAAATGAGTGATTTGGGTTAATGAATTTTTGATCTAATCGGTTCTGATACAATCTTTGAGTACTTTCGATTTCTAGACTTCTAAAGTTGTATTTTTGATTGTCTTCGATGCACTCTAGGTTTTCATTTTCTCTAATACTTTTGTCCTTATTTGTTTTTCTTAAAGGGAATAATATTTTTGCTTTTACCAGATGGTGGTCAGATCCACAGGTAACACCACGAAGTGCTCGCACATTATACCACTTTAAGTGCGAGTGTTGTCCACCTATAGCATAATCAATGATTGATTTAAGATTTCTTGTTGGCTGAATCCAGGTATATCGATGAATATCCGTATGTTTAAAAAAACCATTATTTATTTTTAGGTTGTGGGTTTCACACAATTGCATCAATCTTAAGCCATTATCATTTGTTACTTCCTCTCCAAATGGTCCTATCACTTTGTTCTGGGTTTGTCTTCCAGTTCGGCTATTAAAATCGCCAAGCATAATTATTTCTCTGGTATTACCGATTTTGGTGATAGTCTCATCCAGTTGGTCAAAGAACATTTGTTTTGTAGCTACTCTTTCGTCATCTGATGGTGCGTAGACTGCTTCATGTTCACTCGAAGTATGTTTTCACTAATGCAATCGTAGTCTGTAATTTTATTCTTTAGATTTTTCTTTATTAACAAGGATACCCCTCTGGCTGCTCTGCTTTCTTTTGGGACTCCAGTGAATATATGGCCAAATTGCCGACACTATTCGTACCTGTTCCTTTCTTTTTTGTCTTTGTGAGTGCAATAATATCGAGCTTACAATTCTGCACTTCAGTTGCAATAATGTCCAACTATTGATTCACTCCCTGTACGTTCCATGTAGCTATATTCATAGTCCTTTGTCTTTCCTTTTTTCATCTTCGAGAGTTTCTATCCATTGCTCCGAGGCTTTGTTTAGGCTTTTTGGTAATTGCTTTGTTTTACAAGTATTAGAGAACCAGTCTAATGTCTCAACCCCCTACTTGGAGGGCCAGGATTTTTAATCAAGGTTTTTCTCCTCTAGCCTCTGACGAGCCAACGCCATACTGTAAGGCAACAGCTGTGGTCTTTTATACTATCCCTAAAAGAAAGGGTTGCCACCTACGCTATGATCACCGTACCGAGGTCCATTCTCTCCGCCTTTCATATCGATGTGGTCTTCTCCCGTAACCCTGGGAAAGGGGCCCTATACAGGTGTTAACTCTCCGGGTCGGAGAGTACCTGGAATCTACGGAGGGCAGGGGTCGATTCATTTCCCCTGATAGACATCTGACGAGGTCTACCCGTGCCGATGTGCCGGTGTAAATATTAATAATGTAAATATTAGCGTATCACAAAATATCTTACTCTGGGCCTACGACCTACCAATAATACTAGTCTTATGGCCCATTTATGCTCTTAGGATAATTATCAACCTAGACCTAGAGTAATATATAGGAGGTTTTAAACAAAATTTATTAATTACGAAAATTTCCAAAAATACTAAAATAGTTCAGTTTTTAATATTTTGATAATTTTTAGTTTTTATGAAAAAATTCAAATAAATTTAAAATTCTGAAAAAATTTCCAAATTAACGTATATACTCATAACTTATAAGTCATAGTGCAGCAGGTGACAAAATTTATGTAACATGGGGTCGATCAACACTCATCTGTTTTTAAGATATAGGACTTTTAAAGTTAAAGGAATGGCGGGAAATAAAAAAAGCTTTCAAAATAACCTCCACAAATGTATTAAAAATAAAAATCTTTAAAAATTTTAATTTTCTTATTTAAAAAAAATATGAATGATTTTTTTTTAAGTCTGACTCCATGATATTTATTTTTATTAACAAAAAATATCAAGAAAAACATTGCGTTTAATATGGCATTATAAAAGTTTGTTCCAAAAAATAGTTTTTCCTGAAAATGTTTGCATAATTAAAAAAAAATATCCCCACTTATTGCTCATGTTCTACGACACGCCTTTTAAAAAAGTTTTTATCAAAAAAGTTAAAATCGCCAACTCTGATGCTCTGTATCACGAGAAAGTAGCCCTATGGCCCCTAAAGTTACACACCTTGTATACCTAACCTAATTTATTTTATTATGATTTTCCATATGTGAAAAGTTTCCTTTGTTTGACTTCCCTGTGCGCTGTTGTATTATGTCTTCTTTTTTCATTGTGAGCTTTTTTATTGCGCGCTTTACTACGCATGCGCTTTTTTTTATGTAAAGCCTGTTTGGAATGAAAAATCACAAACCAAGTTTACCAAATCAGAAAACTTTAAATTCCGGCTACATATAACTAATTTAAAGAAATTTATTATTAATTTTGTAAGAAAGGTACAGTACAATCTCGATTATCCGAATCGCGATTTTCCGAAATCCGGTTTATCCGAAACAAACTTTAAAAACAAAAATCCCGATTAACCGAAAAAATTCGCATTATACGAAACGCTTCTGGGATTCACCTATACAGCTAGGTGGTTCCCCTCGGGGATTCACGGCAATACGACGGTCTAAAAGGCGAATTATTTTAGTTAGCCGACAGAGTGTTACAAAGTCGATTTAATGATATACGCATCCTAAGCTCCTATTTTCCAAAAAAAAATCGGATTAACCGAAATTTCGATTATCCGAAATCATTTTGGTCCACATTATTTCGGATAATCGGGACTGTACTGTAATTAATTTATCACACTCGAACTTTGCTTATTAGGTTTAATTTACAATGATCAAACTAATGAATTAATCAAAAATAAAGAGGTATATTAGCAATATCTGCATCAGTAAAGGTATTTAATTTTTTTTATCAAAAATGTTTTAATATAATTTAGATTAGGCCAAAAACATTTTAAACAAATTTACTACGGTATATATTTTACTTTATTAGGTTACTGATACAAAGTAACTTTTCTGATTTATTTTTTTTTATTGATTGTAATAAATTTACCGTTGCTTACTGATTGTTATTAATTTAGTTTAAGCAGGGCTTTGTCTTTATGTACATGATATAGTGACAATAAAACCAATTTTGAAATTGAGATAAAACAAAATTATCAAAAACGATTAAAAAAAACTATAATGAGTGTGATACATCATTTTAAAGAAAATTTTTAAGTTACCAACTTCATCTAATTTTTTTGAATGAATGAAGCCTCGCAAGGGGGGCTCCGTCTTTTCTGCCTTCCCTAGAAATATCCGAAGCCCCAAAAAAGCATCGAATTTAGGTCGTCCCTACCTTAAGAAAAAATTATTGTGCAAGAGTATAATCGCCTAAGTCGGTACGTTATCCGATATTGGATTAAATCTCCAAAAAAGGTTATAGCTTTTTGAACAGTAAGTCAGTAAAGTTTGAATGCCCTCGCTGTTCAAACTTATCGTAGAGCTTTGAAATTTGGCACGCTAATAGGCATCGACAGACTAAATCGAAATGGATTCTTGCATTTTTTCGATTTGAGCCCCCCACTCCCCGCTTATAGGCATAAATATGTCGAAACAGAACATTTGACATGGCGTAATTAGTTTACACCTGGAAGACACAATTTTAACGGCAATGATTTATGATTATTTTTTTTGCAAGCCCATACAATAGCGCATATGTCGCCGTCGCGATAATTAAAATAAATTGTCGGCGTCTTAAAATATGACACTTCAAAGTAGCACCACTTTTTGGCAAATTTTGATGGTTTTTTGGCAAAAAACTCAAAAAGTACCAAACTAATCTAAATTTCTCTTTCTGATATTTATAGATCTTGGTAGGCCCTTTCGAAAAGGTTATTATAAATTTTTCATTTTGACGTCTCTGTTTCGAGATATAGGCTAATAATTGAAATTTAAAAAAATGCTGTTTTTGAAAAACAAAGACATCCAAAGCCACAAATTAATTTTTTTACTGTAGAAATAGGTTCAGTCAAGGGCTGTCAAGTCACCGGAAGTCGAGCAAAAAAATAGTTTCTGAGAAATGACCCTTCAAAATTTAACATAAAAACGCTGATATCTCAAGAACGACTGAACCGATTCCGATTTGGTTTGTGGTTTTCTCAATAAGACCAACTTTGCTATGATTCCTAAAATTTTTGTTTTTCCCAACTTTGGAAAAAGTGAACGGGGAGGTACCCTAAAAACTTGATTTAAAAAAAAGGTTAGTCCACTTTCTCGATGTTGGGTATCTTCTTTTTAAAACTTATATCTTGGTTTTTCTGTAAACCAACTGCGAAGGACTACTTGCTCGCACCGTTTATGGTGTCATGTCATATCGTCATGTTCCAAAAATATAATTTATTGTTTGAGAACCACCGACTTACCTGCTCAAGACATTGATATGATAAGACTTGTAATAGCCCGCTTACAGCATCATCATCATCATCATAAACTATGGCGATTAATGTTGTAAACTCATTATGCCCTAGCACGTAGTTTGGTCATGACTGCTGTTTATTACGAAATTTGGATTATCATTAGTTACGGCTTGGCTCTGGTTTTAAATTCGAAAATTAGTAAAATTAATGTAATAATATGATTTTCGAGAATGTCTTTTAAACTCCACGACTTTAGGGTCATTATTAAACATGTTAAATTAAACCTAAGCATAATACTAAGTTTGTTGTATTTCTTTAG
Source organism: Aspidapion aeneum (assembly GCA_963576565.1). Classification (NCBI taxonomy): domain Eukaryota; kingdom Metazoa; phylum Arthropoda; class Insecta; order Coleoptera; family Brentidae; genus Aspidapion; species Aspidapion aeneum. The sequence continues at coordinate 97,204,312 of OY755043.1, forward strand.
TATCTATTTTCTTCCTTCCTAGCCCGCGCAGCAATGGCAAGAGTAAGTAAATTTTTTCTTGAGATAACGTCGAAAATGTGTACCTTGGGCGTGTTTTGACCTATCGTCGTGACGTCTGTCTGTGTATATGTGTGTATATGTCTGTCCGTAGCATGATAGACTCCTAAACCGCTCAACCGTTATTCATGAATGTTCAACACTGTAACGAGCTGACTAAATTTTGGTCAAATTTTATTAAAGATAATGATAGTTTTTTGACAGTTAAAATATTTAAAAAATGTTAATATTTTAACGGAACATCGCATCCATATACCTATGCGGTTTTCGGTAGTAAAAAGCATTTTTCTCAATAATTTGTATTTTAACCAAAAACTTCTGTTTCGGAGATATTTACAAAAAACCCGTTTTTATGGCTGATATGGCATTGAGTTCACTCGAAGTGCGCTTCTGGGCTAAAGGTATAAGATCCGTTTTACAGGGTACGTCAACGATCGTTTGGCCATTGAAAATATGTGAATTGGAGTAAGATCGCTATTTAAATAAATGGCACTAAAAGAGATATAAAGTTTAGCGCTGTTTTCAAGTTAGCAATTCAAGAAAATGGTTTTCTTTTCGCGATCTAATGACGTTACTCTTACCGACTGAGTAGGCCAAAGACGACGATGCATAAAATCATTAATCTTGATTTTAATTGCTGTAGCGCCATCTCTTAGATATCGTTTGAACTGTATGACTAATAATCAATACTGCAAATCCGTAATTAAGTGTACAGGTACAGCTTTCTAACATGGCAAAAATGTTAAAGGAGGTTACTACACGCACAAACAAAATATTCCATAAATTTCAACTTTATGGATAACAAATTTCCTGGTCTTTATGTGTAGCAGTTTATTCTCAACCAGAGTTAGAAACCAATACTTTGAAAAGTAACTATTACATTACAAATTACTTTACAGGAATGTACTTCGAAAACTGTGTAATTAATTACAACAAAAAAATAACTTAGTTATAAATTTCCTATTTGCAAAATAAAAAAAAAGTAGTTGACAATTATTTTTTATTTATTTCCTCCACTTTTTCATAATTTACAAAATGTGAAAATGCTTAATTTGTATTGGAGAACTTGACTTTACTTTTATCTCAATTCATTTTACGGAATACCATTTTCGTACTTGGCTTTTTTACATGAAATGTTTTTGTTATGATTTACTTATTTGTTACTGACAGTAATTTGCTTGGAATTTTTCACAAATAAAAATTTAGGTTTTTCAATTATTTAAAATGTTACTCAAGATAAACCAAAGCTAAAAGAAATTTTGCTGCCTTTGAAGAAAATAAAACGGTTTAACACTCTATTGACAGTTGTTCTTGTATTTTGTGAGAATTGGATGTCAAACTTGGCAAGAATTAGAGCATATTCTAATTGCGTGTATATATTTTATGAAGAAATTTACGAATTTATTTGACGTGGATTTCTGAATTATATTACTGAAATCAAGATCAAACTTAACAATGAAGAAATCCATAAATTACTTTTAAGTGTGAGACAGGTATAACATAAAACGGCATGCATGTAATGATATGGATTGACTGCGTGATTGTTCGATTCTTTAAACTCAAAACTGTAACGATTTTAAAGAATTTTCGTAAGAGTATAAATAAAGTTTATCATAATCACATCTTTTTTTATGAATTCCGTGGTCTATGGTCATCACAACAGAATATTCTACAAGCATTTAGAGCGAATTCTCAGTTGATTACGATATAAATTTCTGGCCTGATGGAAAGCTTTGCACCGATACACAATTTCGCGCTAAACAGATGGAAATGCAAATTAATCACATCATTGAAGATAACATCCAATTTATGTTCAAAAGGGATTATCTGGCATCGCACAGTGGATCAAAAAAATGTTTTTAAAAAAACCGGATCCAGATGTTCACTTTGCTATATACACTGAAAAAAATGATTTCTTGCCCTAAAAAAATTGTTTCTCTTGAAATATGTTTACTTGTAACCAGTGCAAATTCTTTATTTTACGTTTTTTGCCTTGTCTATGGAAATTTGCACTTAAGAATAGAGTTTTTCGTTTCTTAAACGAAGCCCTTTTAAAGACTTGATTGTTTTTTAAAGTATTCTCTACTGTCAAAATTGCATTCTTAAAGGCCTCGATGGCTTCCTCTGGCGACTGAAATATTTGACCACGTAGTCCATATTCGTTAATTTCGGAAAAGTATAGAAATCGTTGAAACTTAGGTCGGGACTGTATGGAGGATGGTCCAACAATTCGACTTTTTGTTTGGTTAAAATGCAATGGTTTTTTGTGCTTTATGCGAACTTGCATTGTCTTGCTGGAGGATGATTCTCAGCGATGACTTCCTAAAAACAAATTATACTATACCAATCGGCAGTATAAGTCCTTTGATCTTTCTGAGGAATTGTTGCTACATGACCTGCGTTTGAGGCAAATGTCGCGACCATCTTTTTTAATACATTACGAGAAAAGATTTCTTTGGTGGCTTTTAATCATCTTGGAACACCCAAAGGTACGACTGACGTTTATTTTCGGGTTCGTCTAAGTAAATCCCCGATTCATCACAACTGACAATGGTGTACACGTTTTTTGAGTTTCCTGCCTCCAAGGGGTCTAGAGTTTTCTGACACCAATTGACCCTAGCTTTTTTCTGTTCTTCGGTTAAGAGATGCGGTATCCAGCAAAAAACAAATTTTCTTACTCCTAATTCTTAATGCAAAGTTTTTTGCATTGAGGTCCTTACAATCCCCAATGAAGCCCCAATCTCGCGGTATATTAGATGTCGATCATACGTGATGAGCATGCGCATAGCATCAATGTTTTTCTTTGTTACAGCAGTTTTTGTGGCACCTGGCCTTGGATCGTCGGTAAGGCTACTTCGTCCAAGCTTGAGTTCTCCATACTAACGAGAAACTGTCGACTGATGGCGTGCTTCATTACTGAAAATGGAAATCAACTCGGCAAGGCATTCTTGTTGGGATAATTTCCTTCGAAAGTTGTGAAAATTTATAACGAAAATTTTCTCGGGTTAATTCTATTTTTCGAGTGATTTGTTGACTTAAAAAATTCACTGTAGCTATAAAACTATACGTGTATCGCACTGACGTTTTGAATTTAGGTTAGGTAAAGGGTGAGTTTAAGTTTTGGTAACGACATTCGATCAAAGTCGCCCTCTATGTTCCTATATACAAAATATAAAAGACAGCCCTCATGTACACGACCGACAACTGAATTTACAGATCTCCCCAGGTTTACAGGTCTCGCATGTGTCTCACCCTTTAAACTTCCTGGATCGACCTGCAAAGTTTACGTTTCCGGTGTAGTAACGTAAATACCTATTACAGAAAGTTATTGGGGGATTCGTATAGACTGACCTCGGCCCAGAATTTTATGGTAAGTTGGGCATAAGTATAATTTTATAGGTATACAGATAGATAATAAACTCATAAAAAATACCTTCCATATTTTTCTTATTTTTCTTGCCTGTGCTTTTGTAATAAAGTTTATTAGTTGCAACACTATACTACCTAAAAAAATATTAAAATATAACCAGCCTTTATATTTTATGGTCTTTATAGCGTAGAATTGATAAAATATAATGCATTTAAACTCGCATTTAACTTTCTGTCAACTTTTGCGATTAATAGTAAATTGTACATTCCGTAGCTCTGCATATTGCATAAATCAGGCCTACTGATATTAGGTTCAAAATGCCTTGCAAATATCAAAATATTACATACGCTTGCTCAATATCTGTATAGTCAATTTTAGCTCACACATATACTATACTATAGTAGTGTGAGCTATGGTGATCCTAATTTTTTCGAGAAAAAAAAAGTTGCTCCGATTTCAAAAATTTTTATATATCTTTGCGTTTCAGATGATTTTGAAACTTTTTTGTTGCGCCGTCTGTCTGTCTGTCTGTCTGTCTGTCTGTCTGTATGTCTGTCTGTCTGTCTGTCTGTCTGTCTGTATGTCTGTCTGTAACGACCAACGCGCATAACTCAAAAACCGCTTGGCCGATTTTAGTGAAATTTGGTACCTAGGCTGGGTTTCGGGCCGAGATGGTCCCATTTGAAAATGAACAAAATCCACCGAACCCAAACCAAATAAAAGGGTGGGGGTAGATTTCAAAAATTAGAGTTTATGGGAAAATATGGTGTGTGTGATATCAAACGAAAGGTAATTGAGTCTGGAGTTAAACAAAATACATTTTAATTTATTTAAAAAAAAGGGTGGGGGTATATTCCAAAAATTAGAGTTTAAGTGAAAATATGGCGTGTGTGATATCAAACGAAAGGTAATTGAGTCCGGAGTTTAACAAAATACATTTTAGTTTTTGTTTTTTTAAGGGTGGGGGTAGATTTAAAAAATTTGAGTTTGAGTCAAAAAATGGCTTGTGTGGTATCAAACAAAAGGTAATTTAGTCTGGAGTTGAATAAAATATATTTTAGTTTTTAGTTATATTAGCTCACACGTACACTATAACTATAGTACCTAGTGTGAGCTTAGGGGCCCATATATTGGCAGAGTATTTATTATTACTATTTAGTTTTTGAGTTTTGTTGATTTTTCTAAAAATATGCAAAACTTTTTAAATCTTAAATGGTGGATTGAACTAAATTTTTATTAGATACCGAGCAAACCTTTTGGCCTACAAATGTTCAAACTTTGTTTTAAATCTATTGGCTAGTTTTAAAGTAATAACTTGAAACGTTGCCTCATTTTACCAAGCTTCTTTAATATACTCAAGCGTACATATATTTGTGCATTTCAGGTTAATACATTAATTTTTTGGACATTTATCACGAAAAGCGAGAAGTGATAATCAAGCCTCATTCCCCGTATATATGGATGCGTGCTGACATACCGTATCTAGTGCTGCTAATTTCGCCCTCTCCAATGATAAACTCACTCAATTTGAATAAACCAAAAGCAGAACGAAGTCTGCAGATTTAGAAACAAACGTAGCATCTATTTAAAAATTGTTGAATTTTTTTATCTTTTGTCATAAAGGACCCACTGTGTAGCCCAGGTGTCGATCCACACACTGCAATAATGTGTCGATATTTTAAATTATTAGATACGGTAATTTTGGCAGTCGAATAACCATCCTATTATTAATTTCATACAAACAAACGGTCACCAGCACCGTCTTACAAAATATTTTTTATTAAATAATACGAGAGTTGCCTTTCAGGTTTTGCATATAAGGTACACCGGGGTAAGTGGAACCGCAAATTGTCATAGTGCAACTTTAAACTGATTAAAAAAAAATGTGTTATTAAATCTGCATAATATTAATTAGGCTTAGTTAAGGTACATTTTTGAAAGGATATATCACACATATAATCACCTAACGTCTCAACTTTTTTTCCGATTTTTTTTTATTTTGACACTGCTTAGGTTCCACTTGCCCCACATGCATGGGGTAAGTGTGACCTACGTCTCATTTTTCTATTAAGAAATGTATTAATTTTAATGAAGGAAATGTAAAAGATAAGTTTTATGCCTGTTAATAAAATCCTTTATTAAAAAAAAAATTAAACAAATTTAACCTATGTTAAAGCTGTCAGAAGACAGTGGCGCACTCAGGAATATGTCTTGGGGGGGGGGGCGAAGCCTCATGATGTCGAATAATAAGCTATTTTTTTTGTTTTTTTCTGAAATTTGTCGAAAATATGTAAAAAAATCTAAGGCTTGGGGGGAGCCGGGCCCCGCCTCCACCCCCTGGGTGCGCCCATGCAGAAGATGTACTAAATACAATTTTGTCCCTGTTAGTTATGGACTGCATGGGAAAATGCATATAAATTTAATATTTTTCTATTATGCTTTTTTCGTCTTTTTCTGTAAGCTGCCCCACATACATTTTTCTGGGGTAAGTGGAACCTATAGTTAAGGTTACTGGAAGCTATTGGATTTTTAAATAAAAATAAATAAAACTTCCTCAAGTATTTCAAATTAAACAAGTTCATTTTATTAGGCACTCTTGCCAATATTTAGTAATATTTTCAGAAACATAGGTTCCACTTTCCCGTATGGATATTTTTTGGGGTTTAACCTATGTCATTTCCGTAATATAAATAAAAGACCCACGTTAAATATACCCAAAACATAAATAACTATTCCTTATGAGGTACTTACTTAAAAAAAAAGATATTTTTACAAACTATTGCAATTTTTTATGCACTTTGTAAAAACACGTGGCACTTGCTACCCTACCTCTGTAGAAAATGTTTCAATGGGCTGCCGGTCACATCGCAAATGAAGTCCTCCGAAAACAAAAATTAACTGGGCAAGGCATTCATGTTGAGAAAATTTCTTTCGAAAGTTGTAAAAAATTATAGCCCAAAAATGTTCTCGGTTTATTTCCATTTTTTGAATGATTTCTTAAATTAAAAAATTAGCTGTTGCTATAAAACTGTATCTATCGCACTGACGTTTTGAATTTAGGTTAGGTAAAGATTGAGGTTAAGTTTTAGTAACGACATTCGATTGGTGTCGCCCTCTATGTTCCTATATGCAAAATATAAAAAACATCCCCCGTATAAGTGATTTTATTGTAAACTCTACCTGTATATTTCATGGTGATTTTTGAAATTTGAAATTTTGTTCTATAGCAGCGGTGGCCAAGCAAGCTGCAGCACACGTATCATACAGAATAGATAGCTTCTCGACAAGTACACAGGCCAATTTCATGGGGATACCATGGGGATCTGTCAGTCGGCCATTTTGTGGTTATCTTCCCCTACATCTTACACTTTTCCATACCAGCTTTTTAAATAAACTAGTCACAATAAAAAATTTTAAATCATTTACTTGTTTGCCTACTACAAGTTTGAAAAGGGATAAATACTTGAATTTTTAACTTTGTTTAATCCAAAATAAAGAAGTATTCCATTGGCACGAATTCCTACTGTTTATGTAACCGCACCGCATCGCCCAAACTATTAAAACCGATCGATAGTTACGTCTGGTGATGGTTTAGGCAGCCACCATGCATGACTTAAAAGAGTTGTTTTATTTTTGTCGAGGGATTGTTTTATATGTTTTGGTTGTGAAGTTTTTAATAGGTAGGTACATTACTTTTTCCTTAAAATGTCATACTCTAAAACTGCAGAACAGAGAGCTTTGTCTACGTTCAGTCCTTAAGAAAAATTCAGTAAACGAATATTTGAATAATTTATCGTTCCTCAGTTATAAATAAATCGACTATAAATTGCAAATAATAAATATAATCAATCAATCAATCAATCAATCAATCAATCAATCAATCAATCAATCAATCAATCAATCAATCAATCAATCAATCAATCAATCAATCAATCAATCAATCAATCAATCAATCAATCAATCAATCAATCAATCAATCAATCAATCAATCAATCAATCAATCAATCAATCAATCAATCAATCAATCAATCAATCAATCAATCAATCAATCAACCAATCAATCAATCAACCAAACAATCAATCAATCAATCAATCAATCAATCAATCAGTCAGTCAATCAATCAATCAATCAATCAATCAATAAAGCAATCAATCAACTAATCAATCAATTAATTAATTAATTAATCAATCAATCAATCAACTGAAACCCCTCCCCCCGCCCCCTCTAGATCTCGGCCCAGATCCGCGCTTGCCATGTCTCTGGTGCCACAGCCTGCCTGACCATTTTGAGTAGCATGCCATTAACCAATGGCGGCCCGTGGGTTGTAAAGCTGGTGGGGTGCTAATGGCTTAAGGATGGGTGTAATGGATTTTTAAAGCAGCACTTAACTGAGTTTGAATATTCGTTTTACCAAACAATGCAAATCCAGTGCAAGAATTCATATGTTTCTCAGGAAATCTTTCACACCCGTTCGCGTCCAATTAGGGTCAATTCTTGATGCTGCATTATAAAACAACACCCACAGGAAAAAGTACAACAGGTTGGTTAAATCACACCCGCAAATCAAATTATTTTTGTTATAGATGTCTCGAGAAAAATGACGCGTGAAACTTTTGTTTCAAGGGACTAACCAATTTTTTAATTTTGATTTTATCTTCCAAATAATGATCATGAATCAAGAACGATAATAAAAATTCGCGGTAAATAATAACACGACTAAAAAAAGCAAAAGAATATAAATAAGGTACAAAACTACCGTATTATCATGTTATATTAATTAGACTGGCCGCCAAATTATTGGGCCTTTCTTTGCATTAAAACAGCGGTGTGCACCCCCCATTTCCATAGTAACGCGGGCCACGAGAGGGCTTGCGGCCCGTGAAAGCCGAGCGGCTACCGATTCATGGATTCGTACTTAATTGTGTGGACAGGCGGTCAGAGTCAGTTTCGTAGCTATACTTTACTCCCGGTAGGCGTCGAGGTGAAAGGGAAAATTATAGAATAAGCAAAATAGTTAAATAAATTTTAATTAAGATTAATTTTTTATGTATTTTTGAGGAGAGGGACGCGGCCATGCGGCCTTAAAGAGGAGCCGCCCCGCCCCTGCCCGTAACATATATTTTACAAATAAAGAAAAAAAAACTCAAAATTTGTTTGACCATGTTATTTTAACCTTCCTAGCCCACACAGCAATGGCTAGAGAGGGAATTGTCGACGAAAAAAATTTTTTTGAGAAGTATTTTAATCTATCCTAGCAATATCGTCGTGGTGTCTTTCTGTGTGTGTGTGTGTGTATGTCTATCTGTAACACGATAGCTCCTAAACCGCTGAACCAATTTAGATGAAATTTTCAGGTAAAATAGTGTTCGATACTGTAACGAGCTGATTAGATTTTTGTCAAAATTTATCGATGCTAGTTTTTTGACAGTTAAAAACTTTAAAAAATACTAACTTTTTAATGGAGCGTCGCATCAATATACGGTTTTCAGAATATGCGCATGTTTTCCTTAAAAATTTGCATTAACCAAAAACTTCGTACGAGCTTTCGTTTCGGAGATATTTAGAAAAAACTGTTTTCAAGGTTGATATAGCATGGAGTTTACTTAGAGTGTGCTAATGAGCTAGGAAGGTATCAGATCCTTTAAGGATCCTATTTAATGCTGCCAGTTATTTTTCTTTATTGTTTTATTTTGAAATTTTTGGAAAACCTAACCTTAAAGATTGTTTTGATGTTTTTGGGCTTTCTGCAAAAATCTTCAAAAAAGAAAGTCCTGTTTGGGAAAAATTCCGATCAGGTGATAATTTCTCTCTTTGTTGAAAGTTATTTTCTTTTTGATCACCTGATCATTTTGGTAAAATCATGCGCGTTTTTTGCTCACGCTGGGAGTTTGAAGCGCCACCCTGTGTGTGACAGGGGAATTAAGAAATCACTTCCGACAAAAAACTGAAAGAAGTCACACGTGTTTTTGGGTTGAAGACCAAAATTTCAGTCGCAAGAGAGGGCCGCGGCCGCCAGTGAAATTTTGGGACTGCTACAGAATTACAGAAGGTAAGCTTCTAGCGTGTTGCCGATTTTTTCCTTTGTTTCTTAGTTTAGTAGACTCTGTTTTCCCAGGCGGGGCGAATTTAACTTTGGGGTTATTTTTTTTGGGATATCTCTAGTTTTTCTCCCCTTCAGGGCTCAGATGTCTAGATCCATTTATTTAGTTTTTGGATTTTTTTGTTATGTAACATAGAGCAAAGATTTTGTTTTCGATAATAAAGTAGTAAGAAAGACAACTTTTTTTATTATAAAATTAAAATCGCACGTGAAGTTTGTTGTCGGTAAATTCACAAGTGGGGGATCCAGGATTTATACAAAGCTTACTGAAGAAACTGATAATGTTCGAACGGTAACAGTGGTTAAAACTAACAAGGGTGTCTAAAAGAAATTTGGATAAACATTGCCCAATGTCCCATTCTACATCTCAAGAATAAAGGGTCCTAATAGGTCGATTTTTTTAGGTACCCCACTGGCTGTTCTAGATTTTGAACAGTTAAAGTATAAAAAACTACGTTTACTTACGTCATTAGCCTAAACATTTCATGACAATCGATTTAGCAGTTTAGGATTATCTTGTTACTGACAGACCCACACACACAAACACAGACATTAGGACGATATTGCTACAATAGGTCAAAATAACACCTAAGTAACACATTTTCGGCGTTATCTGAAAAAAAAATATTCGTCGAATAAAAACAATACCTTCTCTAGCCATTGCTGCGCGGGCTAGGAAGGTAAAAAAGAATGGACTGTATAGAAAGCTCAAGTAAACTAAAATATAATACCATCTAAAGAACTAGGTCGATTAATGAAAGTAAAAGGGCACATGATTGACCATCGAAGTAACTTTCAAAAGAGTTATTTAACCCTACTTTTTATTTAAATTTTTAAATTTGTTTGCTTGCTAATTTTAAAGATCTTATGGTCTTAGTTGAACACCACGAGTATAAAAAATAAGTCAAAAAGTAGTTGATCTGTTATCACTACACATAAATTTTAATTTGATGTCGATATCTTATTACGTTCAAAATTTAACAGGGATGTACTTTATATCCGTACTCTATAAAGAAAAAGTAGATAAATCTAACCTTATTTTGCCTTAGGTATTGATTTGATTTAATCCTTAATTATTGTAAATTTTAGTACTAAGGGACCATCTCACCGACTTTTTTTTCTTTACTTAGCTTAAAGCGTTTCTTAATATAATCATAATATGACGTAATAAGGAACACTTAAGGCTAAGTAACAAAAAAAAAGAGTCGGTGCGATGGGCCATAAATTACTTAATTATTACCACTTTTTGAGCATTTTAAATTTATTAGAAACTTATTGATAGTGCTTTATCTATTTCCTTATTTTTTATATCAAATTTTGTGTCTACTATCCTAAATGGTTTGATTAAATTTCATTTTTGTTTATTACTATGCTATACTAGACTATAGTAATTCTTAACAATGGAAATTTGTAGCTATAATAGACGAATGATACGCCGCGACTTAGTTGTGTGTATCCATGCAGGGAATCCTAGCTTTAAATTACTTTTCCGGTCTTGCGATGTAGTGTATTATGGTATACTATAAAATAAAGTTGATTATTAATTAAAAAAGTCGAAACCTCTTTGCAAGAATTTATGCTTCATGTTGCTGCTGAGGCTAAAAATAAAACTTAATCTTTTTTTCCATTGTTTTTCCTAATAATCGCATTATTATACTTGGTTTTCTTGCTTGCCTATATTAATTTCTAAAAAAATAAATCGCTACAAGCGTTAGCGCACCCAAGAATATGTCTTGTGGGGGGGGGGGGGGGCGAGACCCCACAATGAAGCATTTTATGCAATTTTTTTTTATCAATACATCTAAAAATCCTTGAGTTTGGGGGGAGGCTTGGCCCCGAGCCCCCCCCACTTGGTGCGCCCATGCTATAAGTAACAAAAAAATTGTATTGATATATAGGTAGTTTAAAAAACACTTCTAAAGCATTACTTCAACTTTCTTATCATAAAAAAATAAATAAATGAAAAAACCACCCAACTCCTAAATCTACTTGTACCTACTAGTCGCAGTTGGGTACAAAATTAATAGGTAGGGCGAGTTTGTAAAGTAATCTAATTTAACTCACCGTTTACAACGGTTTTTCGACAAATGACGTATAATGTTCATCTAAAATTTTTGTTCGGTGAGTCCAATGACCATCAAAAAATAAAAAAGAACGCGATTAAATCAGATTTTATTAACCACGCTTTTTTTGATTTTTATTTTTTGCTAAAAAGCGTCTCCACAAGCACATGAAAACCATATTTTCAACTTAGCCTTCAATCCTGGCATGCCGTGGTCCAGTGATACCACAATTAACTCCAGATATTCACCATCCAAGTTTCGCGTCACTATCTATTTTATTATCTTCCAAGATGTCCATCGTAACTGCTTACTACACCGTGGAGCATTTAACAAAAAAAACCAATAAAAATAATAAAAAATCACCCAGCCAAACAAAAAGCAGTTGATTTTGACGTAACTGACAGAGTCGGTGAGCATTGATGCCATCAATTGGTGACTTGGTGGAATTCATCAGATAATTTACGAACCCGATGGATTTCAACGAATTGCACTATTTAATTTAAGAACTTGAGTGTTGTCACCTACGAGCACTTTTAGTTTTGATGCCCAAAGCGTACTTACAAGTACAGGGTGATTTTTTATAATTGCAAGATCGCTATAACTCGGTTATTATTGGGAGTAGAAAGTTCAAACAAAAACTGTTCGGTTTGGTAAATTATGGCCACTTTAGACCCACCATTAGTATTTTTTTATAGGTTATAATATACAGGGGACGACAATCAGATCAATTTTTTTAAAGGGAACACCCTATATATTTTTGTATTTTTAAGTTCCGCAAAAAATTAGCTTTACAGATATATGTAACACTATGGCTCTATCTTTGTTAGTTTTCGAGATATTGACGATTGAAATTCCGAAAATTAGCAAATTTTAAATAGGTATACGGTGCGGAGTATTTAACGTATATACTGTAAACAAACTGAAACAATATTGACTGACAGTTTGATAAATATAAATAATCATCTTTGTCAATTTTCAATGTCATTAGGTATCCACACATCTTAATATTGTTTGTGATTTGTCACAGGAAATACTCCGCACCGTATTTAAAATTTGCTAATTTTCGGAATTTCAATCGTCAATATCTCGAAAACTAACAAAGATAGAGCCATAGTGTTACATATATCTGTAAAGGTAGTTTTTTGCGGAACTTAAAATTACAAAAATATATAGGGTGTTCCCTTTTAAAAAAATGATCTGATTGTCGCCCCCTGTATATTATAACCTATAAAAAAATACTAATGGTGGGCCTAAAGTGGCCATAATTTACCAAACCGAATAGTTTTTGCATGAACTTTCTACTCCCAATAATAACCGAGTTATAGCGATCTTGCAATTATAAAAAATCACCCTGTACATAGTTACAAGTAGATTTAGCAATTAGGTGTTTTTTTATTTAATTAGCTCACACATATACTATACTATAGTAGTGGAGCTATGGTGATCCTAATTTTTTCGAGAAAAAAAAGTTGCTCCGATTTCAAAATTTTTTATATATCTTTGCGTTTCAGATGATTTTGAAACTTTTTTGTTGCGCCGTCTGTCTGTCTGTCTGTATGTATGTCTGTCTGTCTGTCTGTCTGTATGTCTGTCTGTCTGTCTGGCTGTCTGTATGTCTGTAACGACCAACGCGTATAACTCAAAAACCGCTTGGCCGATTTTAATGAAATTTGGTACCTAGGCTGGGTCTTGGGTCGAGATGGTCCCATTTAAAAATGAACAAAATCCACCGAACACAAACCGAATAAAAGGGTGGGGGTAGATTAAAAAAATTAGAATTTATGTGCAAATATGGCGTGTGTGATATCAAACGAAAGGTAATTGAGTCTGGAGTTAAACAAAATACATTTTAATTTATTTTAAAAAAAGGGTGGGGATATATTTCAAAAATTAGAGTTGAAGTGAAAATATGGCGTGTGTGATATCAAACGAAAGGTAATTGGGTCCGGAGTTTAACAAAATACATTTTAGTTTTTGTTTTTTTTAAGGGTGGGGTAGATTTTAAAAATTTGAGTTTAAGTCAAAACATGGCTTGTGTGGTATCAAACAAAAGGTAATTTACTCTGGAGTTGAATAAAATATATTTCAGTTTTTAGTTATATTAGCTCACACGTAAACTATAACTATAGTACCTAGTGTGAGCTTAGGGGCCCATATATTGGCAGAGTATTTTTTGTTTATTTCCAACTTTTAGGTTTAATTCTTATTCAGCCTTATAAAAAGCACTATGCATTTACCATTGACTTAGCATTACTAAAACAGTACGTGTAGATTTTCAACGGACGTGAACAGTGATACCTTCCATTGAGTGATGGTGGAGGAGGAGAGAGAGAGGACGGAACTAGTAAAATGGTGTTGAAAAAAATTTTAAAGCGCGTGCAAAAAGAATTTTTAAAATTGCTCTATATTTGTGAAAGTGATAGCTACAACTATTACTAATAAGGAGGGTGGGGAGCAGAGAGGTAGAGGGAGAGGGAAACTAGTAAAATAGTGTTGAAAAAAATGTCTTAAAGCGTACGCAGAAAGAATTTTTGAAATCGCCCTATATTTGATAAAATTATGCGAATATGGTTTTTTAAGAGAGTGGGGGGGAATCGCAGGATGGGAGATGGGTGGGAACAGGGAGTACTACAAAGTAAATACAGCAAATTAAAGGACATTTGCAATGGGTGATCAAAGACATTTCATTAAAATCGCCTGAAATTTAGGCCTTAAAGACGACATCATGTAACAAAATGGCGTCTGACGACCACCATATTGACTTCTGTTTCAAAAAATATAGCCTATAGCATCTGTGGAATCTGTAGCAATTCAACGACACCTTTACACGAGATAAAAGTCAAATGACTCAGTTTACTTTAATTTGGTCGCATTGTGGTTTAGTCTATATTATGTACCGCAGCCCACGAGAAAGACCGGCCCGGGCGCGGAAATATCACGTGACCGTAGGAGGCTCACAAAAAGACGCCTCACGGCCCGCTGTCATTATAAAACATGTGTGTGTTCAGTTTTGGTATGTTTGTTTACGTCGATTTTTTTTTACTTCGGGCACGAATTTTATGTGAATTTTATCAAAGTTATTAAAATAACGCAGCCCACGAAAAATACTGTAGTGGGCTGCGTTAAAATAATTAATGGCTAATAAGTAAATTATAAAGAAAATACCTATAAGATAAACAATGCTGCGAACGTGTAATTAGTGTTGTTCCTTGTCGGTCCAACTATAAAACTGAAACCTAATATGTTGCAAACGGGAAACAAGTGGTAAAAGATAAGATCTTGGATAAGATTGATCAAGTAATAGACATCCTTAGTGACATTTTCGATAGTGAGAGTGAAAAATGTGTCCAGTTGTCATTTCTTATTGAACAATTAGGTCTCTTGAAAAGGTAACCTGAGAATCGAAGATATGGTGGATACACTTTAATGTTAGCTTCATCTTTGTTTATCCAGTCATCCAGTGCGCATACACGTCAATTTACAATTCTAAGGTAATATGTCTTCCGCACCCTCGCAATATTAAAAAACTGATTTGTAAAATATTGTTAACAGATAGTAATCTCTCTGGTAGTGTGAAATATTTAAAAAGTAAGATACAGCTTTTAAAAGAACATGAGTTGGTAGTTAACGTACACTTTAATGAAATATATATTAAACTTTGTGATGGGTAATTTTTCAAAAAATTATTGACGACCACTACATTCAGTTCATTGAATGTGGAAACCATCTCACTTATTCACAAAATCACTTGTTTCTTTTTAATAAATTATCGTGAAATGTTTTATATTGAAAATTTTTCTTCAGATAACTCTAGCGAGTGTTTTTGTGGAGAAAAACTATTGTCAAAGCTTGAAAAAATTAGTTTAAGGGCATGTAAAGTTTTTTTAAATAATTTTATTAAAAAGCACAATGATTTAGTGTCTGCTAATAAATCTTTGAATAAGAATTCAGACAAAGATGATGACACTCAAAGAAAAATTAAAAAACTAAAAGCTTAGGTTTAATATGTCCAATTTTGAAAGACTTGTATGGATTTGAAGTTACTAACGATATTATGTACCTAATATATGTACCTGAAGATATTAGAGTGCAAATTTTGTATAATTTTCTATTTTATAGATTCAGTTCTTTTATCCATAATAAACACATATATCAGCAAAATATTTTTTTCAATTTTTGCCTATAAAAGAAGAAAATTTTTTTGTTAATTTATTTAAATTGTGTACAAACATATAATATATTAAGCAATACAATAAGAATCCTGGGACTCCTAAGATCACGTGACCGCCGACTTGCTTATAACGCGCCATGGCCGGTCTTTATCGTTGGCTGCGTTATGTACCCAAAAATAAATTTATCTGTACATACATCTAGATAATAATCTGGATTTCAACTATAGGTGTGCGCTGACAACAAACGATTTTTCTGAAATCTTGATATGTTTTACTGCCATATAAAAGCATATTAAAAACTTGGGTGGCCCTTTTGATTTCAACACAGAGGCGTATCAAAGGAGCGCAAAAATACACAATAAAATAACATTTGTATCAAAAAGGATTTGCGTTTTAAACATAGTCACTAGTCAATGCCCGTAAGCTAACAGAATATATATCCAGCAATTTTAATATTTTAATTCTTAAACGTCTCGTTATGTTATTTTTTCATTCATTTTTATGTTGCGTTTCACCTACAGCTGGTAAATAAAAGATTTTTGAATATTTTCATACAGAGGCGATTCCGTTTTACCTTCCTAGCCCACGCGCATATTTGTAAGCAGAAGACGCGTCCGCCAAATGACGCGAGCCGAAGTAAAGTGGTATATAGCAGACGAGTCAGGCAAAACCGCTTAGTAAACGGCAGACACATGAGAGTAGCAAAAATGTGCGGAATAGAGAGCTGTATATAGCGGCTCCGGAACGAAATAGCGATGTATCAAAATAGCGATGTATCAAAATACCGAATCAAACCAATCCCAACCGAAACGAAACGAAATGCGCTATTATATCCTGCGGTATTTTGACTAAACTAGCTTATTTTTTCAAAAAAAAAACTTCCCGAATCCGAACCGAATCAAACCGATCTGAACCGAATTCGGTTCGGTTCGGATTCACACTCTCTAGGTTCCGGAAAAGAAGTCTGGATAGTTTTTTTTTTGAAAAAATTTGCTGGTTCGGTTCGGTTCGGTTCGGATTCGCACTCTCTAGGATCCCGGGAAGGAAGTCAGGGAAGTGTTTTTTTTTAATACTTAGGTAGAAACCCTTTAGTCGAACTATATGCCAAAACGCAACCGAAATATCGCTATTTTGATAGTCGATATTTTGTTACATTGCTATTTTGATAGTCGCTATTTTGTTACATCGCTACTTAGATAGTCGCTATTTTCTTACATCGCTATTTTGTTAAATTGCTATTTCTAGTAAAAAGCAGACGTATCAGGCGGACTTTGGCGGACGCATCTGCTAAATATTAATATTCTTCGGGCATACCAAAATTGACCGAAGGAACAACGCGTCTCCTATTTACAAATATGCAGCCCGCGCAGCAATCGCTAAAGAATGTATTATTTTCGACTAGATAATGCCGAAAATCTGTTATTTGGGTGTATTTCCAACTATTTTAGCAATATCGTCGTGATGCTTGTGTGTCTCTGTGTGTGTGTGTGTGTGTGTGTGTGTGTGTGTGTGTGTGTATCCATCCCACGATAGCTCCAAAACCGCTGGACCAAATCTTCGTAAGACCTTTCGTTTGTGACATATTTCCTATTAAAAATAAAAATATATACATACCTTCAAATAATATTGAATAAGGTTTTTATTTAAACTAGGTGGTTAGACAATTATTTGTTTTCAAAATGTGTGAAAAATTGTAGCCTTGGTGAAAAAAAAAAACAAAGTGCAAATATTTAAAACAGGTGACTTTTATATATAAGGGGAAAGGGGGGCAAAATGGAGTACGGGGGCAAAATGGAGTACGGGGGCAAAATATAAGAATAAAACCTCTTAATATCAGATGTTTTATCACCATGCATATTTTGTTGCGAGTTCAACTATCTGCAATATGATTGGTGCAGGTCGGCTAAGCTTTAGTTGGTTTTTGCTCAACATGTAATGTTGTGCGCCGTTTATTGTGAATATAGCTTGCGCATTTTGTGAATGTAAGTAAATTTTTTAAGACTTTTCAAAATTTTGTTTGAACAAGTAGTGGGTTTATGTATTATTCATAATTAAACGCGTTGCCCGTAAAATTAGCCTTTTACTGTGTATGATTTTTGTTTCAATTTAACTGGTGGTTTGGGGCAAAACTGGATTTTTTCTTGGGGGCAAAACGGGGTACCTTGTTATACCTAGTAACCTATACCCGTATACCCCATTTTACCTTTAAAAAATTTGTTTATTTTTGTTTTTTGGTTTTCACTGAAAGTCGTATTTTATGTTGTTTTTGCAAAAAATTGGCGCAAAATACGTGTAGGAGATTCGACAGCGATGAGTACGTCGCTGCAATTCTAAATAAATTTTGTAAATACAAAATTTAATTATTATAAATGTATTTTTTATTACAAATTTTTATTTTTAATAAGTATTTTTATATTGGTTAGGTAAATTACACAACCGCCCCGCTTGTTTTGCCACATATAGGTACCCCATTTTATCCCGTAAGGCGGAATGGGGCAAAGTCAACTTTATGAAAAATAAAAATAAAAGTTTAATGGAGTTCTTAATCGCTTAGACTAAAAATTCAAACAGAAAGATAACATATCTCGCCAACTTAATTCCAAATGACGAACGAAATGGTGATCATTTCTTAAAAATATGTATTCCATATTGCCCCCTTTTCCCTATGTATAACCCAAGGACGGTTCTGGAGCCAAATTCTGGGGGGGTAATGGTCAAGCTGTGACTTTAAATTAGGGTACAGGAAAAAAGCTCATATGACAAAAGCACACAGGAAAGATATTCATAGGAAAAGAGCGCACACGTCAAAAAGCGCACGTGGATAAAAGCGCACACGGAAAAAGCGCACACTGAAAAAGCGCACACGGAAAATAGCGCACATGGTAAAACAGTGCACAATGAAATAAAGTTAAGCTTCTAGAATTCGATTCTTCTATGTAAAAAAGTATAGGTTATTAGACCATTTCGCCACAAAAAAGACGAGAGTATTTATATAAAACTTTTAAAAAATTTTGAAATTTGAAAAAAAATTAAATTTTTGTGTTTTAAAAAACTTAAAAGTTTAAAAATCTATGAAAGCTTACACCGGCACCCTGAATAAAAAATTGTACCTTTGATCAGATCTACCTATCTATATAAGTTCTTCGGTGCACTGAATCCGAATGCGGGGTTCATTTTGACCGCACATCATAAAACCTCGAGAACATTAAATAAAAAAAAAACGTTGTAATTTATCGCGCATACAAAATAAGTTGAGCAAAACTCTGAAAATTGCAAAAAATTGTAGTTATGAAAATGTAAAAAAAATACTCTGCCAATCTATGGGCACCTAAGCTCACACTAGGTACTATAGTTATAGTGTGAGCTAACATAATCAAAAACTGAAATATATTTTATTCAACTCCAGACTTAATTACCTTTCGTTTGATACCACACAAGCCATGTTTTAACTTAAACTCAAATTTTTTAAATCTACCCCCACCTTTTTAAAAAAAACTAAAATGTATTTTGTTTAACTCCAGACTCAATTACCTTTCGTTTGATATCACACACGCCATATTTTCACTTAAACTCTAATTTTTGACATCTACCCCCCACCCTTTTTTTAAAAATAAACTAAATTCATTTTTTTAAACTTCAGACTTAACTACCTTTCGTTTGATATCACACACGCCATATTTTCACATAAACTCTAATTTTTGGAATCTACCCCCACCCTTTTATTTGGCTTGCGTTCGGTGGATTTTGTTCATTTTTAAATGGGACCATCACGGCCCAAGACCCAACTTAGGTACCAAATTTCATTAAAATCGGACAAGCGGTTTTTGAGTTATGCGGGTTGGTCGTTACAGACAGACATACAGACAGACAGACAGACAGACATACAGACAGACAGACAGCAAAACAAAAAAGTTTCAAAATCATATGAAACGCAAAGATATATAAAAATTTTTGAAATCGGAGCAACTTTTTTTTTCTCGATAAAATTAGGATCACCATAGCTCACACTACTTATATAGTAGTAGTGTGAGCTAAAATGATGTATGATGTAAATGTGGATTTATAAAGTAGTTCTGCGTAGTGGTCAAATAGTCTCTGATTATTTTTAGCTCACACATATACTATACTATAGTAGTGTGAGCTATGGTGATCCTAATTTTTTCGGGAAAAAAAAAGTTGCTCCGATTTCAAAAATTTTTATATATCTTTGCGTTTCAGATGATTTTGAAACTTTTTTGTTGCGCCGTCTGTCTGTCTGTCTGTCTGTCTGTCTGTCTGTATGTCTGTCTGTCTGTCTGTCTGTCTGTATGTCTGTCTGTAACGACCAACGCGCATAACTCAAAAACCGCTTGGCCGATTTTAGTGAAATTTGGTACCTAGGCTGGGTTTCGGGCCGAGATAGTCCCATTTGAAAATGAACAAAATCCACCGAACCCAAACCAAATAAAAGGGTGGGGGTAGATTTCAAAAATTAGAGTTTATGGGAAAATATGGTGTGTGTGATATCAAACGAAAGGTAATTGAGTCTGGAGTTAAACAAAATACATTTTAATTTATTTAAAAAAAAGGGTGGGGGTATATTCCAAAAATTAGAGTTTAAGTGAAAATATGGCGTGTGTGATATCAAACGAAAGGTAATTGAGTCCGGAGTTTAACAAAATACATTTTAGTTTTTGTTTTTTTAAGGGTGGGGGTAGATTTAAAAAATTTGAGTTTGAGTCAAAAAATGGCTTGTGTGGTATCAAACAAAAGGTAATTTAGTCTGGAGTTGAATAAAATATATTTTAGTTTTTAGTTATATTAGCTCACACGTACACTATAACTATAGTACCTAGTGTGAGCTTAGGGGCCCATATATTGGCAGAGTATTTTATTGAGTTTAGTCATATCTAGAGATCCTGTGCGTATGACATATTTTGATATTTCTTTAAAATGTGTCATACATACAGGGTCTCTAGTTTTATCTAGTAAAATGTAAAATTTCCCACCCCTTGTATAAAAATATTATGGACAGAGTTCTCCGCTGTCGCAATCATTGAGTTGTATAACGCCCTAAAAGGGCGTTAGAGACGGAAAGACAAGGCATTTTTTATTGACCCTATCCAATTTGGTTCCTATGGTCGGGTATTTCTTTTACAATAAAAACAGAGATAGACATTATTGAACATGTGAAACGGACAAAGATAGGGTGATTTTGCATGCTAATAATACCCTAGATAATATAAGGGTACTTTTATCTCTTTCACACTGACGGCATAAGTGCGATAGAAAAGCAGCTGGCTACCTTTAATCCACCTGCCGTATTTTGAGTGATTCTACCTGTTAGTCCGTGTATACAGGGAAAACTGATAAACAATGTTGTATAAGTACGGAAATGATTTTTTTTGAATTTTGTGCGGGAATATTACAAAAAGAAATCTTAAAACGTTTAAAAACAAGTTTAGAAGTAACTATTTGAGTTTAAACATGGTCCAAAATTGTTTTTTGTGCAAAAGAAGAAAAAAAATCCATAAAAAAACAACATTTCATGGGTAAGTCGTCTTGACGGATAGTTTTTCCTAAAATACGAGAAAGTTCAGTAGCGTCACGATAGATAGTTTTTTCTGCGACCGTGCGATTTTACCCTCACACATTTTGATTCAGAAAGTGTCACTTCCCCGCACTTTTTTTTGCATTGCATGAAAATTAACAAAAAGTATTTGATTTTCTTAAAAATGATTTCTTTTTAAATGCTTACATACCGATTTTTATCCAGTTGTTTTTGTTTTTTCGAACCAAACTTTTGACATGTCACGGTCGAGTTTCATACATCTTGATGAATTGTTACACACACTGATCTATGTTTTTATAAATTTCGATAAATTTAATGTTTTTTGCGGACTTTACAGTAATTTTAAGTTAAATTTTGTTCTTTCATCGCGAAAGTATATATTTATTATTATATGACCACCGCGACCGGTCTACAGGCCGGTATCATATGTTTATGTCCTTCTAATGTCATTTGACTATCATGCTGTCTTACTTAATAAGGTCACTTAGTTTAATTAATAATTTTGTCCTACATAATATCAAGGCCAACACAAAAATAGAGGCCACGACCCTGAAAAAATCAGCTGTTCTCCCGGGGCTGAATTTTACATTGGGTCTTATGGGAGGTCAGACGTTTTTTTATGATATTTTTAAAATGGCACTACAGATTTCCGCAAAATTTCAGTGAAATATTCTCAGACACCATCCCGATATTCCACCAAAGGTTTGTAAGGAAGCAACATGATTAAAAGGTTAAAATCTTCAAGATTTAGCATTCCTTATTTTGAATTCAAATTACCCGCCATGTACCACATGCCAACTGTTATATTTGACATGTATTTGACTTTGTCATCTGTGATTGTCACATTCGCTTCTGCTGTAAACTTAATTTTTGTGTGAGCCAATGAAGCGGCTATGAAAAATTGGGGCTTACTATACATTTAGAAAAAATTGTTCTGCCAGAATAAAGTAAAAACAATCTCAAAAACGGCTTTATTTAACAAAAAATCAAATATCCATGAACCGTCATTCCAACTTCAAAATTTGAAAGACAATCAGCTGTGTCGTAACGTGACCATCAAAAAAAATCAGCCCCGGATTTGACGTCAACAAAGTGGAGGATCGTGGCCCGTCCATTTTGATAGCCCTGATAATATAAAAGAAGAATAGAAACCAACAAAAAATTTGTGACACTTCGATTACCCATTTTCTTTGATTGCGATGGATTAGGGTGACCAGATTACGGTTTATTAGGGTGCCCAGAGTGCGCAAAAAAAGATTTTGAAAAATTTCCCTAAAAAAATTGAAGACCAAACACTCACTCGCCACTCAATGTTTATGGTCGCATACACTAATCCTAACTCGATTTCCGACGATTATGGACAATGGTTACCCCCTGGACATAAACCTAACAACTTTTACTATATTTATTAACAATAGGTAGGTTAGGTTTGGTTAGGTTGGGTAAGGTTGGGTTAGGTTGGGTTAGGTTGGGTTAGGTTGGGTTAGGTTGGGTTAGGTTGGGTTAGGTTGGGTTAGGTTGGGTTAGGTTGGGCTGGGTTGGGTTAGGTTGGGTTAGGTTGGGTTAGGTTGGGTTAGGTTGGGTTAGGTTGGGTTAGGTTGGGTTAGGTTGGGTTAGGTTGGGTTAGGTTGGGTTAGGTTGGGTTAGGTTGGGTTAGGTTGGGTTAGGTTGGGTTAGGTTGGGTTAGGTTGGGTTAGGTTGGGTTAGGTTGGGTTAGGTTGGGTTAGGTTGGGTTAGGTTGGGTTAGGTTGGGTTATGTTGGGTTAGGTTGGGTTAGGTTGGGTTAGGTTGGGTTAGGTTGGATTAGGTTGGGTTAGGTTGGGTTAGGTTGGGTTAGGTTGGGTTAGGTTGGGTTAGGTTAGGTTTGGTTAGGTTGGGTTAGGTTGGGTTAGGTTAGGTTAGGTTGGGTTAGGTTGGTTTAGGTTGGTTTAGGTTGGGTTAGGTTGGTTTAGGTTGGTTCAGTTTGAGTATGTTCGGTTAGGTTCCGCTAGGATTGTTTAGGTTAGGTTTAGCTATATTCGGTTAGGTTCGGTTCAGTTTAAGCAAATCGAACCGAACCAAACCGAACCGTTAGATTCGGTTTGATTTGGTTCATTTCGATACGGATGGGTTCAGTTTGCTTTTGTTCAGTTAGACCTTCGATAAATTTTAAAAAAGTAAATAATTATTAATTTTTAGTGTTTTAAGGAATAAAAATTGATATAATGTTCAATTAAACTAATTTTTATTTGTAAAAATGTAGGAATCATAATTTTCTTGATTTTGTTTTGAATTTCATGATTTTTTAAAAATTGTGCATTTTCATAAAAGGACCAAAAAACTGACCCGATTTCGATCAGTGACCTTAGTTATTTCAAGTTTTTGTTGACAGCTGATAGACGTCAGGGACCGTTTTGTTTCAGTTTGAAATGAGAAAATGCTTCTTTTGTAGCAATTTGTATGGGTTTTAATGGGGTTTTAAGAATGTTTCAATTTCAATTTTTTTAACAAAATCAATGATAGTCCGCATTTTTTTTTTTAGAAATCACTATAAAATGGTCTAAAATTATCATTTTCCAAAAAACTTCGTAGTTTTAAGAAAGGTGGTAAAACGTACCAGACCCCTGAAATGTGTTGCAGTCTAGGACAACTGGGCGCCGCCAACTCGGCGCCACCAACTGGGCGGCAGGCCAACTGGGCGCCGGGCCAACTTGACGCCGAGCCAACTGGGCGCCGGACTAAAATATTTTTTCTTGATAAAATGTGCAGATGAAAAACAAACTTAAAAAAATTTAAATGGCGCATCCAAAATGGCGGACTTTCTTATTTATGCATCGATATGTATCGAATATGGAACTTGGCGGTGTTTCAAGTCGCAGAACACTACACCTACCAAATTTCAACACTCGACTTAATAGATGTTGAAAGTTTTGTATAAATAACATATTTATTTTGTTTTTATCTGCACATTTTATCGAAAAAAAAATAGTCCGGCGCTGAGTTGGCCCGGCGCCCATTAGGCCCGGCGTGGCGCCCTGTTGGCGGCGCCGAGTTGGCCCGGCGCCCGGTTGTCCCATTCCGAATTGAAATTTTTAGTTCCCAAATTTCATCTGACTCGAGCATAACTTGTAGTCCACCCAAGAAAAGAAGAGTTGAAGAAGACCCTTGTTCAAAGAAAGAAAATATTTTACCTGGAAGGTACAACATTTGTAAAGTTCTAAGATGAAAACAATAATTTTAATACATCCACTGCACTTAGCATGCTTAGAAATTCTTTTTACTCTTTTTTTTTACTGAAGAGAATTTTGTAAACACACACAAGTAAGTATTCATGAATTATTTATTATTCAAACAGAAAATTGTTGATAAAAAAATTCTAGTGGAATTCAACATTTTTATTTTGCGCCGCCACTGCCCTTTTTTATCCAAGACAAGCAAATAGAATATTTTTGCGATGTTGCATGTTTCCGGACTCACCAAACCGAAATTCTATTTTTATCCCTATTTTGCTCATTAAATTCTTACTTGTATTTGGTCAATTGCGATAAAAGCTTGATATAATGGCAATTTTGGCCCATGCCGGGTCTACCCGTAGGGTATAGAAGTCAATGGTCGCAATATATATTAACCGCTACTCTTGGTATATTTTGACAATTTGTTTTTGATTATGACTGACATTGACTTTAGCAAAATAGATAAAAATATGTAATTTCATTTTACATTTTTCGTTTGTGGATGCAATTTTTCGTTATTTTTCGACTTTTTACCTTAATTTTTATGGTGTGTTTTGCTAAATTATGACCAATCGGTATTTTGTGCGTTTTGATGGGGGCGATCCATCGCTTAAGAAATTGAAAAGAAAACAATGTTGTGTTGGTGGGTGCGAAGACTATGTTAGCAAGCGCCATTGCCTTCCCAAACGAAGCAATTGGATGAGTGGCTAAAAATATTTCGCCCTAAAAACTGGCTAACTTTGAAGAAAGACGAAATTTAAGTTAAATATATAGTGTGTGATTTGAACCAGGACAGAGTTTAAAATGTTTAGTTTTAAATTTTAATATTTAGAAAACAAGCGCGGATCTAGGTCAAAATCAAGGGGGGGAAGGGTTAAAATCGACGATATTTTTTTATTAAACTTTTTTTCAAGGGGGGAGGCGGTAATTTTCCTGTTTACCCTTTAATTATTAACAAAAAGTGCATATTTTTTATTCTAGGGGAGTAATTACCACGTTACCCCACCTCGAATCCGCGCTTGGAAAAACATAGTTTATTTCACTATATTTATATACAGGTCCGGCATAATGATCTCCCACATTAAAAACGCCATTGTAAATGCTATTTAGATTTTTTTTTCTACTGAAACTCTATTCTATACCATTGGTTTTTATTAAGTTTTGAAATTTACAGAGTCCATGTGTGGCGGCCATTTTTTTCGATACACATTTAAAGCTGATTTCTGAAAGTTTCACTCGTACAGTAGCTTAAAAGCGATATACTTTACTTTAATTTAAAAAGCTTACGTAACATTTTTTTAACACCCAAATATAATATAATAATGTTTAATTTAAATACATTTGTACACAGTGGCGTATATACGGGGTGGGGGCGGGGGACCCGGGCCCCCCACGAAGCTAAGATTTTTTTTAGATATTTTCCACCTATTTCATGAATACAAACATAAAATAGCATAAAATACGACCTTATGAGGTCTCGGCCCCCCTAGAAACTGTCTCGGGCCCCCCCCGAAACTTGTTCCTATATACGCCACTGTTTGTACATCACATAGCTAAAAGAATCAGGCACACCTCTAATGGGATTTCTGTAATCCGTCAAACTCCATGAAGTTTTGGTATGTTGTAGATTGTACCTTTCTTATAAAAAGTTCTCAGGGGCCCAACTCAAATTAATGACCAGTTTTTGAAATACAGGGTGTTAAAAGTGATAATGTCCAAGAAGCATAATGGCTCTTTAGACGGCTTTTCCAAACATATGCGCAATGTTACTATTACATGTATTTACGATTTATTTATTATTTTTAATCTGTACCTTTAAAACATTCTCTACAGGGTGTTTAAGTAAATATTATTCGAAAGTGATAATGAGAAACAAGCGTTAGTGTGTTTTAGATTGAATCTTTCGTATAAAAAGTTTTATGGGCCCAACTTAAATTAGTGTCCAGTTTATAAAATAGAGGGTGTTAAAAGTAATAATGTCCAAGACGAATTAATTATCTTTAGACGGATTTTCCAAACACTTATGCAATTTTACTGTTTCATATATTTACGATTTATTTATTATTTTTAATCTGTACCAATAAAACATTATCCACAGGGTATTTTAATAAATATTAGTCAAAATTTTTACTGAGAAACAAGCATTATAGCTTTTTACAGGGCACGGTACAGATGTACAAAACGCTTAAATATTTTTTAATATTATTTAAATTACATTTGCCGAAACACCCTGTATTAAATACATAATAAGTCAAGAACCATTAAAAAACTAATAACTACTATCTCTATATATGTAATAGTAACATTTCGTATATGTTTGGAAACTCCATCTAAAGAGCTATTATGCTTTTTGAACATTATTACTCAACACTCTGTATTTCAAAAACTGGAAATTAATTTACGTGGGCCCATCATAAGAACATCTGACCATCAAGTTTCAGTCTACAACATACTAAAGCTTGTTTCTCAATAAAACCTTCGAGTAATATTTACTTAAACACCCTGTATATAATGTTTTACGGGTACAGATAAAAATAAAGAATAAATCGTAAATGTGTGTAATAGTAACATTGCGTATATATTTGCAAAACACTTCTAAAAAGCTATAATGCTTCTTGGACATTATCACTTTCAACACCTTGTATTTTAAAAACTGGTAATTAATTTAGGTTGGGCCCATAAGAACTTTTGATACAAAAGGTTCAACCTAAAACACAATAAAGCTTGTTTCTCATTAACACTTTCGAATAATATTTACTTAAACACCCTATACGGTTTTAAAGATATAGATTAAAAGAAATTAATAAATCGTAAATACATGAAATAGTAACATTGCGCATATGTTTGGCAAAGCCGTCTAAAGAGCCATTATGCTTCTTGGACATTATCACTTTCAACACCCTGTATTTCAAAAACTGGTCATTAATTTGAGTTGGGCCCCTGAGAACTTTTGATAAGAAAGGTTCAGTCTACAACAAACCAAAATTTCGTGAAGTTTGACGGAGTACGGAAATCATAAGTGCATTGCATAAGTTTATATTTTTCATTAAAAAACAATTAAAAAAGTTTCCGTTGATAGAAAAATACTATATTTGCATTATATTATGTGTAAAGCATTGTAATAATTAAGTTAATGTATTCTATGCACTAATAAAAAGGAATTCTGCAGAATATTCGTCAAAGAGCCTTTTTTTACTAGAAAATTATCCTCTCAAGGAAATTTATGTACCTATATCAATGGAAAACAAACTTCTTAAGCTTAGATTTAATTTTAAAAAATTCAACTTTCCTTTTTATTGTTGCTAGTAGCCATTAATAAAAAAAATTCTTTGATTGAGCATCATTACTAATTGGTGTTTATAGAGTGTTTTTAGGCACATTGAGCGTTGACACAAAAAAACTCATTCTTATCAGCGCGCAAAGTTTAAATTTAACACTATGTATTTAATTGACGAGTAGAATGGATTTTTTGGTGTTAAAATTCAATTTGATAAAAACTTTTCAAAACACCATATTATAAGATGTAGCTTGATTGGAGAACGATTGCATTGATGGCTATGAGCATCCGGTATACAATAAATTGAAAAGCCACCCTGTAGCTTAGAGACAATCTGCGCAAGCGTTATATTGTTTCAAATCCCCCTGTAAATGTTTAGTACGGAATACGAAGTTAGAGAGGCGCTGGTTTTTCCACGGCACCCCGGTATACTGCGCCAATTGAGTAATAAAACTCCCACCATGTAAGTGTCTGGTCTATCTCTGTCATTCGTCTATGGGTACATACTAGGTAGGTCTCGTCAAATGTACGTATTTTTTCGCGTGCGATTTTTTTCGTATGCGCTTTTTTCCTTTGCGCATATTTCTTCTGCGTTCTTTTCCTATGCGCTTATTATAGGGAGTCTAAGAAAGCCAACAAAAATATTTTTCTTAGCTTTTAACTTGCCTGCAGCAGCTACCAGCCGTTGTACCTAATTTATTATTTTCGAGCTCTGGTGGGGGGGGGGGTAATTACCCCCAGTACCCCCCCCGTAAAACCGCCGGTGGTATAACCAAATACAAAAAACTTAAGTTGATAATAATCTATGTGACTGATTTTTCTCGATGAACTAATTGTCAATAAGTTTAAACTTTCAAAGAGCCATTATAAGACCACAATAACAGCTGGGTCGTTGTATAAGTAGCTAAAACTTTTAATTTCAAACTTTACCGAAAATATTTCCTTTGAAACGTTAGAACTCCCAAAACACGGTATTATAAATGAAAATGTTTCTTTGCAAACTCTTAAACGAAGCAGCAAGGAACTGATTAAAATTTCAAAAACTACTTGTAACTCTTCGCCAAGTTTAAGTTACACCTATAAAATATGTATTTATACTTAAACTTTCTCCCTTTGCTGTAAACATAGGTTTAGGTTAGACTATTTTGTGAAATATTAATAATACCTCTAGACTCTGCAGTTGTAAAAAGGACCCTTCTTCAAATTTTTGAAAACATTATAGGTATTGACATTGGAAATTTTCTTTTTCTAGAGCTAGCGTGCGAAACGTCAAGTTTTTACACTATTTTCAGTATTAAAAAGAATTTTACCTACTCGCGTGCGGTAAAGCGGAAATTTGACATGTTTAATTATAAATTACATTCAATTTTTTGAAAAAAAAGTACTCATAAATATTGTACCTAACACATGCGGAAAGTGTCTTTACCGCCCTTGACTGCTTGGCCGAACGACTGCCGTCGCGTTTGATAAAGTATTACTTGCCGCACTTGTTAAGTAAATAACTATTTTGTTACGAACGCGTGGAATGTGTCACTTTTCTGCACACATTTTAGTTTTTCAAGTGCCACTAGTCACGTGCGGTAACAGTTATTTAAACAACAAGGTTTGAATGCGACTCTTTGCACAAGATCGAGACAGTTTGGTGGACCGAGCCGAAGGCGACTTCCACAAGTCGAAGGAGTGTGCAAACAGGTTTTCAAACGAGTTTTTACGACACTTTTTAAACGATTGCAAATAAACAGAGACCAGAAAAATCAAATTGCAATTTAACTCGTTTTTATTAATAAAATGTATACTACACACTATACACAATGACGGGAGACCCGTATGCAAAAATGATGTAAGCTTGCGCAAAAATGAAGAAAGCTTGTGCAAAACGTTTAGCACACGGCGCATAACATAAAAGGGTAAAGGTATCGGTCCTGTGAAAACCGATAAAGTGGGAGTAGCGTCTCCACCCCCCGAGCTCGAGGAGCCAAACCTCGTTAAAAAGACAGAAAACTACCCAAACATCGGTAGCTGTACCTGGCGAGGTAGTAAACGCACACTCCCCTCACAGCAGGGGAATACCGGCGGGAGGGTTAGCAACCCTAACGCTGAGATATACTTGCTCCAGTTATAACTAGAAGCAGAGCCTTGGATGCCCCTCGTGGTGCGGCTGCACCAGGTGGCGGGACTCTACAGCCACTAGCGAGACTGCGTGAAGCAAGTGGCACGCGCTCGCGAAAGGCCGCCCCCACAAGGCCGTTGACGCCGGTCGCTGATGATGCAGAGGAAGATGAAGGTTTGGAGAACCAACAGCAAGTATCTCCCGCCCATCATTCTGGTACTGGTAGAAGGCGTATGCGCTGGAATAGACAAGACAACCTTGATCTTATGCGTGCATACTTTACGGTGACAAACGCGGAACAGGACCGGACAAACTACAGGACACGTTTACCCCAACATTGGAATCGGATTAGGTCAGACCTTGCAAAGACAGAAAGACAGCTCAACAGCTAGCTGATCAATTAAGATCAATAATAAGAAGAAAAGTTCTTTCCGAAGCTGAAATAGATCGCATTAAAACCCAGGCCCGACTGCATTTGGAAGGTGAAGATGGCCGGGAACCAGTAGAAAACGAATTGGAACTAACTACAGAACGACGAAGATCAACAATCTACGAAATACCACCTGATGAAACTATTCAGGAAGTGAAAGACCGGCTTGAAGAAATGCTCCTTATTTACAAAGGAATGTCACTGGAAAAAAAGACCACGACTGCCAAAAATCAAATATACTGCTGTAGTCAAAAAAACCGTCGCACAGGTAAATCAAGCATTGGATAACTACACTTGTCACCGCAGTAACCTAAAAGAAACTTGTAATCTTATATACTGTGCAGCTGCTGCCACTACATCACTACTGGGTAACTCAATCAAAGAAAAGAAACCAGTAAGGACACCAAACACCGACCCTCCATGGAAGCAGAGAATTACCAGGCGTATAAACCTGATACGCAAAGACCTTGGACAGATAGAAGCATTTCAGAGAGCCGAAAATGTAAGCAGAAAGTTAAAAAAGTCAATTAGGAGTATCTGTAGAAAAAACAAAATCTGCATAAAAAACTCAGATACTAAGCAGCAACTAAAAACATATAGTGAAAAACTTAAGCAAAAAATAGCCGCCTTGGGGAGCAGAATACAAAGGTATAGCCTAAGAGTAAAAAGATACCATCAAAATAAACAATTTAAACAAAATCAACAATTATTTTACCGCCAGTTAGAAACGGCGGAAGTTAATGGAAACTTAAAACCAGCAAATGAATTACAGGTCTATCAATTCTGGAATGATATATGGGGCAATCCACAGGAACACGACAGAACGGCCTACTGGATAGGACAAGAAAGAGAAAAAACCGAGAATATACAGGAAATGGCACCTATAGTACTGACTTCCAACAATATCACCAGCGCACTAAAGAAAGTATCCAACTGGAAAGCTCCTGGCATAGATAACATACAAGCCTATTGGTGGAAAAATTTCACCAAAATTCACATGAAGCTCGCTAACCAGTTTACAGAGGGAATTAATAATCCAAAAACCATTCCTGAGTTCTTTACAAAAGGGATTACGTACCTGCTGCCAAAAAATATTAATGTAGAAGATCCTAAAAACTATAGGCCTATTACTTGTCTCCCAGTCATCTATAAAATATTTACGGCCTCAATTGAACACCAAATTAGTAAGCATGCAGAAAAAAATGATATCTTAGCAAGGGAACAAAACGGCTGCAGAACTCGAGCTAGAGGAAGCAAAGAATGGCTCATCCTTGACTCAGCTATAACCAATTATGCCAAACAAAAAAAACGAAATCTCTCTATAGCATGGATAGACTATAGAAAAGCCTTTGATTCAGTGCCACATTCATGGCTATGCGAAGTCTTGGAAATATACAAAATAAACAGCAAGCTTATCAGTTGCCTGAAAACACTAATGAAAAGGTGGGAAACCTTCCTCACAGTCAACGTAGGAGAAACTCATTACACATCTAAAGGACTGACTGTTAGATGCGGAATTTTTCAAGGCGATAGTTTAAGTCCCCTATGGTTTTGTTTGGCAGTCAATCCACTCAGCAGTATGCTCCAATCTAGCAACTATGGTTATATCATCAGAAGAAACCCGACCATTAAAATAAGCCACTTGCTTTATATGGACGACTTAAAGCTATATGCTACCAATGAAAATCAACTAAGAGGCCAACTCGAGTTAGTGACAGCTTTTACAAAAGCTATTAAAATGAGCTTTGGTATCGAAAAATGTGCCTATCTTAATGTGAGATCGGGTAGAGTTCAGAACTCCGAAAATATGGTGTTGTCGGATCTTTCGGAGTTCTTACCTTTACCTATTGAAGAAAATTATAAATACTTGGGAATACAGACCCTGAGTATAGACCATACTGAAGTGAAAGAAAAATTACGAACGTCCTTGAAAAACCGACCTAAATTAATTCTTAAAACCCAACTCTACTCAAGATCGAAAGTGGTGGTGACTTATAGTTTTGGAATTATAAAATGGAGCTCTACAGACTTAGATAGGCTTGACACACTAGTTAGAAGTACACTCACAAAATATAGACTACATCACCCTAATTCATCAGTTAACCGAATGTACTTACCTAGAAAAAATGGTGGAAGAGGCTTGAAAAATCTGAAACAAACGCATGCAAAAGAATCTTTTAACTTATATACTTACCTGAAAGCAGTAAATAACCCGCTTCACCAAGCAGTAGCGGCTATTGATCACAACTTGACCCCCACTGAACCTAGCTGACCCTGAGGTACCTACGCAAGAGAATAAGAACTATTACGAGGAAATTGAAGAAGACTGGAAACGGAAGCAGTTGCATGGGAGATACGGTACAGCACTACATGGACAAGACGTAGACTACAGGCTATCAACGGCATACCTAACGGATGGAAACCTATTAATGGAAACCGAGGGATTCATAGGAGCAATTCAAGACCAAGTAATGGCGACTAAGAACTACAGAAAGCACATATTAAAACAGAATATTCAAGACGATAGATGTAGATTATGTAACCAAAAACCGGAAACAATTCAACACCTGATATCCGGATGCTCCTACCTGGCCCCGAGAGATTATAAAAATAGACATGATTCAGTGGCAAAGATATTGCATCAGGCACTTGCTATGAAGTACCATCTGATAGACAAAGAAGTACCATCATATAACTACCAACCAAAGGAAGTACTAGAAAATGATAGCTGCAAAATTTACTGGGACTTGGACATAATAACTGATAAAGAAATGCAACATAATCGACCAGACATATTAGTATTTAACAAAACCACCAAAAAAGCTTATATAATAGATGTGACAATACCGGAAGACAGCAATTTACGAGAAGCTAGGAACAAGAAGATCACAAAGTACATAGACTTAGCACATGAACTAAAATCCATGTATACTTTAAAATCTGTCACGATACACCCAATTGTCATATCTGCTAATGGCTTGATCGAGAAAAACACCGAAACTGAGATAAAAAGCTTAGATCTTGAAAAACCCCAAAAATTAATAAGAGAGAGCCAGAAAAACGCTATCCTGGGAACTTGCCGGACTGTTCGGCGTACGTTAACCCATAGCTAGGATGTTGGGTTCAAAAGAATCCCCACTCTAGGCTGGCACAACCGACTTCGGTCGTGACAAAAAAATAATAATAATAATAATAATAATAATAATAATAATAATAATAATAATAATAATAATAATAATAATAATAATAATAATAATAATAATAATAATAATAATAATAATAATAATAATAATAATAATAATAATAATAATAATAATAATAATAATAATAATAATAATAATAATAATAATAATAATAATAATAATAATAATAATAATAATAATAATAATAATAATAATAATAATAATAATAATAATAATAATAATAATAATAATAATAATAATAATAATAATAATAATAATAATAATAATAATAATAATAATAATAATAATAATAATAATAATAATAATAATAATAATAATAATAATAATAATAATAATAATAAATAAATAAAAAAATAATAAAACCCGTGTGGGGTCCGGGTTACCAATAAGAATAGCCCCACGGTAATCCCTGCCTGTCGTAAAAGGCGACTAAAAGGGAAAACCGCCGAGTGTGTTAGCAACTCACGAAGCGAGAAAAATCTCTTACTTGCTATAAATACAAGAAGAAAAAGATATTCGGGCGTGGCAGATAACCAGGTCATATCTGCTCGGACACGTCAGGAGGATCCAAGACCTGGCTCGAGTCAGGGTGAACCAGGTGGCACCCCCTCGAGTACTAACACCACCACGCAAGAAATAGGAGCAAGAAGCAGTAGACGAACAAACTACTTACAAAACAATGGAAGACAGCCTGAACCACAAAATGCTCCTTCTGTTGAAGGTGCTGCGCAGGAATTACATCCAGCGCTCACTCAAGCAGGACTACCCAGGAGACGCATGAAATGGACGTTAGAATTAAACCAATCAATAATGCGTATATTTTACAGCGTCACAGACCTGGGAAGAAATAAGACAGGCTATAGACAAAGAATGCACCTAGCCTTTGTAACGCAATATCCAAACCTTGCTGTTACCGAGCAGAGAGTAGTTGATCAATATAGAGTAATACTTAGAAACAAACTAATATCAGAAGACACTTTAAATACGATAAAAACGGAAGTCGCAAGAGGAGGCAGAAGAAGCTCAAGGTATTCCATAGCTGAGCAAAACGAAACCCCAAACGTACCGCCACCAACAAATGAAGAACAACCTAAACAAATGAATAGCGATAATGAAGAAGAAAGAATTGTTAAAGAACTGCAGAATGAATTCCGGAAAGCAGTATTGGAATACGAAGGTAGCGACCCCACATCAAGGCCACCTCTGCCAAGGATTAACACGTCAAAAAGCCTATCTGCAGTGCTTAAAAATCTAAATCAAGCAGTTTTACCTCAATTCGTTGAAGAAGCCTCATGTCTCGAGACGCTTCACACAGTTGTCTATTGCGCTGCAACAGCGGTCAGCAGATATCTTGGAGTCAAAACTAGAACAAATAACTCTACAAGATCAGATCGGAAATCTTTTGAGCCAGCATGGTTAAAGCGACTGCAACGAAGAATTAATGAGCTGCGAAGAGAAATAGGTCAACTAACTGAATATCAAAGAGGAATACGAACGAAAAAACTCACCAACTGCGTTAACACCATTATGAGTAAACACAAAGTCCACACCACAAGAGAAGCTGAAAATAGTACAGTTCCGCTATGCCTTGACACACTTCGTCAAAAACTAGGAAAATACGCCGCAAGGCTTAACAGGTATAAGTGCAGTCACGAAAGAAAACAGGACAACAAGCTTTTTTCTAGATCCGAGAAAGGATTCTACAAATATTTAAACGAAAAAGGTGAAGAACCCAAATGCAAATATCCATCCACAGAAGTCATGGACACCTTTTGGAGAGAACAACTTGCCACGCCCATCAACGCTAAATTAAACGCTTCGTGGGTATCTGAAGAAGCAAACCGCTCGCAATTTTACGACGATATGGCGTATTGTCCTCTTACTAAGACAGATATCAGCAAAATAATTAAGGGAACACATAACTGGAAGGCTCCTGGTCCAGATGGAATACAAAACTTTTGGCTGAAAAAGCTTGTCTGCGTACACGAGAAACTGACAGAGTACGTTAATGAAATTGTAAGGCAACCAACCAAAATGCCACTATTCCTGACACAAGGCATAACATACCTGCTGCCTAAAGACAAGAAAAACACCCATGATCCATCAAAGTACCGTCCAATTACATGTTTACCAACAATATACAAACTGATTACGTCATGCATTGCTACTCAATTATATGACCATGTTCTTCAAAACCAAATTCTGTCAGAGCAGCAAAAAGGATGCACAAAACATGCCATGGGCTGCAAGGAGCAGCTTACAATAGATTCTGTTATTTGCAACCAGGCATTTTCGAAACATCGGAACCTCTATATGGCATATATAGACTATAAAAAAGCCTTTGACTCTGTCCCTCATGACTGGTTAATTAAAATTTTAAAGATCTATAAGGTAAACGCACACATCGTGAAATTCCTGGAGCATGCGATTACATCTTGGCGTACGACGGTAGTTCTGAATGAAGCTGAAATAAAAACCAGTTCAATCCCTATTAAACGAGGTATTTTCCAGGGAGATTCGCTTAGTCCACTGTGGTTTTGTCTGGCACTAAATCCTCTTTCAAACAGGCTTAACTCAACAGGTTACGGATTTGGCCTCAAAGAAAACAACAGAGAAATCATTAAAGTCAATCATTTGCTGTACATGGATGACCTTAAAATAACCACAACAACGAGAAGGCAATTGGAAGAGCTACTCAATATTGTCGAAAACTTTTCTAATGACATAAAAATGCAGTTTGGGCTAGAAAAGTGCAAAACAGTCAACATTATTAAAGGCAATATTCAACCAGGCGACTTCCAAACACAAAATGGGCAATTAATTGAGGCCATGCTGGAGGGAAATACCTATAAGTACTTAGGGATGAAACAGTTACAAAGAATTGAACACAAAACTATAAAGAAGGAACTCGAACAATCCTATATAGAGAGGGTACGGAGAGTACTTAAAACCAAGCTTAGTAGTAAAAACTTGTTTAAAGCACTTAACACATACGCTTGCGCAACCCTGTCGTATTCCTTCGGAATAATAAAATGGACAAAGACCGAACTAGAAGCCCTCCAAAGAAAAACCCGAGTAATTCTCACCAAGTTCCAAGCACACCATCCTAAAAGTGCGGTTGAGAGAATGTCACTGCATCGCTCAGAAGGGGGAAGAGGACTGGCAGACTTGGGAGAGGTTATGGATAAGCAGGTTGCCAATCTCAGAAAGTACTTTCACTTAAAAGCCGCTCATTCAGGACTTCATCAAGCTATATGTCAGATTGATAACCTTTCTCCGCTGTCCCTTAAAGAAGAAATAGTTTTGAAACACCATCAATCAAGAGAGGAGAAGTTACAAACCTGGAAAGAAAAAGCACTACACGGAAGGCACTTTAACGAACTGAATCAGGAAAATGTCGACAAAAAAGCGTCGAACTACTGGCTGATTTCAGGACAGTTATTTCCAGAAACGGAAGGCTTTCTATTGGCAATTCAAGACCAGGTTATTCCAACAAGAAACTACCTTAAATACATCATAAAGGATGCCTCTACGACGGATGGAAAATGTAGATATGGTTGTCAAGCTCAGGAAACAATTCAGCATATCACCAATGGTTGTCAAGTTTATGCATCAACAGATTATAAAGAGCGCCATGACTCAGTTGCAAAAATTATCCATCAAGAACTGGGAAAAAATTTTGAACTGATAAACTCTGATAAGCAGCCATACTACTTATACAAACCTGAACCCGTATTGGAAAATGAAAAATACAGACTCTATTGGGATCGCAGTGTGCTAACTGACCAAACCACTCCTCATAACAGACCCGATATTATTGTTGTTGATAAGACTACAAGAAAAACTACCTTGATTGATATCGCAATTCCAACTTCGCATAATCTGCGAGAAAAACAAGCAGAGAAAATAGCCAAGTATAGAGAGCTGGAAATGCGGATAAAAAGGCTATGGAACATGAATGACGTAGAGACAATCCCGATAGTAATGTCTGCTACTGGCGTAATTCCAAAAAAATTACTAGAAAACTTAAAAGCCTTAGATCTATCGAAAAATCTCTATATCCAACTACAAAAAGCAGTACTGCTCGGTACGGCAAGGACAGTCCGAAAGTTTATCGGACAAAATCAAAAAGGAGAAAACCAGAAAGGACCCACAAGGGCACCCACAGAGCTTAATCCCTCTGACACATAGTGTCTGGGATAAGTGAATGTTCCCCTTACTCATCTAAGAGGGAGTGCGAATGGCCATGAAAGGTCAAAATCAAATAATAATAATAATAATAATAATAATAATAATAAATTGGCAAGGGCGTCGGTCACATGATAAACCCGACGGAGAGCGAAGTGGCGTCGCCACTACCCCCAGCCCGAGGAGACAACCTCGTAAATCAATCCAAACGCGCGCACCGCCAGCGTTTGTTAGCCTGGCGCCCCTAAGGTAGTAATGGGGGCAAAAACCTGCTGGGTTAGCACCCCAGTAAGTGAGATTGTAAAACGCTGTACGCACACGAGCAAAAAGATATTCAGGCGGGGTAGAGCTTCAGGCTGGCTCTATTCGGACCCGTCAGAATCAGCCTGAGCTGCAGCAGGGTGAAGCAAGTGGCGCCGCTGCAGATTCTGGAACCACAAGAAGGCAATCGGAAATGGAATCGATTGAAGGAAGTGTCGAAGTTCATGATGCGAGATTAGCTCATCATGCAGATGCAGCTCCTCCAGAGAATCGGCAAGAGCATGAACAAACAGCAACCCGCAGAAGATGGACCAAACAGGACAATGAGGATATCATGCGGGCTTACTTCCTAGGAACCGAATGCGAGAAAAACAAGCGGGGTTTCCGCAAAAAGATGCTAGTTGAATGGAGAAGATTAAGACCAGACTCCACCTTAAGCGAAAGCCAACTGGCGAATCAACTGTATGCAATTAAGACACATAAACTTCTCACACAACTTGAAGTAGACAGTATTAAAGACCAAGTCCATAGACAACAAAGGACAAGAAGGATAACACACAAACCTGTAATAAACGACACAGAACCTGAAGAAGAGTTTGCGGATAGCAACATCGTGATGCAGGAACAGGAACCTAAAACAAAAGAAGAAGATGCATTAGAAAAACAAATAAAAGATACGTTTCATAAAAATATAACCCTTTACGATGGAACTAATCCGGAGTTTAGACCAAAATTGCCAAAAATAAGACCAAATCGAAAAACAGAAAAAGTACTGAAATTAATTAACGCTAATATAGGCATAGTGCTTAGTGAAGAAGACCCAATTCTAAAAACACAACTTATAGTGTATTGCGTAGCCATAACTGCAGTTGAAATAATGGGGCACAGAATTACAGAGAAAAGGGCAAGTAACGAAAAGCAGGAACCAAGATGGAAAAAGAGAATTGAAAAACAAATCAACGATATAAGAAGTAACCTGACAAAATTGTGTACATGGGAAAACGGTAACAATAGCAAAAAGCTAAAAAAAGTCAAAAATTTTTTAAAAACCAATAATACTAATGTTGGAGATGAGGACTTTAAAACAAAGGTAGCAGTGCTAAAAGATAAATTGAAGCAGCGAATAGCAGTGCTGGGGAAGAGACTAAGAAGGTACAATAAAAGCTACAAAAGGAGAGAACAAAACAAGACATTCTTTAAAAATGAAAAAGCATTCTACAACGATTTAATTTCCAATAAGCAAAAGATTGAAAAGACCCCAGACAAAACTAAGCTCATGGAATTTTGGAAAAGTACATGGTTAAAAGCTGAGAAGAAAACCTGCGAAAAGATAGAAGCCATGAAGGAAGTCAGAGTCACAGAGAAGGATCTTAGAGAAATTATCGCGAAAACACATAATTGGAAAGCAGCAGGAGTTGACCACTTACACAATTACTGGTGGAAAAATACGGCAATATGGAAAGTATTAGCAGTACAAATCAACCGTATACTAAACAATAAAGAAGCGATGCCTGGATACCTGACCAAAGGAATAACGTTTATGATCCCAAAATCTGAAAATACAGAAGAACCTAAGAACTACCGCCCCATCACATGTTTGCCTACCTTGTATAAAATAATTACATCTGTTATAGCAAATAGTATAGAAAAACACCTCACTGGGCAGAAGATACTTACCGAAGAGCAAAAAGGAAGCCGAGCACGAACACAAGGATGCAAGGAACAGCTTCTGATAGACACTGTAATAACACAAGATGCGAGACATCGACAAAGAAATATCGCCGTGGCCTGGACTGATTACCAAAAAGCATTTGATTCAGTGCCACACAGTTGGATGATTGAAGTCCTGGAAATATACAAAGTCCATAAAGAGATTGTAGAGTTTCTTAAAACATGTATGGGAACCTGGAGAACAAAGCTGCTTGTTAATACACCTAAACAACAATTAACAACCGAGGAGATAAACATACAAAGCGGAATTTTCCAGGGAGATTCACTTAGCCCGCTGTGGTTTATCCTCAGTCTTAATCCGCTATCTAAAGCTCTCTGTCAATCAAGTCTGGGATATAAACTCAAAAATGCTGAGCAGAGTTATAACATATCCCATCTGTTCTATGTAGATGATCTGAAGCTCTACGCTCCAACAGAGAAAGATCTAAATCGATTAATTAGCCTTACGGAAACTTTTAGCAACGACATTAAAATGAAATTCGGATTAGATAAATGTGCTAAATTAATAGCTCGCAAAGGAAAACCCCAGGAATTTGATAATCTTGAAAATGACAATATTCGATATATAAACAAAGACAATTACAAGTACCTAGGATACGAACAAAGGCTAATAATAGATCGAAAACTAGCAAAAGAAAAATTAAATAAAATCCTAGAAACCAGAGTCTCCAGCATTCTTCATACAGAACTTACTGCAAAAAATAAAATAAAGGCTGTTAATTCATGGGCAGTACCGGCAATAGCGTATTCCTTTGGGGTTATTGGGTGGTCACAAACTGAACTTGAAGCTGCAAATAGATCGATCCGAGTACAACTGACAAAGTACAACATACACCATTCAAGAGCTTGTACTGAACGGCTGTATATGACTCGAAGCATGGGTGGACGAGGCCTGCTAGATCTCAGAACTTTGTATCAGAGGCAGATAAATAAACTAAAAAGGTACTTTAAAATCAAAACAGAGGAATCAGAGATTCATAAGATAATTTATGAGCTGGATCACTACTCACCAGTCAATCTGTCTGCCAATGAGGATGTTCCTGTACTAACTTTGGCTGAACTGAAGACTGCTTGGCTTTCTAAACCATTACACGGCCGATTTCCCAATAAGCTTTCTGATGCTGATCTTGATTCTTCAACTGAGTGGCTACGGAAGGGACACCTATTTGGAGAAACGGAAGGATTTATGGTAGCAATACAAGACAATGTAATTGCGACAAAAAATCACATTAAGTTTGTACATGGAGTACAGCTAGATAATGATTTGTGCAGATTGTGTAACAGACACGCGGAAACAATAGAGCACGTTATCTCAGGATGCACTTACCTTGCGCCAACAGAATACCTCCAACGACACAATCTGACGGCGAATATAATTCATCAAGAGCTGGCAATTATGTGTAACCTGAAAGAAGAAAAACAGCGATATTACAAATATGTACCCTTTCCCATTCTTGAAAATACTAAATACCGCCTATATTGGGACACAACAATACAAACCGACAAAACTGTGGCAAACAATCGACCAGATATAGTGCTTCTTAACAAACAGGACAAGATTGGATTCTTTATAGATGTCGCTCACCCGAACGATCACAACCTAAATAAAACAGAAAGGGACAAAGTTAGTAAATACTTTGAACTGGCAGAAGAATTCAAAATTATCAACAGTTTAAAAAAAGTTGAAATTCTGCCAATAGTCATATCTGCAACCGGATTAGCAACGAAAAACTTAAAAAAATACATCGAAAGTTTAAAAATAAATTACAAAGATGTGTTTCCTGAAATGCAAAAGTCTGTCATCCTGGAAACGTGCCGAATTGTCAGGAAAACTCTAAACTTACCTGAGGACATGTAATGGCACAATCCTGTTAAAAGAATCGCAAATTGAAAGCAACGTGAATGATCCTGAATCCCACGTTGTTAAACAGCCCTGCAAAGGAGGAAAATAATAATAATAATAATAATAATAATAATAATAATAATAATAATAATAATAATAATAATAATAATAATAATAATAATAATAATAATAATAATAATAATAATAATAATAATAATAATAATAATAATAATAATAATAATAATAATAATAATAATAATAATAATAATAATAATAATAATAATAATAATAATAATAATAATAATAATAATAATAATAATAATAATAATAATAATAATAATAATAATAATAATAATAATAATAATAATAATAATAATAATAATAATAATAATAATAATAATAAAGATGCCTTGCTCTATACCAAGGGCTAGACCCCCTAGCTAGACCAAAACTGCCACACCTTAACACTAACAAAGAGACGAAAAACATACTTAACAAAATTAACCATGCAATGTCAGAAAAGGTAGATGATATACATACCTTTAACGATTTTCATGACCTTATATACTCAGGAGCACATGCTGTATTACAGCTACATAAACAAGCTCTTCCAAAAACCTCAAAAGACAAAAAAGATCGAAAGCCAGGATGGGAAATAAGGCTAGAGAAAAACATAGCGGAAACCAGAAAAGCAATAGGGCAACTTACACAACTTAAAAACTTAAAAGAGCCAACTAACAAATTGAAAAACAAAGCAAAACAAATCGTAAGCAGATATGGAGATAAAGACAACCAAACCAACATAGAAGTTCTGGATAAACTAAAACAAAAACTGCTAGTGTATTCCACTCGACTAAGACGCCACAAAAACGCTTACAATAGGCGAATACACAATAATGCCTTCCACGCCAATCAAAAGCAATTCTATCGATCACTTACACAAAATAAACAAAGTGACAATGACGAAACACCTAACCCAGAAGAGACCCAAAAATTCTGGGCTAATATTTGGGAAAATCCAAAGGTACATAACAGAAAAGCTAAATGGTTGGACGATGAAAGAAAAAGAGTGGACAAGATTCCAACTATGGTATTTAGCAGCGTTACCGAAGACGACGTCAAGAAAGCTATCAACAATACGACGAATTGGAAAGCTCCTGGGCCAGATGGAATCCATAACTTCTGGCTAAAGAAATTCCACACAACACATAGAAGCCTAGCCCAGCTTCTGACAGAGAGCCTTAAAAATCCCAACATAATTCCATCATTTATGGTAACGGGAACTACCCATCTCCTTCCAAAGACTAGCCCATCAGTAAAAGATCCTGCCAAGTATCGACCTATCACCTGCTTACCAACTATATACAAAATACTGACGTCAATAATTTGCAATCAAATATACCTTCATCTAGATAAAACCAACTTACTACCGGAAGAACAAAAAGGATGCAGAAAGGGAAGCAGAGGATGTAAAGAACAACTGGCGATAGACACATTAATGGCTGAAGAAGCAAAACAGAAAAAAAAGGAACCTATATGTAGCTTATATAGACTACAAAAAGGCATTTGATAGCGTCCCTCATACACTGCTCATTGAAATACTTCAATTATACAAAATCAGCCCATCGATTGTAAACCTTTTGCACA
This sequence comes from Aspidapion aeneum, assembly GCA_963576565.1. Taxonomy (NCBI): domain Eukaryota; kingdom Metazoa; phylum Arthropoda; class Insecta; order Coleoptera; family Brentidae; genus Aspidapion; species Aspidapion aeneum. Next base: position 97,247,528 of record OY755043.1, read on the forward strand.
GCATATTACCGAAATGGAAAACCAACCTACAGATGAAGTGCAATGACAAAACAAACAGTATGGGCAGTATGAGTATCCGAAGAGGTATATTTCAAGGTGACGCTCTGAGTGCTCTGTGGTTCTGTATGACTCTCACTCCTCTCTCAAACGCACTAAACAAAAAAGATCGGGGATATAAGTTACAAAATGGCCATAAAATTGATCATCTAGCCTACATGGACGACATTAAGCTTACATCCTCGTCTAAGGAGGGATTAGATATACTACTTAAGACTATCCACAAATATAGTGAAGACACAGCAATGGAATTTGGCTTAGATAAATGTAAGATTAGTGCTATGAAACGAGGAGTATGGGAAGATCACGTTGGATTTAACCTAACTCAAGATCAACTCGTGGAAAATATGTCGAAAGATGAAAATTACCGATACCTAGGACTAGACCAAGCAAGAGGAATTAAACACTCCATTATGAAAGATGCACTGAGAACGAAAATGATTGAAAGACTAAAATCAGTATTAAAAACTCAACTCTCCGCAAAGAATAAAGTTAAAGCGATTAATACATATGCCATACCTGTCATAACCTACAGCTTCGGTATAATCAAATGGTCCAATACCGATATCGAGAATCTGAACAGACTTATAAGGGTTCAGTTTACAAAGCACAAAGCACGCCATCCAAAAAGTGCAGTTGAAAGGTTCTATCTACCACGAGCAAGAGGAGGAAGGGGAGTTGTAGATTTACACGATGCTCTTTTGAAGCAAATTGAAGGCCTTAGAAAATTTTTCTTTGATAAAAGTATAACATCACCTTATCATGAAAAAATATCAAAAGCTGACAAAGGTTACACTCCACTCAATTTGGCTGACAATAATTACAAACCTCTCCGTCTGACGATGAGCGCTGAAGAAAGAATACAGCAATAGAAATCAAAGGCATTGCATGGAAGGTTCCCAGCACTTCTCTACACTGAAGGGATCGACGAGGTAGCATCAATCGCATGGTTAGAACACAGCGACCTGTTTGCAGAAACTGAGGGATTCATAATGGGCATACAAGATCAAGTAATACCAACCCTAAACTACAGAAAGTTTATAATCCAAGATCCAACTGTAACTGACGACAAATGCAGGCTCTGTCATACCAAATCTGAAACCATAGAACACATTTTAACAGGCTGCTCAATCCTAGCACCATCTGAATACCTGAAAAGACATGACAACCTTGCAAAAGTAGTACATCAAAAACTCTGCATTGATGCTGGTATTCTCACTGAAATGCAACCTTACTATAAATACCGACCTGAGTCAGTATTGGAAAGTAAAAGTCACAAAGTATACTGGAACAGACCAATCCAGACAGACCATAAAATTGAAGACAACAGACCAGACATTATATTTCAAGACAAACATAATAGAAATACCTACCTTATTGACATTGCAGTACCGGCTGGCCACAACGTATCTGAAAAACAAAGAGAAAAGGTCCGAAAATACCTACCTTTGGCCGCAGAAGTTAAAACACTCTGGAATCAGGAAAAAGTGACAATTATACCAATTGTAGTAGGGGCAACTGGAGAAATACCTATAAAGTTACACACTTACCTCAAACAGCTCAACTTACCTACCAAACTCTATATCACTCTCCAAAAAATAGCTATTCTGGGAAGCTGTCATATTGCGCGCAAAACACTTAACTGTTCTACATAAAGAAAAGGGAAATTAGTGAAGATTTGGACTACTTGCTCAGAAATGAGCCGTACCCGATCTACTTACCTGCTTGCAGTGATTATCGAAATAATAATAATAATAATAATAATAATAATAATAATAATAATAATAATAATAATAATAATAATAATAATAATAATAATAATAATAATAATAATAATACGCGATACAAAAATGCTACCAATCCCACCTCAGTGGAGATACTCGACTTCCTAAAACAAAGGCTACAAGTCTACACACTTAGACTAAGGAAATACAAAATAGCATATAACAGAAGAATTGACAATCGAAAATATGAAACCAATCAAAGATTGTTCTACCGACAAATCCTTAATCCCAGCAACAATGAACAAGAAGGAGAATACCCAAAAAGTAAAGAAATCAAGGAGTTTTGGAGTCAAATATGGGAAAAACCTGACAAACATAATTCTGGAGCGGAATGGATCGAGCTTGAAAAGAAAAGAGTAGAGAAAGTGCCAGCGATGCTACCCGCAACAATAACTAAACAAGATCTTAAGAATATATTGTCAAGAGCACAAAACTGGAAGTCACCAGGTCCAGATGGTTTGCATAACTATTGGTACAAAAGATTCACGTCCACGCACCAATGTATTGCAGATCAGCTAAATAAAATCCTAAATAACCCTGAAAGCTTGCCTAAATTTATGACGCAAGGAATTACCTCTCTACTACCAAAATCAATTCAGCCTCAACCAGACCCTTCTAAATATCGACCCATAACATGCTTACCAACATTATATAAATTTTTAACGGGCATTATATCAGAAAAACTGTACAAACATATGACAGAAAACCAACTGTTCGCAGAGGAGCAAAAAGGATGCAGAAAGAAATCTCAAGGCTGCAAGGAACAACTGCTAATTGACACTGTTGTTACAAGGGACACTATTAAAAATAAGAAAAACTTACACATTGCTTTTATTGACTACCAAAAAGCTTTTGATAGTGTTCCACATACATGGCTAATTAGTAGCCTCACTCTCTACAAAGTTAGCCCTCAAATTGTTAATTTCCTCGAATACGTAATGTCATCATGGGAAACTCAAATAAAAATCGAAAACTCAAACGTCGAACCCATTCAAATGAAAATCAAAAGAGGCATATATCAGGGAGACGCCTTAAGTGCACTTTGGTTTTGCACTGCACTAAATCCATTATCCAATGCTTTAAACAATAAAAATGTTGGCTATAGAATTCCAAACGGCACCCAGCAGTTAAGCCATCTTGTCTATATGGACGATCTTAAACTCTTCTCAGACTCACAAATAGGACTAAAAAAGCTACTTAGACAAACCGAAATTTTCTCCAATGACATCGCAATGAATTTTGGTTTAGACAAATGCAAAACAAACAGTATCGAGAAGGGAAAGTGGAAACAAAACGAAGATTTTAAACTGCTACAAAGATCTGGAGAAGGACATATACAAGCCATGGATAAAAACGAAAAGTATAAATACTTGGGATTTGTGCAATCAACAGGGATTGAGGATAGAACTGTCAAAAAACAACTTATAGAGAAACTTGCAGAACGTCTTAGGGTTATCTCAAAAAGCCATCTATCTGCCAGAAATAAAATAAGCGCCACAAACACTCTAGCAATACCAATTGTATCATACAGCTTTGGCGTAGTAAAATGGAGTGAGCATGAACTAGAAGACCTTAACAGAACGATTAGGAAAATATATACTAAATATCGCTCCCACCATCCGAGAGCATGCAAGGAAAGGTTCCATTTGCCGAGGAATGTAGGGGGAAGAGGAGTTATGGATTTTCGCCTGCTCCACAAAAAACAAATAAATAACTTAAGACGCTACTTCTATGAGACTGCAACTACCTCCCCGTTACATAAGGCAATAAAACACACTGACAAAAATCTTACACCATTGAACCTCGGAAACCCAGACTTTGCTTGTGATACGGAATATAGCACAATTAAGAAAATTGAAAATTGGCATCAAAAAGAACTTCACGGCAGATATCCTCATTCTTTAGAACATGAAGAAATTGACAAGAAAGCTTCACTGAGCTGGTTAACAAATGGCAATATATTTCCTGAAACTGAGGGTTTTCTTTGTGCTATTCAAGATCAAGTTATTCCAACTAAGTCATATAAGAAGTATATCATAAAGGATCCAGCAACTCAAAATACAATGTGCAGAATGTGTAAACAAGGACATGAAAATATCGAACACATAATGAGTGGCTGCACAAGTTTAGCACCAAGGGAATATACAGACAGGCATAATGATGCTGCAAAAATAATTCATAGAGAATTAGGTATGAAATATGGACTTGTTACAACCCACGAACCATATTACAAGTACAAACCAGCCAATGTTTTAGAAAATAATCAAGCTATAATCTACTGGGATAGAGGATTGCAAACAGATAACCCCATTCAACACAATCGACCAGACATTTTTGTCCTAGACAAACAAACCAACAGAATTTTACTTGTTGACATCGCTATACCAGCATCAGCAAATATGCACAAAAAACATACTGAGAAAGTTGAAAAATACCTACCTCTAAGTCATGAGTTGCAAAAAATATGGAAGGTCAAAAAGGTCGAGATAGTCCCGATCATCCTGGGTGTGACTGGCGAAATACCTAAAAAATTATTGCATGGGTTAAAGTCATTGAATATTAATGAAAAACACTATTTGGAGATGCAGAAAGCTGTCATCCTTGCAACTTGTAGCATTGTAAGGAGAGTTTTAAACAGAGATCCGTAACACTTAGGGTTTGTCTTGCTTTACATACCGTAAGCCGACATTCCTTAAAATCCGTTCAAAGCGTGAAAAAAAAAAAAAAAAAAAAAAATAATAATAATAATAATAATAATAATAATAATAATAATAATAATAATAATAATAATAATAATAATAATAATAATAATAATAATAATAATAATAATAATAATAATAATAATAATAATAATAATAATAATAATAATAATAATAATAATAATAATAATAATAATAATAATAATAATAATAATAATAATAATAATAATAATAATAATAATAATAATAATAATAATAATAATAATAATAATAATAATAATAATAATAATAATAATAATAATAATAATAATAATAATAATAATAATAATAATAATAATAATAATAATAATAATAATAATAATAATAATAATAATAATAATAATAATAATAATAATAATAATAATAATAATAATAATAATAATAATAATAATAATAATAATAATAATAATAATAATAATAATAATGTTGCAACACGAAACTATAAAAAATACATAATGAAAGAACACATCCCAACGGATAAATGTCGAATGTGCGGGAATCAAACCGAGTCCATCGACCATATAATAAGCGGTTGCCAAACAATGGCTCCAAAAGAATATACGAAAAGACACGACAACGTTGGGAAAGTGATCCACCAAGAACTCCTAAAGCTAAACACTGAACTAACAGAAACAACTCCCTATTATAAGTACAATCCAGAAAGCGTTATCGAAACTGAAAACTATAAGATATACTGGAACAGAGAGATAGTAACAGATATACCCATACAGCACAACAAACCAGACATGGTGTTTACAGACAAAAAATCCAAGCATACTTACCTGATAGACTTCTCCGTTCCACTAGCTACAAACCTGCAAAAGAAACACACAGAAAAAGTTAATAAATACCTACCTCTCGCAAATGAAATAAAGGACATGTGGAACCAGGAAAGAGTCACCATTGTACCAATCATAATAGGAGCAACTGGAGAAATCCCGCATACCCTCTTAGACAGTCTTAAGACGCTGAACCTAAAAGAAAAAATTTATCATCAGTTGCAAAAAATAGTACTCATTGAAACTAGTGGAATTGTCAGACGAGTACTGAACGACAACACCACAAGTCATTAAATAAAACTTACCTGTTTTCTTGCATCTAATGCCGAAAAAGGTAAGAAGCCATATCCAGATACGTCTGTGGAACCTGAAAATAATAATAATAATAATAATAATAATAATAATAATAATAATAATAATAATAATAATAATAATAATAATAATAATAATAATAATAATAATAATAATAATAATAATAATAATAATAATAATAATAATAATAATAATAATAATAATAATAATAATAATAATAATAATAATAATAATAATAATAATAATAATAATAATAATAATAATAATAATAATAATAATAATAATAATAATAATAATAATAATAATAATAATAATAATAATAATAATAATAATAATAATAATAATAATAATAATAATAATAATAATAATAATAATAATAATAATAATAATAATAATAATAATAATAATAATAATAATAATAATAATAATAATAATAATAATAATAATAATAATAATAATAATAATAATAATAATAATAATAATAATAATAATAATAATAATAATAATAATAATAATAATAATAATAATAATAATAATAATAATAATAATAATAATAATAATAATAATAATAATAATAATAATAATAATAATAATAATAATAATAATAATAATAATAATAATATTATTGATACCATAATAACAAAACAAGCAAAACAGCGTAAAAAGAAATTGTCAATGGCCTGGATCGACTACAAAAAAGCGTTCGACTCTGTACCTCACTCTTGGCTCCTTGAGACTTTGTCACTATATAAAATCGATTTGCACACAATCAATTTACTCAAACTTATGAAAACCTGGAGGACAAAGCTTACAACACCAACGTTTAAAACAAAAGAAATCCAAATAAATAGAGGAATCTTTCAGGGAGATAGTCTTAGCCCTCTATGGTTCTGCTTAGCGTTAAATCCTCTTAGCCACATAATAAATACCAGCGGAAATAGTTACCTTCTTGACAATCAAACTAAACTAAGTCATTTGTTCTATATGGATGACTTAAAACTTTATGCAAGAAACGCTCAAAAACTTCAAGGCTCTTTGGAATTAGTCAGGGCATTTAGCGAAGCAATTAAAATGGATATGAATGTAGATAAATGTGCCGTAATTCACACAGAAAAAGGTAAAGCAATTAACTCTGAAAACACCAGACTAATGGATCAAGTAACAATAATTCCTTCTATGCAGCCTGAGGATACATACAAATATTTGGGGTTTCAAGAGGGTATGAGTGTTGACCAAAAGGGAAATAAGGAAAGAATTATAAATGAATACATGCGAAGAGTAAAAATAATACTAAAAACTAACTTAAACTCAATAAACAAAATCAACGCAATAAATACCTGGGCGGCACCCATACTTACCTACACATTTGGGATACTTTCATGGTCCACAACAGAATTGCAAGCCCTTGATCGTAAACTCCGAACCACATTTACTAAATACAGAATGTTGCATCCAAACTCAGCTATAGAAAGAATGTACATCTCACGCGCAGAGGGAGGAAGGGGAGTCACGAACCTAGAGTCTCATCATCAAGGCGAAACTAGAAATTTAAAAAATTATTTCACTAAAAGCATTTTACCTTTTCACCGTCGACTTGTTGCACTTGACCAAATGTACTCGCCTCTTCGACTGGCGGTGCTTGAACCTGAAAAAGAAAGTATAATTACAACACTTAAAAGTACATGGGAAAGCAAAGCCATGCACGGTAAATTCTATGCCAGCCTGCATCAAGAAGAAGCAGATACTCGAGCGAGTAATACATACCTATCTAAGGGATACTTGTTTCCTGAAACTGAGGGTGCCATTATGGCCATTCAAGGCCAAGTGGTACCGACAAGATATTATAAAAGATATATCCTAAAACAACAAATACCTAGTACAAAATGCAGGCTATGCAACCAAGAAGAGGAGTCAGTGCAACACCTTATATCGGCTTGCACTGCACTAGCGGCAAGGCAATACCTGGGAAGACATGACCTAATGGGTAAAGTGGTTCATTTGGCGGTGCTTCAACAAGCGGGCATAAAATCTGAGGCAACGGTAGCATATAAACATGATCCCCAAGAAATCAGCGAAAATAACGAAATTAAAATTTACTGGGATACAACGATTTCAACAGACAGAACTATACAACATAATAGACCTGACATGATAGTTCTTAAAAAACGAGAATCCATTGCCGTTATAATTGACTTCTCAGTACCATTAGACAATAACATCTCGCGTGTCTATAGAGAAAAAATAGCAAAGTACTGTGATCTAGCTCATGAAATCAAACAACTCTGGAATCTAAAGCATGTTAGTATTAAGCCATTCATAATCTCAGCAAATGGTATCGTCCACGTAAAATGCATACCACATCTAGAAGAGCTAGCCCTATCTAAGGGACTAGTCTGCTATATGCAGAAAGCTGTCATCCTTGGAACAACGTCAATCGTTCGCCGCACACTTTCCGCGTGACCATTTTGTCTACCTTGACGTTGGATGCGTCCGGTAGAACAAAAGAAAAACAAACCCACCAAATAGGTGTGAAGGAAAAAAAAAAAAAAAAAAAAAAAAAAAAAAAAAAAAAAAAAAAAAAAAAAAAAAATAATAATAATAATAATAATAATAATAATAATAATAATAATAATAATAATAATAATAATAATAATAATAATAATAATAATAATAATAATAATAATAATAATAATAATAATAATAATAATAGTAGAGAGACTCCGAGACCGCAGGGCGCTGCACAAAACTAAGCGCCCAAAGCCACAAGACCTAGCTAGAGCGGACGCAGAGCTGTTAAATACTCTAACAGAAGAAGCTGACATCTGGCGCATTAATTGTCTCGTCTACGAGGCAGCTTGCTCCGTGTCGCCCAGGGCGCCCAATAGGGACCCCTGCGGCGACAGGGCGCAACGCCGAGTGAAGAAGATGGAAGCAAAAATCCTCTCAGCAAGGCAGCACGCATCCCGTATACAGTGTGTGGTGGAATACAAATTGGCAGGCAGGCCTTTTACGCCAAAAGTGCGCCGCATAGCGGCCAACCTGCGACGCACCCACCACACACTGAACGAAGCACTGTTGCAGACCATCAAGCAGCAGTGCTGCGAAAGGATACGGATGTTAGTGACTGCCAAACAAAATCTAATTCGGCGGGCGAGGTGTATTTCGGAAAACAAACTATTTTTCGAAAACCCCAGTCGCCTATTTCAGACGCCGCCGAGGATTATTAACGATCCTCCGACCGCTGAGAGGGTGGAAAACTTCTGGAGGGGTATTTACGAGGTAACTCGGCCGCTCAACGTAAACACACCAGCCCTGGCACAGTTTGAAACCTTCGTGAGGGGGTTTCCACCACCTGAGCAACTGTGCCCACCAATAACCGTGGAGGAAGTTCGAAGTGCTCTTACGGGTGCTAAGAACTTTGCTGCCCCTGGGCCTGATGGAATTAACACCTACTGGTGGAAAAAATTTCCATCAACCCATGAGGCCCTTGCCCGAATTTTTAACTCCTGGGTTAATGAGGGGCAGCCAATCCCTTCCTGGTTTATTGAGGGGCGAACCGTCCTTCTCCCCAAGAACGGAGACTTGTCCGACCCAAAGAACTATCGCCCGATAACATGTTTAAACGCATGTTACAAGATTTTTACGCGACTCTTGTACCAGCGGATACTCCAAGCCATGGGTCCCGTGTTTAGTGGAGTATACGAGCAGCGAGGGTCAAAGAAAGGCGTAGCCGGCTGCAAGGAGAACCTTCTAATAGACCGATGTGTCACACAGGACTCCTTCCAGTACAAGCGAAACCTTTTGATGACCTGGATTGATTACCGTAAGGCCTTTGACACAACTTCTCATGAACTTATTATTCACCTTTTGAGAGGCCTTGCGGTGCCAGATCCCATAGCGAGATGCATTTCAGGAATGATGCCATTTTGGAAGACCCGATTTACCATATGTACGGGTAACGCAAAGGTGTCGACTGAATTGGTGTCATTCCGCCGGGGAGTGTTTCAGGGTGATTCCCTCAGCCCACTCCTCTTTTGCGTCTCGCTACTTCCGTTATCCGTTGCTTTGCGGAACACAAAGGGATACATGTGCGGTGCTCCCGGCCGTAGAACCCATAAGGTTACTCACCTCTTTTATATGGATGACCTTAAGTTCTACGCGTCGACGAAGAGAGACCTCGACCAAGCTCTTCGGGTAGTACAGGAGTATACTCATGCGATCGGGATGGAGTTTGGGTTAGATAAGTGTGCGACGGTTCAACTTAAGAAAGGACGCCATGCGGATCACGCCGAGGACGCGCAACTTGTAGATGGGAGCATCCTACGACATCTGGATGCCGGAGAGACCTATACCTATCTGAGTGTTCCCCAGGGACACATCCATGATAGTGTAGCAATAAAAGGGTCTCTTCGCGACAAGTATCAGCAGCGACTAAGACAAATCTGGAATTCAGAGTTGTCTGGAAAGAACAAAGTCGCTGCTACAAATATGCTTGCCGTTCCTATAATCACTTACTCCTTTGGAGTCATTAAGTGGAACGTGAACGAGTTGCGTGAAATTGACGTGAAAACCCGCAAGATGATGACTCGATACCGAAGCCATCATCCTAAGGCGTCTGTCCAACGGCTTTACTTCCCACGTTATCAGGGAGGCCGTGGACTCTTAAGTTTGGAGTGTTTACATAGACGGATAGTCCTAAGTACCGCGTGCGAAGTAATCAGAGACGAGGATCCCCTGTTATGCATGGTGCGTAACCATGAAACATTTGGGGTGGGGGCATTTCTTTTTAAAGCAGCACAAAGAGCAGCAGATGAGCTCCAAATAGTTTTCGACATAAGTCGGCGGCAGGAAAACTCCATTACAGAGTTGACCTGCCAAAGACTTAAAACCACCTTAAAGAATGCAGAGGTAGACTATTTAATACGTCTACATATGGATAAGCCATTGCACAGTGTTTTCTATAAAACCATTGAAAACACTGGCTTATCCAAAAAGCTAAGCTTTGCATTCTTAAGGTCAGGTGCATTAAAGTCGGAAACTGAGGGGTTTATTATTGCTTGCCAAGACGGAGTCATCAACACCTTGGAACACCGAAGTCGCGTGATGGGTATACAGGTTCCTGATACAAGTTGTAGGGCCTGCCATAGGGCGCCGGAGACCTTATATCATTTGCTGTCCGCTTGCGGGCGCTATGCGGTCTCGGCGTATATCCATCGACACAACGCAGCGTTACGGGTGCTGTATTACCATCTAAGGCACTCGTACGGTGTTGATGATGCTCCAGTGCTGCCATATGTCCCCTCTGATATTCCGTCCGTAGTGGAGAATGACAGAACCAGAATATACTGGAATTTCGCTTTCCCCACACTCCGGCTTGTAAACGCTAACAAGCCGGATATAGTACTCCTTGACAAAAATGACAAAATTATGTATGTCATTGAGTTCTCGGCTCCTGCCGAGACGAACATCATTGCCAAGGAGGAAGAGAAACGGACGAAATATCAGGATCTTCTCTTTGACCTTCGCCGAGTGTACCGGGGCTATACAGTCAAGCTAGTGGTTTTGGTAATTGGAGCTCTCGGAGGCGCACGGCAGACACTGCTCTCAGCTCTCAAGACCTTGCCGGCCTGCCGTGACAGGGCAGAGCAACTTGCAGGCAACATGCAGAAAGCAGTCATCCTCGGATCATTGCATCTACTCAGGGCACACGATGCGGAACACCGTTTCTACTAACCCCGCGGTTGGTGGGGAGTAGAAACGGTAACGGAACATCTGGCCTACTTGCACCCGTGTGAGTCGGAGCCGCGGGACCGCAAGTAAGGCCATCCAAAAAAAAAAAAAAAAAAAAAAAAAAAAAAAATAATAATAATAATAATAATAATAATAATAATAATAATAATAATAATAATAATAATAATAATAATAATAATAATAATAATAATAATAATAATAATAATAATAATAATAATAATAATAATAATAATAATAATAATAATAATAATAATAATAATAATAATAATAATAATAATAATAATAATAATAATAATAATAATAATAATAATAATAATAATAATAATAATAATAACGAGACCAGAACGAAAATCAACCCCCAGTAGCAGACGCGGATGTAAATGTGATAGACGAAGGCCAAGCACAAGTAATAGAAAAGTTCGATGAGATATACATGAAATACAACGGAACCCTACCAGAAATGAGGCCAAGAATACCTAAGCTAAAGACAAATAAAAACACAAAGCAAACAATAACCCTCATAAATAACACAATAGCAGAAAAAATCAACGATGCACACAATATCCTTGACCTCCACACAATTATTTACGTTGGCGCAATGACCACGATTGAAATAAACCAACAAATAAAAAATAAACCCAAAGAAGACACCTCGACCTCAACAGAATCTCAACCACCTTGGGAAAGACGACTCATTAAACGAATCGAGGAAATTAGAAAACATATAGGACAAATAGAACAAGCTAGCAGAAACACAGCAAGCGAAAAACTTAAACGAAAAACAAAAAACTGATAAACAAATACAAAAATGAAAGTAACAACACCAACCAAGAAATACTCGATCTACTCAAGCAACAATTAGCGGCCAGAGCTAAAAGACTCCGAAGATTCAAAGAAAGTCGCCAGCGAAGACAGGACAACAACCAATTCGAGGATAACGAGGGAAGGTTCTACAGACAACTTAAATCCACAACAAATAACAAAGAAGACGAACAACCAGGGAAAGAAGACACAAAAAGCTATTGGAAGAACATATGGGCCGTCCCAAAACAACACAAAAAGAAAGCAAAATGGATAACGAAAGAAAAAGAAAGGATGACAAACAAGAGGGATGACAAACAAGAGGAGAATGATTAACCACACAGTAGTACTGGAAGAACTCGAGAAGGTGATCAAAAAGAGCAAAAACTGGAAAGCTCCAGGCATTGATAAAATACAAAACTTCTGGATCAAAAAATTCAAAAGCACACACAAAAAAATCGCCGACATCTTCACAGACATACTGGAAAACCGGACTGAACTACCAACATTTATGACACAAGGAATTACTTATCTTCTCCCAAAAACGTCACCTACGAGCAAGAACCCTAGTAAATATCGCCCTATTACATGTCTCCCAACACTCTATAAGTTACTGACAGGAGTTATAGCTGAAAAAATATATAAGCACCTAACCGAGAACGAACTCTTGGCAACAGAGCAAAAGGGATGCACAAAGTCAGCAAAAGGATGCAAAGACCAACTGGTAATCGATGCCATAATAACAGGAAACGCAAAGAAAGAGAAAAAAGATCTTTACACTGCATATATAGATTACCAGAAAGCCTTTGACAGCGTACCACACACTTGGCTGCTGGAGGTACTGGAACTATATAAGATTGACCCGCAAATAATAAAACTCCTAGAAAAGGCAATGAACACATGGAAAACCACATTAACAATCACAGCTAAAAATAAGCAACAAGTAATCGGAGATATACCTATACAGTGCGGAATTTTCCAGGGAGACGCTCTAAGCCCGCTATGGTTCTGCCTGGCTCTCAACCCGCTCTCCTCCACACTAAAAGAACAAAATAAAGGTGTAAAGTTAGAAAACAACAAAATACTTACCCACCTCCTATACATGGACGATCTCAAAACATATGCGTCATCCAACGAAGACCTGGAAAAAAACATCCAAATAATAAAAAAGTTCAGTGAAGACATTAACATGACATTTGGCCTAGACAAATGTCGCATCAATGTCATGGAAAAAGGGAAATGGAGGAAACATCAAGGAGTAGAAATGGGAGAGGATGCTGGAGTGATAGAAGGAATGGAAGAGGACGAGCTGTACAAATATTTGGGATACCAGCAAGCACGTGGGATAGATCAGAAACAAACCAAAGAACACCTTAGATGCAATCTCAAACAAAGGCTCAAAATGATAATGAGGACGAAGCTACGTGGAAGGAATATGGTGAAGGCAATCAACACCTATGCAATCCCAATCCTAACATATAGCCTCGGCATCATATCGTGGACACAAACAGAGCTAACCGAACTTAACCGCACAATACGAACTGTAGCCACTAAACACAGGTTCCACCACCCAAGAAGCTCTATGGAAAGATTTCACCTTCCCAGAGAGCAAGGAGGATGGGGAGTGTTAAACATTGAAGAACTACATAAGAAACAAATAAAAAACCTAAGAACCTACTTTCACAAAAAAGCGGAAGAGACCGGACTGTACAAAGCAATAGTAAACAAAGACAATAAAATCACGCCCCTGAACCTACAAAGCAGACAATTACCTGAAGAAGAATCCATAAATCACATGGAAAAATGGCTTAGCAAAGAATTACATGGACGATATCCTGCATTACTCAAGCAGGCCCACATCAATGAAAAAGCATCACTGGACTGGCTTAAGAAGGGACAGCTGTTCCCAGAAACAGAAGGGTTTGTCATGGCTATCCAAGATCAAGTAATTCCCACACGCAATTACCAAAAACACATAATGAAACAACGCATAGAAACAGATAAATGTAGAATGTGTGGAGAACAAACAGAATCGATAGATCACATAGTGAGCGGTTGCACAGTACTAGCCCCCAACGAATACACAAAAAGGCACGACAACGTAGGAAAAGTCATATACCAGGAATTTCTAAAAAAAATAAAACCTGACGCACCTCACACCCCGTACTATAAGCTAAAACCCGACTCTGTGAATGAAAATGAGAACTACAAGCTATATTGGAACAGAGAAATAATCACGGACGTACATATACCACATAACAAACCAGATATGGTGCTTGTGAACAAACAAACAAAACAAGCGTACATCATAGACATGGCAATCCCGCTGCCCACAAACACTCAACGAAAATACCAAGAAAAAATAAACAAATACTTGCCATTAGCAAATGAGATCAAAGACATGTGGAACCAAGATCGAGTCACCATTGTGCCAATAATCTTCGGAGCTACTGGGGAAGTACCGTCAGCAACACTCGATGGCCTCAAAACCCTGGAAATAAAAGAAAATCTAGTTAGTCAAATGCAAAAAATCACTCTGATAGAAACTACTGGAATCGTACCTAAAGTTCTGAACTTACCTTGAAAATACTTACCTATACCGTAGACCCCACTTCGAATCCTTGTACGCAAGTACCGGAGAGAAGCTCTAACCAGGAAGACCTGTGGAACCTGAAAATAATAATAATAATAATAATAATAATAATAATAATAATAATAATAATAATAATAATAATAATAATAATAATAATAATAATAATAATAATAATAATAATAATAATAATAATAATAATAATAATAATAATAATAATAATAATAATAATAATAATAATAATAATAATAATAATAATAATAATAATAATAATAATAATAATAATAATAATAATAATAATAATAATAATAATAATAATAATAATAATAATAATAATAATAATAATAATAATAATAATAATAATAATAATAATAATAATAATAATAATAATAATAATAATAATAATAATAATAATAATAATAATGTCTGGCCGAAGTGGGGTACGGCAGCCAGCCGTATTCACTTTGCTACTGGGTAACGACGTAAGTCCTGTACAGCCAGCTTCGCCTGCATGGGGGGCTCCACAGCCTCGGGACGCAACCCCGCAGACCCCAGCAACCGGTATCAAGGGTCAGCAACCCTGAATACCGTGAAAATGTTACCGCTCCTGTTGTTACAAGAAAACAAGCCTCGGAAGCTGCTGGTGATGTGACTGCGCCAGCGGCTGGGACTGTACAGTCGCTAGCGGGAATGCGTGAAGCGAGTGGCACGCACCCGCGAACCGGAACCACAAGGCCTGCAACCCCCGAAGAACAACCCTCGTTAGAAAGCTTGGATTCGCCAAACAGAGCGAATCCCGCTCGACAGCCCCGACGGGGAGAGGGAAGGCGTATGCGCTGGACTAGAGCTTTAAATATTGAGCTAATGAGCACATACTACCGTGTTACAAGGGGGGAGAGCGATATGATACTCTACCGTTCAAAACTACAAGATCTCTGGAACTCAGAACACCCACAATTACATTTAACAGCACAGAGGCTGGCAGACCAAGCTCGTTCAATTCAAAACCGGAAGGCTCTCAGTGAAGCCGAACTTGCTGAACTCAAATCTGAATGGCGACGAAGATCTGTAAGGCAAAGTATCCATCGCATAAGTATAGTGCAACAAGATGAACTTAATAATGAAATGAATAACGAGCAGGAAGCGTCCGAAGCCCGAGACCAAAACGAGCTAGATCTCCTCACCTTAGCGGACCTGCTTAAGGAAACAGATTTGAACTTCAAAGGAATCTCCATGACTGATAGACCAAAACTGCCAAAAATCACAGTAACTAAAGCCGTTAAAGCCATGACACAAAAACTTGACATGTGCTTACGTCAAGAAGTTATTCCAACAAGTAACCTAGAAGACATCTGCCACGCTGTATACTGTGTTGCGCACGCTGTCAGCTTTACCTTTGTTAAACCAAACAAAGCAGATAAGTCTAGAACCAAAACAGACAAAAATCAATGCTATCCGAAAGGAGATTGGTGTACTACACACATACTTGACAGCAGAAAATACTACCAGTAAGGTCCAAAAAGCTGTAAAAAGGTATGCCAAATGCTCAAAAATTAAAACATCAAACCCATCTTACCGGCAGCAGCTCACCGTACACCTTGACCAACTAAAACAAAAGACTAAGGCACTGGGAAATCGACTTAGGCGATACCGTCTAAGGAGCAGAAGGTACCAACAGAATGCGCTCTTTAGTCGTAATCAAAAGCAGTTCTACAGAAGATTGCAGGAAAGTCAGGAGTCAGTTGCAGGGGATCCGCCAACAAAACTAGATATGCATGCATTCTGGGCTAATATATGGGAAAACGAATTACGGCACGACGAAAGTGCGTACTGGATTGAGAATGAAGAAAAAACTCATGCCAATCTAGACGGAATGACGGATTCGGCCGTTTCTGTAACAGATGTAGAAGCTGCCGTACGCAAATTGAAAAACTGGACGGCACCTGGTGTGGACACTCTTTATAACTTTTGGTGGAAGAATATTACCAGTATGCACCATAAATTAGCGCAATGTTTCCAATCGGTTATACAGAATCCAAAGAATATGCCCTTATATTTTACCTTAGGCACAACCTATATGCTACCAAAGTCTGGAAATCAAAAAGATCCCAAAAACTATAGGCCAATCACGTGCCTGCCTGCAATCTACAAAATCCTTACGTCTATTATAAGCACCAAAATAGCAGCACACTTAAAACAAAGTGAAATTTTAGCGTGGGAGCAGAACGGTTGTAGGAAACGAGCAAAAGGCTGTAAAGAACTGCTTGTAGTCGACTCTATCGCAACAAAGCAAGCTAAAGTGAAAAAGAGAAACCTTTCTATGGCGTGGATTGACTACAAAAAGGCCTTTGATTCGGTCCCGCACTCATGGCTACTTAGAGTACTTGATATATATAAGGTGGACCCAATTATAACGCGCTTCCTGAGGATAAGTATGAGGAACTGGAGAACATCACTCAACGTCAGCGTATGTAAAACAGATGAAATAAAAATCCAACGAGGTATCTTTCAGGGTGACAGCCTAAGTCCAATCTGGTTCAGTTTGGCTCTTAATCCTTTAAGTACAATGCTTAGAAGCAGTGGAAATGGCTATGCTTTTGACAAACAGACAAAACTATCTCATCTGTTCTATATGGACGACCTTAAGTTGTATGCTAAGAACACACAGCAACTCCAAAGCTCTTTAGAACTTGTTCGAGCATTTAGTAATGCAATAAAAATGGAGATGGGTATCGATAAATGTGCGACCATCCACATGGAAAAAGGCAAAACTAAAGAGCAAAATGACATAACACTTATGGACAACATTACAACAATCCCAAATCTGGGACCAGAAGAGACATACAAATATCTCGGTTTTCAGCAAGGTGCAAACATCGATCAAAAAACGAATCAAGATAAAGCAAAACAAACCTTTCTTAAAAGATTAAACATTGTGCTGAAAACGAAACTGAACTCAAAAAACAAAATTCAGGCAATTAACACTTGGGCAATCCCAGTTGCAGCATATACGTTTGGGGTGATTGGTTGGACACAGACAGATATGCAGGCGCTGGACCGGCTTCTACGTACCACTCTTACAAAACACCGAATGCATCACCCTAATTCAGCACTAGAGAGGCTGTATTTGCCGCGAAAGGAGGGGGGCAGGGGACTCATCTGCTTGGAACAACTATGCACCAACGAAACATCAAAGCTACACAAATACTTTACAGGCAAAACCTTACCATTCTTTCGTAGTCTGGTACAACTTGACGCGAACTATTCTGTCCTGAATCTTGCGGAGCAGCGACCTGAAAAAGAAAATTTGATTAGTAAGATGAAAGACACATGGAAAAGGAAACCTATGCATGGGCGATTCTATAATAGTTTGAACCAGGATGATGCAGACCCTGTAACATCAACCACTTACCTGACGCAAGGATATCTTTTCCCTGAGACTGAAGGTGCGCTGCATGCGATACAAGACCAAGTTGTACCTACAAGATATTATCAAAGGCATATCTTAAAATCCCAAATAGAAAATACTAAATGCCGGCTATGTAATACTGAGCAGGAGTCAATTCAACACATAACCTCAGGTTGCACCAAATTGGCCCCATCTGCGTACTTAAGTCGACATAATGCTATGGGAAAACCTGTTCACCTGGCAATTCTCCAGCTAATTAATCTAAAATCGGATTCAATTTCAGCGTACAAATACGAACCGCAGCCTGTGGTGGAGAATGAAGCATCAAAAGTTTACTGGGATGTTGCGATACAAACCGACCGGCAAATCGTAAACAACAAACCGGATGTAATAATTTGGTATAAAAATCGGAAAAAAGTAGTCATCATCGATTTTTCTGTACCTCTTGATGATAACATAGGTAAGGCGTATAGCGAAAAGCGACAGAAGTACCTACCACTAGCGGACGAGCTCAAACAAACGTGGAAATTGGATAAAATTGAAATAAAGCCCATGGTGATTTCTTGTAATGGCGTTGTCCACAAAAACGTAATAAAACATTTACAAGAACTTGAATTACAAGCCACATTGATAGTCAACATGCAAAAAGCGGTCATATTGGCTACAACCGCAATTGTCCGTCGTACGCTCTCTCCCTGAGTACGAACGTAAGCCGAAGCCTTGGTGTTCGAACCCGGCGAGGCACGTCAAAACCCGCGCAAGCGTGAAAAAAAAAAAAAATAATAATAATAATAATAATAATAATAATAATAATAATAATAATAATAATAATAATAATAATAATAATAATAATAATAATAATAACCCACCACACACTGAACGAAGCACTGTTGCAGACCATCAAGCAGCAGTGCTGCGAAAGGATACGGATGTTAGTGACTGCCAAACAAAATCTAATTCGGCGGGCGAGGGGTATTTCGGAAAATAAATTATTTTTCGAAAACCCCAGTCGCCTATTTCAGGCGCCGCCGAGGATTATTAACGATCCTCCGACCGCTGAGAGGGTGGAAAACTTCTGGAGGGGTATTTACGAGGTAACTCGGCCGCTAAACGTAAACACACCAGCCCTGGCACAGTTTGAAACCTTTGTGAGGGGGTTTCCACCACCTGAGCAACTGTGCCCACCAATAACCGTGGAGGAAGTTCGAAGTGCTCTTACGGGTGCTAAGAACTTTGCTGCCCCTGGGCCTGATGGAATTAACACCTACTGGTGGAAAAAATTTCCATCAACCCATGAGGCCCTTGCCCGAATTTTTAACTCCTGGGTTAATGAGGGGCAGCCAATCCCTCCCTGGTTTATTGAGGGGCGAACCGTCCTTCTCCCCAAGAACGGAGACTTGTCCGACCCAAAGAACTATCGCCCGATAACATGTTTAAACGCCTGTTACAAGATTTTTACGCGACTCTTGTACCAGCGGATACTCCAAGCCATGGGTCCCGTGTTTAGTGGAGTATACGAGCAGCGAGGGTCAAAGAAAGGCGTAGCCGGCTGCAAGGAGAACCTTCTAATAGACCGATGTGTCACACAGGACTCCTTCCAGTACAAGCGAAACCTTTTGATGACCTGGATTGATTACCGTAAGGCCTTTGACACAACTTCTCATGAACTTATTATTCACCTTTTGAGAGGCCTTGCGGTGCCAGATCCCATAGCGAGATGCATTTCAGGAATGATGCCATTTTGGAAGACCCGATTTACCATATGTACGGGTAACGCAAAGGTGTCGACTGAATTGGTGTCATTCCGTCGGGGAGTGTTTCAGGGTGATTCCCTCAGCCCACTCCTCTTTTGCGTCTCGCTACTTCCGTTATCCGTTGCTTTGCGGAACACAAAGGGATACATGTGCGGTGCTCCTGGCCGTAGAACCCATAAGGTTACTCACCTCTTTTATATGGATGACCTTAAGTTCTACGCGTCGACGAAGAGAGACCTCGACCAAGCTCTTCGGGTAGTACAGGAGTATACTCATGCGATCGGGATGGAGTTTGGGTTGGATAAGTGTGCGACGGTTCAACTTAAGAAAGGACGCCATGCGGATCACGCCGAGGACGCGCAACTTGTAGATGGGAGCATCCTACGACATCTGGATGCCGGAGAGACCTATACCTATCTGGGTGTTCCCCAGGGACACATCCATGATAGTGTAGCAATAAAAGGGTCTCTTCGCGACAAGTATCAGCAACGACTAAGACAAATCTGGAATTCAGAGTTGTCTGGAAAGAACAAAGTCGCTGCTACAAATATGCTTGCCGTCCCTATAATCACTTACTCCTTTGGAGTCATTAAGTGGAACGTGAACGAGTTGCGTGAAATTGACGTGAAAACCCGCAAGATGATGACTCGATACCGAAGCCATCATCCTAAGGCGTCTGTCCAACGGCTTTACTTCCCACGTTATCAGGGAGGTCGTGGACTCTTAAGTTTGGAGTGTTTACACAGACGAATAGTCCTAAGTACCGCGTGCGAAGTAATCAGAGACGAGGATCCCCTGCTATGCATGGTGCGTAACCATGAAACATTTGGGGTGGGGGCATTTCTTTTTAAAGCAGCACAAAGAGCAGCAGATGAGCTCCAAATAGTTTTCGACATAAGTCGGCGGCAGGAAAACTCCATTACACAGTTGACCTGCCAAAGACTTAAAACCACCTTAAAGAATGCAGAGGTAGACTATTTATTACGTCTACATATGGATAAGCCATTGCACAGTGTTTTCTATAAAACCATTGAAAACACTGGCTTATCCGAAAAGCTAAGCTTTGCATTCTTAAGGTCAGGTGCATTAAAGTCGGAAACTGAGGGGTTTATCATTGCTTGCCAAGACGGAGTCATCAACACCTTGGAACACCGAAGTCGCGTGATGGGTATACAGGTTCCTGATACAAGTTGTAGGGCCTGCCATAGGGCGCCGGAGACCTTATATCATTTGCTGTCCGCTTGCGGGCGCTATGCGGTCTCGGCGTATATCCATCGACACAACGCAGCGTTACGGGTGCTGTATTACCATCTAAGGCACTCGTACGGTGTTGATGATGCTCCAGTGCTGCCATATGTCCCCTCTGATATTCCGTCCGTCGTGGAGAATGACAGAACCAGAATATACTGGAATTTCGCATTCCCCACACTCCGGCTTGTAAACGCTAACAAGCCGGATATAGTACTCCTTGACAAAAATGACAAAATTATGTATGTCATTGAGTTCTCGGCTCCTGCCGAGACGAACATCATTGCCGAGGAAGAAGAGAAACGGACGAAATATCAGGATCTTCTCTTTGACCTTCGCCGAGTGTACCGGGGCTATACAGTCAAGCTAGTGGTTTTGGTAATTGGAGCTCTCGGAGGCGCACGGCAGACACTGCTCTCAGCTCTCAAGACCTTGCCGGCCTGCCGTGACAGGGCAGAGCAACTTGCAGGCAACATGCAGAAAGCAGTCATCCTCGGATCATTGCGTCTACTCAGGGCACACGATGCGGAACACCGTTTCTACTAACCCCGCGGTTGGTGGGGAGTAGAAACGGTAACGGACCATCTGGCCTACTTGCACCCGTGTGAGTCGGAGCCGCGAGACCGCAAGTAAGGCCACCACAAAAAAAAAAAAAAAAAAAAAAATAATAATAATAATAATAATAATAATAATAATAATAATAATAATAATAATAATAATAATAATAATAATAATAATAATAATAATAATAATAATAATAATAATAATAATAATAATAATAATAATAATAATAATAATAATAATAATAATAATAATAATAATAATAATAATAATAATAATAATAATAATAATAATAATAATAATAATAATAATAATAATAATAATAATAATAATAATAATAATAATAATAATAATAATAATAATAATAATAATAATAATAATAATAATAATAATAATAATAATAATAATAATAATAATAATAATAATAATAATAATAATAATAATAATAATAATAATAATAATAATAATAATAATAATAATAATAATAATAATAATAATAATAATAATAATAATAATAATAATAATAATAATAATAATAATAATAATAATAATAATAATAATAATAATAATAATAATAAACCCCGTGTGGGTGGCGGGATAGAATACCCCCAAGGTATCTTCTGCCTGTCGTAGAAGGCGACTAAAAGAGGAACCGCCGGATGGGCTAGCAACCCATTTTTATATTTCTATTAAGAGAAATATATATCGGCGAGATCTCAAGCTGTTAATACAAGGCGTAAGAGATATTCGGGTGGGCCGGGTATGCAGGACCCGGGTCGGAACCATCAGGATGATTTACCTGCAAGACCCACGCGCGAAATAGGACTTGAAAACCAAGAAATAAATAACCAAGGCCACCAACAACATCCGCACATGGCCCCAATTGATGAACATGTTGCTGTGGAGCAACCTCCACAGCCCATTCCACCAATTGGTACTAACAAGAATCGGCAGAGAACTATGTGGACTATTGAGATGAACGAATATATAGTTCGATGCTACTATAAAATTACCAAACTTGAAACCAGTAAATTACCATATAGTGCTGAGTTGCACAGGCTCGTAATCGAAAAGTTTCCACAACTCCACAACAAGACACCACAGAATATAGTAGACCAGCGAAGATCACTATTCAGAAATAACCGCCTACCTGCCCAGAGAATCAACCAAATCCGGACAGAAGTAGGGCGAGATATTGGACTAATAGCAGAAGAACAACAAGAGCAGGTGACAGAGACCGAAATAGACAACAACCTTAATGAAGAACAGACTCCGGTTAATAATACAGAGGAAGAATTTGACAGAAACTTTATGCGATACAATGGCATGCATCCCTCTACGAAACCACCCCTTAAGAAATTAATATTTAAACGGGACACAGCAAAAATCCTACACCTAATAGACGAAGTCCTCGGAAAAAAGATATCAGATGAAACCAACTTTGAAGATCTCCATGCATTGATCTATGCAGCAGCATACACAACCATTATACTTAACGGACAAGATATAAAGAACCAACCATCCAGGAAAAAAGAAAATAGACAGCCGGCTTGGGAACGCAGATTAAATTTAAAAATTAAACAGTTAAGAGAAGAAATTGGCATCCTTACTCAAAACAAACAGAACCGTCCTAGTAACAAAGTTATACTTAAATCTAAAGCAATAATTGAAAAGTATAAATCTAATGAAAACCCAACCCCAACGGACATCCTAGATTTACTAAAGCAAACGCTAGCTGCTAATGCTAAAAGGCTTAAAAGATATAAAAAATGTTACGATAGAAAGAGCCACAACCGTCTATTTAACACCAATCAAAAATCCTTCTACAGAAACCTAAACAAATCTGACGAAGCTGCAGCTGAAAACACAGAATTGCCAACCGTGGAACACATAAATGCTTTCTGGAAGAACATCTGGGAAAACCCTGTTAAACACAAGAGAACAAAATGGCTATCTGATGAACAAAGAAGAATGGCTACCCTTAAAACAATGTTGAACTGGAACATTATGCAGGAAGAGGTAGAAATAGCACTTTCTCGAGCTATGAACTGGAAAGCTCCAGGTCCAGACAAGCTGCACAATTACTGGCTTAAAAAGTACAAGTCAACGCACAAACACATAGCTAGATGTTTCAGTCAGATGATGCAGAACCCAGAAAGCACGCCCGAATTTCTTACGGAAGGAGTAACTTACCTGCTTCCAAAAGGTATACAAACTCCGGATCCTGCCCGTTATCGGCCAATAACATGCCTACCAACTCTCTACAAAATTCTTACATCTATTATAGCCGATAAAATCTACAACCATCTAAATGAAAACAACCTTCTGGACCAGGAACAAAAGGGTTGTCGAAAGGGTTCCAAGGGATGTAAGGAGCAACTGGTCATAGACCAAATAATAACTGGACACGCAAAAAAGGAAAAACGACCACTATATGCTGCATACATAGACTATCAGAAAGCTTTTGACAGTATTCCTCACTCATGGCTTCTCGAAGTGCTAGAACTTTACAAGATTGAAAATCATATTACCGCTTTTCTCTCCCACACCATGACCAAATGGAACACAAAATTGCAAATTAGTACTGCTGACCAGCAAATTATTGCGGGAAAAATAAAAATTAAACGGGGAATATTTCAAGGCGATGCTTTGAGCCCGCTATGGTTTTGCTTAGCCCTAAAACCTCTGACTTCTCTACTTAATAGCCTTAAATTAGGATATAGATTGGACCAAAAAAATACAAAACTCAGTCATTTATGGTACATGGATGATTTGAAAATTTTTGCAGAAAAAAAAGAAGACCTTCAGAAAATGCTGGACTATATCGGGAAATTTAGTACAGATATACAAATGAAGTTTGGTCTGGACAAATGTAGGATAAATGTAATGGAAAAAGGAAAATGGAGAGAAGACGAGGGGTATAAAGTGGACAACTTGCAGGGAACGATTACAGGAATGGAGCAAGAAGAAACCTACAAATATTTGGGATATATGCAGGCAAGAGGAATTGAACAAAAAGCTGGGAAGGAAAAAGCAAGAACCACTTACTTTTCAAGAGTTAAATCTATTCTTAAAACAGAACTCTCTGCATGCAACACCTCTAGCGCTCTAAACTCGTTTGCCACATCAGTGCTTACTTATACCTTTGGAATACTTAAATGGACCGAAACAGAACTGGCAGACATAGATCGACAGACAAGAAAAGAGTTTCGAAACAGCCGAGGGCATCACCCTCAAAGCTCCCTTGAAAGATTTCACTTACCGAGAAACCTGGGCGGCCGCGGAATTCCCAGTGTAATACCGAGACATGCTGAGCAAGTTGAAAACCTAAGAAAATACTTTCTGGAAAAGGCCGAAATTAGTACAATATTCCAGGCGCTCAGAAACATGGATAAAAATATTACTACCCTCAGACTTGCGGAAAAGCATTATAATCCCTTAGGAAAAATAAAAAGCCCAGAACAACTAAAGGAGCAATGGAGAGCTAAGCCATTACATGGAAAATACCTGGCAATAATCGAAAATGAGCAGGTAGATACAGTAGCTTCTCAGGCATGGTTAAAATCAGGCAAAACAGAAGGATTTATTAGCGCAATCCATGATCAAGTCATACCAACAAAAATCTATCGGAAAAGAATACTAAAAGAAACTATCCCACAAACAAAGTGTCGACTATGCAAACAGATAGATGAGAATCTGGATCACATCATAGCCAGTTGTCCTGTACTAGCACCGAAGCAATACCTTGAAAGACATAACAATGTTGCAAAAATTCTGTACCAAGCCCTCACGAAAAAATATCTTAATATAGATAACAAAATACCTTATTACCTACTGGAACCACCCCCGGTCCAGGAGGCGAACAACTGTAGTATCTACTGGAACAGAAAAATTATTACGGACAAGGCGATCCCCAACAACATACCTGATCTAGTACTACACCAAAAAAGCGATAAAAACGTATTTATTATAGACATCGCCGTACCTTTACCATGCAATTTGAATAAAACACATTCAGAAAAAATAAATAAATACTTACCGTTAGCAGAAGAAATTAAAAGAATGTGGCGTGCTGAAAAGGTGTCTATCGTACCAATTGTCATTGGTGCAACTGGAGAAATACCTGTAAAGCTAAAAAACAGTTTAGAAACAGTAGGGATTAATTACAACATATACCTATCTATGCAAAAAGCTGTCCTTCTAAATACATGCAGCATCGTACGAAGAACCTTGGGTGATGGAGTCGTGGCAACAATGGAGCCCGAATAATATAGAGCATAAAAAGTAGAGAACTTTCCTACTCTTGCGAAAGCCGAGTAGGAAAAGTAAATCGCCACAGTAATGTGTGAGCTGAAAGAGAAAATAATAATAATAATAATAATAATAATAATAATAATAATAATAATAATAATAATAATAATAATAATAATAATAATAATAATAATAATAATAATAATAATAATAATAATAATAATAATAATAATAATAATAATAATAATAATAATAATAATAATAATAATAATAATAATAATAATAATAATAATAATAATAATAATAATAATAATAATAATAATAATAATAGGGCAAGGAGGCACACAAGAACAACGCCTGGGTATTAGCAACACTCCCCTTTACCCCAGCTGCAAGGGTCAAATCGGATCGGCAACCTGCAAAACAGGTGACCCGCGAGGACGAAAATCTACTTCTCCTAAATGTCGACCGGGGGCTGGCCAGGGTAACCTCCTGCCAGTCCCTAAGACTCGGTTCAGGACGCGGAGGATCGAGAGGGCCCCCACGACCGACCCCGTCGGATGAGGGGTCAAAGGCAAGGTGGAGGGGCCCAGCCGGATGGATTGCCCGATGACGACCGCGATGACCAAGGACGCTTTGAGTGGACCAATGATCTGAGAGATGACTTGCTGGAATGCTATGAGAGCAGTAGCCCAGGTCGAAGGGGATATATGGCTCGTATGCGTGAGCAGTGGAATGTTATGCATCCTGAGCATAATACATTTACTGCTCAGAGCCTGCGAGACTATGTATCCTACCTTCGGCGAAGGGGATATGTAAGAAGACCTCAACAGCCGGCAGTACCTGGGGTACAGGAATTGCAGGTACATGTGGCTGAAGAGGTACTTCCCATTGCACCAGAAGAGAGTCTTCAAGACCGCAGGGCGCTACACAAGATAAAGCGCCCGAAGCCACAAGACCTAGCTAGAGCGGACGCAGAGCTATTGAATACTCTAACAGAAGAAGCTGACATCTGGCGCATTAATTGCCTCGTCTACGAGGCAGCTTGCTCCGTGTCGCCCAGGGCGCCCAATAGGGACCCCTGCGGCGACAGGGCGCAACGCCGAGTGAAGAAGATGGAAGCAAAAATCCTCTCAGCAAGGCAGCACGCATCCCGTATACAGTGTGTGGTGGAATACAAATTGGCAGGCAGGCCTTTTACGCCAAAAGTGCGCCGCATAGCGGCCAACCTGCGACGCACCCACCACACACTGAACGAAGCACTGTTGCAGACCATCAAGCAGCAGTGCTGCGAAAGGATACGGATGTTAGTGACTGCCAAACAAAATCTAATTCGGCGGGCGAGGGGTATTTCGGAAAATAAATTATTTTTCGAAAACCCCAGTCGCCTATTTCAGGCGCCGCCGAGGATTATTAACGATCCTCCGACCGCTGAGAGGGTGGAAAACTTCTGGAGGGGTATTTACGAGGTAACTCGGCCGCTCAACGTAAACACACCAGCCCTGGCACAGTTTGAAACCTTTGTGAGGGGGTTTCCACCACCTGAGCAACTGTGCCCACCAATAACCGTGGAGGAAGTTCGAAGTGCTCTTACGGGTGCTAAGAACTTTGCTGCCCCTGGGCCTGATGGAATTAACACCTACTGGTGGAAAAAATTTCCATCAACCCATGAGGCCCTTGCCCGAATTTTTAACTCCTGGGTTAATGAGGGGCAGCCAATCCCTCCCTGGTTTATTGAGGGGCGAACCGTCCTTCTCCCCAAGAACGGAGACTTGTCCGACCCAAAGAACTATCGCCCGATAACATGTTTAAACGCCTGCTACAAGATTTTTACGCGACTCTTGTACCAGCGGATACTCCAAGCCATGGGTCCCGTGTTTAGTGGAGTATACGAGCAGCGAGGGTCAAAGAAAGGCGTAGCCGGCTGCAAGGAGAACCTTCTAATAGACCGATGTGTCACACAGGACTCCTTCCAGTACAAGCGAAACCTTTTGATGACCTGGATTGATTACCGTAAGGCCTTTGACACAACTTCTCATGAACTTATTATTCACCTTTTGAGAGGCCTTGCGGTGCCAGATCCCATAGCGAGATGCATTTCAGGAATGATGCCATTTTGGAAGACCCGATTTACCATATGTACGGGTAACGCAAAGGTGTCGACTGAATTGGTGTCATTCCGACGGGGAGTGTTTCAGGGTGATTCCCTCAGCCCACTCCTCTTTTGCGTCTCGCTACTTCCGTTATCCGTTGCTTTGCGGAACACAAAGGGATACATGTGCGGTGCTCCTGGCCGTAGAACCCATAAGGTTACTCACCTCTTTTATATGGATGACCTTAAGTTCTACGCGTCGACGAAGAGAGACCTCGACCAAGCTCTTCGGGTAGTACAGGAGTATACTCATGCGATCGGGATGGAGTTTGGGTTGGATAAGTGTGCGACGGTTCAACTTAAGAAAGGACGCCATGCGGATCACGCCGAGGACGCGCAACTTGTAGATGGGAGCATCCTACGACATCTGGATGCCGGAGAGACCTATACCTATCTGGGTGTTCCCCAGGGACACATCCATGATAGTGTAGCAATAAAAGGGTCTCTTCGCGACAAGTATCAGCAACGACTAAGACAAATCTGGAATTCAGAGTTGTCTGGAAAGAACAAAGTCGCTGCTACAAATATGCTTGCCGTCCCTATAATCACTTACTCCTTTGGAGTCATTAAGTGGAACGTGAACGAGTTGCGTGAAATTGACGTGAAAACCCGCAAGATGATGACTCGATACCGAAGCCATCATCCTAAGGCGTCTGTCCAACGGCTTTACTTCCCACGTTATCAGGGAGGCCGTGGACTCTTAAGTTTGGAGTGTTTACACAGACGAATAGTCCTAAGTACCGCGTGCGAAGTAATCAGAGGCGAGGATCCCCTGCTATGCATGGTGCGTAACCATGAAACATTTGGGGTGGGGGCATTTCTTTTTAAAGCAGCACAAAGAGCAGCAGATGAGCTCCAAATAGTTTTCGACATAAGTCGGCGGCAGGAAAACTCCATTACACAGTTGACCTGCCAAAGACTTAAAACCACCTTAAAGAATGCAGAGGTAGACTATTTATTACGTCTACATATGGATAAGCCATTGCACAGTGTTTTCTATAAAACCATTGAAAACACTGGCTTATCCAAAAAGCTAAGCTTTGCATTCTTAAGGTCAGGTGCATTAAAGTCGGAAACTGAGGGGTTTATCATTGCTTGCCAAGACGGAGTCATCAACACCTTGGAACACCGAAGTCGCGTGATGGGTATACAGGTTCCTGATACAAGTTGTAGGGCCTGCCATAGGGCGCCGGAGACCTTATATCATTTGCTGTCTGCTTGCGGGCGCTATGCGGTCTCGGCGTATATCCATCGACACAACGCAGCGTTACGGGTGCTGTATTACCATCTAAGGCACTCGTACGGTGTTGATGATGCTCCAGTGCTGCCATATGTCCCCTCTGATATTCCGTCCGTCGTGGAGAATGACAGAACCAGAATATACTGGAATTTCGCATTCCCCACACTCCGGCTTGTAAA
The DNA here is from genome assembly GCA_963576565.1 of Aspidapion aeneum. Lineage (NCBI taxonomy): Eukaryota > Metazoa > Arthropoda > Insecta > Coleoptera > Brentidae > Aspidapion > Aspidapion aeneum. The sequence continues at coordinate 97,277,134 of OY755043.1, forward strand.
CGCTAACAAGCCGGATATAGTACTCCTTGACAAAAATGACAAAACTATGTATGTCATTGAGTTCTCGGCTCCTGCCGAGACGAACATCATTGCCAAGGAAGAAGAGAAACGGACGAAATATCAGGATCTTCTCTTTGACCTTCGCCGAGTGTACCGGGGCTATACAGTCAAGCTAGTGGTTTTGGTAATTGGAGCTCTCGGAGGCGCACGGCAGACACTGCTCTCAGCTCTCAAGACCTTGCCGGCCTGCCGTGACAGGGCAGAGCAACTTGCAGGCAACATGCAGAAAGCAGTCATCCTCGGATCATTGCGTCTACTCAGGGCACACGATGCGGAACACCGTTTCTACTAACCCCGCGGTTGGTGGGGAGTAGAAACGGTAACGGACCATCTGGCCTACTTGCACCCGTGTGAGTCGGAGCCGCGAGACCGCAAGTAAGGCCACCACAAAAAAAAAAAAAAAAAAAAAAAATAATAATAATAATAATAATAATAATAATAATAATAATAATAATAATAATAAACTCTCTTGCTGTGAACACAAGAAATAAGAGATACTCAGGCGGGCCGGGGCAGCTGGACCCGGGTCGGAACCGCCTTAGACCCACCGCAAACGACCAAGGCAACGGACAAGGACAACGAATACCCAACGCGCAAGAACCCCTTAATGAAGAGCAACATGAAATCCACAATGCAGATGTTGCTGAGGCTGCGCCTCAGCCCACTACATTACAGGGTAGACCAAGGCAGCGAACAAAATGGACAACAGCCATGAATGAATTCCTATACGGACGCTACCTTGTTCTAAGTGAACTCGAAACCAAAAAGACAGGTTACAGCAGAGAACTGCATGCACAAATGACTCAGCAGTTCCCTGAACTTGCGCGTAAAACAGTGCAAAATATACTAGATCAAAGACGAGTACTACTAACCTCAAAAACAATAACACCCGAAACCGCCCAACGCATAAAAAGAGAAGCAGAAATTGAACTAGGAGTACGAGACCAGAACGAAAATCAACCCCCAGTAGCAGACGCGGATGTAAATGTGATAGACGAAGGCCAAGCACAAGTAATAGAAAAGTTCGATGAGATATACATGAAATACAACGGAACCCTACCAGAAATGAGGCCAAGAATACCTAAGCTAAAGACAAATAAAAACACAAAGCAAACAATAACCCTCATAAATAACACAATAGCAGAAAAAATCAACGATGCACACAATATCCTTGACCTCCACACAATTATTTACGTTGGCGCAATGACCACGATTGAAATAAACCAACAAATAAAAAATAAACCCAAAGAAGACACCTCGACCTCAACAGAATCTCAACCACCTTGGGAAAGACGACTCATTAAACGAATCGAGGAACTTAGAAAACATATAGGACAAATAGAACAAGCTAGCAGAAACACAGCAAGCGAAAAACTTAAACGAAAAACAAAAAAACTGATAAACAAATACAAAAATGAAAGTAACAACACCAACCAAGAAATACTCGATCTACTCAAGCAACAATTAGCGGCCAGAGCTAAAAGACTCCGAAGATTCAAAGAAAGTCGCCAGCGAAGACAGGACAACAACCAATTCGAGGATAACGAGGGAAGGTTCTACAGACAACTTAAATCCACAACAAATAACAAAGAAGACGAACAACCAGGGAAAGAAGACACAAAAAGCTATTGGAAGAACATATGGGCCGTCCCAAAACAACACAAAAGGAAAGCAAAATGGATAACGAAAGAAAAAGAAAGGATGACAAACAAGAGGAGAATGATTAACCACACAGTAGTACTGGAAGAACTCGAGAAGGTGATCAAAAAGAGCAAAAACTGGAAAGCTCCAGGCATTGATAAAATACAAAACTTCTGGATCAAAAAATTCAAAAGCACACACAAAAAAATCGCCGACATCTTCACAGACATACTGGAAAACCGGACTGAACTACCAACATTTATGACACAAGGAATTACTTATCTTCTCCCAAAAACGTCACCTACGAGCAAGAACCCTGGTAAATATCGCCCTATTACATGTCTCCCAACACTCTATAAGTTACTGACAGGAGTTATAGCTGAAAAAATATATAAGCACCTAACCGAGAACGAACTCTTGGCAACAGAGCAAAAGGGATGCACAAAGTCAGCAAAAGGATGCAAAGACCAACTGGTAATCGATGCCATAATAACAGGAAACGCAAAGAAAGAGAAAAAAGATCTTTACACTGCATATATAGATTACCAGAAAGCCTTTGACAGCGTACCACACACTTGGCTGCTGGAGGTACTGGAACTATATAAGATTGACCCGCAAATAATAAAACTCCTAGAAAAGGCAATGAACACATGGAAAACCACATTAACAATCACAGCTAAAAATAAGCAACAAGTAATCGGAGATATACCTATACAGTGCGGAATTTTCCAGGGAGACGCTCTAAGCCCGCTATGGTTCTGCCTGGCTCTCAACCCGCTCTCCTCCACACTAAAAGAACAAAATAAAGGTGTAAAGTTAGAAAACAACAAAATACTTACCCACCTCCTATACATGGACGATCTCAAAACATATGCGTCATCCAACGAAGACCTGGAAAAAAACATCCAAATAATAAAAAAGTTCAGTGAAAACATTAACATGACATTTGGCCTAGACAAATGTCGCATCAATGTCATGGAAAAAGGGAAATGGAGGAAACATCAAGGAGTAGAAATGGGAGAGGATGCTGGAGTGATAGAAGGAATGGAAGAGGACGAGCTGTACAAATATTTGGGATACCAGCAAGCACGTGGGATAGATCAGAAACAAACCAAAGAACACCTTAGATGCAATCTCAAACAAAGGCTCAAAATGGTAATGAGGACGAAGCTACGTGGAAGGAATATGGTGAAGGCAATCAACACCTATGCAATCCCAATCCTAACATATAGCCTCGGCATCATATCGTGGACACAAACAGAGCTAACCGAACTTAACCGCACAATACGAACTGTAGCCACTAAACACAGGTTCCACCACCCAAGAAGCTCTATGGAAAGATTTCACCTTCCCAGAGAGCAAGGAGGATGGGGAGTGTTAAACATTGAAGAACTACATAAGAAACAAATAAAAAACCTAAGAACCTACTTTCACAAAAAAGCGGAAGAGACCGGACTGTACAAAGCAATAGTAAACAAAGACAATAAAATCACGCCCCTGAACCTACAAAGCAGACAATTACCTGAAGAAGAATCCATAAATCACATGGAAAAATGGCTTAGCAAAGAATTACATGGACGATATCCTGCATTACTCAAGCAGGCCCACATCAATGAAAAAGCATCACTGGACTGGCTTAAGAAGGGACAGCTGTTCCCAGAAACAGAAGGGTTTGTCATGGCTATCCAAGATCAAGTAATTCCCACACGCAATTACCAAAAACACATAATGAAACAACGCATAGAAACAGATAAATGTAGAATGTGTGGAGAACAAACAGAATCGATAGATCACATAGTGAGCGGTTGCACAGTACTAGCCCCCAACGAATACACAAAAAGGCACGACAACGTAGGAAAAGTCATATACCAGGAATTTCTAAAAAAAATAAAACCTGACGCACCTCACACCCCGTACTATAAGCTAAAACCCGACTCTGTGAATGAAAATGAGAACTACAAGCTATATTGGAACAGAGAAATAATCACGGACGTACATATACCACATAACAAACCAGATATGGTGCTTGTGAACAAACAAACAAAACAAGCGTACATCATAGACATGGCAATCCCGCTGCCCACAAACACTCAACGAAAATACCAAGAAAAAATAAACAAATACTTGCCATTAGCAAATGAGATCAAAGACATGTGGAACCAAGATCGAGTCACCATTGTGCCAATAATCTTCGGAGCTACTGGGGAAGTACCGTCAGCAACACTCGATGGCCTCAAAACCCTGGAAATAAAAGAAAATCTAGTTTGTCAAATGCAAAAAATCACTCTGATAGAAACTACTGGAATCGTACGTAAAGTTCTGAACTTACCTTGAAAATACTTACCTATACCGTAGACCCCACTTCGAATCCTTGTACGCAAGTACCGGAGAGAAGCTCTAACCAGGAAGACCTGTGGAACCTGAAAATAATAATAATAATAATAATAATAATAATAATAATAATAATAATAATAATAATAATAATAATAATAATAATAATAATAATAATAATAATAATAATAATAATAATAATAATAATAATAATAATAATAATAATAATAATAATAATAATAATAATAATAATAATAATAATAATAATAATAATAATAATAATAATAATAATAATAATAATAATAATAATAATAATAATAATAATAATAATAATAATAATAATAATAATAATAATAATAATAATAATAATAATAATAATAATAATAATAATAATAATAATAATAATAATAATAATAATAATAATAATAATAATAATCATAATAATAATAATAATAATAATAATAATAATAATAATAATAATAATAATAATAACCACCTTCCCCAAGAACAGCAATTCCCCAAGAACCGCAACTCGTACCAGAGGAACATGAAAATGACGCCGAGAACGAGAAAGCATGACTTGAAAGATGCCTTGCTCTATACCAAGGGCTAGGCCCCCTAGCTAGACCAAAACTGCCACACCTTAACACTAACAAAGAGACGACAAACATACTTAACAAAATTAACCATGCAATGTCAGAAAAGGTAGATGATATACATACCTTTAACGATTTTCATGACCTTATATACTCAGGAGCACCTCAAAAGACAAAAAAGATCGAAAGCCAGGATGGGAAATAAGGCTAGAGAAAAACATAGCGGAAACCAGAAAAGCAATAGGGCAACTTACACAACTTAAAAACTTAAAAGAGCCAACTAACAAATTGAAAAACAAAGCAAAACAAATCGTAAGCAGATATGGAGATAAAGACAACCAAACCAACATAGAAGTTCTGGATAAACTAAAACAAAAACTGCTAGTGTATTCCACTCGACTAAGACGCCACAAAAACGCTTACAATAGGCGAATACACAATAATGCCTTCCGCGCCAATCAAAAGCAATTCTATCGATCACTTACACAAAATAAACAAAGTGACAATGACGAAACACCTAACCCAGAAGAGACCCAAAAATTCTGGGCTAATATTTGGGAAAATCCAAAGGTACATAACAGAAAAGCTAAATGGTTGGACGATGAAAGAAAAAGAGTGGACAAGATTCCAACTATGGTATTTAGCAGCGTTACCGAAGACGACGTCAAGAAAGCTATCAACAATACGACGAATTGGAAAGCTCCTGGGCCAGATGGAATCCATAACTTCTGGCTAAAGAAATTCCACACAACACATAGAAGCCTAGCCCAGCTTCTGACAGAGAGCCTTAAAAATCCCAACATAATTCCATCATTTATGGTAACGGGAACTACCCATCTCCTTCCAAAGACTAGCCCATCAGTAAAAGATCCTGCCAAGTATCGACCTATCACCTGCTTACCAACTATATACAAAATACTGACGTCAATAATTTGCAATCAAATATACCTTCATCTAGATAAAACCAACTTACTACCGGAAGAACAAAAAGGATGCAGAAAGGGAAGCAGAGGATGTAAAGAACAACTGGCGATAGACACATTAATGGCTGAAGAAGCAAAACAGAAAAAAAAGAACCTATATGTAGCTTATATAGACTACAAAAAGGCATTTGATAGCGTCCCTCATACACTGCTCATTGAAATACTTCAATTATACAAAATCAGCCCATCGATTGTAAACCTTTTGCACAGCATATTACCGAAATGGAAAACCAACCTACAGATGAAGTGCAATGACAAAACAAACAGTATGGGCAGTGTGAGTATCCGAAGAGGTATATTTCAAGGTGACGCTCTGAGTGCTCTGTGGTACTGTATGACTCTCACTCCTCTCTCAAACGCACTAAACAAAAAAGATCGGGGATATAAGTTACAAAATGGCCATAAAATTGATCATCTAGCCTACATTGGCGACATTAAGCTTACATCCTCGTCTAAGGAGGGATTAGATATACTACTTAAGACTATCCACAAATATAGTGAAGACACAGCAATGGAATTTGGCTTAGATAAATGTAAGATCAGTGCTATGAAACGAGGAGTATGGGAAGATCACGCTGGATTTAACCTAACTCAAGATCAACTCGTGGAAAATATATCGAAAGATGAAAATTACCGATACCTAGGACTAGACCAAGCAAGAGGAATTAAACACTCCATTATGAAAGATGCACTGAGAACGAAAATGATTGAAAGACTAAAATCAGTATTAAAAACTCAACTCTCCGCAAATAATAAAGTTAAATCGATTAATACATATGCCATACCTGTCATAACCTACAGCTTCGGTATAATCAAATGGTCCAATACCGATATCGAGAATCTGAACAGACTTATAAGGGTTCAGTTTACAAAGCACAAAGCACGCCATCCAAAAAGTGCAGTTGAAAGGTTCTATCTACCACGAGCAAGAGGAGGAAGGGGAGTTGTAGATTTACACGATGCTCTTTTGAAGCAAATTGAAGGCCTTAGAAAATTTTTCTTTGATAAAAGTATAACATCACCTTATCATGAAAAAATATCAAAAGCTGACAAAGGTTACACTCCACTCAATTTGGCTGACAATAATTACAAACCTCTCCGTCTGACGATGAGCGCTGAAGAAAGAATACAGCAATGGAAATCAAAAGCATTGCATGGAAGGTTCCCAGCACTTCTCTACACCGAAGGGATCGACGAGGTAGCATCAATCGCATGGTTAGAACACAGCGACCTGTTTGCAGAAACTGAGGGATTCATATTGGGCATACAAGATCAAGTAATACCAACCCTAAACTACAGAAAGTTTATAATCCAAGATCCAACTGTAACTGACGACAAATGCAGGCTCTGTCATACCAAATCTGAAACCATAGAACACATTTTAACAGGCTGCTCAATCCTAGCACCATCTGAATACCTGAAAAGACATGACAGCCTTGCAAAAGTAGTACATCAAAAACTCTGCATTGATGCTGGTATTCTCACTGAAATGCAACCTTACTATAAATACCGACCAGAGTCAGTATTGGAAAGTGAAAGTCACAAAGTATACTGGAACAGACCAATCCAGACAGACCATACAATTGAAAACAACAGACCAGACATTATATTTCAAGACAAACATAATAGAAATACCTACCTTATTGACATTGCAGTACCGGCTGGCCACAACGTATCTGAAAAACAAAGAGAAAAGGTCCGAAAATACCTACCTTTGGCCGCAGAAGTTAAAACACTCTGGAATCAGGAAAAAGTGACAATTATACCAATTGTAGTAGGGGCAACTGGAGAAATACCTATAAAGTTACACACTTACCTCAAACAGCTCAACTTACCTGCCAAACTCTATATCACTCTCCAAAAAATAGCTATTCTGGGAAGCTGTCATATTGCGCGCAAAACACTTAACTGTTCTACATAAAGAAAAGGAAAATTAGTGAAGATTTGGACTACTTGCTCAGAAATGAGCCGTACCCGATCTACTTACCTGCTTGCAGTGATTATCGAAATATTAATAATAATAATAATAATAATAATAATAATAATAATAATAATAATAATAATAATAATAATAATAATAATAATAATAATAATAATAATAATAATAATAATAATAATAATAATAATAATAATAATAATAATAATAATAATAATAATAATAATAATAATAATAATAATAATAATAATAATAATAATAATAATAATAATAATAATAATAATAATAATAATAATAATAATAATAATAATAATAATAATAATAATAATAATAATAATAATAATAATAATAATAATAATAATAATAATAATAATAATAATAATAATAATAATAATAATAATAATAATAATAATAATAATCCGTGGCTGTTGCTGGTCTGCTATCGGAGGCTGCCCCTGGCGATGGGGTATGCTCGCCAGCCTAAAAACTGGAGAGTACCGGGGAAATAAAATACCCGGAGTGGACAAAAACCAGCACCCACCGTCTGCGAGGGTTAGCACCCCGACCGGATGTAAAGTTTTTAAAGTGCTGTGCGCACCAGAGCGAAACGATACTCGGGCGGGTCAGAGCTTCAGGTTGGCTCTGGTCGGAACCGTCAGGAGGATCAACCTGACTTACAGGTAGGCGAAGCAAGTGGCGCCCCTGCGAGTTACGGAACCACAAGGCGGCCTATGACAACGGTATCAGGAAGTGATGAGCCTCAAGAAGCGAGAATAGCACATCAAGAAGATGTTGCTCCTCCCGAGGTTCAGAATAGACAAACTCGTAGAAAAAAATGGACCAAAATGGAAAACGAAGACATTATACGAGCTTACTTCCTTGGCACAAAGTGCGAGTCAAGCAAACAAGGTTTTCGAAAGAAGATGCTTATTGAATGGAGACGTTTAAAGCCAGACGTATATTTTACTGAGTCACAAATAGCCAACCAACTCTACGCTATCAGAACTCATTCTCTGCTAACTGCATTGGAAATTGCAAACATTAAAGACGAAGTACAACAAATGATCAGAAGACAGAACATAACACCACAGGAAACAAACAACCTACCCGTAATGCTGGAAGAAGCATCAAGCGACGTAGAGGTTCTAGAGACCGTGGTACCTGTAACTAAGGAAAACGTTTTACAAATTAATCTTGTTAACACATTTAAAAAATACATAATAATGTACCAAGAAACTGACCCAGAAAAAAGAGAAAAACTGCCCAAAATTAGACCAAACTCAAAAACAGAAGAAGGAATCCAAATCATCAACGAAGAATTATTAAACTTACTAGAAGAAGATGATCCTATTACAAAGACGCAATGTTTGGTATATTGTGCAGCAAAAACTGTGATAGAACACATGGAAATAAAAACAAAACCACAAGCTCATAAAACAGAAGGGAAGGCACCCAAGTGGAAAATAAGGTTAGAAACAAAAATTAAAAATATAAGAAGTCGCATAACAAAATTGCTGGCTTGGGAAAAGGGAAATCTTAGTAAAAATTTAAGAAAAGAGATAAAGAAAATTCTCAAAGAAAGGAACATACAAATAGGGGAAAGAAAATATAAAGAAAAACTGTCAATTTTCATAGACGAACTTAAACAGAGAATAGCAGCATTGGGTAAGAGATTAAGACGGTACAACAAGAGCTTTAAAAGAAGAGAACAAAACAAAATCTTTTACAAAAACGAAAAGCATTTTTATAAGACTTTAGAACCAAAACAACAAAAACTTTCATCCCTCCCAAAAAAAGAAGAGTTAATGGATTTCTGGTCAAACATATGGAAGAAAAAGGGCGAACACAACAAAAGAGCTACGTGGTTGAGTACAGAGAGACAAGAATGCCAAACAATACCAGCGATGAATCTTATAAACATCTCAGAGGAAGACGTAAAGAAGGCTGTTTTAAAAACTCAAAACTGGAAGGCGGCAGGTATCGATATGATACATAACTACTGGTGGAAAAAGCTAAATGTGTGGAAACAGCTTGCTGTGCAGGTAAACCGCATCTTGATGAATAAAGAGAAATTGCCAGCCTACCTAACTAAAGGTGTTACATACATGCTTCCAAAATCAGAGAGAACTGATGACCCAAAAAATTACCGACCAATTACTTGCTTACCAACACTCTATAAAATAATTACGTCAATAATCGCTGAAAAAATAGACAACCATCTGGTACAACAAGATATCTTAACAGAAGAACAAAAAGGGTGTAGGAAAAAATCACAGGGATGTAAAGAACAACTGATTATTGACGAAGTAATAACACAAGATGCCAAACACAGATCACGGAACATCGCAGTGGCATGGATCGATTATCAGAAAGCATTCGACTCTGTACCACACAGCTGGCTATTAGAAGTCCTAGAGTTGTACAAAATCGACAAAAATATAATCAAATTCCTCAGTGAATGCATGAACTCCTGGAGAACTACACTTATTCTCACACTGAACAACAGAGAAATAACGACTGATGAAATCAATATTAAAAGCGGTATTTTTCAGGGTGACTCTCTTAGTCCTGTCTGGTTTATTCTAAGCCTAAACCCGCTCTCAAAAGCTTTGCAACGATCCAACATCGGATATAAACTAAAGCAGGGTGATATATCGTACACAATGGCTCACTTGTTTTATGTAGATGATTTAAAATTATATGCGTCATCAGAAAAGGATCTGGATAGACTGATAGAGCTGACAGAGGTATTCAGTAATGATATCAAAATGAAATTTGGTCTTGATAAATGTGCAAAGTTAGTAGCTCATCGCGGAAAACCAAAAGAATATGATAACATTGAAATCGAGAACATTAAATACCTAAACAATGAAAACTATAAGTATCTAGGATACAAACAGAAACTAGTTATCAACAAAAAAGAAGCAAAGAATATACTTAGCCTAACACTCGAGAAAAGAACCAAACAAATACTCCGGACGGAACTCACAGCTAAAAACAAAATCAAAGCAATCAACACTTATGCGATACCAGCAACTGCTTATTCCTTTGGAATAATTGGTTGGTCAAACACCGAGTTAGAAGCTCTCAACCGCGTAATTCGTGTACAAATGTCGAAGTATCTAATCCATCATCCTAAAGCGTGCACCGAAAGGCTCTACATCCCACGAAAATTGGGAGGAAGAGGACTCATAGACATCGCACTACTTCACCACAGGCAAATAAATAAATTACGAACATATTTTCGCAGGAAGTCCGCTACATCTTTACTTCATAAAGTCATAACTGAAATTGGAACTTACTCACCGGTAAAATTCAGAGAAGAAACTCATGACTTACCTGACCTCGCTACTCTAAAAAATAAATGGCTATCAAAACCTCTTCACGGAAAATTTCCTAATCACCTTAATCAATCAAAGGCTGAAGCATCGACGGAATGGTTAAAAAAAGGTTACCTATACGGAGAGACAGAGGGATTTATGGTGGCCATTCAGGACAATGTCATAGCAACAAGAAACCACATAAGAACGATTCATGGAGTACAACTTGACAATGATCTCTGTAGAATGTGTAGACGTCACTCCGAGACGATAGAACATATTATAGCAGGATGTACGGTGTTAGCACCTACAGAATATTTAAAACGGCACAATTTAACAGCTAATATAATTCATCAACACCTTGCTATTTACTGCAATTTCCTAAATAAAACTGAACAACACTTTAAATATGTTCCATTTCCAGTACATGAAAATGATACATACCTTCTATACTGGGACACGCCAATTCAAACGGATAAACCAATCCCCTGTAATAGACCTGACATTGTCTTAGTAGAAAAAAAGGAAAGGCGGGGTTTTTTCATTGACATCACGCATCCGAACGATCACAACCTAGAAAAAGCTGAAAGAGAAAAAATTAATAAATATTTTGACTTATCAGAAGAATACAGAAACATCCATCAACTTAAAAGTCTTACCATAGTTCCTATTGTCATCTCAGTTACAGGCCTGGTCTCGAGGAACTTGGAATCATACCTAAAACAAATAAATATCACAGATAAAAAAATATTCACGACAATGCAGAAATCAGTGATACTGGAAACCTGTCGTATTGTAAGAAAAACCCTTAACTTACCTTCACAAACGTAAATTGAGAAACCTCAATAAAACCGGTTAAAGTGACTGATTCAAGAGAATCCCACTTTAGCAAAAGCCCTGAAAAGGAGAAAAAACAAAATAATAATAATAATAATAATAATAATAATAATAATAATAATAATAATAATAATAATAATAATAATAATAATAATAATAATAATAATAATAATAATAATAATAATAATAATAATAATAATAATAATAATAATAATAATAATAATAATAATAATAATAATAATAATAATAATAATAATAATAATAATAATAATAATAATAATAATAATAATAATCATAATTTTATAAGAACGAAAAAGCTTTCTATAAACAACTTGAAGACAAAACCCAAACAATACAAAGTGTACCACAAAAAGAAGAACTAGAAGAATACTGGAAGCAAATATGGGCAAGTAAAGGTGAACACAAAAAACATGCAGGGTGGTTAAGGGAAGAAAAAATAGCGTGCAAAAATCTAGAACCTATGACCAGTGTTAAAGTTACGGAAGCAGACGTAAAAACAGCAGTTAGAAATACGCAGAATTGGAAGGCAGCAGGAGTTGATTTTATACATAATTACTGGTGGAAAAACATAGCTGTTTGGGCACAATTAGCCACTCAGATAAACAGAGTTCTCGCTGGACAGGAGGAAATGCCTTTATACCTTACTAAGGGAATTACTTATCTACTACCTAAAAATGATAATACGGAGGAGCCGAAAAATTATCGCCCTATCGCATGCCTGCCAACATTGTACAAGATAGTCACAGCCATAGTAGCCAGAAAACTTGAGAAACATCTAAACGACCGACAAATACTTACCGAAGAACAAAAAGGATCTAGACAAAAAACACAAGGATGTAAGGAACAACTTATAATTGATGGCGTTATTACACAAGAAGCAAAGCACAGACTGCGAAACATTGGAATTGCGTGGATAGATTATCAGAAGGCTTTCGATTCTGTGCCACATAGCTGGCTAGTGGAGGTCTTGGAAATCTATAAGATTGATCCGCTTATAATTGAATTTCTAAAAACCAGCATGTGTACGTGGCGCACCAAGCTCCACCTCCAACTTAATAAAACAGAAATAACAACAAATGAAATTCCTATTAAAAGTGGTATTTTTCAGGGAGATTCTCTGAGTCCACTATGGTTCATTCTTAGTCTTAATCCGTTGTCTCGGTCACTAAACAATTCAAAATTGGGCTACAAACTAAAAACAAACCAAAGTGCATGTAGAACTATTAGCCATTTGTTCTATGTAGATGACTTAAAACTATACGCGTCCTCTGAAGAGGAACTGGACAGGCTAAAAAATCTTACACAGACATTTAGTATAGACATAAAGATGGCATTTGGATTGGATAAGTGTGCAAAGCTTATCGCTCGCAAAGGGAAACCAAAAGAATATGACAACTTGAACAATGATAATATACAATATCTAAACAACAAGAATTATAAATATTTAGGATACGAGCAACAATTGGTAATAGACAAGAAAAGCACAAAAGTAAAGCTACAAAAAGAAATGGAAAACAGAGTAATAAAAATACTTCGCACGGAGCTTACTGCAAAAAACAAAATAAAGGCAATAAACACCTGGGCTTTAACGTCGTTAGCGCATTCTTTTGGAATTGTAAGTTGGTCTGGCACGGAGCTTGAAGCTCTTAATCGCGTCGTAAGAGTAGCACTCACCAAATTCCTAATTCATCACCCAAAAGCATGCACAGAGAGGCTATACATTCCACGAAGTCAGGGAGGTAGGGGGCTTATTGACCTAAATTTTACGTACCAACGACAAATAAATAAACTTAAAAAATACTTTCACGTAAAAGCAGAAAGTTCTATATTACATCTAGTAATAAATCAACTGGATCGTTACTCACCTATCAAACTGAATACACCACTTATTCAGGAAAGTACTAGCGTGGCCCAATTAAAAGAAAAATGGCTATCTAAACCACTCCATGGAAAATACCCAAACCATTTAAAAGAAGCCTGTATGAAATCATCAACAGAATGGCTTAAGAAGGGATATCTATTTGGTGAAACAGAGGGGTTTATGATAGCAATACAGGACAATGTAATAGCTACCAAAAACCATATTAAGGTTATACATGGTGTTAATATTGAAAACGATTTGTGCCGTATGTGTCGCAGAAAACCAGAAACTATAGAACACATAATATCCAGTTGTCAAGTGTTGGCACCAACCGAATACCTTAAGCGGCACAACCTTACCGCCAACATTTTACATCAAAAGCTAGCATTGAATTGCAACCTTCTAACAAAGGAGGAGCAGTACTTTAAATATGTTCCCTTTCCCATTCTCGAAAATACGACTTACCTGCTGTATTGGGATACAACTATCCAAACTGATAAATTTGTCGCCAATAACAGGCCTGACATAGTGTTAGTGGATAAAGCTGAAAAGATAGCCTATTTCATAGATGTGGCGCACCCATGTGATCATAATCTAGACAAAACAGAAAAGGAAAAAACTACGAAATATTTTGAACTGGGGGAAGAATTCAAAGCCACTTATAAACTTAAAAAAGTACTTACCATACCTGTCGTTGTCACAGCCACTGGTCTAGCATCCAAAAATCTGACCGGATATCTAAAAAAAATAAAACTTAATGAAAAAAATATCTTTACGCAAATCCAGAAGTCAGTGATACTAGAAAGCTGTAGAATAGTAAGAAAAATCCTAAACTTACCCGAAAATCAAGTTTAAATGCGAAAACCTACTACACACAAACACTGCAGTCGAGCGATTGATCCCAACCGATCCCGCTTGATGAAGGCCCCTGCAAAGGAGAAAAAAAAAAAAAAATAATAATAATAATAATAATAATAATAATAATAATAATAATAATAATAATAATAATAATAATAATAATAATAATAATAATAATAATAATAATAATAATAATAATAATAATAATAATAATAATAATAATAATAATAATAATAATAATAATAATAATAATAATAATAATAATAATAATAATAATAATAATAATAATAATAATAATAATAATAATAATAATAATAATAATAATAATAATAATAATAATAATAATAATAATAATAATAATAATAATAATAATAATAATAATAATAATAATAATAATAATAATAATAATAATAATAATAATAATAATGCCATTTTGGAAGACCCGATTTACCATATGTACGGGTAACGCAAAGGTGTCGACTGAATTGGTGTCATTCCGACGGGGAGTGTTTCAGGGTGATTCCCTCAGCCCACTCCTCTTTTGCGTCTCGCTACTTCCGTTATCCGTTGCTTTGCGGAACACAAAGGGATGCATGTGCGGTGCTCCTGGCCGTAGAACCCATAAGGTTACTCACCTCTTTTATATGGATGACCTTAAGTTCTACGCGTCGACGAAGAGAGACCTCGACCAAGCTCTTCAGGTAGTACAGGAGTATACTCATGCGATCGGGATGGAGTTTGGGTTGGATAAGTGTGCGACGGTTCAACTTAAGAAAGGACGCCATGCGGATCACGCCGAGGACGCGCAACTTGTAGATGGGAGCATCCTACGACATCTGGATGCCGGAGAGACCTATACCTATCTGGGTGTTCCCCAGGGACACATCCATGATAGTGTAGCAATAAAAGGGTCTCTTCGCGACAAGTATCAGCAACGACTAAGACAAATCTGGAATTCAGAGTTGTCTGGAAAGAACAAAGTCGCTGCTACAAATATGCTTGCCGTCCCTATAATCACTTACTCCTTTGGAGTCATTAAGTGGAACGTGAACGAGTTGCGTGAAATTGACGTGAAAACCCGCAAGATGATGACTCGATACCGAAGCCATCATCCTAAGGCGTCTGTCCAACGGCTTTACTTCCCACGTTATCAGGGAGGCCGTGGACTCTTAAGTTTGGAGTGTTTACACAGACGAATAGTCCTAAGTACCGCGTGCGAGGTAATCAGAGACGAGGATCCCCTGCTATGCATGGTGCGTAACCATGAAACATTTGGGGTGGGGGCATTTCTTTTTAAAGCAGCACAAAGAGCAGCAGATGAGCTCCAAATAGTTTTCGACATAAGTCGGCGGCAGGAAAACTCCATTACACAGTTGACCTGCCAAAGACTTAAAACCACCTTAAAGAATGCAGAGGTAGACTATTTATTACGTCTACATATGGATAAGCCATTGCACAGTGTTTTCTATAAAACCATTGAAAACACTGGCTTATCCAAAAAGCTAAGCTTTGCATTCTTAAGGTCAGGTGCATTAAAGTCGGAAACTGAGGGGTTTATCATTGCTTGCCAAGACGGAGTCATCAACACCTTGGAACACCGAAGTCGCGTGATGGGTATACAGGTTCCTGATACAAGTTGTAGGGCCTGCCATAGGGCGCCGGAGACCTTATATCATTTGCTGTCCGCTTGCGGGCTCTATGCGGTCTCGGCGTATATCCATCGACACAACGCAGCGTTACGGGTGCTGTATTACCATCTAAGGCACTCGTACGGTGTTGATGATGCTCCAGTGCTGCCATATGTCCCCTCTGATATTCCGTCCGTCGTGGAGAATGACAGAACCAGAATATACTGGAATTTCGCATTCCCCACACTCCGGCTTGTAAACGCTAACAAGCCGGATATAGTACTCCTTGACAAAAATGACAAAATTATGTATGTCATTGAGTTCTCGGCTCCTGCCGAGACGAACATCATTGCCAAGGAAGAAGAGAAACGGACGAAATATCAGGATCTTCTCTTTGACCTTCGCCGAGTGTACCGGGGCTATACAGTCAAGCTAGTGGTTTTGGTAATTGGAGCTCTCGGAGGCGCACGGCAGACACTGCTCTCAGCTCTCAAGACCTTGCCGGCCTGCCGTGACAGGGCAGAGCAACTTGCAGGCAACATGCAGAAAGCAGTCATCCTCGGATCATTGCGTCTACTCAGGGCACACGATGCGGAACACCGTTTCTACTAACCCCGCGGTTGGTGGGGAGTAGAAACGGTAACGGACCATCTGGCATACTTGCACCCGAGTGAGTCGGAGCCGCGGGACCGCAAGTAAGGCCACCACAAAAAAAAAAAAAAAAAAGAAAAAAAAATATAATAATAATAATAATAATAATAATAATAATCATAATAATAATAATAATAATAAACCGTAGAAGGCGTATGCGCTGGAGTAGACAGGATAACCTGGATCTGATGCGCGCATACTTTAAGGTGACGAACGGCGGACAGGACCTTATGCAATATAGAAATAGACTGTATGATCAATGGCTACACGACAGACCAGATGTTCCAAAATCAGCACAGCAACTGGCTGACCAGGCGAGATCAATAATCAGACGAAAAGCCACTTCTGAAGCGGAACTGGAAAACTTAAAAGCAGAGGCAAGAGCTCTAAACAACGACGGCACCTTTGAGCAAACGCAAGTGGAAGAAATCATTCCAAGGCGGCGATCGACCATCTACCAAATTCCAGTAGATGAAGTGGACCAAGAAGTACGATATAGACTGGAAGAAATGATTTTAACATGCTCTGGTATTACAATAGAAAACCGGCCACGCATCCCGAAAATAATATACTCGATAACAGCAAAAGTAACTGTAGAACAGATAAACAGAATTATAGGGGAAAAAATTGTCGATCTAAAGAACCTTACTGACACATGCAATATAGTGTACTGCGCAGCAGCAGCAACTGTTTCTCTACTTGGCGTAAAAAGTGCACCTCAAAAAGGAAGACACAGAAAAGAGACGGAGCCCCCGTGGAAAAAAAGGCTTTTGAAAAAGATAGATCAAATTCGAAAGTCTTTGGGGCACTTAGAAGCATATCTCCAAAATCCTCAAGAGGCATCTCATAATTTAAAAAAGAATATAAGGAAATTATGTAAAACAAAAAAAAAATTAAACCTTATGAAAATGAGGCAATAAAAGACCTGACCTTATACAGGGAAGAACTTAAACAAAAAGTGGGAGCCTTAGGTAGCAGAATCAGACGGTACAACGAAAGAGTTAGGAGATATAAGCAAAACAAACAATTTATTGAGAATCAGCAGTTATTCCTACCTCAATTAAACTCCACAGACACCGTAGTAAACACCACACCCGCCACAAAAGATGAAACACATCAATATTGGGCCAACATCTGGAGCACTTCGAAACAGCATGTGGAGAATGCTTACTGGATCCAGCAGGAACGTCAGAGAATGAGAAATATTCCAGAAATGCCCAATGCAATACTATCAGTTGAAGACATCCAAAATGCTTTAAAAAACATAGCCAACTGGAAGGCGCCAGGAATAGACTGCATTCAGGCATACTGGTGGAAGAGCTACACAGAGATTCACAAAGTTCTTGCAGTACAACTTAACGAGGCAATTCAAAATCCCAACAATATACCAGAATATTTCACTAAAGGGATCACGTACCTTTTGCCGAAAAACAATAATGTAGGAGACCCAAAAAACTACAGACCAATAACTTGTCTACCCGTGGTCTATAAAATTTTTACAGCTGTTCTGGAGCAAAAAATCAGCTTACATTTAGACCGCAATAAAATTCTAGCAAGAGAACAAAATGGCTGTAGAGAAAAAGCGCGCGGCAGCAAAGAATGGCTGATAATAGACTCGGCAGTGACAGGTCATGCGAGACAGAAGAAAAGGAATCTCTCGATAGCCTGGATAGATTATCGAAAGGCGTTTGACTCTGTTCCGCACTCTTGGTTAGCTGAAGTCCTCGACATCTATAGGATAAACAGACAAGTTACACAGTGTCTTAAGTACTTAATGACATCATGGGAAACTTTTCTCACGCTAAAAGTCGGAGACACAGAATACACGACAGAAGCTTTGAGAGTCAAAAGTGGGATTTTTCAGGGTGACAGTTGAGCCCCCTCTGGTTTTGCCTAGCCTTAAACCCTCTCAGCAGCATGTTACGTTTAAGTAGTTATGGCTATGTGCTAACCAGGCAACCACAAACAAAAATATCTCACCTCGTATATATGGATGATCTGAAACTCTATGCTGGAAATGAAGATCAGCTCAGAAAGCAACTAGAACTCGTGTCTAGGTTTACAGAGGACATAAAAATGAAGTTTGGCCTGGAAAAATGTGCTTTTGTGAACATAAGGGCGGGAAAAATGCAGAACTCCGAAAACATCACAATAGGCGATGCATTTCAATTTGCAGCGCTACCAGCAGATGAAAAGTATAAATATTTGGGAATTTATCAGTCC
The DNA here is from genome assembly GCA_963576565.1 of Aspidapion aeneum. Classification (NCBI taxonomy): domain Eukaryota; kingdom Metazoa; phylum Arthropoda; class Insecta; order Coleoptera; family Brentidae; genus Aspidapion; species Aspidapion aeneum. The sequence goes on from OY755043.1 coordinate 97,296,080, forward strand.
TACACCCTTGAACACGCTGCAGTCAAAGAACAGATGGAAGCAACATTAACAAAAAGACTCAAATTAATACTTAAAACTGAGCTGTACTCACGATCAAAAGTAGAAGCTATAAATTCTTGGGTGATTCCTGCCATCACATACAGCTTTGGTATTGTTAAGTGGAGTGCAACTGACCTAGATCGGCTAGACCGCCTTATAAGAACGACTCTAGCTAAACATAGGCTACACGAAATCTCTTTGGAGTCATTAAGTGGAACGTGAACGAGTTGCGTGAAATTGACGTGAAAACCCAGATGATGACTCGATACCGAAGCCATCATCCTAAGGCGTCTGTCCAACGGCTTTACTTCCCACGTTATCAGGGAGGCCATGGACTCTTAAGTTTGGAGTGTTTACACAGACGGATAGTCCTAAGTACCGCGTGCGAAGTAATCAGAGACGAGGATCCCCTGCTATGCATGGTGCATAACCATGAAACATTTGGGGTGGGGGCATTTCTTTTTAAAGCAGCACAAAGAGCAGCAGATGAGCTCCAAATAGTTTTCGACATAAGTCGGCGGCAGGAAAACTCCATTACAGAGTTGACCTGCCAAAGACTTAAAACCACCTTAAAGAATGCAGAGGTAGACTATTTATTACGTCTACATATGGATAAGCCATTGCACAGTGTTTTCTATAAAACCGTTGAAAACACTGGCTTATCCAAAAAGCTAAGCTTTGCATTCTTAAGGTCAGGTGCATTAAAGTCGGAAACTGAGGGGTTTATCATTGCTTGGCAAGACGGAGTCATCAACACCTTGGAACACCGAAGTCGCGTGATGGGTATACAGGTTCCTGATACAAGTTGTAGGGCCTGCCATAGGGCGCCGGAGACCTTATATCATTTCCTGTCCGCTTGCGGGCGCTATGCGGTCTCGGCGTATATCCATCGACACAACGCAGCGTTACGGGTGCTGTATTACCATCTAAGGCACTCGTACGGTGTTGATGATGCTCCAGTGCTGCCATATGTCTCCTCTGATATTCCGTCCGTAGTGGAGAATGACAGAACCAGAATATACTGGAATTTCGCATTCCCCACACTCCGGCTTGTAAACGCTAACAAGCCGGATATAGTACTCCTTGACAAAAATGACAAAATTATGTATGTCATTGAGTTCTCGGCTCCTGCCGAGACGAACATCATTGCCAAGGAGGAAGAGAAACGGACGAAATATCAGGATCTTCTCTTTGACCTTCGCCGAGTGAACCGGGGCTATACAGTCAAACCAGTGGTTTTGGTAATTGGAGCTCTCGGAGGCGCACGGCAGACACTGCTCTCAGCTCTCAAGACCTTGCCGGCCTGCCGTGACAGGGCAGAGCAACTTGCAGGCAACATGCAGAAAGCAGTCATCCTCGGATCATTGCGTCTACTCAGGGCACACGATGCGGAACACCGTTTCTACTAACCCCGCGGTTGGTGGGGAGTAGAAACGGTAACGGATCATCTGGCCTACTTGCACCCGTGTGAGGCGGAGCCGCGGGACCGCAAGTAAGGCCACCCAAAAAAAAAAAAATAAAAAAAATATTATAATAATAATAGTTTATTAATGTACGAAAGGTATACAATAGATAAACCTAATAAATAAATAAATCATGCTAAAAACACAAACTCAAGACCTCCGCACAGAAACAAACAAAAACCCCACAAAAGTTTCCTTGCTCGTGGTATTAATAATACTATTTTAGATATTTAATAGTATAAAACGATTTTTTTTGTAATGAGTGATAATTTGATAAGAATTTGAGATTAAAGTTAATATATCCTGTAGCTCACCGGTAAAATTAATAACGTTAAAACTCATATGTTACTGCTTTTACTGCTAATAATATCTCACCCGTCCTGACCCGTCCATTTAATTAATTTATTTATTACTTTTGCTGCCGTTTAAAAAAATACAATATAAGTTTACTCTTAAAATCTAACCTGTCAACCTTCTCAAGAGATCTGTTAGGATCAAATGAGGGGCGGCGCTCCTCCACTCAACCTCGAATGAATTTGTAGCATTGTTTTTAAAATTACCTAACGTTAACTAACTAATCCTAATAAAAAAATGTACTAAAATTCAAATATAATTATTTATATTACTAGATTAATATAAAAGAAAGAAGTACATAAGTAATGTAATAATTAATAGTTTTGTGTTTATTTATTACACCTAATCATTTTTCACCTAAATATTCAACTATTCAGGGGTATGTTCCAAATTCTAAATAGCTATTTTACAAAATCAATTGCTTTTAAGAATACTTATACTTGATGTTGTATTAAAGTGACATCGCGTCATCAAAACCTTGATGGGCGGGAAGGGAGTAGAGGGGTACATACAGTGGCCCGCACTTCCTTTAATTTTTTTATTGATATTGATTCCCAAAATGAGGCACTGCACTTATTAGTCATTAGCTTACTATTTTACTTGCTTTTGATTGATGTCTTCTTCTAAACGATTGCATTAAAAAGGAACATATATACTCTTATCTGGTTGTTACGAACATATTCTTGATTTAGCCGGGCTTTGACGTTTTCCATTCGTTATTGTTTTGACTGTTTATGTCAAACAAATTATGACGGAGCTTTTTACAAAACAAATTACCATTTTTGCAACTAAATCAATATTTGCGCACATTTTAATATAACTTTCGATTCTCTTTTATGTTTTGGATCTTTAATTATTAGGTAAGTACCTATTTATTAATTACCTTTGAAAGGTCTCAGTGTTTTATCATACAACACACTGTATGTACAAAGTGAAACACTAATTTTTTAAGGCTTTATTTAGATTTTGCCGAAAAATTTGGTTTACCATAGCTATGACGCGATGCCACTTATATACATCCTGCATTAGACTTTTTTCTGTGGGGCCATCTTAAGTCACACACAGCCAAGAAACCTACAGGAATTGCGGCAAAAATTTTGTAATGAATGTCTTGCAATGATTCTTCAAATATTAGCAAGTTAGAGCAAAATTTGAACCGAACGTCTCTTTTTGTATGGAAAAAGGTGAAATGCACTTTTAGCAACTATTTAGTATTAAGATATCAGAACTTGAGTAAGATTATTTTTTTTTTCGAACATGAAAATAAATATACACCAATTTTTTTTCTGAAAAACTAATTATTAGATTTAAAAAGTTTTGATCTAACTATTAAGGTGTTTCAAATACCATAAAATAAAGGTTTCACTTGAAAAATCTGGGGTAACTTTTACCCCTTAAAGGGATTGTATCTAAAAAATATATATCCAACATGCAAATGCACTGTTTTTCTTTTTAAGTGTTGCAATTATTCATAAAAAACGGTAGGAAGTTGGTTTTATGGGTAATTAAAATTTAATATTTCAAAAACTAATAAATAGATTTTTGAAACTTTAACGCATCTGTAAAGGCAATTTAAGAGAAGTATCACTTCACCCACTTTCCCTATTCAAATTATAGGGGTGTTGATCCTCGAAGAAGATGTATATAGAAAACATATATACATTATACAAATGAACTACTAACAAAAATAAAATCGACGGATATCGAGGTTTCTTTTAAATTGTTAGAATAATTCATTAAAAAAGGTGGGAAATTAGAATTCAAATAACTCAAAAACTAATCCATAGATTTTTAAAATTTTAATATGGCTATAAAGGCCTTGAAAGCTCCTTCAGAAAATGGTGCCACACGACCCAATTTTTATATTTAAATTCAGGGGGTTATTTTTAACCTGCTTAGGAGGCGCGACCTTCAGAAACATCCCTATGCTTAAAGAGTTTGCCCCTTGAATAGAAAATTGACCTGTCCAAAGTTTTTCCCAAAATCGCACTTTAAATACCAAAAAAGGCCTCTGTTTCGATATTCGTGGAGCAGCCTGTATAAGAAGTAATACAGTTAGCCCCCGAGAAAAACTCGAAAAAACCATGTCTTGATTACTTTTTTAAATATGAAACGGACTTACTTCACCTTTATGTTTATTGACAAAAATACTTAATAACAAATTTAAAGAGAATTAATTCTCGTGTATAATTATGTGGAAATTAAGGATGACGTTTAAACTACAGTATAGTAATTCTTGAATTGGTGAAAAGGAGTACTTCCTAAAAATCGGGTGAAAGTCGAACTGAAAATTCATTCTCACCTGATTTTCGCATATCAATTAGTCCTTACATGAAAAGATATTAATTCTCATTCTTACCCATTAAAAGAATTTATGTACTGATTTTGTAAAAAAATAATAAAGGTTTTAGTACACATATACGAAAGTGTAGTCCAGGAGCCGACACACAGCCAGTCCAGGAACCAGGAATAATAACTCAGGAGCCTGCAATAAGTGCCATATAGTCGGTACCAAAATGGCGCCAGCATAAATCTCCTCTGGAATCAACTCACGGCGACCACAATTGTTGCGCTGAAAAGGAAAGAATTCTATCGTCTATAACCAAATGCTGCTAAGACGATAGCGATGTTAGATAGATGCAAGTCTAACATGTAGCAGGACCACCTTTTGGAAGGGGTGTAAAAGCGTGGGTTCACTGTGTATACTTGCTACGCGGTATAAAGATGACTGCCCTCGACATAGAGGTGCCAGCCAAAATAAAGTCCTCCTAGAGAAAGAAAACTTGCATCCTAAGGGCACGTACATCAGTATCGGGGTTTGTGAAAAAGGCACGCCATGTGCCTAGTCGCTAGACCAAAAATGGTCTCCCCACCACTACTACGACTACTACTAGTACACAGTACATCGGTCTGTTTTTGAAGTGATGAGTAACAGGCTGAATTTTCGTACACCTTTATTTTGCTGAAAAAAACGGCGCGGCGTGAGCGGCAAAGACCATCTGGTTATCTTTTTTCCGAACCGACCTACGACCGTCCTTTCTAATCAGTTAATTGATTGTGCATATGCTTGCGTGATTGATTACATTAAACTTTAACCTGAAATTTTTATATATATTTTTTTCAAACCAAAGTAACTTTTGGATTGTTTTATTATAGCTTGTAATAAACCCTGTTTTGTGGTTCCTATTAAATTGCCTACATACCGTGCTATAATACAATATGTTCCCACCCTTAATGCGGTTTCCTTCTCCTATAAGTAAAATACAGTTTGTGTCCCTATTCATACTCCAGTGTTTACCTATTAAGATTATGCTTGGTACACCAAGGGGATTTCCTAGAGCTGAATTAATAACCATTTCTATGAGGCGGTCCCGTGGCAAGGAATATTGTTGTTTGTCTGTAAGTATGTATGGGACTGTGTCTGTATCCCTTTGCTTTATGTTAACGTACATTATAATACCTATCTATTTCATTCTATATTGTTAATTTCTAGTTAATGCAGCAGAATAGGAATGTGGTTTTTTGCTCATTTTTAACCGGAACCATTGGTGAGTCGCAAAAAGTCATAATAAACATGCTACTATGAAAGCTAGAAATCAAGTGTTATTGGTGAATTCAGAACAATAAAAGATCTATATGTGAATTGTCCCTTCGACATTTCGAAACTTAAACATTTTTGTAAAGAATATGAGTCCAACACTTTTTATGAAAAGTGGTTTTCAGCTAGTTGAATATCGCTATTTCCATGATATTTCCGTGCGCGATGTTTTATTGGCATATTTGTCGTCTGAACTTTGCTTCGTTGCAATGAAAATATTACGTGTTTACCATCAAGCTACTATGGAGTTTACAGACCCAGGTGTCTAATTTAATAATGTAATATGATGATGTTCTTGATTTAAGTTTTTCATATTCCCAAAGTTGTTATATAAAACTAAAGGTAAAACTACCACTTGATAAAAAGATGCTGACTGTAGGTTGCCAAAAAAATCACACAGATAAAAACAACTCAAAGACATGCCATTTTTCAGATTTTTATTTGTTGCTGTCAGTATGCATATTATAAATAAAGAGGTTGGAAATGTCGCAAAAGTGTAACTGCGTATGGCAAGGACTATAGCTATGATTTTTTTTTAAAGCCGGAAGCAACTCTCTTAAATATCTCGATACCACCGAAGTGCATTTCGAGAGCAAATTTAAAAATCGCTCTCCTGAAAAATCATCAAAACTGAGATAGGCCCTTACGTGTGAAGACCGACGATATGTTACCTTTTATACAGTGCAGTCCGAGGTACTGTCAATATGGGGGCGGAGGTGTCGAATTAACAAGGCGAAAATAAAACAACAACGATAACAAAATAAGTACCTACCTGGTTAAATAATAAAAGATCGCAAGCGCGTTCAGTGAGAAGCAGCATCCAGTCACATCGGTCACGCTGGATGGTCAATAGTAAACTCGACTTATACCGGACCGGTATATGTATAAAGGTATTTTAAAAATTATTTTTACTTAAAAAGACCACATCTTTAAGAAATTATGATTCTTGTTATTGCACGGCTTGAACAGATGAATATCGAGATAAGCTGAGGACTTTTAGTAGACTATTTTCTTTGAAATCACATTCCAAATATTTAAAACTAGCAAATAGGACGCATTGAATCTCAACTTAGCACTACGGCCATATAAAAACTAAAGTTTTTAAAAGAAATCTATGCAATAATTGTCGTAAATTTTTCGTGAAAGAAAAAATGCGTCGCGCCCCCCTTTCTCCTGGAAATATAAAAACAAACAAATTTTGGCAGAAAAATAAAATTACAAAAAAAGCAGATAAATACAACAACTAAAATACTAGAAACCACTTTATGGGTTCCAGAACAAGATCGAGAAATAGAAGAAAGAAAAGTTCAGGCGGCAGAGAACGAAGTAAAAGCGAGAAATCTGAAATTTTAAATGATAAAGACACTGACAATAACAACATTGAAAAATTTAATGAAAACTCTGATATAAAAATATATATGGAAATAATTGAGGCAAAACAAGAGGTAATTACATCAAAAGATAAGTTAATAGAAGAGCTTATGATCAGAATAACACTTTTAGAAGAGAAAATTGTAATGATAAAAGAAAATGTTAAACTAAATAACGAGGTAAAAAAGTTATTAGATAATCATACAAATCAGTCATCCAATATAATAAAAAATCTGGAAAACAAACAACAGGCAAATGTATCACCTATTACTCAAAGCTGGTCAGATATTGTTGTTAAAGGATTGGGACAGAAAGAAAATGATGATTCAACATTAAAAAAGGTAACTGCAATAACTATAAAACCAAATGAATCTCAAGATTTTAAGAAAACTAAAACAGAACTAGGAAAATTCATAAATCCTTTATCTTTAAATGTAGAGATAAGAAAAATTATTAATGAAAAAGATGGTGCTGTAAAAATTTTATGTGAAAGTAAAGATCAGGCGGATAAAATTAAAGAAGAAGTACATAAAAAAATGGGAGAGAAATATACAACTAAAGAAGACGAGAAACGAAATCCGAGAATAAAAATAATTGGGATTGAAGATAAAATGGAAAATGAAGAACTCAAAACCATAATTTTGGAACAAAATTCATATATCAATACGAAAAATTTAGAAGTTAAAGTATTCAAAAAAATGAAAACAAAATACATGGCAATAATAGAAATTGATGGAGAAAATTTCACAAAAATAATGGAAAAAGGTATGCTGTTTATTAATTTTTCAATCTGTCCAATTTTTGAAGATTTTAATTTACTTAGATGTTTTAAATGCTGCGGATTCAATCATTCAGCAAAAATTTGCACTAAAAACCAAAGTTGTATGAAATGTGGATTAAACGGACATTCTTCAGATTCTTGCACAACGTCAACAGAAAATATAGAATGCCCAAACTGTTCTAAAGTAAACAAAAAATTTAAACTTGGATTTTTTATTAATCACGGACCTTTTGAACAAAATTGTCAAGTGTACAAAAATCATATAGAAAAAAATAAGCTCAAAATTGATTATATATCTAAAAAACCCTCAATATAGCAAACACAGATAAAAAAATATCAAACAAACAAAATTTACCAAATAAATGTAGACGGCTTTTTAACATCAAAGGACGAAATTATTGATTTTATTGAATCCAAAAAACCACTAATATTATGCGCAACTGAAACACATATTACAAAAGACATTTTGGAAAGCGAACTATTAATTAACAATTATACATTATTCAACTGTTTATCAAACTCAAGACATACTGGAGGAATAATGATTTTTGTTTCGAATTCAATATCAATAACCAACAAAGATGAAGTAGCAGAAAACTATGAACACTGGTTTTTAAGAATAGAATTTAAAATCAAAAAACAAAATTTCAAGTTAAATATTTTTTACAGATCTCCATCAGGAAACATTAACAGATTTTTAGACTTTTTTAAATTAATATGCGAAGAAAATTTGGAATATAATGGTATTAACATAAATATGGGAGATTTTAATATAAACTTTGATAATCAAGATTTTTATGTTGAAAAATTTAAACAACTGGTTAATTTATATGGGCTAAGACAAACAATAAAGGAACCGACACGAGTAACCAATAACACAGAATCAAAAATAGATCTAGTACTAACAAATGATTTTTCTTTAATATCTGGTGTGGAAAAAATACCAAAAATAAGTGACCATTATTGGACTTATATTGAAATTCAAGTAAATGAACAACATAAAACAAAAGCCAGCACTTTAACTTATTTAGACTACAACAAACTATGTATAAAATTAATTGAATGTCATTGGGATTACACACTGAATGATGCTGATTCACTTTTTGGACAACTATACTATAACATCGAACACACCTTGATAAAAGTTCAAGAAAGTAAAATATTACCTTACAGAAAAACAGAAACACCATGGTTTAATAAGAAAATTTATGATGCAAAAAATGACAGAGATCATTTTTATAAAAAATTTACTACAAACAGAACTGAAAAAGATTGGATAGAATATAAAGGTAAACGAAATAAATGTGTAAATGTATTAAGACAAGAGAAAAAACTCTATTTTGAAAAGGAAATTGATAAAAATAAAGGAAACAACAAGAAAATGTGGAAAACATTGAAAAATTTAATCAACAACAAACCAAAAAGTGACATAACTGAAATCATATTTGAAGACAAAATTGAAACTGATCCAAACACCATATCAGAACGACTAAACAAATATTATATAACAAGCATAGAAGACATTATTAATTCTATACCAAATACAAGCACAGAGTCTCTTTTAGATGAAATAAACATAGAAAATACAATACATAAATTTGAAGAAGTAACATTAAATCAACTGAAAAACAAAGTTGCAAATTTAAACTCAAATAATAATAAAAATGAAGTATTAAACAAAAATCTAATGAAAGAAACATTTTCGGTCATAGGATATCCACTTTTAAATCTAATAAACACGTGCCTAAAAAACGGAGAAATTCCAGAAATACTCAAATGCTCATATATTACACCTGTACCAAAAGTTAAAAATAGTAAAAGATATGATGAATTAAGACCAATAAATGTTTTATGGGATATTGAAAAGTTATTGGAAGAAGTGGTATATGAACAGTTTTTAAATTTTATAGAAAGCAACAAAATTTTAGTAAAACAACAAACAGGATTTAGGCGAAAACATTCTACAGAAATTGCATTACAATACGTTATAGAAACATGGAAAAGAAGTTTTGAGAAAAATGAAATTATAGTTGGGGTATTTTTAGATTTTAAAAGAGCATTTGAAACTATTGACAGGGAGAGGCTATTAAAAAAACTTTATAAATTTGGTCTAAGGGGAAAAGTATTAGAATGGTTTAAAAATTATTTATGCAACAGGACACAGCGAACCAAAATTTTGAATTCACTATCATCGGAAAAATCAAACAATATAGGGGTACCACAGGGAAGTAAATTGGGACCATTACTTTTTATTTTATATATAAATGATCTACCAACAGTTTTAAAAAATTGTATGATACAGATGTTTGCAGATGATACATTACTTTATTTAAAAGGGACTTCATTAGAAAACCTAACTATTGAAGTAAATTCAGAATTAAAAAATGTAGTACATTGGCTAAACGCAAACAAATTAAAATTGAATGTAAACAAAACAAAATGTATGATTTTAAATTCAAAAAGCAACTTAACAAATTTTGCAATCACAATAAATAATGAGAAATTAGAAATTACAAATTCATTCAAATATCTTGGTATAATTATAGATTCAAAATTAAAGTTTGATAAATACTACGAATATATTATATCAAGAATTTCTTCAAAAATTGGGTATTTAGGAAGGATTAGTTATTATTTATCATTTTTTTCTAAAAAATGTGTTTACAATACAACAATATTACCACATGTTTCCTACTGCTCAACTATATTATACACAGCGAATGAAACTATTTTAGATAAACTTCAAATATTACAGAATAGAGCAATGAGAATAATTCTTAAAGCAGATAAATACACAAAAATTACACTAATGTTAAAAAAATTAAATTGGCTTAATGTAAAAAATTTCATTTTCTATAGTATATTTATTTACAAAATTCAAAACCATCTACTACCAGAACAACTTAAAGATTTTGTCCTCCAAAATTCAAATTTCCATTCACATTATACAAGATACAAAGACGATTTTCATTTAAATAATTCCCAAAAATTAATTGTCCAAAAATCAATTTTTTGTAAAGGTTTGTCAGAATTCAATAAATTAAAAAACTCAATAAAAAATGAAAAGAAATTAACCACATTTAAAAAAAGTTTAAAAAAATATTTATTTTCAATGCAGTTTGTTTAATTATAGTATTATTCATTTGGATGCAGGTAGAATAAATTATTGTGTTACAGTTGAAAGTATTACTTAGTCTATTAATATTTATATAGCTAACAATTAGATTTTAATGTAATTAACTTTACTATTGTTAAAATTGTAGCATATTCTTGCTAAATAAAGTTTTAAAGTTAAAAAAAAGTTAAAAGTTAAAACTTAGCATTACCACTTAAAAATTGAATATTCGCAATATATGCAATAATTGTTGCAAATTTGTCCTAAATTTTTCGTAAAAGAAAAAAAATTGTCACATCATCCGTTTTCCGGGAAATAAACAGTGCGCATTTTGAGATTTCCAATCTATATCTCAGTGATCTTTAAGTTATTTAACGGAACACGTTTAACCTTTACGCGCAATTGTAAATGTTTCGTGAAACAATCATTACAAAACGTCCCGCTTTTAATTTTCAATATAACCAATGATTTCACAACCCCTAGATATCATGCTATCCAAAAAACTTAATAAAAGCAGCGGGGAGATGGCTCTACCGTATATTCATGTAGTTCCAATAATGTCACGACAGGGCCATCTGTCCGCTGCTATTATTAATTTAATTAATTTGTTGGATTGCATATCTAGGGGTTTTGTAATCATTGGTTTATCCCATTCTAGTGTTAATATAAATATTCGTTGCTTGAGGTTTTGGGTTGTTTTAGAAGCTACGAAGAAAAGTGAACTTCTCGAGAAATATTATTTTGTCCCTTTAACGCCAACCAAAGCCCAATGGCATTTACAGGTACCGGTTAACTCCGATTAGTCAGAACCCCAATGTTATTGTGGGCAATAGCTATTTACTTAACATACGAGCCTCCAATCGTCGGTAAGGTATTTGAAATTATAAAAAAATACATTTCAATTTGTTTAATAAAAAATAAAGTAAAACGTAAATAAGCAGCATTATATTTTGTGTTTATAAATATTTTAACTTTTACCGAAGTAAAATAATTAGTGCCGAAAAGTGCAACTCCGCCATTTTTTTAAATCTACGCAATGAGCCTGACATTTAAAAATTTAAAAACAAACTAAAGACATGTTTGATCAGTTTTTATTGGTTTTCGTAGAAAACAAATTTATTTGAAAGTTAAAAACCAATCTTCTGCACGCCAATTTTCATGTGAAACTTTCATGCAAAATATTAAAATTGCATCGCATTTTATTTTTCAATTTGCCCTCAGGTGTTATGGCAAAACATTCTACGTGCCAAAACATGGCATTCTTGAAAGGAGGTGGTGGGACGCTGTCTGCATGCGATTCAGACATTTACCATAGCCAGATTATACGACCATTGTTTTTGTGTTGTGTGCTAATGGCAACTTTGATCGGCCGGTCATAGTGTTAAAGCCATAGAATCCCTAAGGAATATAGATGGACATAATCACTAATCCAAAGGGAATTTCCATAAGAAGTTTTGAATGTTTTTACTTGCTAGTTTTCTTATCTCATTTTCTTTTTAATCGGGTTTTATTTTATTGGCGAATTCTGTACAATTTTAATAATGGAGCACTATACAGTCAAACAATGGATTTACGTTATTGAAACATTTTCAAAGTAGGTCTTATCTGCGAGTCACATATCGGCGAATTCGTGATTACTTTGGTGTGCGCAATCGTCCTTCAGAAGTACCCCTTCGCAAAATAGTGCATGAATTCAAAACTAGCTGGACTAAAATTATTTTTCGATAAAATATGTAGATCAAAAACAAAATAAATATATTATTTATACAAAAACATCTTTAAAACATCCTTTACGCAATTTTCTCGAAATTTGGTTTTGTTAAGTAGAGTTAAATCTATTAAGTCGAGTGTTGATATTTGGTAGGTTTAGTGTTCTGGTAACATGGAAACAATACAATTTAAGACAAAATTTTTTACGGGTACTAAACTTCACGTTTTGTAATACATTTTAAGTTTTTTATTACAACTATGGCGAATCCAAAATGGCGGATTTCTTTATTTTTAAACCGATTTGTCTCAAACTTGAAAGTTTCCAGTGCTTAAGATCACTTAATATAGTTTTATCCTCAAGCTTATAAAAATTAACTTGGGTAAAAATAAATAAATCCGCCATTTTGGATCCGCCATTTTAATTTTTTTATTAGTCTAAGTCAAAAACAATAATCGGCGACTTGAAACACTGCCAAGTTCAATATTTGATACTTATCGATGAATAAATAAGAAAGTTCGCCATTCTGGATCCGCCATTTTAATTTTTAAGGTTAGAGGATAAAACTGTGTTAAGTGATCTCAAGCACTGAAAACTTTAAAGTTTGAGAGAAATCGGTTTAAAAATAAAGAAATCCGTCATTATAGATCCACCATTTCAATACTTGACTTAATGGTGTAACGGGATTTTTGTTGGCTATTGGAAATGCGAGCGGTCATTTTTTTCCAAGGCTACTACCCCACAAAATAATACACAGCACTAGAATAACACAGGCGAAGTTATTCTCTAGTGATCTCCTTTGGAACCAACGATGTTAATCTGGTAGTGTGAAGTAGCACTCGGGATGAATTCGCGTGGTAGACTATGTTAAATTAATTGATATTCACTTACCCTATCCTTAACTATGGTAGACATGATTGTGCGGCATCTATAGAAACCTTCTTCGTTTTCCCTACCCCGCTAGTCAAAATAATGCATAAACAACTCTTACCTAAACCATGTTAGGCTATAGAAAAATTTGAAGAATTAAGGAACAAACCACATAAAAGATACAGAAACTGACAATTCATACCATGTTTCAAGGTAAGATTGCTTTGCATATATTTCATTGACCTCAAACTTTTTAATTGGTTAACTCGTGTGATAAAAGTAAAACCAAAATTAATTTTGTGCTGAAAATGTTATATTTTGAAAAATAAAGAAATGAAAAATGAATTTTTTAGTTTTTTTTTATTTGTCAAACACACTGTGTTTATTGTATTACAATATAGTCAGTAAAACTAGAATGCTACTCTCTTTAGCACAACCCAATAGTTGAATACCATATGTCGATACTGGTTTCAGTATTTGTCTATAAAGCAGTAACTTATTATGAATTGTTAAATTGGACTTCCTTCCAATTAGCCAGTTCATTTTTCTATACCTTATCTCAAGTTCTTCTTTTTTTTTCTTAACATGTGCTTTCCAGCGCAATTTGGCATCAAGTGTTACACTGAGATATTTTGCCTGATTTGAATATGGTACGGGAATGTTGTTAATTGTTATTTGAATGTGATTTATATTTTTATTTGTCAAATCAACATGAATTGATTTGGTTTCATTTAATTTTATTCGCCACTTTGTGGTCCGACTGTGAACTTCAGTGACTGAATCCTGAAGTTTTTCTATGCAGATTTTTCTCCTGTCAATAAACCAGTATCATCTGCAAATGTTGCTAAGTGACAATTTTCTGGATTTGGGATATCGCAAGTGAATAATAAGTATAGATAAGGGCCTAGTACGCTACCCTGGGGCACGCCTACTTGAATTTCTCCTAAATTTTAGTATGAGTCTTCCTGTTTTACTCTAAAATATCCGAATATTGTTTTGGCAGAAACCGTTTTAGTTTAACAGTAAGGCCTTCATGCCACACAAAAACTGAAGAACAAACTTTTCCCTCTTCTAGTGCTTTTTTTATTATATTAGTAATTCTATGTACTTGATCTATCATGGAATGCTTGTCTCGAAAACCAAATTGATGAGATGGAATAATTTCTTGTCTTTCTATGATGGGTTTTATTCTTTTAAGCAATAATTTCTCATAGAGCTTGGATATAATTGGCAGCAAAGATATTCGCCTGTAAGATGACACTTCATGGAGTGGTTTTCCCGGTTTTGGGATCATGATAACGTCTGCAACTTTCCACAGTTTAGGTACATACCTAAGCCTAAAGGACGCATTAATTAGGTTGCATAGTTCTACGATAGCTTTTCTGGGGAGTTGTTTTATGACTACCTCGTTAATAAGATCATACCCTGGGGCTTTTTTTGAATTAATATTTTTGATTTCTGTTAATATTTCTTTTGGTGATGTAAGCTTAATATGGTCTTTGATTTGATGGGGTTCATTTAAATGAAAGTTTTCATCCGGTGTTTCGTGGGACTGAAATGTTTTTTCTAAATGACTTGCAAAAATATCTGCTTTTTCTTTGTTACTCCTTGCCCACTGGTTGTTAGATTTTGTATGGGTGTAATTTGGATAATTGGTCTTTTAAAATCTTTGGTTGCTTTCCAAAGGTATTTTTATCATCTGTAAGTTCATTAAGAATCATTTTTTATTACTAGAATTTCTCGCCTAATGCGCTGCGTCATGTTGTTGAGATTTGTTTTGTCACGAGGATCACGGCTTTGCTGCCACTTTCTTCTTAGTTTCCTTTTTTCCAATATAAGGTTTCTAATTTCCTTTGGATAGTTTTTTCCCTTAAAAATTCTCTTTGGTTTTGGACTGTTTTCCCAAGCTGCTTGTTATGTATTGTCAATATTTCTGTTCTCGTCTTATCTTTTGAATGATATAAGCAAAGAAGCATATAAAAATATTGACAATATTATTGACCGTGTGAAGGCCGCCGCCGTGTCATGCAAATATATTTAACAAAATTTATTAGTAACTCTAAACGTAAATTTGTTGTATTAGTAGCAGGTTAAATGAATACATAACGGATCTAATACCTTCCTAGCCCATTAGCACGCTCCAAGTAAACTTCATGCTAAATCAACCTTGAAAACAATTTTTGGTAAATGACTCCGAATTTCGAATTTTTTTTTAAATTTCGTAACTACTTTACTACTTTATGGAAGTCCATGAAACTTGAAGGAGTTGTTAACTCTATGAAAATCCACGACTGCGCAAAGTTTCATAGCTCATTCCGAAGTAAAGTTTTAGAAAGGTCAAATACGCCGCGAACTTAGCCGGGAACTGTCGTGTCCTCAGGAAAGCTTTTGACTTACCAGGCGAATCTAGGTCCAAGAATATCTAAAATCTCTTGCATATCCTACAATGATCTGAACAAACTTTTATTTAGTAAAAGCAAAGGTAATGTTTTATTTTGTTAGCTAATTAAAAAACCTTAATTACTTTACCTATTGTTTTGACAGACTTAAATCGTGTTTTCTTCGGTATCACTATCCGGTGGTGGTAATGGTGGTTTTTTAAACACGCACTTATTA
Organism: Aspidapion aeneum; assembly: GCA_963576565.1. NCBI lineage: Eukaryota > Metazoa > Arthropoda > Insecta > Coleoptera > Brentidae > Aspidapion > Aspidapion aeneum. The sequence continues at coordinate 97,311,995 of OY755043.1, forward strand.
AAAACAAAGCAAAATGAGCTATAGGAAACACCACATAAAATACATACAGCAGAAGTTAGCCCCAGATATGGGTTTTTGAAAAATTGCTGTTTGCAGGGCTTATTGTAACTGACTGATTTTTGCAAAAAAGATTTTTTTGACAAGTAAATAAACTAATTAGGGGTCCTATAGTTATCTGAGTGTCTAACGGTTCTATAGGGCTACTAATTAATGTTAAGTACTGTTAAAAAATTTGAGAAAATAAGACAAAAAAAATAATCTTTTTATTACAACAAAATAAAAAAACTTGGTCAAACCAGACGCCGATATATAGAAAAAAAAAAACAATATGCAATAACGTGTCATTGCACCATCGGCCTGGATAATACTTGCAAGTCTTCTAGGCATTAAAACCATTGTTGTGACATTTGGGCTGTGTGGACAGGACAGTTGTCTTGCTGGTATACTAAACCATCTAGGTAAAGAATCCTGACTTGAGAAAGCAAAGCATAAGCCATTAAACCTACCAAGGATTCTAAAAGGAGCCCAATGTCCTCTTGCCAAAATCCACCACCAAACATTCACAGAAAATCTTCCGGCTAAGTCTTCGTTTCCCGTAATATAATAGCGCGTTCTTGGTGGCTGATTTACTAAAATGTTTTCGATCACTGTGTGATTGGAATGTCTTTTCATCAATACCACACGATGCTAAAAATCTTCATTTTCCAGAGAAGAAGCTGAAGCAAAAATTAGGCGGGCTTATTACCCTTCCACTCATTATAAGTGAACCAGGAAAATTAGAGGCAATTCTTACTTCACAGGCGTTTGAAAAAGGATGTTCTTCTCAAAAATTCTAATAGTTGCTGACCTTCTTGTGGCTTGCTGATTTTGGTCAAGCCAGTACCTTGCTTTCGCCGAACATTTCCCTCTTGTTCAAATTTTATTTTGGTTCGCACAATCGTCGACGTGTTTCGTCCATAGTGAGTTTTGTTCGCTTTTTTAATTCGGAAAGTTTTAGAAAACTAAGGCAAACAACAAGCCCCGACAATCTCATGTTTTTGGCTAAAAGTACTGAAATGTAAAGCCTAAATTTTACCACGTTAAATCGGCGTATGCATTTTATGTCGCGCCTTATGTATTTGTAAAGCACATATGACTTCATTACTCACAAATGTAAATTTTGTGGCATTACAACCCCGGCTTTGGTTATAGCCTGATTAACCAAAGCCTCCCTTCTACCCTCTCTTTTTCCCCACCTTCTAATTCCCATGTTCTTAATATCATCTTCGTCGCCGTCTATCCACTTTTCGTGGCCTCCCTCTTGCACTCCGGTTCAATATTTTTCTTGGTGTTCTTGAGTCATCCATTTTCTGTCCCACCATGATGTTTGCGCCATCTATTAGCTGTTCTTATTCATTCAACCATTATCTGCTTCTACTGATCCAAAGATCTTGCAAATAATTTTTTTTCTTCATATTTTTGGTTGCTCCTCAATTGTTTTTGTTTGTTTCAATGATTCGCACCTATGTCACTACCGGCCTAATTATTGTAGTGCAGATTTTTTTGTTGGAGGCATCTCGTTATAATTTTTCCCTTGTGCAGTTTTTGATAAGCTTAAAGACTATCTTATAGCAAGAGAGTATAAACTTTTACTTTGCTCAAAGCTATAACAAAGTACCTGAAAATTATGAGCATATCGCTTGTTGTTTTTTAACAAATGAATCTATTTAGTTTTTGACTCAATTATTTTCAATTCTCGTTCTTAGGCTCCTATTTCAAGCAGAAATGTAAATTAGATTTACTTTATACTGAAAATTTCCATTCATACACCACTAATATCAATCGCCCAGTTTTTAAACAAAGTTTTTGTTCATAGACACACCATGTTTTTGAACACCATAAAACAAAAATGCTGATTTTAATAAAAATTTATTTTTTGATTTCTCTATAGATACCGATTACACAAAGTTAAAAAATTTGAAAAAATGTTGCCATTCTTTAAATCTACCGGGTGTTTTATATTCCTAATTGGCCAAAACATATCTATGGTTTATGATTTAAGAAAAATAATTAAAAATGACAAATAATCGCATCAGTGATCTTAGTACAAGATAATAAATAAAAAAAAATCGTCATTCTGAAAATGTGACCCCTTCAATTTTTTATATTTTGTCTATTGCCTTTAAAAAAATTTTATGGTTGGCCGAGAAGTATAAATGCCAAAAAGAAACATTCTTCTGTAAGTGCATGGAGGCCTTGGCCGTATTTATATGTATAAGGGCAAGCGAGCAGTCTTATTGAGGTGCCCGGGGTGTGAATTAATATTCATCTTATTTAAAAAATTGTTTTTCTTTAGGGATTTTTTTTGTTTCTTGTTGACACCCCTTGCATCAGCGGCGTCACATTGAAGGCCCAAGACGGGCCTTGGCCTTCCACTGTATAAAACCTGTAGCATAACAATTTACCTATAGTAATTATATTTATTTTAATATCATATTAGTAGGCGTTTATTGCCATCTATCTGCTACCACCTAAATCTCTTAATTTAAGCGATTATTTATTTCGCGGGTTCTTATCACGTTTGCTTTTATATAGTCCTTGCAATACCCCAAGTCCCTTTGCTATCCTTTTTTATTTTTCTCCTATAAAGAAGACAGAAAATAGCATCGAAAATCATTGTTGGCCCCAGATTGCAGTTGGCAGTTGCAAGCCTGTATGTCTATCAAAGTTTAAATTGACAATAAAAGACAACTTTCAAAACAAAAAATTTTTGCCAAATTGTCAAAATGGTAAAAAAAGATAAATTATTCATACAAAAATTCCACGCTTGTTTTGATCTTCAGTCCCATCCGTAATAACTACAGTGCAAAATTTTAAGAAACACAGTAAAAGGTAATGACAAAAAGTATGAAGACTTTCTGATGCCATTCAAAACAACGTCTTTAGAAAACTAATTCAAAAAGTTTGTAAAACTATTGTTTAAAAAGATAAAACGCATTGTTAAAATTACATGATATCTTGCGAAAAACTAATTTTGGAACACTGAGAAAATGAAAAAGCTATTGACGTCACTCCTCTCGTCATAACTGACGATGGCAGTTTATGAAATGAAGTTTTTTCGACAATGAGAATAAATTATTTTTGCATAGTTTGTTTTTTAGTTAGATTTTAGATTTTCAATTTTTGGGTTGGTTTTATTTTATTTTAAGAAGATAGGTTTACAAAACCATACAAATAAAGCTTAATAATAATTTTCATGTTTTGATTTGAACTTATTGAACTTAATCCTATGAGCTCTTCTACTGTTCTACTGCAACATTTTAAACTTAGTAATTAGTAATAGCCTATTTTTAGTTTAAGTATTTTGTCTAAAATATATTTTTTAATTCACTCAGAAAGAGTCTGTACAATACTGTTTTTGTTGAAATTTCCAAAGGCTTTGGAAATCAGTTGAGAACTTCATTATACTTTATAAAAAATCTGTGTGTCGACCATAAAAAATGTTTATTTTTTAAAAATTATAATAAAATACTGTTTTAATTTACCCTAAACAAAAAATATAAATGCTTATATACTTATTGTAACAAAGAAATGAGTATGTATTGCATTAATATAAGTAGAGAGTTTATTTGTGGAAACTACAAATACTTAATAATAATTTAACTTATTATTATAAAGTCTTCTTAGGTAATAATATTACAAAAAATATAATATAAATAGGGCCTAATCTTATTTAAATCATAATTTTTACCAAAACAAATTGCAAAGCTTAGCTTAACTCCAGCTCGAAATATATTGTAGAAAAAAACATTTTTGAAAAATTCAATAATCATTAATTTATCGTTTGTTCATGGTTTGTTTAGCTCCACGGTCAGTCGCCCTGAAAATCTTCCAATGTAGAAACTTTGGCGGAAGGGCACCCCAATTGTTCATAAATTTTTCACTACATAAAATCATTTTGGGACAGAACCTTTTCTCAAAAAACTATTCCGAATCGGAATTGAAATAAAAAATAAGCGATAATCTTTCAAAGTCAGAAATTTCAAAACAATGACAGTTTAAACACCGATCCACCACCCTTATTATAAAGGGTGGTGACCGCTTATATTAACATTAAGGTAACTGATAATTAGTTTCGCAGCATCCATTATCAGTTACCTTAGGAACCTGTGGTTTAAAACTGATTTAAGAATACACGTGCGTTTTGTTACCAGAATTACGGGGTGATTAAACAAAAGGACTAGCCTTATTGCAAAGACTATACTCGTATCAATCAATACATGCCGGGACCCTTGAAAGATCAATAACATTATGTTTGTACGTTTTCCTGTAGAGGTAATTGGTCATAACTGACGTCACGGCATCCTGCCATTTTTACACGCCAAACGTTTTCCCTTTCCCGCAAATTGCCATTACTTTACTAGCTTTCGAACCAAACGCTATAACGTGCGCTTGACTTTTCGCGCCAAAAACTTTTGTGCAAACTGTGCGAGCCTTGCAGGTTCTGGCGTTCCAAAAAATATATTATTGTATATTTTGTTAATTGTATTTTACCATAGTCTAGTTTTAATTAAGAGTGTAGTGTCTTCCTATTTTACTAGTCAATTTATAAGTAATAATATTCTTTTCTCCTGGCAACGCCCTAATATTTTAAAGTGTTTTTAACTTTGTTTTTTTTGTTTTGTCCATAGTTTTGTACGAATAAAAACCTCACTCAACCTCAAGTCGACTGTGCCTTCTTAAACCTCGCCTGAAAAGCACCCACCCAAAGAGTCACACCACAACTTGTCGCCCAACCTGAGCCAGCAGTTTTGAGATGCCAATCGACCACACACCACAAACATTCAATCCAGACCACCACGGTTTGACCAGGAGGAGCCTTAAGTTGAGGAGGCAAATGGTAACTCCAAACACCCTGGAGCAAGCAGGTATGAGTAATTTAGAACAACATACTGCTGGAGGGCAGTTTGCAGCATTTCCTAAGGTACCCCCAACAACTGGTACCACCTCCAGAGTTGCACCCCCAGTAAGTGAGCAGTCGAGGGCGAATGTAGGGGAGACAAATTGGCAGCAAGGGAGCCAGTTTCCTTACTCAAGTGTGCCACCAATCTCAGTTCAGCACACTTGCTACACCCCTCTACAAGAGCTAACTTCCATCGTGTATGGGGTAGTAGACGCTATCCAGCAGAGCAGAGAACTGCACCTTCAAGATGTTGAGCAGCGTGATCGTCATAGGGTTAATTTTTTAAATAATAGTAGTAGTAGTAGTAGTAGTGTTCAAGTTAATTTACCTACTAACCTAGGCAACACACATAACCCTTCTAGCCAACAAAATTTACCACCTATTCCTTCCGCTCGACAAATTTTTCAAACCATTTTTTATCGTTTTCTGAAGCTAGTAAAGTTTTGCCAAAATTTGATGGCTCCCCGAAAGTTCATCCCTGTGATTTTTTGTTCAAATTGGAGGGGTTAGTGGATGTTCAAAATGTGCCATTTGAGCAAACTAAATTATTACTTGAACAACTTTTTAAGGGAGAGTTCAACCCTGCAAATTGTTGGTTTTCTGCTTTTAAAGATGATCTTTTTAATTTTAATCAGTTTAAGAGAGCTTTTTTGAAAAAATTTTGGGATGATGAAAAACAAGAAATTTTTAAGGAAAAAATTAATAAATCAAAATATAAAAATAGTCAAATGCAGGGTCTCTCACTTTCAGATCATTTTAATAAATATATAGGGTTAAGTAGATATCTAGAACCTCCCTACACAGAAAAAAAAAATAATCCAAAAAATTGCTCGCCATTTTGAACACCACATTACATCCCTTTTGGTGGACGTTTCATCCATTTCGTTGGCCCATGAGCGCTTGCGCGATGCCGAAGGTCATTTTAATGGGGATGAATTACAATCTAAACCCTCCAATCAAAATGTAGTGTTTAGTCCGTGTGTACGTCCGTCCGGTTCAAGTAGAGATGTAAAGTATCATTTGTCTGTTCGTTGATCATCGTCGGGAGTCACGAATAATAATCAAAATCAAAAAAATTATTTTCAAAAGAAAAGCCATCCCAATAGAGAATTTTCTAGTTCTGGGTTGGAAGTGGCAGAAAACTCCGAAGAAGTGTCGGGAAACGAGGAGAGCGGTTTTCCAAACTAACCCCTGAAGGGAAAACCGTGGTTCAAGGGGTGTTTTTATCAAATAATCCTACGGAGGAACTAATGGAAGAATGCGACTTTGATTACGTGATCGAAGAGCCTAGATCTCCCAAAATACTAGTAAAAATTCATAATATAAATTTTATCGCCCTTGTCGATAAAGGGAGCCAAATAAGCGGGATTTCGGAAGATGTTTGGCTGCAACTTTCCAGTTTCCACAAGGAAATTCCTCATTTTAAATGTACAGGTGTACGGGTGTCTGGAGCGTTTAAATCAAAATTGAAAAAAATAAACATTCAGGCCCAAATTTCGTTTTTTGTTAACAATAACATTGAATTAAGTCAGGAGTTTCTTGTCATTAGTGGGTTAGCCCAACCTGTGTTATTGGGGTGCGATTTTTTAAGGTATTTTCGCGGAAGTGTTGATCTAGAAAACCAAAGAATAGTTTTAAGTTTTAACAAAAAAATAATTTGCGTACCCGAAATTAAAACAAGTCATAATGTTGGTGACCCCCAAAATGTTTCTTTTGTTTCGCGTTATTATGATAAGAAATATGTTCAACCGCGTTTTTTACAAATTTTAGAATCGGAGCACGATTTGACATCAGATTAATTTAATTTAAATATTAATAATTTTAAAAATAATTTTTCATGTGAGGTTTTTAATATTCTTTCTTTAGAGCAAAATAACTTAGGAATAAATAAAACAAGTTTTTTATCATCTCGTTTTTATGAATCTATTTCGAGTGCCCAAATTGATAATTTAAATAAGCAGCGGTTCTGCAGCCTTTTAGAAAAGTATGAAGCAACTTTTTCAGATAAGCCCGGTTTCACCAACGCCTATGTTCACCCTTTAAAATTAAAAGATGATAAGACTTTTTTCGTTAAGCCCTATCCGATTCCTTTGGCACATAGGGAGGCCGTAAACCAAACTTTAAGTCAGATGGAGGAGTGGGGAGTGATTGAAAGGGCTTCGACCCAATACATCTCGCCACTAGTAACAACTGTTAAAAAAGACTTAAGCGTAAGAGTGTGCCTGGATGCCAGACGTTTAAATTTAGCCTTGGAACCTGACCACGAGGGGATAAATTCCATTGATGAATTGTCAAAAAAAATGTGGGAGAACAAGTTTTTAACAACATTAGACCTTTCTCATAGATATTGGCAAATCGGTTTGCGTCCAGAAGATCGAAAGTATATACAGGGTTCATGGTAGGAACTAGGACTTACGTTTTTAAAAAAATGCCTTTCGGAATTAAAACTGCCGTTTCGGGATTCAGTAGATGTATGGATACTGTTTTTGGGGATGATTTTCAAGAGTTCTTGGTTTGGTACCAGCATGACCTTTGCATAATGAGTTGTGATTTTGACAGCCATTTATATCATGTGGACAAAGTTCTTAACCGTTTATCAGAAAGTGGGTTTACTTTAAAGCTTTCTAAATGTCGGTTTTTGCAATCGGAAGTCCGGTTTTTGGGTTATTTTATAAATTTTTGTTCTGTAAGACCAGATCCTAAAAGAGTTCAAGCTTTAAGTGATTACGTAAGACCGAGAAATATCAAAGAATTGCAAAAATTTCTTGGAGTGTGTCAGTTTGATAGAGTTTTTTTAGGTCAATTTGCTGAATTTTCAGCGCCCTTAACCAAGCTTTTACGCAAAGGAGCTTTTTGGCAGTGGGGGGAAGAACAGGAAAAATCGTTTGAATCTTTAAAAAACTTAATTAAAAATGATACTTTACTTTACCATCCTGATTTTTCTTTGCCTCTTTATGTGCAAACGGACGCCAGTAATATCGGCCTTTCCGCCATTCTTTACCAAGTGGTGGAGGGGGAAAGGAAAGTGATAGCTTATGCCTCAAGGCTTCTTTTAGATCGCGAACGCCGTTATGGGTCAACTTGTAAAGAAATAGCAGTCCTCGTTGCTTGTCAAAAATGGCGCGTTTTTCTTCTTGGGAAAAAGTTTTTTCTATTGACCGATAATAAAGCTATAACGTACATACAGGCTTGCAGACTTATATCGGACAGAATTTCAAGGTGGGCATTAATTTTACAGGAGTACGATTTTGAGGTTGTTTTTGTCCCAGGACGCGGAAATATTGTCGCTGACGCGCTTAGTAGGTATGCGTGCGTCAGATACGCAATACCCGATAATAAAATTTTCGGGATATTTTCAACAATTAAATTGTCTTTAAATTTACGTGAAAAATTAAAAAATATTCAAGTTTTGCAAGATCAAGATAAAAAATTAAGTGATATTAAAAACGAACTTAAAAACAATTCAAATGAACGCATAAATGCACAGTTTTCTTTACATCAGAATATTTTGTATAAAATAAATGAAGACGGCCGATACCTACTCTGCATTCCGAATAATTTAACCATCGAAGTAATTTTAGCATATCATGAAGCATTGGGCCACTTCGGAGTGTATAAAACCTATTTTGCTTTACGTAACGAAGTGTGGTGTGGTAATTTACATCGGTCCGTAAAACGACTAGTTAGAACCTGCGATGTTTGTCAGCGCGCAAAAATCAGCTCTATGCCTATCCCAGCTCAAAAACAAATAATTCCTCAAGACAAAAACGATATTGTGGCTTCAGATGTCTTAGGTCCTTTAATCCCTGGTCGAGCGGGAGTTACATACATTTTGGTCGTGTATAATTTATTTACAAAATTTGTTACTCTGTATCCTATCAAAAAAGCCAATGCTCGCGTTATGGTCAAAAAACTGACTGACGACTACTTTTTAAAATATAATAAGCCAAAAAGACTTTTGCAAGACCAAGGGACACAGTATAAATCAAAAATTTGGGTCGATACTTTGGAGAGTTTGGGGGTTGAATTGGTTTACACTTCAATACGTCATCCGTGCGCCAATCCCACTGAGGGAGTTATGCGTGAGTTGGGCAGATTATTACGTACGTACTGTAGCCATAAACATAGTAGATGGGCATCTGAAATTCCAAAGTTCGCGGAGTTTCTGAATTCAGTCGTTCATGAAAGTACGGATTTCACTCCAAACGAACTTCAATTAGGTATTTCCCTTCCCTCTCTTTTACCTAAAAAATTCCGCGAAGTCCAAAACAACTTTCAAGAAATTTCAACTGACGAAAAACTTGTTCTTGCGTCAGAAACCCTAGAAAAGAAGGCAATACGTAGAAAGTTAACGCACCCTGGGCGTCCTTTTTCAACATTTAAAGAAGGGGACTTGGTACTTTTAAAATCAAATAATACTTCTTCTCAAATAAAGGCAGAAACCAAAAAGATGTTGTTTTTTTGTGGGCCGTATCATGTTAAGAAAAGGATTAGCGATATTACGTATTTACTGGAAGATCCTCAAAATGGGACAGAAAGAGGTATTTTCGATATTTCTCATTTAAAAATATATAATTCTCTAGTTTTTTAAATCCATAAATTTATTATCTTTTATTTTCTGATTTGGGCTCAATTCATCTAAAACTAACTTTTTTAACTTGAAAAAAAAATACTTACGACCTACACTTAAACCCGGCAAATTTATTTTGTTGAATTTTAATATTTGTCAACCATGAACTTTTTTACTTTTTAAGTTTAGGTTGTCAAATTAAGGGGGGAGCAAAGCTGTAGCATAACAATTTACCTATAGCAATTATATTTATTTTAATATCATATTAGTAGGCGTTTATTGCCATCTATCTGCTACCATCTAAATCTCTTAATTTAAGCGATTATTTATTTCGCGGGTTCTTATCACGTTTGCTTTTATACTCGTATCAATCAATACATGCCGGGACCCTTGAAAGATCAATAACATTATGTTTGCACGTTTTCCTGTAGAGGTAATTGGTCATAACTGACGTCACGGCATCCTGCCATTTTTACACGCCAAACGTTTTCCCTTTCCCGCAAATTACCATTACTTTACTAGCTTTCGAACCAAACGCTATAACGTGCGCTTGACTTTTCGCGCCAAAAACTTTTGTGCAAACTGTGCGAGCCTTGCAGGTTCTGGCGTTCCAAAAACTAATTCTAGTTTTTGTGACGTTTTGCCTGGGTCCATAGGTAAATATATTTTGTTAATTGTATTTTACCATAGTCTAGTTTTAATTAAGAGTGTAGTGTCTTCCTATTTTACTAGTCAGTTTATAAGTAATAATATTCTTTTCTCCTGGCAACGCCCTAATATTTTAAAGTGTTTTTAACTTTGTTTTTTTTGTTTTGTCCATAGTTTTGTACGAATAAAAACCTCACTCAACCTCAAGTCGACTGTGCCTTCTTAAACCTCGCCTGAAAAGCACCCACCCAAAGAGTCACACCACAAACCTTATCGGCTACCAACATTGTGGCACATTTTTCTAATTAGACTAGGTACCTATTCCCGCACTTTTATGATACTAGACGCCAATATACAGGGTGTCTCAAATTCGATTTCTTTGAGAAGTCTCGACCTTCACTTCCGAGTGTCCAGTAAAAAAGAAAGCGGTTTTTTTTAACTCTGCGTTTTGGGAGCGGGGCTTAACTTGCCTAAAAAAATACCTAAAAAAATTTAATACTGAGTAATACGTTTCTTTAAAGGAAACTTTTCATTGGCTATTTCGCTTTATGACTAAGTATACCCTAAAGATTAAAAGTTCAGATGAAATTCAACTACATAGTCTATAGAAAAACGATTTGAGCAAAAATTTAAGTTTTATTAACATCAAAGTTATAGCCCCCCTCCCAAAATGCAGAGTTAAAAAAACCGCTATTCTTTATACTGGATGCCCAGAAGTGATCGTCAAGACTTCCCCAAACAAATTGGGACACCCTATAAAGTGGCGTCTAGTGCAGAACTAGGTACTCTAATTAGAAAAATGTGCCACAATGTTGGTAGCCGATAAGGTTTTAAACAGTGGAAGGCCAAGGCCCGTCTTGGCCCTTCAATGTGACGCCGCTGATGTGAAATGCAAGGGCCCCCCCTTGGGTGTGTCAGAATGAAAAGAAAAAAGATTTCTTGCTTAAAGCAAAACAACTTTTTTTAATAAAATGTTTATTGATTCACACCTTGGGCGCCTCAATAGGACTGCTTGCCCATATACATATAGGTGCGGCCAAGACCTCCGCACACAAAATAATTTTTCTTTTTGGCATTTATTCTTCTCGGCTACCACTAAAATTTTTAAAGGTAATAGATAAAATATTGGAGCATATTTTTTTCAGTATTCGTTCGATCGCAGTTCGGGACGGTTGTATTGCGTCGTACCTGCATAATAGTGCCAACGAGGTAAAAGCCGGGGTTTGTTTTGTTTATAGTAAACCGCGCGCGCGAAAATCTGTGTTAAATATCTATAAACAATGTTTGTTATAAATGATATATCATGTTTAAAAGCAAAAAAGGTGTACCATCACCTGTAAAGCTGGTTTTAAAAAATAGCAAAAAGCCCAAACAAAATCAAGAGAAAATGGATAATGCCGAATTATTTCAAGATAGCCATGCTAGCACACAAAATGAAGAAGTTTTATATAGCGACTGGAAAAAATTCCAAAACAAAAAAAATTTACTTAGTGTACAGTGGATTATCTCCGAAGTAAACTGGAAAGTATATACCAAAAGTTTGCAGATTTAGAGACAAAAGTCACTAAAAAAGAAGAGTCTGACATGGACTACATTACTGATGAGGACGATCTGGCAAGAGAAGCTGAGTGGATCAGACAAAAAGGAAAAGGTTGGAAAAAACGTCGAATGGATACTTCACTCTCACCACCACAAAAAAGCACGGGCGCTGGGGAGCCCTCCAATAAAACACAAAATAAAGAACACCCTACTAAGGTGAAAAAAGCTCCATTACCTCCACCGATTATGGTAAATGTTAAATATTATACAAGGAGTTAAAATAAAAGTTTTAAATAACGAAAATATTAAAATAAATGTACAAGACGCAGACAGCTATCAGCTGGTTACTAAAATGCTTAAAGAAAGCCAGCAACAAACTGAAATGGAGAACAAGACAACCTCTTAACATGTTTATGGTCACATTTAGCCACGATGAAGATATCAACAAAATTTTTGACATTTCCAGTATCCTTGGGATTGAAGTGGAAATAAAAGCTCTAAAAACCTCAAAATTAGTCCCTCAATGCAAAAGTTCTTATCTTATGGACACACGCAAAAATATTGCGTTAAAGAACCCCTAGAGGAAAAAATGAGAGCTGAGCTTCGAAAGGCTAATAGGAACTATGATAAAACCATAGAAAAAAATAAAAAAACCTCAAAAGGCATTGCAAAAGTTTTGAACAATATTCCGCATATTTTATTACTTTAAAACTCCAAATCCTTTAAAAAAGGAATGAAATCATAACAAGAACATTTCATGTAAAAAAAAGCCAAGTACATGAAAATATTCAATTTTTGTTACATATTTATGTATTAAAAAAAAAATAAGCTTCTTAAGAAAAAAAAATACTTTATAACTTATTCCTTCGTTGTAAGAAAATTTTACAAAAATGGTTTTTTGGTAATTTTTATACAAAGTTTAAAGAAACATTTCCAAACTAGTAAAAACATTTTGAAATTTGTATTAGAGAACTTGGCTTTACTTTTATCTCAATTCTTTTTACGAAATACCATTTTCACGTATTTTTTTTACATGAAATGTTGTTGTTATGATACAATGTTTACTAAAAGCAGTAAACACAAAAGTTCTATAAGCTTTACTGTTCTAAGCTATAGTTCATGTTTTTGTATGCATGCCAGAAGCGTGTTACAATGGGCACTCTATATTCCCTTTCCCCTATGTTTTATTTAAGGGAAAAAGTAATTTTAATTTTAATTTTAGGCAAACTTTTAAAAGCTGTCGTTGACAATAAGTAAACCTTCTGGGTAACATTGACGTTTTTGGTATAAGCTGTGCCTTTCTTGTTTATAAAAACATTTTTATTTAATTTAAATTTAAATTTAATATAAAATATTATTATGTAGTTTATTACTGGATTAGTTTACACTGAATCAAAATTCTTTAATAATGATCGAGGACTGATGCATTTTTTAAAAATTTTATTGGGTATGGTGGCTAGGTAATTAAGAGAAGGCAAACATTTATTAATTAAAACTCGCTTTGGAAAGCTATGACAACGCTGTGCGACACACAACATACTTATGTTTATTCCTCATAAATTGAATACATCGATCGATTTACCAGTGTCGGCGGAAAAAAATATTAAATACAAACAGTAAATACCTAACATATTAAAATAAGCAATTAAATTTAAATCTAAACGAATTTTATACTTCACACAAAGGTGTGTGTGCTTAACTGGCGAGTGTCAGAAAGAGAAGAAAGAGTTGGTTTTGGTTAGTTTCCAAATTATCACAAGGTAGCATCTCCAGACGTACCTTTCTGTGTGTTTCACGTCATCAGTGGAGAACAGCATACCTAGGTAAGCCAATGAATTACGTGCATCCGTGAAATATGAGTAAACTCAAAGGTGGGGCGCCATCTAGCGATCTGGCTCGAGCACTCGAAAGTTAAAGCACATTGGCATTGTCTTGTCTGAGACGCAGCTGCGCCATCTATAGACAAGTTTTGTTCATTGAATGTGGTTTTAAAACCACGTAATCACGGATGCGAGTAATTCATATGTAGAAGTTGGTTTTGGTTAAAAATTGGCTTACCTAGGTATGCTATTCTGCACTGATGACGTGAAACACACAGAAACGTACGTCTTGAGATGCTACCTTGTGTAAGTTTGAAACTAACCAAAACCAACTCTTCCTTCTCTTTCTGACACTCGCGAGCTAAGCGCACACACCCTTGTGTGAAGTATAAAATTCGTTTGGATTTTTATCGGTCCACACACAGCACCTATTCCATCTTCTTTTTTGCGTATGCTTTGGGCAGTACGCCCTTTTGGTTGCTACGTGATTACGTGGTTTTAAAACCACATTCATGGGACGAAACTTGTCTATAGATGGCGCAGCTGTGTCTCAGATAAGACGATGTCAGTGTGCTTCAACTTTCGAGTGCTCGAGCCAGATCGCTAGATGGCGCCCCACCTTTGAGTTTACTCGTATTTCACGGATGCGAGTAATTCATATTTAGGAGTTGATATTGATTAAAAATTGGCTTATCTAGGTATGCTGTTCTCCACTGTTGAAGTGAAACACACAGAAACGTACGTCTGGAGATACTATCTTGTAGAAGTTGGAAACTAGCGACTACCCAACAAACATTTAAAGTTGTCACGACGAAACCCCAACTAGAAAGAATTTCTTAAAGGTAACCGCAACGTATTCCCGCTACGTCTCAGTATACCATACAGCGACGTGTTAATTCCCTAAGTGGGGAACCAATTTCTGGTTATGACTACTAGGCCAAGTGTTTAAAGTCACTGTAGTAACAACTACACTACTACGTCGCAGCCAGGTATCTACTACGTCGTAGAGGCTGTTTTTTCCGTAATAGCATAAAAGTAGCGATGTAGTTGCAAATAATATAATCGTTTCTTTTTGGTAGAATTATTATAATACAATATGGAACACAACAGTAAACAAACACGCTAAGTTTTTTAGTTTGGTTATGTCTGTAATATGTACTATGTTATCCAAAATTACGAGATTTAACGAGCAGAGGTAAAAATTCAACTGCCATGCAAATTTTTATGTGCAACATGCATTATGTTTATTGCAAAAAATAGGCGCGCCTGCAAAATTTAGCCGTTTTCTGGTAGCTGATGGAATATTTTCGTTGTGGTTTTTGAGGTTATGTTTTTATAATTGGCAGATAATCCGACCAAATGGTTTTTAATATGGATATTTGGTAAAGCTTTTATTAATTTGTGTACGAAAAACTATATCTCTGTAAAATGGGCTTCAAAACTAAAATAAGAAAAACAATTTTTCTGTCCTTCAAAAAAAAACATGGCGTACAAAAAGTATTCCTTCATAGAGGGGAGAGCTACTTGAAAGTGAGCCTAAGTTACGGCTACGTACCACTTACTACTTTAGTGTCTCCATTCCCTTATAGTTCTAAATAGCACATTGAAATTTCTACCTCATCCGTTACGGGAACGTGTTACCGACTTTTCTCCGCAACTAAAAAATTCCTAGAAAGGGTCAGCCACCGCGCGGGTAAGCAAATCACGACGTTCAAGTTATATGGCCGATCAGACCGTCAGCAACAGACATCACTTGTCATTGACATTTAAGGAGGATCAACAACAAAAGTTTTAAACAAATTATTTTGTTTTACAATATTATCAACAAACTCAGGTAAAAAAACTTTAAAAATGATAGTGATAGATTAGTATTTATTAACAAAAATATAAGAAAACACATAGCTAATTTTTACGCTTTTACAATAAGGCCTAGTTTATGTTCTGATCATGGATATATTCAAGGACTTATGGCCTCGTCTAACCTAGTTGAAAAGTTATTAATTGGAATCAAAACAAATAATTTTAACTATAAAATCTGAGTTATTTATCACACTGTTTTTTTATATTTTAGATCACTGCTTGTAGTAACCAGAAATGCTAAAGAAGTATTGCAATTGAATTAACTCTATGAGTTATGACTAGCTGCTAAAGGCCAATGAGGTCTCCTTATCACCATTGGGGTACATGATAGGGACTGCAACGAATGCTTAACCACCATGTATTCTTATAAATAGATCACCCGACAACATGTGTAATATGCAATGCCTTTATGATATCAACAAAGAAAACAATCATTCATTGCCCTACTGAACCAAGGATTTGCTGAGATGATCCAGACAAATTTTAAGTTGACTTCTTTCCTGGTTGATTTCAGGTCAGCCTTTGTCATTCTCAATATATTTAGTATGGCTTTTAATGTTTTAATCAATTATTGTAATAAGTTATTATTTTAAATGAAATAAATAAAAGTTGTTTATGTAGTTTTTTATTTAAAAAATTATCTAGAGGGGGCAGTGATACCCAGTTTCCATGTATGTGTGCCCACCCTGATTCAAAAAATGTATCACACAACGGGATAGATTGACTTGTTTAAATGCAAGGTCACCAAATGAGATTTTTTAAGCAATCCGGGCACACATAGGTGGAAACTGAGTTTTAAACATGGAGGGGGGTTGTTTTTGAACCTATCTATCTGGTTATAAAACCTTATTTTTTGCTCAGGTGTGTAATACCAAATGTTTCTTGTATTTTTTATGTAATTCTCGGGAAAAAGGGAGGAACATGCCACCCCCCCTCTGGGACCTCCACTGACATGACCATTAAATAAAACAAAAGACATCAATTTTTTGGATGTACAGGGGTATTGTATTCTAAAGTGCTGGCAGGCCCTAGTGGACCTCGATGCACCACGACCACATGTGGGTCTCTAGTGATTACAACAAAAAATGATTTAGGATTAACACATTGCCACATGTACAGGGGTATTCATTATAACTCTTTCACTATCTTGTGGGGATAGTGGATCGTGGGGGGTTACATTTATAATGGATGTCTGACACAGCTCAATGTGTAAGGAAAAAACTTATGATCTTTATTTTAATTTCAGAGTAGGTAGGTAGTACTAATAATAACATTTTGTCATTAAATTCAAACACTTTTTTGTTCTTTAGTTCAAACTAGGCCAGAGGTTTCTGTATAAGTTCTCAGATTATCCTGTATACATATCTTCCTAAAATCTGCTTCACTGTATTCACATTTGTAGAGGTTTCCTCGTCTTTGAAAATGTGGATCCTGTAACAAAAAAAGGAAATTTTTATACATGGGGCTTCTGCGATATGTTTCAAGATATAGTATTTAAAATATTTGCCTACAGATATCATTATTCTGAATAATGAAAGCCAATAAAAAGGGCGTATTCCCCATGGTTCATAGCTCTCTCCCTTACCTATTTTCCTTTGGTTTACATGCCTTCATCATTTCTCTATGTAGATTGTACTTGATTGCAGATTATTTGCACTGTAATAAACTTGAAGGCTTCGTTGTTTTGTGGCATCATTCATCAAAAAGCCATTTTAACAGAAGCACAGATTAAGTTGAATAAGATTAGTAAAAAACAGAAGACCAAACCCATTTTTTATTTGATTATAAAACAAAACATTTTTTGAGGTCTGCCTATTATACTGACCCGAATTTTACTGACTTGGATATTACTGACCAACAACGATTTTTTATACTATTTCACGTCAGACTAAATTGTATAGGGTCGAAACAAATCATAACTAATAAATAAAAGCTCCTACCACTGCCATACAGTTACCTATTTATCTATTATTTAGTTACAGCTCAGGTTTATAGCAAAAATACCTTTAATTATTAGATTCTACACCAACTACTACCACCTTCGCTTAGCTTCTATTACAAAAAAACCAACTACTACCACCTTCGCTTAGATTCTACCCCTAAAAAACCAACTACTACCACCTTTGCTTAGCTTCTAACACCAACTTGTCCTAGCTTTCACCACAAAAAATTCAAGTACTTCCACCAACTTGTCCTAGCTTTCACCACAAAAAAATCAAGTACTTCCACCTTCCCTTAGGTTGTACTACGGTAGGTGGTGGTAGTTGATTTTTTGGTGGTAGAAGCTAAGCCTAAGCGAGGGTGGTAGAAGCTAAGTAAAGGTGGTTTTTGGGATAAAACTAAGTTGTAGTTAAGTGATGGGTCAGTAGAGCTGTTTAGAAGTGGTACTTCACTAACACCTGTTAACTTAAAAGTTAATATTTGTTTTTACCACAAACTAGGCGGTTTTTTTATCGAAAATACGTTGGTCGTTAAAATGATGGTCAGTAAAATAGAAATTCCCTTTTGCTATGGCACTGTCTCTTTTCTTCTCAGTAAATTTACTCTGTGTCTCGCGCTCTCTCTTACACACACACATAAATCCGTACTGTCGTCTTGCCGTCGGTTGCTGCGTTTCCATGGCGTTTCAACCAGGTTTCAACTCAGTTTGTTTTATTATTTATTATTTATGATTTAATTAATTTGGCAATAACGATTCATTACGCATTATGTAATATTTCATCTTTTTTTCTTTTTTAGGTAGGCAGTAGGTTAAGTTATAAATATTTACTTTTTTTCATTAAATTTTTCTCTATATAATTAGTGATGTTTGTAAAGTATCCAATAAATTAATAAATAAAAGTAAATTTTAAAAAGTTTTTATAATATACCAAAACATATGTAAAAATCATGGAGGTGGAGAATTTCAATTGGAGAAGATTTTTTTAGTTAAAGCTGTAGTAAATTACAATTTTCAAATTATTGTCAGATTGTTATACTTCAAACTCATCTCCACATTTTAGAAACATTTTTAATAAAAACGTCCCTAATTTAATTTTGTTCTCTTTATACTCGAAAAATTACTTGGGGAACGCGTCCATAACTCAATAAGGATAGTTCAAATGGGCACAAAACATATTAAAATCAATTAAAATTTCCAATCTTTATTTCAAACTCTAATTAGAATAAGTAAGGTTTATGAATTCCTACATGGTTTACAATAAATTTTAGGTAAACGTTAATTTTACTCATTAAGAAAGTTTTCCGACTAGAAAGTCATCATTTGGGGAACAGATACATAATATATTAAAATGTTTTTTATTGAAAGTGTCAGAAGGTGTGGTACTAGGTCTTTCTATCGCATCGCAACTTCGAACAATTTGTCAACGCTGAATTGATTGTTGGTATTAAATATTACATTAAAGCAGTAAACAAATTTTAATTGAATATATAAGTACCGTACATCAATTCAGCATAATTTGGGGAATGCTGTTGTACAATGTGCTTAGGTTAAAACGTTATATTTTTGTCAATGTTACAATAAAAAAGAAGGAGGACAAGGTATTAACGGGACGTCCTTTGTCCCATTTTTCGAACTTGGCACAAAATTTTAAACTTTTACCAATTTATCTCACATGAATTGTTTTATTTTAAGAAGTCAACTGCAACACAAAAATGATAAAACTATTTTTTAACATATGCTTGCGTACAAGTGCATATTACGGACATCATTATTAATGAGTGGCTCACAAACGTTCCTAAACTTTCCATATGTATTTTTATGTTTTTTTTTCTGCTTTGTCCCATATTTTTGCTTCTTTTTTAACTTTAGTCCCGTTTTGACCTAAAACAGATCTGGCAACCCTACCTTAAAGCCTACCAATAAAAACTAAAAATTGATCTAGCATCTAACTTAACTAGGGTTGCCAAATTTAGATATTTGTTTTTCGCGACAACAGAACCAAATTTTTGGGACATCTCTCTCTCTGGGTCTCTAGTACACGTATTGGTTCGGTTCTAATAATAGTGTTATTATGGCTTTATTCCAATAAGATTAAATCGAACTCAATTCGCATGAAAACGTAGCAATGAGAATCAGCGAGCATTTTCGATCTATTTATACCACTTGTATTAGTTGCACTTAAGGAGAGTTTACACATGCATGGATTTGCTGGCACCAATAAAAACTGGCGCGCCAGTAAGTTAAATTTGCAAGTGTAAACACTGACTTGCACACAAGTTATTTTTTTGCATGCATGTATCAAAAAAGTCTGCAGCTGACTGAATTTGCTGGCGCCAGTGGTGACGCATGCGCGCAGAAAAGGAAAATTTTCATGTGTAAACAAGTGCTTGCACGTCGGCTCGCCAGTTTTAAGTTCATTATTTTACATTATTTTTTATTTTCATTGTGTTTGAGCTTAAAAATTTTGTTTATTTTTGTTTTTATAGCTTAATATGGCTGAAAAAAGTGGTCAGCAGAACTGACCATACAGTTTCTTGAAGGCTATGAATGTTTTCCTTGTTTATGGGATGTATTCAGTAGTTCGTATAAAAACAAAGACAGTCGAGATAATGCTTCCCAAAAAATTAGTAAAATAATGACTGTTGAAGGCTTTGAAGTTGCAGAAGTAAAAGCAAAAATATGATCCATAAGAAACACATATGCTTTGGAATTGACAAAAATTTTAAAAAGCCAACGTTCCGGAGTACCATGGTTTAAAGTAGCAGACCGAGTTGCTTTGTCATTCGAAGATGGTTTTTATAGCTCGCAGGATCATCTGCTGCAAGTTCTCGTAAACGTTTTTCGGAAGCACCCAAAGTAGATCGACTAGCAATCCATGCTTTAACCCATGCAGATACGGCCTTTTCGTTGTTCCTTTTCCTGAATCTCTTTTATTTTTTTTTTCAATAAAAGTTTAGCGACTATTTTGCAGGCTTCCGAGAGTTTAGCCGACATATCGCGCATCGTGTACACTTTAAAAATGAAACTGGCGTGCCAGTCTCTTTAATTTTCGCACAATAGTGTAAACCTTTACTGGCGTGCCAATAGAACTGGCGCGAACACTGGCGCCACTAAATTCATGCATGTGTAAACCCACTATTAAGTCACAACTTAAAATTCTGCTTACAAGTCGTACTTTGCTAAGAATTTATTATAAACGATACTTGCTTTAATTGATTATAAATTATAACAAATTCGCAATAATTTAAGGAGCCACAAAAAGTAAGGTTAACATTAGTCGCGACCAACAGGCGACTTTAAGATGTTTACGTTTTTAAAGTAGAAATAGGAAGTAGTCTCTACTTTGAAGGATTGACATAAAAACAACATCAAAGTTTTTGTGACTTTTAGGTTGTCCTCAAAAGTAATTTTCTCTACATTATTACATCAGATATTACTATGATGACCCAAACCTATGTAGTAAAATATAAAGTTATAAGGTAGTTATCGGATACACCCGTTTGCGACTTCAATTAAGCCCAACTTTGTAGTGGTAATTAAGTAACATATAAATGTCGGGGTGACTACGAATTAACGACTAAAAAGAAAGTAAAACTTTAGCAACGTGCTATTGTGGTAGAGCAGACTATCAGATTAGACTATCAAGAAACAATCCTATCAGGTAGTTTAAATGGTCATTTTTACGAAACTTCTACTTTTTCGTGATACTAAACAGTAGTCAGAACTAAAAAGTAACGAATTTTGGTTGAGATCACCACATTTCTACCATAAGAAAGTAGGAAAGCCTTTGGAGCATGTAGCCGCTACTATAATTGTTAGTTGGGTAGCGATTGCAATAGGTCTTTCGAAAAGGCTCTGCAAATAGTACTTCCAAAATCCAATATTTAAGTGATATTAAAATATAATGGTGTGTTCAAGTGAATCCTGATACTTACGACATTAATTCTACTCCAGATCCAGTTAATATTCGACAGCTCTTCGAAGAAAATAAGTGGAGAATATCATAAATAATTACTGTAAGTAACTGAACAATGGCTGTTTGTATTATCTGCGCCGAATCCGTTAATCATAGAAAGAAAAGCATACAATGTGCGTCCTGCGAACAACATTGCCACGTTGCCTGTCTACACAAATCTGCCGACTTATCATCTCTGCTTAGTGAAATCGAAGGCCTAAGTTGGACATGCTCTGAGTGTCTTAAAACCTGTATAACTGTAGACAAGTCGTCCTTAAAAGCTACCATAGAAAAACAAGTTCAGGAATCTCTGGAAAAACTGTCGGAAACATTTAATTCGCTGAAAAATGACTTTATTAAACTTACCGAAGAAAAACTTAACGCTGTTATTACTGAAAAACCATCGACCTCGGCTCCTCCTAAAAGATATTCCGATACTCTGAAAAATAATACGAAACCGGCTATTCTTATTAAACCGAAAGATACCACTCAGACGAACTCTGATACTAAAAAAGCCCTAAGCGAAAATATTGATCCGTTTGAATGTAGTCTTCAAATCTCAAAAGTTAAGCACGTTAAAGAAGGCGGCGTGGTCATAGACTGCAAAAACCCATCTGAAAATCAAAAACTGAAAAAACTTGCCCAGGAAAAATTGGCAGAAAATTATGAAATTAGAGAGATGCATGGTGTACACCCAAGAATCCGTGTTGTTGGCTTCCGCGATATGTATGATGAAGACGTCCTTATTTCTATTCTTAAAAAAGTTAATTCAGATATTTTTAACTCTTCATTTTCTTATAAAGTCATAAAAATTTGTCAAACGAAAAGGAACTCTAACATCTATCAGGCAGTTCTCGAAGTTGATAGGGAAACATATGATAATGCTATGCTTGCAGGTAACGTCTTTATTGGTTTCGACAGCTGTTCGGTCTATGAAGGTATTGAAATATATCGCTGTTTTAGATGTAGTGAGTTTCATCACTCGTCAAAATTCTGTTCAAAGACCCTCTGTTGCCCTCGGTGTGGGGGTGAGCATGAGGCAAGGGATTGTCAGGCAACTTTTTTATCCTGTCCAAATTGTATTAAACTTCGAAAGTCAGATAAGGGTATAAATTTTGCAACAAACCATGCTGCGTGGGAAAAAGAGAACTGTACTGCATACAAAAATGCTCTTATTAAACGAAAGTCCGATGTTCTGTGTGAATAGCAATTAGAACGCATCTCAGCAGGGCAGCAATCTATAGCCATACCGAAAGCAAGACTTATAAACACAACTCGCGTCGCTACCCCCACTGAAAGTATCTTAGATATATGTTATCAGAACGCAGGCGGTATGCGGTCGAAACTGAACGACTGCTTTCACTCGAGTACCCACTCCAGTTACAGCGTAATAGCCATCGCTGAAACGTGGCTGGTCCCTACTATAAATAATAGGGAGTTTATGCACAATGATTTTGAGACTTTTCGTTGCGATAGAGATCGTACTGCTACTAACTTAAACGAGGGTGGAGGTGTTCTGATCGCGGTAAACAAACAGCTGTCTCCTTTTCCACTAGAACTAACTAGCTTCAGGCCCCCACATTGACATCACTGGAGCAAAAATAACCCTTCAGCATAAACCATTATTTATCTTTGTCGTTTATATACCATCACCCAGCACCGCTGACGATCTTGACAGTGTTTTAGAGTTATTTCTTTGTCAAAAAAATACCTACGATAAGGACATACTTATTTTGGGAGACTTTAACGTAAAAGACTATGCAGCCTTTCTTGAAAAAAATACCTCGAATAATCTAACATTGGTGACCTCTCTTAATAATATCTTGGAAATCCTAGACTTGCAACAGCACAACTTTGTAAAAAATGAGAACAACAGACTGCTAGATCTAGTCTTATTTAAATCCAACCTTTGTAAAGTAGAAAGAGCTATAGATCCTATTATGAGAGAAGTCCCACATCATCCGGCACTTGAGATATCTATATTTTCCATTCAAAAAACTAAAAATCTTGATAAGAATACCGGACTAAATTCTTCACTAACCTATAATTTTCGCAAAGCAGACTTTCAAGACTTATACGGCAAAACTGGTGTGACTGGTCCTTCCTACAAAAACTCTCTAATATCGAGGATGCCACTGAAGCATTTTACAACTGTATTTATTCCATTCTTGATTCTTGTGTCCCAAAACGTCCTAAAACCTTTTCTAAAAAGTATCCTTGTTGGTATTCAGCTACCATAATAAAAGATATTCGGAAAAAGTCTATTCTTCATCGCAAGCTTAAGAATAATAATAATGTCGAAACATACCAAGAGTTTAGCAATCTACGACAAAAAATCAAAGAAGATATTGATCTTGCATATAAGCAGCATTCACGGACAGCTGAAAACACAATAAAGCAAAATCCTAATACATTCTGGTCCTTTCTTCGTACAAATTCCTTCACCGGCAGCGTTCCCGAATCCATGTCTTTTAATAATTTACCTTTGACTTCAGATACTCAAATAGCAAACTCATTTGCTGACTTCTTTCAAACTTCCTTTAACCCGATCAACAAAAATCCTTTGCAATCATCAATCACTGACCAAAACTCGCTGTTTCAGCCCATTTCCATTACGTCATTCAACGAAGAAGAGCATACCTCTATCCTACGTAAACTGAAGTCAAAATCAACAGCTGGACCAGATCTGATACCCTCCTATATTATTAAAGACTGTGCCTTTGTCTTGTGCAAACCTCTGACGTATTTGTATAACCTTTGCTTGGCCAATAAAAAAATACCTAACATCTGGAAACTCTCTAAAATTAGCCCAATTCACAAAAAAGATAGTAGAACTGAGGTAGGTAACTACCGACCAATTACGTTAATAAATAATTTTTTAAAATGCTTTGAAACTCTTATTCACAGTACAATTTATCCTAGTCTTAAATATAGAATATCCTCTGATCAGCATGGCTTCATAACAGGTCGATCGACAACAACAAATCTTATGAAACCACTCAAGAAATTGCTGAAGCTTTAAACTCTTCCTCTCAAATTGACATAATCTACACGGACCTATCAAAAGCTTTCGATAAATTGGATCACTTGCTTTTAGTACAAACACTAAATTACTTTGGTTTCTCCACTGGCCTTACTGAACTCTTTGAATCTCTTATCACTATTCGTAAACAGTTTATTGAAATTCGTGGTATAAAGTCAAAGGAGATTAATGCTTCTTCCGGTGTTCCTCAAGGATCAGTCCTGGGGCCACTTCTGTTTAATATGTTTATTGATGGAGTAAGCAAATGCCTTAAAACAACGAAACTTAAAAAATATGCTGACGACATAAAATTAGAAGCACGCATTAACTCAATCGAAGACTGCCTGAATCTTCAGAAGGACCTAACCTCTCTTAGCATATGGTGTAATGAACATAAACTACTTTTAAACATTGCAAAATGTCAAGTAATGACTTTCACCCTAAAAACTAAACCGATCGCTTTTAACTATTCTATAAATGGAAAAGTACTAAATAGACCTGAGTTTGTTCGGGATCTTGGAATTACCTTCGACTTTAAGCTAACCTTTAATAAGCACATAGATACTATTACAGCTGAAACCACCAGAACATACGGATTTTTAGTAAGAGTTAGCAGAAACTTTGAAGACCTTGAAACCATAAAACTTTTATATTATACTTTTATTAGATCAAGATTAGAATATGCCTCCGTAGTATGGTCACCACAACTACTTACTCAGAAAGAATCGCTAGAAAAGATCCAAAGACGTGTACTTAAGCTTTTGTACTTTAAATCAACCGGTAATTATCCTCCTCAAGGTCACCCCCACACTGACCTTATGAAACTGTTTAATATTCAGCTACTCGACACACGTAGGCAGTCGGCCTCTCAAACGTTTCTATATAAAATTCTCCATAACCAAATTGATAGCATAAATATTTTAGAGAGAATAAACTTTTCTATTCCACGGCTAAACTCCAGACAATCACCAGTTTTTTATCTTCCTACTCCTCGAGTCAATGCAATGCAATTCTCGCCAATCTATACAATTTGCGACACTCATAATAAATATATGCAGGGTATCGATATCTTTAATTGCAGTATATCTGCAGTCAAACAAGTATTTAGATATTAGAGTTCCTACTTTTTATTTAAGATATACTGTATACATCTATCTTTTTGTACTTATTTTTCTTATATTATTTATAGTTATTGTAAACTTTTTTTTTGTAAACTTCCTGCCCTGTAATTGGGTATTACCTGTTGGGCAGTGTAAATAAATAAAAAAATAAAAATAAAATAAAAAAAAAACTAACCACAACCAACTCTTCCTTCTCTTTCTGACACTCGCGAGTTAAGCGCACATACCTTAGTGTGAACTATAAAATTCGTGTTGATTTTTATCGATCCACACACAGCACCTATTCCAATTAAATTTTGTTTAATAAACCTTAATAACATTTTTGAGGTTATGTTCTTAAACATGGAAGCTCTTAGCTTGTTAGACTGTGATTAATCTTATGAGTTTAAGGGCTCATTTGATTTTGAATCGGGGGGCACTCACCGAGATTTTTGACATCATCATCTTAATAGAAGTTAAACCGGTAGATATAAATTTACTTTTATGCTATCTTTTTTAGCAATAATTAGGTCACCCTATTAACTAAAATTTTAGACTTACTACCGTCGTTTAAGCCCAACAATGTTTTTAGATAAAGAAAATGTTCTTAGCAAAATGACCTTAGTTACCACAAAGTTTTAAATTTGATACTTATTCGTTCATAAATAAGTGAATCCGTTATGGTCGGGCAGTCAAATTGGAAATATTCAATTTTTGGGTGATTTTGATATAACTTGGCATGCTGTTTAAGGACTCCCTACGAAGCTAGGAAAAAACAGTGATTTGCTCGGCGTCGCATTATAGGTAGCGTCGCGACGCCCTAAATGTGAAGATTGATAGTAACCTACTTTTTGTCAAATATCTCAAAAACGGTAATTTATAGGACAATTTTGTTTTCAGTTTTATATAGCCAGTAGATGTGTCTATCTACCGGTCTATAACAATCTCTATAAATATTTTGAGTTTTTTTATAAAAAATTTTAGAAATGAAATTTTCACCAAAATTTAAATTTGTAATTTTTTAAATTTTTGGATTATTTGCTTCCCTTGAACACAGTTTAGTGGTGATTTTGATCTCGTATAATAATTATTGTATTTTTTGAGTTAGCCTATCACAATGTGCTTACATTTATATATTATCTTTACACAGAACCGCGCAAAAAAATACCCAAATTAGCAATATCGCCTTTTATAAAAAAATTTAAAAAAAATGCTCTTAAGATTAAATAATTTTTTTTAAGTACTACGACTAATTTTTTTATTCTTATTTCTTGCCTAAATATTATCAAAAATTAACAGAATTAAAAAAAAAATATTGCGGTAAATATAAAATAGACCGGGTGTCTAATAAAAAAATTCAAACTTAAGTAATGCTATGTAAAAAAAACATTGGATTTAGGGCTCAATTTGACATCTCTTCATTTGTGTGCCTCGGATTTCTATATTTTCTGGGTGATTTTGATCCTCCAAAGTAATTAGTTATACTAAGAAACAAGCTTTCAAAAACTGTATAAATTTACAAAAATCGTGCCGGAGTTTTTATGCCAAACATACTTAAAAATAGCACTTTTTAAAAAATTGTCGAAATTCCCAAAATTACACCATTTACCTTAAATATCGTTTTAAAAATGACAATTTTATAATGTTTAAAATCATACGTCCATACCAAATTTAAAGAGAACCTTTATTCTCGAAAACGGAACCAAAATTTTTATTTAGTAGGGGTGCCGACTACAAAAACTTTAATTATTTGCTGTCAAAATATTAATATGTTTTATGTCTCAAAATGCTTTGAATTTATATAGAACCTTAGAACCTACAATACATTTAAATAACTGAAGCCCATAACAGGACCGACCATAGATATTTAGGCGCACTGGGCGAAACAGTAAATTGGCGCGCCTATACTCATACTTCTAAATACATCTAATCCGGCTACTCTAGATGTACAATTTAGCACCTTTAGAGCTCTGATTTGGCGCCCTTATGATTGGACGCCCATGAGCAGAAGCCCGGTTTGCCCGTGCCTACTACGGGCCCTGCCCATAGGCGTACTAAAGGGGTCTAAATTTACAAAAAATACAAATACCAAATAAATAACTGGCTGTTTTCTGCGCATTTGGGGTTTGCAAGTACCTACAAATGTTTTCTATTTAGCTCTAGATCAGCGTGTACGTATATTTATTGTACTATATTAGTTCTAGGGTAAAAATATTATAATAAGACAATTTTAAGAACGCTTTATATAGGCAGTAATTTTAAGGCTTTATTTGTAAAATGTTGGCATACTTCCCATAATACCTGTAATAGTGAATTTGAAATTAAGCATCGCGGAGGCGTCATCATGTTTCCTCTCAATTTCTTGGTCACCTGAGTAACTACTGATATACTTATCGACCCTATGGAAATCCTACTCTATGCAATACCATCTCTAGAGTATTATTTCAAGTATTTCATAGTTAATGGCTCCAAGTAATTAGAAATCTGATGGCTTGGAATAAATGTGTCAAAAACAATGCAACACATTGTGTCATTATCTTTTTGGTGCGTTCGTGGAGAAGAAAATCAGAATCTTTTAATAAAATTTCGCAACAAAACTTATTTGGGTTTCTTGGTAAGTTGCATTTTTTATTAAATTACCGGTATTTTAAAAATATCGCTGGCGGAGTTTATTATTTCATAAATATCTAAGTTAATAAGTATATCTTTTCTATTTCGGTAATTATAAACCGAAATTAGAGAATGTCAAATTGTGTTTGTAACATGTTTTTATAATTATTTGGCTGCCCTCATATAACAACACCTTAGGTGACTGCGTCGTTGATGACCTTACCCCCAGACAAAATAGTTTTTTGGATTATAATAATTTATCAAAGTTTAACAGGAAGTAAAAAAAAATATTATTATATGGTAAAAATACACTTTCTTCAGAAATTAGCAAACAATCTATGAGCCTAAAACTTTGGGATGGATTTCTTGTTTGCTTTTTTAATTCTGCTTGCATTTCTTTGCTTATGAATTCCTTATTAATGAACTGCTTTTATTGAACAAAAAAGCATCATGGTTAACATCGATAGGGGGTAAAAATTACTCGCAACTAAAAATAGCGATCCTTCATAAAGAGACAAATATTATTTAGTCGGCCATCTTTGATTTAAAAATTGACGAAAGTTGCTATGGTGATGCTCAAAGAGCAATCGATTCTCACTATGATACTTTTCATTTAATTGAAATCGGTTTAGTTTTAATGAGTTTGTGAGGTAATGCAGACAGAATTAGGCAATCGTATAGTTTGTGAATTATCTTTGCCCTATCAATGGTTAAAATAAAAATTAATACTTCCAAAACTGCTAAGCCTAATGATTTAAGTTTTGTTCTGTGTGGCGGAAAAATAGCTTGTTAACGAATTAAAAAAAAACGGATAGTCTCTCGAAACATAAGAATAAACAAACCTCTTTGAAAGGTTAAGTTTGATTCTGACCGCCATCTTGAATTTTAAGAAGGTGATAAATTTCGATAGGGACCTTTAAAGCGCCATTAATTTTTGCCTTGATACTTTTTATTTGAGGAAAATCGGTTTAGTAATAATTAATTTATTAGGAAATGAATGGAGACAGAAAATCTGTACAATAAAGGTTAAAACAAAAATTAATTTTTTTGGATCAATCCATCTGATTTTAGTAATGCGTACCTCGTCCGTACGTGGCAGAAATAGGATTTTTTATAAATTAAAAAAAAAACTAAAAAAAATCTGGAACATAAAAATAAAAAAAGTGTGTGTGCTTAAGACCACACGGCAGAAATGTAAACTTCAACAAGTCGAAATTAATAAAACTGGCCTTCATCCGCATCATCATATCGCTCGCTCAATGTTCCTCTCACAGTTAGTCACCTCGAGCCGACTTCACCCGAATGAGCGTTACATAGCCGAGCCTGACGGCACTTCAACAAGCTAATTTAAAGGGTTTAGCATGATTTTATGCTCCATCAATTTCAAGATTGCGGATAAAATATTTTTTCTTAAAATCCTGATTCATTTCCTGCAAACATCAGCTTTTTTCAATAAAATCGGTAGCATAGTTCAAAAAATATATCAAAAAATTTTTTTCGTTTTTTTCCGTTTTTTTTGCTTCACCCGATATTTTAATTAACTGGATGATAGTATATGGTCAGCACCCCCACTAATTAAAAAAAAATAATGCTTTATATAATAGAAGTACAAAAATTTCTATAGTTAAGTTCAAGTCATAGATCTACAGCAAGTTAATAACAGTAATGACTTGTTTTTATGGGATTTCATAGATTCTCTAAAAATAGCTATTTTTGGGGGCAAATGGCATGAAAACTTCAATATGGTTTTTGGAGATTTACACAAATTTTAAAAGCACATTTGAAAGCGTCGTGACGCCGCATATATTACGTCGCCGGAAAAAAAATATGAATTTTGTAAATGTCTTCATAAGTTTATTATTTGTACCAATATATATCAAAATCACCACAACTTCGGAAATTCTGCCCAACCATTATCTTGTTTCCGCCCTTTTGATTTTTTTAGTCAAAAATTTTAATGGGCGACCTTAAGCACCGCGAAGTTTGAAGCAAATCAGTTATTTTGAATCCGCCATTTTGAAATCAAAATCGGTGACTATAGTTTCAAATTTATCCATGTCATTAAAATCCGCGTAGCAGTAGACTAAAGGAGAATTCACACCTTAAAAGGGATTTTAAAAAATCCACGATTTTGATGACATTTTAGTATGTTGTAGATATCGATCTCCTAAACAAAAGTTCTCATAGGCTCAAAACGATACTATAAATGGTTTCCGCGATACAGTGGCGGGTATGGGGCTCTCCCAAAATACGAATAAATTGAAATTCATTTGTAAAATTTAAACTGTAATACAAAAAAGTGATAAAAATAATTGACTCTTATATTTGACAACCATACCAGATGTTACGCGACAATTTTGAAGTGTATGATATACTCAAAAAGTACAATATTTTCATCCATTTCATACTTTTATTTAAATAAATGGATCCATGATGGATCTGATACCTTCCTAGCCCATTAGCACGCATATTCCAAGTGTACACACTATTTAAACGTTTAAGTAATGCGGTTTCTGCATTTCAAATTATTTTTTTTTTAATAATTTTTTGACAATTTAAAAATTGCAAATATGCTAACTTTTTAACGGAGCCTACCTTCAATATGCGGTTCTATAGTAGAACGTTTTTCTTGATAATTTAAATTATTACTAAAAACGTCGTCGGATCTTTCATTTCTGAGATATTTGCAACATCTCTTTTCAAAGCTGATATTGTGTGGAGTGTGCTAATGGATCCATTTATTTAAATAAAAGTATGAATTAAATAGATATATTGTACTTTTTGAGTACCCCTTGTACATAAAAATTGTCACGAGACATCTAGCATGGTCACCAAATACAAGAGTCAATTAATATTATCGATTTTTTGTATTAAAATTTAACTTTTATAAAATAATTTCAATTTATTCGTATGTTGGGGGAGCCCCACTGTATCTTGGAAACCAGTCATAGGATCGCTTTGAGCCCATGACGAGAGAGAGAAGAGAAAAAAAAAACTTCTTTTTGCCCGATTAGCCACGAAAACTTGTTTGATTTTTCAATTCACGGGTAGTAAAATTCACGTTTGTTATTAGTAACTAAAATGAATTTGGTTTTTGTTCCAGTACTTGTCTACACGCATTTTGGTGTTTTGGAATAGTGATGCACTGCGCTGCTGCGAGGGTTGTCTTTTAAGTTTTGCATATGCAGCTGGAATACAAAAGCAGGTAACTTTTAAAGACTTTATTGTTTCTCGAAGTCTTCTCTAGGAAAATTAATGCACTTTGGAATGCGCTCAAACCAATTGTCAAAGCTGTAATTCCACTCGTTTGTTGGTACTGTCAAAATTGCATTCTTGAAGGCGACTGAAATCTTTGACCACGCAGTCCATTCATTCATGATTTTCGGAAAAGTATAGAGACTGTCTGGAGGATGATCCAATAATTCGACGTTTGGTTGGAATTCTCTCGCCAATGCTGCGCAGGCTAGGAAGGTAAAAATTCACTGTAGCGATAAAAGTTTTAGTAACGACATTCGATTCGGCTAAACTATTCTGTCTACACGGGTCCAGTTTGCTTCCGCCAGTCAAAAAACAAGAGTAGGAGCAGCCACTTTCTCAAGTAAATATAGCCTGCTTCCATTCACTTGACTAAACTACTGACTACAAAAGACCAAACGGCTTACTTGCTTAAGTACTAAATCATGAATGCTACACGCCTCCATTAACCAAATAATAGTTGGCTGGCCTTAGTAGTTGTTCCAGCTACCGAAACCGTGTAAATCCACCTTAAAAGTAATATAAAAGAAATTTGTTTTTGTTTAAGGTAGTTGAGCAAGTAAGTACTATATCACGAATTCTACACAGTTCCATTAACCAAATTTTAGTTTTTTAGTGTCAGAAAACTCGAAAAACGCGTACAGTATTGTCAGTGGTGATGAATCAGGGATTTACTCATATGAAACCGAAAATAAACGTCAGTCGTCTGTTTGAGTGTTTCCAAAAAGATGGTCGCGGCAGTTGTCTCAAAAGCAGGTCATGTAGCAACAATTCCTCTGGAAGATTAAATAACTGTTACTGCCGATTTGTACGTCACCATTGGTTTGCCGAAAGTCATCGCTGAGCTTCGAGACATGAACCCCGAACGACGAATTATCTTCCACCAAGACAATGCAAGTTTGCAAAAATCACAAAAAAACCATTGAATTTTTAAACCAACAAAACGTCACATTGTTGAACCATGCTCCTGTCCGGACCTAAGTCACAATGATTTTCTTTTTCAAAAATCAAGAATAGACTGCGTCGTCAAAGATATCAGTCGCCAGAGGAAGCGGTCGACGCCTTTAAGAATGCAATTTGGACAGGACCAAAAACGAGTGGAATAATTAACAACTGGTCTGAGCACATGCAAAAGTGCAGTAATTTTCGGGGAGAATACGTCAAGAAACAATAAAGTCTTAAAACTTATCTGCTGTTTTATGCCAGCTGTATACGCGAAACTTAAAATACAACTCTCGTACTAGAATAAACCGAGCAAAATACGAGTATATCTTTTACCATCCTTTCTCAAAAGCACATTCCGATTAGCCAGCATCCTTATCATTACAACACGTTTTATTTTTTAGAACTCTTTAAAAATTTGCCTAACTAAAACAAAACTGGAACACGAACATAATAAAAACTTTTTTACATAAAAAACACCCATCTGCTAAATTTACTTGTAAGTACTAGTCGCAGTTGAGTACAAAATTGATAGGTATACCTATAATGTACGACATGCTTCCACTTTTAGTTTTGATGCCCAAAGCACACTTACGAAATTATACAGTTTTGTATTTTTATGATCAGGTTATTGGGTAATTTTGTACCCAACTGCGACTAGTAGTTACAAGTAAATTTAGCAGCTGGGTGTTTTCTTATTTAAAATGTTTTTTATTTCCAACATTTACGAATCATTTAGCTTTACCCAAAAAGTATTTGTAGATTTTCTACTGACGCGAACAGTGTTACCTTTCATTGAGTGAAGGTGGGGGAGAAGAGAGGGAGGAGGAAACTAGTAAAATGGTGTCGAAAAAAATCTAAAAGCGTGTGCCGAAAGAATTTTTGAAATCGCTCTAAATTTGTGAAAGGTATAGCTACAACTATTACCAATAAGGATGGTGGGGAGAAGAGAGGGAGGGCGAAACTAGTAAAATGATGTTGGAAAAAAGTCATTAAGCGTGTGCAGAAAGAACTTTTAAAATCGCTTTATATTTGTGAAAGTTATAGCTATAACTATTACAAATAAGGATCGCGGGGAGGAGAGAGGGAAAGGCGGAGAGGGGGTGTGTGTTGGAAAAAATCTAAAAGCGTATGCAGAAAGAATTTCTGAAATCGCTCTATATTTGATAAAATTATGCGAATATAGTTTTTGAATAAGGTGGGGGAATGACAGGAGGGGAAATGGACAAAGGATATATGCAATAGGTAATCAAAGGAATTTCAATAAAGTCGCCTGAAATTTAAACAAATGGCCTCTGATTCCTGTTTAAAAAATATAGCCTATATCAACTTCGGGATTAGTAGCAATTCAATGACACCTTTTTTGTCAAAATCGGTTCAGTTGTTTAGCCTCTAGCGTGACACAAACATATTTACTTAGATACAACAATCGAAAAACATTACCCTTCCTTTTGCCGAGCTGCAGTTGGGTAAAAATTGATCTTTTTACCAAGCTGTTGTAAAATCGGTGAATCTTACATAGGTGAAACTTATTGAAACTACTCCTTTTTAGGCTTAAGGGGAACCAGATAAACACGCAAAGGAGAGAATTTTTTAATCAACATAGTATAAAATTATCTGAAACAAAAGTTCTGCGAAATTTTTTTGTTGAGCTGATTTCGTTGAGCAGCACTAAGAAATTCTTAGTATTTACTCCAATTGTGGAAATCCCAAATATTGAAAAAATTTAGATCGGTTTAGTGGTTTTTGAAATATCAGCGACTAGTCTCAAAACTTTGAATAGAATCTCAGAAAGTTTTCCATTTTTGTTTTCGTTACTAGACAGAGTCGGTTCAAATCCATTTCTTTTGAAAAAACTCAAAATTCTGATCCACCATCTCACACAGATACAGCAAAGTCGAGCGAATTTAGTGTTTTTAACAAATGCAGTTTTTTAATTTCTAGTTTTTGCTCTATATCTCGGAATAGAGACATGAGAGAGCAAAATCAGTTATACCAAACTAATTTGGTAAACCTTGTCAAGCTATCAAATACAAAAAAATTGACATCGGTTCGTTGTATTTTGAGTTAAAAAAAAAACCTCGGAAAAATGCATCATTTCGTAAAAAGTGTGTAATTTAACAAGTTACGTTTTATGACCTCGCCATGGTATTGAAGTGCTTGAAACTCGAACAGATGCTCCAATTTATTTGCTTACAAATGGTGTCAAAACTTTTTAGATAGCTTGGAAATTTCGTCTTTAAATTGTCTTGCTTAAAATATTTAAATACGCCTATGTTTTGTTCACAGATAAATAAGCTGTTTACTTTCCTACGGCATAGGATGTTTTACACACCTCGCACTTCTTTGCCATATTGACTTTAACGCAAAAAAACAATAAAAAATTACAAAATCACAGGCTTTTTGCACGGATCACCTTTTAGTCCACAACGATTCAAAATAAAATGACGGCCATCAACAACAAGTGACAGGACGTCATCGACCACGCCGTTGTTGGCGAGATTGCCGTGCTGTTAATTTTTTCGAACGTTTTAATTACTATTAATGTAATTTGAGAAAAGTAAAAATATTTTATTGTATTTATCTTGGTGAAACTAGTAGGATAGGCAATTTTTGAAGAAAATACCGTTTATTTAATTATGCCTTTTTAGTTATCTTATCACATTATGTAAACGTGGCAATTTGGGTTCTTTTCCCGCCTGGCCTCTTTGTAAATATTAGACTCAATCAATAAGAAACCATGATGCTTCTACGGGGTGTAATCTTCGAAGGGTAAAATCATGTTAAAACCAAGCTATCAAATAGATGCAGACTTATCAACTTTTTAACGTCTTTGACTACACTGGCCTAGTTTATTATTACATTTTATTTTAGATGAAAATAATGTCAGTTTTTGAAGAAAATACCGTTTATTTAAATATGCCTTTTTAGTTATCTTATCACATTATGTAAACGTGGCAATTTGGGTTCTTTTCCCCCCAGGCCCCTTTGTAAATATTGGACTCAATCAACAAGAAAGCATGATGCTTCTACGGGGTTTAATCTTCGAAGGGTAAAATCTAGGTAAAACCAAGCTGTCAAATAGATGCAGACTTATCAACTTTTTAACGTCCTTGACTACAATGACCTAGTTTGTTAGCCGCTTCAGTAGCTGAGTAACCTGGAACCCCATAAAGAATGATCCAAGTAAAGGCGACGTCACCATCGCCGTCGGTTCTCCAACTTATTAAGAAGAGCTGAATGTTGATCCCAGCCTGATTTTCTGTGCAGATTGCGACCGACCCTTTCTTGGCATCGCGAAATCAAGGGGGCATTTCAATGTTTCAATGTACTTTATTGACATACGATTTACATGGCAAATATATATAATGTCAGGATAAAGACCAACATAAAAGAAGATAATTCCTGAAACTAATTTATGCAGTTAATAGTAAATAAATATAAGTTTTAAGCATTAAAAATTTTAGAGTATATAAGTGATATTTCTTTTTCGCTCTTCTCGGATGAAACCTCCTCTGGAATTTCAAAACTCCCTTGCTGAGTAGTATGCTTTATTTATAAGCAGTCTTTTTAGTACCACTCGAAAATTATTTAAGCTTTGCAAGCAGTCTGGACTCTTGGCATAAAATAACCGATTATAATTGGGAATTCTAATATTTAAAGAAGACCTTGTATTATGATTATTAAGGGTATATACAAATGAAACTTTTTCTTGCTGTTTTCTAACAAATAACGCTGCTTCAAAAATTAAGATAGATAAAGCTGTCATTAAAATATTTTTCCTAAACACAGGTTCGCAAGAATCCTGAGGCTTTAGCCTTAATATAAGTCTCAGTAATTTGCAATAGAAGAATGCGTTTAAAGCTTGTACATTGACTACGTTGACTTGGTATCTTATGTGACTGTATCCTAAGCAGTAGTATACATTGATAATAAGAATGGACCAACAGGATATAAAAATCTTCTCCGACAGTCAAGCAGCCTTAAGAGCGCTTGATTCCTAGACGGTCTCATCGAGAACCGTGAGGAGCTGTAACGATTCGCTGAATGCGCTTGGTAGCGCTAACAATGTGTCATTAGTATGGATACCAGGGCATTCTGGGCACGAGGAAAATGAGGCCGCAGACTTAACAGCGAGCGAAGCGGCATCTGCCGAATTTTTCGGCCTCTAGTCAGCCCTGAGAATATCATACAATGCTGCTAAATCAACCATATTAAAATAGATGGAAAATAGCTTCCAACAATACTGGATAAACATACCAGAACTGGCTCACTCTAAAGAGTTCATTAAAGACCTTGTAGAAACAGAGCCAGGAAAAATATTGGATTTACCAGACAGGAGATACGTATAGTGACCGGTCTTTTTACGGGTCACTGTCGACTGAGAGTACCCATGCACAGAATGGAACTAACCAGTGGCGGTTATTCAATAAGGGCTGCGATGCTACAGAATATTTTTGTCACCTTATCTCACTAATTAGGAAGGTATATGCCTACAACATTTCTACAATTGCTACGAGGTGCAAGTCTGCGTTTTTAATATCCTTGTTTGCCATTCGGTCTCTTGTCGTGGTGTGGTGGCCGTTGTGCGCAGTAGATTTTGTCGGGTCTGTTAATCAAGGTCCCCCGAATAAAGGACGGATGAATACAGATTGGACCACATATTAAAAAGAATAGAACTATTCAACTAACACATCACAGCTGTCCGAAATCTTAGAAAATCGGAGTAGTTTCCCATTTGTATTAAAAACAGATGGTAACTGCAAATTTGCACCTAGTTGAGTGTTTACACAATTTACGCTATTATAGTACTTTTATGAGTGAATATTTATTTTATTTTTTGCAAACGCAAAGGCTTTTTAATTTTGTAATATTTAGTGATAGAAAGTGATTGAATATTTTGCCAATAAAAAAGACTGACGCACTGAACTAGTATTATAAAAATGAAAAGAAGTGACTGTTACCAAAAATATCTATCACCTAGGTATATAGTATATGTACAAAGTGTTAATATAATAAAGTTCAATAATTAAAAGTGTACTAATAAACAAATTGTTCGACCGCTTTAAATAATACTCTGCCAATCTATGGGCACCTAAGCTCACACTGGGTACTATAGTTAAAGTGTATCTACGTGAAAGCTAATATAACTAAAAACTGAAGTATATTTTATTGAACTGCAGACTCAATTACCTTTCGTTTGATACCACACAAGCCATGTTTTGACTTAAACTCTAATTTTTCACATCTACCCCCACCCTTTTTTTTAAACTAAAATGTATTTTGTTTAACTCCAGACTCAATTACCTTTCGTTTGATATCACACACGCCATATTTCCACTTAAACACTAATTTTTGAAATTTACCCCCACCCTTTTTTTTTAAATTAACTAAAATGTATTTTGTTTAACTCCAGACTCAATTACCTTTCGTTTGATATCACACACGCCATATTTTTACATAAACTCTAATTTTTGAAATCTACCCCCACCCTTTTATTTGGCTTGTGTTAGGTGGATTTTGTTCATTTTTAAATGGGACCATCTCGACCCAAAACCCAGTCTGGGTACCAAATTTCATTAAAATCGGGCAAGCCGTTTTTGAGTTATGCGCGTTGGTCGTTACAGACAGACATACAGACAGACAGACAGACAGACAGACAGACAGACAGACATACAGACAGACAGACAGACAGACAGACAGACGGCGCAACAAAAAAGTTTCAAAATGATCTGAAACGCAAAGATATATAAAAATTTTTGAAATCGGAGCAACTTTTTTTTTCTCGAAAAAATTAGGATCACCATAGCTCACACTACTATAGTATAGTATATGTGTGAGCTAAAACTTAAAAATCTGTGTTTTACGCTCGATTAATATGACTTTACAAAACCTCAGACAGTGTCTCACCCAAACCTATAGCCGGCCTTTTTGGAGGATTGGGCATACAGTGGTGAGGAACCACTTAAAAGTGAGCCACAATAGACCCACTGGTGGTCGCAGTGGAAGGGCTGCAAGGCCCACTCACATGAATCATCATCATACTTATAGGCTGTTTTGTTGCGAGTAAATTCGTTAGGTTCAAAACAACAAAAATAGTGGTTTCCTCAGGTGCGAATCTACGGGAATGGAAAAAGGGGAAATTCCCCCCCCCCCTTGGTCATTATACAAAATAGTTTGATGCCATTGACTTCTTTACCCTACAGGTAGACCCGGCATGGGTCTAAATTGCCATTATATCAAGCTTTTATCGCAATTGACCAAATACAAGTAAGAATTTAATGAGCAAGATAGGGATGAAAATAGAATTTCGGTTTGGTGAGTCCGGACACATGCAACATCGCAAAAATATTCTATTTGCATGTCTTGGATAAAAAAAGGCAGTGGCGGCGCAAAATAAAAATTTTGAATTCCACTAGAATTTTTTTATCAACAATTTTCTGTTTAAATAATAAATAATTCATGAATACTTACTTGTGTATACTGTGTTTACAAAATTCTCTTCAGTAAAAAAAAAGAGTAAAATAATTTCTAAGTATGCTAAGTGCAGTGGATGTATTAAAATTATTGTTTTCATCTTAGAACTTTACAAATGTTGTACCTTCCAGGTCTTCTTCAACTCTTCTCTTCTTGGGTGGACTACAAGTTATGCTCGAGTCAGATGAAATTTCGGAACTAAAAATTTCAATTCGGAATGGGACAACTGGGCGCCGGGCCAACTCGGCGCCGCCAACAGGGCGCCACGCCGGGCCTAATGAGCGCCGGGCCAACTCAGCGCCGGACTATTTTTTTTTTCGATAAAATGTGCAGATAAAAAACAAAATAAATATGTTGTTGATGTTTTGAGGGGTAGAGCTGCGGGACTGTAAGCGCTGGCCGTTTTATAAAATCTGGGTGCAAAAATCCTTAAAAATAATAATTTTTCCGAGCCACACAAAGACAATATAGAGGATTGGCACTCACCTTTTCAGCTGTTTCCGTCGTCCAGAGGAGCTCCTCTCGCTGGCCCAGTCGTTGCAGTCGATCCACACTAGAATCACTTGTTTGTGTAATGGTTTAGTTTGATTTTCTAAGAATTTTATTGGATTTTTTGGTTAATAGAATTTATCAACATGCTGCGTGGTGATCTCGATAAAATACGACAGACGAATCTTTTTGGTTACGCCTTTTTGCGCAGATTCATTTTTCGTAGATGGCGCTGGCGTTTTGCTTGTGCCAATCAAATTGAAATTGTGTGGGTTTTCCGAATACGGGAATTTGGCGCAAAATTTGAATTTAAAATCAAAGTTGCACGAACATTTTCCGCCCACTTAAAACGTAGTTTTACATTGAGATTAATTGAATAAACAAATGGCTATATATAAAAAAAAAATATAAGTTAATTCAAAACCTTAAAGGGTAGGTTATTAAAATCCGTTTTAGGTTTATAGATCAAAAGGAAAAAAAATGAAAAAAAAATATATATATATTCTAGATAACGACACACGAAACAAAAGAAGTTGCTTGGAAGTTTAGTGCGCATCTAAAGGTAGTGGGCACAACTTGACCACGGGACGAGTGAAAAGTCCGTGTTGTGTTTTAACAGTAGCAACTCGAATGTGATTATCCCGACCAGGATGTACAGATACTATTCTACCCAGCAACCAGTGTAATGGCGGCCTAGTTTCATCCTTAATTAATACAAGCGTATCTAGCTTGATTTCAACCGAAGGGTCCGACCACTTAGAACGCTGTTGTAAAGTATTTAAGTATTCGAGTTTCCAACGCTTCCAGAAATCGGCATGAATTCGTTGGATAAGTTGCCAACGCTTAAGGGTATTAACTTTAAGGGTAGAAAGGTCAGGATCAGGACACGAATTAAGGGGTTCCATTGTGAGGAAATGACCCGGAGTCAAAGACGTAAGATCGTTTGGGTCAGAGCTTTGCTCACAAAGGGGTCGAGAATTGAGTAATGCCTCTATTTGGGCAAGGAGAGTATAGAGCTCTTCGAAGGTTAGTATCTGGTCACCGATGACCCGATACAAATGTGTTTTTATAGATTTGACTCCTGCTTCTGCTAGACCATTTAGGTGGGGGGCTCCCGGACTATTAAGACACCACTTGATTTTTAAGCTCTCAGAAGCTAATTTCGAAAGATTATGGAGCTCCTTAATAGCCCCAACAAAGTTTGAGCCTCTATCACTTGTGATTTGGACGCAAGTGCCACGTCTAGCGACAAAGCGTCGTAAAGCAACGATGCACGCCTCTGTGGTTAAATCCGAAACAAGCTCGATATGGATTGCCTTGACAGAAGTATCGACAAAGACTGCGATATATGATTTACCAACTTGTGCTCCACGACGTCTCTGACCTACAAAGGTTTTGATTGGGCCTGCATAGTCTAAGCAGACGTGTGAAAAGCATTTTAATTGTGACGTTCTAAAAGAAGGTAAATCCGACATGTACGGAGTATACGGTTTTGGTTTTAAGCGAAAGCAGGGAATACATTTCAATAAAACCCTCTGAATAGCTCGACGTGATGACATAATCCAAAACTTTTGACGAATAAAGTATTGGACTGTGTTTATTCCGGGATGTAAATTTTCGTTATGAGTTTGAAGAATGATCAATTGGGTTAATCTATGAGATTTCGGCAATAATAAGGGATGTTTTGCCTCAAAGGAGACTTGAGAATGCCGTAAGCGTTCGCCCACTCTAAGGAAACCCAATTCGTCCAAAAAGGGCGCGAGTTTGCGAAACGGCTTAGGTAATAGCTGAGTATTTTGAATTTTTTGAATGATATCCGAAAAACACTCTTCCTGGACCCTTTTAACTAAAACAAGTAGAGCCTTGTGTAGTTCAAAAGCGGAAAAAACGCCGGATAAAGGGTCAACTGAGGTTTTTCGATTGTGAATAAGTCTTAGAAAATGACAAATGATTTTTTGAATGGTATTTAAATTGGATATTTTATCGATTAATCTATCAAAAAAGTTTTGATTTTGAATTTCTGCCGTCAGCACCACTGAATTTTCCGGTTTTTCTTCTTTGAGAACCTCGTCTGGAACTCCCAAAGAACGTTCATTTATAAACCTTTGAATTTGCCACTCCGTAGTGGGCAAGGTAATCCATGGAGGGCCGTGAAATCAAAGAGGGTGATTTATTAAGTTATTGGGCGACAACCCTCTGCTAGCGCAGTCGGCAGGGTTCTCGAGTGAAGTAATGTGATACCATGGGACTTCGGGGATTGTTTCTTGAATACGACTTACGCGGTTTGCCACGAAGGTCTTCCACTTGTGAGGTGAAGATGTGACCCAATGAAGCGTGACCTGTGAGTCCGAGAACGCAAGAATTTCATCGATTACGAGTAATGATGAATAGGTGCGAATAACTAGTTCGAGTAAATCAGCTAATAGAGTAGCTCCAAGTAGTTCCAAACGTGGGATTGAAATAGTGTGTAAGGGAGCAACCCTTGACTTGCCCATGACTAGAGCAGTTTTGATAATTTTATTTGGTAATTCGACGC
Organism: Aspidapion aeneum; assembly: GCA_963576565.1. Taxonomy (NCBI): domain Eukaryota; kingdom Metazoa; phylum Arthropoda; class Insecta; order Coleoptera; family Brentidae; genus Aspidapion; species Aspidapion aeneum. The sequence goes on from OY755043.1 coordinate 97,353,702, forward strand.
GAACGTATACGCAAGAAGCGTATCCTAGCTCGGATGCATCGCAGAAACCTAGCAATTGACATCGTTGAATATTATTCGAAAAAATATGTCTAGGTATACAAAGATTCGAAAGAGTGGTTAATTGATTATTGAATTGATTCCAAAGAGTTTTGATTGGATCGGGGGGTATTTCATCCCAATCAGTTTTGCATAACCAAAGTTTTTGCATAATCACTTTGGCTAAAAATGAAACAGGCGATAAGAAACCTATAGGATCCCAAATTTTAGCGATAGCCGATAAAATATTCCTTTTGGTGCAAGGTTTTTCACAAGGGGTACAAGAATAGGTAAAAGTATCTGTAGAAGGGTGCCACTGAAGGCCCAACACCTTAATCGATGTTGAAGAATCGTCTTCAAAAGTAACAGGGATCTGACAATCAGCGGGCGACAAATGTGAAAGAAGTTTCGGATTATTTGATGCCCATTTTCTTAATTCAAATTTTCCCAATTTGAGCAACGCTATGAGATCTTTTTGAAGTGATAAAGCACCTTCTAGAGAGTTAGCTCCACAGCAAATATCGTCCATGAAAATGTTATTCAAAAGGACCTGGGATGCTTCAGGATAATTCTTAGCCTCCAGGATGTCTAGTTCTCTAAGAGTTCTAATAGCTAAATAGGGACTTGAACTAACACCAAACGTCACTGAATTAAGCCTGTATTCCTGCAGGGGTTCATTGGGATCAAATCGCCAAAGTAGCCTTTGGTAGTCCCGATGAATTGGATTAATTTGAATTTGTGAAAAGTGCTGTTTTATATCAGTCAAAAATACGATAGAATAAAATCTGAATTTTAATAGAATTTCGGAAATGTCGGCTTGTAATTTTGGTCCTATTAAAAGAGTTTCGTTCATGCTTAGGCCTTTCGAACCCTTAATCGAGGGGTTAAAAACCACCCGGAATTTAGTCGTTGATTTGTCAAGACGAAGGACTCCGTGATGTGGTAAATAAGAACATAACTGAGGTCTAGGTTCGGATCTTGGAATTAAAGACATGTGCCCGTTTTTGAGATATTCTCTCATAAAATCCGAGTACATACTATAGAAATTTGAATTTTTTATTAAGCGAGATTCGAGAGACAAAAATTGACGGTAGGCCACTGAATATGTGTCTCCTTGGTCAGGAGGGTCAATGTGACGAAAAGGCAAATTTACCGTAAATCGGCCCGAAATATCTCTAGTGGTAGTTTTTTGGAAAATCTCTTCACATCTTTTTTCTTCGGGTGAGAGAAACGTTTTTGACTTAATTGATTCTAGTTCCCAAAATCTGCGAATATTAAAGTCGAGAGACTGCTCACAGGAAGTAAAGTAAGAATTGACTTGAGGTGAAATATTTATGTTTTGAGTTTGGCCCATCAAGACCCACCCAAAAACTGTCTCAAAAGCGGAGGGTAGGCCGTGAGGTCCTGGAATTCGTCCTGATTGGACGATTTCTGTGTAAAGTTGTGCACCTAAGAGTAAGTCAATTGGACCAGGGTTGTAAAATTGGTTATCTGCAAGCTTTAGATTTGAAATATGACTCCAATTGGATGAATCTACCTGTATTGAGGGCATATTCGAACAGAGTTTCGGTAAAACGAAGACTTGAATAGAAAAGGTAGGCTCTTGTTGGCCTAGGGCTCGAATCGTGCAAGTAGAAATGCCGTTAGTGGCCGATGAAGATTGATTTAGTCCCAGAACAGGGATCGAAATTTTGTTTCTTGGCAAGCCTAACCTGTTAAGACAAGCTTCGCTTATCAGGTTAGCTTGGCTACCGCTGTCCAGAAGTGCTCGGACAGGTTGGTAGTTACCCCAACTATCCAGTACCTCTAATTTTATAGTCGCTAGAAGCACTGTCGTCCGGGGCGTCAAGGTGGATAACGAAGAGTATTGATTTGTAGATGTATTTGGATTTGAATTGATTTGAATTGAATTTGAACTGGGTTGAACAAAACTAGGGTTCTGTTGGCTAAGACTTGAATTTGAATTCTGATACGATAAGTTTGTGCCTGTGCTAGGCACGGCCACTTGATTTGAATTAAAACTTTGATTTAAGTTCGAATTTTGATTTGAATTTTGGCTTGAATTAACAAAGGATTGACTTGAATTCTGACGAATTGAATCTGTCAATTGCGATAGATGAATAAGACTATGGTGCCTATGTCGACATACCCTGCAGTTGTAGGTACTACAGCAGTCCATTACTTGATGATTTGAACGTAAACAGTTGATACATAACGATTGTTGTTTTACATAAGTAAAGCGATCTGAAGGAGATTTGGAGATAAAAACACCACACTGCGAGAGTGGATGAAAAGAATTATTGCATAATTTGCACTTATAGGGTTGTTGGTTTTGTCGAAATTGAATATTGGATTGTTTATTTGATACTTGTGAGTGCGTATGCGCTAAGAAATTTGATGGAGGGCTTGATTTGTACTGATTATTTGAATAAGAATTATATTTTTGGTTGCTAGAATTCGAATAATTTGGTTTTTGCTGTTTGGAAGTCGAAGGTTGCATTTGCGTATTTTGGGGAGATAGCTGTACTGTTTCAAGAGCACGGCATTGGTTAATAAGAAACTGAATTAGATTTTGATATGTTGGAATCTCGGTAGTACTATACTTTAATTCGAAAGCGGTTCTTGTGGTTTGATCGATTTTTGATAATAAAATTGAAAATAAACAAAAACACCACGACGTTACTGGAAATTCAAGATTTTCGAGCGCCGCAATATTCTCGGAAAAGGTATCTACCAAGACTCTAAGATCCTTTGCTGACTGGTTTCCCTTTAAAGAATTTGCATAGTAGATTGAGTTCCAGTAGGTACTGGCTAAAAGTCTTTTATTTTGATAGCGATCTGTTAATACCTTCCAGGCGATTGCGTAATTACTTGCCGTTAATTTTATAGAACTTAAAATATTAAGTGGTTCGCCCTCAAGGAAGGTTAGCAAATGTTGAAATTTCCTTATATCGGAATAATTCGAGTTTTCGTGAACCAAACAAGAATAAACATCGTAAAAGGTTGGCCACTTTTTTACGTTTCCATTAAAGCAAGGTACCTTTAAAGGGCCCAGATCATCGCTACGTGAATAGTGTGAAGTTGCGGGGGTGAAATTTGAATGAACTGAATCGGAACATAAACTCGAAAAAAGAACTTTAGCTTGGTGGTAGAATAGATCCGTATCTTTCCTAATTTTGTCCTGTACTTCGAATTCATCATCGTCGTCGTCTTTCAAGAGACCTATGATGTCATTATGAATGTTTTTAAATTGTTCATAGTGATCATCTAACGATTCGTAAAACGCCTTAAAAATTGGCAAGGAAGAACTATCTGATTTAGCTTTTGTTCCCAAGTTATACGTTTCCGTAATACGAGATATTGAAACTTTGCGTTGATTCTCAAGCTTTTTTAACGACATATTGTTAATTAAAAAAATAAAAAATATTTAAAAGGAATAAAACTAACACTTGACCCCTATTGACTTTAATCAGTCCAAAAGAGTCTAACAAGCATATATTTTATTATCGATTTCTCGAATAAATGCAAAAGTTATCAACAGCTGTTATCCTAGGTCGCGATCTTTCTCCCAAAATAAATGCACACAGAACAACTTGTACCTACTACCGCTTCTCTTATTATTTACAGGTAAATACTAATTCTACTAGATGTGTTTGTTTACCTGTTAAATAAGAATAAAGCATTTAACTCACAAGCACTTTTGTTGGTTTGAATAACTATAACATATTATTTAAACAAATAACTATTATTTAAACAAATTTCGATTTTTGAATCAAAACAAACGACGTACGAAGTGCCAATTTCGGCTGCAATGAAATGTGGGTGGAGCCACCGTTAAGCCACGCAAGGGGGGACGGAACCTCCTTTCTAAACCGGACACGGCAACAAACGAACCAACATGGCGAGGCGAAAAAATCTAATATTTCTAGCAAACAAATTTTAAAAAACTATCTGGGTCGTGGGACCAGAAAATGTTGATGTTTTGAGGGGTAGAGCTGCGGGACTGTAAGCGCTGGCCGTTTTATAAAATCTGGGTGCAAAAATCCTTAAAAGGACGATGTAAAAATATTAATTTTTCCGAGCCACACAAAGACAATATAGAGGATTGGCACTCACCTTTTCAGCTGTTTCCGTCGTCCAGAGGAGCTCCTCTCGCTGGCCCAGTCGTTGCAGTCGATCCACACTAGAATCACTTGTTTGTGTAATGGTTTAGTTTGATTTTCTAAGAATTTTATTGGATTTTTTGGTTAATAGAATTTATCAACATGCTGCGTGGTGATCTCGATAAAATACGACAGACGAATCTTTTTGGTTACGCCTTTTTGCGCAGATTCATTTTTCGTAGATGGCGCTGGCGTTTTGCTTGTGCCAATCAAATTGAAATTGTGTGGGTTTTCCGAATACGGGAATTTGGCGCAAAATTTGAATTTAAAATCAAAGTTGCACGAACATATGTTATTTATACAAAAATTTCAACATCTATTAAGTCGAGTGTTGAAATTTGGTAGGTGTAGTGTTCTGCGACTTGAACCACCGCCAAGTTCCATATTCGATACATATCGATGCATAAATAAGAAAGTCCGCCATTTTGGATCCGCCATTTTAATTTTTTTAAGTTTGTTTTTCATCTGCACATTTTATCAAGAAAAAATATTTTAGTCCGGCGCCCAGTTGGCTCGGCGTCCAGTTCGCCCGGCGCCCAGTTGGCGTGCCGCCCAGTTGGTAACGCCGAGTTGGCGGCGCCCAGTTGTTCTAGACTGCAACACATTTCAGGGGTCTGGTACGTTTTACCACCTTTCTTAAAACTACGTTTTTTGAAAAATGATAATTTTAGACCATTTTATAGTGATTTCTAAAAATAAATTGCGGAAAATCGTTGATTTTGTTAAAAAAATTGAAATTGAAAAATTCTTAAAACCCCATTAAAACCCATACAAATTGCTACAAAAGAAGCATTTTCTCATTTCAAACTGAAACCAAACGGTCCCTGACGTCTTTCAGCTGTATTAACAAAAAATTGAAATAACTAAGGTCACTGATCGAAATCGGGTCAGTTTTTTTGATCCTTTTATGAAAATGCACAATTTTTTAAAAAGCATGAATTCAAAACAAAATCAAGAAAATTATGATTCCTACATATTTACAATTAAAAATTAGTTTAATTGAACATTATATCAATTTTTATTCCTTAAAACACTAAAACTTAATAATTATTTACTTTTTTTTAAATTTATCGAAGGTCTAACCGAACAAAACCAAACTGAACCGATCCGTATCGAAATGAACCAAATCAAACCGAATCTAACGGTTCGGTTTGGTTCGGTTCGATTTGGTTAAACTAAACCGTACCTAACTGAATGTAGCTAAACCTAACCGAAACAAACTGAACCTAGCGGAACCTCACCAAACATAATCAAACTGAACCAAACCTAGCCGAAGAAAACTGAACCTAACCGAACCGATTCGAAACGAACAGAACCAAACCAGACCGAATCTGGCTGAACCTAACCAAAACAAATTAAACCTAGCCGAACCTAACCAAACATAATCAAACTGAACCAAACCTACCCGAACCAAACCGAACCGAACCGAGTCGAACCAACCAAACCGAACCAAACTGAACCGTTAGATTCGGTTTGGTTCGGTTCGATTTGGTTAAACTAAACCGAACCTAACCGAATATGGCTAAACCTAACCTAAACAATCCTAGCGGAACCTAACCCAACCTAACCCAACCTAACCCAACCTAACCCAACCTAACCCAACCTAACCCAACCTAACCCAACCTAACCCAACCTAACCCAACCTAACCCAACCTAACCCAACCTAACCCAACCTAACCCAACCTAACCCAACCTAACCCAACCTAACCCAACCTAACCCAACCTAACCCAACCTAACCCAACCTAACCCAACCTAACCCAACCTAACCCAACCTCATCCAACCTAACCCAACCTAACCCAACCTAACCCAACCTAACCCAACCTAACCCAACCTAACCCAACCTAACCCAACCTAACCCAACCTAACCCAACCTAACCCAACCTAACCCAACCTAACCCAACCTAACCCAACCTAACCCAACCTAACCCAACCTAACCCAACCTAACCCAACCTAACCCAACCTAACCCAACCTAACCCAACCTAACCCAACCTAACCCAACCTAACCCAACCTAACCCAACCTAACCCAACCTAACCCAACCTAACCCAACCTAACCCAACCTAACCCAACCTAACCCAACCTAACCCAACCTAACCCAACCTAACCCAACCTAACCCAACCTAACCCAACCTAACCCAACCTAACCCAACCTAACCCAACCTAACCCAACCTAACCCAACCTAACCCAACCTAACCCAACCTAACCCAACCTAACCCAACCTAACCCAACCTAACCCAACCTAACCCAACCTAACCCAACCTAACCCAACCTAATCCAACCTAACCCAACCTAACCCAACCTAACCCAACCTAACCCAACCAAACCCAACCTAACCCAACCTAACCCAACCTAACCCAACCTAACCCAACCTAACCCAACCTAACCCAACCTAACCCAACCTAACCCAACCTAACCCAACCCAATCCAACCCAACCTAACCCAACCTAACCCAACCTAACCCAACCTAACCCAACCTAACCCAACCTAACCCAACCTAACCTAACCTAACCCAACCTAACCCAACCTAACCCAACCTAACCCAACCTAACCCAACCTAACTAAACCTAACCCAACCTAACCCAACCTAACCCAACCTAACCCAACCTAACCCAACCTAACCCAACCTAACCCAACCTAACCCAACCTAACCCAACCTAACCCAACCTAACCCAACCTAACCCAACCTAACCCAACCTAACCCAACCTAACCCAACCTAACCCAACCTAACCCAACCTAACCCAACCTAACCCAACCTAACCCAACCTAACCCAACCTAACCCAACCTAACCCAACCTAACCCAACCTAACCCAACCTAACCCAACCTAACCCAACCTAACCCAACCTAACCCAACCTAACCCAACCTAACCCAACCTAACCCAACCTAACCCAACCTAACCCAACCTAACCCAACCTAACCCAACCTAACCCAACCTAACCCAACCTAACCCAACCTAACCCAACCTAACCCAACCTAACCCAACCTAACCCAACCTAACCCAACCTAACCCAACCTAACCCAACCTAACCCAACCTAACCCAACCTAACCCAACCTAACCCAACCTAACCCAACCTAACCCAACCTAACCCAACCTAACCCAACCTAACCCAACCTAACCCAACCTAACCCAACCTAACCCAACCTAACCCAACCTAACCCAACCTAACCCAACCTAACCCAACCTAACCCAACCTAACCCAACCTAACCCAACCTAACCCAACCTAACCCAACCTAACCCAACCTAACCCAACCTAACCCAACCTAACCCAACCTAACCCAACCTAACCCAACCTAACCCAACCTAACCCAACCTAACCCAACCTAACCCAACCTAACCCAACCTAACCCAACCTAACCCAACCTAACCCAACCTAACCCAACCTAACCCAACCTAACCCAACCTAACCCAACCTAACCCAACCTAACCCAACCTAACCCAACCTAACCCAACCTAACCCAACCTAACCCAACCTAACCCAACCTAACCCAACCTAACCCAACCTAACCCAACCTAACCCAATCTAACCCAACCTAACCCAACCTAACCCAACCTAACCCAACCTAACCCAACCTAACCCAACCTAACCCAACCTAACCCAACCTAACCCAACCTAATCCAACCTAACCCAACCTAACCCAACCTAACCCAACCTAACCCAACCTAACCCAACCTAACCCAACCTAACCCAACCTAACCCAACCTAACCCAACCTAACCCAACCTAACCCAACCTAACCCAACCTAACCCAACCTAACCCAACCTAACCCAACCTAACCCAACCTAACCCAACCTAACCCAACCTAACCCAACCTAACCCAACCTAACCCAACCTAACCCAACCTAACCCAACCTAACCCAACCTAACCCAACCTAACCCATTCTAACCCAACCCAACCCAACCTAACCCAACCTAACCCAACCTAACCCAACCTAACCCAACCTAACCCAACCTAACCCAACCTAACCCAACCTAACCCAACCTAACCCAACCTAACCCAACCTAACCCAACCTAACCCAACCTAACCCAACCTAACCCAACCTAACCCAACCTAACCCAACCTAACCCAACCTAACCCAACCTAACCCAACCTAACCCAACCTAACCCAACCTAACCCAACCTAACCCAACCTAACCCAACCTAACCCAACCTAACCCAACCTAACCCAACCTAACCCAACCTAACCCAACCTAACCCAACCTAACCCAACCTAACCCAACCTAACCCAACCTAACCCAACCTAACCCAACCTAACCAAACCTAACCCAACCTAACCCAACCTAACCCAACCTAACCCAGCCTAACCCAACCTAACCCAACCTAACCCAACCTAACCCAACCTAACCCAACCTAACCCAACCTAACCCAACCTAACCCAACCTAACCCAACCTAACCCAACCTAACCCAACCTAACCCAACCTAACCCAACCTAACCCAACCTAACCCAACCTAACCCAACCTAACCCAACCTAACCCAACCTAACCCAACCTAACCCAACCTAACCCAACCTAACCCAACCTAACCCAACCTAACCCAACCTAACCCAACCTAACCAAACCTAACCTACCTAGTTGTTAATAAATATACTAAAAGTTGTTACGTTTATGTCCAGGGGGTAACCATTGTCCATAATCGTCGGAAATCGAGTTAGGATTAGTGTATGCGACCATAAACATTGAGTGGCGCGTGAGTATTTGGTCTTCAAATTTTTTTAGGGAAATTTTTCAAAAAAAAATTTCCGCAATCTGGGCACCCTAATAAACCGTAATCTGGTCACCCTAGTCCATCGCAATCAAAGAAAATCGGTAATCGAAGTGAAGTGTCACAAATTTTTTGTTGGTTTCTATTCTTCTTTTATATTATGTAGGACAAAATTATTAATTAAACTAAGTGACCTTATTAAGTAAGACAGCATGATGGTCAAATGACATTAGAAGGACATACACATATGATACCGGCCTGTAGACCGATCGCTGTGGTCATATAATAATAAATATATACTTTCGCGATGAAAGACCAAAATTTAACTTAAAATTACTGTAAAGTCTGCAAAAAACATTAAATTTATCGAAATTTATAAAAACATAGATCAGTGTGTGTACCAATTCTTCAAGATGTATGAAACTCGACCGTGACATTTCAAAAGTTTGGTTCGAAAAAGCAAAAACAACTGAATAAAAATCGGTATGTAAGCATTAAAAAAAAATCATTTTTAAGAAAATCAAATACTTTTTGTTAATTTTCATGCAATGCAAACAAAAGTGCGGGGAAGTGACACTTTCTGAATCAAAATGTGTGAGGGTAAAATCGCACGGTCGCAGAAAAAACTATCTATCGTGACGCTACTGAACTTTCTCGTGTTGTAGCAAAAACTATCCGTCAAGACGACTTACCCATGAAATGTTGTTTTTTTATGGATTTTTTTTCTTCGTTTGCACAAAAAACAATTTCGGACCATGTTTGAACTCAAATAGTTACTTCTACACTTGTTTTTAAACGTTTTAAGATTTCTTTTTGTAGTATTCCCGCACAAAATTCAAAAAAAATCATTTCCGTACTTAGACAACATTGTCTATCAGTTTTCCCTGTATAAACCGACTAACAGGTAGAATCACTCAAAATACGGCAGGTGGATTAAAGGTAGCCAGCTGCTTTTCTGTCGCACTTATGCCGTCAGTGTGAAAGAGATAAAAGTACCCATATATTATCTAGGGGATTATTAGCATGCAAAATCACCCTATCTCTGTCCGTTTCACATGTTCAATAATGTCTATCTCTGTTTTTATTGTAAAAGAAATACCCGCCCGTAGGAACCAAATTGGATTGGGTCAATAAAAAATGCCTTGTCTTTCCGTCTCTAACGCCCTTTCAGGACGTTATACAACTCAATGTTTGATGCAATATTTATTATGATTTCCTACCACTCGCGCAGTATACAGTGTGGAACAACCAAATGGAATAAATTCGATAACCAATAAGGGCGTGTTGGAAAAAATGTTTCGACACCTCGATTTGCATTTTTAAATTCGAATTTTTTTCAACAAAAAAAGATTATATAGGGTGTGTCATTAGACAGTGGCAGATACCAACTTTCTTATTTTAAATGCAACCCCCTGTATATTATTTATTTTTTGGATTCTTCAGAAAATTCTACACATAATTCATGTACAATGCCCTATACCTAAGTTTAACCATTTTCAAAATATTGACAGTTCAAAAACGAAAATTTCCAATTTTAAAGCTAAATATTGTGAAAACGGTTAGGTCTATGGAAAAACGGCATGCATGTCCCTATCCTTATTTTTAATTATCTATCGATTGACATCAACCATGACCACATCCGGTTTTAACGGAAAATCGGAAATTCCGGTTAAACCCGAAGTGTTCCTGTTTGGTGTTGGTAAAAATAAGGATAGGGACGTTTTTCCATAGTCCTAACCGTTTTTAAAATATTTAGCCTTGAAATTGGAAATTGTCGTTTTTGAACTCTCAATATTAGGTATAGAATTGTACATGAATTAATTATTTCAGAATTCTCTGAAAAATCTAAAAATAAATAACATACGGGGTTGCATTTAAAATAAGAAAGTTGGTATCTGCCACTGTCACATGAGACACCCTATATAATTTGTTTTGTTGAAAAAAATGCGCGTTTAAAAATGCAAATCGACGTGTCCAAGCGTTTTTCCCAACACGCCTATATTTATTGGTTATCGAATTTATTCCATTTGGCTGTTCCACACTGTATATTAAAGAATGAAGGATTAAATATGGAGTAGTAGCAAATTCTGGAGGGGGGTAAGAGGCCTGCCTGTCAGATATAAAACTTAATTTTCAGTTCTGCAGCACCACTTAATTTAATTTTTTAACAACACTAACTAATTTTTTAAAAATTTCCGCTTGCCGCACAAAAAAACCTCCATTCCTTGCCAACTATCGCACTTAAGACCTATGAAAAACTAAAAAAATTAATATTTGCGTGTTTCCTCACGCTTCGGCATTTCGCACCAGAAAATCCTGGATCCGCCACTGATTTGCATGTAATTTAAGGGTACAGTATTTTGCCAGTTTTAGAGAAAGAAAAAGTTAATATCCAAGCAGTCTATTTGGATTTGGATTACTTTAAAGTAATGACGCCTCTCACATCCTGCTTGGTCTTGATTTTTCAGGAGTTTCTCTGGAGAGACGTAAAGTGTAATCGAGTTTTCTTTAGAGTGCCTTTTTTATATTTTACATCAGTGTATGATTTCAAAAATTCATACACAAGTGTATTGGAAAATAAATTCGTCAAAATAAATAATTGAGAAACGCATTACGATCGGTTAATGTGATAAAAAATAAGAAACTTTATAAGCTATTGTGTCCCCTAATAACTAAAAACGTTATTTTATTGAAAAGTTTTTCTATGGTTGTGCAAGCTGTGCTTGACAATTACACTTGCTTAACTCGGCTTGGCTAAGCAGCGGGATTAAAGTAAACGTTTACTGCCAGGGTGCAGCCTCACACCCTGCTATGACCAAGAAGGCTTATGGTACAGTAAACTAAGTAGGTATAGTGAGAACAACTATTAAATGTTGAATCTGCTTTATTGAGATAAATCCTCTGTTTTTATACTAAAAAATTCTTATGGTTCGTGATAAATTATAAAATATAAAATTTCATATAATGTGTTGTTTTATAAACTAAATAATTTATATAATTTAAATAGGTAAACTTGAGTAATTTCTCAAGATCACCTATGTTTAAATAATAATTTAATTAAAAATGAAGATTTATGAAAATTGGTAAAAAAAGAAAATCTGTTTAATTTTGTAATTAAACATTTTCCCCTCTCTCCAGAACGGGTGACTGTAGGGACCTCAGATTGAATAATGCTGATGATATGGTAGGTAGGTATCGAAATAGGTACTGCTGCTTTATAAGGTGGGTCAGTTTCTTAAAACTGCTGACAATGAATCAAGGCATGGGTTGTGTTTGGATTTTGCGGTCATTGTACGTCGTCGAACTTTTCGCTGTGCCGACAAATTGTTTCTGTTGCAAAATATTATGATTTATTGTTGTTATTCCCTTACTATTGTAAGTGCCATGAAGAAATTGTAAATTGGGAGACAAGAATTTAAAAATGTTTTGTTGCATATTTACAATGGCAAAATGTTTATGACTTATTTGCCATTGTCCTTCCGCCTTCTCAGTAAATTTTAATTTGGAGTGTTTTTTCTTTTGGGTTGTCTTTTTAATAAATATTCCTGCTACTTGTTTTAAACTTTTCTTCTTTTTAGTATGTCTTCTTGACTTTTGGTTATTCTTGGACTTGCTTTTTATTCTGAAGGTATTTCTGGTTAAACACTGGATAGGCACCAATTTTCTTTTTGGCTTTAAATTGAGGACTTCTGCTGACTGTATGTTTGGTTTTTTTAGTATGCTATTTACTTTGATATGCTGGATTTTGTTGTTTCGTACTATGTTGTGTTCTTCTAGAGTTTGTTGTTCTTTGCTCACTTCTTTCGTAACCAAGATTACTGGAGATATCTTCTGATATACATGATCTGGGTAATATTTTAAATTATCTTCTTTTTGAGTTTGTTCAGTTTGAATAAAGTTGCTTATTTTATGGTTTGTCTTTGTTTCTTTGCTTACTTCTTTCTTCTTAAGTGTATACATTTCTTTTTTAAAAATTGAAAAGAGTCTTCTAGTGTGGGGATTTTGTTTTCAAATGCTTGAAACCATCTATGGTATGACTTTTCTACTTCAGACGTCAATTTCTTTGACAATAATTTCATCAATGGTAGGTCCCAAGTTTCTGTATTTTGCCCCGAGGTTTGAATGTCTCTAAGGCACTGACGGCTCATCTCATAAAGCTGTTGTAATTCTTTAACTGTTTCTTCATCCATACTTGGGATGTCTCGGATATCATCTAGAAGATCCATAATGACGTTTGGAATGTGAAAAATTTCATTGTACTTAAAATCAGTTGATGGGCTCTTGTTCAACTCTTCAATTCTTTCAATTAAGTACTGAAGAACTTCTTTCAATGTCGGCAATCTGCCTAGTTCGTAGTTTACCCATTCATGGTGTAAAATGTGCGTCTTGACATCCCATTTCTGGTAAATTATGTTTATGATTATTGGCTCCCAATTGACTTTAATCGCTTATGAAAACTCAAGTAGATCTTCGGCATGTAGCAAAAGTTGTTCTAATTTTTGGACTGATGCATGCTCCATTATGTGCATGTCTAGAAGGCAATCTAGAAGGTGTGAACCCATTTTGTATCTTCTTAGCTCTCTTTCTAGCAACATTCTTTCGAATTTTGTTGCTATCATTATGGTTGGTTGGCTTTCTGTACTGGTTTCTCCTTATGCTTTTGTTTTATGGCTTTATTTTTTATCTGAACATTTAGGCTTCTGTAAGCCTGACGGACAGTTGGCTTTTCTGATTAACAGTTTGGCTTTTTGTCAGTGGACTGGCTATGTGACCGGACTGTGGTGGATAGGAGAACGGGGTATCCCCTGGTTGTGCCTTTTTGTGGGGCTGGTCTATCGCTTACTCGGACTATGGTGGACTGGTAATTGATTTATAGTTGGACTGTACAGACTAACTGGCGGATGGTCGGACTTTCTTGTTGAAGGTCGCTCTTTTGCGTAGTGGCTTCGGACAGGACAAGTGTACGGATAGTCGTACTGTCAGGTGGACGGATTTTTGCTGCTTGTAGAATGGACGGACTTTCTCGTGGAAGGTCGCTCTGGTTGAAGCTCTCTTGAACAGTGTTATCGGACAAGTGTACGGATAGTCGTACTGTCAGGTGGACGCCTTTTTGAAGCTTGTAAAATGGACGGACTTTCTCGTCGAGGATCGCTCTGGTTGAAGCTCTCTTGAACAGTGTCTTCGGACAAGTGTACGGATAGTCGTACTGTCAGGTGGACGGCTTTTTGAAGCTTGTAGAATGGACGGACTTTCTCGTGGAAGGTCGCTCTGGTTGTAGCTCTCTTGAACAGTGTCTTCGGACAAGTATACGGATAGTCGTACTGTCAGGTGGACGGCTTTTTGAAGCTTGTAGAATGGACGGACTTTCTCGTGGAAGGTCGGTCTGGTTGAAGCTCTCTTGAACAGTGTCTTCGGACAAGTGTACGGATAGTCGTACTGTCAGGTAGACGGCTTTTTGAAGCTTGTGGAATGGACGGACATTCTCGTGAAAGGTCGCTCTGGTTGAAGCTCTCTTGAATAGTGGCTTCGGACAAGTGTACGGATAGTCGTACTGTAAGGTGGACGGCTTTTTGCAGCTTGTAAAATGGACGGACTTTCTCGTGGAAGGTCGCTCTGGTTGAAGCTCTCTTGAGTAGTGGCTTCGGACAGGACTAGTGTACGGATAGTCGTACGGGCAGGTGGACGGTTTTTCGACGCTTGTAGAATGGATGGACTTTCTCGTGGAAGGTCGCTCTGGTTGAGGTTCTCTTACGAAGTGGCTTCGGACAGGACAAGTGTACGGACAGTCGTACGGGCCGGTGGACGGACTTTCTCGTGAAAGGTCGCCCTGGTTGAAGCTCTCTTGCGTAGTGGCTTCGGACAGGACAAGTGTACGAACAGTCGTACAGGCGGGTGGACGGACCTTCTCGTGGAAGGTCGCTCTGGTTAAAGCTCTCTTGCGTAGTGGCTTCGGACAGGACAAGTGTACGGACAGTCGTACTGGCAGGTGGACGGTTGGGCTGTAGTGGTGTTCTTCTTACGGGCGTCGGCGGCGGTTTCTTTGTTCGAAGGACCAATGTGCTTGATCCGGCTCGAAGGACCAAAGTGCAAGCTGTGCTTGACAATTACACTTGCTTAACTTGGCTTGGTTAAGCATAGGGTTACCAGATGAAAACGTCTCTAACCAGGACCAGCCGTCAAGAAAATCCGGACAAAATCCGGAAGTCAAAATTTTTTCGATGCCACTCACAAAAAATCTATTTTTTTTTATTGAAACAATAAGTAATAAATAACATAATATTTTATAGGTACTTTTCACTGCTTTGTATTTTATTCAACAGCGTTGAATTTTTAGGCAGAAGTACAAAATCGTAAAATTCTGACCAGCTCATATTTCTTAAATTATATGAAGTCATGGGTATTTCTTTTACAGAAGATAAAAGCAGCCTATTTCTTTCTTTGGTCCACTGGGTAGAAATACTTGCATTAAAATAGTTTGCCCATTTTTAGTGGGTAGGCAGATTGTGGTCATCAGAAGTAGAATTGTCTGATATGTACTTTTTTAGATTACAAACTTCATCAAAAAAATTGTGTGTGCTTAAGACCACACGGCAGAAGTGTAAACTTCAACAAGGCGAAATTAATAATACTACTTTAAGCGGGGTCTTCACATAACGTTTTACCTTACGTCTTGCCTGTCAGTCAAAAGGGTCAAGCATGACGGTTGGAAGACTAGCGTAGACACTTGATAGTTTTAACGTACGTTTTTAGATCAGTTTTTGATACAAAACGATGGTTTTATTGGAAAACAATGCGTGATCCGGTCAGTTCTCTAGGCGGTCTTCCGTCTTAAATCAGTTGAAGTAAAACGTCCGTTTTTCCGTCTACACACAAAGTTTTACTTGATGTGTTTTGACTGAACAGGCAAGATGTAAGGTAAAAAGTTACGTGAAGACCCCGTTTAAAGGTGAATTCACACTGCTAAATTTATCGACGATTATTGTTTAATTACGTTTTTTGAAACTAGTTTATTTTACATTATTTGATGTTTATAAAGGCGGCTACTTTAAAATCCGGACGTTTATGATAAATCCGCCCGGACCCACCCGGACGTAGTAAAAATCCGGACATGTCCGGATTAATCCGGACGTCTGGTAACCCTAGTTAAGCAGCGGGATTAAAGTAAAAGTTTACTGCCAGGGAGCAGCCTCACTCCCTGCAATGACCAAGAAGGCTTATGGTACAGTAAACTAAGTAGGTATAGTATGTTGAATCTGCTTTATTGAGATAAATCTTCTCTTTTTATACTAAAAAATTCTTATGGTTCGTGATAAATTATAAAATATAAAATTCCATATAATGTGTTGTTTTATAAACTAAATAATTTATATAATTTAAATAGGTAAACTTGAGAAGGTTAGTTTATGTTATTAAAACCTAATTTCTCAAGATCACCTATGTTTAAATAATAATTTAATTAAAAATGAAGATTTATGAAAATTGGTAAAAAAAGAAAATCTGTTAATTTTGTAATTAAACAATGGTTTTGTTTTATTTATTGTTTTCCTTTGTTTCTTCTTGCGTATTGATGTACTGTGTTTATCTTACACAGTAAGAAAGTTACTAATTTTTTATTTTATTTTTTAAAGCATTTCCTTTCAGGTTCTGGTTGTCTCCGCGTTTTTAATTTACTAGTTTCAATAATTAAAGCAAGTACGTACGAGAGGCATTCGTTTGGTCTCGCACCGCGGCATGCAGATTCTACCTCAAGTAAATACGCGCCTTAAAATGCTGAACCGAGCCGGACATACCGACAGGCGAGGAATGCCGAGTAAAACCGATTGTCGGTATCCTACGTCCTCCCACATCGTATATTACGTGGGGAAGACCGATGCTTGTGCAGGGTTTATTGCTACTACTCAAGCATATCTCTCTCTCTCTCTAGCACGTGGCTTATGAGACATAGGTAGACATAGTGTTATGACTGTATGTTGCCCCTTCTTGAGAGAGATAAGACGAAACCAGGGTTAATTGTTACCAGACCATCGATCTATCTTTAGAAAGAGATCACACCATACAGTAATAGCATTAAGCATGTGTTAAGAGGAAAAGAGTGCGACTGAGCTAATTATTTGGTAGCGCTGTTGCACTCTGACACCTTGTAGTCACGACTCATTGTTTAGTGCCAGGACGTCTTCTTTCTTACCCACACTATGTATCGGTGTCTCACTCTAACGCGCTGTAGTGACGTCTATATGTAAATCATCATATTTGACAGATTATAGACTAAAAAAAAGATAATAAAAATGGTATCATGATAATTCATATGTGAGCGGGCCTTGCAGCCCTCCCACTGCGACCACCAGTGGATCGACTGTGGCTCACTTTTTAGTAGTTTCTCACCACTCAAGGTTTGGGTGACACGCTGTTGAGATATTCTGAATCAGTCTGAGGTTTACCTAAAGTGTTCTGACGTAAACGTGCAATAGCCGCTCATTCGCACAGTACGTGTCTGTCTGTTTCGTCATCTTCCATTTCTCTTCTTTTCATTTATTCTCTTCTGTTATTTTCATACTCTGCATACTTTTAGTCGACAGTGACCCATAAAAAGACGAGTCACTATACGTATCTCCTGGCTGGTAAGTCCAATGATGTTCCTGTTTCTTCCAAGAGGTCCTTTAATGAACCCTTTAGACCGAGTCTGCAGTTCTCGTTATATTTATTCAGTATTGTTGAACGCTATTCTTCATCCATTTTAATATGGTTAATTTAGCAGCATTTTATTATATCCCCAGGGCTGGTTCGTAGCCGAAAAATTCAGCTGATGCCGCTTCCCTCGCTGCTTGCTCTGCGGCCTCATTTCCTCCGTGTCCAGAATGCCCTGGTATCCATACTAATAACACATTATTAGCGCATTCAGCGAATCCCTAAAGCTCCTCACGGAAAAAAACGATATAGCTTTTTAATTTGAAAAGCAGTTTTGCTATTATTTAAAGTTTCTTATAAATATCAAATTTTGGTGTCTACGGGTACACAAGGTCAATTTCGTAGTTTTTTTAGCATAACTTGAAAACTTTTTAACTTATTCTAAAAATGGCTCCTACTGCAAGTGCGGATTAAGGGGGGTAACGTGGTAATTACCCCCCCCCCCCCCCAGAAGTATGCTGTTTTTGTTATTGATTAAGGGAAAAATAGGCGAATTCCCTCTCCCTCCCCCTAGAAAAAAAATATTTTACAAAGAATTTTTTTGTCGACTATTACCCCCCCCAAGATTTTGACCCAGATCCGCACTTGTTCTGCTGCTAGCACGACTTGCCATTACACATCTTTTTGTATCCTGCGATTTTTTTCTGAAATAAGAAGTTTCTCTATAAAACGCAAAAAACATGATACTGCGATATATATTTTTTTTTGGCTCTGGGGGCCGATTTTTGTAAATTAACCTTCCGATCGTTTTGGCCGACTAAAAAATTTTAGCCACAAGATTTAGACTGACGCCCGGCAACGCCGCCGGTATAGACTTCACAGCACCCCTTGGCAGTGGCGATGATCGCGTGTAGTGTCGTCGCACAGTGAGACCAATTGTTATAATTTAGCAGTTTTGTATTACAAGATTAAGGGGTAGTAAATCCTCAAAATTTTAGCTACCGATGTACCGGGTGACCTATATAAACATTTCATATTTAAAATGCAGCTAAATATTTGGCTAAGTACCGAAAAATTTAAAATATATGTAAAGTAAATAAGCTTTTAAATCCAACTAAACAAAAATGATCGCAAATATAAAATAAAGATAGCAGACAATTAAAAGCTGAGAGGTATTTATATATTTTCTTTCAGTTAAAAGACTGCGCTTACATCAGTACATCAATACAAAAGGTACAAGGTTTTTTATCGCTTATTTCAGGTACTACTTAACCAATTTTAATGAAATTTTGTATACATGTTTTATAAGCAATTCTCCCTTGTTAAGGCGATTTTTTACGCTATGACACGTGCAAGTCAGGACTAACCAGCGAAGCCGGCTATTGTTATTTTGGTAGGTCAGTTATTAATCAATTGGAATAAGAAACCGATACCTTTCTTAAGGCTTTAAATGCAAATAAAGAATAATAGGGATTTTTTAAAATTCAAGATGGCTACTGTACACTAAAACTATACAACTTATTTGTTTAAACTGACGAAATATTTATATTTAATTTGGTTACACGGTTACAAAACTAGACTGCTCAAAAGTCAAACTCCCAATATATCCAAATATAAAATAAAAATAACTCCATTTTGATGGTTATATTGTTATAATTGTGAAAATGCAAACGTGTACTTAATTAATTTTTTTTTAAAATAATAACTAACCAAACCACTTTTTAATTAATGTTTTAGTACAGTTATTTCTTAACCCCCACTCTTTATGTACAATTTGTACGGAAAAATAATAAAAATTTATTCTAATTTGAAAAATAATATTTATGTTTACTAATACATGTCTACTTTTTAAAACTCTTGGTCATCTTTAATATGTATGAAATAATGTCTAAAATACTCGTAGTAAACACTTGTTTAATCGAGTAATTAGGTCAAAAGTCATAAACCTAACCGAACCAATTCAAAAAAAGTGCGGAAATTTGTAGCCTAGCCTACAATTAGTAGCTTAGACTATTGCGCCACCGAGGGAAGCGACTTTAATAGGTTTAATTTTTAGATCGGAAAAAGATTTAAGTAATGGATGATATGAGGATACTCGAGGGGCGATCAGCTGAACCAAATTTGTACACCGTCCTACAGGACTTTAATAAATTTTTGGTCCTGTATAGTCCTGTACATGTCCTATATAGTCCTGTACAAGTCCTGTATAGTCCTGTACAAGTCGTGTATAGTCCTGCCTGTAGGGTCCTGTATAGTCCTGTGGCTAAACGCCCATAAAAAAATTCGCGACCAAAAAAAAAAGGTCATCACGTCCGTCTTAACTCGCGTTTTCCTTAGAGAGCCGATTTGCCTTTGCCGCCTTAGTACTTAATCATGCGTCGGGCACCCTTTAGGCCTCGGGGTCCTGTAACGTCCTGTGGAAGTGCTGTGGAGCCCTGTAGAGGTCCTATGGAGTCCTGTATAGTCCTGTGGAGTCCTGTGGAAGTCCTGTATAGTCCTGTGGGGTCCTGTAGAAAAATTTGTACACCTACTGTGGGCAGCTGATCACCCCTCGAGGAAACTCGTACAAGGGGGACGAGTGTGATAGAGTTTAGGTAGGCTAGATTTGTTTGTTGAAGATGGGCTTCACCTGCTAGTACCTAAAATAAGTATGTATTGCAAAAAAATACAAAAAATGGGAATTTTTTTTCTTCTTGTCTCCCACCCATTAAATTATTGTGCAAATGACAGAAAACATTCAATGAAGAAATTTCGCCGCGTACAAAAATTTTAGAAAAATTAAGCACTATTAGAAAAAAAATTTCGCTTCAAAAATAATTATTAGAAAAAATAAATAATTACAGGAAAAATTGAACAGACCAAAAAGTTTTCGGAAAAATACCTGAAGTTTACCGCATCCAAATCGATGTTTTTCTTATAGTTTATATTAGGGTTACACGTACAGTTTTTTGTAAACTATGTGTGCTGGATGTTCTTTTAGATCTGTCAATTTTTTTATTAAAAATTAGGTAATATTTTGTCGCATGTTCAATTTAATATTACAAATCCCAGTTTTCCTTTTAAAACTAATAATTCAAAAACTAACTGTTATAAGTTTTTGAACTTTTTAAATATAAGACAGTAGGTTATGTTTGAAACTTCCTGCTAAATTAATTTGGCATTGTTGCTTATATGTTCCACCATCTTCAGAAAGCATATTGGTTCTATAATTGAATTATATATTCTAATGGTTATTTAATTTAATTGAATTTACGGCTGCTATTACTAAAAAAACGAAAAACAATTAGGTACTACATAACTGAAGTATTATAAAAAGGATAAGGAATATGACGTTATATTTCTGAGAGAAAGTCGGTTAAGTATGATAGCAATTTCTGGGTGTGCTGTGTACATTTGGGAACCACATAGCGACAGAAATCATATTTTAAGTTAATAATTTATAATTAATGTTTGTATTGTCACAAAAAAAATATATAAATACACATGCTTCGTATATCTAAAACTAGGATGTGTGGCAAAGGTCAGAGTTCGCGCTGCCTGCTAGTTTGTTTAGCTCTTCCACTCAGGCCCAGATATACAGGGTGTTTCAAAATTCAATAACATAATTTTAATGTTAAATTTCTTGAGTGATTTTAAGACACAAAGTTCATATAAACATAGGTCTACATACGCTTAGTTTTCGAAATAATATTTTTTATTTATTTTGATATAGTCGCCATGCTATACCGAAGCATTTTTTATTTTGATAATAGCAGTCTTTGGTGCAAAAGGGTTTTTTTTAAACGGTTAGAGATACGAAAAAATTGCAAGAGACAAAAAAGTTTGCAAAGGAAACAACGATTTTATTTCTTGATTTAGAATCTACCAGTGGCTTACAACAAAAAAATATCCCAGGAAAAAACTGACATGACCCCTGAAATAGTATAACCTTGTAGATTTTTACTGACAACATTGAGCAGCATATCTCAAAAACTGCACGAGCTATGAACAAAAAACTAATAAATATATGAAATTTTAACACCCTGTATCTCGAAAACTAAGCGTTTGCGTGTCTATGTTTATATAAACTTTTTGACTAACATTTACTTAAGAAATTCAAAACTAAAATTATTTTATTGAGTTTTGAAACACCTTGTATAAAAAATTGTATATTCTAGAAATTCAGTAGAAAAAAACTGTGTACTAAGTAAAACATAGTACATACATAAGTTTGAAATACATATTTAAGTCCTACAAGTTCCACAACGGCACAGAATTTTGTCTTCTTTTTAAAAACATTTTTTGTATGAGAAGAGGACACTCTGATCTATCTTTTATATTTCACCATAAAGATTTCGTTGAGCCTTTACTTATGGATAATAAAAACGTGATCTGGTTTATTTAGGAAAATACCTGTTATGTCTGATCGTGGACACATTTCCCTACCCAAATGCAAAAGTGAATTTTAAAAAGTTATGTCATATCATTAAATAAAACTCTTCAGTCCTTATGATATCGGACGGGGGAAGGACTGTGGTAGGTTGGTTGTGAGGGGGCTGGTTATGGGGGGAGGGGAATCTCTTACTTTACCCTTTCCCATAGAAATACAGGCAGTTATCCTTTTGTAGGAATCTATTTGTATATTATTAT
Source organism: Aspidapion aeneum (assembly GCA_963576565.1). Classification (NCBI taxonomy): domain Eukaryota; kingdom Metazoa; phylum Arthropoda; class Insecta; order Coleoptera; family Brentidae; genus Aspidapion; species Aspidapion aeneum. The sequence continues at coordinate 97,375,866 of OY755043.1, forward strand.
TAAACGACAAAAACAGCAATTAAAGTAAAATAATGTTTTCCTTTTTTAGTGGAGCTTATTTTTTTTATAATGAGTCACTTAATTATGTTACAAAAATTCTAGAAATAACAGAGCAGGAAGGCCTAGTCCGCATGCTATTTGTGGACTTGGTCAGCGCCCCTGATAGATTATGTTCATTTCGTTTGAAGGGGGCTAATTTTGATCTTAAAGGGCTTACCCTCCCTCCCCCAAGCTACTTCCTTGGCGTATAAACATACATTCATTCCATTATTTCAACAAATTTTGGTTTTGCTAATATCTAGTTCTACCAAGAAAAATTGCATTGGATATCTGATTTGGCCCACTGTGCTTGTTACTACGTCATCTAAGGCCCGGCAGTCTGCAATTCACAACAAAAAATAAGCTTGTGTTCTCAATGAACATCTAAACAAGTTCATTGGGTGTTTTGCATAAAGTGGGTTAGGAATTTAATGTTTATATTTATTATTTATGTTCAACGTTCGATAGTTTTGGTTGTTTAGCTGTTGGGCCGTATGTTCAAACGTAAGTATTAGTTTAGTGTTGTCTAGTATTTCGCTAACAAGCCCTTTTGGGCACCCTTTGCCAAAAAAATGTTTTTTTTTTCACTTGGAAATATTTCTAAAGGCAGGCTTTTCCAAAATAATTAGAGCTGCATCGCATCTTCTTGAAAACTATTGGTTTTTAATATGGATTTTTTTTGTTACAGGTTACTTATGTGTCTACAAGGCAACAAAGACAAACTTCTCAAGGTTGCAAGCAATCCCTATCATCTGCTATGTTGGTCCAAATAAAAAACTTGTTGCAGAGAAATAAACATCCTTCGAGATCAGCACAAGACCAGTAGATGCCACCCAAATCTCTCATATGATTTATTCTGTTATAGTAATGTAACTATGTGAATGTGAAATAGAATACAATGTATTATCAAATAATATTTGTTAATTATTATCAAAAATAATATTATTCATAAGAAAAGTGCGTAAAGTGATTACATTTCCACAAACAAAAACAGTTGAACAATATATGAAGTGAAGTTCAGTTTGATAATAGTTTGTGAGAAATAGGTACCAGGCACATATATAAGGGGGGGCACTGGGGGACATTTCGCCCCTCCTTGAACAAGTTTTTATCATGAAATTTTAGTGTCTTGGACAAAAATTGGGCACATCACCACTAAAATGTTCTGTATTCAGTGGATTTGCCTCCGTCAAGCATTTCTGCCTACCCTGTTCAAAACATCATGCACCGTCACTGAATAACAGCACAGCACCTATATGGGAGTATCCCCCCAGAATATGGCTGCTACATACTTTGAGTACATGTTTTACAGAACATTTTTTGTTCGGTTCTCCAGAAGGATAATTATTCAATAAAATTTTCTTGAAAATGTTTTTGCACAAATTTCCGTTCAAAGAAAATGTTTAGGACGAAATGATTTTGTACAAGTTTCCATTTAAACGATAAAATTAATTTTAAAGATATTTGTGCAACCTGTTTTTTTTCTATGAGGGTTATCAAAAATAACTAGGTACTACATACATATTTATACTCAAATGTCAAAAAATGCTTTTTGGAGAAATTTCCATACAAGGAAAATGTTTTAGGAGAAAATGATTTAGAAGAATTTTCCATTTGAACATATTTTTACTCAAATGTTACAAAAACTGTAAAATCTTAATTTTAAAAATTAGAGTTTATGTGAAAATATGCCGTGTGTCATACCAAACGAAAGGTAATTGAGTCTGTAGTTAAACAAAATAAATTTAACTTCTTTAAAAGAAAAGGGTGGAGTCAATTTCAAAAATTAGAGTTTAAGTGAAAATATGTCGTCTGTGATCTCAAACGAAAAGTAATTGAGTCTGGAGTTAAACAAAATACATTTTCGTTAAAAAAAGGGTATGGGTAGATTTCAAATATTAGAGATTAAGTCAAAACATGGCTTGTGTGGTATCAAACAAAAGGTAATTGAGTCTGGAGTTGAATAAAATATATTTCAGGTTTTAGTTATATTAGCTCACACATACACTATAACTATAGTACCTAGTGTGAGCTTAGGTACCCATATATTGGCAGAGTATTTTTATAATCACCAAAAATACATAAAAAAAAATAAAGTACCTTACTAAGATTCTAAATCAATAATTAAATTTAAAAAAACATTTTCTTCAAAAGGATAATCATTCAATAAAATTTTCTTTATACAGAAAATTGTTCGATTAGAAGTTTGTTCGAACAAATTTCTATTTAAAAAAAATGTTTTTGAACTTTCGTTCAAGGAAAATGTTTTAGAAGAAAATTATTTCAAATAAGATTTTTTATTAGAACATATTGATACAAAAAATGTAAAATTTTTAGATAACTTTTTTTTCTATAATAACCATGAACTCAAAGTTTTTGATTTAAAATAAAGGACTGAAAAGTCATTAAGCATAAGGTTTCTAAATAATTTAATAACAAAAAAAAATTGAATTATATTATACAAGTAAATAATAATTTATTCTAGCACTGTCGAAACAATGATTCTTCTCATCTCATCTTATCTTCATGGACAGTACCTATAGGTATGCAAAGTTAAATTTAAAAAAATACATAGGATATATGTCACAGGCTTGTAGCAATAAATAATGATTTTAGTTGTGGGGGTTGCTATAGTCTATAGCTTAGAGTAATAATATATTTTTATTACTCTAAAGGTCTATAGTTAAAAAAGCTACAAGTACCTACCTATAAGCAGATAGTGTAACTATAACCCTGCCAAATTAAATTAACAAAAGAAGCACCTAATAAAAATTGGTAAACTAACCACGTGTATAACATGGGCGTAGTCAGAGTCTCACTCAGGGTGGGGCAAAAAAAGCAAAAAATTTATAGCTCCCCTTTAATTCTTCGGGCCGGTGACAAGGCAGGGTGGGGCAAGTGCCCCACCGTGACTATGCCCATGATGTACCTATAACCAACCAAAGAACACCAATATTATTTAAATGTTCTATTACCAAATATGAATTAAGCCCCGCAAAAAATCTGACCCAGTTGTTTATATTCCTTATAAGGAATATTATAAGGAATATAAACACTCAAGGGGGGGAGATTGGCTTTGCGTTACACGCTTGCATAATTTAAGGATGTTCCCCTATATGCATATCCATTATTTTGATTTTTTATGATGATTTTAACTTTGTATACTAACTATAGGTAGGTACGTTTCCTTTCATATATCATCAGGAGATTTTATGGGTGGGGCTTCAAGACTATGTAGAACTATTTATATCTTCTCGTCTTTTGTAAGGGGCATATTTAAAAGAAATGGAGCTCCTCTCTGAGATGGAAAACTTTGTATATTATATTTCTCTTCTTATATCATCAGGAGATTTTATAGGTGAGGCTTCGAGATAGTAGAACCACAGATTATCCATGTAGAGCTATCCAAATCTTCTTGTCTTTTGTGAGAGGCGTATTTAAAAGAAATGGAGCCCCCTCTGGGATAGTAATCCGCCCTACAGAACACCATATCCGCACGTGTGAGAAATCAACTTTTTTTATAACTAGTAATATAATTTACAAAAAAATTCTGTTTGTTTATTGTGAAATTCCTTCATACTTCTGTCAAAGTAAGCGTCATAAAAATCACGGCGAACTCGATTTTCTGAAATATGAAAGAATTCTACCAAGCTGCACTAACACTGCGGCTCGCGATCACTGATTTGTATGAAGACTGAGAAATAAATTCGGCGTACAATTCGCGTCGGAAAACGGTTTTTGTTTCCTTGTAAGAATGAAATTCGTAAGAAAATTAATTCTAGAATGTTGTGTTTACTAATATCTAAGGTTGTTTTGCCTTTTTGGTTCAAAATATTGAGCAGAAACCTTCCACTATATTTTGCCAGTTCCAGTTGAAGTTTGAAAATTTTAGCCCTAAAAACGATCGGAGGTCTAATCTACAAAAATCGACCCTCTGTAATAAAAGCACGATGTAACAAAACCGCGATGTAAAAAAATTGCGAGTGACTAAACCGCAAATAACAAAAGCGCGAGAAACAAAAGTGCGGTAAAAGAAGCGCACGAACTATCAATGTACGAAATAACGGTATCAAAATAACGACAATCAAAATAGCGATGTAATGAAGGAACGACTATCAAAATAGCGATGTATCGCCATTTTGGCCATGCGCTATTTTTCCAGGGATCCTAGAGGGTGTGAATCCGAACCGTACCGAACCGAACGGAAAAAAACCGAAACGAACCAGCATATTTTCTGAAAAAATCTTTTCTGACTTCTTTCCCGGGATTCTAGAGGGAACCGAACCGAACTGAACCGAACCGACTTCGGTTCAGTTCGGTTCGAATTCACATCCTCGAGGATCCCGGGAAAAGGCAAGGAAGTTTTTTTTTTTTTAATATGCTGGTTCGGTTCAGTTCGGTTCGGTTTGGCTTGGGATTCACACCCTCCGGGATCCCAGAAGTCATGCGCTAATAACTATGAAAATAAACTTGTCGCTTGTTATACACACTCGCGCTTTTGTTACATCATGATTTTGTCACTCGCGGTTTTGTTACTCGCGATTTTGTCACTTACTTACTCACACACGCGGTTTCATTACAGAGCCATTTTTTTCTTAAATAAAAAAAAATAAAAATGCAGTTGATTCATAGTTCTTATAAAAGTGCACTATAATTTAGATAAAATAATATTAGTTTAAATATTTCGGTTCACAAAAAAATAACAGTTGTGAATTGAGCGGCCATATTATTTATTTGGTATGAGTTTGACAGATGTTCAATAAGGAGAATTGTATTCCCAAAGTACCTTTCGGGTAGTTATTCTGGGTCAGCCCATCGCATGCCCAAATGTCAAGCTTTAAATTACCTCCGAGACGTCACGTGTTATGTGAAAAAACCTTCAGTGCGCAAGCTTCTCCTACGATCCAACCGAGAAACGTTCAGTAGGTACGGGGCAGGAGAAGAAATTTCACTTCAAACTCGTAAAATTCACTAACTCTGAAGAGCGGGCATCTATGCCATTGGTCGAGACATGTCAGTTTGCACAACACGTGACCGCTCAGAGTTTGCTATTAGTCAAAGCGTGTGATGTGGATGGTCACATCGTTCAAGACCCAAAATAGCTACCCTGGAGTCTACTTTGCAAACCGAATAGAGTATAGGATGTTTTATTGTGTGTTACTTATAGGTTGTAGCTCTACGTATTTAAAAAATTGCTTGTGGCAGTAATTTCCGAAACCAAATTCGATGAAGGATTTTCAATCCACTATATAAGTGTTTACTTTAACTGCTTGTTGTGCCTGTGAACCGAACCGATAATAGCGACTCTAAATAAAGGCTTCCTGGTTTTCTATGTAACGTCGACCATGACAGAGCACGTAACACACAAACAAACAAACAAGAAATATCTGCATTACCCAACAGCAATGCACTTCCAAAAATTACGTAGTGACGTTTATTTCGAAAAGCTGTTACTGCAAGTTCGACAAGCAAAAATAAAATGAACGTTAACAGCTTTTTCTTTAATTTAAGGTTAACATCTAAAAGGTGTTTTCCAAAAACTAAAGTGCGTTTCAAACGCAGCGTTTCTCTAAAAAGCTTCAGCATTTTAAATAGTAGGTAGATTTTTAAACTTTTAAATGTTTTAACATATTCCAGGAAAATAAATAATTTTTTTCCACAGGTCTCAAAAGACTTTGCATAGGAAACATATTTTTTAGCTGTGATTGAATGATCTTTTACAAAGTGGTAAACTTGAAAAAGGTGCTGAAATAAGGAGTTGTTCCTTTTTACTAATAAAGAAGAGGAAAAGGTTACATTTACAAGAAAACTTAATAATTTTGCTAAAAAATATATCTTTGGTCAAAAGGAGAAAATCCAGAATTTGCCACGACTTTTTAGAATGATTCTCTTTATGATTTTAAAACCTAGGATAACAAAATGCTCTTTTACCCTAAAAGTTTAAGACGTTTGTTTTTGGAGATGCCCGCATTTACCGATTCTATGCTTTTCTTTCTTTCTATGCTCTCTCAACAATTTCAGTAGGCTTTTTCCGGTGTCGTAAATGAGTACTAACCATTTTTAGTATCTATTTATTTTTAAGAGCAGATATAATCGAAAATTTTGTATCAAAAACCAATACGAGGGCTGTATTTTATGGGTGGCGGAACAAAGGTCGAAAGACAAAAGATCGAAAGACAAAGGATCGAATATAAAAGATTAAATACAAAAGATCGAAAAGACAAAAGATCGAAATACAAAGATCGGAAAACAAAAGATCGAAACTACAAAAGATCAAAAAACAACAGACCTAAAAACAAAAGATTGAAAAGGCAAAAGACCAAAAATACAAAAGATCGAAAAACAAAAGGTCGAAAGACAAAAGATCGAAAATACAGAAGATCGAACGTACAAAAGATCAAAATAGCGCGTATCACAATAGCGCGTTTTAAAATATCGCTATTGCATAGTTCGACTAAGGGGTCTCTTTTTCGAACATTAAAAAAACTACTTTCCGGATTTCTTTTCTGGGATCCTAGAGGGTGTGTAACCAAACACAACCGAACCGAACCGGTTCGACAAAGGAGTCTCTTTCCAACACATTTCTTCAAAAAACAAATTCCTGATTTGTTTTCCGGGATCCTATAGGGTGGAATACCAAACCGAACGAAACCGAACCGGTTCGGTTCGGTTCTGTTCGGTTTAGTTACACACCCTCTATGATCCCGGGAAAGAAATCAGGAGTTTTTTTTTTAAATATGTTTTAAAAGGAGACCCGTTAGTCGAACTATATGACTTGTGTTAAATATGGCAAGTCATCGGTTTATTTAACGGTTAGGTAATTTTACCTTACCTGGCCGTGCCTAAACTGTTTATGTGAATATACCTAAGCAGACCTGATACGCGCCATTTTGTATATTTCGATTTTCATTACTTGCGATTTTTTTTTCGATGTTTGGTCTTTTGATATTTTGTTTTTCTATCTTTTTTCTTTTGATTTTTTGTACTTTCGATCTTCTGTATTTTCGATCTGTTGTCTTTCGATGTTTAATCTTTTCGCTGTCTTTTATGGGTGACGGAACAAAGGTCGAAAGACAAAGGATTGAAACATCAAGAATCGAATATAATGGATCAAATACAAAAGATCGAAAAGACAAAAGATCGAAATACAAAGCATCGAAAAGATAAAAGATCGAAACCACAAAGATCAAAAAACAAAAGATCGAAAATACAAAACATCAAAAAACAAAAGACCTAAAAACAAAAGATCGAAAAGGCAACAGATCAAAAATACAAAAGATCGAAAAACAAAAGGTCGAAAGACAAAAGATCGAAAATACAGAAGATCGAAAGTACAAAAGATCAAAATAGTGCGTTTCAAAATATCGCTATTGCATAGTTCGACTAAGGGGTCTCTTTTTCAAACATTAAAAAAAAAACTTTCCGGATTTCTTTTTTGGGATCCTAGAGGGTGTGTAACCAAACACAACCGAACCGAACCGGTTCGACCAAGGAGTCTCTTTCCAACACATTTCTTCAAAAGAAAACTTTCCTGACTTGTTCTCCGGGATCCTACAGGGTGGAAAACCAAACCGAACGAAACCGAAACGGTTTGGTTCGGTTCGGTTTAGTTACAAACCTTCTATGATCCCGGGAAAGAAATCAGGAGTTTTTTTTAAATATGTTTGAAAAGGAGACCTCTTAGTCGAACTATATGACTTGTGTTAAGTATGGCAAGCCATCGGTTTTAACAGACCTGATACGCGCCATTTATATATTTCGATTTTATTTACTTGCGATTTTTTTTCGATCTTTGGTCTTTTGATATTTTGTTTTTCGATCTTTTGCCTTTTGATCTTTTGTCTTTCGATTTTTTCTACTTTCGATCTTCTGTATTTGCGATCTGTTGTCTTTCGAACTTCTGTTTTTCGATCTTTTGTATGTTTTATCTTTTCGATCTTTTGTAGTATCGATGTTTTGTTATTCGATCTTTTGTAGTTTCGATCTTTTGTCTTTCGATCTTTGTTCCGCTAGCCGTCTTTTATATTTTGCATACAGGAACATAGAGGACGACACTGATCGAATGTCGATACTAAAACTTAACGTCAATCTTTACTAAATTCGAAACTACAGCGAATTTTTTAGGTTAACAAATCACTGGAAAAATAGAAGTAAACCGAGAACATTTTTGGGCTATAATTATTTACAACTTTCAAAGGAAGTTATCTCAACAAGAATACCTTGCCGAGTTGACATCAGTTCACAGCTTCTCGTTGCTATGGAGAATTCAAGCATGGACGGATTAGCCTTAGCGATGATCCAAGGCCAGGTGCACCAAAAAGACCCGTCACCCAGAAAAACATCGAAGCTGTGCTCATGACGGAAAATCGACAAGTGGCATATCGCGAGATTGCGGCTCTATTGGGGATTTTAAAGACCTCAATTCAAACAATTTTGCATGAAGAATTAGGGGTAAGAAAATTAGTTTCTCGCTGGATACCGCATCTATTAACCGAAGAACAGAAGAAAAGGTGTCAGAAAACTCTAGACCGCTTTGAGGCAGGAAATTCGAAAAACGTGTCATTTGTTTGGGTGTTCCAAGATGAAGGAAAGCCAACAAAAAGATGATCAAGAGACTTTTTTCAAAATAAGATTACGTAAGCAACAATACTTCTGGAAGAAGAATTGCCGATTCTTACATTACCATTTGTTTGTCGAAATTCATCGCTGAGCTTCGAAAAACGAACCCCGAACGACGAATCCGAACGACGAATTATCCTTCACCAAGACAATGCAACTTCGCACAAAGCACAAAAAACAATTGAATTTTGAACCCAACAAAACGTCGAATTACTGGACCATCCAGTCCCGACCTAAATCCCAACCATTTCTATACTTTTCTGAAAATCAACGCTGTGCGCTGCGTGGTCAAAGATTTCAGTCGCCTCCAAGAATGTAATTTTTACAGTACCAACAAACGAGTGGAATTACAGCTTTGACAAGGTTGAACGCATGCAAAAGTGTTTTAATTCTTGTGGAGAATATTTCGAGAAACAGTATAGTTAATTTCCTAGCAAGTACGGAAAGTAATACTTTACCGCACGCGACGGCAGTTGGCCGAACGACGCGGAGCGGAGTTCGGTCAAGCCGTCAAGGGCGGTCAAGACACTTTCCGCATGCGTTAGGTACAATATCTTACCTATGAGTACCTTTTTTTTTCAAAATAAAGTAATTACTTTACCGCAAGCGAGTAGGTAAAAGTCTTTAAAAGTTATCCAATGCCAACAAAAAAATAGAGGCGACGACCCTAAAAAAATCAACTGTTCTCGGGGGGCTGACTTTTACATTGTGTCTTATGGGAGGTCAGAAGTTTTCTTATGATATTTTCAAAATGGCATGACAGATTTTTGCGAAATTTCAGTGAAATATTCTCAGACACCATCCCGATATTCCACCAAACTTTTGTAAGGATGCAAGATGATTAAAACGTTAAAATCTTCAAGATTTAGCATACCTTATTTTGAACTCAAATTACCCACCATACCGCATGCTAACTGTTATATTTGACATGTATTTGACTTTTTCATCTGTGTTTGTCACATTCGCTTTTGCTTTAAGTTCAATTTTTATGTGGGTTAATGAAGCGGCTCTGAAAAAATAAGGATATCTATACATTTAAAAAAAATCATTCTGCAAGAATATAGTAAAAACATTCTCAAAACCGGCTTTATAAAACAAAAAAATCAAATATTCATAAACCGTCATTTCTACTTCAATATTTTAAAGACAATCAGCTGTGCCGGAACGTGACCATCAAAAAACAATCAGCCCCCGATGTGACGTCAACAAAGTGGAGGATCATGGCCGTCCGTTTTGATAGCCCTGAGTTATCTACTGTTTTATTACAGCTGTATATGCAAAACTTAAAAGACAACCCTCGTAAAAGTGTGACAAATCAGGGAAAATGTTTGTGACAATTTTGGTGAAACCGTCTGAACGGCGCAAGTTATCACGTGGTATGCAAGTAGTCACGTTTTACAATGCAGAATTTGATTATATTAGCTTATTAGCCGCCTTATTTCGAGTAGTATTCGACCCCCTGCCGTAATTTCCCGATTTTGTTCGTACGTTAAATAACATTTAACATCTATGTACGCAATTTGTCTGAATTCGGTAGCAGGTTTACCACAGAAACTTTCGAAACTAAGAAAAAGGCAATGTAAACAACCGGTCTCTGTCTGATTGCCAAACATTAGTTGTGTCTTTGAAATTCGAATCCATCGAGAGGGTCTAATCTGGTGGTAAAAAGGGTTTGGGATGTTTGATTTCGGCGGTGGAAAGGATTGAGTAGTTTATTGTAGGAAAAGCCTTTGAAAAACTTTATTTGTTTGTTTTGGGGGCAATTTGTTGCTTTTTTGGTGAAGAATTTGGCCTCACTTCTGTTAACGTTTGTCTTTGAATTTTTTTAATTTTAGTTATCTTTAAACTTATTTCTTATCTTCTAAGAAACATGAATTAAGTACTAATGAACAACCATTCGAGTTAATGCTTTACATAGTATGTTTTTATGCTAATGTCACTTAGGGTCCATCTCACCGACTTTTTTTTCGTTACTTATAGCTTAAAGCGTTCCTTAATATAATCATAACATGACGTAATAAGGAACACTTAAGGCTAAGTAACGAAAAAAAGAGTCGGTGCGATGAGCTATTAAATACTTCGTAAAAGAATAGCTTTAAAAGTGTAAAAACAACTACTCATCCCCGGTAAGTATAGGTAACCAGGTTTCTGTAGGTGCTTGCAAATTACGGTTCGGTTGTATAACTCATGGGGCACATTAACCGCGGAAAATAGTCGTGGCGAAATTATAAACCCTGCATTGTTTTGCCGCTCAGTACATATCCTAGCAATGTAAGAATAAAAATTAATAAATATGCAAATAATCTGCTGGATACAAAACATTTTCTTTGACTTAAAAAAAATATGCAACTATAAGTGCTGTTCTTAGTCGTATTAATATAGCTATGAAGCTGTGTCATACAATTAATTTTGACGTATCTCATATGGTTTGTCCTGAAATCTGTTTTTTATATAACAAAAACGTAGATTTTTCCTAAAGACACAAATTGAAGCTGTCCGGGACAGCTACAAATTCAAACTAGTAAGCCTATTTATTTAGTTTGATGTAAACAGTTTCCATCTCTAAAAGATCTACTACACAAATATTTTGAAAAAACTTTTTTTTAAGAAAAAATGTAATTTAAAAAATTATTTTACTTTTAAGAAACTACCCCAAACTGGACGCCCTCTAGGGGTGTTATTTTTGGGACAATAAATAGTTGATACATCAGTGTAAACCCCAATCCTCTACTTTTGAATGCGCCTACTAAATTTCATCAGCATCCATTTCTTAAAGTTGTTTTTTGCAGAAATTAGATTGAAATTAAAAAATCACGTTTTTAGACCTAGTTTGGCGGTTGCTGACCCTCCTATGAGGAGTAGATGGTTAAATTATGTTTTAAAACTGAAGAAGAACCAAAGTGAAACTTACCGAAGTTTTTATTTTTTGAAAAAACATCACCCTTTGGATTGGGTAGATGGTTAAATTATGTTCGAAAATGCTAAAAATAATGGATTGAGGAAACCAAAGTGAAACTAACCCGAGATTTTATTTTTTGAATAAACTGCACCATACGAGAGATCTTCATTATAGAAATTTGTATTCTGAGATTTTTCGTAAAACTTTTGACGTATTACACAATATTAAATCACACATAGGCAAGCTGGAGCTAAAAACGAAATTTATGAAAATAAGAGTCATATTTAAAATAGGGATTTTAAATTTGTCTCTTATTTTCATAAACCATATTGTTAGATTAGACGCCATGGTAAGGCTTTTAAGATATTGTTTTTATTAGTGTACTTTTTACTCGTTTTGTAACCTATATACATGCTAGGTAATTTCTATTGTCGCCTTTTATCCAGCCATCTCGCTAAGAGACTCTTTATAATGAATGCTGCTTTCGATCCAGATCAGCGGTTAACTAGGTAACAGGTGTACACTGTCGCTGTTCTTTGCCTCGGATTAGAAAGACCTCTTAAACATTTATCGTTCGATACACTTAAAAACTGATGAGCTCTCCATATAACAAGGAAAAAAAATGTTGTGTAAGTTTTATAAATAATGACTTTTTTAGATTGATTGCTAAATGGAAATAGTTTGCTACGTTCGGAAGGACATCTGTATTATTTACGGTTAAGGAACGAATCAAGTTTCGTTATATCTTGATAACCTGTTCCTTTTTCAGAAACATCGGTAACTCATCCTACAGCTGTTCCTTTAGAAATGTTAAGTATAACATCGATACAATTACTTAAATTCGTCTCCACAAAACACTCCGATAACACCCGATTTTTATATGATCAGTCCCGAAAAAATACCATGAAGCTTGTAGTCCAGGCCTATATCCGAGATTCAAGCAATATGCTGCGTTTAATGATAGAAGCAACACACTTGGTATGGATAGATATAAGACTTGCCCGAACAGTTTACGAAAGGGAACAACCCCCCCAACCCTGGCAGTTAACGTGCTTTTCGATAGTTTTTTGCTAATAACTCAAGAAAACAGTCAACTTTTCCAAAAATCTTCTATGGAACATGTTGAAGATTTAAATTTAAGAAAATTTTTAAAAAAATTGTTTTTTCCACATTTATTTAAATGCCTATAAAAGGGGCGTCACTAATGTAGGGGGGGCGTGTTATACACCGTTAGAGAGGATTTTTGGTCAGCCTCAATAACTATTACTTAGTTGTTTTTGGTCAAGTTAAAAATTTGCAAATAATTGGAAAAATACTGTAAAAGATCTCCCCTCCCCCCAATTTAAATGAATTTAACTCGAAAAAATAAGTTTTAAGTTAATACTAATCAAGAACATTTTTTTACTCACCCTGACTATTATTTACTGAGTTACAAAAATGAATGTTCAAAGTTTTTGTTTGATTTGAGGATTTCTACAAACACACATTTATTTTTATTTCAAGGCGGCTACTTTTAAAAGTTATGTCTAACTTAATAAATATTTAACTGTATACAATGGGTTTAAAAAAAAATGCTTTTTTGAAAAAAAGAATGTGTTAAGGATACAAAATGACATGAGAAATATAAAAAAAAAACATATGTTAAACATTTTCCCCTGTTTTCATGGGCCTATGGAACGTGCACCACTGCCTTTAGAAGGTACTAAGGTACACGGTAAAAAAGGAAATTTTACACGCTTGCAAAATGATGTTTTAGAATATTTTCAAAAAAGTTGACCGTTTTCGAATTATTAACAAAAACCGTCAAAAAGCATGTTTAAGGGGGGGAACCCCCCGTGTTGGGGGGAGGGGTGGTTCCCTTTCGTAAAATGTTCGGGCGAGTCCTACATCTATCTATACCAAGTGTGTTGCTTCTATCATTAAACGCAGTATCGGACCCCGTAGGCCTGAACTATTGCTGCAATATCGACCTGTAATTATTTGAGTTAAATTTTGTGTCGGATATTTTCGCATTTCTCGTTTGAAGTGTCCATTGTTTTGGTGGGGTAAGGGAATAATGGATACAAAGGTATCAATTTTTTTGTGGAATAATACACATAAAAATTAAATAAACGTTAAATAAAACCATAACCATTTTTCCTAACGAGTTCAAACCTTTTGTATCTATAATATTTATGAGCGAACCTTATAATACGTGAACAACCTCAATTTTGCCCACATAACCTGAAATTAAATAGCTAAACACACGAAAATAATATAGAATAGGATAATTCTAGAATGTTAATATGATCATGGTTATATCTTTTTTCTTTCTGCTTAGTATGTAAGGATTGGGATATGAAATTGAACATAACAAAAACAAACTATAGTTGATGTTGTATATAAGTGGCACCGCGTCATAGCTATGGTAAACCAAATTTTGCGGCAAAATCTAAGTAAAGAAGCCTTAGTGTTTCACTTTGTACATGCAGTGTGCCGCTCGGGGTTTAATGTTCGAATGATAAAACACCAAGACCTTTTAAAGGAGAGATCAAATAGGTACTTACCTAATAAATAAAGATCCGAAACATAAAAGAAAATCCAAAATTATATTAAAATGTGGGCAAACATTGATTCAGTTGCAAAAACGGTCATTTGTTTTGTGAAAAGCTCCGTCATAATTTGTTTGACATAAACAGTCAAAACAACGAATAAAAAACGTCAAAGCCCGGCTAAATCAATAATATGTTCGTACCAACCAGATAAGAGTATACAGTGAAACCTCTCCTTGCGGACACCTCTATTCAGCGGACACTCCCTTTAAGCGGACAAATTTTTTGGAAACAAGCTTTTTACTTTTTCTTTACATGTAAAATTCACTCCTATAACCGGACACTCTAATAACCGGACGCGGACAATTTTTTTTGGTTAAAAAATTTTGAAACCTCCCTTAACCGGACGCGAACCTCTGACAACTGGACGGAGTGCTGCACGACAAGGGCATAAACATTAAGTAGTATGTTGGCAACAATGCACTCTGCAGCAGGGGAGTTACCTCCTTCCTTTTTAATGCGGAGACTAAATACTTCTGTCGTATTTACAACATATTTTATTCGGCGGGGGCGGGACTGCTGTGTTTTATTTTTACTGTTCAGTTGGGTACTAATAGATCTCTTTGAAATTACGCCTAGTAAAAAACTTCTAAGTTTACGTGAAAAAATGGAAGTTGTTAACGTTTCGGAGAAGGAACATCTATCAGCACGAAAGATCGCTAAAAAATCAGTCAAGCAGCGGAAATTAATATATATTACAATTTCGCAGTTCCCTCTCATAAGTGGACACCTCCAATAGGCGGACAAAATCGACGGAACCGTGAGTGTCCGCTTATGGGAGGTTTCACTGTATATGTTCCTTTCTAATGAAATCATTTAGAAAAAGACATCAATAAAAAGCAAGTAAAATAGTAAGCTAATGAATAATTAGTGCAGTGCCTCATTTTGGGAATCTATATCAATAAAAAAATTAAAGGAAGTGCGTGCCACTGTATGTACCCCTCTACTCCCTTCCCGCCCATCAAGGTTTTGATGACGCGGTGTCACTTTAATACATCAAGTATAGGTTCATTTCATTGGCTAATAATACAGAGGCCTTAGTGGTATATCTTTGAGCCAAAGTGTTAAGCCTAAATCATTTATTGTTGTAATCTGCAGAGTTTCTTCATGTACTGGGTGGAAAAAAAAATATGCCACTTTAGTCAAACTCAGTATGTAGGTACGTGGGCACAATAGATCCATTTGTGGTCGCAGTGCATGGAGGTCCAGTAGGGCCTGCCACCACTTTCGAATACATACATACATACATACATAGGTAGGTGTAAGGTACTGGATGCGAAAATACCCCGGCTCTCCTTCAAGGTCCCTGTGTATTAGGGCCTCCCAAGGGATTGAACCATGGCCCTCAAGAAGCCAGTTTTTATGTGTATGAGTAAATTAGGCATACGCGACCAATAAAAAATAAGATTTCTTGTAAATTACTATTTTTTAAATTGTTTGTTCAGCTTTCGGATGATGTGTGCCTACTGAGCTCTACTGCTTTGAGGAGTTTTGCACAATAATTAGTCCTAGTGCCATGCCAGGGCGTACTTTTGAATGACATCAGATTACGCAAAATATGGATAAGCTGTTTCACGCTTGGGATGAGGGAGAAGGCTCCGGTTCAAAAGAGAGATGTTTAAAACGACGACATTTAGAACAACGACATATCAAAAGGCCGACAGTTTAAAAGAGCGACATACGAGTATTAAAACAGAACCTTTTAAAATAACATATCAAAACAGCTATATTCAAAAAAGCGACTTCTAATAAAAACAGCAACATTTAAAAAAGCGTCATTAAAACAGCAACAGTTCGACTAAAGAGCCTCTTTTTAACATATGTTTTCAAACAAAACTTTCCTGGGATCCTAAAGGGTGTGAAACCAAACCAAAACCAAAATAATTTTTCGAAAAAATGTTTTGGTTTGGTTCGATTCGGTTCGGTTTGGATTTACACTTTCCAGGATCCAGAGAAAGAAGTCAGGGAAGTTTTGTTTTTTAATATCTTAGTTAGGGGTTACTGAAATACCGGGAGTAGTAAGTCTTAAGATGCAGTTTCTTAATGTTTAATATTGCTTTTTTGAAAAATCGCTGTTTCAAATGTCACTGTTTTAAAATGCCTGTTTTTATTAGATGTCGCTCTTTTGTCGGGGTTTTATGTCGCCCTTTTAAATATCGCTGTTTTGATATGTCGCTCTTTTGAATGTCGCTGTTTTAACTGTCCCCGTTTAAAATATCGCTCTTTGAACCGCTGCCGAGGAAGAAACAGTCCAATCCTTCATGAAAGCGCCAATATTTATTTTATTTTTCATAAAGAAAGTAAAACAGCATAGAAAAAATCTCTTAATAGTAAACAAATAAATATCCCTTTTGGTCGTCGTGTACAGCGTTATTTTTTCTTTTCTGGGAAATAAATTATTGTGTGTAGGTAATTCGGTGATATAAAATGTATTATACAAAATGTGCTATAAAATTTAAAAAAAAACATTTTGCTATAAAAGTGTATTTGGAAAACCGACACCCGTATATTAAATTAGGATCAGTAAAATATGCACTGTTTTTTTTTATGAATAATAAACTTACAAGAAGGAAACTCAGATAAGACAGGGTGACCCTGTACTTGTCAAGTTATTTATTTGAATGTCTTATAGCTTATAAATTATAATATAATAATTATGTAATACATTTATTTAGTAAAAATTATATTAATTCTCAATTAAGATTGGGTAGGACAATAATAAACTTTTCTTTAAATTTGAAGCTTGCAAGTCACTCTGGCAGGTTTTCAATCCATAAAAAAATATACCTACTCTGGCTTCGTTGCATCATCCCGTTATAAAATTTCAAATGCGCGCGCAATTCAATACAAAAACTCTTTTAAAACTGCTTTTGTAAGATGAAACAACCAAATAACTAATTCAATAAACGAAGGCTGTTGGCGTAGTGATCGATTTACTTCAGTCACGCGATCATATGCAACAGAGTTAAATTGATAGTCACGTGAAATTACGGCTAGACTAGTTTTATTCCTCACACAATTTCTTGTAAAATTACTTAATATTAGAACTATTATAATATAGTTCTTTAAAATGCGGATAAAGTTACAGTAATCTAATTTATATTCACAAACTGTAAAACACTGCAGGCTGCCTAATAAACTAAATATTCCAAAAGTTGAAACCCACTTGCATTAATTAGCACATATTTTTGGCGAAAACTTATACATATATCTATTTTTGTAATGTTGCAAGTTTTCTGTGAAATTTATATTTGTAATTTGAATTTTATAAAATATTTGTGAAATTATCTACATATTATACAAAGCCGCATTACTCACAAAGTTTCTGTGATTTTATTAATTTTTAGCAAATATGATACTTCCATAAGAATTAAGAAAATCACATTTTGAAGCTTGTATACTTTGGTAGATCTGTATCTGTCTGTCTTTTCTTATTTAAAAACCGCCAGTGCCGTAAGCAAGAAAAGATTTTGGCGTAGGATTAAAAAAATTCAATAAAAATTTGCATATGTATTGTCTTGAGAATCACTGTAATTCAAAAAAGTTAAGATATGCTACATATTATTTTACTAAAACTGTATGTGGAGCATAAAGTGACGAAAAGCTAAAAACTAAATTGGTACTTATGTGCATTGAATAAACTTTACCCCTATATTTTGAATAAGGAAAGCTGGTCTAGTGATTATTATATACCTTATTTTGAAGCTCGCTTTATTATCTTTACAACCGTGTAAAAATTTCGAAAAGACATCGATTAGTTTTTGAGATAATTGCCTTTAAACTTTCAAATTTAACATGGACTGACAAAATTTATTTAGAATTTTATTATTTTTCGGATTTAGTTTTTATTTTATCATACCATGTTAAATTTGAAAATTTGAAAGCAAATATCTCAAAACCTAATCGATGGTTTTTCGAAATTTTTACACGGTTATAAAGATATTCAAGAGAGCTTCAAAATAAGGTATCACTAGACCCACTTTCTCTATTCAAAATAAAGGGGTAAAGTATACCCCTCGAAGGGGGTTCGTGCTACAAAAATTTCAAGATAGCCAAAAAGTGTCCCCTTCAAAAAAGGAAAATCGACATGTCCGAGTATTTTTGAATTTAATTACAAAAAAAAGAGAAATGCTAGGTGCAAACTTTTCGTTGGACCACCTTGTATGCCTACAATATGCCGCAGTCCCGTAAAAATAAAAATAAAGAGGCTCTTGCGAAAAAATCAACAGATGCTGCAGATCTTGAACAATTTTTTTTTGGAAATTTAAAAAAAAATGTATATTTACGTGGCTTTTCCTGCTCCCGTGTTAAAATTGGTTTTAAAACTCAGTTTATTTTTCCTTAAATGCCTAAATTTTTATTTCTTTTGTTATTCATGTTTTTGTTAATTTTCTCAGAAAATTTTTATCTCAGGTGAACTAAAAATGTGTTGTCACGAAGTGGATGAGAGTTTACGTACAATTTTTCCAGTTGAACTATGATAAATACAGAAAAAGAAAAGAGTCAAATGCAAACATTTCTAATGCGCCTGTCCTCGATCCTCGTAGTTTAGTAGGAGTCCAAAACCGGCTAAAGTGGCCTGTTGACACGGAAAACTTACTGTCCAATAACATTACAACGTCGACCTGTAACGCAAAATGGATTTTCCGTACGGTTTTATGACTGTCGAACGGGATGATGGCATGAGCTATTGTTACAAAGTTATAGGACACAAAACGATGCTAAGGCGATACCTATATATTCCATAATTGCGCCTCCTGCCTTAACGTCGCACGTCTTATTGTTACACAAATGTTACGTTGCTGGGATATTTTTTTGCTTAGTGGAACCTCTTTCGTTTAAGGTAAGGGAAAATATATGATATTTGTAATCAGTGGCGGATGGTGACGCTATAAATTGGGGGGGCAATAATTTAAATTGCACGAAACACAAGATACCTTAAACAATTTTATTTTACCATTTTCCAAACAGGCAGCTACTTGGTGTAGTTTTTAGTTTATTTGTTTATAGATAAAGTCCATTCGCCTTTCTTTTACATGCGCAAAGTGCTCAATGATAAGTTTATAAAAATTATCCGTAGTCAACAATTTTCTTTCAATTGAGCACATAGCCAAAACATGCACTAAAATTTTGGTTAATTTTTAGGTCCGGTATATGTGGCCCTAAAGATTTTATTTGTAATCGAAGTTCATATGTCAACGTATTTAAATTTGCACAGTTAATTATATAATTGAGGGTGTTTATTTCCCTTGTGAAAACAAACGAAAACAAAAACAAACAATAATCACGCGATCGGTAAGGGTTTGTACCACTGACCTACCACAAGTCCAAACAAACTGTCACCTTGCAATAGCTGATTGCCGACCTTGCCCTAAGATATATAGTTATTTAAAGCTATTGCGACCAGCAAAAAAGGGTGAAAATTAAATTATTAACAATGTGTTATTTATCAGCATTTTTTCATAAAAAATAGGTTGATAATATATAAATAAAAATAAAAATAAGTGTTAAAATAAAAATATAAAAGGTGACTCTATGGGAAGCTGTATAGGTGTCTTAAGCAGAATTATATACCTATAAAAATAAAAAGTTGGTCAACTTTTAACTTTAATTTTTATTTTACTTAACAGAAACAATATTAAACAATTATTTTTATCTTTATTTTTATTTGACTGAATAACAAGCAAAATATTTGTATTTTTATAATTATTTTTGTCTGTATAAACCCAGCATTAAGATAATTTATGCTCCAGGAATCTTGACTTGGCCATCCTTATCTTTACAAAAGAAATATTACAACCATTTTTTGCTAATCACAAGAGCTTGGAATAAGCTATACATATTAAAAAAAATTGATGGAGTAATGATAGAATCGGCAACGCGTAGGAAGGGCACCGCTTGCTTTCGCACGATGAAGATGGCCGAGTTGAACTAAAACAAATATTCCTCCCTCCCCCGCTCGATAACTCCCTTCCATAGACATCAGAAGACCAATAATATTAAAAGCCTAAGTAATTATTTACGTTAAAAAAGTTGTTATTAACCGCAGCTAATAAAAAGTCGCAAGAAAAGATCTAACTTTTTTAAAACAAATCAATTAAAAATATTGTTTGTTGTCTAATTTTGCGAGGGCACTGCCCCCTTGCCCTCTCTGTAACAGCCGCCAGTGTTTATAATATATTTAAAGCTGCGTATTTTTTTCAGCATAAAAGATTTATTACTTTTATTTTCTTTAAACTTATTCTATGTTTCTGCTAGCCTACCTTCTCATAAAATTTTTAAAGTTATAAAAAATTTAGCTTGATACTAAAACAATTCCCATCGCCAATATCGAAAAGTTTAATTCAGAAATCGAATCATGGAAGAGTTATATATAAGAAAAGATTGGATTTTTACTTTATAGAAAACGACGTAAAATACGAAAGTAAAAAAGTAAACTTTTTTAAACGTAATTCAAGAAAATTTTTAGGAAAGAAATAATCTGGAGAATGATCATATTGAAAATATTTTTCCTTCTTATAAATTTTAGACAAAACTGGCCGACATTATTTTAAAGAGGGGTAAAAACTTGATACCTCCTAAAAAGTTCATAACAATTGGACATAAGATAAAGATTTTTAAATTTGGCAATTATTGCTAATAAATTGGTAAAAAAAAAATTTTAAGTCACAAGCTTTTATAAAATGCACTAAAAATTACAAATTAATTTTCTAACATTCTAATATTATCATAATAATAAAAGCGATGGCCGACTGATGGAAATTTTGACGATTACGGGATCGGAAAAAGGGGAACTTTTCCCTCCCAAATCTCAATTTATATTTAGTTTTGACACACAGAATACACATATTAAACTCTATGCAAAATAGTTTTACGCAATATTTATTATAATATTACCCCCCCCCCTCAAATGAAGTTCCTACATCCGCCACTGACAAATAGGGAGTCTCAACCAACTCAAGGCATTTACTGTAATATTCCTTTAGCTTCTACCATAAAAAAAATCAAATACTACAACCTTCCCCTAGCTTCCACCACCAAAAAACTAACAACTTCCACCTGCTTAGTTACTAGCACATTCCTTTAGCTTCTACCATAAAAAAACCAACAACTACCACCTTACCCTAGCTTCTACAACCAAAAAAACCAAAAACTTCCACCTGCTTCTAGCTTCTACCATCAAAAACCATATAATACCACTTTCCCTTAGCTTCTATCAACAAAAAAATAACTACTACCATCTTCTAGCGTCTACCACCATAAAACCAACTACTTTCACGTGCCCCTAGCTTCTATCAACAAAAAACAACTAATACCACCTTCCCTTAGCTTCTGCCACCAAAAAATCAGCTACTACCACACTCCCCTAGCTTCTGCCACCAAAAAACCAACTACTACAATTACAATCAAAGGAGGTAGTTGATGGTTTTTTGGTGGCAGAAGCTAAGGGAAGGTGGTAGTAATTGGCTTTTGGTCAGAAAACGGGTTATTAAGCTTCTTTTTAACTATGAATATAACGTTAGAACTAACATACAACCTAAAGTTATGTTTTTCAATTAAACATTATTTTGACGTTATGAAAATGTATTTGTGTTTAACGGGACCGAAGAGGCAACATCATGCTCTATAAGTTTTTATTTTTCAAAGGCAAAAAGATTTATTATCAATAATTCAAAAACTTACCGCAATAGTTCGCCGCCGTCACTCACTACCACTGTTTATACTAAAACCTTACTTTGTCACGTGTAGTGAATTTTCTTTAGGTAAAAATTGGCTGTTATCGCCGTGGCATAGATTTCTTGTGACAAGTTGTTTTATTTTATATTTCATTTTGTATGGATACACTATATCAAAGTCTATATATTTACAAATCTATTTTTAAATTTTAACTTTCAATTATTAGCTTCATCGCTCTGAAGGCATTATTTGTATTTTAAAATTTAATAAACCTCTAGTGACACGTTACCGAACGGAGATTTTCATGGTTTAATTTTTTGTTTGCTTTTTACTAAATAATTGGCGACTTTAAATAGTGTCATGACTAAAGTTAACCGTATTTCTGATAATAACATTTAAAAAGCGTAGGTAAGCCGCTAATGTATTTTTTTTAGCTTGTGACATCCAAATTTAGGCTTTGTTTATTACTTTAAAAAAAAATCAAAACGCATCCTTTACAGTTATAGGTGTTAATAGTGGACGGTACATTTTAAATCAAAATTTGATTAACATTCTACACAATAAATAAATAAAAATTGCTATTTTGTTAGAGTCCAGCAGCACTACAAATCGATAAACCTTTAATAATGAAACGAAATCCCATTTAACTTTTTTCGTAGACGAAATCAAGAAAAGCGACCGTTTGTCTGACTTTAAATGGTTAAAAATCGTCCCGATATTTTTTCGCCCAGGTCACATAAATTAAACTGAGGTTAGACACTTTGGCCTTTTGCAATCCTGGGGATTATCTTAAGGTCTGAAAAGTTAAAGAAGTGTGGAAATTTCAGTAATACTTCTTCGAGGAATATTAGTTTTGTTTTAAAACTTTGCTTAATGTAAAACTATTCTAACAGTGAGGGCACATTTGTTGGAACAAATTCATTTTAATTCAGGCGTTTGTTAAAAAAAAACGGGACCCTTTCTAACAGCTTTAATTAATAGCTTTATACATTGCACTCAGCACTATGGGTTACTTACACCCCGGGTGGTATTCTGAGTTTTAAACGATGTGACCATCCACATCACATGCTTTGACCAATAGCAAACTCTAAGCGGTCGCCTGTTATGCGAAATGACTTGTCTCAACCAATGGCATAGTCGCCCCCTCTTCAGAGTTAGTGAATTTTATACGTTTGAAGTGAAATCTGTTCTCCTGCCCGGGTACCGACTAAACGATCCTCGGTTCGTAGGAGAAGCTTGCGCAATGGAGGTCTTTTCGCATAGAACGTGACGGCTCGGAGCTAATTTAAAGCTTGCCATTTGTCAAAGCATGTGATGGGAACTATCACATCGTTCAAGACCCAGAATACCTACCCTGTTATTAATATAAAGGATATCAAGCAAGTGTTATAAAGCTTTTTATTACTACGCTGCATTTTACAAAATTTGTTTGTTAGATAAAGTTAGATCAAAGTTAAAGCATTTTAAATAATCACAACCATCCAAGTACCTATCCAGGAATGGAATACGGACCACCCGTGTGTATAGCAAATGTTGCTTTCACTACGCTACGGACGACGACCTATAAATTAAAAAACGAACTAGATTTTTTTAAACTTTAAATTAAGGCATATCAACCACAAAGAGTCATTCGCGCAAAAATATTACAGGGACCTTTTTCACGCCCTCCCTTAGCTAACTTTATCCTTTATAAATGCGACATTAAATGACAGATGTCACGTGATATTTAAAAGCCCAATTTTGACCTTGTCGGACACAATTTTTTATCTTTTATCCTTTATTTATCTGTCAAATGCCGGTTTTGTGTTCTGTACTAGTGAAAAACTGCCAGGAAAATATAGGATTCGGTCTGTGTGTACTGTTTACTTCTTATTTCTTTACGCACTTTAGCGAAAATTAGTGACTTTTGGTTACTTAGTTAACACTGTCGGCTTCTCGAAGACTGGACACCAGTCTTCGAGAAGCCGACAAACAGTCAACATCTCATGAAGATGCCATCCACTCCAGATGGCGAAACTTCGAGAACGAATTTTCAACAACGACGGCCGAACAGCCCGAAAGCACACTAAGTATTTTCTTTTCCTTAGAACATTGAAATGTATTGCTTTATAATATTTTCTGTTTTATTTCTATACAACTGGATTTTTCATTACAGCTCTTTACAGATCTCACGAAGTGGATTGTTTTGAGTTCATAGAGGGCCTGGATTCTTACCTGAGAACTTTTACACATACGGGGTGTCAGATTCTTGTTGGGGATTTTATTATAGATATACTAAACCAAACAAACGTATCCGAAGAATACTTCAGCTGTCTTTCTGCAAAAGGCTTTTTACCGTACATTAATAAAATCACAAGAATTAGAAATGAACAAAAACGTGTTTGGACCATATCTTCATTAAATCTACAAAAGACACGCTTCTATAAATAAACCCAAAACCAAAAACAAAGAAAATATTTGCCATGACAAAAAATACGTGGACTATCCTAGAGTCAGGCACACAATGCAAGCGATCGATTTTTGGCGGTCGTTTTATATGGTCCAAGACACAGAGGAGGCGACAGAAATTTTAATTAAAAACATAGTCAACAATTGAAAAGTTTACTAAAACTGTTTGTCTTAAAACTCAAACTAAAAATGCGTGGATGAAAAAAGGTCTAATAAAATCCGTCGCTACAAAAAAATAGAAGGTGCACAAAATGTTTTCAAAAAATTAAGAGATTCTTAATTCGTATAAAACTTGTAAATTATAATATTTTATACAAAAAGCAAAAACAGATTATCATGCAAAACAAGCTCAAAGAATTTCAAATACATCGCAAAAACTGTGGACATTAGTACATAATATACCAAACAATAATAAAGTACAAAAAACAGATATAAATAGTGTAGAAATAGATAACAATTTATCTACTGATACACAACAAATAGCTTTTAATATACACTATACTCAACTCGGCAAGAAATACAAAATCAAAATTATCTCTCTCACTGATCCAACTCTGACGCCGGCTCGTAATCCAAATTCGCTAATTTTAACTTTAACGACGCTAGAGAAAAACAAAGCTTGATAAAAAAAGTAAAACCTAAAAAAGCGCCAGCTTATGACACAATAAAATCGGAGACCCTAAAACAAATATCGGACATTCTTTTACCACATTTAAGTATTTTCCAAAACCTTTTAAAATCGGAATCATTAAACCGTTATTTAAGGGAGGCTACAAACAAGAACTATAGACTATAGACTCATAACACTTATCTTATCCCTTTCTAGAATTTTTGAAATGGCACCCTAAAATAGAATTGTCAAGTTCTTGGATAGGAGTAAGCAGCTTACTGATAACCAATTACGCGCAGTTAGATCAACTGAGGATGCAATAGTGTTTAATTATGAGGCACTTGATAAAAAGAAAGCTTTACTTTGGATCTTCAATAATCTGGCGATAGCTTTTGATACTGTTTGTCGCAAAAAGCTTCTTGAGAAACTTGAGCGACATAGAATTCGGGGGCCGTCCCTTAAACTAATATCAAGCTATTTGAAGGGTAGAAAGCAACCCGTAAAAATTAATGAAACTTATAGTTCAATGCTAAATATAGTATGGCGCAGCGTTTCTCAAAGCACGATTCTGGGTACATTGTTGTTCATTGTTTACATAAATGATCTCTAAACTGAACTTTTTTTTTATTTGTCAGACACACTGTCTTTATTGTATTACAATCTAATTAGCGATTTTGTTTTAACTGAATTTACCAGAGAAGTCAGATTTAAACTTAGGGTTCACTCAATTTTGTTTTGTTTTATGTAATTCACTTAGTTTACTAGCTCAAACGGCTTCACTCTTTTTAGTTTTCGAACTAGCATAGTATTGTCTAGAAGCTGAATTGCTTTCACATTCACAAGTCGATGAAGTCTCTACTACAGTTTCGATTTTTAGATCCGGATGAACATCTATTTCGAAAGGACCAAGGTGCATTCATAATGTTTCTTAGTACTTTATTTTGAAATCTCTGTAAAACTAGAATGTACTCTCTTTAGCACAATTCCAGAGTTTCTAGTTTCAACATTTGTCTATAAAGCAGTAAGTTATTAGGAATTGTTAAATTGGACTTCCTTCCTGGTTTGTTCCCGCCTCTATTTCACTTTTGCAATTAGAAAATAGTTTTTGTTTTTACTTTTTTTTTGTATTTTCAGTTTTTTATTTTTACTTTTGCTTGCACTGCAAGTTTACTCAATTTAATTAATTTTACACTCGATAAGCTTTTAGTGTTTATCCCAATTTTTCTATAATTACCCTACATCCTTTGGGCCCTTTTCTTCCTTGCTATCCCCTCTTTACCTTCCCGTAAAGCAGTGCGCGCTAGGCGAAAAGGACAGGAAGCGCGCGAACGTCTGCCCGCTGCGCGGAGAAGTCGACCCATCGATCGCCCGCAAGAACGTCGACGAAAGGTATCGCCAATGCCACGTGCGAACCTAATCAATTTTACTACATGTGAAAATTACAATTTCCTTTAAGAAAATTACGAATTATTCCAAGAAAATTAGTGCCAAATCTATACGGATTTCCTCTTTTACCCGGTGTTCCCTAGCAGAATCAAAGGTAAGTCGAGTGTACTTTTTTTCTTTGCGAATTTTCCTAATTTTTCATATAAAATTTTATATTCAAAAATATTATTTACAAGTGCTATACGGCACATCATTCATTATTGTCAATTACGGCAGTAGACCACCAAATAGTCGAGATATCCACGGGAGTAGGATTGACGGTTGTTGGAGAGGTTCCGAACCAGTTTCCCTTATTTTATACAGTCCACCCTTTGATTTCTAAATTTAGGACTGCCCACCTTGTCCACCCCGAACACTTCCAATTAGCCAGTTAATTTTTCTATATCTTTCTCTGTATCAAATAAGAAAACTAAGGCTAAAATTCTCGTCTGATTTATTTCTTAAAGTAAAAACGTAAAACCAAAATAAACATAATTGAGTCAATTGTTGTTTAGGATTTGAAACTAAACCCTACTTTTAAATTTGTAGCTCAAAAACTTAAACAAACTTATTTTCTTTAAACTTTTTATTTTTTTTTTAACTAATAACATAAAAACCTATTTGAAACTAATGAACATATTTAAAGAACTTAAGATGAGATGTGTAGTGTTCTTAGTTCAGAGGTGCCCAAGCTTCATGTTTGAGTATTTTTTGTTCTTAAAAAAATGCAATGCAGCTAGCTAGCCTATTAGCACACTTCCAGTGAGGCTATAATATATCAGGTTTTAAAACAGTTTTTTGTAAATATCTCAAAAACTAAAGCTCTTACAAAGTTTTTGGTTCGGTTCGGTTCGGTTCGGTTATAACACAAATTATTGAGCAAAACGTGTCCTACTATACTCCGCAAACCGCATATTAATATGATGCTCTGGTAAAAAGTTTTTTTAATTTTAACTGTCAAAAAACTGTCATTAGCATCAATGGATTGTAACCAAAAATCTAATCAGCACTAACGGATTTGCGGAACCGCGTAATTATAGTTCTATTGTTTAGAGCAGTAAAGATTGGATTTACGTTACTGGGCGGCCTGGTTAAATTGGCCAAGAAGTACCCCAAAAAGGGAATTCCAATGCAAACCCAAGCAGGAATATTCTATTTTTGTGGAATTACTAGTTCTTCAATAAATATTTCCATTCCATTATAATCTATTCTAATGTTCCTTCCTCTAGGACAATTAACTTTGCAATTGTGTTGTGTGGAGGGTATTTATTAAACTTTTAATATTTCAGCTCAAAACCCGGGCCTGGGCCATTTTCATCGCTTAAATGACTAGACTTTAGGAAGGTCAGGGCCTATTTATCATATTAATGTTTATTATAATTATTTACCTTTAAGATATTTATATCTTATATTACAAAAGTTAGTAAAGGTTGCCTTTTTACGTCATGCAAAACAGGTCTTAAAATCTTGCAAAAAAAAAACATTTTTCATGTCCCTCCTTTATTCTATATTATACAGCTTATCCCGTATGCATTGAGCCAACGGCTTTACACACTTTTTTATAAAAGAAACGGCGATGAGTCAGCTGTTTACTTTTTAAGAAAAATCCACACGTGAAAAATACATTTTACAACGTTTTACCTTAAAGGTGTGACAAAAAATCGACTAAAAATTTTTATAAATTGTTGCAATAACAAATACTGATAAATAAAGGGATATTCGAAAATAACAGCGGAAATTCTTGGTTGCCATGGCATTGTTTATAATGCATAAACTTAAAAGCTCTTAAAAGTCAACCAGTTTCAAGCGTTTGAACGTTATAAATCACTCCGATAAATCAATTTGTTAATTGGGAAACTTATTGAGATATGAAGTACCTAAATGTGATTTGCAAAAAGAGTAGTGCTCGAAGACATTAGTTTTATTGGGAACATATCCTATTCAAGCGCGGATCTGGATCAAAATCTAGGGGGGGGGAACAGTCGACAAAAAAATTATTTGTAATATAATTTTTTTTCTAGGGGAGGGGGGGTAATTCTCCTTTTTTATCTTTAATTATTAGTAAAAAGTTCATATTTTATGTTCTAGGGGGGGAATTACCCCGTTACTCCCCCCGCGCTTGATCCTATTTCAATAACTCTCGTACGGTTGCCTCCATCGCTTTCAGAAAATTTTCGCGCTGTACATCAAAGCGTCCGACCAGCGAATTAAGAAAACCGAATCTCGGTGGCTCGGTGGCATTTTTTATAAATAATTTTTTATTTGTTTAAATGTACCAATAGACTGAGTTTTATTTTAACTCCTATGTTTAATTAATGTTGTATGAAACCCCGACTCTATTTAAATAAATTCAAATTTTTTGGCCCACTGTACGAAAAAATTGTAAATTTAAAATTTTATGCTTTAACGAATTTTTATTAAGAAGCTATAAAAATTAAAAATTTATTTAAAGGGTTGGAAAATATATGTATTTTTGTTTTTCTCGTTTTTGCTAACTATGCAAGAAATTAAACCGATCAACGTCAGGCTGGACACAAAACTGCCAAAGCACTTGGAAGAGTCATGCTACTTCCTGTAACTCAGTAAATAATGGATTTGCGACAGCTGCGCAAATATAGTTCAATTTTTTACCGCGGTACAGTGACTGGCCTATCTGTACCGCCAGTGGCACACTCAGGAATATGTCTTGGGGGGGCCCGAGGCCTCTTGGGGGGGGGGGGGCCGAAGCCTCATGATTTCCAATTTTAGGCTAATTTTTGTGTTTTTTCATGAAAAATGTAGAAAATGTGTAAAAAAATCTAAGGATTGGGGGGGGCGGCCCCTGGGTGCGCCCATGGGTGCGCCCATGGACCGCAATAAAGAATGGATTTGCGAAACCGCGTAACTATAGTTCCATTGTTTACCTCGGTACAGTGAGTGAATGAACTGTGTTCATTTGGTAGGGGGCCGGGGTTTGTGGGCGAGGTAGAAAATAAAACTATGCTATAACTGAGAAATACTTAAGTCCAAAAGTTATTTGAACAACCCTGTATATTGTGAATTTAGCTTCAAAAATTATTTTGAGAATTCCTAAAATTTTTTAAAATATTTGATTTGAAGGTCTCTGCCCTTGATTTTGTCAAATCAGGTGCTGTATAAAAAAACATTTTTTACTTCCTTTGGTTTTTGTAAAGAAAGGAGTCAGTGTCTTTATACTGTGCGGCAGTCATACCTGCATTTTTGAAATAACTGTAAAAAGTCACGGTTGCATTTTGTTAAATTTTATTGATACCATGTTAATTTACTGCAAAAAGGATTTAAGAAACATTAATAACATTATTCCGATCCTTGAAGGCAATCTCTAAAATTCTCCGTTAGATTACGGAACGGAGCATCTGCTTGGGAATATTTTTGATTTCCTGACGGATTCTCGACTTCAGTTCTTTATGAGCATGAGGCCGGCGTTCTTTGAAAACTTTGCTTTTTAGGTAGCTCAACAAGAAAAAATCTCATGCGGTGCGGTGGGGTGAACGGATGAGTCAGGGAATGGCACAGTTCCGGCATATCACCCGATTTGGAAAACTTCGTTTAAGAGATCGATCGAAATAAACAAAATCTTAATAATGTTATTTTGAATTAAACAGTGTTTCTTAAATGCTTTTTAACGTAAATTAACATAGTACAATTTTTTTTAAATACGACCGTGTATTTTTGAAGCGAGGATCTAGGTCAAAATCTAGGGGGGTGGTAATTTTCCCTTTAACTGTTGGCAAATTTTTTTTTTCTAGGGGAGGGCTAATTACCACCTTACCCCCATTAAATTTGCGTATGGTATTTTTTAAATTATTATTATATTATTATTCAAAAAATGCAGGTTTGACTGCTGCACCCTGTACTTGTATGTATTTTCCTAATTGCTATAATTTATACTAACTTGATTGTGATACCATATCATCTTCGCCTTAGTTTAATAAATAAGCTGATTTACCTAAAACAAACAAAAAAGCAAAATCAATTTACAAGTTTGATCAAAAAATATAAATTTTTCTGAATAGTAAAATACCTTTATTTTTATAAAAATCTTTTTTAGGTTTGCTGAAAAATGATTAGGTATCTTTTTCGACAAACGAGAGGATAATAGCAATTTTCCAAACTAATTCCATGAATTGTCTTTGGCAATACAGTGCGGAAAAACGTTTGTTAAAAAAAAATCCGCACAGTGAGGGAAAATTTATTTGGCGCAACAAAAATAGTGTGGAAAAATTCGATTCTCTGCTCACATGTAGGAAAAAACTTCTTTAAAATTTATAATATTTTTATTTAGAAAAGTAACTTCTTGATCTTGTTAATAAAAATACTCTATAATTTACTAATATTAATAGGCGGGGAGCTAGCGCAAAAAATCTGCAACAGTTTTCTGAAGGCTAATATTTTCAAGACGGGTTCAAATTTAGTGATTAAAAGCGGTAACAGTTCCGGGACACCTGGCGGCGGGACGCGCGCAAAGGTGTAATTTTAATTAGTATCCCTAAACTGTTTTCTAAAGGTTCAAAATTTGTACAAAACGAGCAAATATAATACAAAACAGAAATCTAGCAGTCAGACAACCGAATATGGGGACACATAGAGTCAGCGCTACTCCATACTTGTCAGAAAAATGTCGACCGAAAGTGTTTTCTGAAGGCTGAAACTTTTTTAAATAATAGTAACAACTATGAACTTATTAAAAAATACAGTCAGACTCCTCGGCGATAGAACTACTTTAGTCAGCAGCCGATAGAAGTGTCAGTGGGCAGTGCGCGCATCAGTACGTCTAGCCTCAATATAATATGGCAATAACGTTTCACAAAAAAGAAATTCGTTATTTTTTTATAATTTTAGTTATTTTTAAAAAGACAAATAATAAAATAATATGATAAATTTCTCCTAGTGATGAAGCTATGTTTTTAGTAAGCAAGTATTTGTTGTACACTATACATAATATATGTATATACTATATATGGGGCTTTCCTTTCCATGTCATCCCAACCACCTTTTGCGCTTAACAATTTTAATTTAAAAAAAAATAATTTTTTGGTTCCTCTATAGAAAAAATGTCGTGATTCCTTAAATCTACAGGGTGTTTTATCTTCGTAATTGGCTAAAACATATCTATGGTTTAAGATTTTACCAGACAAAATACGAAATTTGCAAAAAAAAATTTACTAGTTACAAGAGGCTTTAAGAAAAATAATTGAAAATGACCAATAATCGCATCAGTGACCTTAGTACCTTGTCTATTGCCTTTAAAAGTTTTAGAGTGGGCCGAGAAGTGTAAATGCCAAAAAGAAAAATTCTAGTGTAAGTGCGCGGAGGCCTTGGCCGTAATTATATATATATGGGCAGCAAGCAGTCTTATTGAGGCACCCGGGATGTAAATCAACATACACTTTATTAAAAAAAAGTTTTTTTGCTTTAGGGAAAAAATCTTTTTTTTTTTCATTCTGACACCCCCCCCCCCCTTGCATATGACATCAGCGGCGTCACATTGATGGGCCAAGACGGGCGTTGGCCTTCAACAAAACCTTATCGGCTACCAACATTGTAGCACATTTTTCTAATTAGACTAGGTACCTATTCCCGCACTTTTATGACACTCGACGCCACTATACAGGGTGTCCCAAATTCGATTTCTTTGGGAAGTCTCGACCCTTACTTCCGAGTGTCCAATAAAAAGGAAAGCGGTTTGTTTTTAACTTTGCGTTTTGGGACCGGGGCTTAACTTGCCCAAAAAAATACCTAAAAGAATTAAATACTGACCTTTCATTGGCTATTTTACTTTATGACTAAGTATACCCTAAAAATAAAAAAGTTCAAATGAAATTTAACAAAATAGTTATTCTCAAAATAAACTATACAAAAACGATTTGAGCAAAAATTTAATTTTTCTAAACATTAAAGTTATAGCCAGCCTCCCAAAACGCAGAGTTAACAAAACCGCTTTATACTGGATACTCGGAAGTGATGGTCGAGACTTCCCAAAAGAATTTGAGACACCCTGTATAGTGGCGTCTAGTGTCATAACACTGCAGGACTAGGTATTCTAATTAGAAAAATGTGCCACAATGTTGGTAGCCGATAAGGTTTTAAACAGTGGAAGACCAAGGCCCGTCTTGGCCCTTCAATATGACGCCGCTGATGTCATATACAAGGGGGAGGACTGTCAGAATGAAAAAAAAAAGATTTTTTCCTTAAAGCGAAACAACTTTTTATAATAAAATTTATATTAAGTCACACCTTGGGCGCCTCAATAGAACTGCTCGCTTGCCCATAGACATATAAGTAAGGCCAAGGCCTCCGCGCATTTACGCAAGAATTTTTCTTTTTGTCATTTATACTCGGCCCACTCTAAAATTTTTAAAGGCAATAGACAAAATATTGGAGCATCTTTTTTCAAAAAAATATAAAAAATCGAAGGGGTCACATTTTCAAAATGGCTGTTTTATTAATTTATTATCTTGTACTAAGGTCACTGATGAGATTCTTTGTCATTTTCAATATTTTTTCTTACAAAGTATTATTGATACACGAGAAAGAATAACTTAAACAGTGATATTTAATTGTGAAATAACTAAAATCGTAGCGATATTACTCTTTGTGAATTAAACCTGAGCTAGTGAAAGTGAATTTGACGTTACTATAAAAAAAAATTTAATCAACCCTCTCATACGTATTTGAGAATAAAAAAAATCATAGCTTCATCTATAATTTATCATATTTATAATAATATTTTATCATTTGTCGATCTAAAAATAACTAAAATTATTGTTGGTGCTAGAATTATTTGCCAGCTTTTGGCTACCTTTATATTTTAATATTATTTTTCATTTCAAATTTCGCGGGGTATATGCATATGATTTATCCCTGCACCGAGACACGCGCGAGTCTGCGCGAGGAGTCGCAATCGGGAAACCGAGAAGAAGCACAAGAAACGCCTTGAGTGCTACAATTTTCCCGTTTTTCCTATCTCCCAAGCGACCAAAACGACTGCAACTAGATGAAAACTAAGGTAAGTGCACTTTAGATATTTTATATGCATCGGTTTTACTGATTTCCTTTCAATAAACTTTACAATTACGTTTTTCAATTTCTTATCTCAAAATATTGGGTATTTCTCAAATAAGTGGTGTAAGTGGTGAACCAGCCAATCTAAACTCAACCCAACTTACGTTTGCACCCTCAATTATTAAAAAATAACGAATTTTGTTTTTGTGAAACGTTATTGCCATATATTAAGGCTAGACGTGCTGATGCGCGCAGTGCCCACTCACACTTCTATCGGCTGCTGACTAAAGTAGTTCTATCGCAGAGGAGTCTGACTGTATATTTTATTAACTTCATAGTTGTTACTATTACTTAAAAAAGTTTCAGCCTTCAGAAAACACTTTTGGACAAGACATTTTTCTGACAAGTGTGGAGTAGCGCTGACTCTATATGTCCCCATATTCGGCTGTCTGGTTGTTAGATTTCTGTTTTGTATTATATTTGCTCATTTTGTACAAGTTTTGAGCCTTCAGAAAACAGTTTAGCAATACTAATTAAAATTACACCTTTGCGCGCGTCCCGCCGCCAGGTGTCCCGGAACTGTAACTGCTGACTGTACACTAGCTTTTAATCACTAAAGATGAACCCGTCTTGAAAATATTAGCCTTCAGAAAACTCTTGCACATTTTTTGCGCTAGCTCCTGGACTATAAACTTTCTGTAGGCTAGGCAAAACTACGTTTGAGGAGTAACTTTTTTTTCTTTTTTGTCGTACACTCCAAACTATTTAACACACGCAACCAGTACCTGCAATCAAAACTAGTGCATGTCAATTAAGCAAGCTTATAGGGTAGGGGAATCATCACTACTTGATCACTACATACAATCGAGGGGTTGATTCTTGAATTTTGTAGGAAGCTTTCATTTTGTTTAAAGTTTTCTTGGTGCCCATACACCCGCTCAGAAGCAGGAGGACGCTTATAAAGTGATTGTTGCCTAAAGTGAGAGCTCGGGCTTAGTACGGGGTGAATTATGATATGCGCCCGTCCACGTGACAGCATTTTACGCTGCTATTGGCCGAAGAAACGTTCCCGTGCGATCTTTCCACTATGATATTTAATGATTAACCCCTGGAGCTCTATTCTCGTTATCTTACCATGTGATCTCTCACATCACATGCTTTGACAAATAGCAAACTTGAAATTATCTCTGAGCGGTTGCGTGTTGCGCTAAATTACTTAGCTTGACCAATAGCGTCTATACGCGCGCTAATTTTCCGCGTTTGAAGCGATATCTCACCTACAGCCGCGTACAGGCTAAAAGCTTCTCGGTCGGTTCGCATGAGTAGCTTACGCAATGGAGTTCTTTTCGCATAGCACGTGCTTGGAGATTATTTAAAGCTTGCTATTGATCAAAGCATGTGATGAGATGATCATATCGTTTGATTACGAGAATAGAGCCAAATAGCGAGAGAAAAAAAAATCACGACCAATCTGCCGAACTGGTTAAGCAATGAGAATTGAAGTCAGGAACCACAATGTCTAAAATTGAACTGATTTTGAAATGTAAAAAATAAGAGTTATTACATAAACAAAGTTAGGTTATGTTAGGGAGCATTCTTACTTTAACGTCTAAGTAGGGGAGGTGTTCTGTCAATCTTTTTTTAATGTATTTTTTCTTAAAAATGTGATACAAAGGAAACCAAATGGACTATTGTTAAACAGATATATCTAATAATAATATACACATCTATTAGGAAGGAAAGTTTATTTACACCATTAATAAAAAATATTTTCTGGATTGGCATTGGATTAAATGGTATCCCAACGCATGACGTTTTTAAACAAAAATTTAAAAGATATAACTATATTACAAGCATTTAATAAATTTAACAATTTGACGTTTAAAAGTGGCATTATTGTGATATTACCTACACCAAACAAAAATATCACTTTCTAAGACATAATCAGCCAAAATCATAGAAATAGAAAAATTAATATAACGCTGGTTAAGCCTGCACAGACTG
This sequence comes from Aspidapion aeneum, assembly GCA_963576565.1. Taxonomy (NCBI): domain Eukaryota; kingdom Metazoa; phylum Arthropoda; class Insecta; order Coleoptera; family Brentidae; genus Aspidapion; species Aspidapion aeneum. Next base: position 97,411,201 of record OY755043.1, read on the forward strand.
GAGGTAATGAGAACAAATTAAAATACGCCATTTTTTCACAAATAAGGTAAGGCAACTTTGACTAGCACGACTTGAAAGGCGGCGGCATAGAACTAAACTCGTGGAAAAACATTATATTATGGAGCCACTGATCTTAATCAAAAATATTTGCCAGACCATCACGGCTTAATTTCCACGGCAGGTGGTGGCTTATACTAGGCTTATAAGATCCATTGGCGGTTCTCCGGGAAGGTTAAAATATTTAACCCCAGAACCCGAAAAAATATATAAAGTATAAGGGCTACTATAGGTAAGTTAAAGGCGGAAGAAAATTTTATTTTTGTTTACTTGCTTATCAGAAATGCACTTATGGAAAAAATCGCCTGTCAAAAAAAGTGTACACGGAAAAAAGCGCACAGAGGACAGCCCCAAAATTTCGAATAAATTGCAAAAACTTGTTCAAAGTATTGCAATAATACACGGTGAAGTCGCGAAAATGGTAAATTTTCAAAGCAGCTTTGATTTAGATCTGGTACTTACCTATAGCATATACATAATATTCCAATACCCACGGTAACTGCCTTGGGGTCTTTTAGCAAAAATTGGTTGCTTTCAAAGACATATGCATATTATTTCCATATAGTACGTATTATTGCAATACTACTGTACCTTAGAAATAAAATTTCGGACTTCCATTGTCTTTATTTACTTTAAAACACGACGTTTCGGTTAGTAAGTATCTCTAACCGTTATCAAGTGTAAACTAAACAAACTAGTCTTTAGGCTACTACTTATACTACTTGGTGTGCAGTCAAGTGTGACGGCCCGCCCCCTTTTTTAATCCTAAGACGCCTGTTTTCCTTAAGGAGTGGTTTCCATATGTTTGGTATGTCCGTGCTTGGTTGACTGAAAACTTCTTTATTCTGCATTATAAACGCAGCTTCAATAAACTTTCGTTTTCGCCAATGCGACTCCTTATGTAAAACTTTAGTTTCTGACCACTGAATCCTGTGATCATTTGACCATGCATGATCTGCTAAACCGGATTTTTCAATATCCCCTAATTGGGTACTTTTTAGATGTTCATTTACTCTAACCTGAAGAGGGCGTTTCGTTTCACCTACATATGATTTACCACACTCACACGGGATTTGGTAGATACATTCCCTATTATTTGAGGGATTTCTGGTTTTGTTTTAGTTACAAAACTTCTTATCGTATTTCCCGAAGAAAATACTGTTTTTATATTATAGTGTTTAGCTATTCGTCTTATATTTTCTGAAATCCCTTGAACATATGGAATGTTAATAACACCTAACGGATTATTATTTTGAGAATTTGGTACATTTAGTTTGTTTTTAATTTTAAATATCGTTGAGTTTATTAATTTCTCGGAATAACCATTCTGTTGTAAGTCCTTTTTAATGTTTTTAATTTCTGTGGTTAATTCTTCATTATTACTACAAATATTTATGGCTCTTAAATACAAACTTCTTATAACTCCTTGTTTTGTAGCAACAGAATGATTAGACTTAAAATTTAGGTACTGTCCCGTGTGTGTAGGTTTCCTATATACAGTGGTTTGAATGTTTCTGTCTGATCGTTTGACAACAACATCCAAAAAAGGTAAGGCCAAATCTTTTTCAATTTCCATGGTGCACTTGATTGTTGGTCAAATACCGTTTAAATGGTGTAGAAAATTCTGTAGTTCGTCTTCATTTTCCGGCCATATAATAAATGTGTCATCCATGTATCGTAGCCATAGTTTTGGTTTGACTCTTGCTGTGTTGATGGCATGGTCTTCGAACCACTCCATGTAGATGTTTGCTACCACTGGCGAAAGAGATGAACCCATTGGGAGTCCATCATTTTGCGCGTAAAACTTATCTTTCACTTGAAAGTAAGAGTTACGGAGACAGAGCTCCAAAAGATCCATCACCCCCTCCACAGATAGCGTTGTTCTCTCGTGGAGTGTATCATCAGTTTGTAATTTGTTTTTGATGATACTGAGTGACTCATTTATTGGCACGTTGGTGTAGAGACTTTCTACATCAAAACTTACAAATCTATCGCCGGGATCTAATTCGATACCTTTTAAAACCTCGACAAAATGTTCCGAGTTTTTGACAAAAGATTCGGACTTACCCTGTAGTGGTTGAATTATGTCCAACAAAAACCTCGACAAAGTGCTGGTCGGTGAGTCCCTGGAGCTGGTGATTGGTCGCAGTGGTATATCCTTCTTATGGATCTTTGGTAATCCATAAAAATGTTGACGCTGTTAGATCCCGCCTGACTCCACACCACAGTAAGGCACCACATTTTTATGGATTACCAAAGATCCATAAGAAGGATATACCACTGCGACCAATCACCAGCTCCAGGGACTCACCGAAATGGAAGTCCGAAATTTTATTTCTACACAATCATTGTCTACGAATTTCAAACAAAGACTACTGTACCTTACGATGCAGAATGCAAACATATTTGAAATAGCAATATCAATGGGTATAAGTATATCCTTTTTGCGGTCCTTAAGATAAAATGCCCTGATTGGTTATACTTTTACGCATGAATATTATTTTATTCTTGTACTCGTTACGTCAAATCATCGGCGTACAGTTGATAAAAACTCTATCTATGTAAATTTGGTATCTGTGCATTTGTCGTACCTTTATTTCTGAATGTTTGCATCAAACGCCAACCATTGTGTAAATAGGTAACAGGGAGTATTGGAATACTACATATATGGTGATGGTGACTATTTTTCAGTCATACACTGCATATAATGTTTAAAGCAATTTTGATAAGCGAATAAACATCAGTTTTGTTTATGCTCAAATTATTTAAAACTAACCAATGCAATGTATTTTTTGTGATTTATAATTTTTGATAATCCCCTTTTATAATAAATGGAACACAATACATATATCATTCCAATATCAGACGAAAACCAAATGCACACTTTCCAAAAACTCGTTTTGGTTCGACAGAACGCCATTTCTCTTCGACGAGATAAGTCACGTGCTTATTAAAATCAAATAAACTAGCGATACTATATACATCCTCCATTGTGAAACGGGTCGAATAATGATTAAATTGCATTCTAATAATTTTTTATATTAATAGACTAAAAAACTACCTTGAAGCAGCGTAACTTCGGGTTTTAATTCCACCTTTGTTATAATGATTTTTGAAATATCCTTAACATGTACATTTTACATTAGTTTAATCTTAGTTTAGAGAAAAAGTCTTAACTCATGATTTTCCAAAGCAGTTTTTAAAGCCTACTGAAATTTCTGCCTTTTTAGAAGAGTTTAAGCAATGTTTAGATGGTAACCGTACGACAACAGCTTTTGGAACCGCACAGTTGTCTGCGTTGAAACAGGTGTTTACGTTACTACACCGGAATATTAAAATTTACAGGTCGACCCAGGAAATTTACAGCTGCGACTAGCAAAAATTATGAAATGGAGTGTATGTAAGTCACGGAACTGTAACATAAACCTGTAACATAAACTGGAATGCTAATGACGTGGAAAGAAAATGACCGCTACATGTACTTGACAGTTGGTGGATGTTAAATGGGTAGGTATTGCCAAAATATCCCCAAATCGGCACCAACCTTTAGAAATTCCCCAAAAGTTTGAGGCTAAAAATTAAAAAAAGCTATGAAGGAAACATGGGACTGTTTAAAAATTATGTAAGAAAGATAGTCAGATTGAGGCGGTAAATCATTCATACAAAAATGTGCCCCTAACTGAATAACAAAATGGCAAACCTGGGAGGTGTTATCGTGTTGGCTGTTTCTTAGCAATTTTGAAGACAACTTTAGTAACTAATATCCACTGTTCATATTTTATCGAATTATATTTTATCGAATATCAAAATTCCGAACTCTTTATAATAAAAATTAAAATTTAAAGTTATTAAAATGTCGAATATCTAAAATATGGAAAATTAAAATATTTAAAATCAAAATTACAAAATATTGAAAATCGAAATATTGAAACTACCACAACTACACAACCAACCTAAATAAATAACATAACCAACCAACCTCACCAGCCAATTTAATCAAATCAACCAAACGAATTTTGAATATATTTAATCAGCTTTTAATTTTGCGATATTTTATTAGATATTTTAGTTTCAAGATTTTGATTATATGAGATTTTTATTATTCAAGATTTTAATTTTCGATAAAATGTATTTTAATTATTTTAAATGTTACCCAGTTTTAAGAAATGTGTACACTGAAGAGTATACTGCCGTCCTTAGTAAGACCCACCTATCTACGTTTGCACATATTTCGAGAAAAGCGAGTTTAAAGTTTAAATGCTTGCTAATATATTTTTTTTGTTTTTCAAAATAAAATACTTCCGAACAAAAATTTGGGTATATTTCTTAAACAACAGATAAAAGTAACCTATTTAAAGCCATTTTCGGTCATAACTCATTTTTGATTTTTTTGCAGATAGGTGGGTCTTACTAAGGATGGCAGTATAAGCCTTAGATTTTTTTACATATTTTCCACATATTTCAGGAAAAAACACAAAAAATAGCTTAAAATTCGACATCATGAGGCTTCGACCCCCCCCCCCCCCCCCAAGAGGCCTCGGGCCCCCAAGACATATTCCTGGGTGCGCCACTGTCAAATGATATACTACTTTTTTTTTAAAAAATTTTTTCCGGAAACTGTGTTACGAATTGGAATAATCTGGTTGCGAAACAGCTATTTTTGCCTTAAGTGGGAAATTACAAGAATTTTTTTTACAGATTTTGTTAGTCAGGATGCTCTATATTATTAATCCGAGTGATGGCACTCTGGCACCCTTAACCATTTTTAAAAATCCAAGATAGCGGCCATTTTAAAGTGAAAAAATTAAATAAAAAAATATCTAAATCAAGCATAGGTATGTGTGGTACGATAGAGAATTATCAAAATAAATCAGGCTATAATAGTGCGAGGCACAATTTTGACACCTTCACATTCTAATATCAGCTGTGATCTTTCAAACCGGAATAAATAGTGCCTTCTCTTATTAATTGAAAATAAACGACTAAAGTTTTAAATTCGACTTTGGTCGACTTCAATGTGAATGTGTCAAAATAGTGCCTGGCACAATTATAGCCTGGCTGTATTTCAATAATTCTCTATTATTTCAGCCGGCCTTTGGTTGCCAGAATTGAAATTCGACACTATTTTTTCTGGGGGGTACCCCAACGGAGGGAGAATGATTTTATGAAAAAAAATCGACCTGTTAACATAGGCAAGCGATACACCGATTCTAGGGTATATGGGTCCGCTGAATTCAGTTAAAAGGAGTAATTTGAAGAAACAGGTAAAGCCCGGAATTTATGGTATTACGGTAGAACTGTTTATGTGGAGACTTAGCGAACAAACTTGTATTAAGTTATTTTTGATTTTGAAAGCTTTGCTTAACCCTATTTCAAAGCTTACCAGTGACTTCTGGCCATCAGCCACCATTTTGAAATATTCAAGATGGCGACCGTGGGCAAAAATTTAGAAACGGAGCACATGCATGTGATACCTTACTTATAGGGTTCTTGGGTACGCTGAATTCAAATATTATGTTAAAAAAAGATTCAGGGGTAATCTGGTTTATTGTATAAACAATAAAACTGTTTATATAGAGATTTAACGAACAAACTTTATCAAATATTTTTAGAAAGTTTGACAGCTCTGCTCAACCCTATTATAAAACTAACCAATGACTTTTGGGCATCAGCCATCAGTTTAAAATATTTAAATATTCAAGATGGTGCCGTGAAAAAAATACAAAAGAAAAGATATGCATGCGATACATCAATTATAGGGTTTTTGGATTCGCTGAATGCAAACCTTTTGTTAAAAGTAGATTTTATATATTCCGGAGGAGTGGGGGTATTTTTGGGTTAAACCGTATGCGAAGTCTTAACGAAAATACTTTAATCATGATTTTTCTTACAGATTTTGAGAGCTCTGCTCAACCCCATTATAAAAGTAGCTAATAACTTTTGGGATTATGGCGACCGTGGGAAAAAATTCAAAAAGAAGCATATGCAGATTACTCCAAAATCTTTTTTTAACAACTTATTTGGATTTAGCGAACCCAAAAACTCGCATGTGTATGCTTTCCTTTTGTTTTTTTTTTCTCAGACATCATCTTGAATATTGCAAAATGGTGGCTGATGACCAAAAGTCTTTATAGTTTTATAATACAGTTGAGCAGAGCGGTCAAAATCTGTAAAAAACCTTTGATAAAATTTGCTCGTTGTCTCCATACAAACAGTTATACTGTTTACCCCATAAATACCTCGCACGCCTTCAGATTACTCCTAAATCTTTTTTTAACATCAAATTTGGATTCAGCGAACCCAAAAACCCTAAAACTGATGGTGGCTGATGCACAAAAGTCCTTAGTAAATTTTATAATAGGGTTAAGCAAAGCTGCCAAAATCTGCAAAAAAACTTGATTAAGGTTTGTTAGTTAAGTCTCATAAACATAGACAGTTCTATCCTAATATATAACCCCCCCCCCCCGCTTTAAATTACCCGAAATTTTTTTTTACTGCAGATTTGGATTCAGCGGACCCTCTTCTTTATATTAAACCTGATAACTATCACTATATATGTATATGTATATCCCAGTAGCAGTCCAAGAGTGAAGGCTAGGGGGCCAGGCCCCCCTTTTTCCAAAGAATTTTCCAAAAATTATTCTGGTGTATTACACACCGGAAAAAAATTAGATTTTTCTAACCACATGTTTTAAACATCTAAACTGCCCTAATTTTTGAAAGTCTGGGACCAGACCTGTATATCCCCTGATAAAAATCCCGACTGACAGAGAGAGATTTAATAAAATTTAATTAAAAAAACACAAAACTTGTGTAAACTAATGCCTGATTTACCTTGCAACTTATTACTGATTTACCCAGCAACATAAAGCACAATTGATACATTTGGTGCTTAGTGCATCTTACCATACTAAGTAGGAAGCAAAAAGACAGTCATTATGCAAGAATAAGGTTTGTCCATTGTGCAATATGTTGGGTACAATGATAGCCCTTAATGTACTAAGCACAACAGGGATTCTGCATTAACCCAGCTTCAAAAATAACGCAACTTACCGGTGAAAGAAAAACAAAGGCAAATCGTTGCGACTGTAAGAAGCAGATTACAACAAAACAGTTAATCATGTATAAAAGGCAATATTTGCTATTTGCTTTGAAAAAAATAACGCACTATTTAACAAATTAAACGAACTCGACCCGGTAGAACTTCGCAAAAATAATCTGGGAATTTTTGTGTTTGTTATCATTTCTGTCAATATGTGTGCGGCTAGTAAAAAAACCAAGTAAAGAATTTTACTTATTTACATGCTGATTTTAAACCAATCTCAAAAGTTTAGAACTTGAATTTTTTACATAAAATATCAAATATTACAAAATGTTATACTACATGGCAAACATGAAAGTAATAAATAATATGGAAAACATATAATTTGTGGGTTATACAGGCAATACTTAAAATTTTAAAAAAGTTAAGTTGATTTGATTGACGTGACTCCGTTCTTTTAACATCCACCATTTAACCAATCTGTCACCTACATCTAGCGGTCATAATTGTAAGATTTTCTGGGGCCAATAGCATTCCAGTTTATATTACAGTTCCGTGATGTAAGTATATCAAGGTTTGACATTTAATGATTTTGTTATTTGTTGTTTAGCAGTGATATGTCAGAGTTATGAGGGACATTTTGGGTCAGTTAAAATAATCCAATATTTGACAGCTGTTACCGTTATTGTTACTAAGAACAACGGTAACACTCAAGACAAAAAAGATAGATTTTTGAAAACTAAGGATAAGCATAACACAAGCGTTAATTTAGTATTTTCACACTTCCTCAACTTTTTGTTTACTTATTTTTATTAGATTTATGGCTAATTACAAACCAAACTATCAAATTTTAGTAAAAAATTCGAATGCATTAAAAAAAAACAATACAAAACTAACCTTAAAGGTTAATAATAAGATACACTAGGTACAATAATTATAGTGTACGTGTGAGCTAATATAACTTAAAACTGAAATATATTTTATTCAACTCCAGACTCAATTACCTTTCGTCTGATACCACGCAAACCATGTTTTGACCTAAATTCTAATTTAAAAAATCTACCCCAGATTCAATTGCATTTCGTTTGATATCACATACCCCATATTTTCACTAAAACTCTAATTTTTGAAATCTACCCCCATCCTTTTTTTAAAATAAATTAAAATGTATTTTGTTTAACTGCAGACTTAATTACCTTTCCTTTGTTATCACACCCGCCAAATTTTCACATAAACTCTAATTTTTAAAATCTACCCCCACCCCTTTATTTGGCTTGCGTTTAGTGGATTTTGTTAATTTTTAAATGGGACCATCTCGACCTAAGACCCAGCCTAGGTATCACATTTCATTCAAATCGGGCAAGCGGTTTATAAGTTATGCGCGTTGGTCGTTACAGACAGACAGACAGACATACAGACGGACATAAAGACAAACAGACAGACAGACAGACGGCACGATAAAAAAGTTTCAAAATCATCTGAAACGCAAAGATATATAAAATTGTTTGAAATCGGAGCAACTTTTTTTTTCTTGAAAAAAGTAGGATCACGATAGCTCACACTACTATAGTATAGTAGTAGTGTGAGCTAAAAAGGAGCGAAAAGCTGCTAATACGCAGACTTAGTAATAACAATAACGGTAACAATGTGTAAAATACGCGACCCAAATGTCCCTATTGTCATTGCATTTTCGGTAAAACAAAAAATAAAAACTCGCTGTTCATTCTGTAAAAATTTATTTTTTGAAAAGCAGAAATTGTTTACTAGGTAAGGTTGGTTACTATTTTGCTATTTGGATTCTGACTATCAACTTATTTACTTCAGAAATTGGAAAGTGTAACATGCTCTTTCTACAAAAAATATAAAATATTTTTCTCACTTTGCCTGTGTGGTGTGTCAATCTTAAGGCCTATTCAGTTTAGTAAACAAGATATCACTGCTTTGCAGTAGTTTATTTTTATTTTAAAGGTTACCTAAAGTAACCTCCGTATCGCTGGCTTATTTTTAATATTAAAACCGTATTTCAAAAATTTTAAACTCACATAAAATATAATCTTCACACACCATTTCCCTTGAGAACATTAACTTCTCTGGTGGCGATATGTGGATTCTAGACATAGTACGGTGATATAGCCGTGCAAAAGAATTCGAAAATCGAATTAAGGAAGAAGTAAAATAGATATTAGGTCATTTATCTTGATATTCACATTTAATTTTCTGGCATAAAGTTATAGTCCTTGCTATTATAGGCAGTACTTTTGGGACATTTCTAACCTCGTTTTGTTTATAATATGCGCACAGAGAGCAACAAAAAAAACTGATGTTTTTATTTCTGCGTTTTTTGTCAACCTACAGTCAGCATCTTTTTATCCAGAGATAATGTCTGTTTTACCCGTAATTTTATACCAATATGATATATTTAATGGCTCTGCTACAAAAGAGCGCCTTACAACATGGCGCTGCTTTAAAATAGCGCCAACAAAATAGCGCCATACAGAGTCATATTTAATTTCGAATATATTTCTGGTTAGGAAATATATTTATTTCATGACAAAGTCACAAAAGTCACATTATTTTTGAGACAACTTTTTACTACTTTTTTTCGTTGGCCTATGCTATTTATTATGGTAAACAGCTGATGAATGTCAAAAAGTTATCTCAAAAATTATGATATGGAGTGTATGTCAAAGACTATATTATGTTTGTCTGGATGCGATAATCGCTGCCATTTTAAAGTGCCGCTTATAGTATATTATGACTAAAATAATCCTCTTTTGCAGTTAATGGGTAGTTCTTTGGGCCACCTGTCATTTTCGTCTTATTTTAAAATCAATTTATAAAAATATAATTAGCTAAAACTAAAACGAGCATAAATATAACTTATTATGTACAGGGTAATTTTTTATAATTGCTGTTATTATTGGAAGTAGAAAGTTCGAAAAAAAGTTTATGTTTTATGAATATATAGCAAGATTTTTCTACCACGCCAATTAAAAATACCTTGCACGGGACGCCCGACAAAGTTAATAACGGGACAATCCCGGGAAACACGGAACATCTGGCAAACTTAACTGACTTAATATGGCATGATGGACCTATAAAATTATTGTGAGTTACAGTGTTAGGGACGGTTCTTGATGAACCGGATCTGAAAGAATTAGTTTATGCTTTATAATGGCTTCATTTTATATTTATTATTATTATTTTTATATTGTTCTAATGGACGTCCATTCCATGAATGGACGTGTAAAATCGAATATGTATGGACGTGCAATAGATGTACAATTATTTACTTCCAGTAATAGCTAGCTGCTAGTGCTTTGTTGTCGAGCGCGTTGCTTCTCAGTCTGCCTACATTCACGATGCGTGTTGGATGTACGCTTATTTGCAAAAATTAATTAAAAAACACGCAAATTACGTTGCGGATTAATTTCATAATACGTACCTAGTAGAATGAGCCGGTCTGTATGCTAGTTATTTAAAGAAATAAAAACGTATTTTCCTTTCCTATTTTAAGAGCCATAAAAACGTAAAATGTCCTAAATATTTATTTAGAGCAAACCTAGAATATTCGAAGTAAATATCCTTTAGTGTTCTGTTGGAGAGATGAATGTGGATGATCCACTCTAAAGAAGGGATCTGCCACAATAGGAATTTCTTTTACATAGCGGAACCTGCACTATCAGCTCATACAGCAAAGGTTCTCCAATGCAAGTAACTAAACTGGACGGTAAGTGGACGTCCGAATGACGTTTACTGGATTATAAATCTCCAGTACAAAATATGTACATTCAAATCCCAGGATACCCCGAGATTTGCATTAAACGGCCAGAGAAAGCCCAAAGGATGCCCAAAGGATGCCCAAAGGATGCCCAAAGGATGTCCCTCTGTATATCCAGAAAAAAGCGTCCTTTGGATGTAAAAAAATTTGCAATATGTATCGTCCAATCGTCTATTGTATGTCCAATGTCCAGCATTTGACGTACAATGAACAGCGCCGCCTTATCCTATAGGCACTGCTTTGAAAACTCAATTTAAATTTAAATTTAGTGTGATGAAAAAAAATGCTAGAATAAAATGAAAACAAATTAAGAGTTTATAATTTTGTGTTTTTTTTGGAAAACTACTATCTAGGTATCTAATAGAATTGACTAAATTATAGTGCCAAAGTTTTATCTATGCATTTTTGCATAGGTAATCATGCAAACAGTGCCAGATTCAGGAGGACACATAGCAAGTGCATGAACCATATACCGTCTTGTGTAAATTTGAATTTATTTTAGTACGTGTTTCAGCCAAATTTGCAGTTTTTTTCAAAAATTAATTTAAAAAGAGTAGTTATCAGAAAAGTTTGAAATATGCTAGAATTAATGTATTTAAAAAATCAATTATTAAAATTGAAAAGATGGTCTGCAAAACATAATTTTTACCTTCCTAGCCCGCGCAGGAATTGCTGGAGAAGGTACTTTTTTCCGACAAAAAAAACTCCGAAAACGTGTTATTTGGGTATATTTTGACCTATTTTACTAATATCGTCGTGACGTCAATCTGTGTGTGTGTGTGTGTGTATGTCTGTCTGTGTAATAGTGTTCGACACTGTAACGAGCTGATTAGATTTTGGTAAAAATTTTATACTGCTAATAAAAGTTTTTTGACAGTTTAAAAATTGAAAATATGCTAACTTTTTAAACATCATCGCATAAATATGCGGTTTCCGAAATATAGTAACACAAATTTTTCTCAATAACTTGTGGTGTAACCAAAATATTCGTAGAAGCTTTCGTTTCTGAGATATTTAGAAAAAACAGTCTTCAAGGTTGATATAACCATATACGTTATATGTATATGGATATAACGTGGAGTTCATCTGGAGTGAACTAATGGGCTAGGAAGGTATCAGATCCGTCATGGATCCATTAACTTTTGTTAATTTCATATAAATTAACTTACTGGGTGAAATCCCAGGCGTCTAGGGATTTCTTTGACGCCGGATTCAGATTGAACGTTAAAAATTACTTAGGAATATCAAGGTCTCTGTCTTAAGGGGCCTACAGACACGCGAACATTTCCAGAGATTAGTACGCGCGTACAAGTTTGCGCATACTATTCTCTTCGTGTGTAGACAATATCCGCCTAAAATATCTCTCGAAGATTAGTTCGCGCGCACAATGTACGCGAGCAAATTTCTCGGTGTCTAGGCAAAACGCATTGATAATATCGTGTTTATGTTTAGAACGTTTAATTTTGTCTTCGTGTGTGTAGGCAATTCCACCAAACGTACATGTATGCAGAGATTAGTTCGCGTACTAATCTCAAGAAATGCTCGCGTGTTTGTAGGCCCCTTTATGGACCTCGAGATCTTTTCGCGAGGGTTGTGTAATAATAATTGATGGCTGAATCTGTAGATTCGACTCAAATATTTTACGTGAATTTTTTTTGTTAAATTTAAGTTGTCCCACTGAATCTATTTGTTTTTTAGCGGCTTTGTTAAGGGGGAGGGGGCCCGTCAATGAACCTCCAGAATATCCATACGTGGTCGTCGAATAGACGTTTCCGTGCTGCCAGGTTAGTTTACTTAATTTACCAGAAAATATTTTTGTTCGTGAAATAGCCCAGCCAAATTAGGAATTCTTACGTGAACAAATAGGTACAAGTTGGATTTTTGTATAATTATTATTATTTAGCATCTGGGACACATTTCCAAATATTCTTCGCCATAATCCTCATTGAGCTTCGCTAGACAAAAGGCCCCGAATGTTCTAAAAATCAGTTTTTTGTGATTTTTCGAAAACTTAAAAAAAAAGTCAAGAGTAAAAAAATATGCAAAATTAGTCGGTCTATACTATAAAATTAAGAAAAATACTTAACTAACATAACTTAACATTTTAAAATATATATTTAAAAAAAAATCATTTTTTCAATTTAATTTTTTTCCTACTTTGTAGGTAACTTGTTTTAAAATGTTAATTCTTTATAATATTAAGCTTGATCCCAACTTGTATTAAACACCATTTACTAAAATTTAGTTTTTGTTTCTTTAAAGTTAATAACAACTTTTAGTAAATGTTAGGAAAATAGTTAACCAGCCGGAAGACCATTGGGATTTTGAAAATTAAAATTTTATACAATTAAGAACTACGACAAAAAAAGGCATAATAATAAAAATAATTAAGTTCTGGTTAGAAACAGTGTTAAAATACGTGCAAATGCGCAAACTTTTAATTTATATGAAATTTCAGCTTACCAGATATTAAAGTCATTTTTATAAAATTATAGAAAAAATAGTGTTTGACTAAACTTAAATGTGACAAAGGGATTTAGAAAAAATAGATGAAACATAAGGGCATGGTTTATTAAGGCTTGATAATTATAAACAGAGGTACATACATAACGTTTTAACAAATAGCCCAGTCAGCTTGCACCTATTTTTTTCCAAGTTTCAGGGTTTTTTCACCTAATATGACTGGGCTAAAAAGAAATATTTTGCAAAGAATGGCGGGGTCATTAAAAAACATACTACTACTATGTATGGGGATTCTAATTCTACAAACTGATGGCTTGTACCAGGCACAAAATTTCTTTAATTTTTTTTTATTTAAACAACATTGGCCCATTCACTGTGGCTCATCTAGGCTGCAGATAAAATCTATCTCTATTCGAAGGAGCCAAGAGCAAAGTGGCAGCGTGTTCGACACTGCTTTGGGTTTCAGTGAGTGGCCATTCATCGCGTCGCCGCCGTATCGAGCCGAAGTGGGGGCTAAATAAAATAAAAAACTGTAAAGATGTTTTAAAAATAAAGAAACGTGTTTTTGCAGAAAATAACGATAGTGCCGCGGTACGAGCCTTCACTGTTTTGGTTTAAAAATGGCAGCCATATTTAAACCTCCAAACGCCGCTAGGAGATGTCCAATAAAATCGCTGTAAGTCAGTGTCAGCTGTCCGCTATATTTTACATGTTAACTATTTAGACAAGTAAGCGATGATTAAACCGATTTTCAATTCTTTTGGTGGATGTGTAACTGAAAACAAATTCTAATATATCTTGCGATTTTTTCAATATTTAAATTATAATACGTATTTAATACGGTAATGCATCTACAGATATAGTTTTAAGTTATTTATGTATTATTTTACTCTGAAAATGTTTGTATATGTACAGCATTAGTAAGCATGATAAGAATTGTTAGAAATCGCGGGATTGACCGTTTTATATTTTTTTGTTGGTTTCGAGGATTTAGCAGCTGATATAACTATGCATAATTACTAGCCTTTGATGCAAAAATATGAATTTTCATCTTTTTGTGGGATACGACGTATCAAAATTAGGGTATCGATAGAGGTTTTTTATCAATCACGAATTATTTAAATAGTTTTTCGAACTTTAAACCACCCCTCAGGGGTGCTACCACCATTTGAGACTATTTTTTTTAACGGGAATCATATGACTGCACGGGCGAAATTTTGTAAAAATTAACAGTTCGTTACAAAATTTTGAAATGCTTGCTATCATATTGTACATTAGGGTGAACGAAATCTTTGCAGTTATTTGACCTGAGAGTATTAAAAAAGTTAAACCGGTTGTATCAAGTCTATATATAAATCCAAAAAGTGTACCGTAAACACCGTCTGTTGTTGCTCTGTTTATAGTTATGGTTTTTTGTGGGTTTTTTAAACCGAATTATTTTAAAAAGTGATCTAATACGTAGTGTATTATACACAGTCCCGCTGTGATATCAAAAAGTGAGTAAAGATCCTTTGATAAAGGAGAAATGACGATTTGTTACGTGTGTGAAGAAAACATATCAAGTCGAAAAAAAGTTCATTCTGCTTGCTTGCACGATTCTGCGGATGTTGCCACACTTCTGAATGAAATTCAAGGACTTTCCTGGAGATGTGATGATTGCCTAGAAAAGTGCGTTATTGTGAATCAGAAAGAAATTAATCAGCTGGTTGAAAAATCTTTATCGTCGGCGTTAGAAACCCTCAACAAGACTGTCGAGACTTTACAGGCGAACCTGGTGACTGCGGTAAAAGACACAATAAGCAATGGCTTTATTCCTAAACCTGCCACCGCAACTGTAAGTTATTCTCAAATAGTTAAAAACAAAACTCAACCTGCTGTTATTATTAAGCCCAAACAGGCTCAATCGGTAGACCAGACGAAACAAGACCTATTGGCGAATATAAATCCTAGTGAATCAGAATTTAGTCTTTCGAAAATTCGAGCGGTGAATGATGGTGGTATAGTAATTGGGTGCAAAAATATAGAAGACAATGAGAGATTTATAAAACTGGCGGAATCGAAGCTATCCGGCTCCTATGAAATTAAACAACTAAATGGTATCCATCCTCGAGTTCGCATTGTTGGTTTCTCTGAAGGTTTTGATGAAAATTCTTTATTGTCTGTGATGAAAAAATTAAACACGGATTTAATTAATAGCACCTCTGAGTGTAAGGTGTTAAAGATCTTTCCAACCAAGAAAAACGGTAATTTGTATCAAGCATTATTGCAGACTGATAGGTTTACGTATGATAGGTTAACGAAAGTAGGTAACGTTTTTATAGGGTATGACTGTTGCAGTGTGTTTGATGGTGTGGAGGTAAGGAGATGTTATAGATGTAGCGAATTCAACCATTCGTCGAAAAGTTGTGATCGAGCTTTATGTTGTCCTAAGTGCGGACGAGATCATGAAATAATCAATTGTGTATCAACCACTATGTCCTGTCCTAACTGTACTAAATTAAACAATGGGCAACACCGAAATCGGTGTGACACAAACCATGCAGCATGGGATTTAAAGCGCTGTACAGCCTACAAAAATGCATGCTCGAAACTGCGGGCTGGCATTCTGGAGCAATAGCAACTATTAGGTTTCAGTAAAACTCCGACTAACAGCTCACCTCAGGTGAAACAATTTTCTGAATCGATTAAAAATAATAAATCGAGTTCTATTATTTCAGTATACTACCAGAACGTCGGTGGAATGCGCACGAAGACTGCTGAGATTCTCAGCTCGAGTGCGCATTCGGCCTATGATATTCTGGTACTTACGGAAACATGGCTAAATAATTCTATATTTGACAACGAATTTATGGCTGAAAAATACACACTTTATAGATCTGATAGGTACATTCCGGGAGTAAATAGGGGTGGGGGAGTTTTATTGGCTGTCGATAGGAACCTCACTTCTCACCGTTGTGCTTTGGACAGGTATATGGTGCCGCCTCATATAGACATGCTTGTAATAAAAGTATTCTTTAAGTTCTCTCCTGTATTTTTCATTGTCCTATATATCCCACCACCTGTGAATTCTGATGATTTGGAATCTATATTTAATGCTGTAGCATCGATGGATTTCTTGTTTGGTAAAAGGATTTGATCTTATG
This sequence comes from Aspidapion aeneum, assembly GCA_963576565.1. Taxonomy (NCBI): domain Eukaryota; kingdom Metazoa; phylum Arthropoda; class Insecta; order Coleoptera; family Brentidae; genus Aspidapion; species Aspidapion aeneum. The sequence goes on from OY755043.1 coordinate 97,427,687, forward strand.
TGCAATATTTAGATTCTGGATTGACAGATAGTTGTGTCAATATGCTACTCTCATTTTTAGAACTGACAAAATTGGATCAGCGTAATTTAATCAGAAATCAAAACGGCAGAATCTTAGACATCGTTTTATTTGAGAAAAATAATTCCCGAGTCGACAAGGCGTTCGATTTACTTACTTGCGAAGTTCAACATCATCCAGCACTTTCGATTCAACTTTTAAACTTAGAAAAAAACATTAAACTTGAGGAATCTATAAGTTACAATTTAAAAGACAAATACAATTTTAAAAGAGCAAATCTTAGATTACTTTACGACATGATGCTTGAGACAGATTGGAGCTTTGTTTCTGATGAGAATTCAGTAGAGAAATCCTGTGAATTATTCTATTTGAGGCTGTACAGTATTTTTGACATTTGTGTTCCTCGCCATAAACCTAGACCACCCTCAAAATATCCACCTTGGTTTTCGTACAGTATTATAAAGGATATTAAGAAAAAATCGAAACTTCATGAAATATATAAAAAATCACAAAACATTGATCACCTTAATCAGTTTAAAATATTACGTGCTAAATTAAAAAAAGACATAGATGATTCATATAAGAACTTAGTTCGTACTTCAGAAAGTAATATAAGATTAAACCCTAAGCACTTCTGGTCTTTTATCAACAGTAAAAAAGAATCATCTGGCATTCCAGAAAATATGTTTTATAACGGTCAACAACTTGGTAGTCCCCATGATATTGTAAGTGCATTCTCGGAGTTCTTTCAACAGTCGTTTACAGCACCTTGTTCACTCGGATCACTTAGTATTAGTGCACGTGACTTTACGGATAGCACTGGTGGAAATAATATTGGTATAAATGAACTAACAGAGAAGGACGTCGAATGTGCACTAAGAAAGATAAAACCCAAGTTGTCTTCTGGACCGGACCAGATACCTGCGTTTTTTGTGCGCGATTTTTATCCTGTTTTCGTTAAACCCCTGCTAGCAATGTTTAACTTATGTTTGAAGCATAAAGTATTTCCGGATGCTTGGAAAATATCTAGAGTCTGTCCAATATTTAAAAAAGATCAGAGGTCGGATGTGAAGAATTATAGACCTGTGTCTATAATGAACAATTTTGCTAAGGTTTTCGAGATCTCGTTGTATAATCATATTTACCCCCAGGTTGTTGGCCAAATAATTCCCAATCAACATGGATTTATCAAAAACCGCTCCACAATTTTCAATCTTTTAGTTATAACACAAAATATTGCTGAGGTCCTTGATAACCAGGGGCAGATAGACGTTGTGTATACTGATTTTACAAAAGCCTTTGATCGGCTTGACCACGCGATTTTACTACAGAAATTTGCTCATTTCGGTTTCAATCCCGCTAGCCTCCAATTTTTTGAATCCTACTTAAAAGACCGTAAACAGTTTGTTGAGTCGCGTGGACACAGATCGACGACTTGTGCTGTTACCTCAGGAGTGCCTCAGGGATCTGTCCTTGGACCTCTTTTCTTTGATTTGTTTGTGAATGACATTGGACATACTGTGGATGTTGAATTTTTGGTGTATTGTGATGATTTTAAGGCATGGCGAGTGATCAAAACAATAGATGATTGTGTCAAAATGCAACAAAACTTGCAAAAACTTCATCAATGGTGTCTAAATAATCGTTTGGAGTTAAATATTAGTAAGTGCCAAATTATGACTTATACGAATAAAACAAAAAATGTTATAAAATTTGATTATCATATAAACAGCTTAACTTTAACAAGGCCTAGTACTTTTAAAGATTTAGGGGTGACATTTGACAGCAAATTAACTTTAGTGGATCATATGGAATCTATAATTGCTAGAGCTTCCAGAATGTATGGCTTTCTCGTGAGGTGTACACAAGATTTTCAAAATATAATGGCAATTAAGATCCTTTTTTGTGCGCTCATTAGATCACAACTTGAGTATGCTGCGGCGATTTGGTCACCAATCTACAATGTGCATAAGGACAATCTTGAAAATGTTCAACGAAAATTTTTGAAGTATTTACACTTAAAATCGGAAGGATTTTACCCTTTTCAGGGTTTTCCTTATACGGAGCTCTTGAGAAAATTTAATATTAGTTCTCTAGAGATAAGACGAAACAACTCTGCTCAAGTCTTATTGCATAATCTTTTACATAATAAAATTGACTGTTCCGAACTATTAGATAGATTGTCTTTTGTGGTACCTAGAGAGTCATCACGGTCGGCTCTGAAGTTTTATCTTCCTAATGCACGAACCAATATCATGAAATCGTCCCCGCTTTTTAAAATGTGTGATATGTGTAATAAATTAAATCTCGATTATTTTTATTTATCAGTAAAGGACATAAAAAAGCTACTTCCAAAATAATAATAACAGAATATCTTTTTTTCTTCTGTTGTTTTTGTTTGTTTGTTTGTTTCAATTTAGGATTTTATTCATGATGTATGTTGTTTCTGTGTGTGTGTGTGTGTGCGTGCCTGATGAATGTGGTTGTGTGTATGTTTAGGGTTTTTTAATCTTAATTGTAATCTTAAGAATATTAAACTAGATTTTTCTTGTAACTTATTATGTATTATTTAGATATAACTATTTTCTGTACATTTCTATACTGTAATTGGGCTTATGCCTGTTGTATAGATTCCAAAATAAAAAATAAAAAATAAAATAAAAATAAAAAAAATATAGACTTCATACTTAAACCCGGTCTAAAATGCTAAGTTTTAATATCTTAGTAAATACTGGTGTCAACGTCTATGCAGAAGGGGGTAAAATGTTGTCAGTTGTCACCGATGCAGTGTGACCTTGCATATAGTTCAGTCAATAAAATAAGTACAAAAGCGCCGAGATAAAGCCCATCACACACAAAAATGCATAGCGCATAACATGGCGCATAGAAGTTCAACCTTAGGGACTTTTCTTATGCAAAACCAATGTGGCCGCTGCTATTTGATGGCTGATTGGTTGAAAGCCCGATGTTTGGAAAGGCGTTATGCGGCCTATGTAAGTTTGTGTGTTGGCTTAATAAGACTGGACAGATTATTACTTACATATGACAACAAGGAGGAAATTATAAGACAGATAACATAAATTGTAGCACTGCCCCAAAGTCTGGTTAAAAGTAATATTTTAGTAATAATTTTTTATAATAACTTGCTTGTAATTTACGATTTATTGTAAATTTAATTTATTACCAATTTTGTTTTGCCCGTCACCTCCTCATAAAATGCAACTGTGGTTTGCCCATCTTTTCAGCAGCTATATAGCTCGCTTTTGCTTCTGTTTATATTATAGACGCCAACATCTTAAAATGCAACACCACAATGCATTTGAGTTTCCTTATATTTTGAAAGTCAAAAACTCAAATACAGGAGTGGAGACTGCTGTCGTTAAAAAAATAGGCGAAATTATTTGTTTAACTAAAAATTGAAAACAAAAAAAAAACATTTTTAGTTTTTTAAGATTGTCATTTTGTTAAATGTTTGTTAATCTATACCTGCCAATTTCTATTATTGTTTTGTTAGTCAAGTTAACTGTAGGTAAGTTCGTTTTTTTTTTATTTAAATAATTTATAGCCGCTAGGATTTTCTATAGTATATTTTTAACTTTTTAAGATTATTATTTTATTATGTTTTTGTTAATCTGTACCTTATAACTTATTTTAATGCTTTGCTGGTCCAAGTAACAGTATTTTCGTTCCTTTTTCTTTATTAAATAATTTAATATAGCAAACTTTTTACGTTTTTATTTGTTTTTACCTATCTGTGTATTTAGTATTAACTAAGTATTATTGTCTACATTGTAATTTTATTTTACTTATGATTTTACAGTGTGATTCTTTGTATCATTTTATGAGTTTTTGTGTCCTGGCAATTTTTGAAAAAGGCCTTGTTACTGAGCCTGAATGTGTGAGTGGGCCCAGTGGCGTATATATAAAAAAGTTTCGGAGTGGGCCAGATACTGTTTTGGGAGGGCCTCGAGACCTCATGATATTTTATGTTTGTATTCATGAAATATGTAGAAAATATTTTTTTTTTTTATGTTATTTCGGCCCCCCTAAGCCAACCCTTATATACACCACTGAGTCTGCCACTGGTGGATTCTAAGACTCAAGAAAATATTCTTGCTTTGTGAGGAAACTCGTTTTCTTGTTTCTGCTACCAATATAAATAAAAAAACATATTTTTTAAAATATTCTTTAGCCGAATGGTTTTTTATTTTTTTGTTATATAACGGTAGCAGCTATGAAGAAACTCAAAGAAACCAAAGATTTTGGACACCAAGAATTTATTGTATATTTTGAAACAGCAAAAACGTTCAGGGGATTAAAGAGGGGCATAACTTCTGAAAGAAGTACCTTTGCAGATTGTCAGAAACAGCTGGCTTATTTAGCCATGTAAATGCTATAATGTAATCTTTAGTTAAATTTGAGCTAACAATTTTTAAAACTGCAGAAGTTTTAGAAAAAACTAAAAAAAATTAAAATGTCAACACCTAGTTGACTGACAAAGTGTTTTAATAATTGTCAAAAGACATGGGCGCACCCATGGAGGGGCCTCGGGGCAACACCCCATAAACCAACATATTTTAGATATTTTTTACATATTTCACGAATAAAAGACAAAATGCCATAAAATTCGACATTATGAGGCATCGTAATCACTTCGTAAAATTTTTTATCAGTATTTATTTATTTATTCCTATTCCTAATTCGTGTTTTAATTTAACTAATTTTTTGGTATATTTTTATGACATGGTATTTATTTTGTTTTATATTTTTTGTAGTAAAGCAAATAGGGCATTTCATAAACTAAACTTTATATTTAGTTATTTTTATTTTATTTGATTTGTTTGGTTTGGTTTAATGTTATTTTATTTCAAACTTTTTTTAAAACACAATCGTTACTCCCATGACGCAGACAGCAAGCAGTTAGTACTTTGAATTTCCTGTTGGAGAAGAGACAGCACCAAGTTTAGGGATTGTTTCCATTGTTTTGTTTTGCCCAGCTAGTTAGTTAAACGGAAATCCGGCATTGAACTACAGAAACTAAACTAGAACATAGTGTTATTATAGGGATTCCCTTTCATAGAGCTGTCGTAAAAAGGTTACTAGATCCCGAGTTCAGTCAGATCACTAGATCAGGAACTTCGTGATCTAGTGATCTTAGCCATTAGAATAAGCAACATTACAAATACATTTTTACCTTTCTAGCCTTACCTTCCTAGCCCGTGCAGTAGCCATTGCTGAGAACGCCTAAAATGTGTTGTTTGGGTGTAGTTTGACCTATCCTAGCAATATCGTCGTGATGTCTGTCTGTGTATCTGTATCCTAAACCGCTCAACCGATTTTTATGAAATTTGCAGATAAAATAGTGTTTAATACTGTGACGAGCTGGTTAGATTTTGCTTAAAATTCATCAATGCAAATGACAGTTTTTTGACAGTTAAAATTTTTTTTAAATGCTAACTTTTTACCGGCGCGTTAAATCAATATGCGGTTTTCAGAATATAGTAAATCACATTTTTCAAAAAATTGTTTATAGAAGCGTTCGTTTCGAATATATTTATCAAAAACGCTTTTTAAGATTAATATAGCATGGAGTTTACTTGGTGTCCTAATGGGCTTGGAAGGTATCAGATCCGTCATGGATCCATTTATTTTAGATTAGCGCCATAATTCGTATGCAAGATATAACAGGTGTTTGTAAATAACCCCCACCCCTCCACAAACTTTGGAACTAAATGAAATATATTGACTTCAGATGAAAAGGGGTCTTAATTACAAAGAAACCTTGAATTACCGACTTAGTAACATGCACCCAAATAAACCGTAGATTTTTCCAGGGTGAAGTCCTTGAACCATTGTATTAACTGCCTGGCTAAATATATTGGACAAACGAATCGTAGTTTTAAAGTTGGGTTACGTTAGCATTTAATTTTCCAGAAGTCGCCAAACGATAAGGATCCGCTTATGGCACGCACTTGAGGGAAACGGGACATTCTTTTAGTGTGGAAAATAATTTAGAATATTACGCTATACCCAAAAAGGAAAAAACTAAATTTTTTGGAAAATTAGAAATAGATCAATTGTCAGTTAGTTTAAATGAGACCGCTACCAACGCCCACTTCAAAGAGGTTGCTAAAGTTTGAACAATTTCAAATAAGACTACTTTATCTGCTTATATTTTATACCAATTTGATTGTTTTTGTTAATTTATAATTTTTTTATTAAATGTGGTTTTGTGCATGTTTTCAGAGAGGTGGGTTCGAATTTTATTATTTATTATATATTGTTTTAATGTATATCTTCTTTGTCAGCTCATAGAATTTGTTAAAAATTTTTGTGTTTTGTCTGTTTCACAAATTTTTAATTTTGAAGGTTGTTTAGTCTTTTTTTAATAATTTTTATTTCTTGTCTTCTGTCTACCATATTTTATATTAGATATTATAAATTACATTTACTATTCTATTGTCCTTACAGACCAGACCACTTGATAACGGTTCATAATCGAAACGCGTCGTGGTTAGACAGTAATATTATTTGTAAATTATGCAGGACTTTTCCTTTCCTCTCCTTTTACAGAGCACCTACAATAAAATTTTATATTATTTTATTTTTAATAATTTATCTGATTAGATAATAAAAATGCCCTTCGAACCAGGTATTACAAACCCCCCCTTCTCATTCAAAAATTTCGAAGTTATGTCAAATTTTTAACAAACGTGCTGACGCCAAAGAACACTAAAAATTATCTTATTAAAAAGATTTTTTACCCGAAGTCGATATCTCATTCCGTTGAAAAGTTAAAAGGGGGGGAGGGGTTATTTACAAACACCCTGTATAAGGTTCATTAAATTGGCAACTTAAATATTTGTTTGATTGTTGACTTTGAAACTTACAAATATCAACTTAGTTGGTTCTGCTATGAGAATGCTATGAAAATGACGTTAAAATATCCCCGGTAAATAATAGTGATTTGCCTAACAAGTGCGTAAAGTGGTACCTTTCCGCACATGACGTCAGTGTACGTCACTTCACGTAGATGTTATGTACAACAATTTTCTGATGAGACTCCAATCGTCGCTGATTTTCTAATAATTAAAAAAAAATATACTTGTTAAATAAAAAATGTTTACAAACATTTTATTTAATTTTGCGAAATAAAAAATTGAGCGCGTAAAAGATACTACACTGCACTCTTGTTTTTAATTCCTTGCATGCAGAAAAGTACAACTTTTCACACGCAAATAATTGTGGAAAAGTGTATTATAACAAAAACATTTTAAGTAAAAAGCCAAGTACGCGAAAATGGTATTCCATAAGAAGAATTAAATTTCAAAATGAAAAATTCTTACTAGTGTGGAAATGTTTTTTTTTAACTTTGCTATTGAACCGAACCGTCAAAATGCCGATTTTTGCCACCAAAAAAAAAAAAGATGTTTAGAATCGACTTCTAGTTATACAAATAAGGTCATCTCAGGACGTTATAGAACTCACTGTCTGTGTCTACTGTAAAACTGTGAGATTTCGGAGGTAATTTTTGAACAGACCAAACAGACCTATGAAAATGAAGCAAGGAAAATGTCGAAGACCTGCAACCTAAAAAAATAAAAACATTGATAAAATGTAGCCAAGGAATAAATAAGGTTGAATCTCGTAAATCAATTAGGTTGCATTTTTTTCACTATCCATTCCACTGTAATAATAATGTGCGTTGAAATGGAATCCGCAAGCTTTAAAGCAGTCAAACTATACTTTAGGAAAATAGAGCGAGGAAAATAGAGTTAATAGACGAGTTCATCCACGTGCATTCGAGACAGGAGGATTGGCTGGGTAGCCACTGCTAGCGGTGGTGATTTACTGCGAAAAACTTAAAATAAATGTTTGCCCACCCCCTGGTCGTACAATCACGAAACAGTAATTTTATAGCACAAACGATGCGATGGCGAGAAAATGTATATTCTATATAGGTCGAAGAATGCCCATGCAGGTATTTCTTTTGGCAGAAAAATAAAGATATTCTGTAAGGCACCATCGCGCTTATAAACAAGTGAAAATAATATAAAAACTGTTAAAAATGGAAGAAAATATCCCGCAGACAACGGGAGAAGTTAAGGTAAAATGGGATAAACTTTTAGGAGTAGATAATGGTTTTTGAACGATTTCTATCAAAATTAGAACTACTACCGCAAAAAGGTAAATTTCATGGTTGATGTCTTATGTAAACCATTTTATAAGTTAACCTAAAATTTTCCGGGAAAAATCAATAAATCCGGTTTTTTGTTTTTATTGTTATCTCGCTCAATTTTTTTTTGATTTTCACGAAATCAGCTGTTTTTTATTTTTGTTCTTGTATACTTGTCTAGTAAGTACAATTGCAATGGAAGATATAGATAGTGACTCTTATGATGAAAATCTGGAGTTAATTTTGGTATTACAAGAGAGAGACATGCCGAAATTAAAGACTACCTGGAAATATTGTTCCCACGTACAGCAGGGACCCGTTTAGACAGATCAAAAAAAAATATTCAAAAAAGTGTGATAAATATTATTTTAATCTGATTTTATCGGGTTCTTTTTTATTTTTCGGTGGTCATCAACCTCAACAAACGAAAATATCAGATAAACGTCTCATCTCAAATGCCAAAAACTGATGTAACAGTGAACAAAACCAGATTACTTTATAAACTTGCCCTATGTTCACGGTGGTCCTGAAGAGTCCGCAGTTTTCACTTTCGTGACAGAAAAAACTACAAACATATGCGAAGTCTGGACACCTTTCTGAACATATATCTACTAATTTTAAAATCAAGCCTGCTTATTTCCGCGTTTTTGTGTGTTTTTATATTTTTTTTAGAATAGGGCTATATAAATAAAAACTATTTTATATTTTATTTTATTAAACAGTATAAAATATCACGATACCCAAATGCGAACAAATTATACATAAATTCATTAATTATATTATTTTAAAAATTACATTACACAAAAATATATTTCTACAAGTCGCGTTTTTCTTTTCTGCAGAAATATCAGCAGCAGCCTCTGTTTAGCAACGATTTGATGAAAATTCTATTACAGCCGTTAAAAGATTTTTAGCATACTGAGGATTCTCAATTGAATTTAGTTTATACCTATTCCAAATGATTAAATATTCTCGGCGGCCAGATCCCCTGCATGCTCCGACCAAAGTCCTAGTCCGCATTGCAGAAACTTGACTGTTTCTTTTAAGTGATTAAGTATTATGTGGATCTTTAGTGTTTAGGAAATGCCTTTTGATATTTCTTCAGAAAAGAAAAACATTACTTTTTTATAGAATTATATTTTTGTGTTAATGTAACTTTAATAAAATAATATTATTTTTAAATTTATGTATAATTTGTTCGCATTTGCGAATCACGATTTTTTATACTGTTTAATTAAATAAAGTATAAAAGAACCTTTATTTATATATCCCTATTCTAAATAAAATATAAAAACACACAAAAAACGCGGAAAGAAGCAGGCTCGATTTCAAAATTAGTAGATATTTGTTCAGGAAGGTGTCCAGAATTCACATATGTTGGTAGTTTTTTCTGTCACGAAAGTAAAACCTGCGGAGTTTTCAAGATCACCATGTGGTATAGCAGGGCTTGCTATGAAAAACCACGAGTGGGTTTTTCTTGCAGATCAGAAATACTTATGAAAATAAGACGTAAAGAACAGTAAGGACAATAGCAAAATAAAAATGATGAAACCGTCAAAATGCCGATATTTAGCCAGAAAAAAAACGTTTTGCATCGACTTTTATTTATACATATAATAAGCCCTTGAAACACACAGACTTAGACAGTATTATTAGTAAGCCGGATTTTTTTTTTTTGATGACGTTGCGTCAGTCACAGCTGATTGTCTATAAAATAGTGAATTTGGAATGCAGGTTCAATGAATGTCTTATTTTGTTTGAAAAAAAAAACAGTTTTGACTTGTGTGAAACCACCAGAAACAACTACTCCGAGGGAAAATACCCCTACCGGCATTGAATTATACTGATGGTTTGAGGCTTTCGTTGGGAACTTGTTAAAACTGTTTGGTTTTCACTTTCTCCAACGTCGATCACGAGGATACGACAAATGTTCCATGCCAATCCATGTGGATTGGCATGGAACATTTGTTTGTTCCAGACGGGGATCACGATCACTCGTATCCTCGTGATCGACGTTGGAGAAAGTGAAAACCAAACAGTTTTAGTTTTGACTTTGTTTTTATTATATTCTAATGAAACATTTTTTTTTACTCTATCGAAATTCATAAATTTTCTCGAGCGCTTTAGCTTACAGAAAAATTAAATTTAAAGCCGAAACGCATTTGTTAGTTTCTGCATCGAAATTGTACAGTTAATTACATGTGTTTGCATTAGTTTGCATATAAGACAACATCAAAACACTATTTCTCTTGCAGTGTAATTTTGTTTTGAAATGACTAACACTGGTATTTTTGGATAAAAAATCATAAAAAATCGATGAAGTATTACAATACAAATAAATAGATACCTCACCATATGACAAATTCAGATTTATGTCAAAGGGTGCGGTGCATGGCGGGAAATTTGAATTAAAAATAAGGAATGCTTTGGGAATGCTAAATCTTGAACATTTTAAACTTTTAATCATTAAAGTTCAATGAAATGTTGGCGAATACTTCATTGAAATTTCACGAAAATCTGTAGTGTCTTTTTTAAAATATCGCGAAAAACCCTCTGTCCTCCAACAACATTCAAACCTGTATTTTTTGGTTGGACTTATACTTTACTTTACTAAAACTTTCGTTTTTATACAACTGCTTAAATTCAGTTTCCTGGTAAGTGTTTATATATGTGTATTTTTTACACATTTCAAAAATAGATGTTTCAACAAAAGAAAAATGACTGATTTTTGTAATAGCTTAAAAAAATTGTTTTCTTTTTATTGCTTTCTTAAAATGAGGTATCTTTTTAGACTGAAAATCAAAATAAAGGATAAAAATAAATAATTTGATTAAAAAAAAGTTACAGCGAGTTCTGAGTAAAAGTTCTTATAGGTACATACCGATTCAATGACTAGTTTCGCAGATACGAGGGTTCTTATAATAGTACTTCAGGACACCTAAGGGCCTATATACAGTGCGCATAAAGCCAAAAGACTTCCATTTATTGCTTGAAAAGTTGTTAATTTTATTTTTCTTTGACTAAAAATATTTGGCAGGCGTTTGTAATTCTTCGTTCATATACAACGGACGCTCACTAAACTATGCCTATGACTAAGATTAATGAGTTAATAGCAAGAAATGCTTATAAGTGTAAAAAATAGTGTACAGGGTATCCCATTTTTGATGGGATTTTACTGGGAAAATCAGTTATTACAAAAGAGAGTGACCTGGAAATTTCACAATACGGTCCTCAAATTTTGAGAAGAAAAAAAATGTTTAAAGTTTTTTTCTAGCCCTTCTGAAATCTCGAATCCGACTAGTCGAATCAAAAATTTGACAACTTCATTTTATTGATAGAATCAACTGTATGTAGGGAAGTTTTAGCAAAATTAAAATATCTTCACTAATAACAAAGATATGACAAATTTTTTGAATTACGGATTTTTGATTTTTCTCTCGTAGATCCAAAACTACAAAGGCTGAAAAAAAAATTTTGGTCTCAAAATTTAAGGAAAGTAATGTGAAATGCCCAGGTCTCTATCTCTTAAAATAACCAAGTTTCCCATTTAATACCATCAAAAATGAGACACTCTGTACCTCCTCAATTGTAATACCGAAAAGTTGACCGCGCAGGCATTTACCGCGCCGGACTGTACCGCGGAAGTGATTACGACGCTAGGATTTTACGGTGCTAAACATTACTGCGAAAGCCACTGATTCGAGCTCCCCAGTGCAAAGTCTGGACCGCGCAGATGCATAACTGCGGAAGCCGTAACACCATCAGGTAATAACAGAGCAGGTCTTTACTGCGCTATATGGCTATACCGTGTAATTTTAAGGGTAATAAAATAGACATACAGTAATAATAGTTTTATTGATTCCCGGCCAAAAGTTTTATCGCTTGCGCTGTTACAAACTGACGGTGTTACGGCTTGCGCGCTTTAGTGTCTGCGCTGTTACAAGCTTGCACGGTCCAGGTGTTGCGCTAAGGAGACCGAGTTCGTGGCCAGCGGTTAGCGCGGTTACCATTTTCGCAATAGAGACCTGCGCACTAAATACCTGCGCGGTAAATTTTTTCGGTTATGGCCCCGAATCAAGACGCAGTAACCTAAAATTACGTTTGAAAATTTTTCGCCATTAACTCATTTACCCAAGTAATAACTATAGTTTTTAAGCCACCCTGGAATATAAATAAAGATTGACAAACACCAGCTAAACCTTTTTAGTTAAGGAAAGATTAAGTAAGCAAGTTTTTAGGCAATAAAAATAAGTCTCTTTGCTCGATGTGAACTTTATATAGGTTGCCTGCGGTACTATTAGAAAAACCGCCGTATCCTCGAAACCGGATATGGGCTCAGTTTGTGCTCATGAGAATTTTTACTCAGGAGGTCGTGGTCTACAACATACACAAATTTAGTTATATTCCACGTTCAATGAAAATTACAAAAATAAAATAAAAAAGAAGTGTGCGATCTTGTTTATTATTTTTCAAAAAATGCCAGGTTATTTAAAAAACATGTTTTTATAAAGGTGTTTGCCCGCAGTTAGACAAACGATAACGGCAATGGACTGTATATATTTTAATTAATGAAAGCGCGAACAAACATAAATATATTGATATGAAATCACGAAATAATTAAGGTTCATAGGTTAATTGTTGGTACCACACAACGGAAATCAGAAACAAAGCACTCACCAGTTTGCAGCCAATTTCTCCACGTTCCAAGGGGCCCCTGTCTGTATTTAATGATGGCACCACGTAGCTGAAGGGCTGAAGTTTCTAGTTCTATGCTTCAGTACACCAAAATCGAGCACTTTCAAGTGTAGAAATTTGAAATAGTTGGAGAAAGAAATTAACACGCCATTTTCTCGAGGCGGTAGAAAGGATCTCACTGTTTCTTGGTGCGCATGTCCAAAATGTACTCTGTCCGTCATCCAATTGTGTGGTTTTTAAAATTTACAAACAACCGCGAAATTTAGCGGGAGATAATTTTTAAAATATACCCCCACCCTTTGTTTTTAAATAAATTAAAATATATTTTATTTAACTGCAGACTCAATTACCTTTCGTTTGATATCACACACGCCATATTTTCACATAAACTCTAATTTTTGAAATCTAACCCCACCCTTTTATTTGTTTGTGTTTGGTGGATTTTGTTCATTTTTAAATGGGACCATCTCGACCCAAGACCCAACATAGGCACCAAATTTCATTAAATTCGGGCAAGCGGTTTTTGAGTTATGCGCGTTGGTCGTTACAGACAGACATACAGACATACAGACATACAGACAGACATACAGACAGACAGACATACAGACAGACAGACAGACAGACAGACAGACAGACAGACGGCGCAACAAAAAAGTTTCAAAATCATCTGAAACGCAAAGATATATAAAAATTTTTGAAATCGGAGCAACTTTTTTTTTCTCGAAAAAATTAGGATCACCATAGCTCACACTACTATAGTATAGTATATGTGTGAGCTAAAATAATAAAGTCCCAACTGTCAACGTCAAAGCTAAGTGATTTTAAAATTTCTAGGGATTCAGAAAAGGTGTCAATTAAATTACGCAATTCTTTAGCTGACTCGTTTTTTATGGTAGAGTTCATAATTGTGCTTAAAGCATCATTCGCGAGGTCTCGCTTGTTTTGATATCTATTGACTAATTTGTCGTAAGCAATTTTATAATTTTGATCAGATAAGCTAATCCCTGATATCAATTTTAAAGGCTCATCCTCGAGATATGAAATATTGAAGTTTTCGAACGTTACTTAGACTTTGATTTTGATCTATAATATTATTAAAAAGATCGAAAAAGCTTGGCCATAATTTTTTATCACCTCGAAATATGGGAATACCTAACTCTTTGAGTTTTGGAGTTTCGTTTTGTCGAACATATGATCCCGAAAAGGATGGGGCCTCAACCGGAAATATTTTAGAGTAAACCCCCTTACACTGTGAGAGGGTTTCGTCATCTAACGAATTTTCCCCTACTTTTGACGTCCCAGGGTTTCGGTCGATTCAATCCTGGGATTTCGAGGGATAGAATCGATCGAAATTTTGCCTCGGGCGCCACTCTAGGAAATAAGGGAGCCTAGAGTCTCCCTTGCCTCTCGGGTATGCTTTTAAACAGTGGAGAATAACCAGGTAAGTAAACTACAATTTCATTAAAAACTCAATTTCTATAAATACTAGTTTATGTGTATTTTGTCATTTTAATTTAGTGGTACAAACCCTCAAAGAAAATAACTAAATATATGCAACTTAATAAATAAAACAAAACTATAAATGCCTTATTTCTATCAAGTCAAATAAAAAAAAAACTCCAGTTTACTTTGTTTGCGCTATTCTAGCACAGACAGTTAGGTATTTAAAAAAAAGTGAAAGTTATGAAAAAGGACCTAAAACTCAACGCCTATCACCTCGGAACTCTAACAAAAGGATTTAACAAATCTGGTTAGGTCCGATTAGATCGGATGGACGTTAGTTAAATACTGATTTCTTTTTGCCCCAAAAAGACTTTTCCCAACATAAAAAAAAATTGGAGAAAGATTTCCTTAAACAGCTGGTAGTTAATTACATACTATAATTTTACAAATTTACGGCTATTTAACTGGAAGAAAACGAAACTTTACCAACTTTGAAGTTTCACAGGACTGGTCGGGTCATATATGTCTCGCGGTTCGGTTCGGTTCATGTCGGTTATGTACAAAAGAAACGGAAAGAAAAATTAAACAGAATATTTACAAATAGAAACGGAATGTGGTACCACTTTAACAGGTTTAATTTACGGTGAGAGCATATATGTCTTACGGTAACAGGTAACAGGTTATTTACAAAAGAAACGGATAAAAATTTAACTATACCAACTTTTAAGTTTATAAGGTCGCGGTGGCAATAACGAAGCAATAATCGTGACAGAAAAAAAAAATCGTTAATTATGAAAAATAAAAAGAGAATTAGGAAGAAATTAATAAATACCAGGTTTTATCTAAACGGGAGAGCTGGCTGCACAAAGCCGCGATGATTATGAGTCGGTGACGAAACATACGGCCCACGAAACATAATCTATAGCTTTGTTATCATTTTTGCTTTCTCGAAAGAGAACAAAAATAATAATAAAAAACGGGAAACGGGAAACGAGAACGGGGGTTTAGCAAAGCGCTACAATTATAAGTCGGTGACGAAACATACAGCCCACGAAATATAATCTATAGCTTTGTTATCATTTTTGCTTCCTCGAAAGAGAACAAAAATAATAATAAAAAAATGGGATTCGGGAAACGAGGACGGGGGTTTAGCAAAGCGCTGCAATTATGAGTCGGTGACGAAACATACGGCCCACGAAACATAATCTATAGCTTTGTTATCATTTTTGCTTCCTTGAAAGAGAACAAAAATAATAAAAAAAACGGGAAACGAGGACGGGGGGTTTAGCAAAGCACTACAATTATAAGTCGGTGACGAAACATCCAGCCCACGAAATATAATCTATAGCTTTGTTATCATTTTTGCTTCCTCGAAAGAGAACAAAAATAATAATAAAAAAAACGGGAAACGGGAAACGAGGACGGGGGTTTAGCAAAGCGCTACAATTATGAGTCGGTGACGAAACATACGGCCCACGAAACATAATCTATAGCTTTGTTATCATTTTTGCTTCCTTGAAAGAGAACAAAAATAATACAAAAAACGGGAAACGAGGACGGGGGGTTTAGCAAAGCGCTACAATTATAAGTCGGTGACGAAACATACGGCCCACGAAATATAATCGATAGCTTTGTTATCATTTTTGCTTTCTCGAAAGAGAACAAAAATAATAAAAACCAGGACAAGGGAAACTGGTGTGTCAAATCCGGGATGATTATTACTTGGTGACGAACCTGCAGCCCACAAGTAATAAACCCGATTTGTTTCTTAATTTTCTTGCGAAAGAAAATTAATAAATACCAGAAAACATGTAAGATACTAACGGGAAATCCTGGGATCGGGAAAGGACAAACAAGTAATTTGCACGGTTCAAAATAAATTCAAATCAAATAGAATTATAAAAACTTTGACTAAGGCAAACACGAAGTTTCTTTTATAAATCCCATTCTTACCAGAAACCGGTCGACATCTACACACACCGCGTACCACCTATACATTGTGCTCGAACGAGAAACAAATCTCGAATCCCCGTATGGGCGAAGGCATTGCTGTTTTATAGGCTAGAGCTCGGCTACAAATCGAGAACCAACGGAAATAACCGAATGAAACCCAACCACGTTTTTAAAAATGAACGTGGATTGACTTATTCGGAATATTATTTTATCTAGTCTTTTTGCAACAAACGTTTTGAAAGGCTTTAATGACATTCATATGTCAAAACGGCATTTTTCCTCGGAAAATATGAAACAAAATTAATAAGCGAAAATTGAGTCAGGTTTCAGTAAAAATATTTTTTAACTGTCTGAGCTTAAATAGTCTAGAAAATTAATTAAAACAATAAAAAAAATAGTAACTTCGTTACATTCCCCACCTACTTCGGCAAAAAAAAAGAACAAAAAAAAAAAACTCAATGACTACCTTTCTTTTTTCTTTTTTTTTAACCTTACAAATGATTTACAAAATAACAAAATCTAAATTAAAAAAAATAAAAAAAAACAAAACTTGCATTTCTCTCTGATCATACCCATCGCTAGTGCCTCTTAATGCTCTTAATAGTCTTGACGGTCCTCCAATGCTGTTCAGATTTCGGTACAACTTTGGGCCGGCACCCAAAGTTGAGGGGTTTTACGGAACACCCCTATACAAGGGTTGAAAATGCGAACCTTGATAAACACCAAGGGAGCAGATTACTAACCATACGAAGCACCCTTAACCTCCTGCGCTTTCCTTAGAACCCAAATGTTGGTTTACAGAAACTCAAATTCTAAACATCTTTTGGTATTGTAGCTTCGGTTTTTAAAATGCACCATTTTCCTCGACTAAAGAAGTTCTGTCTAGCGGTGTTATTTTTATCGGCGAGTTATTTTAGGTTGTCGTGACAACTTGTAACGGTTTCTTCAAGGTAAACCTAGTAACGGTTTCTTCAAGGTAAACCTACTACACGGTCTGTAGTGCCCCTAAATTTAGTAGGGGTTGGCAGAACATTACTCACTAGACCCAGATCACTCTGGATCGGATCTGAGTAACAATTTTCCATAACAAATTGTAAAAATTTTCTAATGGGATACTGGCGACAGCGGTTACAAAGTCGGTTATTTCCATTTGTTTTACCTCCTTCGGAGCCAGTGGTGGTTTCCTCAATTGTATACATTGTAATTTACAACACCCTTAAGCTCTGAAAAGAGCTGTTCGGCTGTTCGGAAAGTGTACTGGTTAGATCTACTTTACTGTTCATGCGGATGGTTCCGCCCCAAGGTTAAATCGGAGTTTGCGAACGAATTTGCTACTAACGGTACTTCAAAGTACATCAAGTTGGTCTTTCGAAGGAACACGCAACTTGAAGGAACAGCCCTGGACTGTGTATGCGGTAGTGCTCATGCGGATGGTTCTGCCTTGAGGTTAAGTCGGAGTTTGCGAACGGGCTTATGGTGCTACTGACGCTACGTCAAAATTCATCAAGTTGAGCTATTCGAAGTAGACTCGGTAACTTTAGAATAGTTTTGGAGTGAGTTTGCGGTACTAATTGACCAGGTTGAGTGCGTAATTTGCTTCAAATTCAATTTTTCGTGAGGGGTGGTACCCGGACCATCGCGTTTTGGATCTCGGAGTTATAACTTTTGGCGGTTTCCAAAGTTATAAGTTTTTTTTTTTTTGGAATTACCCCCGAATTACAGAAGGGATTTAAGTAATTTTAGCAACTCTAATCTGGATATTGACTGACCATCGGATTTTTCTACAGGGTGGCTGCTACATTATAACTTTTGGCGGTTTCGAAAGTGATAAGTTGTTGCCGGAAATACCCCGGGATTACAAAAATGATTTAAGTAATATTATCTCCGAGTCTGGATTTTGACTGACCATCAGATATTTTCTACAGGTTGACTGCTAAGTTATAACGTTTGGCGGTTTCCAAAGTTATAAGTTGATTGATCACCGTTTTTTTTTTTCTCCAGAGGATTCATGGCTGCTGAGTTATAACTTTTGGCGATTTTCAAACTTATAAGTTGACTGATTACCGGTTTCTTTCTTCAGAGGCTTGATGGCTGTTGCATTATAACTTTCGCGGTTTCTTTCTTCAGAGGCTTGATGGCTGTTGCATTATAACTTTCGATGGGTTCCAAAGTTATAAAGTTTTTTTAAGTACCCTTGAATTATTGAAAAAAAAAATAGATTAAATTTTAGAAAATAATCATCGGGTTTTGGAACTCGGAGTTATAACTTTTGGCAGTTTCCAAAGTTAAAAGTTGTTGTCGGAAGCCCCTTAAATTTTTGAAGGGGTTAAAAAAAAAATTATATTTTTTAAATAACTGGCCTAACCTCCGTGTTTTGGATCTTGAAGTTATAACTTTTTGTGGTTTCTAAAGTTATAAATTGTTACTGGAAATACCCCTAAATTACAGAAGGCTATTTAAGTAATCTTAGAAACTCTAATCTGGATTTTGACTGACCATGGGGTTTTGTCCACAGGTTGGCTGCTGAGTTATAACTTTTGGCGGTTTCCAAAGTTACAAGTTGACTGAATACCGGTTTCTTTCTTCAGAGGCTTGATGGCTGCTGCATTATAACTTTTGGGCGGTTTCAAAGTTATAAGGTATTTTTGAAGCGTCGTTAAAGTATTGCAGGGTTTCAAAAAAAAAATAGATTAAATCCTAGAAAATATCAGGATTTAAACTAATTATCGGGTTTTGGAGTTCGGAGTTATAACTTTTGGCGGTTTCCAAAGTTATAAATTGTTGCCGGAAATACCCCTGAATTACAGAGAACTCCAATCTGGATTTTCACTAACCATCGGATTTTTTTCTACAGGTTGGCTGCTGATTTATAACTTTTGGCGTTTTCCAAATTTATAAGTGGACCGATTACCGGTTTTCTTTTTTAAAGGCTCGATGACTGCTACATTATAACTTATGGTGGGTTTCAAAGTTATAAGGTGTTTTTAAAGCACCCTTGAATTAAGGAAGGGGTTAAAAAGAAATAGATCAAATCTTAGAAGATAACTGGATTTAAACTAACCATCAGTTTTGGATCTCGGAGTTATAACTTTTGGCGGTTTCCAAAGTTATAAATTGTTACCGGAAACAACCGTAAATTACTGAGCTAATTTTCAGAATTTAATTTTAAAATTTAATTAACATAAAGTTAAAAAAAAACAATAATAACTTTTATGCAATTTCGCTAACAAAAAAAAACAAAATTAAAAAAAAAATTAAATTATATTTGAGTCAAATTATTTTATATTAATTTTTATTACGTAAAAAAAATGCTAAGTGTATTTCCCCACATGGAAAACGGCTTCGTGCTTCAGTAAAGCAAATTCAAGTTTTAAACAAAAAAACTAAAATTTTAAAAATTGTTGATAATCGAAAAATATTTTTAAATTAGTTTTCTATTTGAACAGGATTTTCTTTTTAAATCTGTTTTTTTTGTTAATGGAATTTATACGGTTAAACAAATATATTAATTTTTTTTGTTTAAAAAAAACAATTTTACTCAAGAAAAAATATATGATTTTTGTTGAAATTACTTAAAAATTTTCTTTGTTTGCAAAATTGAGATGCCAACTTCTAAACTCTTAGTATTGTCAGTTTAGAAGTTGGTACTCCGGTACGGAAACAGGTCCCATTAGGTCAGATCAGGTCGGGATATGTTAGTTACGGCTAGGTCAGGTCAGGTCCGGATTCGTCAGGTCAGGTCCGGATATGTCACGTCAGGTCCGGATATGTCAGGCTAAATCCAACTAGTTGGGTTTAGTTCTAGTTGGGTTTAGATCAAGTCAGATTTGACTAGGTCAGGTCCGGCTATGTCATGTCAGGTCCAACTAGTTTGGGTCAGATCAGGTCAGATCCGACTAAATCAGGTCCGGCTAGTTCGGGTCTGGTCCGGATGGGTCAGGTCAGGTCCGGATAAGCCAGGTGAGGATCTGCTAAGTCAATCAAGTCAGTATGAGTCAGGCCTGTTCCAGATCGATCAAGTCAATTTCGGATAGGTCAGGTCAGGTCCAGATATGTTCGGGTCTAGCGAGGTCAGGTCAAGTTTGGATATGTCAGGTCAGGTCCGGTACGGTTAGGCCATGTCATGGCCGGATTTGTCAGGTCAGGTCCGGATATGTCACGTCAGGTCCGGATATGTCACGTTAGGTCCGGATATATCACGTCAGGTCCGGATATGTCAGGCTAGCTCCAGATAGGCCAGGCCAGCTTAGTTCAAATCTAGTCAGGTTCGAATACTTAAGATTAGGTCCATCTAAAGTCAATATAACAAATACAATTCCAACTACAAAATGGCTTTAAGAAAAATTCTAATTTAATACAATGGTTTTCCAGTCAGGTCAGGTCATATCAAAACGGTTATGCGTTTCAAATAAGTCAGGTTTGGTAAGGTACATGTCAAACAGAATCAAAATGAAAAAGCCAAAAATAATCAAAATTATAAACTAGGTCAGATCAGGCATGGTCTGGTTTGACTGGTATTCTCAGAGCATTTCAGGTATAAAACCGGTTAATAATTTAAAGTTAAAAAAAATAATTAGTTTAACATAAAACATTTAAACACCTAATTGAAGTCAGGTCGGGTGAAGCAGTATCTAGCTTTAATTAAAAGCAAAATGTTTATCATTAAAAAAAATTATGCCACCACCCAGGATTTAAAAAAAACAAAATCCAAGAAAAAATTAGGTCAGGACAAGCTTGCTCTGGTTTAACTGGCAATCAGAGGGCAGGTCAAGTATTAGATCGGATAGTGATCGGATATCATTAATAATTTTTAAAAAATTATTCGGTTTAAAATAAAACATTTATATTCTAGGTACTTCAATTTAGGTCAGGTGAGGCAGTATCTAGTTTGAATTAAAAGCAAAATGTTTATGAATAAAAAAAAGGTAGTCCAATATAACCATAAAATTTAATTATTATTAAAAATTAACGTCACCCAGAATTAAAAAAAAACAAAATCTAAAAAATTAGGTCAGGTGAGGTATACAGTCGGTTTAATAATTTTTAATAATTTTTTTTAAATTAATTTTGAAATAAAAACATTTCAATAGTCACTTTTAGGTACGACAAGTCAGGTCAGATGAGGTAGTATCTAGTTTTAATTAAAAGCAAAATGCTTATTAATAAAAAAAATTAGGCTAAAATAACAAGATATATTTAAGGTCACCCAGGATTAAAAAAAAAAAAAAAACAAAAAAAAAAACAAAAAAAAAAAAAAAAAAAAAAAAAAAAAAAAAAAAAAAAAAAAAAAAAAAAAAAAAAAAAAAAAACAAAATCGGTTCGGTTTGGTTCGGTTCAGTTCAGTTCGATTCGGGTCGGTTCGGATCGGTTCGGTTCGGTTTGCTTCGGTTCGGTTCATTTCTGGTGTGATTTGACGGGGAATTTCAGGGCAAATCAGGTATGAAATCGGATTATAAAATAATAATTACAAAAATAAATTGTTTAGTAAAAATAAAAAAAAAAATACGTAATTACTTTTAGTTACTTTGAGTCAGGTCACGTGAAGTAGAACATAGTTAAAAATAATTGTTTAATAATCAAGAGTTAGGACAGGGTAGGTATCAGGGAGAATTAGAGTCACGCAGGATCTGGAAATAAAAAATAGAATCAAAAATTAAATCAGGTCAGCCAGGACCAACAACTTATGTCAGGTTTCGTCCGGTAGTCTTAGGGCACGTCAGGTATTCGGTTTATTAATTAATAATAATAATAAAAAAAAATTATTTAGTGGAAAAAAAAATTTTTTGTAATTACTTTCTACCACACAAGCCATGCTTTGACCCAAACTTCAATTTCTGAAATCTACCCCCACCCTTAAAAAAAACCAAAATGTATTTTGTTCAACTCCAGACTCAACCACCTTTCGTTTGATACTACACACGCCATATGTTCACTCAAACTCTAATTTTTGAAATTTACCCCAACCGTTTTTTTTTTAAAGCTAAAAGATATTCTGTTCAACTCCACACTCATTTACCCTTCGTTTGATATCCCACACGCCACATTTTCACCCAAACTCTACTTTTTGGAATTTACCCCCACCCTTTTAAAAAAAAATATGTATATATTTTGTTTAACGCTAGACTCAACCACCCTTCGTCTGTTATCACACATCCATACCTTCACTTAAACTCTAATTTTTAAAATTGACCCCCACAGAGAAAAAAAACTAAAATTTAATTTGTTTATCTCCAGACTCAATTACCTTTCGTTTGATATGGCACACGTCATATTTTCAAATAACCTATAATTTTTGCATTCTACCCCCACCATTTTATTTGGCTTATGTTCGGTGCATTTTTTAATTTTTAAATAGACCATCTTGACCCAAGATACAGCCTAGGTATCAAATTTCATTAAAATCGAGCACGCGATTTTGGAGTTATGCGCGTTGGTCGTTACAGACAGACAGTCAGACGGCGCGACAAAAAAAAAGTTTCAAAATCATCTGAAACGCAAACAAATATAATTTTTTTTTTGAAATCGGAGCAATTTAAAAAAAAATATATAGTAGTAGTGTGAGCTAAAATTAGACAAAAGCGTTTTAAAACTAAAAATAAAATCGCCACAGACAGACAAACGCAAGTACATGCATACCTGCAAACCTGAAATAAGATGTTTTACTTTAAAAAAAGGATTTAATTTTTATTTCTCCAACAATACTGATAAAAATAACAAGTGAAAAAAAAACTTACATTTATTTTATTAATTTGGCCTTTTTTAGGTCCAAATAGTTTTTTATAAAAAAAAAGGTATCTCGCGCTTTAACAATGCATGAAAACAATAAATTTGAGATATTTATAATTCTGTTAAATTTAATCATTTCTCAACCAAAAATATTAAACACTTAAACTAAGCAACTTAGAATAGAGTCTGGCAATTATAATTACTTCAAAACCAAAAAGGTTCAAGAGCATAATTGTTTTCAATTTTTAAAAACTGCAAATTGGAGGCAAAACTTTTGCCAATTTTCGTACCTTCCCAACCAAAAGGATATTAAATACTGAATGTGTTTCGGACCGTTACGTTGTAAGATTTAAATTGTTACTTTAGATAACTTAAATTTGCTAAACTAATAACTTCTCAACCAAAAACCAGTTTTACTTAACGAATATTTTTTTTCAATAAATTTAAAAAAATTTCGAACGTTTCCATAAAAATGACTCTTAATAAGGATTGTCTATTTTGCAGTTTTTTTTTTATCTCATGAATTTTATACAAATAAATAAAGTCTGACACTTTTAAAGACTTCTCAACGGAAAAGACGACGACTATAAAGCATATATATGTACTTTGCAGTTTTAAGATTAAACAAAAATATATATTAAAAATTTAGCCTGGAAATTTTTTTGTTCCTTTTAACATTAAACCGGTTTTTATTTCACATTTTGGGTTATAGCGATTGCAAATTAGATGAATTTTTATTTTCTAAAAGTTTGCCAATATTAGATACTTCTCAACCAAAAGAAATACATAGATTGTTTACGGGTCCTACTTTTCGATTTTTAAAGCAAGACACCGTTTATAAGCCCCCTTTTTGTTTAAGTACGTATCTCAAGAACTGGGGATCCCGCGATTTTTGGTGTTTACGGTCAGAAAAAAACTAAATGTCTTCCTGAAATGATGAACCTACAGAATGAGGCCTAAGAAATGCCTTATTATCTTTAAAACACAATATTTAAATAACCTTTCTGTTCTGTGCTAAAATTTGAACAAACATTTGTCCCTGCTCGGGCGCCAAATTTGTGAGAGGGTTTCGTCATCTAACGAATTTTCCCCTACTTTTGACGTCCCAGGGTTTCGGTCGATTCAATCCTGGGATTTCGAGGGATAGAATCGATCGAAATTTTGCCTCGGGCGCCACTCTAGGAAATAAGGGAGCCTAGAGTCTCCCTTGCCTCTCGGGTATGCTTTTAAACAGTGGAGAATAACCAGGTAAGTAAACTACAATTTCATTAAAAACTCAATTTCTATAAATACTAGTTTATGTGTATTTTGTCATTTTAATTTAGTGGTACAAACCCTCAAAGAAAATAACTAAATATATGCAACTTAATAAATAAAACAAAACTATAAATGCCTTATTTCTATCAAGTCAAATAAAAAAAAAACTCCAGTTTACTTTGTTTGCGCTATTCTAGCACAGACAGTTAGGTATTTAAAAAAAAGTGAAAGTTATGAAAAAGGACCTAAAACTCAACGCCTATCACCTCGGAACTCTAACAAAAGGATTTAACAAATCTGGTTAGGTCCGATTAGATCGGATGGACGTTAGTTAAATACTGATTTCTTTTTGCCCCAAAAAGACTTTTCCCAACATAAAAAAAAATTGGAGAAAGATTTCCTTAAACAGCTGGTAGTTAATTACATACTATAATTTTACAAATTTACGGCTATTTAACTGGAAGAAAACGAAACTTTACCAACTTTGAAGTTTCACAGGACTGGTCGGGTCATATATGTCTCGCGGTTCGGTTCGGTTCATGTCGGTTATGTACAAAAGAAACGGAAAGAAAAATTAAACAGAATATTTACAAATAGAAACGGAATGTGGTACCACTTTAACAGGTTTAATTTACGGTGAGAGCATATATGTCTTACGGTAACAGGTAACAGGTTATTTACAAAAGAAACGGATAAAAATTTAACTATACCAACTTTTAAGTTTATAAGGTCGCGGTGGCAATAACGAAGCAATAATCGTGACAGAAAAAAAAAATCGTTAATTATGAAAAATAAAAAGAGAATTAGGAAGAAATTAATAAATACCAGGTTTTATCTAAACGGGAGAGCTGGCTGCACAAAGCCGCGATGATTATGAGTCGGTGACGAAACATACGGCCCACGAAACATAATCTATAGCTTTGTTATCATTTTTGCTTTCTCGAAAGAGAACAAAAATAATAATAAAAAACGGGAAACGGGAAACGAGAACGGGGGTTTAGCAAAGCGCTACAATTATAAGTCGGTGACGAAACATACAGCCCACGAAATATAATCTATAGCTTTGTTATCATTTTTGCTTCCTCGAAAGAGAACAAAAATAATAATAAAAAAATGGGATTCGGGAAACGAGGACGGGGGTTTAGCAAAGCGCTGCAATTATGAGTCGGTGACGAAACATACGGCCCACGAAACATAATCTATAGCTTTGTTATCATTTTTGCTTCCTTGAAAGAGAACAAAAATAATAAAAAAAACGGGAAACGAGGACGGGGGGTTTAGCAAAGCACTACAATTATAAGTCGGTGACGAAACATCCAGCCCACGAAATATAATCTATAGCTTTGTTATCATTTTTGCTTCCTCGAAAGAGAACAAAAATAATAATAAAAAAAACGGGAAACGGGAAACGAGGACGGGGGTTTAGCAAAGCGCTACAATTATGAGTCGGTGACGAAACATACGGCCCACGAAACATAATCTATAGCTTTGTTATCATTTTTGCTTCCTTGAAAGAGAACAAAAATAATACAAAAAACGGGAAACGAGGACGGGGGGTTTAGCAAAGCGCTACAATTATAAGTCGGTGACGAAACATACGGCCCACGAAATATAATCGATAGCTTTGTTATCATTTTTGCTTTCTCGAAAGAGAACAAAAATAATAAAAACCAGGACAAGGGAAACTGGTGTGTCAAATCCGGGATGATTATTACTTGGTGACGAACCTGCAGCCCACAAGTAATAAACCCGATTTGTTTCTTAATTTTCTTGCGAAAGAAAATTAATAAATACCAGAAAACATGTAAGATACTAACGGGAAATCCTGGGATCGGGAAAGGACAAACAAGTAATTTGCACGGTTCAAAATAAATTCAAATCAAATAGAATTATAAAAACTTTGACTAAGGCAAACACGAAGTTTCTTTTATAAATCCCATTCTTACCAGAAACCGGTCGACATCTACACACACCGCGTACCACCTATACATTGTGCTCGAACGAGAAACAAATCTCGAATCCCCGTATGGGCGAAGGCATTGCTGTTTTATAGGCTAGAGCTCGGCTACAAATCGAGAACCAACGGAAATAACCGAATGAAACCCAACCACGTTTTTAAAAATGAACGTGGATTGACTTATTCGGAATATTATTTTATCTAGTCTTTTTGCAACAAACGTTTTGAAAGGCTTTAATGACATTCATATGTCAAAACGGCATTTTTCCTCGGAAAATATGAAACAAAATTAATAAGCGAAAATTGAGTCAGGTTTCAGTAAAAATATTTTTTAACTGTCTGAGCTTAAATAGTCTAGAAAATTAATTAAAACAATAAAAAAAATAGTAACTTCGTTACAACACGCATAAAAATATTTACGAGCTTCTGAAAGGATCGCATCCTGTGTTTTAAACTCCTCGTCGTCCGAGTCGTCTATCAACATAATGACATCATTATGTGCCAACATGCATTTATCGAAAGTTTCATCAAAGTCGGAATACCTCACTTGAAACTCGTTTCTTGCTTTTTCGTCCGTTGCCGCAGTCTGTGAAAACACATAACACTCGGTGATCGCAGATAAAAAACCCTTGCGTTTTTGCACGGCTTTCTTGATAGACATGATTTTACCTTTGAAATGACGAAATTGTCGGCAACTATACAATTAACGCTAAATTAATGCTTTTGAAATAGAAAAATGACGAATTGTCGAAAATATGCACTAATTTATCGCAATTGATGAAAATTGTTTTAAATATCAAAATGATATGGAACACATCTAATCACAGAAATGTCGGTAAATATACAATTAACGCTAAATTGATGCTTCTGAAATAGAAAAATGACGAATTGTCGAAAATATGCACTAATTTATCGCAATTGATGAAAATTGTTTTAAATATCGAAATGATATGGAACACATCTATTCACTGAAATTGCTTGTTTGTTTTGATTGCCTCTCGATTTTTGTTTATACTGAAATACCACGAGGTCGACCCTACGTTACCATAGCAGCGGACCGAAAACAGGTGAATTGCGCCGGACAACCGAAGGTCAAGCGACACTCTCTCTCGGTTCAATACGATTGGCAAAATTCAAGGCCGTATGATCTCGGCGAAAATGTGAAAATGAAATAAATGGCCGAATTATTAATACCGTCGTATGGAGTGAATTTAAATAATTCGGTCGAATTAACACTTATGTTTGCCCGCAGTTAGAAAAACGATAACTGCAATGGACTGTATATATTTTAATTAATGAAAGCGCGAACAAACATAAATATATTGATATGAAATCACGAAATAATTAAGGTCCATAGGTTAATTGTTGGTACCACACAACGGAAATCAGAAACAAAGCACTCACCAGTTTGCAGCCAATTTCTCCACGTTCCGAGGGGCCCCTGTCTGTATCTAATGATGGCACCACGTAGCTGAAGGGCTGAAGTTTCTAGTTCTATGCTTCAGTACACCAAAATCAAGCACTTTCAAGTGTAGAAATTTGAAATAGTTGGAGAAAGAAATTAACACGCCATTTTCTCGAGGCGGTAGAAAGGATCTCACTGTTTCTCGGTGCGCATGTCCAAAATGTACTCTGTCCGTCATCCAATTGTGTGCTTTTTAAAATTTACAAACAACCGCGAAATTTAGCGGGAGCTAACAAAAGGTTGGAGATATTTTTACTACTATACTGCCGTCCCTAAGAGAAAATCCGTGTGTAGAAACTTTACGTTTTGAGAAAATGGGTTTGGTTTAAGTTTAATACTTTTATATTCTTATAATTTTGAAATAAAAATGATGCGATTGATTTTTTACTTTTTATTTAAAAATTATAAGATAAGATAAAACTAAACTTTAAACCCCTCTTTCTTAAAACGTAAAATTTCTGCATGCGGCTTTCTTCTTAAGCAATAAAACTTTCCTTTTAATATCTGATCTAGTTTTTTTTTATACTGAAACTTTTCAGCCAATCAGGATAAATCACCCTGTTTCTCAAAGTTTGAGCAAGGTTAAAGCATTTTTAAACAAATAAAACCAACCAAGTACCTAGCCAGGAATCGAACCCGGAACACCGGTGTGGAAAGCAAACATTGCTATCACTACACCACGACGGCGACGATAATATGTGATCTACTTAAAATAAGTTTCCTTTAATCTCCAACAGTTTTAAAAATTAGTTGTGTAGCTATTTTAAGCTATTTAGCTAGGGATATTAAAATAATACATTTTTCAATTATCATTATCAATATTGAAGAAAATAGTGTAAAGAAGGACCCGAATAATAATGAAAAGAAAAATTACCGAGAGGTAGTAAATTATACATATTAACAATTTTAAGTAGAAAATTCTATACAAAACCGTATTCTATTATCCACTATCATAAATTAAACGGGACATTGGAAATATCGGACGGGGCGGTATTCAAACTCTTATTAAATTTATTACTTTTTCGATTTAGACCTCCATGTGAAACAATGCAATGTACCGACTTGTATTGGCGACCATATTTGGACAAAAACTACCTTGTCCATTAATTTAAACTTTTATCTGATTTACAGAAAATCTTTAATTTGTTGTTTTAGGACTCCTTCAGATGAGGATCTTGTATGCAGGATTCTGTATGCGAGATACCGAATCACAGCCGCATACTAATAAATTAGACGTTAATTTGGCACAATATTTAATACAGTTTTAAGTAGTAATTTAATATAAAATAACACAAAATAAACGTTCTTTGCTGCTGCCGAAATATGCACAAAAGTGTACCTATTTGTATGGCAGTTTTTGCATCATTTTTTTTTGCATTCACCTTTACTAATATCTACTATGCTTTTGATTCACAAAATTGTCCACATCTTCACGAGAAAACCTTTTTAAAAGCCGTTCTGATATGTTTTCTTAAAACTGGCAAAACTTCCAGATGATTTTATGTCCTGTGGGACAATGTTAAAAAGTCTTGGAGTGACGTATAAAAAGCTTCTCTGTCCACATGTTTTTTGAGATTTTGGAACTGCAAATTTATAAAGTGATCTTAAGGTATAATTTATTGTATTCGGGGTTAGACATTCATGTGGTTTTTTAAAATATCTTAGAATCATTCTGTAACAGAAAAGCTGTTTTATATCCATCACGCCAGTTAAAAGATATAAAGAAACAGTTGGAAACAGCCTGTTCTTGCCAAAAATTAGCTTTAAAACCCACTTTTGAA
The DNA here is from genome assembly GCA_963576565.1 of Aspidapion aeneum. Lineage (NCBI taxonomy): Eukaryota > Metazoa > Arthropoda > Insecta > Coleoptera > Brentidae > Aspidapion > Aspidapion aeneum. The sequence goes on from OY755043.1 coordinate 97,457,158, forward strand.
TAACTTCTAGGGTTTTGTATTTAACACACCCCCCCAACCAATAATTCCATAAATAAAATGACTTTGTACCAATGCAAGATATAAAGTTTTCAATTGGCTTGTAGATAGAAAATCCCTCAAATACCTGAATTTTGGCAAGATGCCCCTTGCTTTCTGAACGATATATTTAATATGTAAATCCCAACGAATACTAGAATCTATTATTACACCTAAATACTTAATAGACTTCGTAGTGGGTATAAAAAAAGTGTCAACTTTTATACCTTTGGTTTTAGTAGTATGCTCCTGACTCGAAAACAACATGCATTTAGTTTTCTCAAAATTTACAGTAAGGAGGTTATGGTGAAACCACTGAAATCACTTTTTTATTTTGCTAAATTCCTGTTGTGCAGAACATCGTCCCACGTTTTGCCTTTGAAAAAAACAACGGTATCATCAGCAAAGGACAGTACCCGCCCAGCCGTCGCCATCCTCAACAGTCCATTTATGTAGAGGACGAAAAGAACCAGACCCAGCGCCGTCTTCTGAGGTACACCGTAGTTAACCCGACCCGCACTGCTAAGTACACCACCAATCTTTGTGTACTGGATTCTGTCACTCAGATAGCTTTTTTTAACATCAAATATTTTTCCCCTAAGGCCGTACTTCTCAATTTTTTCCAATAACAACTGATGCGAAACTGTACCAAATGCTATTACCCCGACACTTCTTTGGGATACTTTTTTATTACACATTTCTTAACAAGCTTCAGTGCGATGCAGTCGTTATCATGAATATTCAAGTTGTGGTATATGTTTTTAATAAATACTGGCCGCCTCTGAAATCGAACTTTTTGCGTCGCAAAAGTATGCATGTCTGAACAGGTCCATAAGCCACCATGATAATTCTGTATCTCGGATACTCCTTCGCCGCCGGGAGGCTGATTTGTCAAGATTCAAAAATTCTGTCGCGCGATACTGTATGCGGCGTCGAATGCCGTGTTTAAGCTACAATATAATTGCATGCTTTTTCTGTATCTGAGATACACGCGTCTGGGATACAGCGTCCTCGTCTGAAAGAGGCCTTAGTATAGGCAATTTGGAGTCTTCTATATACATACATGTTCAAACTGATTAAAATCAGGCTCTTTTTATCATCAATGTTCATGTAGAGCATAAAAAAAATCGCAGCTGGCTAAACTTGTGAATTCTCAAGGTGATTCACCAAAGTTTCGGCGTGCCGCGCGGAATGTCGGTGAGCGAACCGTCTGCGTCCGCGTCCATTTCAACCTTTGGAGGTTTCAGCATTGCTTGGTTTGCATTAATATAAATGTTTCAACCTGCACAAAATCCATCGCGTCAGTTTAAAACGATATAGTCCGTGTTGGTTTGCTTCAGCATCCACATTGTATCACTGCATAGGGAAATGTGATTAGATATGCCAAAAGTAAATAACTTATTTAAATAAATTAAAAAAAAATACACAGATTTTGTTATTACTTTCTTTAATTTTTAACAAACTTTTAATTATAAATGTGCAGAAATATGTAATAATCGACAGTACCCAAATCTGGTAATGTTTTGGTCAGAATCTGATTTTTGCAGTATCAAAGCCTGTATTTTTTTTGGTCTAATAAGTTTTGTTCAAATCAAAATGGCATGTTAGATATTTTCATTAGAAAATAAAATATGTCAAACTTAATACAGCAGCTCTACTGTTTTTTCCGCAGAAAGCATGAATGCCAAAAAGAGCGATTCATTAAGGATTTCCTAAAATAATTGTTAAGAAAAATTCAATAATTACCCTAAAGTAGCTTTATGCTTAAATTGATTAAAACAATGGCGTATTTAAGGAAGAGCGGGGGATCAATGTGCAGTGTGACACGTCATTTTAAAAAGAATTTTATACTAGTTTCAAAAATAAAAGCCAAAAATTACAGATAAAGTTAACTTCGACCGGTGGATTGTTTGTGGTAGGTAGGTTAAAAAAACTTTTAAGGTAAACGGTTCTATTTTGAATCATTAGCAGTAACCAACCTGACTTTTATAAAACGTGTGGGTTTTAAAAATATTGATTTTGGTGGACTTGCTTGAAATTATGCTTGCTAATTATGCCGTCGTTCAACTGGCAGGTTCTTATCCGCTACAAAGTCAGATTTTTAACTACAAACTGGTAGCTCTTCTTTCAGTATTCTTAAAAATCCTTGAAATTTTAAAAGAATTAATTACATCACAACCATTACTTTTCACAAAACTAATTTGGTTTCCATACTAATAAATCAACAGATCTTACCCTCATCAAATTCTGAAATCAAGTATTTCAAAACCTCAAAAAATGACAGCATTTTTTATTGACATACCAAAATCTTTCGATACATTATTTTAAAAATATTCGTTTTTGAAAACATATTTTTATAACATAAAATAAAATGAAAATTGGAATTGAATGGAAATGTCTAATCGGGTATCAACATAAAAAACTATACCACAGTCAATTATAAACTATTAAGTAAAGCAAGAGACACTAATCAACTCTTTCTCTCTTAAATGCAAAATCCTACATAATTAAGAGACAGCAAATGACAAGGAGAGGACTTGTCCTACAGACGAAACTAAACCATCGTATGAATAAACTTAACTGTTTCAAAACCCTACGCAAGTTTATTTTAGAAAAAATGTTAGTTCATTTTGAGAATAGCTTTATTATTACGGAGATAAACTTATTAACATCCTGTATTTTTTTAAAATTTATCAAGGGGTTTTTTTACCAGGAAATTACTCATTTCAGTTCGACTGCTTCCACCTAATTGTATTTCGCTAGCTGCGTTGAAATCCCAACTTCTATAATTAATAACTCTAACGTTTTATAACCATATAGTGTTTTGTTGCCGATACTCATGAATCTTTAGAACAATACAGATTTATTTATCTAGGGGTCGCTGGAATTGCATTGTTATATTCATATTAGTTTACCGAATTTTCGCATTTGTATAACTGTGTGTATGTTTGTGTGGGATTTATATGTGGCTAAGTGTAACTGATTTTGCATCATTGTCAGGGATTATATTATTATGGTGTATAATGTAACACGTAAATCGGAGTTTGTTATTAACTAGAAATTATAAGCAATATCAAAGGAAAACGCACGTTTTCAGAACTACAGTTTTATAGATAATAACTAAAGTTTTATTCTAAACATTTAGAATAGCATTATTTTTCTCTAAATTTAAATCCTTAAAATAATTAATGAAAAACTATTAATATCGAAAATTTTCCATCAGTCACTTTCGACGGATCAATGTTCTGGTTATCAATTTAACGTAAAACAGAAAAGACGCAACAAAAATTTTAACGTACATAGATCTACTTTAGCATATCAGCACATAAGATACTTTGACATGCGAAAATGTTTTCATCGGTGACCATTTTCGCGGCAGATTTTATAAACGTTTATCAAGATTAACTCAAGCATTTTATCAAGATTTGTCGGATATTATTTGGTTTGATTTTGCTTTGTTTCTTTTGGTTTACTTTAGTGTGTCTCGGTTTGATTTTCATGATTTGGTTTTAGTTTTGTTTGATTTCGTTTGGTAAGGTGTGGTTTCCTCTCCTTTGATTTGATTTTGTTTTAATATATATGTTATATGAACATATCCTGCCTACACTTAGAAGAAACCAGAACCTTCTATGAAACCCGAGAACCTTCCAGATAAGAAGCTTATTCTGCTGACTTGCGTTTCCCATGAAATAAACAACACGTGCATTCAAGCCGAATCAACACTTTATTTCTCAGAACCTTTCAAGATAAGAAGACCATTCTGCTGACTTGCGTCTCTCACGGAATAAACAACACGTGCATTCCTGCCGAATTGCACTTTAGTTTAAGTCTAGAATATTAAGGAATTATTCCATTGCTTAATCAGCACATTTTCTTTATATAAACTCAAATCATTGTAATGTTAAGTCATTCTCTTTAGAATCGTTCTTAAGTACACGTTCAATTATAACGTTTAAGTCCTATATTGTATTTAATCAAAATAAAGTTTTTTAAAAAGTTAAAAGTAAACTTTAAAGTATAACATTTGGCGCAGTCGTACGGATAGTTTAACACACGCGAAAACACGAGTATTCTAATTCGCGAGTGGTGAAGCTCCAGCTCTTTAAGCTATCAAGAATCTACAGCAACCAAGAAGTTACACAGCAACAAAGAAGTTACACAAGCAACCAAGAAGCTAGACAGCAACGAACCAAGCGTCCTCGCAACCAACGGATACGGAAGGAACACCTAGTGAAGCCCCTGGTAGCCGAACACGTGGAGACAAATGGTCCAGCTAAAGCTTTTGTGAGTAAGACAATTGAATCATCACGTTTTATTTTTTTTCAAATAAGTTGATATTTTGAAAAATCTGTTCGATTTTCTAACCCTCACTTTTACAATTTTGAATTTTTAAGGAAAATTTTTGAATTTAAAAGAAGTCAAAAATAAAAATAAAATTTAGTTTTAAGAAACAAAATCTAAAAAAAAGTTTAATTTAAGTTTTAAAATACGAGAAATCAAAAACCATCAAAATGACTGAACCTCGTAATAACCAACCAGCAAACGTACCAGCAAACCAACCTATAGTTTAGGTTGAACCTTATCGTTTATCGGAAATTTTCTCAATAATCCCTGAATACGATGGAGATCAAATATTTTTAGGAACTTTTATCAATGCTTGCGATTGTGCTTATAACATGGCCGTCGGAGATCAACGCGATTTATTGGTCATACACATTAAAAATAAATTAAAAGGAAAAGCCGCACAATTGGTAAACTCTCGAAATCCTCTTTCTTGGATTCAAATTAAACAATTATTAACAACATATTATGGAGATACGCGAGACCTTTCTTCATTAATTCAAGATCTACAAAGACTTAAACAACAAACAAATGAATCACCTTTAATGTTTTTCAATAGATTACAAGTCATGAATTCAAAAATGCACGCTTGTATTCAAAAATCAAATTTAAATATGCTTCAAAAAGATGCACAAATCCAAATTATAGATTCTATGGCATTAAATACGCTTTTAACAGGATTAGAATCGCGCATAGGTCATATTGTCCGTGCTAGCAATCCAAAAGATTTACTTGAAGCACAAGTAAGAATAAGACGCGAACTACAACTTTCATATTTTGAAACCCAAAAAACTCCAAACCGACCCAATGTTTCAAATAATCCCATACAAAATAGACAAAATAATTTTCAATCACGAAAAATACCTTCTCAACCCCAAAAATGTTTTAAATGTAATCGTTTAGGTCATCACGCAAGTGAATGCCGTACTTTTGTACAGAGACCCCCGGTCTACACAAATCAAAATCAACAATTTAACCAAAATTTTCAAAGACCCAATTTTGCCCAAAATCAAAATCAACAATCTAACCAAAATTTTCAAAGACCCAATTTTGCCCAAAATCAATCAAGCACCTCTAGAAATTTTGTACCCCAAAACCAACAAAATAATTTTAGACCATCAGTAATTCAAAGAAATCCAAATTACAATTCCCCACAACATAGAGCACATGTAGTGAACTATTCTGATGAATATTTTAATAATTTTGACAACTACGATCTTTATGATCCAAATTTTGAAAATTTTAACAATTTTAACAACTATGAACCTTATGATCCAAATTTTGAAAATTTTCAGTATGAAAATCAGTTTCATTACGAAAATGAAATCTCACAAGAATTTTCGAATAATTTTGATGAACAATATTTAAATGACATAAGTCAATACAATTTTAATCAACCCGGAGTATATCAAAATTTTGAAAACCAAAATCAAATTTTGCCACCAGAAACTCAAAATTTTCAAATTACTTCCAATCAAAACCATCCACCCCAATCGATTCAAGAAACAGATACCTAATTAGAACAAACTACTACGAAAATCCAACACATGTCAATCGATCAAACACCAGAACAAACATTCGTGTAAATACCAATCTACATAACTTAAACTCAAAAAATCTTTTTTATATTAATGACGCAACAAATAAATTTAAACTTTTAATTGACACCGGCGCAGGAATTTCAGTATTTAAAGAAAAAACAGTCGAAAATTATAATAATCGATTTGCAGAAAATGTAATAGTACAAGGAATAACCGATGAAAAAATTCCAATCACTCAATCAGTTTTAATCCCTTTCGCTAAAGACAATCCACTAAAAGTCTATATTTGTAATTTAGACATAGAATTTGACGGAATATTAGGACTCGATTTTCTTGAACATTACCAGTGCGTAATTGACTTAAATTCGAAACAGCTATGCACCAATTTTAAAACAATACCTTTAATTCAAGTAACAGAAAAAACTTTTGAACAAAATTCCCAAATTAATCAAAATCAAATAAATCAAAAAACACTACAAATACCTAAACCAAGAGTAATTCAAAATCAAAACATACCACCAATACCTAAACCAAGATTAATTCAAAATCAAAAAACGCCACCAATACCAAAACCGCGAATAAATATAAATCAAAATAATTTTGAAAATCAAATATCTCTAGAACCGCGAACCGAACAAGTTTTTAAATTAAAATGTAATCTAAAAAACACAGATGCAATTTTAATTAGTCAAGAAATAGAAAAAGTAAGATTACCAAACGCCCTAGTCCACATTAACGAAAATGGTGAATTTTATACATCAGTAATAAATCCCAATGCTATTCCTAAAACAATAAATTTCAACAACTTGTCTTTCGAACCCATACCAAGTGTTCACGATATTTTAAATTTTAATACCAATGAAGACGAACTCATTGATAGAATCGACCTTATTAAAAATCAATTAAGACTAGAACATCTAAATTACGAAGAGAAAGAACTAATTTCAAATCTTTGTTTTGAATTTTCTGACATTTTCTATATCGAAGGAGATCAATTAACTTTCACTGATGAAATCAAACATACAATTGAAACCAACAATGCTCATCCAATTTTTACTAAATCATATCGGTACCCTCAAATACACAAAGAGGAAGTAAAAACACAAATTAATAAAATGCTCGATCAAAAAAATAATCCGACCATCAATTTCCCCGTGGTCATCACCTGTTTGGGTTGTCCCAAAAAAACTTGACGCCTCTAACAAACAAAAATGGAGAGTAGTAATCGATTATAGAAAACTGAATGAAGTAACAGTTGACGATAAATATCCACTTCCAAATATTTCAGATTTATTAGATCAGTTAGGTAAATGTCAATATTTTACAACACTTGATTTAGCATCCGGTTTTCACCAAATTGAAATTGATCAAAAAGACATTCAAAAAACAGCCTTTTCTGTCGAAAATGGACACTACGAATTTGTTCGTATGCCATTTGGTTTAAAAAATGCACCCTCCACATTTCAACGTGTGATGGATAACATTTTATTAGGCATTCTAAATGAACGTTGTTTAGTTTATATGGACGACATTATTGTTTATTCACCAACAATTCACGAACACATTTCACGTCGAAGTTTTCCAAAGATTACGAAAATCAAATTTAAAAATTCAACCTGACAAATGCGAGTTTTTACGAAAAGAAGTAGCATACCTCGGACATTTAATTACCGAAAATGGAGTAAAACCAAACCCTGATAAAGTAAAATGTATTCAAAACTTTCCAGAATTAAAAAATCCTCGTGACGTAAAATCATTTCTCGGACTTGCCGGATATTATCGAAGATTCATACCGAACTTCGCGAAAATCTCAAAACCCTTAACAAAACTTCTTCAAAAAGATACCAAATTTATTTTTTCTAAAGAATGTCAAGAAGCTTTCGAAACACTTAAAAATGCATTAATTTCTGATCCAATATTAATTTATCCAAATTTTGAAGAACCCTTCATTTTAACTACAGACGCGAGCGCATTTGCGATAGGAGCCGTACTTTCACAAGGTCCAATTGGTAAAGACCTTCCGATAGCTTTTGCATCGAGAACCCTTTGTAGTGCAGAAACTAAATACTCCACTATTGAAAGAGAACTATTAGCAATAGTATGGTCCGTAAAACACTTTCGACCTTACCTTTTTGGTAGAAAATTCACTATAGTCACCGATCACAGACCTCTAACCTGGCTACTTTCAATTAAAGACCCCGGTAGCAGATTAGCACGTTGGCGATTAAAATTAGAAGAATATAGTTTTAAAATCATTCATAAACCCGGTAAAATCAATAAAAATGCAGACGCTTTATCGCGAATAAAAATCAATCATTTCAAAGACTGTATAGACTTTAAATCAAACATTAAAATTTTTGCAAACAACGAAAATAACGATCAAGAACCAATTTTTAACGAAGAAGATGATCAAAAAATAACAGATGAATTTAACAAATTTGTTGAACTTTACAAGACGCGATCCCTAATTGATTATTCTAAAATCGAAACCTCGAATGATCAATAATTAGATAAATCAAATAAATTAATAGTAACCTTTTTCCGACAAAATAAAATGGAAGATTTACATTTTAAAATTATTGATGATATTTTTGAAGAAGAGTTCCACCTTGAGGAATTAAAAATTAATATTGTTTCTAGCAAAACAGTTAAAGAACGTAAATATTTTATTATAGCCCTACCATTTGATAATGATGATTGTTCACAACACTTATTTTATTGCCTTTTTAAAGACCAAAATGAATTTGAAATTAACAAAACATACTGCATCGAAAACAATCTAGATTTACCAACTTTAGAGATGCTATCTTACATCTTTTCTGATAAAGACATAAAATTAAAAATTTGCCAAAATATAATAACAACCCCCGACGAAGATGAAATCCCAATAATTTTAGAAAATTATCACTTAGGAAAAAGCAACCTACACCGTGGAATAAATGAAACAGTTAGACGCATTAGAGAAAAATATAATTGGCGTGGTTTAACAAAAAACGTAGAAGATTTCATAAAAAAATGTGAAACTTGTCAAAAAGTAAAAATTGTTCGTAAAAATCTAAGCAGACCCTTCGTTGTAACAGAAACACCACGTACCCCTTTTGAACGAATCAATATCGATATTTTCGAATACCCCACTAGAAATTACGCGTTAACAGTACGGGATGAATTAACAAAATTTACACAAGCTTACGCAATGAGTGATAAAAAAGCAAGTACAGTAGTTAGTGCTATTTTACTATTTTTCCAACATTTCGGTGTACCCTTACGAATACATTGCGATTATGGCAAAGAATTTGATAACACCCTTTTAAAAGATTTATGTACCCTATACGATGTTAAGTTAACATTTTCTAGCGTAGCACATCCACAGTCAAACGGTTCACTAGAACGATTTCACGCAACCCTTTGCGAAATGATTAGAATCAATAAACAAGAAAACCCTGAAGATCATTGTTTTAGCGTTCTTCCATACGCAGTAATTTGCTATAATAATACAAAAAACAAAACACACGGATTTACCCCTTACGAACTCGTTTTCGGACATACATCAAGTAGACCCCCCGAAAAACTTTATAATCAAGAACAATTGATATCTAAATATGTACGCGATTTAAATAATAGAATGGACTATTTTTACAAATTAGCTAGAAATAGAACTGATCAATCGAAACAAAAATCGAAAGAACGATTCGACGAACACGTACGAAAGAATCTCCCTGAATTTAATGTAGGAGACAAAGTTTGGCTTAAAGAATCACAAATCAAATCAAAATCAGAAAACTTATTTAATGGTCCTTTTGAAATTTTAGAAATACATCGTAATTCTGCAACACTTAAAAACCCACAAACAAATCAATTAACCAAAGTTAATTTTGATAGGTTAAAACCGTGCTTTGAATAAAATAAAATCTTTTATTTTAGATTAATGGGAATAATCTCAATCGTTTCCAGTCAATATTCAATATTACCAATAAATAATACACTAGGACTATTTTATCATGAAGAATCCCTTATCAGAATTTCTAATAATGAATGGACACTTGTTGTTTACAAAGATCTTTTACCCTTTAAGAAAGCAATTGAGCATAACGACAAAATTTTAGATACCTTTATGGATCACTTTTCAATCAATAATAATCAAATTGCAAATTTCAAATCGCAAATTAAAACGCATGTTAGCCTTTTAAAACAAATTTCTAATTACGTTAATATTGAATACGAAGAACTTATCTCGGATACAAAAGAAAAATCATATAGGCAAAAACGTGGAATATTTAATGGCATCGGAACTATTTGGAAATCTATTACAGGAAATTTAGATGCATCAGACGGAGAATACTTTAATGATTGTATTAATAAAGTATCGACTGATGAGAAAAATATTGAAAGATTATTGCAAAAACAAATTTCAGTAACAACCTCTGTTATTAAAAGTTTTAATACGACTTTACAAAAATTACAAATTGATGAAGAAACGTTTAATCATGATATTAAATTAATTCAATATTTAGTCACTTCGATTTCTGATAACGCTGCCTATGCAGAAGCACAAATAAAAGCATTAGATTTATGCGAATCGCTTATGGAAAGTTACACCTTTATTAAAGATTCATTAAATGACGCGTTAAACGCAGTAACTTTTGCACGTTTAAAAATATTGCATGGTTCAATAATAAAACCATCGGATTTGGTAGATTCATTGAAAAAGATTTCTCATTCATTACAAAAAAATAATTTGCCTTTACCAATATCAATCTCAACCGTAGCCCAATACATTAATTTAATTGAACTTAGTGCTTTTCAAACTGAATCAAAAATAGTATTTGTTCTTAAAATACCTCTTATAGACCCTTCGACTTATACTTTATACAGACTTTACCCAATACCAATATTAGATAATCGAACAAGTCTTCACCATACTATATCAACAATTAATAAATTTATTGCGCGTGACGATGGTTCAATGTTTTTCGTCACCTTCCACCACGTGGACCACTGCAAGACCATCGAAAGAAAAACGAAGCTCTGTTCCAAAGTACTTCCGTATCCCATCGACAGTGATGCTATTTGTGAAGCTCAACTATTGAAGCAACAAACTCAGCTGCCGAAAACATGTCAAACAACCATTTTCTATGCACAAGGCTACAATGTTCAACCACTAGAAGAAAATCAATGGCTAGTTACTACATCAGAACCAGTACCTACCAATATTAAATGCAAAAATCAAGAAATCATTACGAAATCAATTGAAATCAATAGTATAATTCGTTTCAAATCAACATGCAATGCTTTTATTGGAAGTACGAGAATTTATTCTGAAACCATACTTCAAGAAAGTACCTTCGAAGAAATAAATTCACCAATAATCAATATTCCATATACTTGTTGTAAAGATATGCCTGCAATCCCCAAAATTCAAGGCCTAAAACCACTAAAGTTAAGCAAAATAAACGTCGAAGATCTGAATATTGCACAACATAATCTTAACCAATATTCAGAAGAATTAGATAAAATGATCAATCAACCATTCATTCAAAAACACATTGATTGGTTTACTATCATTACAATAACATTGATAGTGCTACTAGTAATTCTTTACATTATTAACAAATGTCGAAGACGCCGAAGAACAAGAAATGGTAATAATACCAATAACGATAATGGTAATGACTTTCCACCATTTCCAAAACCTAATCTACAAAGAATTAGGAATTTATCGAATATCTTACCAAAAAGAAGGCCAAGCATACACATCGAAGATCAAATCGAAGAAGAAATCGAACCCAATGCAAAATTAATGATCAATCAATCATCTTAATAAAAGTTGCCGTATAACGCCAACTTTTTCAAAAAGAGGGGAGCTGTTATATGAACATATCCTGCCTACACTTAGAAGAAACCAGAACCTTCTATGAAACCCGAGAACCTTCCAGATAAGAAGCTTATTCTGCTGACTTGCGTTTCCCATGAAATAAACAACACGTGCATTCAAGCCGAATCAACACTTTATTTCTCAGAACCTTTCAAGATAAGAAGACCATTCTGCTGACTTGCGTCTCTCATGGAATAAACAACACGTGCAGTCTAGAATATTAAGGAATTATTCCATTGCTTAATCAGCACATTTTCTTTATATAAACTCAAATCATTGTAATGTTAAGTCATTCTCTTTAGAATCGTTCTTAAGTACACGTTCAATTATAACGTTTAAGTCCTATATTGTATTTAATCAAAATAAAGTTTTTTAAAAAGTTAAAAGTAAACTTTAAAGTATAACATATATAACTTGGTTTAAATTATCTTTGTTTCTTCTTAAGTGTTTGATTTCATCTGGCTTAGTTTGATTATTTATTATTAGTATAACTTAGGCTAAGGCTAGTTTAATTATTTAAGGTGAAATAATCTTACCTAACTAATAAACTTTTTAGTATTTTTTTTGAATCAGCGATGAAAAAAGCCATATTTTTGTAATTTTTAACAAAAGGTGAAATTTTCAGTTTTAGAAATCAAAAAGTGTTGCCTTATAAAAAATTCCCATCACTTAAGTAAAATACAGCTATTTGTGCCAACCTCCGTCTAGACCATAGACGAATGACAGAGATAGACCAGACACTTACACGGTGGGAGTTGTATTACTAAATTGGCGCAGTATACCGGGGTGTCGTGCACGAATCAGCGCCTCTGCAACTTTGTATTCCGTACTAAACATTTACAGGGGGATTTGAAACAATATAACGCTTGCGCAGTTTGTCTCTAAGCTACAGGATGGCTTTTCAAATCATTGTATACCGGATGCTCATAGCCATCAGCGAAATCGTTCTCCAATCAGGCTACATCTTATAATATAGTGTTTTGAACAGTCCTAATCAAATTAAATTTGAACACCAAAAAACTCATTCTACTCGTCAATTACATAGTTTTAAATTTAAACGATGCGCGCTGATAAGAATGAGTTATTTTGTGTAAAAGCTCAATTTGCTTAAAAAGGCTCTATAAACACTAATCAATAAGGAAGCTTAATCAAAGAATATTTAAATTAATGACTACTAGCAATAAAAAAAAGGAAAGTTAAATTTTTATTCAATCTATAAGGTTTAAAGTTTGTTTCCCATTCATTTAGGTACATAAATTTCCTTGAGAGGCTAATTTTCTAGTTAAAAAAAGACTGGGCTCTTTGACGAATGTTATGCAGTAAATTCCTTTTTATTAGTGCATAGAAAATATTTACATATTCTACATTAACTTAAATTAATAATGTATTCTTTTACAATGCTTTATACATAATAATGTTGCAAATATAGGTTATGTTTCTATAAACGGAAACTTTTTTAATTGTTTTTTCATGAAAAATAAGAACTAATGGATTTGGAAATTTTTTTTAGTATTTAAATGTATTTAAATTAAACATTATATAAATTTACACTATTAACCTATATTAACTAGGTATTAATGGGTGTTTAAAAAAATGTAACGTAAGCCTTTTAAAGTAAAGTGATGATGAATGATCTCCCACATTTTCCACTGCCACTGTGCCTGAATCACTAAAGAGAGGGGAAGCTTAGCGTAGTTGGTTGGTAGCTCGCGGCTTGCCATTTCCTTGCCATCGTTATCGTTATCGAGATATTAATCAAAAGTAGGTAACGAATCTGTGATTACACAACACAAAGAACTTTTCGTACTTACTTCGCACTTGGTAGACATGCTTTAGTTCCAGATACTTGGGGAATATCTGAACACTATTCCCGAACCATTGACGAATTGAAAGCAGCAATACACCAAGAAATTACAGGAATATCCCTTTAGAGTTACTGCACGAGTGATACTTTCAGAAATCAGCTTCGACTGTGTACCGAAAAAAATGGCCGCCACATGGACTCTGTAATTTTTAAAACTTAATAAAAACAAATGGTATAATACGATTTCAGTTAAAAAAAATTAAATATAAATAGCATTGACAATGGCGTTTTTAATGTGGAAGATCATTCTGCCGGACCCTGTATATAAGTATAGTGAAATAATCTATGTTTTTTCCAAATATAAAAATTTAAAACTAAACATTTAAAACTTTCGTCTTTCGTCAAAGTGAGTTTTTTTTTGGCGAAGTGTTTTTAGCCACCCATCAAATAGCTTCAGGTTCCGTCTGGGAATACGATCGCGCTTGCTAACATAGTCTTCGCACCCACGAACACAAAATTGTTTTCTTTTAAATTTCTTAAATACCGATAGCCCACAATTTAGCAAAAAATACTTTTAAAAATAAGGTAAAAAGTTTAAAAATCACGAAAAACTGCAACTACAAATGAAAAATGCCGAATTACATTACCGTCATATTTTTATCTATTTTGCCAATGTCAGTCATAATCAAAAACATATACCGAGAGTAGCGGTTAATGTCCATGGCGACAGCACAGGAGTCTGTACATAATATTTTTATACCAGGGGTGACGGTCTGTAATAAGCGCCTCTCGAACTTTGTATTCCGAACTAATGTATACAGGGGGTATGTATAACAGTATAATGACAAGACCGGGGTGCTTTCCTTACTATAAATAATTAGTATACTGTGGTCTAGACCAAGAATAGCTAGGTGACACCAAAGTGTTAGGGGCGCACCCAAGATGAAATGGTTTGCACCGGCCTTTTTTCCGTCGTCACCTTGCTAGGTGAAGTAACATTTTCGAAATACTGCTATTCTAACCTATTGACCTTACACTCAGGGGCATATAAATCAAATCAAGGTATAAACAATGGTGACGGTGTCAAATTTATATAAAAAATTGTCAAAATCACGATAAGGAAATGACAGCTTTGGAGAGAGATTCTATTCCATTATTTGAATTGAGTTGAATTTGAACCGAAGTCTCTTTCTCTTTCGTGGCTTTAGAAAAAGACTGAATGCTTGACCACGATTTGAGAAGAATACAACCTACTGTGTACCACTCAAGGGGTCACAGATCAGTGATTTTTTTATTAAAAAAAAAACAAAAATGTATTTTTTTGTTAATTTGAATTTTTTAAAATATACATTAACCCCGCTTTTAAATAATTTATGTTTTATATCGACTTGTCGGCGTTTTTTTCCATTGCTTTTTTGTGTAATGGAGGGTAACATTTGTGGTTGACGTCCATTCATAGGACCTAATACGCATTCATCCTATCGACGTGTAAGCGATGCATCGGCACACCCAGGTAGTGGAGGTTGGGGCCCGGGCACAGGCATAAAATACGTCCCAACTCCCTCAAAGACATATTTCTGGGTGCTCAACTGGGCGATGATTCAACCAAATTGTGTTCTATAAATTGTGAAACTTTCTGACAATAAAAAAAACACCAGATCAGCATCTTTTATTGTTTGCGCCAAATTAGGTATAGATATATAGACTAAGGTAGGATTGCCAAGCCATCTTGATTATTCAGGGGTGTCCCGATTTTCGGGCAGATATTGTCCTGATTTATGAAGAATTCTGACAAAAATTCCAATTAAAATCGGATTAATAAGAAACTCACTTCCGCTGACCAGATGGCCCTTGTGTTTCTAATGAAAAAATACCACTTGATTTTTGTATACAAGGTGTCCCAGATAAAAGGGATTTCGGAAACGGTAAGAGATACAATTTTGGTTAGATTAGAAAAAAAGTTGCGCTTTCCTAGCCCAGTCAGATATTGTATCGAAATTAAAAATATGCACGGGGGTATTTAAAAAATCGAGCAAAAAATAAAAATTGTGTGTTTTTGAAAAATTGAAACTGGGATGCCTAGAAAAAATGGTTAACGTCATTCGATTGGCTGTAGTCGCTAATACAAAATTACCAATTTTACTACATTTATTTACCAGATCGCGATTTTAATTTTTTGAAAAACTTAATTTCTAGTTATTCCTTGATATTTTGAAAACCCCTGTAGATATTATGAAATTCGGTACAACATCTAGTTGGGCGAAATGGCGGTTCTCCTAAGTCAGCTTAGAGAAGACCTAAAACCCTAAACAAATCAATCACTTCCCAAACCTAAATGTAGGTGGTACCTAGTTCTAGGTTACATTCTAATCTTTATACCGATATTTACCAAAGAGGTTTAAGGTTTAAGTTTAAGTTTTAGTTTATCTTTTATGAAACTTTTAAACTGAATTTCTTTTAAACTTAATAAAAGTTAATAGAATTTTGGACTAATAATAACTACATACGTTATATCGCAATGGAGAAAACCGGTATAAATAAAAATCTGCAAAGATTTCGTAAAAAAATGCAAAAATGGAAAATTGATTCCCCCTGCAAGAAGGGAAGCGGCTTGGAAGGAAATCCAGGCCACAGTAAATATAGTGCCACCCAGGCCGCGAACAATACTGAAAATAAATAAATAAAAATATTTTTTATTATATTAATAAATAAACAAATCGCATGGTAAGGTTTGGATTTAAATCTAAAGATCTTTTTATTTTACTTTCCTCATCAAGGGAAATATTTGTCCAAAAACTACATGCTAAAATAAAATGAGAGAGATATGAGAATTTGGTACCAAACGGTTTATCCAGCCTTGTGTACATTGCCCTAAAAAACTCACTCTAATAGTTAATTAAAGCTAAAAATCGTATAAAATGTTGTCATATGGTTCCTAAATATGATCAAATTTTACATTTTTAACAAATAAATTAATAAAAACGTGATTGTATTTAAGTTACAATGAGATAAACCAACCTCCGGTAGTAGTTTAAAATTTAGGACGATTTTTACTCGGAATCCCATGACCTAGGGTGCCAGTAGAAATCTAAATTTGACAGTTATAGGAAAATCAGCTTTCCATGTTTTCTTCTTTTTTCCGGTTTATATAGTCCATTTCAAGAACAAATCGTTTTACATACAGGTAAAACTACCAAATGAATTGCGTCCTGTTTCAGCAAAAAATCCATTTTTCCAAGGCAATGCACATTTAAACTTTAAATCTAAACCTTAAACCAAAACTTAAACTTGAGCCTTAGTGAATATCGGTGTTAGTGATTTACCGGGTGTTATATTTGAATTTCATTCAGGGGTAAAATAGTCTTATTTTTGACAAATTCTCAAATTTTTATTAATATAATTTCATTAAACTTCAACGCTACTTATACTTTACCTTTTATATTAAAAATTGACACACTGTATATCGTTAAAAATAAAATTTCTCCACCTGCATATTCAGCTTTACCTTCAAGACACCCACCGGGAAAATAATTAAAATAACGAGTGGAGAAATAACTCCGCCATTTTACGCAACAGAAAATTCACAACAAGGTTCTCCTTGAGACTGACTTATTTCTGGAAAAGCGCAAAAGGCTTTGACGCCAAAGATTTATATAAAAAATAATTACGCTTTAACTATAATTTTAACAAATTATAAAATCTTTTTTAGAAGTAGGCATCTAAATAGGAATAAAATAAGAAATCAAATGAGTAAAAAAAAATTATGGAGGACGAATATGTGGGAATTGATGTCCTATATTTTATAATAAAATTAATCATAACAAAAACATTTCATGTAAAAAAAGCCAAGTACGCGAAAGTGGTATTCCGTGAAAAGAAATGAGTTAAAATTAAAGCCAAGTTCTCACATACAAATTTCAAAATGAAAGCTTCTAACTAGTTTGAAAATACTTTTTTTTACTTAAATTCTTTCTGCACACGCTTTAAGACTTTTTTTCCAACATCATTTTCCTAGTTTCCCCCTTCCTCTCCCTCTCTTCTCCCCAGCCTCCTTATGAGTAATAGTTGTAGCTATACCTTTCACAAATTGAGAGCGATTTCAAAAATTCTTTCAGTACACGCTTTAAGATTTTTTTCGACACCAGTTTACTAGTTCCCTCCTCCCTCTCTCCTCCCCCACCTTCACTTAATGGAAAGTAACACTGTTCGCGTCCGTAGAAAATCTACACGTACTTTTTGGGTAAAGCTAAATGAATTATTGTAAATGCATAGTGCTTTTTATAAGGCTGAATAAGAATTAAACCTATAAGTTAGAAATTAAAAAAATATATAAAAAAAACACCCAACTGCTAAATTTACTTGTAACTACTAGTCACAATTGGGTTCAAAATTACCCAATAACCTGATTTATAAAAATACAAAACTGTATAATTTCCTAAGTGCGCTGTGGGCATCAAAACTAAAAGTTGAAGCATGTCGTACATCATAGGTATACCCTCGGGTATACCTATCAATTTTGAACTGAAGTGCGACTAGTAGTTACAAGTAAATTTAGCTGTTTTTTTAATAATTTTTTTTTAAGGATT
The DNA here is from genome assembly GCA_963576565.1 of Aspidapion aeneum. NCBI lineage: Eukaryota > Metazoa > Arthropoda > Insecta > Coleoptera > Brentidae > Aspidapion > Aspidapion aeneum. The sequence goes on from OY755043.1 coordinate 97,475,338, forward strand.
TGGATAATATTTAAATTTTAAAGTAAAATATGCGGAATTATGTTAAAAACTTTTGCAATGCCTTATCAAATTTTTTTAATATTTTTTTATGGTTTTATTATAGTTCATATGAGCCTTGTAGAGCTCAGCACTCTAGCGTTCCTGGAAGTAGGCAATGTTAATTTTACATAACTTTACATTTATAGGGGAAGGAAGTAAATTGTAAGTAAAATTTGGGTGTTTTTAAATTTTTTCCTATAATTTTATGATAGATCCTATCAGTCTTCCAAAACTCAACTCTCCAGCATTTCTGGAAGTGGAGAATGTTACTTTTACTTAATTTTACATTCAAACTGAGGGGATTGTTAACACTGTAAAGATCTACGACTGTGCAAAGTTTGAGTTTTGTAGCTCGTTCCGAAGTAGAGTTTTAGATAGGTCAAATATAGGCTGAAATGTTTGATGAAAAGATGGTACAGCAGTTTCCGCCCGAACTTGGCGGGGCTGTCTCGTCCCCCAGATTTAATTTATTAAATTCATTATGCCTACGCATAAGCATTTCTATCTATACCTATACTAGTACTTTTTGAAGTAGAGGTAACTAAGTTCATGATGCCATGCTTTCCAATAAAAACAGTTATAAGTAAATATTAATTATTAGAGAATTATTGAAATAAAGCCAGGCTATAATAGTGCCAGGCACAATTTTGACACCTTCACATTGTAATATCAGCTGTGATCTTTCAACACACGGCCTTTGTTTACTATATGAACCGGAATAAATAGTGCCTTCTTTTATTAATTGAAAATTAACGACGAATTCGACTTTGGTATGTCAATTTTGAAGGATCAACTGTCAGTTTTCAATGTGAATTTGTCGAAATAGTGCCTGGCACAATTATAGCCTGGCTGTATTTCAATAATTCTCTATTGTTTTATGGTCTGCGTTAACACATTAGTTTTGGGGGTTAAAAAAACGCCATTCAAAAATCCAGGACTGGAATTAAAGGCGCACCAGAGACAAATTTTATCTAGCCGTTTCGTCAGGCGTCAGATCCATTCGCCACCTTTCAACCTTAATCTAAACAAGCCTAACCTAATCTACCATAATCTAACCAAAAAAAGTTTACCCGCAACCTGAGGAGTTACAGCGCAATCGGGTCATAACCGACTTCCCATCAATACTAAACTCAAACTTAAATCAATTTAACAAACCCGAATCTCAACATAACCAAACGAAATTCCCCCTTCATGAAGGCTTTACACACTCTATCCCTTAAAAGTTATATAGAGGTTTTGGAAATGTCAAGTTCTTAAATAAATGTCTATGCGAGTCTATGAAATAAAAAATAAATACTCATTTGTAACTTCGCTCTTTTAATACTTTGCTCTTTTGTTACCTTGCTCATTTGTTACTTCACTTGTCTAATACATCTTACTTTTGATACTTCGCTCTTTTATACTTTATTAATTCTTTCCGAATTCCTTAGCTCATACAACAAACCAAACCGAACCAAACCGGAACAAATAGGCAAAGTATGAGAGAGTGAAGTGTCAAAAGAGCGTAATAGTAGTAGTAGTAGTAGTAATATTGCCCGTTGGTCCGGTTGATGTCCCGAGTACAAGTTGTCTCATTCTTGCATAGGCCTGACACTTTGCCACGAATGAGGTGCCTTAAAGTCTCTTCTTCCTGTCTACAGGCTGGGTAGGTAGGATTGTTGTAGACTTCTATTCCTGTCATGTGCTCCCTCAACCAGTTATAGCTCAGGCCCTACGGGATTCGATACTGCGTTTAATGATAGAAGCAACACACTTGGTATGGATAGACATAAGACATTTTACGAAAGGGAACCACCCTCTCAATCCTCGCAGGGGGATGGTTCCCCCCTTAAACGTTCTTTTTGACGGTCTTTTGCTAATAACTCAAAAACGGTCAACTTTTCTAAAAATATTCTAAAGATTACTTTGCAAGCGGACAAAATTTCCTACGAAAAAAGGGAAAAATGTTTAAAATATGTTTTTTTTTATTTTTCTTGTGGCATTATTGTTTTTTTCGAAAAACTATTTTTGTTCAAAAACCCAAAAATATTTAATAAGTTAAACATAACTTTTAAAAGTAGCAGCCTTGAAATAAAAATAAACGTGTTTGTAAAAAGCCTCAAATCAAACAATTTTGAACATTCATTTTTATAACTCAGTAAATAATACTCAAGGAGAGTAAAAAAATATTTTTGATTAGTATTAACTTAAAACTTAATTTTTTGAGTTGAATTAATTTAATTTGGGGGGAGGGGGCATCTCCCCTCTCGCCCCCTCAAAAGTGAACTTTTACAGCATTTTTCTAATCATTTGCAAACTTTTAACTCGGCCAAAAACAACTAAGTTATAGTTATTGAGGCTGACCAAAAGTCCTCTCTAACGATGTTTAACAGGTTTCCCTTACATCAGTGGTGCACCTTTTATAGGTATTTAAATAAATGGGAGGTGTGGAAATAAATATTTTTTTAAGTTTCTTGAATTTTATTTTCCTACATGTAGGGATTTAAAACTCATTTTTAAAGCTGAAGAAATTTCCTTTTTAAGGGTGTATATCACTCCCCCCTCAAGGCAGCGGTAGATCTAGCATAGACGCACCAAAAATGGTAAAATTTGGTACACTTGAATCTTCATTTAAGACAACCAATGAGAGAAGCAACACCCTTGATATAAATATACAGTATATTCCCTCGAAAATATAACGAAGGGAAACCATCCACCCACTCTTGGTGGGGGGTACCCCCCCCCCTGGGGGTACCCCCCCTAAATGTTTTTTCGATATATTGTATTACATGGTATATCAAATTTGACCATTTTTGGGGCGTCTACTGCTGCGTTGAGGGGGAGTGATGTACATCGTTGGAAAGGAAATTTCTTCGGCTTTAAAAATAAGTTTTACTTTTTATTTAAATGCCTATAAAAGGTGCGCCACTAATGTAAGAGGGGCGTGTTATACACCGTTAAAGAGGACTTTGCATCAGCCTCAATAATTGTTACTTAGTTGTTTTTTGCCAAGTTAAAAGTTTGCAAATAGTTGGGAAAATACTATATAATAACAGAGCACTTTTGACGAGATGTCTTCCACCCCCACTTTAAAGGAGGTTAACTAGAAAAATTCAGTTTTAAGTTATTATTAATCAAAAATAATTTTTTGATCACTCTCATTATTACTTACTGAGTTACAAAAATGAATGTTAAACAATTTTGTTTAATTTAAGGATTCCTACAAACACATTTATTTTTATTTCAAGGCGGCTATTTTTTCAAAAATATTATTAGCTTAATAAGTATTTTACTGTATACAATGGGCTTTAGCGCAAAAATATTTTTTTGAGAAAAAAATTCTGTTAAAGATAAAAAATAGCACAAGAAATTATAAAAAAAAATATTTTAAAAATGTTCCTTTTTTTCGTACGTACTGGAATGTGCACCACTGCCGTCAGAGGGTAGTAAGATACATCGTTAAAAAGGAAATTGTATGCGCTTGAAAAATGATTTTTGGAAAAGTTGACTGTTTTCGATCAGCAAAATACTATCAAAAAGCACGTTCGTAAAATGTTCGGCCTAGTCTTATTTCGATCCATACCAAGTGTGTTGCTTCTCTCATTAAACGCAGCTTGAATCTCGGATGTAGGGCCTGAAGTATTATGTCCAGTTAGAATTCCTATGTACAGTCCCGCGTGTCCGTCCCAGCAAGCATCTACTTAAATCTGATTGATTTTGCTCGGACTACGAATTTTCAGACATGACCTCCTGTATCACCTGGTGCATTATGGCTCTTAAGTTATGAAACATCCTGTATATGGGTCTATTGTGCCCAGTTACCTACCATTGATTGACTATAGTGGCATTTTTTTTCACCCACTACATAGGAAAACTCTGCAGTTTACAAGCAAAAAATGATTTAGGCTTAACACATTGGTTTAAAGATTAATATATTTTAAGTTTATTTAATTTTTTCAGGAGATTCGGATAGACATTTATTTAAAAGCCTCAATAGCTTATAAGGGATAATGTGAGATAATAGGAGTGAAGTAACAAATAAGCGAAGTAACAAATGAGGGAAGTAATAAATAAGTGAAGTAACAAATTGACGAGTATAAAAGGACCAAATGTGCGATGTTTTAGGATAGCTCCAGTCCACTCACCTAACTCGAGCTGATACAACCTAACCTAACCAGATCTGGCTTCACAAACGCTTATAATGCTTTGCATGTACCGCAAACCGAAACTGGCGATATTTCGTTTGACATCATCTTGTTACTCCTTAGCAAGTTTGCTTTTGCTATAAGAGATATTTTCTTAGTTTACTTTAAAGCGCTTTTATTAATTCACTTATTTTAGTTCGCTTCTTTAATATGTTATCCAAAGGTTCAACTTAAAATCTTTAAAACCAATAAAAAATACTCTTCTGCTAATTTATGGGCACCTAAGCTCACACGATTAATGTATTATGTAATTTTTACCCATTTTGATCAGCGAAAATAACTCCCTATCCGCCACCCGGGGACGCGTCAGATTGAAGATCCCCCCTCGAGTGTAACGCCACTGAACAAAACAAACTATAATGTCAATTAATTGTATTTTATAAAAATTACGTGTTTATGTCCGTTTGGCTGATTTTTAATCTGTATGTTGTTTTAAACTGTTTTAAATGTTTTTTAATTTTTTATTTTTGTGTGTTCCAGTTTTTCATTTGTTTCAAAGATGATTCTTAACTGTCTACCAGACCACTTGATAATGGTTTTTTAAAAACCGAAACGCGTCGTGATTAGACAATAAAATATTTGTGAAGTAAGCAGGACTTTTCGTTTCTTCTCCTTTAACAAACTATAATGTATTTTTTTATCTTTATGCAAAGTTACCTTTTAAATAGTACATACCACACAAGTAATATTTTACAAAAACTCAAATTTTTGAGATCTACCCTTACCCTTTTTTTGGCTTATGTTGGGTAGATACTACTCATTTTTAACGGGATCGTCTAGAACCAAAGCCCAACCTAGGTATCAAATTTCATTAAAATCGGACAAGTTACACCATAGCTCAAACTACTATGTTTATAGTATACGTGGGAGCTATAAAGATCAACTGGACAACAATTGGACTATTTATAAAAAATAACTGAAAAGCAATTTACACGAAAAATAAATTTGTATACCTAAATAAAAAATTATAGACCCCTTTTTCAAGTGTAGCCTTTTCAAAAAATGCTGATAGCGTTAAGGCAGCTTGCTATATCAAGATTCTATTTTCACCTTTATTTATCTCTTGAATATCGAAGCTCGTAATTAAGAGATTTTCTTCTGCAGAAAACCAAAACAACCAAGAACATCGAATTTGGGACACCCTGTACATTATATTATTTGCAAAGCATTGTTTCGTGTTCCACCCCATCTTTTGTAAAATGCAGACCGTTGCCGACATAGCCAGGGACGTCTCCAGCCAAAGGCTTGCAAGCTCGCCTCATGATCACTTGTTAGCCGAAAGTTTTCATGATACAATATGTTTTATTTGGCGCAAATATTTTAAAACCAAAAGTAGAGCTTGCATGCAGTAGAATAAAAGTCGTAAATAACTTACTTTTAACCAAGGTGATGCAAATATTAGTATTGTGTTGAATCCACATGAGAATAATTACAAAAAATTCGATATAACATCTGATTCGGAAGATATAATTATTATTATTAATATTATCTGGAATACCCTGTGCCAGAGAATATATAACTGAGTTATTTTTTTATGCCTGTATGTAGTCATGTCAACCCTTTTTTGCAGTTCATTATAGTAAGATTATGTTAAGGATAAACTTCATCCAAAGTTAAGAAAAAAAATATTGTACAGGTGAGGGCAAATTAGGGGTAAGGGTAAAAATTGTTGTACCAATTGAGTAGATAGATAGTAACAGAGTTTTGGACAACTCGCTAATGGTTAACTCGCCTTCTAGCAAACTTACCATTGGCTCAACTGATAGACTTAACCTGACCTAGCCCAACTAACATTTATAGTAGCGGCTACATGTTCTAAAGGCTTTGCTACTTTCTTATAGTAGAAATGTGGTGATCCCAACCAAAATTTGTTACTTTTTAGTTCTAACTACTATTTAGTATCAGGAAATAGTAGATGTTTCGTAAAAACGACCCTCTAAACTACTTCATAGGATTGTTTCTTGATAGTCGATTCTGATAGTCTTCTCTACCACAATAGGACGTTGCTAAAGTTTTACTTTCTTTTTAGTCGTTATTTCGTAGTCGCCCTGACTTTTATATCCTACTTAATTACCACTAGAAAGTTAAGCTTCATTGGAGTCCCAAACAAGTGTATCCGACAACTACATTATAACTATAATTTTTACCACAAAAGTTTGTGTCATCATAGTAACATCTGATGTAACAATGTAGACAAAATAACTTTTTGGATCAACTTTAAAGCCGCAACTACTTTCAAGTAACCTTTTCGACTATCAGGGAATATAGTTTGGGACGCCATGTTTTTATGTAAGAAAGAAAATTTAATATTTTTGTTGTCGTTTTATGAGCTCATATTAAAGAGCCATACTATTTTATAAACAAATTAGTTGAAGCTTACCAAAAATGCTCTTCTTAAGCACCATTTGTTGGAGTTAACTGTCGATTATGAAAACATAACCTCCAAAATCACAACACAAAAATTCCATCAGCTACCAGAAAACGGCTCAATTTTACGGGCGCACCGGTTTTTTGCAATATATATAATGCATGTTATACAAAAAACTTTGCGTCGCACTCGAATTTTGATCCTCTGCTCGTAAATTCTCACACTTTTGGATAACATAGTTCATATTATAACCATAACCAAACAAAAAAACTAAGCGAGTCTGTTTACTGTTGTGTCCACCATATTGTGTAACAATTCTACCAAAAAGAAACGATTATATTATTTGCAACTACATCGCAACTTTTATGCCATTACGAAAAAAAAACAGCCTCTACGACGTAGTAGATACTTGGCTACGACGTAGTAGTGTAGTTGTTACTACAGTGACTTTAAACACTTGACCAAGTAGTTATAACCAGAAATTGGTTCCCCACTTAGGGAATTATAACGTCGCTGTATGGTATACTGAGACGTAGCGGGAGTACGTTGCGGTTACTTTTAAGAAATTCTTTCTAGTTGAGGTTTCGTCGTTACAACTTTAATTGTTTGTTGGGAGGGCGAATTAACCCAGCTGCGATTTAACTTGGTGGCGAGTCGGTTATTTATAACACGTATCATAAAATCTTTGCAAATGTGGAATGTTTGTGGAACCTCAGGTATGTTTTTGGTTTCTAACTTTTTAACCGAGCATCGCATCAATTATGCGGTTTTGGGAATATAGTAGAATACATTTTTCTCAATCATTTGTGGTATAATCAAAAATTTTGTAGGAGCTTTAGTTTCTGAGATATTTAAAAAAACTGTTTTCAAGGCTGATATTATCATGGCTTGACTTTAAGTGTGCTAACCCTTGCTAGGAAGGTATTAGATCAGTCATTAGTACCCTTAAAGGATCTAACTTGGCACTTAGGCATGCCTTTCTGGGTCCGCTGTGCACCACGTACCTACTGTGTTCGACTTAGATAATAATTTAAATACTATCTAGTAAATGGAACCTAGTAGACTTCAAATTATATTTTAGGCCAGAAACTTAGTCATCATGATATATCACATAATGTCATGGTTGTAGCCTTGAACCACTGGTGGGTCATAAACCTTCTGACATAATCAACAGGGTACAGAGCGCCACAATGTGTCCGCACTGGCTGCTAGCTCTAAATAGGCACTCCATTTACCCTATCCAATGTGGTGATTTCCTGAATGGCCAGGTCACCGAATCCATTCAGAAAATCACCAGATTAACCCACACCCTTTACCATAGATGTTATCTGGTTTGATCCCAAAGGTTACCAGTTTTAAATTTTTTTTGGTTCACATACTGGTCAAAGCTCGTCCGTTACTAGACTACCCATTTACCCATGGGTGAATGCTCCTTTAGTCCCCTGTTACGACAGGCCCAGATAAAAGTGGCCTGTTTACATTTGGCCAGACCAGAATTAGTCTAAGAGCCCAATAGGAAATTGGGCTTGAATTGCAAACCGATTTTCATACATTTTAGTCGACTCGTCATAAGACGGTGTTCCAAAAACAATGGTGGTACCGGCAAAAATCCTGTATAAGCAACCCGCATTCTTTGTTCAAGGATGGCAAAAAGGTGTTTGAATCAAGTGTACGTACCTTTTTTTATTATTACATTGATTTTACTGAAACAAATTATGATTAGCGTCTACTATAATGGCCTATTCACAACACTATCAATACTTTGTTTTTTTGTTGTCTCTATACTATAAATTCTGTAATGTCCTCAAATACAAAGATTTTTTAGGTTTATTGATTTTTTAAAGAAAACTACTGGTTTTACAAAAAAAACATAAAATATAAAAAATATGCCGATTTTTATTACGTATTCAACGTTTGTCTAATTTTTGCTGTAGGTTTAGCGGTTCTTGAGTTACACTACTCCCTTTTCGGTTATTTATGGTCAACATTTTACCATTTCACCCAGATTTTTGTTTCAGAACGGCCGGTGTTCCTTAATATGTATCCATTTGCGAAAAATACTTTCTAGACCGGTTTTCGATTATCTCCAATAGGCACGCACCCTTAGTAGCATAAATAAATTAAATTTGTTTGGCTTCTTTGCCATATAGTCGAATAAAATCAGCATAATAAAGTTCATATGATTATCTGAATTAGTCAAAGCTCCAAACCCACCTCTGGAGAAAGCTAAATAATTTATTAAGAAACGTCAGAGACAGGAAACTTAGAGCAAAGTCTGTCTGTTATCTACAAAGCTAGCTGACCTGTCCTCCTGTTTTCTGAAAACTGTTTTTTTGCGTGAGTTCTGTTACCCAAGGATGTTAAACTAAAGCATAGAACTATCCAGTCATTTTAAAACGCTTTGAGGTACGATCAATTGTGTGTGACTTTTTTACTTTAGAAAACTAAGGTGTCTGTCTCCTAGCGTATGTCTATTGTAAATTTATTACTTTTAAATTATTATTTCTGTAATTTCTTTTTAAATAAACGTCTAAATTATTTATCTTAAAAGTTCTGACCAATTGCACACTTTAACATCAACAGGAGAACACGTGCGTCGTACTTCAAAAACACTAAGAAATTGGAATTACTTTTGTTGTTTCATTGATAAATCAAAACCTGCTCTACGACGCATAATGTCCGAAGAAATTTCCACTGTTTCAAAAAGTATACTACATTTCAAAGCAGCTTGATGCAAAGTAAGTTTAAAACTTACTTTATTTCATAGCCTAACCAAACAGCGCGGGACATAATGCACAAGATAAAGTAGCGCTTGACCAAAACAACGCGTAGAATAATAACACGCATTTGGACACCTAAAAAAAAACATGCTTTTTTGTTTACGCTGTTTTGTTGCAGAACTTTAAATAAGACCTGTTTATTAAAATGGGTTTACCTATTACACGAAAAATAAATAATCATAACAAAAACATTTCGTGTAAAAGAAAGCCAAGTACGCGAAAATGGTATTCCGTAAAAAGAATTGAGATAAAAGTAAAGCCAAGTTCTCCAATACAAATTTCAAAATGAAAGGTTCTTACTAGTTGGAAATGTTTTTTTTTTACTTTCTTATTACAGCCAAACTTCTTTATGTTCAGTATAGCACTGTGCCTAAGAGTCATTTGCAGCCGTAATAGAAAACATTTTCAAACTAGTAAAAACCTTCATTTTGAAATTTGTATTGGAGAACTTAGCTTTACTTTTATCTCAATTCTTTTTACGGAATACCATTTTCGCGTACTTGGCTTTTTTTTACATGAAACATTTTTATGATGATTTCACTTCTTTTTTAAAGGAATTGGATATTATTTAATTTTTAAAGTATTAAAATATACGGAATATTGTTCAAAACTTTTGCTATGCCTTATTTAACATTTTGAGGTTTTTTAGTTTTCTTCAATGGTTTTATCATAGTTCCTATCAGCCTTCTAAAACTCAGATCTGTAGCACTTCTGGAAGTGGTCAATGTTACTTTTACATAACTTTAGCAATAAATTAGTACTTTGGATTTTTGTGATTTTTTTCCAGGGGTTTGATCATATTTTCTATCAGTCTACCAAATTTCAGCTTTGTAGCATGTCTGGAAGTACAGTAGAATTTTAATGATCTATACATGAGTAAGTTAGTGAGTGAGTGGCAATTTCGACGTTTTTTGAATTTTTGTAATTAGAGTTTTAGATAACTTAAATATGGGCTGAAATGTTTCAAGAAAAGATGGTACAGCAGTTGCGCGAACTTAGCAAGGCACTGCCGTGCCCTCAGACCTTTAAATGCAAATATACTTGAACCAAGTATATAACTATAAATAGAGGAGAGCCTCCAATACTTGCCACTTCTTAGTATTTTATTTGTTTCTTGTTAGGCGACTAGTGCCACCTCGAAACAAAGTTTAAAAGCCGTGAGCGCGCAGTGACTGCATGGCCACTGTTAAAGCATGGGTGCACCCAGGGGGGGGACATATTTCATTAATAAACACAAAAAATACGACATCATGAAGCCTCGGCCCCCCCCGCCAGAGGCGTCGGGCCCCCCAAGGCCTATTCCTGGGTGTGCCACCGGTTAAAGTTTCTCACCTACGTGTAAAAAAAGCCAATAATTTGTAAAATTGAATCAACTACATAAAATAATTACTAATACAAATACAAAAATAGATGCCTTAATTATATACATCTCTACTCTGTTGCGCAAGAAAATTTATAGATTCAGCTGTTCACAGGCGCATTTAATTGACTAATATTATCATTGATGATCATTTTATTCAAACATTTCCTCGTCAAACATGTGATATATAGATGTTAATTATGCAAAGTTCAATGTTCAAATTCAAAATGGATTCAATTCAATCGGGATAAACTTAATTATATTACTAATGTATAACCATAACGACCCTCTAAAGTGCTTTTCCAAAATTTAATACTGTTTGCTAAGCCACAAGAGCTAAAAAAATTATTACTAAGTTAAGAAATGGTTGGTCCTTTCCAGTGGAAGCCAAAAATTTTAACGTAAGCTGAAGAACAGTTTATTCCATAAATAAAAGATGGATAAAAGAACAATCACTTGAAAGGAAATAAGGATGATCTGACAGACCAAAATTAAGTCAAGTTCACGAAGATGATGCGCTTCCTCTAGTACTCTAAAATTACCCTTTCGCGAGACCGAAATCACAAGAATTTTTTTACAGTTTCCAGGCAGCCAAGCGCCCATTTGCCATAGAATTAAATCATCAAACCTCCGGTGCTATTTAATAAAGCTAATAAAGATATTCAATTTAAAATTAAATTCCATTTAACAGAAAAACGACCTAAAATATTGCCTATTATTATATAGCTAGTTTTTATCAACTTTTATTTTATAAACGTGGAAAAGTAAATAAACAGTCCTCTTATTGGACGGCATAATACGACTATAAAATGTAAATATCAATCCGATATAATATATACAGGGTGTCCCAAAAGTCCGAGTCCACACAAATATCTTCTGAACTGTTAATATATAGATAGTTTCATAATTGGCAGTGATCGATAGAATCAAGAGATCTGTTTTATCGATATAATCTAGAGATCTGTTTTATCAATAGTGTGCCGCCCCTTCATAAAATAGATCTTTTAACGTTCTCGATCACTGTCAAATGGGTTGAAAAGATATTTCAGTGGACTCGGAATTTTGGCATACCCTGTATATATATATATATATATATATATATAGACGAACAACTTTTGAACTATACATCGATTTTAATGAAACAAACTGCACTTGTCAGAGAATTAATCAGAGTTTTGAATAAATATATTTTTTTGTCCGCCATCTCAAAATCAAAGATGGCGGACGAAAATACAGTACCGTTCATAGATGCTCGTTTATTCTTGTGTTGCGAACATCTTTTAATTATTTTTTTAAATCAGTAAAAAAGCTACGCACAACAAGGTACGAATCAGCAAAATCGGTTAGGTGGTTCTAAAAAAATACAATTTTGTTTCAACCATTATTTTTTCAACCATTATTTTGCCATTGCCATAGTACTGAACCGATTTTGATGAAATAAAAAACATTTTGGTGAGAATTGATTGCCTTTTAAGGATTATGATCAAAATTTACAGCTATCTTAAAATTTAAGATTGCGGACAGAATCATACTAGATTCTTAAAAGTTTTAGTTTTTTTTAATCTATAGAAAAGCACTACTTTTGCCCCGCACAACGAGGAACAAATTAATAAAATAATAATGGTTCTCAAAAAATCTATTTTTGTTTCAGCCATTGTTTTGCAGATTATACGATTCCTTTCTGCATTAATTTCATTATAAACTTATTATTACTAAACCGATCTTAGTGAAATAAAAGAAATCATGCTGAGAATTGATTGTTCTCTAAAAATTATAATCGAAATTTTCCGCCATAAAAGTTAAGATGTCGGACAGAATCATGACCTTTCAAGGACTCACGTTTATTCTTATTTTCAGAAAATGTTTCTCACAAAATCTGATTTTGTTTTAACGACTGTTTTACAAATTTTACGGTTGCATTGCCAAATCTCTCTGCAAATATTTACCATTATTTCAATAAATTCAATATTACTGAACCGATTTTAATATGTTATCGTTAAAGAACAATCAATTACCACCATGATTTTTTTTTATTTTACTAAAATCGCGGTAGTAATAACGAGTTTAAAAGGAAATTAATGCAGACAGGATTGGGAATGCAATCGTATAATCTATAAAGCAATGGTTGAAACAAAAATTTTGAGAACCACTATACAGATTTTACTAATTTGTACCTCGTTATTTGGCGAAAAAGTAATGCTTTTCTATAAGTAAAAAAAAACTGAAGCGTTTTCTAAAAATAAGAATAAACACGCCATTTTGAAAAATCAAGTATGATTCTGTCCGCCATTTTAAATTTTAAAATGGCGATAAATTTTTATCATGATCATTGAAACGTAATCAATTCTCATTAGGATTTTATAAAAAAATAAATGCAGACATGATTGGCAAGCCAATCGTATATTAAGCAAAACAATAGTTAAAACAAAAATACTTTTTTTTAGAACCACTAAACCGACTGTGCTAATTCGTACGTTGTTGTGCGTGGCAAGAATGCAGCTTTTTTACTTATTTAAAAAAATAGTTAAAACATGTTCACAACACAAGAATATACGAGCATCTTTGAAGGCTACATTTTAATTTCGTCCGCCATCTTGGATTTTGAGATGGCGGACAAAAAAATATATTTAATCAAAACTCTGTTTGTCCCATTAAAATCGATTATATAGTTCAAAAGTTATAATGAAACAAAGAGGTCCGGTTTTTTTTGGCCCATCCCATATATATATATATATATATATATATACTCTCGTATATACTGCTTAAAATAAAAAACGAGTTTTTCCAGTTGTATCAGATCTTTTTGAAATTAGCTTTAATGGATAAATTAAATATAGGTCAGTAAACAAAACGGTACATTTTGAAAGCCTCTTTTGGTAATTCCAGCTTCAGTTCGAACACGTTGGATAGATAAAGTACAGGGGACCATAGCAACAAAATTTGCCCTCCGTTGACTTGTTAACAGACAAAACGTAAATTAATGAAATTTGACACACATAGTTAATGAACTTGAAGTAAGTATTCTATTATTATTATAAAAATATAATTTAAGATAGACATATGTAGATGATGTATGCATGTGCAATAGCTTTAGTGTTTTGTATTACTGATGTAGGTTAGGGAATACATCATTAATAAATTATCTCGTGACTCGGGGTTTTATTGTCTTCACAAACTTTCTCGAAATAAGGTGTTTGAATGGAGTTATCCGGGAGTTTAGAAAGTTTTCTTGCCACAAACTTCAACGCTGAAGTAGCTAGTGCAATAAATAATCATTATGAATTATAATATCTATTATACGGCAAAAATTTTGAAGTTAAATAAAGCTTTTCAAACACTAATAAGTTTAAAAATCAAAACTTAAATTTTATTTATAAATTAGAGTTTGGTAGTATTATAGGTTAATTTTATCATTATGCTACTAATTTAAGACCACAGTTTGTGCCTTGAAAACGGTGTTGTTTTGTTTTGTCTTTTTTATTAGGTACCTTTATAATAAGTATATTGTTTGTTAGCTTACACGTATAGTTTGGCAGTGGTAATCTGATGGGGACGAGAGACAAAAATAGAGATGGAAAATGCAAAAATATTATATATATATATATTAATATTACCTTCTATGTTTCCTAATTTTACATATGTTTTATATAGGGAAAATTTTTACTTTACAGTATTTAGTCGTGTACACCCGGTAAGTGAAGCCAAGACGGCTTTTTTATTGCATTTTGTATTGTTTGAGATCACGTACTTATTGAATTTTAATGAGCCTCGCTTAAAAACTACCTTTCAGAGGCGTAGATGTAAGTAACAGCATTAAATTAAAATACATTGGGGAGGGGGGGTCTTAGACGGCATTCTTTAACCACTTGCTACAAAATGATTGTTCACATCACAATTTTAAATTTAATTTTTAGAAGCTACGAAAGCCGAATTTCCTTTACTGAGTGTCGGGTTTACGAAAACCTCAACCGACTCTTGCTGCTCTGCAATTCCAAAGTAGAAGAAATGTACACGCTATTAAAGTTACTTACCTTATCTTTGGAAATATTTAAAAATAATATATTTTTTAAAGAAAACTTATTTTTTAATGTTTGAAAAACATGTCTTTTTCACTGTTAAGAAAACAGTACTATTTTAACGTTCGAAATTTTTTGATCTTGGAAAAATATTTCATTATCATCAATGTTATTAGAAAAACAAGATTATTAGCTCACACTACTACTATAAGTATTAGCTCACACTACTACTATAAGTAGTGTGAGCTATGGTGATCGTAATTTTTTTGAGAAAAAAAAAGTTGCTCCGATTTCAAAAATTTTTATATATCTTTGCGTTTCAGATGATTTTGAAACTTTTTTGTTTTGCTGTCTGTCTGTCTGTCTGTCTGTCTGTGTCTGTATGTCTGTCTGTCTGTCTGTATGTCTGTCTGTAACGACCAACCCGCATAACTCAAAAACCGCTTGTCCGATTTTAATGAAATTTGGTACCTAAGTTGGATCTTGGGCCGTGATGGTCCCATTTAAAAATGAACAAAATCCACCGAACGCAAGCCAAATAAAAGGGTGGGGGTAGATTCCAAAAATTAGAGTTTATGTGAAAATATGGCGTGTGTGATATCAAACGAAAGATAATTGAGTCTGGAGTTAAACAAAATACATTTTAGTTTTTTTTAAAAGGGTGGGGGGTAGATTGAAAAAATTTGAGTTTAAGTCAAAACATGGCTTGTGTGGTATCAAACGAAAGGTAATTGAGTCTGGAGTTGAATAAAATATATTTCAGTTTTTGATTATATTAGCTCACACTTTAACTATAGTACCTAGTGTGAGCTTAGGTGCCCATAGATTGGCAGAGTATTTTTGTAACGTCAGAGAACGGGTTATTAATCTTGTTTTTCACTATGAATATAATGTTAAAACTAACATCCAACTTAACGTTATGTTTTTCAATTAAACATTATTTTGTCGTTATAAAAATGTTTTTGTGTAAGTGGGTATACTAATATGTACATAAAGTTTCTATAACTATTATAATTTATCGTAGCTATAAACTAAATAGTTCTTTCGAATAACAAGGTTCGAAAAGATAAAAAACCTAGTTGTAGACAAGAGCCAATGGAGCCACCCTATTATCTACAACAAAAGACTAACAAAGACACTGTCAAGTAGTAGAACCAAGTCAGCAGGTGATCAGGTAAATAATTACATAAGACGGAGACACTCAGGCGCAATGGTCCAAACCCATAGATTTTAAGACCCACCCGAAAGTAATAACCCGCCAGTGGTGACTTGCAGTCTGCGAGACCGATACAATATTGGCCCATAACATATTCTGCAAAGCGGACCGAACCGAACTCTTCTGTGTACTGGCCTTCATCTGCATCATCATATCGCTTGCTGAATGTTTTTCACAGTTAGTCGACTCGAGCCGATTTCACCCGAATTAGGGTTACATAGACGAGCCTGATAGCTCAGTTCAATTCACTACCTACAAAAACTGCTAAACGCGCCTAAAGAACTTTACACTTCAAAAATTGTCGAAAACAATACCTTCTCTAGCCATTGCTGCGCTGGCCAGGAAGGTTACAAATACAGTATAGTTTGTTTTGTTTAGTGGTGCTACACTGGGGCGGGAATCTCCAATCGGACGCGACTCGGGTGGCGGATAGTGGGTTATTTTATATTATACATTAATCGTGTAAGCTTAGGTACCCATACATTGGCAGAGTATTGATTCTCGACATACCAAATATAACTATATCAATTAAACTTATTTCCAATTTAAAGTTGCTGTTTTTTGGCTCTGGCAAATGTCTTTTTTGCAATCGCACCCTGCTTTTACCTGCAGTTTCACTTTAAAAGATCTATACACGTCCTTTTCCTTATCACCTGTCACCTTTCAACCTAAGTGAGATTAAAATGACTTCTGAATCTCGACTTACTTTAAAATATTCTTCACGTTTCCAATGCATGACATGATACATTTTTTCCTGTCAGTCCGATCCATACATCTCTTTTGTGAAATATAAACATTATCGTCGCGTCGTTCTCCTCTATAGTTTCCACGAAGGGTGACAATCCATATTACACCAAGTTTCCATGGTCGGTATGTAAATCTTAGACAAGGGAAGATATAGGACGCGTAACATGTATGACGGACCGTCGCAGAAAGTGTGCTTAAATTTCTATGCGACGCCATATCACGGATCACCTGGTGATCCGTGGCCATATTTTGGTGCCAAACATTGAGTGTTACACCAGGTCAAATTTTTGTGATTTTGTGCTAAAACGGACTTAAATACGCTGGTATTTTTGTGGCATTTTAATGGTGTTTTGTTCAGTTTTTATTTGCAAGACTCGAACTGAATATAAAGTATCAAGAATACCGTCTTAAAGTTAAAAATATTTTTTGTTCTGTCGATACTTGATTCCTTTACAAACAAAAACGAAGTAATGATTTATAGGCATATTTCAGTTAGGATTCATTTGTAATTACCTGATTTATGAGTTAATTATGCCTGAAGGACGACAAGAATCCAGATGCGTAGGCGTTGTTTGTTCTTAATATAAACTCCATAGTTTGCTTATTATTACTTATTTAATACTTCTTATTTTTTGTTTCAGATTTCCCCTTAAAGATGGAAAGAAGTGTGGCTTGTGGGTTAAAAACATGCACCTTGCTGATTGGTCTTCCATAGCAGATCCTATTAGAAATCACTTAACAAAAACTATCCTATTTAAAGGGCAGTAAAAATAGTGTAATTTATGTTTATAGCTATTTACTAATTTTCTTTAAAATACAAATTTTAATTTAATTTTTTATTTACTGTAATGTATAATGTAATTTAAATGATACACTAAATTTTAACAGATGGTGGAAAAGGTCAAAAGTAGACAAAAAGTTTAGTAGTTTTAAAGTTATATTATTTGTTAAGTTTGAAGAGGGGGGGGGGGGAAATAATTTTTTAATCCATTATGATCAAAAGTTATTGTATTGCTTTTTACCAAAAAATTATAGGTTGAGGAGATAGAGTGTGGTCGAAAAACCTGTGCAAAAGGTATAAAGACAATTTTTCAATTTAAGTTTGGAAGAAAAGAATTAAGGTATTTTTTGTAGATATCGGCCCTTTATAAAAACAAAAAAATAGTAACATTAGCACCAACTTTCTTAAAAAAATTATATTTTTGAAAACGAGCAAATTTTTTGTAAAAAATTTTGAGTATTTTTCTTTTTTTAACAGATTTAAAACACTTAATTGTTTATTGTAATGCACAATTTCACATAATGACCTATGCTGCTTAAAAAATGCAAGTCGTTTAGCTAGGCATAGGCTGATTAATGATATTATTAAGACGTCTCTTGGTTCTGCAGATTTTCCTGCAGTACTGGAGCCTCCAGGTATTTCTCGTGGCGACGGTAAGCTGGCGGACGGGATGACTTTGGTGTCATGGAAGAGGAGAAAGGCGTTAATGTGGGATGCTCCATGCAGCGACATCCTTGCGGATTCCTACATAAACAAAACTTCAATAAAATCATCATCAAGCCTGAGTCTGGACTGAAAGGAATTTTTTATTAATAGTGTATTATTGTTTATATTATTTTTTTTTTATTATTATTATTTTACTTTTCTTTTGTATTATTCTATTTTATTGGTTTCTAAGTTTTACCATTTTATAAAAGAAATAAATTTTATGTATCTAGTAAAAAAAAATATATTCCTTAAAATTTCGATTGTCTGTTATAAATTTTAAGAAAGTTATAATAAAAAATCAAAGAAAAAAAATGTTAACTTTGACACCCTGGGCTCGATTCTTTGCAAAACGCCGTTTAAACTAATGCGTCAATTGTTTGGCAACGCCGCTTTTCCGCCAGCGAGCACCAGCCGTACATGCAAAGGCCCTTGCAAAGCGCCTTAAGTCACATGTTGTCTAGAAAGGCGAATAACTCTTCTTTTAATATCTTATATAAATATTTAACTAACTGCAAGAAAAGAAGAAATAAGTTTCATTAGGCAAATTTACATTTAAAAAAGAGTTTACATAAAACGAAGCGAAAATAAAAATGAGGGTTATGTGTTTGGTTTGGTATATATATGTATGTATGGTTACGTATCGGTTGTTCTACCCAACTAAAAAAATGTCTATTGGATTTCCATGATTTCCTCGAGTAATATAGACTATAATTTCCCAACTATTTATCGGATTTTTGGATGCAGATCGGAATGTGAAACTATAATTTTTTAAAATTAATATGGCGGCCGTGATAAGTAAAAGTGTGTCAAAAATACAATTTTTTGTTGTCTCACTACAACCTAAAAACTACTAATCCGATTTTCACAATTAATAAATCGTTTTGTTGGGTAAATGTGAATCATTTATAATAATTCCCAGATGAGACATACTATTACGCTCGTTTATAAAGTTTAAAAATATTTTATATACATACCTACATAAAATACATGCTTAAGACCTAACAGAAAATGATATCTTGTTTTTACTTAAAGATATTTTACAGATGTCCTTAAAAATCCTAATATTTTATTATCTCAAAAATGTCCTAGAAAAGATATTTTTAAGATACCTTTATAAAATTTTTAATAACCTGGTTATAGTGGTTAATAAAACTCATGTAAACAGAACATGTTCAAAAGGGAGATGTACAAGTTGCGCTGCGGAGTTTTATAATAAATGCACAAAGCGTTGTAGTAGTTCTGGAGGAGGGGTGACCTGTATGTCTGGCTAGTAGGCCAGAGTAGGTCGATTTTACCTAACCTCAGATCTTTCACTTAACCCACGTGCGAAGTCCAGTAGGTCAGTCCATTGGACAAAGAGCAGCTTTTTCTTGTTCAGAGTTGGTGCTCCGAGCGGTTGTTGCGTTATCCTTGCTTCACATTCTGCCACGAGGTGCCTTTATGTCTCTTGTTTCTGTCCACAGGCTGGGCAAGTAGGGTCGTTTTATACCTCTATACCTGTCATATACTCCTTCAACCGGTTATGTCCAGTTAAAATACCTAACAACAGTCCAACGTTTTTTCGCATCAGTCCCAGTAACCGCCTAAATCTGGTTGCATTCATGGTCGATCTGCAATCTCTATGGTCTGTCTCCAGCCGGCTCATGTTTCCCAGGTGTTTGTTAGTGCATCCTAGGACCAGTTATTAGGTCCTCTCTGCCCTTGTTGCTCAAACATCGAAACAGCGAAACATCAATTTAATAGTTTTGTTAAAGCATAGGGGTAAATGGATTAACTTAGTGCAATTATATCATAACTTCAGTATTAGTTAAACAATAAAGAATACTCTGCCAATATGTGGACACCTAAGCTCACACTAGGTACTATAGTTATAGTGTATGTGTGAGCTAGTATAGCATAAAGCTAAAATATATTTTATTCAACTCCAGACTTAATTACCTTTCGTTTGATACCACACAAGCCATGATTTGATTTAAACTCTAATTTTTGAAATCTATCCCCACCTTTTTATTAATTCTAAAATGTATTTTGTTTATCTCTAAACTCAATTACCTTTAGTTTGATATCACACAGGCCATATTTTCACTTAAACTCTAATTTTTGAAAGATACTGGGGGATTGCGTTCGGTGGATTTTGTTGTTGACCACCAAATTTCATTCAAATCAGGCAAGCGATTTTTGAGTTATGCGCGTTGTTCGTTACAGACAGATAGACAGACGGCGTGACAAAAAAGTTTTAAAATCATCTGAAACGCAAAGACATATCTTTTGAAATCGGAGCAACCTTTTTTTCTCGAAAAAATTAGAATCACCATAGCGCACACTACTATAGTATAGCTAAAATTCTAATACCAAAATGTACGTAAGAATACGCTAACTGACTTACAAAAAGCCATTTGGCGATTTTACTCCACAAATTCATGTAGTGCCTTTTAATTGCGTTTAAAAAATAGCTAAACAAGTTTTTTTTCTGTGTAATTTTGGGTAAAACTGGCAAGTACCATTTAAGAAAGAGAGAAAGTGTCTAGTAAGTCCTGAAAACTTCATACCAATAAATATTTAGAATTTGCGAAATAGTCAATATTATTAAATTTAATAATTTTTAGATATAATAAAATTTCATCTAGATTAGCATTTGGGCTATTGTTGGGAAATTTTTAGGACAAAACTTTGACTTCTTTTTCGAATTATACTTGCCTTTTTTCACCTTAAATTATAGAGATTTTTTTAAAAGCTTTTTTTAACATGACAAAAAACCACTTTGAGAACATCATCCAAACACGTGAACTAAGAACTGGGATGAAGTTTCTCTCTTGTTTTTTGATAGTTGGTACAAGATCAGATAAATATACAATTTTAGAGAGTTTTTTGGCCGATAATGTATTTAACGATCCGACAAGAAGTTAGCTAATTTCGTTTGGACAAAAATACGAGAGTATCTGGATACCGAACCGAACCGATACGAACCAACTAACGTGAAAATCGAATTCGTAGATTTTAATAGTTGAAAAACAAAAAGTTGACATATATTCAACCAAAGTATTAATTTTTTTAGGCTTGAGGGTCATGTCCTTAACCTAATACCCGCCCTGAGTGCGCCCATGTTTTTTAGCTATGGGTAACATTATCTATATGCACATACCCGCATACATCATACACAGATAAAAACCAAACTCATAACTCTTTTTCTCTGCGCGGTCGAGAAAAAGTAGCTATTTCCCCCACCTTGTAATCGATTTTTATGAAAACTCCCCTTGGAAAAACCCTAAAACTTAATTATTACGACCCCCTTACATAATTTATGAACAGCCCCTTTTGGCATTAGTTAAGAGGGTGGTGATCGGTTATCATTTTATTTGACATTGTCAGGCCATGGTTTCGTCATTATTATTAGGACGGGAGCTCGAACGCTTATTTATTAAAATAATATACAGGGTCGCTGTTAAGTATGAAAACAGTCGATTATTTCTTAACCTATACAAAATCTCGAAAAAAGTTTAATACAAGAGTTGTAGAGTTTTAAAACTTTTACTAAGCTGTAGTTATTTTATTTTTACAGGGTTGGAAATTAAGTCGTGGCACAATATCAATGATTTTTTTAGATGGAACATCCTGTATATTATTTGACATTTCATTTATCCCTTTAATTCTAATCAAACTTCGTTAGAAGATAATATTTAATTTCATCCGTTTCTGAATTATCGAGTTTTAAAGACAATGTATGCGCATAAGAAATTCGTAGTTTAATAACAGCAGGCGACAGACAGAGAAGAGTGGAACATATTGGGGAGGGATATGTCCAAAGATGGATCGAAGAAGGCTAAATAGATATACAAATAGAACAACGAATTTCTTATATAACTGCATTAATTTTAAAACCTACTAACTCGGAAACTATTTATTTAGGTACACCATATTTTAACAAATTTTTACTTAGAATTCACGCGGAATTAAAATGTCAATTAAAATTATTAATGCTTAGTAGACATTTTAAAAGCCTCTAACTTTTGTATTAAACTTTTTTCGATCTCTTGTATTGTTTATGAAATATATAGCATTTCCCCGATATATTTTGTTTAGATTTCGAAATCAAATCACCTTATATTTAATTATTTATAATAAAGAAAGCCGAATAAAAACTGGCTTTAATTTAATCATCTGTCAAATAATCTTGCCTTAAATAACTAAAAATGCAAAACAAAATTAAATGCCTTGATCCCCGGGTTTAAGAAATGGTTAAAAAATTGATTTTTTTTCTGTTTTTTGTTTATTTTACAGTCCGACCTTATTAAATCTATCCCACGTTATACCGATCCTAGGCACACTAATAACTCGAATAGTTAAATTTGAAAGCAATAGTCCTAAAATGTATACCAAAGTTACCAAACAATTTAAAAAAAAATATAAATAAATATAAACGTAATAACAAAATTGAAACAAATTTAAAATATATCAGTTCCTGTTGATTTAATAAGTTTTATTTTTTAAGTGCATGCTACTTATTTGAATTCTCTGGGTGAACATTTTTCTAAGAATTAAATAGGGAACATGATTTTCTTGTTAAAAAGATCTTTTATATTTTTTTAAATGTAACTGTTTAAATGTAAGCACCTTTTTTTTAGATATTTGATACCCGAATATCTCCAAAAACTAACACGTGATTAATTGTACTAAGAGTTGAGTGTATGAGTAGCTAAGAATGCTAAACTTGGCTCTCTATATACAGTGGCACACCCAGCATTGGGGGGACCCAAGGCCTTTGCGAGGGGGGGGGAGGCCTCATATTTTGTGCTATTTTATCGTTTTATTCATAAAATGTGTGGAAAAGACCTGAAAAATCTTAGGTTTGGGGGGGCCCGGGCACCCCCCACTCGGTGCGCACAAGCTATATATAAATGGTGTCCGGTAAGTAGCGGAACACTTATTAACACAAAAACTAGCAGTTTTTCGAAAAAATTGTTTTATGCAAAACTTTTAGGGCTTATAGTTATCTCCCTAAGTGTCATCTCGACTTCCGACATTGACACATTTTTTGTAGGTTATTTTGGGGTCAAACAACTTTTTGTAAAGGGAAACAGTAATTTATTTTTCTTGACATCAAACTTAGCTGTCTACAAATGTATGCAATGTCTTGGTTGGTTTAATTAAAAAATATACAGTATGTCCCCGGATGGAGTTGACAAGAGGAAAAAATCCTTTATTTTAGATTTTACGAATAAAATCCCTCTTGATGAAAAATTCTTCATGTTGATAAATTAAGATTACAATAATAAAATCTTTGATTAGATGTACAGGGTGTTATCATATTAAGAAACATGTAATTAGTAAGAGGAGAAAAATCTTTATTTTTATTTTCACGAAAAACATTACATTTTATAAAAGATTCTGCTTGTTAAAAAACTTAGATAACGATACTAATATTTTTAATTAGAAGTACAGGGATGTGTTTATTCAATAAAGCAAAATGGTATGTAAACTTTACTGAATAAATACGGTCCTCTTTCTCTTGAATTATTTTATGTTTCCTAATTCGATAACACTCTGTACCTTTGATAAAATACATTAATATCGTTATCTCAGTTTTTTGACAAGCGGAATTTTTTCCTCTTATTAATTACATGTTTCTTAATTTGATAACATTCTGTACATCTAATCAAAGATTTTATTATGGTAATCTTAATTTTTTAACAAGCAGAATTTTTTATGAAGAGGGAGTTTTTTTCGTTAAATAAAAAAATAAAAGATTTTTGCCTCTTGTTAACTACATCCGGAGACACACTGTATAAAAAAATTATTAAATAAACTGGTTATTATTTTAAAAAGTAGATTGACCTTAAACGATACATCAATGTCAAATTTAAGGTGACATTTTGGTTGATAATTCTAAAGCATTAAACAGTAGCGTACGCCAAAATGAATCCTGGTGAGGGACTTGAGCGTGGATCGATAGATTTTATATTGATTTTTCGAGAAAATTATTGTTTTAGGGGTCAATATTCAGTGGCTTTGAGGGGGTGCTTTAGCCCCCCTCGTACGCCACTGCCTTAAAGCTTTAAACATTTTTGAGATATTAAGGTCCGCTACTTGCCAGACACCCTGTAGATAATAATAAAGGCTTTTTGATTTGATTTGATTAAATTTTTTAATTATTATAAAAGCTATAATTATTTTGTAATCAGGTACGACTTGACCTTATTCCCCATTAAACAATCTCTAAGGGATAGCCTTTCCGCCATTTAAAGAGAAAACCAGTTATCTATGAATTTGCGATCAAATTACATTGTTCTCCAAAATAACAGGTAAAATTTTGAAAGAAACAACCCAATAAATTGCCAAAATACTTCATAGGTAAAAAACATGTTTTTTTAAAGATTTTAGGCATTTTTTAATATTTTGCAGCAGTTCTCTCATATTCCACAGCGGTGTTAGCCCCTCCTCTCGTAATCGCGTTATCATTTGAACCAATGTGAGATTAGACCTCTAAAATAACGTAGGTTGCAGTCACATACCCTATGAGGTAGAAATATGAGTCCGAGCTCCCATCCTAAAAAGACGCTATATCAATAGTATCAAAATAACTGTCGCGGGCGTCAGAAAAATTGTCGCCTACAAAAGCCGTCAAAAGTTCTAACTAAAATCAAGGCCAACACAAAAATAGAGGCCTCGACCCTGAAAACATCAGCTGTTCTCCCGGGGCTGAATTTTACATTGGGTCTTATGGGAGGTCAGACGTTTTTTTATGATATTTTCAAAATGCCACTACAGATTTCCGCAAAATATCAGTGAAATATTCTCAGACACCATCCCGATATGTTGTAAGGAAGCAACATGATTAAAAGGTTAAAATCTTCAAAATTTAGCATTCCTTATTTTGAATTCAAATTACCCGCCATGTACCACATGCCAACTGTTATATTTGACATGTATTTGACTTTGTCATATGTGATTGTCACATTCGCTTCTGCTTTAAACCTAATTTTTGTGTGAGCTAATGAAGCGGCTATGAAAAATTAGGGCTTACTATAAATTTTAAAAAAATTGTTCTGCCAGAATAAAGTAAAAACAATCTCAAAAACGGCTTTATTTAACAAAAAATCAAATATCCATGAACCGTCATTCCAACTTCAAAATTTTAAAGACAATCAGCTGTGTCATAACGTGACCATCAAAAAAAAATCAGCCCCGGATGTGACGTCAACAAAGTGGAGGATCGTGGCCCGTCCATTTTGATAGCCCTGCTAAAATTTACATGAAAGCGTCAGTTTAAACCTCTGGAAATATTATCCGGCAACGCTGTTTCAATTTAACATGTGTTCGAGAATTGAGGAAAGTTGTATTTATAGATTGGTTATATCTTCGAGTTTTGCAATTTACAGTAATATAAATCGAAGTAAACGCAAATATAATATTTATTATACGTCTCTAACACCACTCATTCCCTTTTCTTGAATTTTTTTGTGTTTTATAAACTAAAAATTAAATTATTGTATCTCAATTAAATGGTACTCGACAATTTGTGTAATTCAGGAACATACTCCATTTTGATGACATATATGTGATGTTTAAACTAGTCAGTTTTAACAAAAAATGAAATCATGAGTTTTTTTGAATAAAAATCGTGTAAGACAGCTCGGAAAACCTTTGAAAATGTTTGAGAAATAAGTAAGCAAGTCCACAGTATGAATCTAACACAAAAAATATGCCTGGTAAGTGTTTGTAACTTCAGAAATTGCATTTTAAAAGACTTTTCAAAATACTGACGCTTCCGTCAATATTTCTGTCGATTGGCAAAGAATCGAGCCCCCTGTGCCTAAAAAACAAAGAAGTTTGATGTAAAATGTAAACAGAAAAAAGTTATTATTTTGACATATTTTACCATCCCTGCAAGTTTGGTGCACCAATTAAATTTCACCCAGTATATTTAAATCCCTGCTTCATGAATTAAAAATAAACTTTAAACTAGGTAAGTATTTTTATAGTAATTACATTTACTGATTTGATTTCAGGACAATCAAGCACTATATAATCATATTTACAAATTAAAATTTCAAGATAATTTTTAAAAATGTATCTTTCCTAAAATTATTTAATTTTTTTACCAGTCCCACGTGATACGCCACTGGTGGTTACCTTGTCTAAGAAGTAAATCTAATGACCTTAATTTTTCAGTAGGGATTTTTGGATACAATAAACCTTTAAACTTTGGACCTGTCATGGTATATTTACTTTGGTATTGTTTTGTATCATCGTGAAATAACTAAGCCCAACACCAACAAATCTTTAGCTAAATTGGAAAAACCAGCGTTGAATAAGGATTGTATGCTTAAAGCGTCGGTTCCTTAACCTTAAAATAATAAAAATTATGTTTCAGGTTCTCTAAAGCGGCATACCCACTACCCAATTTAGAAGGGGCAATTTAGCGTCCCTGCAAGTGATAGATACCGGCTTTCTCCAATATCTATTACATACAGGGACGCTAAATTGCCCCAGGAAATTCGTACGTGAGTAGCCCGCATGCCGATAAAGTAGAGTACAACGCCTGGAGTGTCAACCAGAAACCTCTTCCTTTTTGTGGGAACCAACGCGACATTCAGTTTTTAAATAAAACCCCGAACTTCATGCTAAACTAACCAAAGGCTTTCAAGTAAATATAGATCTTAAACAAGGTTGCTGTATCTCGCCTACGCTCTTCAAGATATACTTGGAACAAGTCCTTAAAGTATGAAAGAGAAAATGACAAAACATGGGAATTCCGTTGGACGAAACCACCTTGTATACTTTATGTTTCGCCGATGGTCAGATAGTAGTGGCTCAGGACTATGACGACCTCGAATATATGACATGAAGACTACTAAAAGAGTACAATAAGAGGGGACTAGAGGTTAATATTAATAAGACAGAGTATTATGCGTATTGGGCTACCGTTGAGATTGATATTGGTAAAGGCAAATTATTTTTTTGTAATGAATGAGAAATCTTTTTCAATGAATCTACCAAATCCGATGGTTTTATTATTGAACCATGCAATATTTTTAAACGTGCAAAAGTTACTGCGTTTAACGCGTCATTTAATGAATCTTTAATAAAGGTGTAACTTTCCATAAGCGATTCGCATAAATCTAATGCTTTTATTTGTGCTTCTGCATAGGCAGCGTTATCAGAAATCGAAGTGACTAAATATTGAATTAATTTAATATCATGATTAAACGTTTCTTCATCAATTTGTAATTTTTGTAAAGTCGTATTAAAACTTTTAATAACAGAGGTTGTTACTGAAATTTGTTTTTGCAATAATCTTTCAATATTTTTCTCATCAGTCGATACTTTATTAATACAATCATTAAAGTATTCTCCGTCTGATGCATCTAAATTTCCTGTAATAGATTTCCAAATAGTTCCGATGCCATTAAATATTCCACGTTTTTGCCTATATGATTTTTCTTTTGTATCCGAGATAAGTTCTTCGTATTTAATATTAACGTAATTAGAAATTTGTTTTAAAAGGCTAACATGCGTTTTAATTTGCGATTTGAAATTTGCAATTTGATTATTATTGATTGAAAAGTGATCCATAAAGGTATCTAAAATTTTGTCGTTATGCTCAATTGCTTTCTTAAAGGGTAAAAGATCTTTGTAAACAACAAGTGTCCATTCATTATTAGAAATTCTGATAAGGGATTCTTCATGATAAAATAGTCCTAGTGTATTATTTATTGGTAATATTGAATATTGACTGGAAACGATTGAGATTATTCCCATTAATCTAAAATAAAAGATTTTTATTTTATTCAAAGCACGGTTTTAACCTATCAAAATTAACTTTGGTTAATTGATTTGTTTGTGGGTTTTTAAGTGTTGCAGAATTACGATGTATTTCTAAAATTTCAAAAGGACCATTAAATAAATTTTCTGATTTTGATTTGATTTGTGATTCTTTAAGCCAAACTTTGTCTCCTATATTAAATTCAGGGAGATTCTTTCGTACGTGTTCGTCGAATCGTTCTTTCGATTTTTGTTTCGATTGATCAGTTCTATTTCTAGCTAATTTGTAAAAATAGTCCATTCTATTATTTAAATCGCGTACATATTTAGATATCAATTGTTCTTGATTATAAAGTTTTTCGGGGGGTCTACTTGATGTATGTCCGAAAACGAGTTCGTAAGGGGTAAATCCGTGTGTTTTGTTTTTTGTATTATTATAGCAAATTACTGCGTATGGAAGAACGCTAAAACAATGATCTTCAGGGTTTTCTTGTTTATTGATTCTAATCATTTCGCAAAGGGTTGCGTGAAATCGTTCTAGTGAACCGTTTGACTGGGGATGTGCTACGCTAGAAAATGTTAACTTAACATCGTATAGGGTACATAAATCTTTTAAAAGGGTATTATCAAATTCTTTGCCATAATCGCAATGTATTCGTAAGGGTACACCGAAATGTTGGAAAAATAGTAAAATAGTACTAACTCCTGTACTTGCTTTTTTATCACTCATTGCGTAAGCTTGTGTAAATTTTGTTAATTCATCCCGTACTGTTAACGCGTAATTTCTGGTGGGGTATTCGAAAATATCGATATTGATTCGTTCAAAAGGGGTACGTGGTGTTTCTGTTACAACGAAGGGTCTGCTTAGATTTTTACGAACAATTTTTACTTTTTGACAAGTTTCACATTTTTTTATGAAATCTTCTACGTTTTTTGTTAAACCACGCCAATTATATTTTTCTCTAATGCGTCTAACTGTTTCATTTATTCCATGGTGTAGGTTGCTTTTTCCTAAGTGATAATTTTCTAAAATTATTGGGATTTCATCTTCGTCGGGGGTTGTTATTATATTTTGGCAAATTTTTAATTTTATGTCTTTATCAGAAAAAATGTAAGATAGCATCTCTAAAGTTGGTAAATCTAGATTGTTTTCGATGCAGTATGTTTTGTTAATTTCAAATTCATTTTGGTCTTTAAAAAGGCAATAAAATAAGTGTTGTGAACAATCATCATTATCGAATGGTAGGGCTATAATAAAATATTTACGATTTTTAACTGTTTTGCTAGAAACAATATTAATTTTTAATTCTTCAAGGTGGAATTCTTCTTCGAAAATATCGTCAATGATTTTGAAATGTAAATCTTCCATTTTATTTTGTCGGAAAAAGGTTACTATTAATTTATTTGATTTATCTAATAATTGATCATTCGAGGTTTCGATTTTAGAATAATCAATTAGGGATCGCGTCTTGTAAAGTTCAACAAATCTGTTAAATTCATGTGTTATTTTTTGATCATCTTCTTCGTTAAAAATTGGTTCTTGATCGTTATTTTCGTTGTTTGCAAAAAATTTAATGTTTGATTTAAAGTCTATACAGTCTTTGAAATGATTGATTTTTATTCGCGATAAAGCGTCTGCATTTTTATTGATTTTACCGGGTTTATGAATGATTTTAAAACTATATTCTTCTAATTTTAATCGCCAACGTGCTAATCTGCTACCGGGGTCTTTAATTGAAAGTAGCCAGGTTAGAGGTCTGTGATCTGTGACTATAGTGAATTTTCTACCAAAAAGGTAAGGTCGAAAGTGTTTTACGGACCATACTATTGCTAATAGTTCTCTTTCAATAGTGGAGTATTTAGTTTCTGCACTACAAAGGGTTCTCGATGCAAAAGCTATCGGAAGGTCTTTACCAATTGGACCTTGTGAAAGTACGGCTCCTATCGCAAATGCGCTCGCGTCTGTAGTTAAAATGAAAGGTTCTTCAAAATTTGGATAGATTGATATTGGATCAGAAATTAATGCATTTTTGAGTGTTTCGAAAGCTTCTTTACATTCTTTAGAAAAAATAAATTTTGTATCTTTTTGAAGAAGTTTTGTTAAGGATTTTGAGATTTTCGCGAAGTTCGGTATGAATCTTCGATAATATCCGGCAAGTCCGAGAAATGATTTTACGTCACGAGGATTTTTTAATTCTGGAAAGTTTTGAATACATTTTACTTTATCAGGGTTTGGTTTTACTCCATTTTCGGTAATTAAATGTCCGAGGTATGCTACTTCTTTTCGTAAAAACTCGCATTTGTCAGGTTGAATTTTTAAATTTGATTTTCGTAATCTTTGGAAAACTTCGGAAAGACGTGAAATGTGTTCATGAATTGTTGGTGAATAAACAATAATGTCGTCCATATAAACTAAACAACGTTCATTTAGAATGCCTAATAAAATGTTATCCATCACACGTTGAAATGTGGAGGGTGCATTTTTTAAACCAAATGGCATACGAACAAATTCGTAGTGTCCATTTTCGACAGAAAAGGCTGTTTTTTGAATATCTTTTTGATCAATTTCAATTTGGTGAAAACCGGATGCTAAATCAAGTGTTGTAAAATATTGACATTTACCTAACTGATCTAATAAATCTGAAATATTTGGAAGTGGATATTTATCGTCAACTGTTACTTCATTCAGTTTTCTATAATCGATTACTACTCTCCATTTTTGTTTGTTAGAGGCGTCAAGTTTTTTTGGGACTACCCAAACAGGTGATGACCACGGGGAAATTGATGGTCGGATTATTTTTTGATCGAGCATTTTATTAATTTGTGTTTTTACTTCCTCTTTGTGTATTTGAGGGTACCGATATGATTTAGTAAAAATTGGATGAGCATTGTTGGTTTCAATTGTATGTTTGATTTCATTAGTGAAGGTTAATTGATCTCCTTCGATATAGAAAATATCAGAAAATTCAAAACAAAGATTTGAAATTAGTTCTTTCTCTTCGTAATTTAGATGTTCTAGTCTTAATTGATTTTTAATAAGGTCGATTCTATCAATGAGTTCGTCTTCATTGGTATTAAAATTTAAAATATCGTGAACACTTGGTATGGGTTCGAAAGACAAGTTGTTAAAATTTATTGTTTTAGGAATAGCATTGGGATTTATTACTGATGTATAGAATTCACCATTTTCGTTAATGTGGACTAGGGCGTTTGGTAATCTTACTTTTTCTATTTCTTGACCAATTAAAATTGCATCTGTGTTTTTTAAATTAGATTTTAATTTGAAAACTTGTTCGGTTCGCGGTTCTAGAGATATTTGATTTTGAAAATTATTTTGATTTATATTTATTCGCGGTTTTGGTATTGGTTGCGTTTTTTGATTTTGAATTAATGTTGGTTTAGGTATTGGTGGTATGTTTTGATTTTGATTAATTTGGGAATTTTGTTCAAAAGTTTTTTCTGTTACTTGAATTAAAGGTATTGTTTTAAAATTGGTGCATAGCTGTTTCGAATTTAAGTCAATTACGCACTGGTAATGTTCAAGAAAATCGAGTCCTAATATTCCGTCAAATTCTATGTCTAAATTACAAATATAGACTTTTAGTGGATCGTCTTTAGCGAAAGGGATTAAAACTGATTGAGTGATTGGAATTTTTTCATCGGTTATTCCTTGTACTATTACATTTTCTGCAAATCGATTATTATAATTTTCGACTGTTTTTTCTTTAAATACTGAAATTCCTGCGCCGGTGTCAATTAAAAGTTTAAATTTATTTGTTGCGTCATTAATATAAAAAAGATTTTTTGAGTTTAAGTTATGTAGATTGGTATTTACACGAATGTTTGTTCTGGTGTTTGATCGATTGACATGTGTTGAATTTTCGTAGTAGTTTGTTCTAATTGGGTATCTGTTTCTTGAATCGATTGGGGTGGATGGTTTTGATTGGAAGTAATTTGAAAATTTTGGGTTTCTGGTGGCAAAATTTGATTTTGGTTTTCAAAATTTTGATATATTCTGGGTTGATTAAAATTATATTGACTTATGTCATTTACATATTGTTCATCAAGATTATTCGAAAATTCTTGTGAGATTTCATTTTCGTAATGAAACTGATTTTCATACTGAAAATTTCCAAAATTTGGATCATAAGGATCGTAATTGTCAAAATTGTTAAAATTTTCAAAATTTGGATCATAAAGATCGTGGTTGTCAAAATTATTAAAATATTCATCAGAATAGTTTACTACATGTGCTCTATGTTGTGGGGAATTGTAATTTGGATTTCTTTGAATTACTGATGGTCTAAAATTATTTTGTTGGTTTTGTGATACAAAATTTCTAGAGGTGCTTGGTTGATTTTGGGCAAAATTGGGTCTTTGAAAATTTTGGTTAGATTGTTGATTTTGATTTTGGGCAAAATTGGGTCTTTGAAAATTTTGGTTAAATTGTTGATTTTGATTTGTGTAGACCGGGGGTCTCTGTACAAAAGTACGGCATTCACTTGCGTGATGACCTAAACGATTACATTTAAAACATTTTTGTGGTTGAGAGGGTATTCTTCGCGATTGAAAATTATTTTGTCTATTTTGTACGGGATTATTTGAAACATTGGGTCGGTTTGGAGTTTTTTGTGTTTCAAAATATGAAAGTTGTAGTTCGCGTCTTATTCTTACTTGTGCTTCAAGTAAATCTTTAGGATTGCTAGCACGGACAATATGACCTATGCGCGATTCTAATCCTGTTAAAAGCGTATTTAATGCCATAGAATCTATTATTTGGATTTGTGCATCTTTTTGAAGCATATTTAAATTTGATTTTTGAATACAAGCGTGCATTTTTGAATTCATGACTTGTAATCTATTGAAAAACATTAAAGGTGATTCGTTTGTTTGTTGTTTGAGTCTTTGTAGATCTTGAATTAATGAAGAAAGGTCTCGCGTATCTCCATAATATGTTGTTAATAATTGCTTAATTTGAATCCAAGAAAGAGGATTTCGAGAGTTTACCAATTGTGCGGCTTTTCCTTTTAATTTATTTTTAATGTGTATGACCAATAAATCGCGTTGATCTCCGACGGCCATGTTATAAGCACAATCGCAAGCATTGATAAAAGTTCCTAAAAATATTTGATCTCCATCGTATTCAGGGATTATTGAGAAAATTTCCGATAAACGATAAGGTTCAACCTCAACTATAGGTTGGTTTGCTGGTACGTTTGCTGGTTGATTATTACGAGGTTCAGTCATTTTGAATGGTTTTTGTTTTCTCGTATTTTAAAACTTAAATTAAAACTTTTCTTAGGTTTTGTTTCTTAAAACTAAATTTTATTTTTGACTTCTTTTAAATTGAAAAATTTTCTTAAAAATTCAAAATTGTAAAAGTCAGTGTTAGAAAATCGAACAGATTTTTCAAAATATCAACTTATTTGAAAAAAATAAAACGTGATGATTCAATTGTCTTACTCACAAAAGCGTTAGCTGGACCATTTGTCTCCACGTGTTCGGCTACCAGGGGCTTCACTAGGTGTTCCTTCCGTATCCGTTGGTTGCGAGGACGCTTGGTTCGTTGCTGTCTAGCTTCTTGGTTGCTTGTGTAACTACTTGGTTGCTTATGTAACTACTTGGTTGCTGTGTAACTTCTTGGTTGCTGTAGATTCTTGATAGCTTAAAGAGCTGGAGCTTCACCACTCGCGAATTAGAATACTCGTGTTTTCGCGTGTGTTAAACTATCCTACCGACTGCGCCAAATGTTATACTTTAAAGTTTACTTTTAACTTTTTAAAAAAACTTTATTTTGATTAAATACAATATAGGACTTAAACGTTATAATTGAACGTGTACTTAAGAACGATTCTAAAGAGAATGACTTAACATTACAATGATTTGAGTTTATATAAAGAAAAGGTGCTGATTAAGCAATGGAATAATTCCTTAATATTCTAGACTTAAACTAAAGTGCAATTCGGCAGGAATGCACGTGTTGTTTATTCCGTGAGAGACGCAAGTCAGCAGAATGGTCTTCTTATCTTGAAAGGTTCTGAGAAATAAAGTGCTGATTCGGCTTGAATGCACGTGTTGTTTATTTCATGGGAAACGCAAGTCAGCAGAATAAGCTTCTTATCTGGAAGGTTCTCGGGTTTCATAGAAGGTTCTGGTTTCTTCTAAGTGTAGGCAGGATATTTTCATATAACATATATAACACCATTGTAAAAAGTATTATTACATACGGCTCAGAAGTATGGCCAATCAAGGATAGAACAAAACAAAATGCTTTCCGTTACGGATATGGGCTATTGGAGAAGAGCAGCAGGGAAATCAAAAAGAGAAAGAGTTTAAAATCAAAGAATAAGAGAAATTATGACAGTGGGTGAACGTACTTTAGTGGATGATATAAGAAGGAAAAAACTGATCTGGTACGGACATTTACAAAGAATGAATGATGAAAGACTACCTAAACAAATACTACAATGGAAACCAACTGGCCGAAGAAAACGAGAAAACGAGGACGGCCAAGGAGAAGCAGGAGAGAAAGAATAGACAGTGAAATAAGAATAAGATGATGAATTATGGGCAAACAGAAACTAGTGGAGATTGGGTATCGGAAGACGTAGAACGTTGTGAAACCGATAAATATATATATATATATATATATATATATATATATATATATAGATAAAGGGTACGTAGCCACCTCAAAATAAAGTATATAAACTACGCTGTTACCTCATATATAACGTTGTTACCTCACTTTTTTGAGGTGTCAACGTTTTTCAATAAAAATTTCAGGGATGACTCCTGACACATTCAGCAAGCTGTGTGCAAAATTTTGTTCTGGGGTCACAAAATGGTATATATAGCTACTTTTTGGCCGTGTAGTTCACGTATCTACCGGTGGCACTAGCGGCGCTTTTACTGAAACTAAACGGTCTACTAAGTCACCTCGGTGGTATAAAAGGTATTTTGCGTGTTAAGACCGCGTCGCAGCGACCTCAGAAATTTGGCAACCTTGTGGTTTAGATTTTAGAGACGGGTTTCTTTGTTATATGTAATTTCAGATATTACCTGCTTTTTACCCTTGGAATGTTTAATCGAATTCTCGGAAACGTCTCGGGTCTGATATTTTAGAAGGGGCTTTGTAGACGATTATTATTGTTTTTTTGTATCTATTGAAATAATTGAACTAATTTTGTTAGTCTTCTTACATGTCTTTGATTATTCTGGTAGTTTTCGACGGTTGATTGATTGCTTTTGTAATACATTAAATATTTGCGACAGCTATTCAACCCTGTGCTATGGGCTTTAGACTTAAAATTAGTTAAGTAGTTTAATCATTAGAGACAAAAAATGCGGTTTTGGTGCAAAAGGTCCGAAACTTGGCACAATTATAGGGTTGACTGTCCATAATATTCAAAGAAGTTTTTAAAAAAAAATGGCGCACAAATTCTGTTTTTCTAAAATCCCTTGGTGTTTGTAAAAGAGTTTGAAACTAAATTTTATACGAAAATGCTAAAAAGTGTTTTTGTTAGAGTAATGGTTTTTGAGGTATGATATCAACCATTTGGTCGTCATTTTTGAATTTGCACAATTTCCTTTTTTTGGTGGCCTTTAACTTAAAAACGACTCATTTTTAAGAATGATTGTAATGACATTAAACAAAGATTAATAGATATTCTACAAAAAGTATCAATTAGTTGCATGTGTAATATTCTTGCTAGGATACAAACCACAAAGTGGTAAAGATATCCCCTTCATATATTTCTTTCTATATTATAAGCAAAATAAACTGAAATAATTAGGTTTTATCCAATTTTCTAAATACTAAGTACTTTAGAGAAAATGCATAATAAAGTTTATTGTAGAAAACTCCATTGACGTCCCAATTATGGGGCTATTTTTAAAGATCACGAAAAAAAATCCCTATTATTTTATGTTTTATTCAAACCTAGATTTATAATGATTTTCCTAAAGCAATAAAGATGCTATGTTTTAAATCATTTGTCAAAAAATCAAAAGAGTTTGTATTTTCCGATTTTAATCTTTCTATTTTTTCAAAACCCTTTATTATGCCTACTTATACAGTGTGTCCGTAAAGTGTAGAATCACGAATTTTTTAAAAAAGTTGCAAGCTTTTAAAAAAAAAGCTTGGATATCAAATAAAGATTTAAAATACGAGTTAGAAAAGGCTGTGGTTAATTATACAGGATGTTCCAGAAAAAGCTATGACATAAACTTATGTTTCTTTAAATAGGACACCCGGTATATTTTTTCACATTTGGCTTTGATAGGTCATTACAAATGTGGTACATTTTTGTTAAGGTATCTCCATACCTAAATACTTAATAAAAGACATTTGTATGAAATAAGTTTTTTTTTAGCACCCTGATTGGACAAATAGAGTTAAAAGTAATCATGAACTACGTCATTTATTTAATAACAAACATGTCATCCAATCAACGGTCTCTAAATCAGCAATAATGGGTGATTCCAGACTTTACTGACCTACTGTACATAAGAATCTATTATATAATTAAACCACTGTCCACTAGTTATCAAAGTAATTTGACCTGTACCTATACCTATAGCATATGGGTTTATGTGAATGCATGTGTGTGTGTGTGTGTGTGTGTGTGTATGTGTCTGTAAAAAATAATAAGGATTTATTTCTTTATTTATAGTATATGTAAAGAGTTTGTTTTTGACAGGAAAAGTTTAGTATTATAATTAAAATTATTAGTTTAAAAATTAAGTAATAAACAGTAGTTACTTACTCAATGTTCTTAAAGTTTTTAAAATTTTAATAAGCTATTTTTAGTTACTTCATTTTTTTCTTGTATTCTATCTTTTCTTTGTAGGTAAAAGCACTACAGGATTAAATTTTTCGCTTTCAGCACTAATAAAAAAATTATAAAATTTATTATAAAAATGTTAGAATTTCTGTATTTACATTTAAAATGTGTGGAATAAATCTTGAAACTTGAATCATATATACGAAATTTGATGAAGAATATAAAAAGTTACGGTTTGTGAGAGAAACGCAGAAAATCGTCGTGAGGTTCAGTTTGGTAAGGAGGTTAATCCTAGGGTAGAGGGGGTTTCCTTAAGGACACCTATCGTAAATGCAAGCTTTATAGGAAGCAAAGCCTGACATTGATTTTCTATTTTTTGGTTATTATTTTTGACATTTTTTCCTCGGTTTTGCACCTTAGGTTTCCTACTACGAGTTCACAACCAAAATGTCAAATCCTTATAAATTTGTTCATCTAGTCGTCATTTTTACGCCTAATTTGCTTCGACTATAAAATACGATGTCCAAAAAAAGTGTTATAAATAAACGAAAATTGAAGCCAACATTTCCCGTTGTGTAGGTATGAAGAACAGCAATTTATAAGTAATTCTTTTTGTGGTGGCAAAGAACTTTTTATAGATATGTGTGTCAATTTAAAAACTTTTAAAAACGCCTCGGATTTTAAAAAATTTTTATTAAGAAAATCCGGTTTTTAATAATGATAAATCTTTCACTAACTTACTTAGCCAATTTTAAATTAAAAAAAGGAGTCAACAAACATGTTATAAAGATACTTTACTATTTCCAGTTTTTTACTTAAAAATACCTCCGTAAGTTTGAACCAAAATTCGAATTCGAAAGAATAAGGATGCGACTTTTTTACTTAATTTGCGCCAACATAGCCAATTCTTAAAACACTTGACTAATTTAAAATATTGATGATGGTAGGAAAAAGACATAACGTTAAATTAATCGGACAAAAATGCGCGTTTTTAGTGTTTTTAACCTGGTCAGGCTAGCATAAACAAAAAAATTACTTTGATTTAATTTGCGATGTTTTGTCACGTGCTATTTAGCTTTTTCCTTCAATAAGAAGAACCACTATAGCAGCTACGTCCCTGGCCGTAACTTATATTCAATGTCTTTGGAGGAATTCAGCTATTTCAAGAGAAGAAAATAACTTACTCCTACTAAGCTTTGCTTTTTAAGCGACAAAACAATAGTGAAAATCGCAGCAAAGCAAGTTGTTTTGAAAATAGATTTTTTTTTAGAAAAAAAAATTGAAATAACGCCGAAACTGCGTTATTTGGGTGTGTTTGAAGCTATCTGAGCAATATCGTTGTGACGTCTGTCTGCGTGTATCTCTGTCCGTAACACGATAGCTCCTAAACCGCTGAACCCATGTTCATAAAATGTTTAGGTGAAATAGTGTTTGACATTGTAACGAGCTGAATAGATTTTGGTCCAAATCCACTAATGCTTGATAGTTTTTTGACAATTAATTTTTTTTTAAATGCGAACTTTTTAACGGAGCCTCTTAACAATATGCGGCTTTGTGCTTTCTCTTAATAATTTGTGTAATACCTTGAAACATCATAAAAGCCTTCGTTTCTGAGATATGTACAAAAAACTGAAAACGGGAAGTGTTCTAATAGGCTAGCTAGAAAGGTATCAGATCCGTCATGGATATGTTTATTTTATTTCAGAAAATTGCATTTAAATACAGTCAATTTTTATGTTTTCGTGGCATTTTTCAGGGGATAATGTAAAGTTGCATAATATCTTTCATATTATTTTTTGAACTATAGGTCGTTTTTGAGTTAAATTGGTTTTAAATTCCTGTTGGAGTGCACTAATAATACGAGTTGAACCAGAATTACGTATAAGTAATCCTGGGCCAACTCGGAAATTATTAGAATACTTAAATAGGAATTTAATACTTTGGTACAAATTTAAATAACCTAAAACGAACTCAGAGAAATTCGTTTTGAAAAAATATGTAACTACAAATACTATAAACTGAAGAAAGTTGCTGTCAAGATTTGGCAATTTTGCAAAGCAGGATAATAGGAATTTATGCAAATTTTTCATTACATTAACCTCTCACAAGGTGCAGGAAAATATTAATAATAAGCTGTATATACAAGGTGATGCATTTGCAATATAGCGAATAAAAATTATAATTTTATTATGACTTTCTTGGAAATTAAATGATAAAGAATGTAATTTACAAATTCTGACATCACGTGACATTTGAGCATTTTGGTTGCTGGTGGTTATTACTAGATTTATAATATGCGCGTTGGGCTGTGGCGTGGGCAAACACATTATCCTGCATATGTTTTTTTTCTATTTTAAACGGCTTAACTAACTATTACAACTCCTTTTTTATTCAATTTACTTTCACGGATAAATTAAAAAATATTCAAAATTTTGTCATATCCATCATGTCATAATCATTGCAAACCAAAAAATATACAAATTAATATAAACTATTAAATTTATTAGCATTCCAAAAACGGTATTTTTGACACTTCCCTTTTATTTGTTTATCGGATCTATGTGTAGAATTTTTGACAGTAAGTAAACCATTTCCCAACAAAAATTGTATTTAGAACTTTCAAGCTATGCAACATTTCTGAGATCACAAGCCTCAAAATGAGTATTTCAAAAAAAAAAGACAGCCCGTTTTTCTATAATGAAAGTATAAGGGTACGGTTTTTTATATAAAGACAGTACGTTGCCATCTTGTCTTACAAACTTTTGCAACGTTTTAAAGTTGTAATATTTCCTAAAGTATCCCTAAATAAAAGTAAAACGTTGTTACCCTGTATGTAATATATAAATTTAGTCAGATAAAGCTAATACGTTGCTTATAGGTTAGGGTAGATATACGCCATACGTTATCACCTCAATAAAACCGGCAACAGTGCCTGAGGTGGCAGGACATAGCACATATCCAAAGGTTGTATATTGGCCTGAGGTCCGAACGTATTCCACGTATTTATCAAATATTTAAAAAAAAAAATTTACCCCTCTTTTGAAATTCTGGTAAAGGAAGTTCCCCTCATCTCATATATGTACCTATATATGTGGTAACACCACTAGAAATAGGTGAGGTCAGGTCGTCATATCCTTAACGCTGAGGTGACAACGGCGCGTGCATCAATATATATATATATATATATATATATATATATATATATATATATATATATATATATATATATATATATATATATATACTTCATGCGTGCGACAAGACCCCGTTTTTTTCAACTTTTTTTTAACAGACTTAAAGCTTTTAAAAAAGATGCTATAATTGAAAACTGAGATTTTACTGGAATGACATAGTGACAAATCAAGA
Source organism: Aspidapion aeneum (assembly GCA_963576565.1). Taxonomy (NCBI): domain Eukaryota; kingdom Metazoa; phylum Arthropoda; class Insecta; order Coleoptera; family Brentidae; genus Aspidapion; species Aspidapion aeneum. Next base: position 97,515,451 of record OY755043.1, read on the forward strand.
CCTGATAAAGGGACTTCTAAAAAGAAATTAAATTATGTAGTCTGAAAAAAAAAAAAATAATTAGGCAAGTAATGACAGGCTTTTACAAAATATAAAAGAGGGAGAAATTAAAGAAAGGCACAGGCATATGTTTCTCAGTTTTCGAAAGCTTTTCAATCACGTCAGCATCACTTCTATTGTAACGATACCCAACGTTACATTTGTCTTGAACCAGTAGAGTCAGAACAAGCTGTACTTGCGCTAAATTATTATTTACAAGCAGTTTTATGAATGCTAAAACAGCATTGTCTGTAGCTATATGCCTTAAAATCGGAAGTAATAGTTTTTGATTCTATACATTACAGAGAACGATTTTACAAAGATTATAAGGGGAAAATATTAGTTAACTCAGAATCTATCCCATTTTATACTAAAATTAGGAATTTAGGCTTGATTATGTACCAGGATCTGAGATTTACTGAGCATGGGAACAAATGTTTCAAAATTTTTGGCTCAGGCTTATTCTTGGTATTCACAAATATTATCGCATCAATCTCACTATAAGAACAAGCAATTGTCTAAGTATGTATAATAAAATAATAATAAAATTACGAGTGCCTAAATATTTGGAAAACAAAATACGATTTAGAGCGACTGTAAACCACTTCGATATCCACTTTGGTGGTAGACTGACCCTCCCTAGACATTACAGTCAATCGTTTCAAAGATCTTTCTCGTATCAGATAGTAAATACTTGAAATAAATTACCCGAATCTATCGGGAAACTGAAATCTAAAATGTTCGTTTCGAAATCATTGTTTAAAAAAATTATGGAGGCATAAAATGGTTAAAAGTTTTTTTTAGTTTGTGTTTTTTAGGTCAAAAAAGAAATTTTGTTTTATTTTTTGTTTGTTTTGAATTTTTGTTACTCAATAGAGTAATAGATTTTCGTTAATTTACTTAAATTAACCCTTTATATAAATTATTGTTATAAAAAATCTAAGGTTTAGTTAAGTTAGGTTGTTAGGTTTAGTGGGTTGGGGGAAGAACAGGTCTTTCGTTTAGAAAGAAACGGAAGAACTCGCCCAGTTTGGTGATGTATTTTTTTTTGGTGATTAATAAAAGACCTCTCTTATTATTATTAATATTAGAAGTACACGAAATAAACAGTGCTACTTTTATACCTTGGTTTTAATAAATTTTAGTTGTTTAAATTTTATAGTTAGAATTTATTTAGGTTCAGTGTAGTATCAGGTTGATTTCTCTTATGGTTGTATTAATAGTCTAGGTTTTAGTTTCGTTATCTATGACTCACACTCATCCTTGAAAGCGAAGGTTCTAGTGCCGAAAAAGGATAGATAGTTTGCGAAAGATCGAATACCATATATAAGCGGCTGGACATTGTGCGACGAGGCAGTCAGAAATAACGAGCTGTAGAAGTTGCGAGATTTTAACACGAAGTTAATAAGCCGATTTAAGAAGTGAAAACTTTTTTAAAAAGACTAAACTTTTGTGATTTTTTAACACAGCCCAATTGAAAGTAAATGTTGAAAAAAGTTATTATGTATTTCTTCTTCTTGACTATGAACAACCATGTAACCTAGGTATATCAAACAAAAAGTATCGAATTTATTATGCGACTACGTCTAAAAACCTTATTGGTTGAACCAATGTCTGGATTTCAGCGGGGCCGGTAAAGTGTGTCTAATAAAGACGAGACTAAACTAACAGATGAACCTTTTTGTTTTTGGTGGTCGCACCCCCCGAGGGTACTGGCCCCCCATGGGTCCCCTAAGGTTTTAGCAGGGCCGGTAAAGTGAGGGGGCGGCAAAAAAGAGAGTATACTAAACAGATGGTGACATTTTTTTTTGCTTGCAAATTTTTTTAAGCCCCCCTTAGCCTTTGACCCCCCGTCCCGTCAGGCACGCTACGCCGCTGCTATGTCCGGCAAACGGGCGCCGTCAATAGCCCGTAGAAAATGCGAATTTATTTTGAAACTGGTGAGTTTTGGCAAAATCTGGCAACTTTTATAGCAAGTGTCTGGTAATTTTCAATTTTTTGATCTGGCAACACTGAACGACGTGCTTCATGGAGTTTGAATGTGAGAGAGAAGCAATTGTATTTGTTCCGGGAACCAAGTTGTCTTGAAGTCCACCCATTTGAGTTGGTAAATTGTCTGCATGTAAGAGAAGAGAGCTAATATAGTAAAAACGAAACGAAAAACGAAGCATTAATGAATTTTGAATGAATTTTATTGGCAGCATTTTCTAAAACCGTACTTGCCACATAATTTATATACCATATTTCAATAATGCACAAGACGGACAAAATTAAAATTTTTCCTAACCTTTTGTTTAATACATAAATATTTAAAATTAAAAGAAACTCCTTGCGACATCTAGTGCAAAGTCAGTGAACTTATAATAAATGCTTGATCAATGAATTTGTCAGGTTGTTTTTGGTATGTTTGAGTGTTGTGCAGATGTCTTTTAGGCGTTTATTAATTCGTTTTATTTATAAATATAGCGAGTATTTTTTTTTCTTTTCCTATAAGTTGAAAAACAAAAATAGCCATTGTTTATTTATATTGACTACAGCACTGAGTGGTTATGCAATGTGACATAATCAGCTGTTATTAATACTTGTGGAATTATAATTTGGTTTTATATTTGTTTTGTTTTTGTTTTTTACGGGAAGAATACCTAATTATTTTAAATTGTAGTGAAATAATCTAAAATAGAATCTGTCAGTCGTTTTGTGCAAAATGAATGTGGCCTGTTTATTGATTTTTCTCCCAGAAAGGGATTTTTAGTTTTAAAAGATATGATTGGTTAAAGATTTTGTTGCCAGTTGTAAAATTTTGGAAAAATCTCTTCACTTTTTTCATTTGGCTATTTTCGGGAAAGGTACCGTAAAATGATGTTATAACATAACCTCAATAATTTTTAAACACCATGTGGGAAATTTTTATATTTTAATTTTCTTTTCATAGAATTATGATTAATTAGATTTTTTTGAACAAAATCCAAAGAAATCTGCTGGAGGCAACTCGACATATTTTTTATTTCATATTTAAATATGTTATTGCATAATCTGTATTTTATTATACATATTTTTTTAAGGCCGGGAATTGTTATAGGATTTCCACTTTATTTAAGTATGCTATTTTTTTCTTTTTTAACAATTTTCTTTGAAAAATGATTTTTTAATACCGAAGCTGGTATTAGGATATGATTCTTTAATGGCATAACTTAAATTCAACTAATTTAACCTACTAATATAGATTTCTAATATGAATAATATTTTGGTTATATTTTATTTGCTTATAGGGTCACCACATCTATGTAATGTGTGCCTATAAATATGTTTATTTTATAAGGGGCCTACAGACACGCGAGCATTTCTTGAGATTAGTACGCGAACTAATCTCTGCATACATGTACGTTTGGTGGAATTGCCTACACACACGAAGACAAAATTAAACGTTCTAAACATAAACACGATATTATCAATGCGTTTTGCCTAGACACCGAGAGATTTGCTCGCGTACATTGTGCGCGCGAACTAATCTTCGAGAGATATTTTAGGCGGATATTGTCTACACACGAAGAGAATAATATGCGCAAACTTGTACGCGCGTACTAATCTCGGGAAATGTTCGCGTGTCTGTAGGCCCCTTTATTATGGATATTTAAAATACATATTATGGTAGACTAGTCGTTAGTTTGCTTCTTGTCCAATTTTACTATAAACAACTGGGTTTTCAAAGGTCATTAAGTAAGTCAGTTTGACTTGGCGTAAAGGTTCTTTTGGGATTCTTTGCTACCATAAGGGGTCATTAGATTGGACTAGACATCTAACACAGCTACATACATATTATTATATATTATATATTATATATTATATATATTTGCTATTATAGTTGGCTATTTAATTTTTTTATTTATTTATATATTACCAAAATATACAAATTTTCTTTTTCCTTGTTTTGTATCTAATTTAGATACAGTCAAATAAAACTGTGTTAATAGTACTAAAGTTTCACTAGATAATTATTAATAATTATTATGCAGAAATGCAACTTTGAAATGAACTTTTGGTACCTGTCTTATACAGATTTATTTTATTTAAATTTTCCTATATATGGTTGCCTATTTAAAGATTTAACTCCACACATCAATTTGGTTAAATCTTACTAGTACTATTAAAAATAATAAGTACATACCTATAACTTTTTCCAGGTTTTACATACATATATTAATTTTTGTATTCTGTTTCTCGACAAACAATTGCATTATTTTTTCTATAATGTATATGCTTTTGAATTGACAATTTTTGTAGCTAAAAATAAAAATCTTCTATTTCATTCTTACATAAATGCACTGGACATGGGCGTAGTCAGGGTGGGGCAGGGTGGGGCACTTTCCCCACTCTGGCTTGTTACCTGCCCCATCCTGGCTTTAGCTCATTTAGTAATACGAGAATTAAAGAGGAAATAAATATTTGATTGTACATTTTTTGCCCCACCCTGAGCGAGACCCTGACTACGCCCATGCACTGGGAACAAAGTTGAAGTAAGAAAGATCTTTTTCGTGATTTCTGTAGTGTGTTTAGCAAAGAGAAGGCTTACAATACATTGAAAAATAAAAAGAGTTAAATATTTTCCTTCAAATATAGAAACTCACGACCCTTACAATCTTTATAATAAAAATCATGCTCTAAAAATCAACAGTTTTTATAACAAACATTGTTTTCATAACAATTTGGCCCACAACGTTATAGTATATAACACAATTTGGCGCCTTAACGTGTTAATTTAATAACAAATTGGTCCCAACTACCCTTATACTATAACAAGAGCAAGGACTGATATACTTTCAGTCGTTGACAAGGGCAAAGGTCGATTTCAATACGCTGGGGCGCAGGCGCAGTAAGCAGTGGTGCACGGCACGCTGCACAGTGCGGATAAAAATAGGGTTTTTGGACAATAATCAATATCTTTGTTGTTTTTCAAAAAAGTTATTTTTTTATAGGGTATGTGATAAAGTGTAGTCTAAAGGTTAAAATAAGTAAAACTTTTTAAAATATATATATGTTATTTTAAAAGCGAGACGTCAATTTGACAAAATTTTATTTAAACAAATAGCGTAAATATATATTACTGTAATACTTAAAGAAATTTTTTTTTATATATAAATGCAGAACCAGTAAAATTAAAGCAGCAGCAGTCCCGCTGAATAAAATATGTTGTAAATACGACAGAAGTATTTAGTCACTGCACAGGAATTCACCGGCTGCAGAGTGCGTTGTTGCCAACTACCTATTATGTATGCCCATGTCGTGCAACGCTACGTCCCATTGTCAAAGGTTCGCATCTAGTTATGGGAGGTTTCAGAAATTTTTAAACAAAAAAAAACAAATAGCGTAAATATATATTACTGTAATACTTAAAGAATTTTTTTTTATATATATAAATGCAGAACCAGTAAAATTAATTTTCTGATAGGTATTTTATACGATTTTTTTGTACCTGTTTTAAAATAACCACTTTAACTAATTATTTTGTTCACTTTCGCAAGTGTGACTAAAAAATAGGTTATGATTACAGATAAACTGGACATTTATCTATACTTTTGCAATATTAAAACTTTTAAAATGTAACATCAGTTTTTCGAATATTGCCCACAGGAGTCCGCACTGTGCGCTGGGCCCTCTTCAAGGGCCGCTCAAATTACAAACATCCTACCAATAATTAATGGATAGATTAATGTAAATTGTGGTTTTTTAATTATATACAGTGAAACCTCCTATAAGCGGACACTCACGGTTTATTTGATTTTGTCCAATTATTGGAGGTGTCCGCTTAAGAGAGAGAACTGTGAAATTTTATTATATACATATTTATAATTAAAGCAGCAGCAGTCCCGCTGAATAAAATATGTTGTAAATACGACAGAAGTATTTAGTCACTGCACAGGAATTCACCGGCTGCAGAGTGCGTTGTTGCCAACTACCTATTATGTATGCCCATGTCGTGCAACGCTACGTCCCATTGCCAAAGGTTCGCATCTAGTTATGGGAGGTTTCAGAAATTTTTAACCAAAAAAAATTGTCCGCGCCGGGTTATTAAAGTGTCCAGTTATATGAGTGAATTTTACATGTTAAAAAATAGGCAAAAGTTTGATTATTAATTAAGCTGAACTTTTAGTTTATGTTGCCAACAATATATTCGTATGTACGTACCTACGACCTTTAAAAATGATGTTTTACTTTACTCATGGACGCACCTAGAGGGGGGCATGGAGTTGCCCCCCCCCCAAGCCTAAGGATTTTCTTTAGACATTTCCCACATATATCATGAAAATAGCACAATTTTCCACATATTTCATGAAAATAGCACAAAACACGGCATTATGGGGTCTCGGGCCCTCCAAGACAGATTCTTGGGTGCGCTACTGCTTAAGTACATAGATGGGGCACAATTTAATGGCGCGCTAGTGAAAGCTCAGCTTACCAAGCTGAAAATTAGCCCCAACAATCAAAATCTGCATAATATTAGTGGGGAATACTAAGTTTGTGAAAATTACCGACTATGCGATGCTTATACTTTTGAAACTAACCAAAACTTTTGCATTTGGTGTAATTTTTCCCCAAAATTTTTGTTCGGAGGTACCTTTTTGTCTTCAATTTGATTTATTTTTCTTAAGTTTTCGCTTGCTGTACCATTTTTTATCATTTTTACGAAAAATGTCCTTCTGTGGCGCTAGTTTTGTAATAAGTACCTAATTTTTTTTTAACTTTGGCCTGCAGCGCTCTAAACTCAAGCAGCGCCCCTGCCAATACGAGTTATTTAGAATTTTTAGTTTGGGGCATTTACCGCGATATTTTCCTTTGCCGACGACAGCCAATTTATACTGAATATTGCTCAATGTCACTTGCCAAGGTTTCTTACAGCTCAATTGAATCGCTGACTACATTATACTGCGGGATTTCTTGAATATGTAAATCGAAAAAGGGTCTCTTTAGAAATTTTTTTATGATTTTTTAAACCACTTTATTCTATTGTGGAATTGCGAAAATTTCCTAGCAAAAAAACCTTATCAAATTTTATAAACCAAATTTATAAGAACTTTAGATTTAGTTAGAAATCTTTTGAATTCTAAATGATCGCAGACTATTTCATTTCACATCTCTTCAAATATGATTAAATTGTTTACATATAATAAATAAATCTGCTACAGTACAAGTATCCTTAAAATACCACAAGCAATAACAAAAACCCTTTTACCAGTATTTCCTAAAGGGTCTAAAGTACTAGGTTCTAAAGTTCTTGATCTAAAAGTCTAGATTCAGGTTGATCATTTTTTACCTTGAATGCAATATTTTTTAATACTTATATAATTGGTTTACAAATACCTTGCAACATATATGGTCATCATATTTGTTAAATCTACAAACATCGCTATTTTATGTCCTAGGCAGTCAGTATCAGCTCGCCGCTATATTTATTTAGCTTTGCAAATGTATGTATATATATTTTTTTTATAGATAATGGATTATTTCTATAATATTTCGAACTTAAATCACCTCTCACCAAATAAAGAGGTCAAGGTCAAGTCCGTAGGTTTAGTAAACTCAACTGTAAGTGCTAAGTTTTAAGATCTTAGTAAATAGTGGTGTTTGATTTTTGGAAATAAATTTATAAGTACTCATATAGATATGTAGTTCAATAAAAAAAATGTGGCACAAGTAAAAAAAGCATAATAGCCGAAACTTTTTGGGGACAAGGACAGGAGAGAAACAATCCTAAATAAGATCTAATGGCAATAATTTTGAAAACTTAATAAATTAATCGAACATAGAGGTTCTTAAAGTCATTTGTCAAACTGTCATGCTTCTAAATGCGGTTTTGGACGTTATTAGAGAATTATTGAAATAAAGCCAAGCTATAATAGTGCCAGGCACAATTTTGACACCTTCACATTGTAATATCCTCTGTGATCTTTCAACACACGGGCTTTGTTAACTGTATAAACCGGAATAAATAGTGCCTTCTTTTACTAATTGAAAATAAACGACGAAATATTTAAATTCGACTTTGGTATGTCAATTTTGAAGGACTAATTGTCAGTTTTCAATGTGAATGTGTCAAAATAGTGCCCGGCACAATTATAGCCTAGCTGTATTTCAATAATTCTCTATTATTTTCCTAAAATTTGAGTGAAGGCAAATTCAGCGTGTGACTTTTAAGGACACTGGTAAGGATGACAGTGGCGTGCAGTGCTAATCAAAGCAGGATAGGCAAAAATTAGTATTTTGTTGCCACTTTGATTCGTATTGATTCTCTAATTTCTGTAATATCTATAATAGCGTTTTGTATTTTTTTTGAACTAAGTATATTTAAATAAAACAAATGTTTGTTTGTTTACTACTTTTTTTTTTACTATTGGCAATTTCAAAATGACAGCTATCAAAACAAACACAAACATAGGTCACTATAAAACACTTTCACATCATTTGAATCCCCAGATATTTTACAAGTCTGTAGGATATATCGCTTTTCTTGTCATGCCGTTCTCTCGCGGCTACTATCCGCCGCGTTTCATTTACCCGGATAAACCATGTGTATGGGGCGCTAATGGTCACACACGGCCACTTCCGCACATGATTTTTCACTAGTTTTTAGACACGACACGATATACCGCGTTAAGGGATGTGTGCTTATGGGAAGCTTTTATAAAATCGAGATGATTCTGCGCAAATTTGGAAAAAAGGTATAGTTTTTGCATCGTCAGTTGAACAAAGATAAAAACCGACCATCGGCATATACTTTAAAGAAAGTGACGGTAGATATACTCATAAAAATTATTTCATTTAATTATGGCGTAAACTAAAGAAATTAAAATAGATAATAAAACTTTCTATTCTTACACCTACAGAAACGACACTGATTTATTTTCTAACTCTGCATACTGCCGATTAAAGGGGTCCCGAAAGAACACCTGAAAGCAATTAAAAGCGCATCTCAAAAAAATCTGCCAATCAGGTGCCGTCCATCCACCTATATTTTTATTACTCCAAGACCTGGACTAAGTCCGGAAAACAAATAGTTTGTGGTCGGACCGCAAAGAGCCGCGCCTTTTCTCTGTCGGTAGGGTTGAAATTATACCAGGAAGATTTTATATGAATTTGGATAACTTTTGAAGCAAAATTTCAGGAAATGGATAGAACCCCGTATTAGGAGTTATTCAAGTGACTTTGTAAAAACTATAACAGCATTATTTTATTATTATTTGTTATAAATACCTTTACCGCTTTCTGGAAAATACTAAACTAAAAATTTGCTGGTTTTTTAATTTGCAGATTCTATATTTCTCTATATTGGGCAGAATTATTTTTAAACAAGCAACCTATAGGCATGCATGTGACACAGGAATATCTGTATGCAAGAGACGCGGACCGAACGCGGACGCGAAAAAAACATACAATGCCTTCTTGTTCTGTCTCTCTTATTCTTGCAGCGTCAGCGGTATGCAGAATACAACGTCTTTCGAGAATCGAAATAGGCGCAGTCCATTAAAATCCCATTAGCGATAATAGAAATTAGATAAGAAATGAGCGATAATGCAGTATATGCAATTAGTCGAAATGCCTAACGCAATCTTTAGAATTAAAATTAATGCAAAAAAGCTCATATGACAAAAAATGTTGATAGATGAAACAAAATAACTTGATATTTATTGGACTGTATTTATTTTAAACAGAGCGGCGGATAAAAATGTAAGTAACTACCTTAAAAAATGCGTAAACAGAACTCTAGAAGTAAGGTAATACTACCAGGTACTATCAAAAAGTTGGGTTTCATGCTCCCTTTTACCGGGGTGGTTAACAAGCAAGGTTGCGAATATTTACATATAGAAAAAAAACTTTGCTTTTACAATCAGATTTGTTGTCAAAGTATCCAAAACTCTACAAACGTACAAACAATAGGATACCCGGTACAGATGATATAAAGATAAGAATCTAGTAGGGAAAAGTTGCCTATATTGTACCGGCGCCTAAATTGTAACTGCAGCATATTGAAGAATCTGCGCAATATGCAGCAATGTTTCAAAGTGCATTGAAAGAAGAAATCGTTTTAATTAAATAAGCGGGAGTTCTTTTTCAACTAGGCTAGAGACGCTGTGGGACGAAAAATATTTTTCAGTGCCTCATTGCTATATTTTTGTTATTTTCTTAAAGCCATTAAAATTGCTGCTTATGAGATAGGTAAATTTTTTATTTACCTTTAGTTTATCTGAAGACCTAGAAATAAAATACATTTGTTCACTTTGCTCTAAACAACGTTATAAAGAATTAAGTTATATTTATATGAAAAATTGTAAAGTTTGCCATATTGTACTTTTTTTAGTTTCCTAAATTCTACCGGTACAATTTGGAGAACTCATATATTTTTTTAGGATTTAAAATCATAAAAAGCTTATTACTTAATTTAAACTTTTTCTAGCTATAACGTTTTGATAAAACTATGTACTTTAGGCACATAGGAACCGGGGAAATGCCCAAGGCTTGAATTCTAGGGGCCAAATTATAGACATAGCCAGTGGCGTATATAAGGGGGGGCCTGGGGGCCCGCCCTTCCCCCCGAACCTAAGATTTTTTTAGATATTTTCCACATATTTCCTGAATACAAACATAAAATACGGCCTCATGGGGTCTCGCCCCCCCCCCCCAAACTGCCTCGGGCCCCCCCTCCCAAACTGCCTCGGGCCCACCCCGAAACTTTTTTCTATATACGCCACTGGACATAGCCGTGCTAAATTTTGGCTAAGAGGCGCCAATATAGTGCTTTTTGCTGTTTTATCTAGGGTTGGCTATAATCATGGCTATTCTTACTTTATTAGCGACTGCTTTAAATAACTGATTTGATGTCATTTCAAACCAATCTTTCAGTTTCTTAAGCCAAAAAGTTTCCTTTTTTAGGGATCTGCTGTGCGATTCTTTTGTTCTTACGTTTTTGATTATACAAGTTTTTTTCTTTTCAGATGCATAGGGCCAAAATATATGGACGATGGGATCAAGAAGATATGGAGAGTACCTTGAAGGCATTCAGAGCAAATGACACTGGATTAAATAAATGTTGCCGACTTATGTAAAATCGACATCTTACGAAGATTGGATAAGTTACCGAATTTGCAAGAAATGGGCGCAGGAAGAATTTGCGGGCGTTGATGATGCCGAATTATTTATGTGCAAGTTATGTTTGCCGGATATATAGATCAATCACTGTCTCTAAGCAGTGGTACAATTTAGGAACCCCCCGGTATAATTTAGGAAACCGATTTTTGAAATTGTTTCGATTGCACTTTTCTTTTTTTTAATGACATTCTCTTGTTTAATATATTATTTTAATCACATTTTTAATAAATATACGTTTTAGCTGTTTGTACCCCTCTTTGGTGTTCCATCATTTTTGCTTTAAACGACATGACCTAACTACATTTACTGAAGTGCCTTGCTGAAAGCAAGGGCGGATTTGAGGGGGGAGGGTAACGCGGTAATTACTACCCCCCCTTAAAAAAATGCATTTTTCCTAATAAAATAAGGGAAAACAGGAGAATTATCCCCCTAGAAAAAAATATTATATTACTAAAAATATTGTTGTCGACTATTACCGCCCCCCCCTAAATTTTGACCAAGATCCGCTTGCTGAAAGGTCACGTCACTTGATCCATAGCACCAATGACGAAAAAAAGTTATAATTCTCTATTATCATCTCGTCTAAAAATGATGTAAGATAACCAAAAAGGTGTTCTAAAGTATGTTCCCTTTAACAAAAAAGGATAAGTGATTAAAAGGGTCCATCGCACCGACTTTTTCTTCCGTTTCTTAGCCTAAAGAATACCTTATTTCGTAAAATTTCGTTACGCACCGAAATTAAAGACAAACTTATTCCTTCATTAGTGTTGTCAAAATTAATAGCCCATACTTTCTTTTTCATTACTTAGCCTAAAGTGTTCCTTATTACGTCATATCATGATTATATTAAGAAACGCTTAAGCTATGGAACCGAAAAAAAGTCGGTGAGATGGACCCTAAGCGCCCATCTCACCGACTTTTTTTTCGTTACTTAGCTTAAAGCGTTTCTTATTATTATCATAATATGACGTAATAAGGAACAGTTAAGGCTAAGTAATTAAAAAAAAAGTCGGTGCGATGGGCTATAAGTCACCTTTTTTCGTGACTTTACTGAGCTGCTTAAAGATAAGATGCTGGTCACATAATGTTACCCGTCTGGCATAGCCATAGCAACTGACAAATGAGCAGAGTGTTACGATTAGAGTGAAGGTGTCGTTTTGTGTTTTGTGAGTAAATAAGTTGAGAAACATGTTTTTTTCTTTTAAATAAAAACTGCATTAAAAAACTTAAAATAAATAAAATGATTTAGAAAAGCTTTATTGCAAAAGATAAGGCTAGATTTTGGTTCTTTTGGCACAACGTTTTTGTGAAAAAATATACCTATGTTTTAATTACAAAAATATTTGTAAGGAAGATAAATCATTTAAATAAAGTTAGATTTTTTTTATTACAGTACTTTCGTCTGGTAAGTACAGCGCTAAGTGTAGGATAGGACTCACCAGTGTAAGAAAACCCTTGCATTTAAATTAAACTTCACTGCATGATCTAACAATTTTTAGTTCTTTTTTATCTCGATTTCATCATCTTCCAAATATTCTTCCAAAATTCAAGAACTTCCATTTTTTTAAATAAATTTTTAAAGACAGAAAAATTGATGGCTTTTGATAAAACTATTTTGGGAATTACTGTGGGTTGTTGCTTTTTCATAGTTTAAAAATTTGGTTGGTTGAAACAGCGGCATTGCCAGATTGGATCACATAATGGCCGCATCTTAACAACAAATTTCAAAATTAAGTATGCTTAAAATTAAAGCAATCCATAGTTAAGAAAGGAAAAAGTCCCTGGGCCCTAAATAGAATAAAATGAAAATAGATCAGAATTTTTCAATGGTATTTTCAAGAAATCTTATTAGTAGCAAAACATTTTGCTGCCATAGCAAAAATTTTTGCTGGTCGGATTTCTTAGTATATTTGGAGTCTTTTCTGGTTAAATTAGGAATCAATGTTGTATTTTGAATTGGGTATTTTACTATGCAGGCCAATTCGTTTCCAACCCACGCTTTATTTCATTGTGCCAAAATGGGCATGCTGCAGTCAAGCATATGCTTGCATACCTTTTAAAATGACTAAAACGTACGGGACATTCGAGCAGTGCATTTTAAATATTTCGTAAAAAGATAAATATTTTTTACGAAATGCGTTTGTGATCGCATCGCAGTTACATGCGTGGGATAAATAACAATATTTGCGGAAAATATTTTAAAATTACATTTTTATGGCTCAAGGTATTTTTTGATATAAAACAATAGCAATATGTGAAAAATTTTGATCAAAAACAATTTAAAAAAAAAAGTTTTGAATGCCTTATACATTCTATATTTATTATTTTTACCTGTTTATCCAAATTGCTGAAAAAGCTATTGCCTTTGATAAAAACTATTGTAAATCTTGTCATATACCGGGTGGGCCAAAAAAAACCGGACAACAATTGTTTTGAATAAATAATATTTTTTGTCCACCATTTCAAAATCCAAGTTGGCGGACGGAATAAAATTGTACCCTTCAAAGATGTTCGTTTATTCTTGTGTTACGAACATGTTTTAATAATTTTTTTAAATCACTAAAAAAGCTGCATTCTGGCCACGCACAACAAGGTAAGAATCAGCAAAATCGGTTTGGTGGTTGTAAAAAAATATATTTTTCTTTTAACCATTGTTACCATATTATACGATCGGAATGGGACAACTGGGCGCCGCCAACTCGGCGCCGCCAACTGGGCGCCGGGCCAACTCGGCGCCGGGCCAACTCGGCGCCACCAACTGGGCGCCGGCCAACTCGGCGCCGGACTAAAAATTTTTTTTTTGATAAAATGTGTGGATGAAAATTAAAATATATTATTTATATAATAACATCTTTAAAAAATCCTTTACGCAATTTTTTACAAGCTTTTATATTTCGCTTCAGATGTTCTGTCTAACTAACTATCTATCAAATCTTGTGAAGCGTTTTTGACACACTTCCCAATATCCGATTTGGATGAAATTTGGTACACACGTAGTGGTCCCATGATAATACAACACTAAGAAAAAATATCCTCCCACCCCTACCCCCGCCCCTTCTATAGAAAAATGTGTTTTTGACACACTTCCCGTTATCCGATTTGGATAAAATTTGGTATACACATAGTGGTCCGATGATAATACAACAATAAGAAAAAAATATCCTCCCACCCCTACCCCCACCCCCTGCCATAGAAAAATTTGTTTTTGACACACATCCCGTTATCCGATTTAGATGAAATTTGGTATACATATAGTGGTCCGATGACAATACAACATTAAAAAAAAATATCCTTCCACCTCTACCACCACCCCTTCCATAGAACATGCGTTTTTGACACCCTTCCCATTATCCGATTTGGATGAAATTTGGTATTCACATAGTGGTCCGATGACAATACAACAATTAAAAAAAATCCTACCACTCCTACCCCCACCCTCATCTATAGAAAAATGCGTTTTTGACGCACTTCCCATAATCCGATTTGGATGAATTTTGGTATACATATAGTGATCCGATGACAATACAATATTAATAAAAAAATATCCTCCCACCTCTACCCCCACCCCCTTTCATAAAAAAATGAGTTTTTGACACACTTCCCATTTTCCGATTTGGATGAAATATGGTATACATATAGTGATCCGATGACAATACAATATTAAGAAAAAAATGTCCTCCCACCTCTATCCCCACCCCCTTTCATAGAAAAATGAGTTTTTGATACACTTCCCATTATCCGATTTAGATCAAATTTGGTATACATATAGTGATCCAATGACAATACATTATAAGAAAAAATATCCTGCCACCTCTACCCCCACCCCCTTTCATAGAAAAATGAGTTTTAGACACACTTCCCATTATCCGATTTGGATGAAATTTGGTACACACGTAGTGGTCCCATGACAATATAACATTAAGAAAAAAATATCCTCCCACCCCTACCCCCACCTCTTCTATAGAAAAATGTGTTTTTGACACACTTCCCGTTATCCGATTTGGATAAAATTTGGTATACACATAGTGGTCCGATGATAATACAACAATAAGAAAAAAATATCCTCCCACCCCTACCCCCACCCCCTTCCATAGAAAAATGTTTTTGACACACTTCCCATTATCCGATTTGGATGAAATTTGGTATTCACATAGTGGTCCGATGACAATACAACATTAAAAAAAATATTCTCCCACCTCTACCACCACCCCTTCCATAGAAAATGCGTTTTTGACACCCTTCCCATTATCCGATTTGGATGAAATTTGGTATTCACATAGTGGTCCGATGACAATACAACAATAAAAAAAAAATCCTACCACTCCTACCCCCACCCTCATCTATAGAAAAATGCGTTTTTGACACACTTCCCATAATCCGATTTGGATGAAATTTGGTATACATATAGTGATCCGATGACAATACAATATTAATAAAAAAATATCCTCCCACCTCTACCCCCACCCCCTTTCATAGAAAAATGTTTTTGACACACTTTCCATTATCCGATTTGGATGAAATTTGGTATTCACATAGTGGTCCGATGACAATACAACATTAAAAAAAAATATATATAATTTTGACGATGTTATTACGATAAGATATCCGTATCAATTAAATATCACTATTTGCAAGAATCAATCTAGCAGAAAAATGCAGAAGTAAATAAATAGAGTTTATTCTAGATTATAATGAAATCGCTGATCGTGAGTTATTTGGAAACTCATTTTTCTATTGGGGGAAGGAGAGGGTGGGGGTAGAGTTAGAAATATATTTTTTGTTTGGGCTGTATTGCCATCGGGCCTTTATGCATATACCAAATTTTATAAAAGTCATTTGAAGTGAAGTGTGTCAAAAACGCATTTTTCATGGAAGGGGGTGGGGGGTAGGGGTGGGAGGACATTTTTTCATTATTGTTGTATTGTTATCGGACCACTATATGTATACCAAATTTCATCCAAATCGGATAATGGAAAGTGTGTCAAAAACGCATTTTTCCATAGATGAGGGTGGGGGTAGGAGTGGTAGGATTTTTTTTTCAATGTTGTATTGTCATCGGACTACTATATGTATACCAAATTTCATCCAAATCGGATAATGGGAAGTGTGTCAAAAACATTTTTCTATGGAAGGGGGTGGGGGTAGGGGTGGGAGGATATTTTTTTCAATGTTGTATTGTCATCGGACCACTATGTGAATACCAAATTTCATCCAAATCGGATAATGGGAAGTGTGTCAAAAACATTTTTCTATGGAAGGGGGTGGGGGTAGGGGTGGGAGGATATTTTTTTCTTATTGTTGTATTATCATCGGACCACTATGTGTATACCAAATTTTATCCAAATCGGATAACGGGAAGTGTGTAAAAAACACATTTTTCTATAGAAGGGGTGGGGGTAGGGTGGGAGGATATTTTTTACTTAATGTTGTATTGTCATGGGACCACTACGTGTGTCAAAAACGCTTCACAAGATTTGATAGATAGTTAGTTAGACAGAACATCTGAAGCTAAATAAATGCTTGTAAAAAATATTGCGTAAAGATGTTTTTATATAAATAATATATTTTATTTTTCATCTACACATTTTATCAAAAAAAAAAATTTTAGTCCGGCGCCGAGTTGGCCGGCGCCCAGTTGGCGGCGCCGAGTTGGCCGGCGCCCAGTTGGCCCGGCGCCCAGTTGGCGGCGCCGAGTTGGCGGCGCCCAGTTGTCCTAGACCGTATACGATTGCCTTGTCAATCATGTCTGCATTTATTTCCTTATAAATTAATTACTACTGAACCGATTTTGATAAAATAAAAAATATCCTGAGAACTGATTGCTTTTTAAAGATCATGATCAAAATTTATTAACATCTTAAAATTTTATCATAATTTATTCTTCAAAATGGCATGTTTAGTCTAATTTTCTGAAAATGTTTTAGTTTTTTTTAATTTATAGAAAAGCACTACTTTTCCATCGCACAACAAGGTATGAATTAGGAAAATCGGTTTGGTGGTTCTTAAAAAATCTATTTATGTTTCAGCCATTCATTTCTTTATAAACTCATTACTACTGAACCGATTTTAGTGAAATGAAAAAAATCATGGTGAGAATTGATTGCTCTTTAAAGTTTATAATCGAAATGTCATCTTAGAAGTTAGTATGTCGGAAATAATTATACTTGACTCTTCAAAGAGGCACGTTTATTCTTATTTTCAAAAAATGTTTTAGTTTTATGATGAATGAACCAAAAGCACTTAATTAATTTTTAACTCTTTACTCTTTTAATAACGAATTTATAATGAAATGAATGCAGACAGGATTGGCAATGCAATCGTATAGTCGGTAAAACAATGGCTGAAACAAAAATAGATTTTTTAAGAACCACCAGACCGATTTCACTAATTTATACCTTGTTGTGCGGGGGAAAAGTAGTGCTTTTCTATAAATTAAAAAAAAAACCTAAAACATTTTCAGAATGATCTTAAAAAAGCAATCATATCTCACCAGGATATTTTTTATTTCATCAAAATCGGTTCAATAGTGATACATTTTTAAGGAAATAAATGCAGACAAGATTGACAAGGCAATCGTATAATATTCAATGGCTGAAACAAAAATATTTTTTATAGAACCACTGAACGGATTTTGCTAATTTGTACCTTGTTGAGGGTGGCAAGAATACAGCTTTTTAACGACTTAAAAAAATAATTAAAACAAGTTCGCAACACAAGAATAAACGAGCATCTTCGAAGGGTATATTTTAATTTCATCCGCCATCTTGGATTTTAAGATGGTGGACAAAAAAATGTATTCAGTCAAAACTCTGATTAATTCTCTGCGAAGTGCAGTTTGTCATATTAAAATCGATTGTATAGTTCAAAAGTTATAATAAAAAAAATTGCCCGGTTTTTTTTGGCCCACCCGGTATGACACTTAGTGTAAAGCACCCTAGTGTAAAGTATTTTACCAAAAGTTTGATATTTTGTCTCGTCTCGTTGGCTGATTGTCTACACCACAAAAAGTCCGAAACTAACAAAACACTAGTATCGCCAAGGGGGTAATAGGGGGAGCCTCACTTCAAGAAGATTTGAATCAAAAACATTCAACTAAAGGTAGACCCCGTATAGAAATCCTAAACTTCATCAGACACAAAAAGTATTATACTGGGGATTTCTTTCAAATTCGCAACAATGTTGCCAGTACTTTTATAACTTGTAATTTTGATGTAGGTACATAAGTAAAATGGTAACTAATAAAAATCAAAAGAATATTTTGTTTTTGAATTCGGCTTACGTTTTGGATTGCTATACATGTACCTGTAATAGAATATGTTTACCATCCTATGTGAGAAAAGGATTGTTTTCATTGATTTTTTTTTGAGATCTTATCATTAATAATGTTTTTCTATACAATTTAATTCTAGGTTGTAAGTATAACCTCTAGATATGTATGTATGCATGTCTGTCTGTGTGCCTATATGCACATATATATATATATATATAAATGTTTGAAAAAAAGTTTTTTTTAAAGTTAGAATATGTTATCCAATAATCAATCGGTAAATTTTTGTTTACATAGGTACCTAAACTTAACAAAAATCATAAAACATTTGCATTTAGGTCCCTGTTTTTATAGATCTATGTGGCCGTTTAAATCCTTATCTATTTTGAATTAAAAGGAAAGTATAAATTAGAAATAATCAGCTAAAGTTGGTTTTTTTCGAAGATTGTTGATTGTCGATTTTTATAGAACGTACAACGATTAGCACCAAATTGCAATTTTTGTGCAGTCAACCAACTTGAGCTTGTTTTTTGCAGGAACACAAAATAACTAGCGGCGATATCCTGTAATGCAAACCATTTTTTTTTACTGCACATGCGCACCTCTCTCTTTCTGATCACATAAAATTATCTTCCTCTTACTAACTTCACATATGCTCGACCACAGCTGAGAGGGAGATATTTTATGTGAGAAGAAAAAGTACGGTAGCGAATGCGCAGTTTAAAATATTGATTTGGTTTTCGGTTTTCTGAAAAAAACGGGACTCCATTTAAGTGTGAAAAACGTTCAACTGAAAGTAAGTTTAATTAAATTTCTTTGGTGTGAGGTTAGAGTTCATAAATAGTTTATTAGTTTTGTATTCCTAGGTGGTATTTCAAAAGTTATTAAAACGAGATTACTAAACTGCACTTTTAACTATTAATTATTGTTCTCACTACAAATGTTTTCGGTATAAAAATAACTCTTGCTTTTAGTCCAAATAAATTTAATTTAAATGTTTTGATCACGAAAGTTAAAAAAACCTTTTCTTTATATAATATGTATATATATATATATATATATATATATATAGCTTAAAAAAAATAGTCTACAAAACTCCCCTGGGCAACTCTGGAAAACTCAAAAAGCTTTTTGATTTGATTTAACGCGAAAATGGAACGTCGCAGAGAAAACCTTTGTTGACAAAAAAAAATTGTGTGAAGTGTAAACTTTAACAAGGCGAAATTAATAATACTGGCCTTCATCTGCATCATCATATTGCTCGCTGAATGTTCCTCTCACAGTTAGTCGACTCGAGCCGACTTCACCCGAATGAGCGTTACATAGCCGAGTCTGACGGCTCAGTTCAATTCAGTACCCACAAAAACTACTAAACGCGCCTAAAGAAGTTTACACTTCAAAAATTCCTTTACAATTTTTCTTAAAGGTTATAGCTCTAGACTTACATGTATAGAAGATAGAGGGCACCAAAATTGACAAAAATCAGTTTTTTGCATTTTACGCAAAAACGGTAAGTCGTAGGGAAGAATTTTATTTTAGAGAAATATTACCCATACGAGTCTTTACAATCAATCTCCATAGTCTATAGGTCTACAACAACATGTTTAGAAGGTAGATGGCAGCTAAGTTGTCAAAAAATGTGTTTTTTTTTAGTCGTAGAAAGAAACTTTATAAACATAAAATGTTAAAGGACACAATTTTCTACATTCTTTCCTTTTGGGCCACAGGTTTACAACTACGTGTAGAACATATAGGGCGCCAAATTTGCAAAAATTATTATTTTATTTTATGCAAAAACGGTAGGTCCTAGAAAAACACACTATAGACAAGAAATCTCCAGGACGCCATTCTCTACAATTCACCTATGTGAGTCACAGCTCTATGACTTATGGTTTTTGCGTAAAACGCAAAAAAGTATATAATGGGCATTTTTGGCACCCTCTGTCTTCAACACATGTGGTTGTAGAGCTGTAAATTGTCATTGTCGCATTGTAGAGAATTGTGTCTTGATCATTTTATGTCAATAAAGTTTTTTTTTATGACTTACCGTTTTTGCATAAATTGCAAAAAACATAATTTTTTGAAATTTTCTCCTAAACGTGTGGTTGTAGACCTATAGACTATAAAGACCGATTGTAGGGAATCCTACGACTTATCGTTCCCGCGTAAAATGCAAAAAACTGATTTTTGTTCGCTATTTTTCAGAAAAAAAATTAATAGCGGCAACCATGTAGACCAAACGTCACCCTTGCATCATTTAACGTTGCCTTTGAGAGGTTATCCGAATAAACGTGTGTTTTAGTTGTTTTTTTGGGATATTTATCACAAAATAAAGATTTTTTTGTATTAAATAACTTTAAAAATGCCTAAGAAGTGCATTCTGTGTGATAAAAGTGACGAGAAAAAAACAAAAAAATCAGTCAAGATGGCGGATAGTGATAAATGTTGTAAATGCCGTCGGTCTTTTGCAGCGAATTCCAACACAATTGAGTGTAGTTTGTGCAGTATGTGGTATCACAGGGGTTGCACAGGCCTTTCAGTATCGAGTTTTAACAAAATTGTGGCCTCTACTAGGAAGACAGGCACTCATAATTGGCATTGTGAGAAATGTGAAGCAGTTAAGGTTAGGTGTCGTTCATCAATATCACCAGCTGACTCAGACGACCTGGGTGAGTTGAGCAACTCGAATCGATCAGGGTCAATGTGCAAATCGCCTAAAACTCATGAAGATGAGAATCCAGCGGGAGCAGCGTGTTGCCAACTTCAGTCGGATGATTTTCAATCAGCAGATTTTTCGAGGTTAGGTCAAAATATTCAGGATCGTCTTGTAAACAAACAAAATATCGAAATGTCGGATGTAGTTTTAATTATTCTGAATATTTTCAACTCAATTAACGACCAAAATAAAAAATTAACATGTTTGCTCGATGAACTAAAAGTGCTACGATCCACCGTTCAAGAATCGGAAGTGTCTGAATTTCGGTCTGAGATTCAGGCACTAAAGAGTGAACTGTCGCTCCTTAAATCGCATGGGGTAAGTGCTCACAACTCTTCCACATCCCCCTCACTAGATGAAAATTGTATGCGATCCTCGGCTCAGTCAAGCACTGATATTTTTAGTGAAATGCAAGATCGTACAAATAGAGCCAAAAATGTATTATTTCATAATGTTGCTGAGAGTACCGCCGGCGATTCTAAAATTCGTATAGATCATGATAGAAAATGTGTGTTAGATGTTTTTACCCAGATTAGTGTTGATTGTGCTAATTTCAAAGTCTTCAGGCTTGGTAGTAACATCAAAAATGGTCCGAGACCACTTAAAGTTATTTTGTTTAACAGTATTCTTGCTTCCCAAGTTTTAAAAAATCGTAAACTATTAACTAATAGCAATATTCAAATAAGGGCTGATCTTACATCCCTTCAGCGTAGTCAAATTAGAAAAGCACATCAAGAGTTGGACTTACGTTCTGTGAATGAACAAAATCTGTCTATACAATATGTAAATGGCATACCCAAAGTTCTCCAACAGAAACAACAAAGAAATAAGTCAAAAACTACTCCAAAAAACTAAAAGTTTACTACCATAACATAGGTGGGATGCGGACTAAATTGACAGACATCCGGCATTCAGTAAATAGCTGTGTATATGATGTTATAATCTTGGTGGAATCATGGCTTAATGATGACTACTCCGACACAGAATTGTGTTTTACTGATTTTAATATTTTTAGACAAGATAGGAGTACATCAAAAACTAATAAAAAGAGAGGTGGTGGCACATTAATTGCTGTTCGTAGGCACATTAAATCACAACTAGTGCAGACTAGTGATTCAGTCCTTGAACAGGTCTTAGTTCATGTTTCATATGGAACAAAACAATTTATAATTGGTGCTGTATATATTCCTCCAACATCGCCCATCACAGTATATGAAGAATTCTCTTCAGCAGCCTCGGATCTTGTGGGAGCTTACCCTAAATGTGAATTTTTAATTTGTGGTGACTTTAACTTACCCGGTGCAATCTGGGTTAATACTGATGGTGGGCTTTGTGTTGAGTGTGCTAAATTCTCAACATCTGCGAACATTTTGTGTGCCTTATGTAACCTTCTTGATCTTAAGCAAGTAAACTATTTGCCTAATGGTTTTGGCTCTTTTTTGGATTTAGTTTTTTCAAGTTTAGTGTCAGCCAAAACATCTTATGCCTCTGAAAAACTCTCAACTGTTACGGTGCTTCATCCTGCTTATGAAATAAGTGTTCCTGTAGGCTGTGAAAATGGTCTCAAATGTGATATATTTTATTATGACTTTAGAAATTGTGATTTTCTTGCTATTAACAACTACTTTGCTAGTGTTCCCTGGGACAACATACTCGATCAGAGGGATATCAATAAATGTCTTGATTCCTTTTATAATGTGCTCTATTCTGTCATAGATCTGTTTGTGCCGGTAAAACATTTTAAATCAACTAATTTTCCATCATGGTTTAGTAAAAATTTACAGCAACTTATAGTTCAAAAAAAAATTGCACATACAAAGTATAAACAATCTGATAGCTACAGTGATTACCTGACTTTCTCTCAACTTAGAGAAGAATGCAAAATATTGCGTAACAACTGTTATAGTTCGTACATTTTTAAAGTTAATTCGGAGGTCTCGCAAGATCCAAAATGTTTATGGAAACATATTAGTAACCTGCGCAGATCGAGTATGTATCCCAATAATATGCACCTGGATTATGAGACTGCTGAGTGCGGTCAAGAGATTGTTAATTTGTTTGCAAAGAACTTTGCTTCTACATACAAAAAACATAATGAGGAAGTTCCTCCCTACTCTTTTAATTACAGTTTGGACTTAAATTTTATTCAGTTCTCTATGGTGGAAGTTTTTGAAGGGATCAGCAACTTAAAAACTAAATACTCCCATGGTCCTGATGGCATTCCATCTGTTTTTATCAAAAATTGTGTTTGCACGCTGAGCGAACCCTTGCATCGGTTGTTTAATATGTCCTTGTCTTCTGGTACATTTCCAGAGTACTGGAAAGTCAGTTTTTTGACACCTATTTTTAAGAATGGTGACAGGAATGATGTTCGTAATTATCGTGGTATTAGTATTCAATCGGTTATACCAAAACTTTTTGATCATTTACTTTGTCGTCATTTTTCCTGGCATTGCAGGGGCATTTTATCCGATAGCCAGCATGGGTTTGCTCAAGGCAGGTCAACAGTGACTAACCTGCTATCTTATCAGCACACTCTGTTGAGTGCCTTTGAGGGGTCTAAACAAGTGGACAGTGTCTACACGGACTTCTCAAAGGCATTTGACAGGGTGAGTCATGCACACTTGGTGAGCAAGTTGAGGGCTATGGGGTTGGGCGAGACTCTGGTAAGTCTTGCCCATAGTTTCCTGACTGGTCGCACACAGTTGGTCCGGATAGGCGATTGCGTTTCTGGTGAGATTCAAGTGGACTCTGGTGTCCCGCAAGGTTCACACATTGGCCCAGTTTTCTTTAATTTATTTATTCGTGACCTTAGTGACGTGATTGTTAGTTCGGATCATCTGGCATTTGCTGATGATTTTAAGCTTTACAGGTTGATTGAAACTTATCTTGATTGTTTGTTACTTCAAAGTGATCTTAATAACATTAGTGAGTGGTGTAGTAATAATGGTCTAGATTTAAATGTTAAAAAATGCCTAAGTATCACTTTCAGTCGATCATCTGATTCGATTCAGCATATATATGTCATAAATGGTACTTAATAATAATAAGGGTATGCGAACCCTTGGCTTTATCACTCGTAACAGCTCCGAGTTATCACCATATTGTTTTAAGCACTTGTACTGCTCACTAGTTCGTTCTGTACTGGAATATGCGTCAGTGGTATGGTCACCACACTATGCCTGCCACATTGATCGCTTGGAGTCTGTACAGAGAACTTTTCTTCGTTCTCTTGCATTCAGGGCTGATATAGCCATTTACAACAACAATTATAACATAAATTATAATGCCATTAGCCAACCATTTGGACTTGATACTTTGGAAAGAAGAAGGACATATTCTGATGTTATAACTTTTTATAAAATATTAAACGGTATCTGCTTTTGTCCTTCTTTATTGGAGATTATCGGTTTCAACACTATTCAGCGTAGGCATAACTCGCCAATGTTTCGTATTCCCTTTCATCATGCCAATTATGGCTATTATTCACCATTGACTCGTACTCTTCGTCTGTACAATCAAAACAATCTTGATCCATTCGCAGCCGGTCTCACTTCCTTTAAGGGTAGTATTAGGGAATTACTATAGTAAAACCTACAGTTCCTATATTTTAATAAAAGAGAAAATTTTTTGTCTTTCGTCAATTTTCTTAGTCCTAGTTTCATATTATTTTTTTTTTGTTTCTTTTAATTAGTTTTATTACTTTTTTTGCCATCTTGTTATTAATTAATTACTCTGTAATATTATTGAAAATTGGCTCTGCCGTTGAAATAGAAAAAAAAAAAAATAAAAAGAAGTGGCTGGATTTATCACTTCACCGGTAAGTTTGAATCTCTTCCAGAAACCGTCATATTGTTTACGATTTGGTAAGACAGTGGTGTGGTTTATAACTTTTTTTTACAAAATATTAGTGATTTACTTTACAAAGAAGTTTTAAGAAACATTATTTATTGTTGCAAATTCCCTTATTTTCCCACCTCCAGTGTTTGGGTTTTTTTGGAGAAGTTTCTTAATTTATTCTGGCAATAATATATAACTCTAAAAAATATATTTCTTATGTAAACAACCATTTTCACTCTGTGATGTTATGTTCGGTTGTCATCCTACTGTACAGTTATTAAACATTTTAAAAATATTCAAATTTATGAGTTTACTAGGTTCCCCACTGATCCAAACAAGAGAGAGCTTTGGAGGGAGATTATTGGCCTTAATAAGGAAAAAATTCTGTCAAACTGGGCATGTCTTTGTTCTGACCACTTTGATCCTCAGTATGTTCGTTTAGCACCTAGTAGGCACTATCTTGTACCAAATGCCTTGCCCAAGCTCAGGTGTTAAAGACTAGTTCAAATTAAGAAAACTACTTACTACTAGTGGTTAGTAGTTAAATATTCAACTATCTCTTTTTATTATAAAGTATACATAATATATTATCACTGGTTGTTTTTGATGTTCGATCATCATGCAATGATGTAAAAAATTAGTTAGAATTAACAAATATAACTATAAGAAGAAAAAAGGTAGTACCTACTTTTACACAGAGAAAAAAGAGTTTTAACTTCCTTTTCACTTACTTACTGCATAGTCCCTGGTGATTAATTAAAAGAGAGCCTTGAGTCAAATGGATTAAAATATTGTTCTTAATTCTTATATTTGCCAAATTTATTAATGTTTGTATATACAGGGTGTCCCATAACTTAGGGGCCATAGGCCAACAAGTGATAGAGGAGGTCATGTCTGATCAAAAACTTGTTTTTTTAACTTTTGTGATAATACCTTTTTAAAAAAACGCAGTAAAAATATGAAATTACGTAGTCTTGTATTAGAACAAAAGCAGTAAATTGAAATTAATTTAAAAAAATTAATTTGAAAAAAGTTAGTCAGTCAATTTTTTTAGAAAATACTATTTTTCTGGTATGAACTTTTATGAATGCCATATTAAATGCAATGTTTTTTAAATATTTTTTGTTAATAAAAACAAGTCTCTAGCGAGACATAATAATGAAATATTATTGATATATTTTAAAAGAGAAAGCAAAAATTAATTTAAAAAAAATTATTATTTTTTATACATTTTCGAGGTTATTTTGACAGCCCGTACCTCCTCCACTTGTAATATTATCAAAAAAGGAGTACCACATTTTTTAATCACAATTAGCTGAGTATTCAGCTGGCTGTGACAGATTTTTTTTGTATAACCCGTTTTCACCCACTCCTCTTTAAAAATCCTATATCTTAAAAACAGATGAATGTTGACCCCATGTTATATAAACTTTTTTCTTGGAAATAACCTGCTTTATCACCTGCTGCACTATGGCGCCTAAGTTATGGGACACCCTGTATAATAATCACTTAATTATAAATAATATTTTTTCATTTTTATTTTATTTGGTAAATAAAAATTAAATAGATTTTTTTATGGAAATCAAAAGTATTTTGTTGATAAAACTGAATAAGTCATATTTTTTAACATTTGCAAATGTAAAAAAACACAGACTCATACCAAATATTTTCTAAAAAAACTAATTTCTAGAGTTTAATAAACTAAGAATGGATTTTGGTAAAATAAACCAATCCAGTGCTTTTTATTTCGAGGCAAGAGTTTTGGTGATAAAATATAACAAAAAATCTATATTATAAGTATAGGCTGTCCCATTTTTATCATTTGGGTGGTTTCGGAAAATTCTAGAGAAGATTGAAGAAAAAACGACTACACCTTAGTGTGCTTTAATTTGAAGAGAATAATGATAGTAAACATCGCATATCAATATTATAAACATAGAAACCGAAAACACCCAAAAGTGTCGAAAATGCACTCTGTACACTAGGGGATCAAATATCCTGATGCAAAAATTTTGATAAATATCTTAAGGTCTGAGTATATAATTCGAAGTTTTTGACTTTTTTTAACAGAACAAATTTACTACACCAAGGTGAAAGAGTAAAAAGCTAAAAAAAACATCTTTTGACATTGACAATTTGAAATAAAAAGAAACACTTTTACCTGTGTTTTAAATCTTAGGGATTAAAGTAACACTTTTCTATATCCAGAAAAAATAATATAAAGTAGATTTCCTAGCTTTAGGGAAAAATAATAAAAATCAAAACTACGGATATTACCAGCTGTAAATAAGTTATTGGTTTCTAATATTATAAATCGATAAAAAAATTAAGTCTGTAAAAAGAGTCATTTAAATAGAATGGCTGTCAAAGCTGTACCGGTAATATTTTACACTTATTTAAATTTTATAATTTTGGGTGCAAAAATTTTATAGGAAAATGTCTATAATATATTTATTTTATATTCAACAAAATCTGCACGCCCATGGTTTTTCATTGATTTCTCTTTTATACCTCTTACAGTGTTGCCTGCGAGGATTCGGCGAAATTTTCTGAGATTTCATGCATGATGAGTGAATTTGCGTATTAAATAATGGGGATGCGTCTTCTAGGGTTCCTTGAATTTCTTTGATTTGAATGAGTTGGAAGAACTGACCAAAATGGGGAGGAACATTTTTTGAAAGCAGTTTTTCAAAATTACGCGGCGCTTTTTGTTATAAGTTAATAAAAGTGGCCCTTGCCTCGCACCCCTTTCCCAAGAAGTTAGTCCCTTGTTTAAATCAAACCATTCATAAGAAAATAATATTTTAAATGAAAGATGGTTTTAAATACAACAAGCACTACAACAAGTTGGGTGTCAACTGACTAGTTAACAGCAAAACCGTGCCTAGGGGGAGTTAATTCCACTTCCAACGAAATCGTCAATAACGTGTGTCAAAAGAGATTTCTCAGCAACACAAATTTTTATTGAAATTTTTTAAACGGAGAATTTAAATAATCTGTCAAAATAAAGATGTAAACAATAAAATGACAAGTTTTAATTGTCGATTTTGATCAATCAGAGATAGATGTGGTGGTAATTTAACATTGGTGCAAAAAATGCAAAAAAAATGTAAAAGATGGGTGAGTAGGAGCATTCCCTAAAAAATTAAGTGAAAGCAGGGAACTGCGTGAAAGACAAACTGCGTTAAAATATCACCTGATTTCTGCATCTCTATTGGTCTTGACATGAGATGTTCATTCTTACTTTCTCAAATATAAAGACAGTGGCGCACCCAGGAATATGTCTTGGGGGGGGGGCCGAGGCCTCTTGGGGGGGGGGGGGGGGCCGAAGCCTCATGATGTCGAATATTAAGCTATTTTTTGTGTTTTTTTCTTAAATATGTCGAAAATATGTAAAAAAATCTAAGGCGTGAGAATTTACAGAATAAGCCAAATATAGACCAAGTCAAGTAAATTGGCAAGCTCACTTAGTGTGTAATATTTGGAGAAGTCAACCAAAAATTAGTTTTATTAAAATTAGAACTAACTACTTTATTAATAAAAACTTCAAATACCACACAAAATATGCCGGGTTCCCAAAGTAAGTTACAAAATGCCAAAAAGTCATACGTTAGAATATAAGACAGAATTTGAAATGAGGGTGGGTCAGTGCTGCCATTAATGAATAAAAGTAACACTGTTCAAATTATTTTTTTTATTTATTTCGTATTTTTACACGTTTTAGGTTTAGAAAAATATAATTTTTTATTGATTTTTCTTTGAACTATGCCATCCAATGGAGATTTTTTTTTAACTTTTGGATTTTTTGATGTGGTGTAGAACTGAGTTCCGCATCACTGAGAACATGCTTCTTAGCCCAGTCATATTAGGTTAAAAAACCCTGAAACTTGGAAAAAATAGGTGCAAGCTTCTCCGACAAAATCACCCTTGAGCTTCGCTAAATATAAGGTCCTAAAAATCAGTATTTTGCGACTTTCTCGAAAACTTGTAACTTTAAAAAAAAAGTGATGAGAGAAAAAATACGCAAAATTATTCGGCCTATAATGTAAAATTAAGAAAAATATCTAACCTAATATTCTAAAAAATATATTTTAAGAAAATGATTTTTTTTTATTTGAATTTTATCCTAACCTGTAGTTATCTTGTTTTAAAATGTTAGTACTTTATAACATTATACTTGATCCCCACTTGTAGAGTCGGGGACTATTTAATATTTATTTCTGTCAAAATTAATAACTTAAAGAAATCAAAAAAAAATTAAAAATTTTAAATATGTATGTATATGTTGTACTTAATTGGCGAAAACGGTCACTGCCCGAATTTTATACTCACAACACGATGTGGATCTTTCGAATTTTCCACATCGCGTTACGGGTATATTTTATATACCCAAAACGCGTTGTGTGTAAATTCGAAAAACCCACGACGCGAAATCACGATTATCGGCGGAGACACGCGACGGTTTTCGTGTTATGGGTAATATAAAACGAGTCGTTAAATACCGAGATGAATTCCAAGACGTGCGCAAGCGTTGATCTGTCACTTCTGCCAACCAATCAACTGAGAGATATTTCAGTATGGTTTTATACAGCAAAACTTTAATAATTCCCAGTTCTTTTTGATGAAAATGCGCCGTTTTTGTGCTGTGAAAATGCCGGTGACGTGCAAGTTGTGTGACAAATTATTTAGTGCCCAATTTAATTTGAATAAACACTGTCATCGGGGTTCTACTGTATGTCTATGCTACGATAAACATTTTTTAAGATTTAGCGCATTTAAATTTGTCAATACTCCCATGGCAAACAAAATAAACGTGAAATGCAATATAGAAGAAATACTGCATATACCTCAAAAAATATTAATCGCAGCACATAGATATTGTAAATTTTTGAAATCAAAAAGAAAAGACGAATCTTAAAATGCAAAAATATACAAGGTATTCCCTCTCAAAAAATCGACTTCATTGTCACACCCTGTACAGGGTGTCCCAAATTCGTTGTTTTTTTTTGTGGTGTCTGGTATTTCTAGGGGAAATAGAAAAAACTGAGCCCCCTTTGCGACGCCTAAATTTTAAGAGAAGCCTAAAGGTGAAAACCACATTTAGATATAGCAAGCCGTTTTTAAGCTACGGAGTGTTTTTGTCTGCATTTTGCTTTTGTGTAAATAGCTTTCTTATAGATCTTTTCTTGAAGAATTGACAGATGTAAACGGTTTTTATTTATCTGTTTTGGTTTTTAAAATATTGCATAAAGTTGTTATTTTTCTTACAGAATAACTCTCTTTTTATTCGATTTTTAAAATCAGCTTAAAATTTCCTTTAAATTGATGTATCACACTCAATATTTTAATTTTTATTTTTTTTATTGTTTTCTTTATTTTTATTTTTTAATCACCTCTTTATAATTTTTTTATTTTTATAATTTTATAATATTAAAATATTTTAAACCCATTAAGCAAACTAAAATATGTGGTAAAAATAAAAAAAAATAATTTTATGTGATATCTCAAAAACTAAACGTGACAAATGAAATTAAATTTAACAGTTTAATTCCTCTTGGAATGTTTTCACAGAAATAAAAAATATTAATAAATAAACAAGTTATAGACCCCTTCCCAAAATGCAGACTTTTTAGAAACACCCAGTAGTTTAAAAACGGCTTGCTATATCAAAATGCGATTTTCACATTTAAGCTTCTTTTGAAATTTGAGTGTCGCAAAGGGGGATCAGGTTTTTTTAGCCCCTGTACATGGTGACGGATAGAAAAAAAATATGTTGGCTTTTAAAGTTGTCATAATTAACCAAAAAAAATCTACAATTTATTATAGCCCTTTATTTTCAATGATAAAGTTGCTGAGTGCTCAGGTTATAAAAAACCACCCGATACCTACATAAAATCATACCTAAAAATTAGAATTGACCATTATTTTATACCTTGAATTTTTTATTATACGTTAAGCTCTTCGATCTCGCGCCAATCCCGGTATTCGCGCCAATAATTTAAATTAGACATTTTGACGTTAATTTTGGCGCATGCTCCTTTGATGGAATTCATCTCGGTATTTAACGACTCGTAATATAAATACCCACAACCCGAAAATACATAACCTTACTTTATTTAGTCGGCAGCAACAGTCAGCAGGTGTTTGTTTTGATTATTTATTTGTCCTTTCTCAAAGTTTTAAGTGAAATTTCGATAAAAATGGTTCCGTTATAAAACAGCGCTGTACAAAATGGCGCGGAACAAAATAGCGGCGACAAAATAGCGCTTGCGACAAAACAGCGCTGGGACAAAACAGCGCTGCGACAAATTAGCGCGGAACAAAATATCGCGGAATAAAATCGTCGGTACAAAATAGCGATGGTACAAAATAGCGCTGGTAGAAAATAGCCCTGGTACAAAATAGCGCCGGTACAAAATAGCGCAGAACAAAATAGCACCGGTACAAAATAGCGGTATTACAAAATAGCGCATTTTGTAGGGGCGCTGTTTTGTATAAATACATTTGTATCTAATGCCGTTTTATCAAATATTTGGTTTGATTCGGTTTTGGCATATATACTTCGACTAAGGAGTTTCTTCTAACATATTTTTTCAAAAAAAAACTTTCCCAGGATCCTAGAAGGTGTGAATCTAAACCGAACCGAACCAAACCGAACCGACCAGCATAGTTTTTCAAAAAAAAGCTTCCCTGACTTCTTTCCCGGGATCCTAGAGCGTGTGAATCCGAACCAAACTGAACCGAACCAAAGTCGGTTCGGTTCAGTTCGGTTCGATTCGGATTCACACCCTCTAGGATCCCGGAAAAGAAGTCAGGGAAGTTTTTTTTTAAATATGCTGGTATAGCTGAAATACCGCATGGTGAATATAGCGCATACCATAATAGCGCATTTTGGTTCGGTGTGGATTGGTTATAATCGGATTCGATATTTTGTATTTTAGATATTTTACTATTCGATATTCTAAAGTTTCGATATTTTGTTGTTTTGATATTTTGCAGTTTCGACATTTTACTTCGATATTTTTTGTTTCCGATATAAGGAAACTAATAACCAGCCAGGTCAGCTTGGTTTAACTTTTTGTCTTCAATTTTTTGCGCTATTTTGTATCGGCGCTATTTTGTACCGGCCGATATCGGTATTAATAAGTATGAATAAATCATGAATAAATCTTAAAAACGTGTCAGTATTTTTAGTTTACAATTTTTTTTCGCATTATGGGTATTCTTTATCACCCTTAACACGAAACCCGTCGCGTGTCTCCGACAATAATCGTGATTTCGTGTCGTCACGATTTTTCCATTGTACACACAACGCGTTTTGGGTATATGATATATTATACCCGTAACGCGATGTGGAAAATTCGAAAGATCCACATCGCGTTGTGAGTATAAAATTCGAGCAGTGACCGTTTTCGTCAATTGAGTACCACATATATAGACAGAGGTAAGGTTCACATTTTTTTTGTTTTTGTTTAAACTACTTTTCTGAATTTCAAATAGGAATATTTTTTTTTCGAGGGCGGCCATTTAAAGAGTCCCCGACTCTACAAAACACCATGTAACTTAAGTTTAGTTTTTATTTCTTAAAAGTTAAACAACTTTAAGTAAGGCTTAGGCATATGGTTAATAATATCCGGAGTGCCAATGGGACATAGAAAAAAATATATTTAGACAATTAAGCACTGCTTTAGTTTATAAGATATCTACAAAAAATAATTTATCCATATACATATAGCCTGGTTTTGACAGCCTTGACGAAAAATTTGGACATAAAAAACTGAAAATTGCATATTAATAAGACTATTTGTTAAAACGTTATGTAAATACCTCTGGTTATAATTTTCAACACTTAATATACCACCCTTATGATAGAGATCATTATCGTTATATTCCATTTATTTGTGTAAACACCTTTGTCACATTTAAGTTTGATAATGCTGATTGATGATACATAGGTCAGTGGGCCTTGCAGCCCTTCCACTGCGACCACCAGTGGGTCTATTGTGGCTCAGTTTTGGTTTCTCACCACTGTATGCCTAATCCTCCAAAAAGGCTGGCTATTTGGTTTGGGTGAGACACTGTTCAGATCTTCTGAGTCAATCTGAGGTTTACCGAAAGTGTTCTGACGTAAACGTGCCATAGCCGGACATTCGCACAGTACATGTCTGACTGTTTCGTCATCATCCATACAGAGTCTGCATTCGGTCTCTTCTGTTAGTCCCATTCTGTGCACGGGTACTCTCAGTCGACACTGACCCGTAAAAAGACCACTTCTCCTGTCCAATAATATTCTTGGCTCTGTTTCTACAAAGTCCTTTAATGAACTCTTTAGAGTGAGCCAGTTCTGGTATATTTATCCAGTATTGTTGGAAGCTATTCTCCATCCATTTAAGTTTAGGCAAACACTATTTTTTCCAAAATTTTATAAAAATTACTTTGATACCTGTTAAGCTGGAATTCCAAATAAAATAAAAGTGTGCGCATTTGCGCGTAATTTAACACTGTTTCTAACCAGAAGTTAAATATTTTTAATATTACCCTTTTTTGTGTCGTACAGTTTCTAATCGTATAAAAATGTAATTTTCAAAATCCCAGTGGTTCTGCTGGTATTAACTATTTTCCTAACCTTTTTTTTTAAAGTTGTGTAACTACAATTTACCTGGGAAAAAAATTAAATAAAAAAATCATTTTTTTTAAATATATATTTTAAACTGTTTTGTTTGGTTTTTTCTTAATTTTATAATATAGACCGAATAATTTTGCGTATTTTTTCACTCATGACTTTTTTTGAAAGAGTGATTAGTTTTCGAGAAAATCACAAAATAATAATTTTTAGAACATTTGCGACCGTATATCTAGCGAAGCTCAAGAAGGATTTTGGCTGAGAATATGTGGGGATGTGTCTCAGAGACTAAGGAATAATTATACAAAAATCCAGCTTGCATCTATTTTTTTCTAGGTAAATTCCTAATATGACTGGGCTATCTCTGAGAAATTTGCTTTTGCACCAAAATACCAAAAAATTGCAAAATCGAAAAAAGTTCTCGAAAAAAATTCTCTTGGCTTAACAGGCGTCTGCGTCGAGCTACTGTCCAGTAATTTAACTTAGTTTAGGGTCTTTTCTATAGATGGAGCCAGCAGTATAGAAAACTTACTTGTGTAAGGACATTGTTTTTAATACAACAATAGTAAAAAACTAACAGCGTAGCACAATTTTTCTTTTTTTTTTTTCGCTCAAAATCGAAATAGCATTTCCGTGTGGCTTATAAAGGTCCTACTCCTCAATCCCATTTTAAAAACCCTGTATGTAAAAAGTTCCAAATAAAAAATGTTAAAAAGTATAAAGTTGTTTCATTAAGCCCTCCAAATTTCATTTGTTTCAAGCAGGGCCATGTGTAAAATGCCCCCTGATAAATTGGAACCAATCAAATAAATACTCTCCGCTTTTTCGGTCGACGAGATATATGAGGTAATCATGTCAAGGAAGGGTAAATATCAGTGTATCAAAGTGTAGTCGAAGGCATGCGGAAAGCGTTTTATATTTTTCAGGTTTATATGTTTGGAAGGTCGGAAACAAATAAAGGGGAAATTTGTAAAAGCTTGTGAAAATTTGTCTTTGTGTCACCTTTTGGTATTGGTCCTACTGGGCTTTACCACATTATTTTCTTACTATATTTTTAACACTTTGTACACATCCAGCTTTAACAAATATCAATAACACAAGTTACAGTAGTCTATACCGAGGGGTGGCTCGGTATTTCCTTTTGGTGTACAGGCTAGGGGAAGTACCAGGAAATACCAGGAAATACTTGGGAAGTACTGGGAAATACTAGGAAATACTAGAAAGTACAAGGAAATACTAGGAAATACCGGGAAATACCGGGAAATACCGGGAAATACCGGGAAATACCAGGAAGTACTTGGGGAAATACAGGAAATACATCAAACTGCGCATGCGCTTCAATGCTGTCAGATCGAATAATTTTATGGTTTCTTCACTTTGTGTGCGAATATTAGTGACAGTGCAATGTTAGAAACAAAAAATATGGTAAGTTAGATGACAATTTTTTGTTACTGTTAATTTCAGAACCTACTTAACCGATTTTAATAAAATTTGGCATATATGTTCTATAAGCTATTCTGTCTGGTTAAGGCAATTATTTTTACGCTACTAGACTAGTGCAGGCGCTGAAGGTAGTTGAGTGTGCAAGATATGAGGACCGCAACCCAGTTTTTGGTCCAATTTTTTAATATCCTTCCTCCTCGTACAGTAAGTAGTGTTCGAATGCTTTATAATTTATCTAAATTAAAGCCCCAAAGCTACGGTGATTCATAAATGCATCAAAAATGTGTAAAATCTAACCTTAAAATACAATTATACCTATTAGTTTTTTAAATTTTATCTGCAAAAACCCCGAAAACACCCCAGACCCACCAAAACTATTTTAGGTTTTTTTTAAATTTTATCAAAAACTAAGCTTCTTAGGGGAAAATATGTAATTATCTTTAATAAAGACAATAAAATTTCCTTTTTAATACTATATAAAACAGTGGAGTACGATTAACGACAACCCCTCCAGCGCGCAGCAGCGTCCGTTTATTGAGGTAATGTAAAATAATTAAAAAAACAAACATTTTCTAAAAAACCAATCTCAATATCAAAAAATCTTATCAATACGTTATTGAAGAAAATAAAATTTTCTTTTAAAAGATGTATAACAAGGCAAGATTAGTTATATCTGTAACAAGTGAGGGACGTCCGTAAATTAAATCAATTTTGAAATAACATTAAATTTAAATTTTTTTACAAGTTTTATCCAATTATCTCAGAAACTAGGCTTTTTGGGTAAAAATTATTTGAGACTTTATTATAGACAATAAAATTCTCTTTTTAACAATGTTTAGGTCAGTGGGGTCAGGCTAATTACAAAGTCTCCAGCGGCGTCCGTTTATTGAGAAAATGAAAAACAATTAAAAAAAAACACCTTTTTCTCACAGGTTTTACCCAAAAGTTGTATTTTATAGACCAATGTAGACAATTAAATTTTCTTTTGAAATTCGTATAATACTGTAAGATTGGTTTCCAGATTAAAACTTCACAGGCGTCCGTAGATTAAATCAATTTTTACAAATCACCAAACAAATTAATTTTGTTAAAGGTTTTATCCAATTTTCTCAGAAACTGAGTTCAATTGGAAAAAATGTATTCCATACTTTTTTGTAGAAAATAAAGTTCCCATTTTTTACCATGTATCAGTCAGTGGAGTTTGATTAATGAGAAACTGTCGAGCGACGTCCGTAAATGGGGGTCGTTTAAAAAATAATAATAAATAAAAATATTTTTGTCACTAGTTTCATCCGATTTTCCAAAACACCAACCAAAACCAAAAAAAATTATTTTGCTTGAATGTGGAAAATACAATTTCCTTTTTAACCATGTATAACAAGGTTAGAAAGATTTTATTTATAAAACTTTACTATGTCCTTAATTAAAATCAATTTTTAAAAATTACCAAACCAAATAATTGTGCTTCGATATTTTTATTATCTTCAAAATTTGAATTAGTGGCATCCTCAGCCAGCTATCCGTACTCACAAAACGGGCGCAAGGGTGTGGAGGATAGGTGAGTAGAAGGGATCATTTTTTCTGCTAGGACCGTACCTAGAATCTTTTTCGGGGGGGGATTTCATCTTTTTTTTGGGGAAGGGGGATGGGGGGTTCAGGGGATTTAAAGACTATCAATGTAGATTGCGGCTATAGTGTGGTGATATATTTGATGATTTTTAAAAATGTATTTTTTCCGGACGGCCCTGAAGTTTTAAAAATTAAATGAAGCGCATCTTGTTACACATCGTTTAAAAAGTAATTTTATTTTCTACAATCAGCTATTCAGCATATATTTTATAAAGAGCTTCGTTTTTACGAAAATCGGGTGATACATGTGACAAAAATAATTTTAATTATTATATTTTTATATATGATCCCTATTTATGGACGTCGCTGGACAGTTTGTCATTTATCAAACCTCAGTGAATTACACACTGGTGTACAAAATGTGAAAAAATCTGTAACAAAATTAATTTGTGTGTTTGGTAATTTGTCAAAATTAATTTAATTTACGGACGCCTATGAAGTTTTAATCTGCAGACCAATCTTACCTTGTTATAGAGCGTTTAACAGGAAATTTTATAAGAGTTGGAGGAAAAAATTGGACCAAAAACTGGCTTGGCAACATCCAGATCTGTAATCTGTGACTTATTCTCAGCTAAAATCCATTGTCAAACTGCGGTCCTCATATTTTGCATACTTAACTCCCTTCAGCGCCTGCACTAGACGGCGCCGGCGGCGATAAAACGTATACTGCTAGGAATTAGTATTTCTTATATCAAACCTCACAGTGGATAGAATAGACCGGTGTTCGGATCTTATAAATATTTGTCGAATTTTCACGACACTGGTGGTCCAGCTGATTTTTGTAAACAAAAGACTTTTTGACCTCTGAAAAGCGCGTCCCCTATATTTAATGTAAATAAACGGGTTACGATTAAAGGGTACATTCGACATTTTATAGATGGATAGACGAATTGCCTCACATACAAGAAGTAACATTTAAATTACATTACAGTAAACTTACTACCAACCTGATTTCGCTGATTTTACTGAATTTAGGTAAGTTCTTTATAGAATATTTTTCATTTGTCACCTATTGCGAAAGCCAAGAGCCGCCACTTATTATTGTTATAACCACAAAAAAAAGTTCATAAGGTTAATAAAATAGCTTCCTTTAAAAAAGCTAGCTTTAAAATACGTAGTGAAACCATGAATGATTTTGCTGATTGAAAAGCCAGTAAAATATTTTATTTTTTGAAATAAATGCGCGAGTGACAAAATTGCGAGTAATAAAACTGCTGTAACAAAAGCGCGAGTGTAACAAAACCGCGAGTAATAAATGCGCGATTAACAAAACGGCGATAACAAAATCGCGAGTAACAAAAGCGCGAATTTGTATAACGGACGATAAGTTTTCCATAGTACATAGGGCATGACTTCTATCCCGGGAATCCTAGAGGGTGTAAATCCGAACCGAAAAGAACCGAACCGAACCAGCTTTTTTTTTTAATAAACCTTCCCTGACTTTTTTCCCGGGATCCTAGAGCGTGTTAATCCAAACCGAACCGACCCGAACCAAATCGAACTGAATCGTGGTTCTGTTCGGTTCGTATTCACGCCCTTATGGATCCCAAAAAAGAAGTCAGTAAAGTTTCTCGGTTCGGTTCCTTTCGGTATTACACCCTCTAGGCTCCCGGGAAAGAATTCATCCGCTATTAACTATGGACAGAAACGTAGCGCCAGTTCTTCACATTCACGCTTTTGTTACTTGCGGTTTTGTCACTCGCGCTTTTGTTACATTGCGATTTTGTTACTTTTGTTACTCGCGCTTTCATTACAGAGCCATTTTGTTATTATGGCAAAAGACAAATTTTTTTTGACAAGCATTTTATATTCTGATTGACTTATGAGGACCCCCAAAAATTGTGTGCCCCGGGTCTCCATGACTTCTAGCTACGCCGCTGCCATTATATTTATATACGCTTTTCCGGAAAATGTTTAGACTATTTCTAAACGTTTTTAGACTTTTTTGAAAACTTTCAGACAAGACGCCCGCGTCGCCAGTCGGTAAAATATGGGGAGATGGGGCAGTATATAATAACTAAAGAAAAAAATAATAGTACTTTTTAGTTAAAAAAAAAATTAATTAAAAACGAACAAAGATAGATACCTACATAATGTTTTTTGCGAATTCGTTTGTCACTTTGTTGATAGAATTGTGAATAGGGGGGGCAGCCCGGACCCTAGCTTAGTCTGGCAACGCCCTTGTCTCCAGGCTTTTCCAAAATATTTTAAGATTTTTTTCAGAATATTCTACACTGTTCCAATACATTTTTAGACTTTTCTTAATCATGTTTTTAGACTTTTACTAAATTTTCTCAGAGTGTTCCTGAACACTTCCAGACTTTTCTAGAACATTTTCGGATTTTTCCGCAACTTTTCCAGAGTTCTTTAAGACGTTTATCTTATATAATTTTTGTTGAAAAGTAAATTTTCAATTTATTACGTTACTCTAGCTGCTGTACTGTATATTTTATTTTCAAAAAAAGTCAAATAAAAAAATTCAAAATATATATATATATATATATATTTTTTAATTGAATATACAATACTACAATACTATAATTATATTTTTTTCTGATAAGTAATTTTATACAAAATACAGGCTTTGGGTGTACAGGTTAGGGGAAATACCAGGAAATACTTAACAAGTACTGGGAAATATAATAGGAAATACCAGGAAGTGCTTGGGAAATACCAGGAAATAGCATTGAAATTTGAGGAAATACCATGAAATACCTCAGGAAATACCGTAAGTATTTCCTTTTGGTGTAAAAACATAGGCGATCGAGCCACCCCTCGGTTCAATTAATGTTAAAAAAAAACTCGAAAACGCGATGCTTGATTTGAGCAACCTAAAGAGCATCAAGAATTCTACCAGTTTCCCAATTTAAACTTTTTTCTATCTTTAATAGTAACATAGTTAGCAGTGGTGGACACTTAACTTGGAACATCCTGTACAGCATAGAATTTAATGACAGTTGGTTTAATACTCGTTAAAAACGGTTCATTAGTTTTCGAGATATTTAAGTTTTTTAAAAGTAATGTAGCATAAGGAAGTACCAGGAATTACTTGGGAAATACTAGGAAATACTTGGAAATACCAGGAAATACCAGGAAATACCAGGAAATACCAGGAAATACCAGGAAATACCAGGAAATACCAGGAAATACCAAGAAATACCGGGAAGTACTTGGAAAATACTAGGAAGTACTGGGAAATACTAGGAAATACAAACGAAATTAGAGGAAATACTGGGAAATACCAGGAAATACCTTAGGTATTTCCTTTTGGTGTACAGAAATCGGCGATCGAGCCACCCCTCGGTCTATACCCTACATGAATTTATACGGCGTTTTGTGATAAAAGCAAATCACTTGGCACAAACATTTATTGGACCCATACAAACATTTTAAGAAGGGGAGCCATCCGCACCCCCTGGCAGCGTCTAAAGGTACATTATTTCAGTTTTTTGCATTTTACTCAAAAACTATAGACTTTATCGAAAAAGTTGTAATATGATTTTTTGTAGAGCATAAAATTCTCTATCGATTTTTGTACGACTTGTCGTTCCATCTCTTTTCTAAGTCCCAAAACCTAACCTCAAACTTGATCAATATTTTAAAAATACAAAAAATTACTTTTTGTATCGGATATTTTTAACAAAACACTACTACATACATTAACTAAACAAGATGCTTAGCTTACTTAGACAAAATTTAAAAAAACTTAATAGAAAAAAAAATGTTTTCCGCCTCATTTATGTTAAAACTTTTTGTTACATGCTAAAACTTCGATGAAACGGGCTTTTGTTATAAGAGCAAGCCTAGGAGCAAAGCATTTGGCACACACGCTTGGTGAAGCAATATATGAGCATTTTGAAAAAAAAACGTGCCCTCTCCCTCCCCCCCCTTCTTTGAGTGGTGGTGCCACTCAGAGCAACGCTGATTAGCGTTTTTACCCACCATCAAGATGCGAGCGTCAATCAGCGGAGTTTTTAAGCCAAATAATATTAACAAACGTGAATTTTAGTACCCGTGAAAAATCAAACAAGTTTTCGTGGCCCCATGAGTTTAAGCTTTCGAGCTACCCACGGAAAAATGTGACAGAAACAAAAACTTCTTTTTACCCGATTTGCCACGAAAATTTGTTTAATTTTATTTTATTTGGATTATAGTGCACTTTTATAAAAATTATTAACCACTTGTATTTTTAATGTGTTTATATCTCAAAAAAAATATATTCCTCAAGATTCTGTTCTTTTTTTAACTTTTTGCGTTTTATAGAGAAACTGCTGATTTTACAAATAAATCACAAGATACAAAAAAGATGTGCATTGACATGTGCATGTTTGGTACCCATAGTGGGTCTCACTTTTACCATAAGTTAAAAAGTTTTCGAATTCTGCTCAAAAAACTATGAAATGGCTTGACGAATTGGATACCCCTAGATACCAAAATTTTACTTTTTCATAATGGTTTTATTGCAATAAGTCCCTAATATGATGCCTCATCTTTATCTCAGACCCTGCTTATATTCACGTTTTGTTTTGCATTTCAGTTTTCATTATCTTCATTTCATCGTAGTTTTGCGTTACTGGTAATGTTTACTAAGACGGAAACATCGATATATGTGCTCCATAACTAGCAAACTCTAAATAAAAAAAATTTAGGCTGTGTCCGGACGATAAATTAATTTAATTTTATAAACTGGTTTATTATAAATTAATAATAAATAAACAAATTTCTGGCGGAAATTCTATGGATATAATTCTTTTATCAAAATTTGTCGCACAGTCTAATCGGTGTAAAACTGAGACTATACAGCTCAGGAAATCTTTCACCTTTTTATTTTTTTACCCATTCTTAATGGGCGCTAAATTACGTAGGTTTTACAAAATATAATATTTAAAGTATCTGCTATAACAACATTTTATTTTATCTTGGCAATAAAATCGGTTAAATATTATTTAAGATCCATTAGTCCTCATTTATTATTTTAAAACCATAAATCCATAAAATAGGGCCGGTCAAATTTATATTTCAACTTATTCCAGAGCCTATTCGATTAGACAACTTCTGAAAATTTCAGCAAAATCGGTCCAAAATTCCGGAGTTTCCACGCCACAGACCTTTTGGTCTGGCTTATTGACCAACATCATAACAATATTTTATCAAGTAACTTAGTCTTTTGTTTAAATAACCTTGATATAAATATTGCAAATGGTTTCTGTTAACAAATCTGAAATATACTACAGTTCAGAGCATCCAATTAAATAAGTAAATGTTAAGAAACCCCTCTTCTTTTACTAGCAATACTCCTTATTTTGTAATTTGCCGCTTTAATTAGGCGAAACATGTATTAGAGTGTTAGCTTATGATTTATTTATTTACCCGTTTGTTGCTTTTTCTAGAATTAAGCTCTAGGTTCCTAAAATTAAGATCGTTATAAAATCTGTAGGTTTTTAAAAACAATAAGGAAAACTTTAACTTGAACTTGAACAATATTTTACCAAAAAGTTAAAATTCTGATTTTAAGTGTCACATAAAAAAGCTTTGTATTGATAAGGGTGTTAAATTGAATTCATTAACAATGTCGCTAGAATTTTTAGAAATACAACTGTAAGCCAAATTGACAATAATGCAATGTCGGCCCATAATTCCTTGTCTTGTGTCATTTACACCTACTCGTCACGCGTTCATCGGGATTCGATTCGATTTTTGACCTACCAGCGAGAAACCAAATATTTTAATATTTCTGCCAATAACTTGAATTCTTCAAACTCCCTGTGGTAACTGGGGATCGCAAGTTGGGTGTTTGCACAACACCTTATAAGCATTGTATTGTATTCAGTGGTGGCAGGTCGCACTGGACCTCCATGCACCTAGACTCTTATGGGTTCACTGTGGCCACGGACTTACTGAGATTAACTAAGGTGGCATAAGTTTTCTTATCACCTAGTACATAAAAACTCTGCAGACTACAACAAAAATGATTTAAGCTTATACTTTGGCTAAAAACATACTTTTTATAGTAGGGAGTGAAACCTATAAAATCCCTTTATGGTATCGCGATAGATTCATGATTTTGCTCTCTCTTAGAAGCAGTGTTCGGTGTATGGAAGCTAGGATCTTATAAGTAAGAAACCTAACCAATATCAAGATCAGTGGCGAACCCATGACGTGACATGTCACATACCTAGCATGGGGCCGTAACTGGAAGCATAAATTAACGATCTGTTGAGTTTTTTAAACTGTGGGATCAGTGGCGTATATAGGAAAAAGTTTCGGGGGGGGCCCGAGAACGTTTCGGGGGGGGGGGGGCGAGACCTCATAAGGCCGTATTTTATGCTATTTTATGTTTGTATTCATGAAATATGTGGAAAATATCAAAAAAAATCTTAGCTTAGGGGGGGCCCAGGCCCCCCCCGGCCCCCCCCCCCCCCCCGTATATACGCCACTGTGTGGGATGGTGTGTATTTTGGCTACCATTCTTGATAAGTGTCAACGGCGACTGATGATGGCTTCATTAAGGACCTGTATAAACCGTGTACTTATACACGGGAAGTCAGCCTAGGAACCAAGAGGGTGCACAATAAGCCAGTAATGGTTGCTGTGCAGTAATTGTGGCATGCCACCAGGCAATCAATCATTATCTAGGGGTTTTAGTTGACAGAAATCAAATACCTTTCGGGCTCTCCTGGTAGAGGGGGAAATGACTCTGGTGTGTCTTATACAAGAGTGCCCCTTGACCCAAATTTTCGGATCACAGATCAAAAATTTTTCCGAAGTTTGCAGCCAATAAAATTAACTATTAACAAATACACTCACCCTTTTTTTAATAGTTTAATACAAGATTGGCCAAACCGCGAAATTATCCTAAAAATATCTTGAATTTCTGAAAGTTTTTGCGATAATATTTATGAATCCGGGAGTACGTAATCGACGCCAGTATGACAAACCCGCAGATCTGCGCTGTATTATTTAGTCGGCATTATTTATTGGGGTCTTTTGTTTTTGTCAGATAGCGAGTGTTGGGCTTTTTAATAAAAAAAGTTACAAATGACTTTTCCAAGATTTCTTTTAGTGCAAACAACAGTAGTCATGCACTTTTTCTTTGCCAGTAAAACATTAAGGTGGACGAAAGTGACGGAACTTTACAAAATTCAGTAGTAATACTGTTTATAGTCTCTCATTGTGATGACTTGA
Source organism: Aspidapion aeneum (assembly GCA_963576565.1). Lineage (NCBI taxonomy): Eukaryota > Metazoa > Arthropoda > Insecta > Coleoptera > Brentidae > Aspidapion > Aspidapion aeneum. Next base: position 97,559,332 of record OY755043.1, read on the forward strand.
TTTGGATTTTTAAAATGCCTCTCCGAAATGAGCCTGCAATAGTTATTTACCGAACAAGCGCGGAACGTGGTACTTTTCCGTACGCAAAGTCAACCTGTCATGGGCGGAGTCACTTTACGAATGTATGTATATAAAACGTTTTTCCTACGAGCCTCCAATCATCGTTAATTTTTTTGAAATTATTTAAAAAATTATACAGTATGGTCAAAAGCTACAGGACTGTACTCAAGAGAGAAGTAAAGGATAGAAATATATATTTCGGGCGATTTCTTGAAACATTTTTCGCTATTTTAGACCCGTGTTCGGACAGATAGTGGGAAAGTAGGGGTACATATCTCGTCTTTACGATGCTTTTCGTCATTCAGTTGTGTGGAGCGAAACAGGTAAGAAGTGGGTAATTGTACAAATTCTAGCTCAAGCCATGCTGTTAAGTTAAAAGTTCAGATGGCCTGTTAGAGTGTTTTTAAATAAAACGTTTCCAAGGCGATTTATTACAAGCAGAACTACTAATAGCTGGCCTCCGAGATCACCAGACTTGGCACCCAATGATTTTTTTTATGGGACTATGCAAAAAGCCAAATTTGGATAAACTTCGAGCAAAACTAATAAACACTTTACAATCAGTGACACCTGAAATGCACAGTTTGCCACAGAGCAGTGGTATTTTTAAGAATTTAGTTCGTTAGGTAGTTCTTAAATCAATATGAAGGAATTTGCTTTAAAAACAGACCCCTCTGTTATTCGTTTCACTGGGGAAGCAATAAACTTTACTTTGTGATAGTAACGGCAATTAATATTATAAAAAAGAGCAAGCTTGGAAAAAAGGAGTACCTATACGTTACGTAAATATAGTCTAAATTTCCAATATTTTATGTACAACTATCCTCGATTGATTTTCTTTACAAACTGTAGAAAGCAAAAGAGCCGCGCTAGGGAAAACAATCGGTGTCATAAATGTCCTGCCCCTACTTTACCGGGGCGCACAGCGGATAGGTATTGGCTGTCGGTCTGACTATCCTGAAACAATGGGCTACGTTTAAACTTCTATTTTTTTTCCTACATATTTCATACACTAATAATTTTCCATGAATCCTATAAAAAACGTCAATGAACAGCGTTAAATTTTGTGCTTATAAAAATTTTATATTTTAACCGCACAAGAGCGGAAAAGTTAGATTACCGCACATTTGCACACTCCGCACGCTCGTAGGAAATACTAAATTTTCGGAAAGTGCGGAAAGTGTAACTTTTTCGCATGCGATTATATTTGGCCGACCCACGCATGGTGGAGTTCGGCCAGCAATCAAGTGCGAAAAAGACACTTTCCGCTAGAGTATGAAACTTTATTTTTTCTTCCAGCGAGCCAAAAACATAAAAAAAACAAAATTTTATAAAAAAAAATAAAATTTATAAAAAAAAATTTATTGAATTTATAGGTTTTGTTAGTTTTGTATGCCTAAATATGTACACCACATTACGAAACTTATGACATTTTTTTCCCAGATTGATGCCATGCGCATAATTCAATTCATTAAAATTTTAACAGTAAGTTGGCATTAACGGTTTTAACAACTATTTAAGGTTGGGATGTAAAGGACACCAAAAAAAATATATTAAGGTACCGATTCCTAGATTTTTGGAAGCGTGCGAAAAAGTAGTGCGGGAAGTAGCGTAAAAGAGACACTTTTCGCACGCTCGTAAAAAATATTTTTATGCGTGGGGCACATGAGCGTTTTTTATCTTCCGGTACTGAATGTATATTTCCGCATTACAATATTTCTACATCACCTTATTGAACTCTAAAATTTTGTCATTAGTAAAGATTTCTATGTTCTAAACAGCTGGTCTGTAGCCTATATGAGCTGGGAATAGATCGACCGCGGAATCTGCCTCCACATAGCATACCTAAGGTAACTGATGATGAGTGCTGGGCTCCTCATGAAAACCACTCATTACCATATACCTTAAGCATACCTGTACATATGTGCCTCTTAGTTTGATAAAGCCATCTTAGGTGCGACCATAATTGAAGACGTCACCTCTAAAATCATGGAGGGTTTTGCGGTGGTATCTTGTACAGCCCTCTAATTTATATTTTTGCGTCAAAGGTTAGTAATTATGCATAGCTATATGCTGCTAAATCCTCGCAACCAAAAAAAATAAAATAAAACGGTCATTCCCGCGATTTCTAATAAGTCGCATAATGCTTACCCTATGTAATTTGCTTCTAACTTTTCTTATTCCTGTAAAATTTTGTTGAGTTGGGTTACGACGTGTGAGAATTAGGGTGACGATAAATGGCTTGAAATTAAAATAGATCATAGCTATCACAAATCCAGTGTTTCTTTAGTCGATGTCATTGTCTGCCTTTAATAATAAAAACTTTTACAAAAAATGATTATACTTAACATCGAGAAGCGACAAAACCAAAGAGAAAAAAATCACCTTTGCCAGTCAGGAAAAAGTAAGATAAAAGAGGCAAACACAAAAGAAAAATTGAGTTTCGTATAATAACAACGCGAAGGTGCTTATTTTCGTCATAAGACTCTTTTTGTTAAAATGTCAGTTTTTCGGGTTTCTTTTAGAAATTTATTACTTTTTGTAAACCTAACATTTTTTAGGAAGTGGAAACTAATTTTATAATAATCAGAATGTGCTTATTATGTTAAATAAATTTTCTAAGAACAAGAGCACACCCAGGAAGGTTCTTTTTAGATATTTTCTACATATTTCATAAATAAAACAAAAAATAGCATATCATGGGATTTTAAACACACGCCTCATGACATATTTCTGCGTGCGCTACTGTAGAATGTAGAAATTCTAAAAAAATAATATTGTTGTGTACATAGTTTGTCATTTTAGATTAAAAAATCTTTACGTATAAAAACATTAGAAATTTCTTTTTAATCGATTGAATGCTACTAAAATAAAAACAGTTACAAAGTTAAAGCATGGTTGTAACTTATTTATTAAAAGGTATCCTTTTTAAAAAGTTTTTCTTATAGGTTGAGAACAGACCAAAAAAAAATTATTTATTTTTACTAAACATTAAGAAATAAATATCTTCATTTACAGGGTGACCGACCGAAATTGTACCGCAGACGATTTCGAGTAATTAAATAATTTTTTGCAAAAACCCACACGTCGATTTTGTTTTTTTAGGGGGACACTTTCTTGTGATCTTAAAATATTTTAATCTATCAACGCTCAGTGGTAGCTTTGATCCATTGATTTTAGATAGAAACAGTGGGTCAAGTCAAATTGCTTTACAGCAATAATATTATTTTTAAAATGCATCAATTAGTTTTTGAGCTATTCGCATTTTCAAAATGTAAAATAATGATTTTAAATGCAAATATATTAAAGACAAATGGGTTAAAAAATAAAAAAAGGACAGTGGTTGAAAGACCAATGGAAGAGAACTTTTCCAACGAGGTGCCACTTAACACTTATTCCCCAGTTTTGGTTTAGGGACAAGCTACTCCTAACTCGGGAACGAAAGTCTATGGGGGGGGAATGGTAAAATGTTGACCGTAAATAATCAAAAAGGAGAAGGACGCACAGGAGAAAAGCACACACCGAAAAAATCGCAGACCAAAAAACTCGCAGACCAAAAAACGGGGAAAAAAAACTGCAAATTGTAAAACAGCGCAGAGGGGATCAAGGAAATTTGATCGTAAATACGTAATTCGAAATCATTTTTTTTAAAGGAAAATTATTCGAAAACATTTTCTTCAAATAGAAAATTGTTTGAAAACATTTTCTTCAAATGGAAATTTTTTCGAAAACCTTTTATTCAAACGGAAATTTGTTCAAAAACATTTTCTTCGAAAAAATTAAAAAAAAAATTATATATGTATACATTCCTTAAATTAGCTCCCCGGGCCTTCTTTTGGAAGGTCAAAATCGTTGCGTATCTGGACAGGTTAGAATACGTTTCCAGTCAATTGAGAAAAGTTAGGATAACACCGATTGTAACCTCTCAAAAGGAGGGCAGAAAATTAAAAGAAAATTGTGAAAAAATTTCCGTTCAAAGAAAATGTTTTCGAATAAATTCCTCTTAAAAAAAGTATTTTCGAGTAAGCTTGCTTTGGAAGAAAATGCTTTCGAACAATTTTACGAAACCATAAAGAGTTCGAACAAATTTTTTCCAACAAATTTCCGTGATTCGTAAATAGGCACAAGAAAACTTTTAAATGAAAAAAGCATTATAAAAATTATTGTTATATTAATGATCCATGTTTGCTCACAAAATTAGGGGAGTATCTATATATATATATATATATATATATATATAGATATCCGCTGATCGTTGTGACATCCAGGCGTAAAAATGTTAGATATCTTGTGACATCCTTCGACGCCGTGACATCCAAATTCGGATGTCACAACGTTTTTCCATGTTTTTGGTACAGTCCTGATGGGGAGGGCCCGGGTGTACCTAAATTAAATGGATGTCATAGCATACCATGAGTCTGATGAAGAATACAGCAAAATTAAAAAAAAAATTTGACGCCAAAATTTCCGTGTATATTGGCGCGAGTATATTTAAGAATCGATCCAATTGATATTCATCACTCTGTGACATCCAATGTATATTTTCATCTTAATTGCACGCACTTGTAACATCCGTCAAACCTTGCATTATGCCTATTTTATTAATTAAATTTGGTTTATTTTTTATATTGGGGCGGCTGTTGCTATGTGGTCCAGCGATTCACTTGACTTGCATACTTTGTAAAAATATTTAAATATGTTAGCATAATAAATAATGTTAGCTAGCTTATTGGGAACATAAATATAAAATATAAATAAATATTTCTTCATGTACCTCAGAGCAAAAGTGAATTAACTAACGGACTTGGATAGGGACTTGATACTATTTGTGAATTGCTATCTCCGTCCTCCATTTTACCACGTAGTTTAAGTCAGACGAGTAAAAAGAGCGCTAAATTTTAATCTAGCTACGTCAAAACGTACTGATTTATAATAGTATATTTTTAACTCTATTCAGTGATTTTTTTACAAAAAGAAATCTGCTGAATTAAATTAGAGTTCTTATAAATCAATCAATACATATATACCGGGTGGGCCAAAAAAAAACCGCACAATTTTTTTTCATTATAACTTTTGAATTATACCATCGATTTTAATGGGACAAACTGTGCTTGGCAGAGAATTAATCAAAGTTTTGACTAATTATAAATATTTGTCAGCGATCTCAAAATCCAAGATGGCGGACAATATTAAAATGTACCCTTTAAAGATGCTGGTTTCTTCTTATGTTTCAAACACGTTTGAATTATGTTTTTAAATTAGTAGAAAAGCTGCGTTCTTGCCACGCACAAGGTATGAATCAGCAAAATCGGTTTGAAGGTTTTAAAAAATATATTTTTGTTTCAACCATGGTTTTGAAAATTATACGACTGCCTTGCCAATCATGTCTGCATTTATTTCCTTACAAATTTATTACTACTGAACATTTGACTTTGATGAAATAAAAAACATCCCGGTGAGAATTGATTGTTTTTTAAAGATCATGATCAAAATTTATCGCCAACTTAAAATTTAAGATGGCGGACAGAATCATACTTGATTCTTAAAAATGGTGGGTTTATTTTTATTTTCTGGAAATATTTTAGATTTTTTTTTAATTTATAGAAAATCACTACTTTTTTCGCGCACAACAAGGTACAAATTAGCAAAATCGGTGTATCGGTTCTCAAAAAACCTATTTCTGTTTTCGTCATTGTGTTACAGATTATACGATTGCATTGCCAACCCTGTTTGCATTCATTTCCTTATAAATCATTATTACCAAACCGATTTTAGTGAAATAAGAAAAATGGTGGTGAGAATTGATTGTTCTTTCAAGGTTATAATCGAAATTTGCCGCCATCCTAAAAGTTAAGATGTTGGACAGAACCATACTTGATCCTTCAAAGAGGCACTTTTATTCTTATTTTTCGAAAATGTTTTTTTTATTAATTTATTGGAAAGTACTACTTTTCTCCCGCTTTATAAAGTACAATTTAATAAAATCGGCGAAGTGGTTCTCACAAAATCTGATTTTGTACAATTGTTTTACAAGTTATGCGATTGCCTTGGCAATTTCTGTCCGACATCTTAAATTCTAAGATGGCGGCAAATTTCGATTATAATCTTTAAAGAGCAATCAATTCTTACCACGATTTTTTGTGTTTCACTAAAATTGGTAGAATTTATAAGAAAATTAATGCAGACAGGATTGGCAATACAATCGTATAATCTCTAAAACAATGGTTGAAACAAAAATAGATATTTTGAGAACCATCACACTGATTTTAATAATTTTTACCTCGTTGTGTGGGGAAAAAGTAGTGCTTTTTCATAGATTAAAAAAAATCTAAAACATTTTCGGAAAATAAGAATAAACACGCCATTTTAAAGAATCAAGAATAATTCTATCCGCCATCTTAAAATTTAAGATGGCGATAACTTTGATCATGATCTTAAAAAAGCAATCAATTCTCACCAGGATGTTTATTTCCACTAACATCGGTTCAGTAGTAATGAATTTATAAGTAAATAAATGCAGACATGATTGGCAAGCAATCGTATAATATGCAAAACAATGGTTGAACAAAAATATTTTTTTATAGAACCACTGAACCTATTTTGCCTTGTCGTGCCTGGCAAGAACGCAGCTTTCTTTCTAATTTAAAAAAATAATTAGAACATATTCGCAACACAAGAATAAACGAGCATCTTTGAAAGGTACATTTTAATTTCGTCCGCCCCCTTGGATTTTGAGATGGCAGACAAAAAATGATAAACTAGTCAAAACTCTGATTAATTCTTTGGCAAGTGCAGTTTGTCCCATTAATATCGATTGTATAGTTCAAAAGTTATAATAAGAAAAATGTCCAGGTTTTTTTGGCCCAACCTGTAAAGGAAACGAGTTCAGAAACTGCTTAACCGATTTTATAGAACCCCCCCCCCCCTAATTGCGTCTCTAATATATTTATTTATTTATTTCCAAGGAGTAGCACATATAAGAAAAATTCAGAAGAATAATTTAGGTACCTAAAAAAAAGTAACATATGGGTTAGCCGATTTGGAAAAAAATATAGATATAAAAGAAAAGAAAATGGGAATAAATTGCTAGACTGAATAATGAAAATCTTATATTTTTAATTTATATTATTTGCATAATAATTAAGGGCCTTAATTCTGCCAAAGTGCGCCAGCCTCAGTAAATAAAACATATCCAGCTAGGTATAGAGCTACATAATTTATCAAAAATTCGCTGAACATAGGTAAGTACCTAGTCCAGATTATCTAGATTTTTTTTTAAATCTAGGTACTGTAGTCATAGATTTTACTGGAATATCGGCCATTTTTTGTGTACTGAGCAAAGCCGATTAGTAATCAGTTTCTATGTGACTATGCTTGGGGGTGCTTCGCACCTCCCTGTTTACGTCTTGGAGGTGCCCTAGCTAAGGACACTCATCGTAAAGGCAAGCTTTATAGGAGGCGAAGCTAACGTCAAGCTTTCTATTTTTTGGTTACTATTTTTGACATGTTTTCCTCGGTTTCGCATTGGCGGTTCTGTTTTATTTTTAAGATGTTGTTTTACACAGTATGAAGGTACCTAAAATATATATATTTATCTAATTAAAAAGTTATGCTGCAAACTATCTTGAAAATGTATCATTATTAAATAGATCTTTAGACTGTGCTAAAACCACATTTTTAAAATAACAAAGAGCCGCCAATGCGAAACCGAGGAAAACATGTCAAAATTTATAACCAAAAAATATAAAATCAGAGTTAGGCTTCGCTACCTGTAAAGCTTGCTTGACGATGAGTGACCTTAGCCCTAGCCCCTTACTACCCCCGTAGTGGGCGCCCCTGTAGGTATTCTATTTTTGCAAACGGCAGGTCCGCAATCGGCCAGCCCTGGTCTCAGTTGAGTATGTATACTTCGATTTAAATTCGTCTCTCTGTGACATCCACACTTACATAATTATGTTTTAGTTTTATTTGTGACCCAGCGTAGAAATCGAGCAAAAGCAGTTCCGACAAAGTGTTTTTTTGTTTTTAATCAAAGTTTATTGAATTTAAAGGTAAGTAGATCTGACGACACGGCAGTGCCTTGCTAAGTTCGCGCGCCGTAACCATCTTTTCCTAAAACATTTCAGCCGATATTTGACCTACCTAAAACTCTACTTCGGAATGAGCTACGACTCTCAAACTTTGCACTGTCGTAGACTTCCATGGAGTTAACAACCCCTCTAAGTTTCATGGAATTCCATAAAGTACTAAAGTAGTTACGAAATTTCAAAAAACGTCGAAATTGCCACTCACTGACTCACTCACTCACTCATGTATAGATCATCAATATTCTACTGTACTTCCAGACATGCTACAAAGCTGAAATTTGGCAGACTGATAGAAATTATGACCAAACCCCTGGAAAAAATCATAAAACCCGAAAATTTTAATTTACTCCCCTCCCCTATACATTTAAAGTTATGTAAAAGTAGCATCGCCCACTTCCAGAAATGCTAGAGAGTTGAGCTTTGGCAGACTGATAGGACCTATGATAAAACTATAGGACAAAATCAAAAAACCCCAAAATTTTAATTTACTCCCCTCCCCTATACATTTAAAGTTATGTAAAAGTAGCATTGCCCACTTCCAGAAATGCTAGAGAGTTGAGCTTTGGCAGACTGATAGAAACTATGATAAAACTATAGGAAAAAATTAAAACACCCCAAAATTCTAATTTACATCCCTCCCCTATAAATGTAAAGTTAAGTAAAAGTAACATTGCCTACTTCCAGACATGCTAGAGAGCTGAGCTTTGGAAGACCGATAGTAACTATGATAAAGTTGAGTTGAGAGAGTTGAGCTTTGGCAGACTGATAGGACCTATGATAAAACTATAGGAGAAAATCAAAAAACCCCAAAATTTTAATTTACTCCCCCCCTATACATTTAAAGTTATGTAAAAGTAGCATTGCCTACTTCCAGAAATGCTAGAGAGTTGAGCTTTGGCAGACTGATAGGAACTATGATAAAACTATAGGAAAAAATTAAAACACCCCAAAATTCTAATTTAATTCCTTCCCCTATAAATGTAAAATTATGTAAAAGTAACACTGCCCACTTCCAGAAACGCTAGAGAGCTAAACTTTTTAAGACTGAAAGGCAATATGACAAAACTATATGAAAAAATTTAAAAACTCCAACATTTTAATTTACTTCCCTCTCCTATAAATGTCAATTTATATTAAACTATCATAGTGGGCAAACGCTAGAGAGCTGAGCATTGGAATGCGGATAGAAATTATGATAAAACCATGGCAAAAAATTTTAAAAGTTAATATTTTCATTTACTCTCCTCCCGTATAAATGTAAAGTTATGTAAAAGTAAGATTACCCACTTCCAGAAACGCTAGAGAGCTGAGCATTCGAAGACTGTTAGGAACTATGATAAAACTATAGGACAAAATTTAAAAACACGACAATTTTAATTTATTTCCCTCCATAAAATGTAAAAGTAACATTATGCACTTTCAGAAACGCTAGAGAGCTGAGCTTTGGAAGGCTGATGGGAACTACGATAAAACCATGGAAAAAAAATTAAAAAACCTCAAAAATTTAAGTAAGGCATTGCAAAAATTTTTAACAATATTCCGCATATTTTACTACTTTAAAAAAGTATTATCCAATTCCTTTAAAAAAGAAGTGAAATCATAACAAAAACATTTCATGTAAAAAAAGCCAAGTACGCGAAAATGGCATTCCGTAAAAAGAATTGAGATAAAAGTAAAGCCAAGTTCTCCAATACAAATTTCAAAATGAAAGATTCAGACAGACAGACAGACGGCGCAACAAAAAAGTTTCAAAATCATCTGAAACGCAAAGATATATAAGCTCACACTACTATAGTATTGTAGTCGTGTGAGCTAAAATCGTGGGGCGCTTTGTGCCATTTCTTCTTTGTATATCGAGAGCCCGACGTTTTTTTCACAATAATACCAGTATTTTTCGTTCATTATTGTTTTCAACTAATATTAAGAATTATTTTTAACTGTTTAGTTTGAAGCGTGTATTTTAGTTTTTTAACTATATTTATTTTTTACTTTTTAGTTTAATGTGCTGTGAAATCGTGTTTTTTAATTAACTATATTACGTCGCTATACTGGCAAAATACACTCATTTTTTTTAGTTTTTGAGCCATGGTGAAACCTGGCCGTTACAACCAAATTTAAAAAATACCTTAAATCACCGACTTCACAAAAACTATAAAATATTACTAAAATTTCAAAAAATAACTTTTTTACATAGGTACTTACATACGTTCTCCAATATTCAATGCATAAACAATGTAAAATTCAGGAGTTTCTCAATGAAATCAAATGTCTCAAATGTTGTTCCTAATTTCAAAACTTCTTAAAATGCGATTTTCTCAAAACTAAATTTTTGACTTAGTGTATGTTGCCAGTATACCGATGATTTATTTTCACAATAATACAAGTAATAATAAAAATAAATTATCCTGATCAGGATAATGAGAAAAACTTAATAAGGAATATTTCTTGTGGGGAGGGGAGCGAGACCTCATTAAGCTGTATTTTAACCTATTTTATTGTTTTATTCCTGAAATATATGAAAAATGTCTGCGAAATTATTAATCTTGGCGTTGTCAGCGGTTCTTGATAAGTGTATACAAAGTCTAAATTAAATTTGTTCGTTTTTGCAAAATTCTTAGGCTTGGGGGGGGGCGTATCCCCGAAGTACCCCCAAGGGTGCGCTTAGAAAATTATTGTATTGTCACCGGTTCTTGATAAGTGTACAAAGTTTAAATTAAATCTGTTCGTTTAAAGTAGGTCAAAATCTAGTCCTACAAACATACAGGTGAAGCTAATAAAAGCATGTCAAAAATAAGAAATTACAAAATACGAAAACTTTTATTTAAAACTTGTTATTTCCCCACAATTTTTATTCTGGTAACGGAGTTTTCAGAAATTAATTTAATATGATTTGAAAAAAAAATAAAGCGACCTAAACACCCATAACGACTGCCTTTTTCAGATAGCTGTACGTAAGTTAAAAAATTTCAAGGTAAAAGGCAGAAAAGCCATTTCGATATAGTAAGCCGATTTTAATGTGCAGCTACAGCTTTTTCAAAAGTCCGAAGAACCGAACCGAACCGGATAAACATACATACAAACAAATGTCACAAAATATTTCTAAGTTATCTTAAAAAAATATCCGTCGAACATAATACCTTTCCTCGCTTTTGCTGCACGAAATGGAAAGTAAAAATTGGGACTGATAAAAACTGAAGTCTGAGTCCAAAAAGATAATGGGAGTTACATTCAAAAACGGACAACTTTTATCTAATTTGACCTACAAACTGTGAATATAGGGTACACTAATTAATAATAGGCTCATTATTTTTCAACTAAATTTAACTAAATTTAAGTTGAATAGATAAGAACTTTTTAAATCTAGTCAGATAAAATTTAATCTGACGAGTTTTTTTAACGTTAAATTGCCCGATTTGAATGAAATTTGGTACCTACGCTGGGTCTTGGACCGAGATGGTCCCATTTAAAAATGAACAAAATCCACCGAACGCAAGCCAAATAAAAGCAATTTAAAAATTGGAGTTTATGTGAAAATATGGCGTGTGTGATATCGAACGAAAGGTAATTGAGTCTGCAGTTAAACAAAATACATTTTAGTTTATTTAAAAAAAAAGGGTGGGGGTAAATGTCAAAAATTAGAGTTTAAATGAAAATATGGCTTGTGTGGTATTAAACGAAAGGTAATTGAGTCTGGAGTTAAACAAATACATTTTAGTTTAAAAAAAGGTGGGGGTAAATTAAAAAAATTAGAGTTTAGGTCAAACCATGGTTTGTGTGGTATCAAACGAAAGGTATTTTAGTCTGGCGTTGAATAAAATATATTACAGTTTTTAGTTATACTGTCATAAATAAGTTTAAATTCGGATCATTTTACTATAGCAATAACCAATATTGCTGCGCTTGCACGCACTAATTTCGTCTATAAAAGCCGATGCTGGTTAATAGACAGGCATCACTCTAGCAAGTGATCAACCCAGTATAACACTGAAATACGTGGTCCCTACTAAACACACCCAGTACACCACTGAAATACGTGGTCTCTACGAACCCAGTACACCACTGAAATAATGTGGTCCCTACTTAACATACCTAAGTAAAACCTCACTATGGTGGTTACGCTTTATGGCCCATAAGGCCAACTCTCTACGGCCTATAAGGTCTATTTCTTATGGCCCCTAGGTCAACTCTCTCCAGCCAACATCCCTCTATATATATATATATATATATATATATATATATATATATATATATACAGGGTTTTCCAAGTTAAGTCGGCAGTATTGCTAACGTTTTTATTATTAAAGATAGAAAAAAGTTTAAATTGGCAAACTAGTTGAATTTTTTATGTTTTTTATGATACTTAAATGAAACAAAAATAGAGTATCGCATTTTGAAGTTTTCGAGTTTTTTTCAAAAAACATAAAGCCGGGTACTCATTACCGAGCGTCGAGCCTCGAACAATTCGCTAATGTAGACGTGGAAAAGGTATGATCGCAGCGCGCAACAAGCAATTCGCGACGAGCCAATAGGCGGTCGTCGTTCAATGCGCTTCAAATAAAAAAAATACCATGAATGATGAAAAAGTATTGTCTATTTGAAAATTATAGGAATAGACCTGTTATATGGGATCCAAAAAACAAAGACTATTTAAAAAACATTTAAAAGAAGATGCGTGGTTTATATGTTACTAGCCTAAAACAAAATGGCTTTGCCAGTAAGTCCGACCAGTGGCGGATCCAGGATGTCCGGGGGGGAGGGGCCAAGGAGGGAAAAAACACAAAAAAAATTTTTTTACTACTATGTGCAAATAAAATGTGCCGCAGGCGAAAATTTGAGTGAAATCAGTTAAATTTAATTTAAAAAAATTTGCGGCTTATGCATTGGTTATTTTTCTTCTGGAATTAAAAATTATAAGTTTTATGTCAAGGAGGGGGAGGGCCAGGCCCTTTTACACCCCCCTTGATTCGCCACTGAGCCCGACTCGCACAAGCAGCAGCGTAAGTATCGCCGTCTGTTAAAAACAAATATTATTTCCTAATTTTTTTTTTATAAAATAACATCTTAAACGCGTACCCTGGAAGAGCGGCATTACCGTTATCAGCAAACATTTAAAAGTGTACCCTGAAAGAGAATCATTACCATCAATATAACATTTTTGCATGTGTGCCCGGAAGAGCGTCATTACCGTTATCAGTATTGAATTTTAAATACGTACCCTAGAATAGCGTCATTACCGTTATTAGTTTGTAATTCCTACATATCTACCGCTTGTGGCGCTTTAAGCGAGCGCGCGCGAATTGTTCTTATTCCTTCAACATATCCCAAAATAGATCGCAACGCATGAGTAAAGCCACATCTGTTCTGTTCAGTTTTTAGCAATAATACGTGCATAGGTTAGCTTGTCCAATCATAAGTGGTAATTACCGTTATCAGTAAAGTGAGGTAAACAAAATATATTTATTTTCCATTTTATACAACAAAATTTATTACCCAGAAAGAAAAAAGCAAAAACTCTTTTTACAAAACGAGCGGAGCGACAAAACATACGTATAATCATTTTCGTTATCATCATCATTATCAATTTTAATTTAAAGTAATATGCTCACAGAAAACGTATACGGGGTGCCATTGTGAGTATTTAAAGTAAATTTTTGAAAAAATCCTTGGACACATTATTTTTATTTTCTTAAAATATTTATATCTATCGACTCCTAGTTGGGGTAGCTTTGACCTCTTGACTTTAAAGAGGGAAAGTGGGTCAAGTGATACCTGGTTTAAAAGAGTTTTTTCTATTCCTTTACAGCATTAATATTATTTTAAAAATTAATAGATTAGTTTTTGAGATATTTGCAATTTAAGTAAAAAAGTAAGACTGACAGCTTACTATTTTCTTACAAGTAAATTATTACAAACAGAAATCAAAACGAATTTTATACTTCACACAAAAGTATGTGTGCCTAACTTGCGAGTGTCAGAAGGAGAGGGAAGTTAGGCACACATACCTTTGTGTGAAGTATAAAATTCGTTTTAATTTTTATCGATCCACACACAGCACGTTTTCCATCTTTCTTCTTTGCATATTACAAATAGATTTAGCAATTTTTTTTAACGTTTTTTTTTATTTAAAAAATGTATTTATGTAGGTAAACTTTTTCAAGAGATGTGTATTTATGTCTCAAATTTACTGGGTACTTTCTTTTAATTTAAGGTTTCGATATCGCGCTGCGAGCCCCGAACAATGCCGTCCACATTAGCGAATAGATCGCGTTCGTTGATCGATGCTCGTGGTTCGTTAATGAGTACCCGGCTTTAAACAAATTTTAATTAAACACCCTATATTTTAGATTTTCTTCTGACAGGTCTTTTAATTCTAAACAAAAATTGTCTTTTGATTTTTTTTCACAAAGTTAAAAATAACGAAAATATTTTAAATCAAAAGACAATATTTGTTTAGAATTAAAAGTTCTATTAAAAAAAATTGTAAAATACAATTAAATTTTGTTTTCTGAAAATAATGGTACTTTTTGACATAACCCTCAAACGCGTTGTTCGATTTTTATTTCATTTTCACCATCGTAATCACCGAAAAAAATACTACTAGTTTGCCTATTTAACCGACTTTGTAAATAATAACGAAGTTAGCAATAGTGCCGACTTAACTTGGAAACCTTGTATATTAAACATTTCATAAAATTTTTATATTTGTAAATATGTTAGTTTTGAAAAATTTGGATTTTTTTTAATTTTGAAATTTTTTGTACATTTTTTAGAAAACTTTATAATTTAATTTTAGTTTTATTATTTGTATTTAAATATCATTGAAATTTTTTTAAAAAATTTGAGAGCTTTAAATTAATTTTGTTTAAAAGCTATGGTTTACGTCCAAGGTTTATTATTATACTAGGAGCATAAATGGGCCATTAAAGTAGTATGATTGGTTGGTTGTAGGTTGAATTTACACTGGCACATAAAATATAAAAGTATTTGTATATTTGATCAGACCTAATCTGATCCGGGGTACGTTTTGACCGTACACCGTTGAAAAATGTAGAAAATTTGTTACATAATATCAACATTGCTTTATAAAGTAGTTCTGCGAAATGAGTAAATTCTTATTATAAAGTAAGCTCTAATGTAAATAGTTGGCTTTGAAAATGTACCATTTTTGCAACTTTACCATAAATATTGCAATACTTTTATCAAGTCTTTTCCCAATTTACTTAGAATTTTGGGAGAAAAACAAACCTCGTCTTTGAATTCAGTGCATCGAAACACATTCTGGTCTGGCCAAATATACAGACCACTTTTTTTATGTGCCGGTATTCTTTTTGTTCAAGTTAAGTTTTTTGTCTGTGCGTACCTTTCCGTGTGCGCTTTTTTCGTGAGAACTTTTTTTGTGTGCACTTTTTTCCGCAACCGATTTTTTCCATGAGTGCTTTTTTCCTGATCTCTATATTTCCATTGCGTTTTGTTCCGGTGCGCTTATTTCCGAGATTCTAACAAAGCAAATAAACAAAAATATATATTTTTTTAGTTCCTAAATTATCTATAGTAGCTACCAGCCTCTATACCTTTCTTTTTTTTGTGCTTTGGTAGGGGGAGGGTGAATTGCACCCCTCCTTTTACCCCCCCCTGTAGAACCGCCAATGTTGGAAACCTAGGTCAAGGACTAGCTTTTTATAAAGGGCTTTGATTATTTGATGATTTTAACCGATCTGTTTTCAAGACGTTTGCATTTAAAATCATTATTTTACATTTTTAAATGTAAATATATTAAAAACTAATTAATACATTTTTCAAATAAAATCAACCCTGTAAAGTAATTTAAAAAATCTTTTGAGGTATCACGGGACCCACTTTTGATAGATTAGAATATCTTAAGAACACGAAAAACGGCCCCCCTTAAAATCAAAATCGACGTGACTGAGGGTTTTACTCGAAATGGCCTCCGGTATGTTTTCGGTGAGCCACCCTGTATACATTTTGGGACAAGCAATCTGTACATGCCAAATAACTTAAGAGTATTTATAAATATAGCTTGCTAAATAAAGGTAACTGTAGACAATGATTTTGTTTTTGAGATATTTTTGTTTGACATCAAAACAGTTTAAATTAAATTATCTTGTGCAACTTAAACCTTATATAAAATGGTGCACTCACAAACAAGTTAAATTAGCCCCCTTCTGTTTTAACTCCCATTTTCATAATTTCTTACTGAAGTCAAGTATTTGTAGGGCGAAATATAGCAAATATTTTTGTAGATATAGCTCATCTAAATTCTTGAGTACTAATATAAAATTGTAATCAGATAAAATATTTTTTAATATATGTAGAGTGGCCAATGATCTAAGTGCCAACATATACAAATTTTAGATTTCCCACCCAAAATGATTTATGTGCCAAGGCCAATCCAAGGCTATAAGATCTAAGTGTCAGTTCCCAACCTTCTGCATATTTAAAATGACGTCTTCTGTAAGTCCGCTTGCATGTATTGTACAGTTTTTTTTAGTTTCCCAAAAAAATGCTTTTTGGCACTTAGATCACTTAGCTGTTTCACTCTACAATAACTTTCAATCAAGTTTTGTCACAAGGAAGAAATGAAAGTGGTACTTTTTAGCCACAAGCGAAGTCTGTTTTCTGGTTTCATTGACAATTCGTTGAGGGATAAACCAACTTTTAGCACAAAGTATTACTTTTTATCCCTGATCCGTCACATTTTATTAGGTGCAAAAAAACGTTTATATATAACGCATTTCAATAACTATTTAAAATAAACTCTTTAGGTGTGATGTAAAATTTATGGGAAAACGCTGTACCTATATTTAGAAAATTTTTGAGTACATTTTATTATAAAGAATTTCTTTAGGGCAGAAACCATATCCCTCAATGAATTAAATTTATTTAATCTTTCAATGGAACAAACCGATAAATTCGGTTTTATGCTGAAAAGTCCGAATAAAAGGCGCTACTTAAAAATTTTAGACCCTCTGCAATAAGGCTATCAACCGTAAAAATTTGCATTCACAATCCAATATTGCAGTCAGGGCCGGTAGTGCAGATATTTATTTAACAAATGAGTGAAATATACGGATAGGTTATGTAATAAAACGGATCTTTGAGAAATGTAGCAATTTTTACTACTAGTTTTTATTTGTCAATCACAAATAACCTTTTTTTTAACATAACATAATCATGCAAATGAATGGTTTGTTTCTATCAAGCCTATTTAAGAATGCCGTAGAGTGGGCCTATTTCAGAATGTTTTCGCATATTTTTACTTTTATCCTCTTCATGCCCTTATAAAAATTCAACTTTCTTTTTTTAAACAGGTAATATAAAGTACTAATTAAGGTCCCCTAAACACGAAAAGCCACAATCCAAAAGATTATATTGGTTTTTTTGGAAAAATATATATGATAGGCCACAAATGGTACAGAAAATGCAGAATACAAAAATAACTTGATTAATAATAAATGTATATTATAATTATTTGCTTATCGGTTTAACTTTCTAAACAGTCTTTTTGGTCACTGTGGTACAAAAACACATCACATTTAACACATCGACAGAAGGCCCAGCGATTGCAGCTGCAGCCTAAAAGCCTAAATTTGGTCCTGGCTTTTTGCTTTTCTATCACAAATTCTGAGAGGTATTTGGTTCCTTCTATTATTCCTCAATTATCTGGCATCGGCTTCAACTTTACACTTTTTTTATGGTTAGCTCCTCGTTATCAGGATAACAGCTATTAACAAATATTCATTCTCTATATATCGTAAATAGAAATTTGGCTTATTTAAACCTAACATTTAAATAATATTTTATTAATTATTTTGGAATGCCGACTGCTCTACAGTTTTGGCGATATTATGGCGAGATGTCAAATAAAGCATAAATTCATCTGATTGTCCAATTATTTATTCTTTTATACAATATAGGGTATTTAAAAAGTGGCATACGGCCCAGAGGATAGTATGCGATATTTTTATAAGTTCTCCAAAATCTGAACTAAGTATTAAAAAAAACAGTCAGCAATCTAAGTGATAATTTACACAAACCTTTTCCAAATGAATTTCTAACTAATTCATAAAAAAAATCATGAATTTACGTGTTTATTTTCGATTTTTATTAAGACACCCTACGATAATAAGGCCGGTAGTGACATCTAGGTGAAAATTATGAATAATTATAAAAGCAAAGTTAATATTTTTTTAAAGAAAAATCCTTTGTAAGATCTTCGGACACGTGCGAATAAAAGATGATTATTGGAATTATAAATTAGACCAGCTTACAAATCGCGAAAACCACACGAACAAATATGAACCAGAAGGTTACCTCTTATGACGTCGCTTTGATGTTTATGTCGACTACTCATGACCTTGAACTTGACTAAACGAGTTTTCTCATAGGCGCACGTCTGATATCTTTATAAAAACTAAGAAATTATATTTTAGCGAACATTAAAAAAGTTGGTTAAGCAGTAGGAAATATCATTCATCGTTTAATTTAGATAAAAAAATTTAGTATTTTTAAACTCTTTTTTTACCTTCCGTACTAACTATAACTTGGGTTGTACAAGAAATTATTTTTGTATAAAAAATATTATAAAAATTCCTGTTTTGTTTTCGCTCGTTTGTCTCACTTCGATAACTCAACTCAAGTCTGAATGGGTTCAGGGAAAGTCTGGAAAAGTCTGTAAATGGTCATAAAAAACCTGAGTAAGCTGGTCAATTCTGGGAAGGTCTGCAATTCTTTAAAAAAATCTGAACATGTCAAGAAAAAGTCTGCATATTTTGTGCAAAAGTCAGTAGAACTACTCTGGACAATTTTGAAAATGTCCTGAAGAGGTCTGGAAATGACCACGAGAAGTTTGGAGTAGACTTCACATTTTTTAAGCTTGCGAATGTTCTGAAAATGTCTTAAAATTTCTTGGAAAAATCTGGAAATGTACAACTGCTCATTTTATTAAAAACGCGAATAGTTGTTTGACATTCTCAATTTTTAAAAAACATTTATGAAATAGCAAGAAATATAATTTAGCATTTGCAGGTTCGGATTTTCAAACCACAGTTTTTTCACTATTTGAAAGTTATTAATAACAAAAAAAACACGTGACAAATAATATGAATTTCCAGAGGCCTTTAATTAACCCTAAATTCGGTTTTACACTCACGGAACTTTCCAAAAATAAAATAGTTATTTACCTAAAAAGTGCGGAAAGTAACACTTTACCGCACGCAACGACAGTTGGCCGAACGACGCGGAGCAGAGTTCGGTCAAGCGGTCAAGGGTGGTAAAGACACTTTCCACATGTGTTAGGTACAATATTTTACCTATGAGTACCTTTTTTTTTTTAAATTGAATGTAATTTATAAATAAACATGTCAAATTAGATGAAATTGAAATGTATACAAATATTGCACCTGTCTTATTGATGCGTAGCTATGGTTTCTAAGTGGTGCGCGTGCGGTAAAGTAATTACTTTACCGCACGCGAGTAGGTAAATTGATTTTCTTGTTATTGGACCTTTAAAATCAAGATCTTTTGGCTTAAGTTTCGGAGGCTAGACAGCGAAACAGCAACTGCGCAAAACTTATTGCAATTTAAATCCAAACTATTTCGCGTACGATTATAAATAATTGGTCAAGCTCTAGTAAACTTCTTTCACCCGTAGATAATAAGAAACCCATGGCTATAAATGAAAAGAAATGGAAATGGAACAGAACTTTTTCAGAATTTTTATGAACATTTGCACACTCCTACAGGCCTTTTTTAGACTTTTTTCAGATTTCGATAGCTGTTCCAGATCCTTCCATAATATTTCCAGACTTCATGAACATTTCCAGATTTTTCCACCACATTTCCAGACTTGCAAAAACAAAACTTGCAAAACTTTAAAAAACATTTTCAGAGTCTTCCAGGTAATTTTAGACTTCCAGATTTGACCAGGTTGTTCTGCAAAACATTTTCTGTATACTTACAGATGATTTTAGACTTTTCCTGGAAACATCAACCTATGAGTACCTTTTTTTTCAAAAAATTATATTTAATTTATAAATAAACATGTCAAATTAGACGAAATTGAAATGTAAACAAATATTTAACCTGTCTTATTGACGCGTTGCTAAGGTTTCTAAGTGGTTCGCGTGCGGTAAAGTAATTTTACCGCACGCAAATAGGTAAAATAATACTTTACCGCACGCGGCGGCAGTTGACGAAACGACGCAGAGCGGAGTTTGGTCAAGCCGTCAAGGGCGGTAAAGACACTTTTCCCATGTGTTAGGTACAATATTTTACCTATGAGTACCTTTTTTTTTTTCAAAAAATTGAATGTAATTTATAAATAAACATGTCAAATTAGACGAAATTGAGATGTAAACAAATATTAAAGCTGTCTTATTGACGCGTAGCTAAGGTTTCTCAGTGGTGCGCATGCGGTAAAGTACTTACTTTACCGCAGTAGGTAAAAATATTTTTGCAAATAAATACGAAAATTGCACCAGTTTTCCATTTTTCTCTAAAAAGAGTTCGATATAAAATAGCAACGCATCGTATAAAAAATCACCTTTGAGCCTTAGGCGGTCTAATACAAATAGAAAAAGACCCTTTTCTGGAAAACGACCACAGAATTTAAATTACTACTTAACGTTAATATCAGAAGCAGCATGAATCCTGGTGTCTTTCGGCTAAAAACTTTCTTAAGAAAGTGCGATTTTACACCCGCATTAGTTTGTGAATAGGCATAGAATACACCCTGTCACTCTAAATGTAAACTATAAGCCATGTGTCGATTGTTTCATTATACAGGGTGTCCAGATAAAAGAAACAACGAGATTACGGGAAAGAAAAAAGCTATTCCAAGCCCAATCAAATGCTGTATGTATGGGTTTTCAACTAATTGTGTTTGGTTTGTGGTCATAAATACGTGGCTATCTATTTGTGAATTATTTAATTTAATCTGTTAAGAGTTTTAAAGTACATCAACTAATTCTGATTGTTTTAAATTTATGCTATCAATTGAATTTATTGGGGTTTCCAAATTGAGAACACTTATACTTCTGAGTGTTTTATTTTATCTCTATATCTTGTTACGATTGGTACTTGTGCCGGTTTAAGCTTTAGTGGACCCCATATGGTTTTAACCATATAAATGTGATAAAATATGAACTATCTATCTATCTATTTGGCACTCTTCTGTGTCTCTCGCTGTGTTCATATAACTTGTTCCCGCATGTTTCTTCAA
The DNA here is from genome assembly GCA_963576565.1 of Aspidapion aeneum. Classification (NCBI taxonomy): domain Eukaryota; kingdom Metazoa; phylum Arthropoda; class Insecta; order Coleoptera; family Brentidae; genus Aspidapion; species Aspidapion aeneum. Next base: position 97,580,719 of record OY755043.1, read on the forward strand.
ATCGTTCACCCATCTCATTTGGGGCCTTCCCCGACTACTTTTATTTTCCCAAGGTCTCCAGTTTATAATACATTTGTTCCATCGATCGTCTTTCTGATATTATGACCGGAAAATTTCCATTTTAATTTTACTACTTCTCTACTACTTATTTTTTTTTCTATCTGCTAGCTTTACATGTCACATTTGGGATTTTGTTACCATATCCATGTTGGATTTTGTAAGTGTCCGGGTCCGGTAAGAACAGGAAGGATCCGTTGGTTATGCACTTTCATTTTAAGGTACTGGGAATAACTTTTATTTTTTAATATGTGGCATAACTTACCGAATGCTGCCCATTAATTTGAGCTGTTGTTTTTCTTTTCTTAGTTTAATAATAATTTTTCCTAATTTATTCTAATCGTGATATCTTCATCTGCGTTCGTTATGATTTTAGTTTTAGTGTAGTTCATAATCAAACCTATATTTTTAGCTGCTGTATCCAGTTCTTCCAGCATTTTTATCAGTCCTTTTTTCTTATCTGTTTTTAGGGCGATACCATTAGCATATCTTAGGTGGTTCAAGTATTGTCCATTTACTTTTTAAGTCTAAGTTTTTAAAAATATCTTCTAGGGCCTGGTTAAATAGTTTAGGGTATAATGTGTCATCCTGCTGACATGTCTTCTCATGCAGATTGGCTTGGTTCCATTCTGCGTCCGTTCTATTAAGATTTTCTAGGCTAATAGGTGGTGAACTCTACTGAAACTCTTATCCTTCAAATGTAGTTGTTAGTCTATCTGTTAATATTTTCCTAAAAAGCTTATAAATTACATTGAGTAGACTTATAAGTCGATAGAATTTCAGGTCTGCTCTATCGCATTTCTTTTGTAGAATAATGGTTATGGATTCTTTCCAGTTGTTTGTTTTTTTTGTAATGTATTATTCAGGAGAATATAGATTTGTAATTTTTAATTTTCTTTAATGCTTATTTCCGCTTTTTTTTTAATTTATACTGGGACTTTCCATTCAATTGCTCAGTTTCGCAAAGTTTTAGCAAGGTTAAAGCATTTTTAAACAAACACAAACAACCAAGTACCTCGCCAGGAATCGAACCCGAACCGCCGGTGTGAGAAACAAACATTGCTACCACTACACCATGACGGCGACTTATTTCCGCTTTGCTTATTTCAGGTTGTAGCTCTGAGTTTATGTTCTTTATTTTTATTTGAATGGAATGGAATGGATGGTTTCCTTTATGTTTGGTATGATTTTGTATAGAATAGTTGTGTATTATTTTTAATATCCTTAATTTTAATTACTTCATTTCTACCTAGAGTCGGCATTAGTCATTTCATATATCTGTTATTTTCTATAACTCTCTTAACTTTTATCTCTTGGCTCTATCTTTTATTATTTTTCTTATAGTGTTCCATCGATGTTCTTTTGTCTTCTTTCTTCAGGTTCCGCCTTTTTGCATCAGTTTCTTCATTTCCTCTGATAAACAATGTTCACTATTTTTCTATAGATTCGTATATAGCTTTATTTTCTGTAAGTTTATTCATGTCAAGTTGTTCATTGTTATTATTAATTTTTTTTTCATTTCGAAATTGCTATCGATGCAGATTTTTGTTCTGAGTATCTATGTTTTTCTCAGTAGTCATTATGTAATCAAATTCGTTTCATAGAAGTGTCTCTAGATAATTCATTAAGGTTGTGCCCTGTCATTCCTTTCGCCATATTTAAAATCTCTTACTTTACTTTCTTCTATGTTTCTTTCCTTACCTAACTAGGCATTAAAATCACCCAATACATATGTAAGAAAGCTTTTGTGTTCTTCCATAGTTTTTGAGATGTCTTCATAGAATTCTTCGATGTGTTCGTCATGGTAGGTAGAAGTGGACTCGTATACATCAATAAATTTAAGTGTTTTTTTTTTCATTTTGAGTGTAAGATAGGCAACGCGATCTGAGATTCCTTTAATTGTATGGACGTGTTTACTTGTGGCTTTATTTATTATGAATCCTACTCTGTTATCTTCGGTACCTTTATGTTATAGTAGATTACCGAAGTTTAGTTTTATTCGGTTTTCTGATTCTCGGCGGGTTTCTGACAAGCCTACAATATCCTATTTTATTCTTGTCACCTCCTCCTTTAGCTCATATGTTTTTTCGGCGGTGTTTATTGACCTAATACCATATGTTCCTATTGTTAGTTATACTAGTTTTTGTCTTGTTTTTAAATATCTGATCCATTTTATCTAATTATTGCCTCCCCAGATTCTGTGAGGCAGACCATAGAAGTGTGGGATTTTTCCTTCTGATCGGCGAAACATTTCCTTTTATTTTCAAATTTGCCATTGTTTTTTCATCAAGGGGTTGGCATTAAAACACCACTTTTGACAAGCGTATTGGTCAGTTTCTATTCAGCCGCCCATTCTGGGAAAGAAGTTGTTTGCAGCCGCTCATTTTGCTGTATTTGTTCTTTTATATTTTCCCTAAAAAGGACGGTTGCCACCTACGCTATGTTTGCCGTACCGAGGTCCTTCCTCTTCGCCTTTCATACCGGTGTGGTCTTCTCCCGTATCTTTGGACAAGGGACCCTAGACAGGTGCTAGCCCTCTGGCTCAGAGAGCATCTGGGAACTACGGAAGGCAGAGATCGATTTATTTCCCCTGGGGCTCTATTATCGTACTTGAACGATTTAATTGTTCCCATCACATACTTTAGCCAATAGTGGGCGTGTGTTGTGTGAAATGACTTGTCTCGACTAAAGGCATAGTCGCGCGCTTTTTACAGTTAGTGAATTTTACGCATTTAAAGCGAAATCTATTATGTGACGGCTCGGAGAATATTTAAAGCTAGCTATTGGTTAAAGCATGTGATAGGAACCATTACATCCTACGAATACGAGAATATCTATGGTTGGCAATGGTTCCAAAAAACTAGAAGGCCTAGTAAAAAATTCGTAAATGTCATTCGATTAGCCGTAGCCGTTAATACAATACTACCAAATTATATAAAATGTCTTTACAAGATGCGACAATATTTGAATTTTTCGAAAAACCCAATTTTTATTTTTTGCTTGATATTTTGAAAATTCCTGTAAATATTTTTAATTTTGATACAATATCTGATTGGGCTGGAATAGCGCACATTTTTTCTCAGTTAAATAAAACCGTATCTCTTATCGTTTCCGAAATCCCCAAGTAGTTACTTTTATTTGGAACAATCTGTATATATTACCGAAAACTTTAAGACTGGCCTTTAATTGCCCTATATGTTGTGCAGCCCACAAAATGAGTAGATTTTTAAAGAGGCATTTGGCTTTGGCAAGTAACCGTTCGCATTATAGTTGTTTAGGGTAAATTATAGAAGCCGAAGAAAAAAAGAGATCACCAGAATTTATTTTTTGTTTTTTGAAGAATATTTCCTTTTCGCAGAAGAAGCTAAAAATGCAATTTAAGGAGTAATTCTACGCCAAATCATCCAATGAGGGTAGCTGCCATGTCACGAAAAAAATCCACATTTTGACAACATGTATTATTGTCCTTAGGAATACCAAATTAACAAATTTAAATTTTTAATGTCCCTCCCGTATTTTACAGGCCACTTTAAAAGAAAAAAAAGAAGAAAATCAGTTGTGGCCTTATTGTTTTTTATTTCTATTGTATTAAATCTTATGTAAAAACAGATTTGACAAAAGAAATCTTTAATATTGGTTGGATAATCCTATACAGAAAAAAAAATTACCTCACTTTTTTGACATGGCAAAAATAGTTTTAAAAAAATAGTAAATTTTATGATTTCCTCGATTTTTAATTATTTACACCGGTGCGGAATATGGTCAGCTCAGTGGCTTGACTGTCATACAAGGCAAAAGAAAAATGTCTAGGTCTATTGCTTTCAGAAAACTAAATTTTTTAAAATTGGGAAAACCGCAAAAACCTCAGAATTGGCAACATTTGACTAAAAAATTGTCATGTGAGTCGCAAAAGGAAAAAAAATATGTATAAAAATCATCTTTAGGGGATCTTATTTATAGCAACATACTGTTTTGCGTGAGATCCTAGTTTGTGGGTTCAAGTCCCATCTTCGTACACTGTCGGAATTTTTTTTTTAGTTTTAAGAATACATTTTTGGTGAGACACGGACATTAATTAGTTTGTTTCTTTGGTTAATGAAATGGTTCAGGTTTAACAGTGGCGTACGCAGGAGGGAGGGGGGTTGGAGGCCTAATCTTTCCAAAACCATTAAATAACTTCTCCTAAAGATTGAATTTTTCTGAGAGAAGAAATAAATGCTTTTCCATGACTTTGCTTTTACCCAACTCCCTCTCCCAATCCCCTTGGAAAATTTCTGCATACGCCACTGGGCATTAAAAAAACTAAGTACAAAACTAACGCATGCTAAATGCTCATGTGATGCGTTTGGAGGTACTGTGAAACGATTTATTTTACATTAAAATCTCAAAGAAACAACAACTGGACACCATTTTTCACTCCTCTGGATGATTTAACTATAGATGCTAAATTTACTTCAAGCTCAGAAAAAAAATTTGTTCGGTTTCTGAATATATAGAACTCAACTTCTTTTCCAATTTTTTAAATATGACAGTAGGTAACTATTAAAAAAGTAAATAAACTTTTAAAAAATGAAATGAAATGAAGAGAGTTTAGATCATAATTTATTGAACAGTGCTCATATAAATAAACTTTACCTTCTGATAAACATTAATTTGCGGGGGCGGATATAGAAACTTTATTTTGGGGGAAAATATCATAATAAATATTTCAAAAAACTATTTTGCATAGTGACCAGGAGGTGTATTCTATGTGTCAAAACTTAGTAAAATTTCAGATTTGGGTGGGGGCATCACCACACGTAGATCGACGCCTGTAATTTGTGATGCAATATAACATCACTAAAAATATTAAAATAACAAAAAAAATGTGTAGTGACCTTAAGGATTACAGACCCAGATTTTTTATTCTTGTTTTTAAAAGTATATGATACCGTGAAAAATTTACCCACCCCGATAGACAGGGTCATTTTTGATGCTGAAGTTGAGGGATTTCCCAGACATTCTTAACTTCTTCGTGGAACTCCAAGATAACGTCTACTTTTTAAATATGTTTTATACAAGGAAGATATAGTCCTTGAGTATAGCTTTCCAACATTGTATCAAAAATTTAAGAAAACATTACATTTATACCCCAAAAAAATATAAAAACTTCGAAAATCTGCGTTTTTTGGATATTCTCTAAATTGCTCTAATTAAGCCAGTATAAAAGGTTTTGCTAAACATCACATTTTTTGAAAACTAGTTTTACGCATGTTTTCAAAATTATAGCTTAATTTTTTTTAGGTGCTGTTTACATAATTTTTTTCTTTAAAGTCCCATTTTGCCCGTTTTTAGACTTTTCAAATGCGTGTGCAACAGACTAATTGGATTAAAAAATCTAAAATTGTGCAAAAGTGGTTAAGTATAAGCTGTTTCATTTAGTAAGCATGATTAAAGAAAAAAATTAAATGTCACGGCAATACTTTTTTTGTAAATTAGATGACTTGGCGTGGAATTGCTCTAAAATAAAACTAATAAAATTTCTTGATTTTTTAAATTATTCAAAAATTTAACAATATTAAAATACTAAAAAATATTTTTTTATACAACTGCATTGGAAAATCAAGGTTTACACACAAAAAACGCATCCTAAAATCTGTACCTTGCACACGCTGTGTGCAAAATGTCCTTTGCACATCGGTAAGTCATCTTTATCTACGTATTTTTACTTTGGTATATAGTTCTATCATAACAAAAACAAATAATTACCATGCCTAGGGAAGTTAAATTCGTGGGCCAAACACTTACTATAGCGACCATTTTCAATTTGTTGTTTTGTAGACAAAATACGTCAAAAAATTGTAAAAATTTTTGCAAAATATCTGATTTTGCATTAACTTAAAAAAGAATATAAGTTTTTATCTTCAGTTGTAAAAATAGTGTAGTAAGGAACTCGTTTGACATATTCTTTACACACTCTCTTGTAAGAGTCGTTTTTAAATCATGTCGTATACTATTTTAACAATGTTTTAAAGTTAATGCGTCATAGTTAGCCATAAACGATGATTTGAAAATGACTCTTTGCACTGGATTGAAAATGCCGAGATCATTCAAGTTAAGAGAGTGTGTAAAGAAGAGGCCAAACGGGTTGTTTACTACACTTTTTTTACGACTGCAAATAGAAACGTTTGGTTCTTATTTTTAAATTAATGCAGAATCAATCGTATGGCCTAAGCCGAAGGCGAGATCCATAAATTAAGAGTTTATAAACAAGATGTCAAACGAGTTGTTTACAACACTTTTTTTACAACTGCACACAGTTTAACCCACTAATTTTACTTCCCCAGTCAAGGGAATTATTTGTTATTGTTATGATAGAACTATATACCACAATAAAAATGCGTAGATAAAGATGAGTTACCCGTATGCCAAGTACACTTTACACACGGCATGTGCAAAGTATCGATTTCAGAACGCGTTGTTGTGTTTAAGCCACTATTTTCTAATGCAGTCGTATACAAAAAGGTTTTTTAGTATTTTAATGTTTTAGATTTTTGAATAATTTAAAAAGTCAAAAAATTCTAATAGTATTTATTTTAAATTGCATTTATAACTTCTTATGTGAAGAGGAAATATTGTTTAAAATACAAAAAATATATTCTGGTGATCTCTTTAGTAAAATGTAAAAGTTTGGTGACAAGCGGGTAAAAAATACTCGTTCTGTTACAACTTGACTGTAATATATACCACGTACAAAGTAAAAAAATTGATAAAATTTCGAGAAGAGGATCAGCTAGAATTTATATAAATATGGTTTTGAAGCCAGAAAGAATACGTATTCAAAATGTGCAATTGGTTTTTGGCACCACTTTTATTTAACCTATACTTCCTTCTGGCACACCATGTCCTCAAATCACTTGGCTAATATATTAAAATTTTAACTAAACTTAATTTACTCTGTAACAAATAATTATGTTTTAATGTTTCTAGTTACTTATAATATTAACCAATATATTCTAGACCAGTCCAACTTTAGTCCAGTAAAATTAGATTTTCTGTGGGAATTAATAAGCAGATGAATAGTGTCAAATTGTTAAAAAGTATGCCCACGGTAGCTCCAAACCGAATAGATCACACTCATTAAAAAAACTGCGTTAGCAAGGGTAAAACTCCCCTCCCCCTTGAGCGTAATAAATATCAGTATAACATTTTCTAGCAATATTGTAAAGAAGTCAATTACCTAAAAAAGGACATACTATACTCTACTCTAGGTTAGAAAATAAGCAAAAAATTGGAAATACTCAGAGAAATACTGTTGTTTTGCCAGAGCGAAGGAGGCTAGTATGATCTTTTCAGTATTTAGAGATAGCGTAAAAATACTCTTTCACAATTTAGTACTATTTGCCATCTGCGATTTATTTTTTGATTTAGTAGCCTCTGGTAATTAAGAAAGGGAAATCCACAATTTGACTTAAAAATTCTTACTATACGGGTTCAGGTTATGCATTCCGCACCTTATAAACTATTAGTTGTTCCGAAAATGATTTAATCCTATTTTCTCGCGAACCGTCTTCTATAATGATGAGATTACCGAGCTCTGTTGATTACTAGGAATAATTAAATTCTGTAGTTTTCGTTTAATTATGGAAATTTCCTCAGATTATATAGGTAAAAAATATAACTGGATTTCTAAAACTAATTGTAAAGCGTCTGGTTTTGACTATTTGATTATTTCAACTGAGTTACAAATAAGTACCCTTTTTATTTTATTTTCACCCGAAAAATATTCTATGAACAATTTTTTTAGAGGATTATTTCGAAGCTTTTTGTAAATAAAGCAGAAAACTGCTTACTCATTATGAGCAGTATAGCAGAACGAATTAACTTAGCCTAAGCGAACTTAGAGTAACTTAAAATAACTTTTTGGCCAAAAAAGGTTGTCTTCTTTTCACTTTGGATTCTTCATAAAGGCATACAATATATTATGGTATTTACATAAAATACAAGTAAAAAACTTCGAAAACGCTGTAAAAATATTTGTCTTATAAACTTGGATTAAAAAAAACTTTAAAACACCGCGTTGTATTATTATCATTTAAAGGTTTTGGCTTCTATAATTTACCCTGAAGAATTTTAAGCCAAATAGATATACTAAATTCAAAAATTTCCATATACAAATGACATTTTATTAGCTGTCAACTGAAATTTGCCTTGTGACAGTTTGCTAATTTTGTTATTATCGGATTATCGAATGACAAAACCGGACACAGGGCCGTACGTAGGTTATTTTTATGTACATGGTGTTTCATGAACATCGAAACAGAGGCCTTTTTGGGTATTTAGAGTGCGAATTTGGAGAAACGCTCGGACACGTCGATTTTGTTTGCGAGGGGGACACTTTTTGGCTTTAAATTTTTTTAGCACGAACCCCCTTGAAGGGGTACACTTTACCTCTATATTTTAAATAGGGAAAGTTGGTCTAGTGATACCTTCTTTTTAAAGCCTTTTTAATGTCCTTACAACCGTGTAAAAATTTCCTATTCATTGGTTTTTGAGATAATTGCTTTCAAACTTTCAAATTTAACATGGACTGATAAAATAAAAATTTTATTAGAATTTTATTATTTTTCGGATTAAATTTTTATTTTATCATTTCATGTTAAATTTGAAAATTTTAAAGCAAATATCTCAAAAACTAATCGATGGATTTGCGAAATTTTTACCCGGTTGCAAAGATAATCAAGAGAGCTTCAAAACAAGGTATCACTAGTCCCACTTTCCCTATTCAAAATATAGGGGTAAAGCATACCCCTCAAAGGGGGTTCGTGCTACAAAAATTTCAAAATAGCCAAAAAGTGTCTCCCTCACAAACAAAATCGATGTGTCCAAGCGTTTCTCCAAATTCGCACATACCCAAAAAGGCCTCTGTTTCGATGTTCGTGAAACACCGTGTATATTACATACTTGGCTTATGAAGGCGACTATTATTGTTTGCTTTTGTTAGGACATCGTTTAATGGCTAAGCTTTAAAAAAAAATCAATTATAATGTATCTTTCTCTCCCTCTTTCTCCCTGTGGTGTGCAAAGGTCTTGCGTAAATTAAAATAATACTTAATGATATTCGTTATCTTAAATACATACACATTTATATATTCAGGGTGGGACCTTAACTAAAACGAATTCACTAGAGCTTAAGGATAAAATACTTGTTTATTTTTTTAGTAAACTTTAAATTGATTCCTTTGATGGGGACCATACTTACTCGCGATTGTACATTTTTGCCGATCACATAAAAATTCTCAGAAAATCACTCGGAAACACTTAGAAATATTTGGGAATCACTAGGAATCATGAGAAAAATGAAAATCCCTGGACATTCTTTGGGGTAGCGAGTTTTTCCTCAAAGTCCTATATGTATGCCGCCTACGCTTTTATCTGTTAAAATTCAGGTGTGTGTGCCCTTCTTATGATCTTTTTTTTAGTAAAATTTTAAAAATAAATATTTAAGGGAAATTTCGGTTTAAAAATAAGATAGACCGCCATTTTGGATCATCTCGTGATTTTTAGTTTCGAGTCAAAAATAAATGTCAGACTTAAAAAGAGTTTCATATCATAAATGGGTTCATAAATGGGAAAGTCTAACATTTAGATTTTTTTGGTTTTCGTAAAAAGTGACCTTTTGCACTGCGAGATTTTAAGTTTGAGGCAAATCGGTTTAAAAATTGGGATATCTCCAATTTTTTTTTTTAGCTAAAAATTATAATCAGTTTCCCCAAACACATTAAGAATTTGGTGCGTACAGGGTTGACAAAGTTCGATGTTTTTTGAGGGCTTTAGGTATTTCTAGCCGATAAAATTAAAAACAATGCCCTGTGCTCGATTTTCAAGACGTTTTCCGAAATAATATTAGGTATCGTACTTCTTATTACATCTTCAATTTCAGATTCCTTTAGGGCTTTAAAATAAGATACCTTAGAGATAGGAATATCAAATGTTTTTAAAGCAGTTTGATAGTGGGTCTATCTATACGTAATAATAATGAAGATGCCAGTGTTAACATAAGTATAAATTTAGGAGTTGCATCTTAAAGCCGACTTGTTTGGAAGTCTTAACGGATTTAGAAAGTCAGACATTCCAACAATATAAATATAAAATTATTTAATTAGTCTTATTGTGTAACGGATGGACTTTCCTATATCCTTCTAGTTGTATAAATTTCAATTTGGTGTAAGTTTTTATAGTTATTTTTATAGAAGTGTCAAACTAAATTTTTTCTGTTACTCTTAGTTTTTGAGATATTCATAAAATCAATGTCTTAATAAAATAACTCCTTTATTTATTTATATTCTCTGTATTATATATATTTTTATTTTATATTGTTATTAACAATTGTTTAAAATAAATAAATAAAGACAATGGAAATACGAAATTTTGTTTCCAATCAATCATTTTCCACAAGATTTAAACAAATTGGTTTAAAATATTGCAAAATAAACAAATTATAAAAATAAAAAAAAACAATAAAAAAAATCGAGAAAATTTTTTATAAAAAACATAATATTGAGTGATATGTAATTTTAAAGGAAATTTTACGCTGATTTTAAATAAAAAGAGGCTCATTCAATAAGAACATTTTTAACTTTATGTAATATCTCAAATGCTACAGATGGATCTTTATTAAAAAATCTATAAAAAAGCAAAATGAAATTTTTATAAATAAAAAAGTTATAGGCCACCTCCATAAATGCAGAATTTTTAAAAATCCCCTCGTATCTAAAACACTAGAAAGCATTTTGAGGTTTTTATATTTGAAGACATCTCGAAAATCGAGCCCCAAACATATCTAAGACTAAATAATTATGTATCTTGGCTAGAAAGGCACGTTTTAAGAGAGCACTATTTTATTAAGGCGCCCTATTAATACAGCGCTCTCGCAAGCTTGTGCATCATGGTCGGGCAGTCAAATTGGAAATATTCAATTTTTGGGTGATTTTGATATAACTTGGCATGCTGTTTAAGGACTCCCTACGAATTTAGGAAAAAACAGTGATTGCTCGGCGTCGCATTATAGGTAGCGTCGCGACGCCCTAATGGTAAAGATTGATAGTAACCTACTTTTTGTCAAATATCTCAAAAACGGTAATTTGTAGGACAATTTTGTTTTCAGTTTTATGCAGCCAGTAGATGTATCTATCTACCGCTCTATTACAATCTTAACAAATATTTGGAGTTTTTTATAAAAAATTTTAGAAGTGAAATTTTCACCAAAATTTAAATTTGTAATTTTTAAAATTTTTGAATTATTTGCTTCCCTCGAACACAGTTTAGTGGTGATTTTGATCTCGTATAATAGCTATTGTATTTTTTAAGTTATCCTATTACAATGTGCTTAAATTTATATATTATCTTTACACAGAACCGCGCAAAAAAATACCAAAATTAGCAATATCGCGTTTTGTAAAAAAATTTAAAAATATGCTCTTAAGATTAAATAATTATTTTTAAGTACTACTACTAATTTTTTTATTCTTATTTCTTATCTAAATATTATTAAAACTTAACAGAATTATTTCAAAAAATATTGCGGTAAATGTAAAATAGACGGGTGTCTAATAAAAATACTCTGCCAATATATGGGCCCCTAAGCTCACACTAGGTACTATAGTTATAGTGTACGTGTGAGCTAATATAACTAAAAACTGAAATATATTGTATTCAACTCCGGACTAAATTACCTTTTGTTTGATACCACACAAGCCATGTTTTGACTTAAACTCAAATTTTTGAAATCTACCCCCAACCTTAAAAAAACAAAAACTAAAATGTATTTTGTTATACTCCGGAGTCAATTACCTTTCGTTTGATATCACACACGCCATATTTTCACTTAAACTCTAATTTTTAAAATATACCCCCACCCTTTTTTAAAATAAATTAAAATGTATTTTGTTCAACAGCAGACTCAATTACCTTTCGTTTGATATCACACACGCCATATTTTCACATAAACTCTAATTTTTGAAATCTACCCCCACCCTTTTATTTGGTTTGTGTTCGGTGGATTTTGTTCATTTTTAAATGGGACCATCTCGAGCCAAGACCCAGCCTAGGTACCAAATTTCATTAAAATCGGCCAAGCGGTTTTTGAGTTATGCGCGTTGGTCGTTACAGACAGACAGACAGACAGACAGACAGACAGACAGACAGACGGCGCAACAAAAAAGTTTCAAAATCATCTGAAACGCAAAGATATATAAAAATTTTTGAAATCGGAGCTTTTTTTTTTCTCGAAAAAATTAGGATCACCATAGCTCACACTACTGTAGTATAGTATATGTGTGAGCTAAAATTCAAACTTAAGTAATGCTATGTAAAAAAAACATTGGATTTAGGGCTCAATTTGACATCTCTTCATTTGTGTGCTTCGGATTTCTATATTTTCTGGGTGATTTTGATCCTCCAAAGGAATTGGTTATATTAAGAAACAGGCTTTCAAAAACTGTATAAGTTTACAAAAATCGTGCCGGAGCTTTTATGCCAAACATACTTAAAAATAGCACTTTTTAAAAAAAATTCGAAATTCCCAAAAATACACCATTTACCTTAAATATCGTTTTACAAATGACAATTTTATAATGTTTAAAATCATACAGCCATACCAAATTTAAAGAGAACCTTTATTCTCGAAAACGGAACCAATATTTTTATATTTATTAGGGGTGCCGACTACAAAAACTTTAATTATTTGCTGTCAAAATATTAATATGTTTTATGTCTCAAAATGCTTTGAATTTATATAGAACCTTAGAAACTACAATACATTTAAACAACTGAATCCCATAACAGGACCCTCCATAGATATTTAGGCTCCCTGGGCGAAACAGTAAATTGGCGCGCCTATACTCATACTTCTAAATACATCTAATCCGGCTACTCTAGATATACAATTTAGCACATTTAGAGCTCTGATTAGGCGCCCTTATGATTGGGCGCCCCTGAGCAGAAGCCCGGTTTGCCCGTGCCTACTGCGGGCCCTGCCCATAGACGTAAAATACAAATACCAAATAAATTACTGGCTGTTTTCTGCGCATTTGGGGTTTGCAAGTACCTACAAATGTTTTCTATTTAGCTCTAGATCAGCGTGTGCGTATATTTATTGTATTATATTAGTTCTAGGGTAAAAATATTATAATAAGGCAATTTTAGGAATGCTTTATATAGGCAGCAATAATACCTGTAATAGTGAATTTGAAATTAAGCATCGCGGAGGCGTCATCATGTTCCTCGTAATTTGTTGGTCACCTGAGCTACTACTGATATACTTATCGACCTTAGGAAAGTATCCCATAGTTATTGGGTCCAAGTAATTAGAAATCTGATGGCTTGGAATAAATGTGTCAAAAACAATGCAATACATTCTGTCATTATCTTTTTGGTGCGTTCGTAGAGAAGAAAATCAGAATCTTTTAATAAAATTTCACAACAAAACTTGTTTAAGTTTCTTGGTAAGTTGCATTTTTTTTATAAAACTACCGGTATTTTAAAAATATCGCTAGCGGAGTTTATTATTTCATAAATATCTAAGTTAATAAGTATTTCGATAATTATAAACCGAAACTAGAAAATGTTAAATTACATGTTTTCATAATTAATAGGTTTAGATCCGGGGCTGGAGTATTGGCCGCCTATTTTGATGCCTTTCCTGATCATAGAATTCTTTAAAATGTTCGATTTTAATAGGGTGAATTGCACTTTGCAAGTGGTGTTATTAATTTTTTAATAAATTTTTCGTTTTATTGTACGCATTTGGCTGCCCTCATATAACAAAACCTTAGGTGACTGCGTCGTTGATGGCCTTACCCCCTGACAAAATAGTTTTTTGGATTATAATAATTTATCAAAATTTAACAGGAAGTAAAAAAATATATTATTATATGGTAAAAATACACTTTCTTCGGAAATTAGCAAACAATCTATGAGCCTACAAATTTCGGATGGATTTCTTGTTTGCTTTTTTAATTCTGCTTGCATTTCTTTGCTTATGCATTCCTTAGTAATTAACTGCTTTTAATGAATAAGAAAGCAACATGGTTAACACCGATAGGGGGTGAAAATTACTCGCAACTAAAAATAGCGATCCTTCATAAAGAGACAAATATTATTTAGTCGGCCATCTTTGATTTAAAAATTGACGAAAGTTGCTATGGTGATGCTCAAAGAGCAATCGATTCTCACTATGATACTTTTCATTTAATTCAAATCGGTTTAGTTTTAATGAATTTGTGAGGAAATGCAGACAGAATTAGGCAATCGTATAGTTTGTGAAACATCTTTGCCCTATCAATGGTTAAAATAAAAATTAATACTTCAATAAGTTTTGTTCTGTGTGGCGGATAAAGAGCTTTTTAACAAATTAAAAAAAAACGGATAGTCTCTCGAAACATAAGAATAAACAAACCTCTTTGAAAGGTTAAGTTTGATTTTGACCGTCATCTTGAATTTCAATAAGATGATAAATTTCGATAGGGACCTATAAAGCGCAATTAATTTTTGCCTTGATACTTTTTATTTGAGAAAAATCGGTTTAGTAATAATTAATTTATTAGGAAATTAATAGAGACAGAATTGAAATCTGTACAATAAAGGTTAAAACAAAAATTAATTTTTTTTGGAACAATCCAACTGATTTTAGTAATTCCGTGCGTGGCAGAAAAAAATATTTTTTTTAAAAGAAGAAGTGTAAACTTCAACAAGTCAAAATTAATAATACTGGCCTTCATCCGCATCATCATATCGCTCGCTGAATGTTCCTCTCGCAGTTAGTCACCTCGAGCCGACTTCACCCGAATGAGCGTTACATAGCCGAGCCTGACGGCTCAGTTCAATTCACTACCCACAAAAACTGCTAAACGCACCTAAAGAAGTTTACACTTCAACAAGCAAATTTAAACGGTTTAGCATCATTTTGTGCTCCATCTTGTAATTTCAATATTGCGGATAAATTATTTTTTCTTAAAATCCTGATTCATTTCCTGCAAACACCAGCTTTTTTCAATAAAATGGATAGCATAGTTCAAGAGTTATAACGAAAAAAAAATCCGTTTTTTTTCCGTTTTTTTTTTGCTTCACCCGATATTTTAATAAACTGGATGAGCACCCCCACTAATTAAAAAAAATGAATGCTTTACATAATAGAAGTACAAAAATTTCTATAGTTAAGTTCAAGTCATAGATCTACAGCAAGTTAATAACAGTAAATACTTGTTTTTATGGGATTTCATAGATTCTCTAAAAATAGCTATTTTTGGGGGCAAATGGCATGAAAACTTTAATATGGTTTTTGGAGATTTACACAAATTTTGAAAGCTTGTTCCTTGGGAAAGTAAATTCTTTTGGAGGAACAAAATCACCCGGGAAATATAAGAATCCCATGGACATGAATGAAGAGGTGCCAAAATTGACTCAAAATTCAAGGATTTTTAAACTATCATTTCTTGTGTTTGGATTAAATTCCCAAACTCCCTGACTACTTTTTTTGAACTGCAATATATTTTTTTAAATTTTCTTTAAATTCTAAAACATAATAATAAAAACTTAGGAAAAAAATAGTTCAAAATAAAGTGTAGTAAAAAAATGTTTTTGTTACGAGCGAAATTTATGGACTTTATAAAAAAACTGACTTGACCAAATTCAAAAAATGTTTGCATCATTTCCTGCGAGTGAAAAATCTAAGTTATAATATACTCTTATAGGCAGACTTAAAAGAAACCTTAGTTTGCAACCAAACCCAAAATCACCCCTAAAACCACTTAACCGCTTCAGATAAACCAAAATTAAGGAAAAATACAAAAATTTAAATTTTGATAAAAACTAAATTTAACAATTTTTATTTAATGGAACTTAATCACGCTTCCAAAGTGTAATACCTGAAAGTAAAGTAATTAGAAAGGCACACTCATTGTCTGTCATAAAGTGAAATTAGAACTGTCGTATCTAATGTAGTTATTAAGTTATTTCAGAAAATCTGGATCAATGTCACGTCACATTTGAAAGCGTCGCGACGCCGCATATATTAAGTCGCCGAAAAAAAAAATATGATTTTTGTAAATGTCTTTATAAGTTTATTAATCGTACCAATTTATATCAAAATCACCACAACTTCGGAAATTCTGCCCAACCATCAGTCAGCCTGGTGCAAAAATGTTAAATTAAAACAAAGTGAAATTTTTATACAATATTCTTATCAGATATTCCCACGAACAACAACACACAGATTTCCAAATTATAAGCAACAAGCAAAAGTCCAAGAGGAAAACCAATAAAATTATAATATAATACCCCTAGTTTAATATTAAAGAATTACACAATTTTTTCTAAATGCTGGATGCTGCATTGAAAGCATAAGAAATCCTATTACGAGTACATAACGGGAGATAATCGTACCACAGAGACTCACATAGCAGAAATTACAAATTTTATATGCCATGCAAAAATTTCAATACAACGTACATGGTAAAAAAAACTCTGCCAATATATGGGCCCCTAAGCTCACACTAGGTACTATAGTTATAGTGTACGTGTGAGCTAATATAACTAAAACTACTATTTTATTCAACTCCAGACTAAATTACCTTTTGTTTGATACCACACAAGCAATGTTTTGACTTAAACTCAAATTTTTGAAATCTACCCCCACCCTTAAAAAAAACGAAAACTATATTGTATTTTGTTAAACTCCGGACTCAATTACCTTTCGTTTGATATCACACACGCCATATTTTCACTTAAACTCTAATTTTTGAAATATACCCCCAGCCTTTTTAAAAAAAAATCAAAATGTATTTTGTTTAACTCCAGACTCAATAACCTTTCGTTTGATATCACACACGCCATATTTTCACATAAACTCTAATTTTTGAAATCTACCCCCACCATTTTATTTGGTTTGTGTTCGGTGGATTTTGTTCATTTTTAAATGGGACCATCTCGACACAAGACCCAGCGTAGGTACCAAATTTCAATAAAATCGGCCAAGCAGTTTTTGAGTTATGCGCGTTGGTCGTTACAGACAGACATACAGACAGACAGACAGACAGACATACAGACATACAGACATACAGACATACAGACAGACAGACAGACAGACAGACGGCGCAATAAAAAAGTTTTAAAATCATCTGAAACGCAAAGATATATAAAAATTTTTGAAATCGGAGCAACTTTTTTTTTCTCGAAAAAATTAGGATCACCATAGCTCACACTACTATAGTATAGTATATGTGTGAGCTAAAAATTGTCTTAGGTCAAAGCCAATTGCTTTGAAGTAAAATAATTTGTGCTTTCGTATTCACGAAGAGAATATTTTCTTGATTTAGGACAAAAAATGTCTTGTCTTTTTATTTTATTGTGAAACAGAAATTCTTTTATAATAAATTGGAACTGAATTAATCTAAGACACCGTTTTCTCTAGAAGCAAAATTATTGCTCATTCAAAATAAAACACTTTTGATTCTAATTCCAAACCAAATAATTTCCTTGACTTAAAATCGAATAATGAAAATTTCTATAGTTTTCTTTTAAGACAATATCCTTTATTTTGGTAAAATATATAGCACCCCCAGGTATTCAGAAGATATCAAGCCTTCTGTATTTACTATGTAGGTGATTTGATCGGTAAGGATTAAAAAATTAAACAGATGCAATATATGTATATGAAAATAAAAAATATGTATTTTTATTCTGTTCAAAACATACCGCGATAACAACAACATTCGTAAATGTACTACAAACGCGAATATTATCTGTATTCTGTCTTACATTCTAAAAGTATGAAAATAAAAAATATTTTTAGTCTAATTCTGTCGGAAACATACCGCAATAAAAAAACATACTTACTAAAAAAAGTACTACAAACGGGAACATCTTAAGTCTTATATTCTAAAATTATGAAAATAAAAAAATATTTGTTTTCCATATTCCTATAGGCGTTCAAATCAAAACACTATTTCCGTTTCGGAAAAACTTATTTGCTTCACATCACACGTTAATAACTAAGCGCGTAAACGCATGTTAAAACTCTCCCAAGATAAATATTAGGAAGATGTATCGATTCAAGACAACAGTAGTTTTATTTTCTTACTTCAAGACAACTGCCTTAGGTTGTTTTGGTTCAACGCGCGGCATATTTTTTGTTGTAATTACTGACAATTTATATTGGGCTGTTTTGGTTAAAAACCAAATTTTCAAGATTCTATTTTTTCTATTGTTAAAGGTCGTGGCTTCAAAAAAAAACTAGTTTCTGTTTTATTTTAAATCAAATTATGCAAGAATTCTAAATAACTTATATAAAGACAATTTGCTTTGTTACACAATGAAGTATACTGAAACAAAACAATTAAAGAAGAAACATAAAGTCTCATTTCAAGATTAAACGCTGTGCTGAACTAAAAATAAATATTTTAATTCAAAACAAATCATTTTAAAGCTATTTTCGATCCCCCATTTTCCGTGGCTTGCGACAAATGGAACTGTCCTTAGTCAAGAACGATAAACCCAGTTGTTCTTGAACCATAATAACATTCAAATGGAAAAAATTCATAAAACATAAACGAAAATTAAACTCAACTTTTGTCAAGCTGTTGCGTTTCTTATTATTATTGTTATAATGTTATTATTCTGATTCTTATTATTACTCATTTTTCAATCAGACAAATATATCACAAACAAATCTCTAAATACAAAATTGGTTAGATTAGTTAAAACACAATGTGAGCTTTTGGCGTTTTTGACAAACAATGATAGCACGTTAACAATTTGCACAAAAACTTTTCCCATTTTGCAGGTTTGACTGCTTTCGCCTTCTCACAATACACGTATATGGAAATACGTAAAATTGGGCCATATTATAAATTTCCTGTTGCTGTTGTTGTTGCAGCATCACGACTTACAAGCTTGGCAGGCCATAAACGTTCCAAAGGCTCTAAGCATACAGAGCTGTTAAAATGTCATAATTAGGCCCTGACAAAAATTACAATTTCCTTTTAAATTATTATAACTAAAAATTCCTTAACAAGACAGAATAGCTTATAGAACATGTTGCGCGTACTATTGCATATTAAAGTAGCACTCTCTGAACGTGAAAACTTTTTCCCTTACGTTTCGCGTCGTTCGTCTAACTGCTTTTAGTCGGGAGTTTTCTGTATTATTTTTTCAAAGTATAGGAAGATTTTTGCTGATTTGGTTTTCACTTAGTATATACTTAGATAGAACTCAAGGGACCACCAAATAAATATAATATTTTTAGGCGACGGCGTCGCTTAGACGTCATGACGCCTTAAACATTTTTTTCTTGACTTTGACAGCTATATCTCTGTCAATCATTGGTATTCTAAAATTCTTGTCACATCGCATCGTTTGAAACGCTATTTGAAGCACTTTGATATGGTGTACAAAATATGTTATTTTTGCTTCGGATACTTGTAAAAAAAAATCAATTTGAAATAAAAAAAAATGTTTTTTTTTTAAATTTACTAAAAAACAATCCCAATCTCTACCTATAAAACGGATCCAAATAATTCATTCTAACGGTCCTGGCTATTCGCCAATATCAAAAAAATATAAATTTATTCAACAGAAAAATCACAAAAAAATCAGGGGTGGACGCATGTTCAGAAAATTTAGAAATTATCAGTTTTTTGACGCCGGCTGCCTAAACTCAAATTTTTTCAACCTACATGTCATAAAAAGATCTACCGAAAACGATGAGCCTCTATGTTTTAATAAAATCAGATAACAAACAAAAAACAGCTTTTTGCTAAAAACATCAAAAATAACTAAACTTATGTCACGATTTATACTTTGACGTCTGTTCAAATAACTTTCTAGGGGATTTGTGCAGGTTTTACAGCTCTGCTTGAAGGCAATGAATTGTCTTTTAAAAAACACCAACTTTGAATCTTGGGCGCCGCGTCATCTGAATTTTTGCCTGTGGGCTGTCAAACATACACGATTTTTACCCAATTAGACTTAAAAAACATTGCTTTGTTTGGTATATTATCCAGTTTTAATTAGCAAAGAATTTTTGTAGGCGTCGGTGCACCTAATTGCTAATTCGTACATAAAAATAACACTTTTCAACTTCCCTCTCCACTTCCTTTTACCAATTGGATGGTTTAATTCATAATCTGAGGGCACGGCAGTGCCCCGCCAAGTTCGCGCGGAAACTGCTGTACCATCTTTTCTTGAAACATTTCAGCCCATATTTGACCTATCTAAAACTCTTCGGAATGAGCTACGATACTCAAAAGTAGTAAAGTAGTTACGAAATTTCGAAAACGTCGAACTTGCCACTCACTACTGTACTTCCAGACATGCTACAAAGCTGAAATTTGGCAGACTGATAGAAATTATGACCAAACCCTAGGAAAAAGACATTATAATTCTAATTTACTCCCCTCCTCTATACATGTAAAGTTATGTAAAATTAACAATGCCCACTTCCAGAAACGCTAGAATGCTGAGCTTTGGCAGCCTAATAGAAAATATGATAAAATTATAGGAAAACATTAAAAACCGCAAAATTTTAATTTGCTTCCCTCCCTTATAAATCTAAATTTATGTAAAAGTAACATTGCCCTCTTCCAGAAACGCTAGAGAGTTGAGCTTTGTAAGACCGATAGGAACTGTGATAAAACCATTATAAAAAATCAAAAAACCTAAAATTTTTTCAATAAGGCATTGCAAAAGTTTTGAACAATATTTTACTACTTTAAAACCTAAATATTATCCAAATCCTTTTAAAAAGGAATAAAATCATAGCAAAAACATTTCATGTAAAAAAAACCAAGTAGGCGAAAATGAAATTCCGTAAAAAGATTTGAGATAAATGTAAAGCCAAGTTCTCTAATACAAATTTCAAAATGAAAAGTTCTTACTAGTTTGGAGATGTTTTTCTAATTTCGATCAATGTGTTGCGTTATTGTTAACGGCTAAAATACTAAGAAAACAAAATATTTCTTTCAATTTTTCCAGAAATATTTTTAGTAGAAAATCTGAAGTACGATCCATTTTATCAGAACCAATAGAAAATTTGGTTTGCGTCACTCTTAATGACGAAAAAACCTTCAAAAACTCAAAAAAACATAGGAAAAAACATGTAAAAACGATGTCACTTCGGCTAAATTTCAAACCTGTATATTTTGTAAACTACCGTAACAAGAAGGAAACATAAGTACATTAAATTAAACCTCAAAGTTTCTAGAATTCCAAATCTCTAATTTTTTACTTGAAGTTCTAAAACTTATTTCAATATTAAAAAAATATAGTTTGTCAACTAGTCAACTGTTAAATTTTAGTTAAGTCAAAGCTTTCTATGTGAAAAGCGATATGTTAAATTTCTTGACATTAGGCTTTTGTTTGTTTTATTACTACTTGATTTTAAAAATAATATAAAAGACCAGCGAAGACAAGTGACACAAAAAAAACTGTAATGTCCGAAACGTAAAATTTCTTCGATAGTGTGCGAATTAAACAAAACAATTCTATTCTGGCGAACAAATTAACAAAACCTCAAAAAAAAATCCTTAAATTACAATTAAGAAAGTTCTGGTAACCTAAAATGTTAAGAAACGTAATTGTGCGAAACAAAATGTATCCGTCCGAAACACCCATTTTTAGTTGTTTTGGACGACATTATCCAAGGTGTTCCAGAACTAATGGTACATGGTAACATTTAGCTACACTTGTCTTAATTGAAAATTTGATAATAATCGAGATACTGGGTGTTAAACTTTATATTTGCATTAGCCCTCTCGATCCTCTGCGTCTTGATCCGACAATTAGGGACCGGCAGTAGGTTAACCTGGTCAGCCCTCGGTCGACATTAAGAATTTCCAAGAAAAACGAAGGAAACGTCCGAAAAAATATTAAGCTTAACTGGTGCCTTTTCCTTTTCAACCGCCATTAACTTAAAACTACGTGATTAACCTAAAACTCGATATTGAAATATATTAAACAATATCATTTTGGAAAACTAAAAAATATAGAAAACCAAATTTTAAACCAAATGTTGGATACTGTGTTATACTTTGTGGAACCACTTGGTTATAGGAGAAAAAATAAATAAAGAAGTTTTTTTTTCCAACGGTAAAGCGGTTTATGCGAAATTGGTAGGACACTGCTGTGCCTCCAGATATTTATATGTATATTTAGGCCATTCTTCCCTATAGGCAACATCGTATAGTGTTTCTGGCTTTCCGGCAAAATTGCATTTTGTATTCCTACAAATGCGACTGCATCGAAAAATACGTGGGCCTGTTTGTGAAAAGCATATTTTGAGACATTTGGTTTTGGATATTATATCAAGGACAGTCTTTGAAAAATTAGTAGTCTAGTCGCTAGAGGCCTACTAAGCTAGAGGCCCTTATGCGCTTTTCGTGTTAATGCAAATTGGACCCCAGACGTTAAAAGCCCTTAACTTTGGGACTCTATCTATTCTATCTATCTATTTAGCATTCTTTCATCCATCTTTCGACAAAGGACTCTTCTCTGTCTATCGCTATACAGTCGAACCTCAAACTCAAAGGGACAACCAAAACAGTTCGAGTTATGGAGAGTTCGAGTTATAGAAATTCGAATTAAAGAGGTTAAAATACATATAAAAAGTGCAGAGACCACTTAAAAGGTTCGAGTTATAGAGAGGTGCGAGTTATAGAGGTTCGAGTTTTGACTGTATTTATCCATCTAGTTTCCGCATGTTTCTTCATATGGTACGCCTCATGTCGGGTATTCTCCTACTTCTTTTATTGTCTCAAGGTCTCCAGTTTTCAATACATTTGTTTCATCGATGGACTTTTTATCTGATCTTGTAAACGGCCAATTTCCGTTTTAATTTTGCTGCATCTCTTTTGGCATCCCTTACTTTTGTTTTATTTCTTATCCATTCATTCCTTTTTCTACCTGTTAGCTTTATATGTAACATTTGTCTTTCCATTGAATTTTGGGCTTTTGATACATTGGTTTTGCGCTTTGGTTTTGAGGTACAGAGGATCTTTTTTATTTTTTAATATGTAACTAAATTTAAAGAATGCCGCCCAGGCCAATCTTACTCGTCTCTTGATTTCAGCTGTTTCGTTTTAACAATAAGTCTATGTATCGGTGATTAATTAAAGATGCTTTTACTGCTCAGAGCTCAATGGTATAGAAAGCTTTTTCAAAGTCTATAAACGCAATATACAGTGAAATATTGTATTCGTTGACTCGTTCTATCAGGATTTTGATGGTTAATCGGTGTGGTCAACTGTACTGAAACCTTTTCTGAAGCCTGCTTGTTCTTTTGATTGATATCCGTCAAATTTTGTTGTCTGTCTGAGAGCCGTAATCACTGAACACATTGTCATATGATGTCGAAGAGAAACTCTCGAACTTCGATTTTGAAAGGCGATAAAAGTCGTAGAGTAGAGCGAGATTTACTACCACGTGGGTCTACCCTCAAGGACTCTCAGTGGAGCACAAATTTACGAAAGCACTCTCAAATGGACAAAAAGTTTGATGTAACTGTCACGAGAACTCTCAAGTATACTTTCATCCAATGAGTCTCATGAACCCTTACATTTTTATCTTACATCACTCTTATTTTAGCATGGTTGGTCATTTATTAACAATTTCTCACTGAAAATAAATTAGTTTAAAAATAAGTTTTTATTTTAAAGCACGTGCAGCGGCTAGAATGTTAACTAACTAACTTTTGAGATTATAAACTACTTATAGGACATTATTTGCCAAACTCATTCCGAATACCAGATGGTGGCTCAAACATAAAAAACAGGAAAGTTTTGAATAATTCGCAACTTATTTATTTATACACCGATTTTTTTTAAACTAATTTTATTTTGTTTGAATCATAGTGTACGTAAATCAAAACTATCAAGTACTTGCATTTTTATTGTTTTTGTGTCGAAAAAACATATAGTCCTCAACATCAGGTTTCTTTTCGTATTTCTTTGCGTTTTATAGTGTACCTATCTGCCGAACCGAACCGATCCTACTTTTACTATTTTTTATACCTTAGAGAAATCCTTAGTAGCCTAAAAGGCGCACACAAAACTACCAAAAATTTAATCCTTATTATATCGAGTGATATTTTTTATGTTTAAGCTGCCATCTGGTATTTGGTATGAGTTTGACACATGGCCAATAAGTGGAGTCATAATCTCGAAGATAAGAACTTTTAAAATCTTGAGTCAAATTTGCAAAACGCAACAAACGACTAGAGTAATATATTATAATACTCAATATGATATTACAATAAATCAGATTTTTATTCTTTTTACCAAAGTTGCAATATTATGAGAAAAATTGTATTTAGGCTGCTAGAAGTTGCCCTAATGTATACAGAATAGTTGGGAAAATATTGATGCAAAACTTTGTAAAATATATATTTTTTAATGAGATGTGGCCCCCAACTCTAATCAAAATTTAATGGCTTTATCCATGGGTGCCGAAAAATGTTGGTGCCAAATTTAGTTCAAATCAATTAATCGGTTTTTGCGTTATCGTGTTCCAGACAAATATCAAACAGACATACACTATTACAAAATTTGGTAGGACTTTTTTGACTCCAATAACTTATTTTGAGTGAAAACAAAAAAGTTTTTTTTTGACAATCCCAATTTACTTCCATACCTACGGTCGGTATAGATGGCTAAAATGTATATATTTTCAGGAAGTCGCGTTACTTATGTTTACTTAAAAATTTACTGAACTTCCACTTCTTTAGCTTATAGTTTAATTCGTATTTTAACAGAAAAACTTAATGTCAGAAACTGCGAAATACAAATAAATAAATTGCTATTTATCTGTGCTTATTTCGACTCACTGTGTGCAACCTAAGCCCCTAAATAATGTAAACGGCGCGGATTTTCTGGATTTTCCCCGGATATAACCATAAAACTTATTTATGCTGTTATATAATTTGGGCAATTATCCGCACAGAAACTACAGCAAAATCCAGATTTAGAGAAAAGCCTGCGGGTTTGTGTTTGTCCTTTAGTTTAACAGAGTTAGGTGGACGTAACATAAAAAAAGGGTTGAGTCTAGAGTTGATTTAGCAAATCTACATAATAAAATTAGACTTGCTTGCTCCAAAGTTTTAAATTTTTTGCTTGACCGTGATAAAATCACCGGCGGTTCTTACGGGGGGTACTGGGGGTAATTACCTCCCCCAGAGCTCGAAAAACATATATTAGGTATAAAGGCTGGTACCTGCTACAGGCAAGTTAGAGGCTTAGAAAAATATTTTTGTTGGCTTTATTAGACTCCAAATAATAAGCGCATAGAAAAGAAACGCAGAAGAAATATGCGCAAAGGAAAAAAGCGCATACGGAAAAAAACGGACAGAAGTCGTCTGTACATTTGACGAGACCTACCTAGTATGTAGCTATCTATATATTTTTCAGTGAGCTATCTAAATTTGTCAACAAATAAAAATTTTACATTTTACATTTTACTAGATAAGACTAGAGACACTGTATGTATGACATATTTTAAAGAAATATTATAATATGTCATACATACAATATACAGGGTCTCTAGATATGACGAAACTCAATAAAGAAAAAATCAGAGACTATTTGACCACTGCGCAGAACTACTTTATAAATCCACATTTACATCATTCATCATTTTTTTACACATTTTCATAACTGCAATTTTTTGCAATTTTCAGAGTTTTGCGCATTTTATTTTGTTTGGGCGAAAAATTGCAACGTTTTTTTTATTTAGTGTTCTCGAAGTTTTATGGTGTGCGGTCAAAATAAACCCCGCATTCGGATTCAGCGCACCGAAGAACTTATGTATAGATAGGTAGGTCTAATCAAAGGTACAATTTTAGCTCACACTACTACTATAAGTAGTGTGAGCTATGGTGATCCTAATTTTTTCGAGAAAAAAAAAGTTGCTCCGATTTCAAAAATTTTTATATATCTTTGCGTTTCAGATGATTTTGAAACTTTTTTGTCTCGCCGTCTGTCTGTCTGTCTGTCTGTATGTCTGTCTGTCTGTCTGTATGTCTGTCTGTAACGACCAACCTGCATAACTCAAAAACCGCTTGTCCGATTTAAATGAAATTTGGTACCTGGGCTGGGTCTTGGGCCGTGGTGGTCCCATTTAAAAATGAACGAAATCCACCGAACGCAAGCCAAATAAAAGGGAGGGGGTAGATTTCAAAAATTAGAGTTTATGTGAAAATATGGCGTGTGTGATATCAAACGAAAGGTAATTAAGTCTGGAGTTAAACAAAATAAATTTTAAGTTATTTAAAAAAAGAGTGGGGGTAGATGTAAAAAATTAGAGTTTAAGTGAAAATATGGCATGTGTGATATCAAACGAAAGGTAAATGAGTCTGGAGTTAAACAAAATACATTTTAGTTTTTTTAAAAAGGGTGGAGGTAGATTTTAAAAATTAGAGTTTAAGTCAAAACATGGCTTGTGTGGTATCAAACGAAAGGTAATTGAGTCTGGAGTTGAATAAAATATATTTCAGTTTTTAGTTATACAGTGAAACCTCCTATAAGCGGCACTCACGGTTCCGTTGATTTTGTCCGCTTATTGGAGGTGTCCGCTTATGAGAGGGAACTGCGAAATTTTAATATATATTTATTAACAATTTCTGCTGCTTGAGTTTTTCTGATATTAAATTTTTTAGCGATCTTTTGTGCTGATAGATGTACCTTCACCGAAACGTTAACAACTTCCACTTTTTCACGTAAACTAAGAAGTTTTTACTAGGCGCCACTTCACAGAGACCTATCACTACCCAAATGAACAATAAAAATTAAACATACATTCCCGCCGAATAAAATTTGTTGTATATACGAGAGAAGTATTTAGTCTCCGCATTTAAACGAAAAGAAGTAATTCCCTGGCTGCAGAATGCGTTGTTGCCAACATACTACATAATATTTATGGCCATGAGGTGCAATGTTCCGTCCCATTGTCAGAGGTTCGCGTCCGGTTAAAGGAGGTTTCAGAATTTTTTTACCAATAAAAATTGTCCGCGTCCGGTTATTAGATTGTCCGGTTATAGGAGTGAATTTTACAGGTAATGAAATAGGGAAAAGCTTGATTCCAACAAATTTGTCCGCTTAAAGGGAGTGTCCGCTTATTAGAGGTGTCCGCAAGGAGAGGTTTCACTGTATTAGGTCACACGTACACTATAACTATAATACCTAGTGTGAGCTTAGGTGCCCATAGATTGGCAGAGTATTTTATTTCGTGTGCCGGTGTAAGCTTTCATAGATTTTCAAAATTTTAATTTTTTTAGATCACAAATATGTTCAATTTTTGTTTCAAATCTCATAATTTTATGAAGCTTTAATATAAATACTCTAGTCTTTTTTGTGGCAAAATGGTCAATAATCTATACTTTTTTACATGGAACAATCGACTAGAAGCTTAACTTTATATCATTGTACACTGTTTTAGTATGTGCGCCATTTTCAGTGTGCGCTTTTTCAGTGTGCGCTCTTATCCACGTGCGCTCTTTTCCTATGAGAATCTTTCCTGTGTGCTTTTGTCATATGAGCTTCTTTTCTGTACCCTAAGTTAAAGTCAAAGCTTGACCATTACCAGCCCCCCACCCAGAATCTGGCTCCAGAACCGCCCTTGGATAAAATAGTACCTAGTTTACAGAACAAGGGTCGTTGCACGTGAAGATTAAGTTTAAGCTACCTAAGCGCGTTTAATGACCATTAAATGCTAGTTACATTTTACCCAACTGCAGCACAGCGAAAGGAAGGGTAGTCTTTCGCATGGGATATGTATGTACCGGGTGGGCCAAAAAAAAAACGGATTTTTTTTTCATTATAACTTTTGAATTATACAATCAATTTTAGTAAGACAAACTGCACTTGTTTTTTATATATTTTTTAAATTAGTAAAAAAGCTGCGTTCTTGCCACGCACAACAAGGTACGAATTCGTTCGGTTTAGTGGTTCTAAAAAAAATATTTTTGTTTTAACCATTGTTTTGCATATTATACGATTGCCTTGCCAATCATGTCTGAATTTATTTTCTTATAAATTCATTACTACTGAATCGATTTTAATGAAATAAAAAATATTCTGGTGAGAATTGATCGCTTTTTAAAGATCATGATCAAAGTTTAACGCCATCTTAAAATTTAAGATGGCGGACAGAATAATAATTGATTCTTTAAAATGGAGTGTTTATTCTTAGTTTTCGCAAATGTTTTAGTTTTTTTTTAAATTTATAGAAAAGCACTACTTTTCCCCACAGTTGCAAACTAGTAAAATCAGTGTAGTGGTTCTCAAAAAATCTATTTTTGCATTGCCAATCCTGTCTGCATTAATTTCCGTATAAATCTGTTATTACTAAACCAATTTTAGTAACATATAAATATTGATTGCTCTTTAATGATAAAAATCAAAATAAATTTGCCGCCATCTTGGAATTCAAGATGTCGGACAGAATCATACTTGATTCTTCAAAATGGCGTGCTTATTCTTATTTTGCGAAAATGTTTTAGTTTTTTTTAATTTATAGAAAAACATTACTTTTCTCCCGCATAAAGAGATAAAAATTAATTAAGTACTTTTCTATA
Organism: Aspidapion aeneum; assembly: GCA_963576565.1. Lineage (NCBI taxonomy): Eukaryota > Metazoa > Arthropoda > Insecta > Coleoptera > Brentidae > Aspidapion > Aspidapion aeneum. The sequence continues at coordinate 97,609,373 of OY755043.1, forward strand.
AATTAAAAAAAAAACTAAAACATTTTTTGAAAATAAGAATAAACGTGCCCCTTTTAAGGATCAAGTATGATTATTTCCAAAATCCTAACTACTAAAATGGGGGCAAATTTCGATTATAAACTTTAAAGAACAATCTCTCACCATATTTTTTTTTATTTCACTAAGATCGGTTCTGTAATAATGAGTTTATAAAGAAATTAATGCAGACAGGATTGGCAATGCAATCGTATAATATGTAAATCAATGGCCGAAAAAAAAAATAGATTTTTTAAGAACCACCAAACCGATCTCACTAATTTATAACTTGTTGTGCGGGGGAAAAGTAGTACTTTTCTATAAATTAAAAAAAGAACCTAAAATATTTTCAGAAAATAAGACTAAACACGCTATATTCAAGAATCAATTATGATTCTGACCACTTTCTTAAATTTTAACATGTTAATAAATTTTGATAATGATCTTAGAAAAGCAATCATATCTCACCAGGATATTTTTTATTTCATCAAAATCGGTACAATAGTAATACATTTTTAAGGAAATAAATGCAGACAAGATTGGCAAGAACCATTTTGCTGACTCATGCCTTGTTGTGCGTGGCAAGAATGCTGCTTTTTTGATGATTTATAAAATTATTAAAACATGTTTGCAACACAAGAATAAACAAGCATCTTTAAAGGGTACAATTTTATTTCGTCCGCCATCTTGGATTTTGAAACGGCGGACAAAAAATTATCTTTATTCAAAACTCCGATTAATTCTCTGTCAGGTGCAGTTTGTCCCATTAAAATCGATGGTATAGTTCAAAAGTTATAATGAAAAAAAAAATGTCCGGTTTTTTTTGGCCCACCCGGTATGTATATATCTATATTTGTGTCGCGCTAGAGGGTAAACGGCAAAACCGATTTTGACAAAAAGGTGTTGTTAAATTGCTACTGATCCCGAAGGTTCATTCAATCACCATGGCTGTCGTCAGACGCCATTTTGTCACATAATGAAGGCTTTAAGGGATACCAATTACCTAGCTTTTAGGCGATTTTAATGAAACTTTTAATTTAACTCGCTGCGCTGTAAATCCACCAAGAAAAAAACACATAACATTGCAGTCCAATTTCTGAAAACCAAATACCGAGAATGCCAAATTAATGGCAAAATTTAACGTTTTATATTTCAGGTTTATGATGCTTTTCCACAGCACTTCATCGTAGAGAAAACATATAAACGTTTTTATAGTTATTGCTTTGGATGGACTTTTAAAAGTTACTTTTACAACATAATTTTTCTGCCTTAAGAAGACTTGCCATTTTCTAAGGAAATTTAAATAAAAGCCGTAAAATATATATCTAGTTACAAAATAACATAAATGGATCCATCATACAAGTAAATATTGAACTTTTGAAATGGCACAATGTTTATTTCTCGTATTATTTGATGTTTGATGCTTATGAAAAGCTTTAGCCTGATATAAAGTTTACAAATTACTCAGCTGCATTTTGAACATTATCGTTGTAAAAAGACTGTGTTTTGTGGGCTTGTGCACAATTTGCTAAATCATCGGAAAATCCTAGATAGGTACGGGGTGATTATTTTGAATTGAAAAATACCTGTAACCCGGTTATTATTAATAGTAGTTCTACAGTAGAGGTGTTGATTTTCGTTACTTTTGCATACTTGCTACTAATCGTTACTCGACTACTAAGTAATCATTTTATATCTTCGTTACTATCGTTACTTTGATTACTGTAACTGTATCCAGTTCAATCATACAAATTCTCGGACTGTCTTTAATTCGAAGATCATTAACTTGTAGGTATATTTTGGTTGTTGATATTATGGAATTATTCAATAAAAATTTTCAAAATGCGGGCTAAAATTAAAAAAATAAAGGTAGGAATTAAGTAGGCAATGTTCTGTGCACAACTTTGTTTTAAAAATCTAATGCCTTACATACAAAGAAATACATAGTAAAATCTAAAAGTAAATAAAAATAGAGACAAAAATAACAATCTTAGACGAGAACTCAAAAAGTATACAAAAAGTTTGGACAAAAACAAAAAAAAACTGATTAATTTTTGGATCGGTATTCGTTACTCCGTTATTTGTCGAGTAATCAGTACTCGAGTAACGGATAGTTACTTTTTCAGCACCTCTAGTCTACAGACAGACATACATATAGACGACGCTACAAAAAAGTTTCAAAATCATCTGAAACGCAAAGAAATATAAAAAACTTTGAAATCGGTGCAACTTTTTTTATTATTTTTGACACGATCACCATAGCTCACACTATTATAGTTATAGTACACATGTAAGCTAAAAAAGTTGCTCCGATTTGAAAGTCTGTATGTCTGTCAGTATGTCTGACTGTATGTCTCTCTGTAACGACCAACGCGCATAACTCAAAAACTGCTGGCTGGATTTTAACAAAATTTGGTACATAGATTGGGTTTTGCATGAAGATAGTCCCGTTTAAAAATGAATAACATCCACCGGACATAAGCCAAAAAAAAAGGTGGGAGTATATTTCAAAAATTAGAGTTCTGGTAAGACTATTAATTGTCTGACACTACATTAAAGGTAACTGTGCATAAAGATAAAAAATACATTATAGTTTGTTGTGTTCAGTGATGTTACACTGGGGGGGGGGGGGGGGGGGTACATCTCCAATCGGACGCGACTCGGTTGGCGGATAGGGAGTAATATTCGCGGACCAAAATAGTTAAATATTACATTATACATTAATGGTGTAAGCTTAGGTGTCCATAAATTGGCAGAGTATTTTATTCTTGCGATGGCCAACCAAGACTGTGGCGGAAGAATCGAAAACTCAAACACAACAGTGGCATACCCTGGAAGAGGCTTGGGGGCTGAAGCCCGCCCCAAAGACACAAAAACATAATTTTCCCCAAAAATCAAGATTAAAATTTATCGATTTGCGCTGAAGCATCAATCCGCGCTGAAGTCCCTCCCCCCAGGATTCATTTCTGCGTACGCCACTGAACACAATCAAAGTTCAAAGAGGGTATGTGGTTTGATTCATATTTACCGGAAGTAGGGGAAAGCCTGTCTTGGGCGAAGATTCTTCATCAGCGAAGTAGGCAAAGATGATGAGCAAACAAGGGCGTGCATGTGATGAACACGACAGACTCCTGTGTCCAACAAAGGGTATCAGGCAAAATTAAATCCTCCTGGAGAAAAGAAAATTGCCTACCGTGGGGTGCTTAGCAGGCCGACCTGTTGGGTCTTCATGTAGTATGAATGTGTGAGTGAATGAGTTGTGATTGTTCCGGGCACCAAGTGACTTCGAGGCAGATTATCTTGGTGTTCACCGAATTAAGCTGGCAAATTAGCTGCAATACGCGGACAGGCCAATAAGTAAAAACGAAACAAAACGACCTGGGTATCATATACCCCACCACATTGACGCCGGGTTAATGGTTTTATCTGTCTCAACTGCCGTACCATGCTCTAAGAGTTCTAGGACGCAACGAGTTTTAAAAGCGAATAACGTTTGTACCGCTGTTCATAATAGGGACCTATTGCAATAGTGACAGGCACAAATTGTGCCGGGCACTATATTGACAGTTTCTCATTATAAGAACAGCTGTGTCCTTTCAAAATTAGGCCTTTGTGTATTATACGAGCCGGATTTAATAGTGACGCCACTATTAATGGAAAATAAACGACGGGATTTATAAATTCGACTTTGGTATGTCAATTTTGAAAGATCAACTGTCAGTTTGTAATGCGAAACTGTCAATATAGTGCCCGGCACAATTTGTGCCTGGCACTATTGCAATAGGTCCCTAATGTCACGCTTCACGTCGCCTATAAGTTTGGAGAAACACATCAGTCAAATGCATCGAGTCATCGCTCATTGGTTCAAAACCGTATAAAATTCATTTTGTTTGGGTATAACTACGTTACTCCTGGACCGCTTTCAAAGACTTTTAACTTGTTGGAAAGCTAAAGCCTTAAGCTATAAGACCTCAATACTAAAATTAAAGATAGCAGACACTTTTGAAAATGCCAATTGGAATTTGGGTCTGTTAAAAAGCTTTATCCTTGTCGTGAATAAAAAGATATCACTTGTTCAAATCGGTTATGAATTAAACAAAAATAGAATGAAAGAAAGAAACAAAGTAACCATTAGCTATAAAAATCCTTAAAATTGACAATATTCACCAATAATTATAATAAAGTGGTTTTGGTCAGCAAAATCATGCGACATTAATTGAAAACCATGTAAAACTGACGCATTTAATTAGCTCACACATATACTATACTATAGTAGTGTGAGCTATGGTGATCCTAATTTTTTCGAAAAAAAAAAAGTTGCTCCGATTTCAAAATGTTTTATATATCTTTGCGTTTCAGATGATTTTGAAACTTTTTTGTTGCGCCGTCTGTCTGTCTGTCTGTCTGTCTGTCTGTCTGTATGTCTGTCTGTCTGTCTGTCTGTCTGTCTGTGTGTCTGTATGTCTGTCTGTAACGACCAACGCGCATAACTCAAAAACCGCTTGGCCGATTTTAATGTAATTTGGTACCTAGGCTGGGTCTTGGTTCGAGATGGTCCCATTTAAAAATGAACAAAATCCACCGAACACAAACCAAATAAAAGGGTGGGGGTAGATTTCAAAAATTAGAGTTTATGTGAAAATATGGCGTGTGTGATATTAAACGAAAGGTAATTGAGTCTGCAGTTAAACAAAATAAATTTTAATTTATTTAAAAAAAAAGGGTGGGGGTATATTTTAAAAATTAGAGTTTAAGTGAAAATATGGCGTGTTTGATATCAAACGAAAGGTAATTGAGTCCGGAGTTTAACAAAATACATTTTAGTTTTTGTTTTTTTTAAGGGTGGGGGTAGATTTCAAAAATTTGAGTTTAACAAACAAAAGGTAATTTAGTCTGGAGTTGAATAAGATATATTTTAGTTTTTAGTTATATTAGCTCACACGTACACTATAACTATAGTACCTAGTGTGAGCTTAGGGGCCCATATATTGGCAGAGTATTTTCTTTGCCATTAAAGCCATTAAACGTTATTTAAATATAAAACATCCGAATTGCAAATAAAATAATATAATTATTATTATATTTTTCTTTCATTAATTTGACGGTATTGATAATTCATATTAATTTTTAGCATACAGGGTGACTAAAATAGCTTAAAATTAAGCTTAGTTTTTTAGATAGTGACATTAAAACTTTTGACAGTTTAAAACGCTCTAAAATCTGAACCGTCAGACAGAACAAAACACTCTTTTTTTTACTTAAAATTAATATATAATTCCGTTCAAAAGTTATTAGTTAGGATGCATTTCTACGGTCACACTGAATATTGTATACCAAGGGATGAAAGTGACACTTTTTCCCCCGAGGCAAAACAGTTTTTAGCACTAGCGTAGCAAGGATTACAATTATTTTGGGAATAAAATCTTTTATCACGAGATTTATTGTCTATTTTCCGTAATTTTGAGGATAAAAAGTAACACTTTTATCCATTAAATAAATGCCCTTTTTTTCAAAAAATTAACATTTCTTTTAAAAACAGGCCAATATGTGAATACCTTTGTATAATAAAAGGTTTAACATAAAATTGTCTATTTTTAAAATTGGGACACCTATCTATATTAAAAGATATATAATAAATAAATAAAAGGACGGTTTAGATAGTATAACAAAAAAAAACAGTAAAATAGAGCTTTAACAATATTAATTTTATGGCCCTGATTGGTTCAGTGGGCGAAGTGTCCGATTGCCAATCAGAGGGTATGTGGTTCAAATCCCATGTCTGCCACTACAAACTCGAACCTACTCTCCATTTGTGAATACAGATTTACCGGAAGTAGGGGCAAAGCCTGTCTTGGGCGAAGTTTGGGCATCAACGAAGTAGGCAAAGTTGATGATGAATACAAGACCGTGGTTCGGAAGTCACGTTAAGCCGGTGGTCCCGTGTTAAGAGCGTAGATGGCGCTAGCACGATAAAGACCCCTGTGTTCGACAAAGAGCATGTGGCAAAATTAAATCCTCCATGAGAAAAGAAAAATTGCCTACCATGGGGGTCTATATGTCTATGAATGTGAGTGTGTTGTGAGTGTCAAAATCAGAAATCAGAGCATTAAGTTGCACACTGTGGCTAGATGGCCTTTGATGCATAGGCCAACCAAACCAAAATATGAATGAAATATTAATTTTAAAGGTGAGCTAGGTGAAGCTCTAAAGACATATTAACTTAAATCCCAAAAATTATAGAATTACCAATCATTAAAAAATACTCTGCCAATATATGGGCCCCTAAGCTTACACTAGGTACTATAGTTATAGTGTACGTGTGAGCTAATATAACTAAAAACTGAAATATATTTTATTCAACTCCAGACTAAATTACCTTTTGTTTGATACCACACAAGCCATGTTTTGACTTAAACTCAAATTTTTGAAATCTACCCCCACCCTTACAAAAAAACAAAAACTAAAATGTATTTTGTTAAAGTACGGACTCAATTACCTTTCGTTTGATATCACACACGCCATATTTTCACTTAAACTCTAATTTTTAAAATATACCCCCACCCTTTTTTTTTAAATAAATTAAAATGTATTTTGTTTAACTGCAGATTCAATTACCTTTCGTTTAATATCACACACGCCATATTTTCACATAAACTCTAATTTTTGAAATCTACCCCCACCCTTTTATTTGGTTTGTGTTGGGTGGATTTTGTTCATTTTTAAATGGGACCATCTCGACCCAAGACCCAGCCTAGGTACCAAATTTCATTAAAATCGGCCAAGCGGTTTTTGAGTTATGCGCGTTGGTCGTTACAGAAAGACATACAGACACACAGACACCTAGACAGACAGACATACAGACAGACAGACAGACAGACAGACAGACAGACGGCGCAACAAAAAAGTTTCAAAATCATCTGAAACGCAAAGATTTATAAAAAATTTTTTAAATCGGAGCAACTTTTTTTTTCTCGAAAAAATTAGGATCACCATAGCTCACACTACTATAGTATAGTATGTATATGTGTGAGCTAAAAATCATTTTGTACTATTAAATATGTATAATTGTATGATTAATATTATATTCTAGAAGTACTTACCAGTAGGTAATTTATCCATATTAAATTATCTTTTGAAAAATACTTGCACCAATAAAAACAACATTGCAAACAAGTTACTAATTTGTTTCATCCAGGACTGGAGACAAACAAACCAAATAATCCAACATTTTGGCGACCCGGCGATAAGCAATTCGGCGATAGTGAAAACTAGGGTGATAAAAAACAGTTAGTATAGGCCATGATCTTAGTATAATAGCAGCTAATTATTGACTTGCTTCAAGTCATATAGGAGCCACAATGCATCATTTTTAAGGGGTTTTGAACCACTGTACGTCGTCCGTAGCGTAGTCTTGGCAATATTTGCTTCACATACGGTCGGTCCGGGTTCGATACCTGGCTAGATACTTGGATGTTTGTGATTGTCTAAAATGCGTTAACTTTGCTATATCTATGAAAAACTCGACGATAGATCGTGGTTGGATGGAATGACCCAGTATAAAAAAAAATCGAGGGCCATTAATGTTGACCAACCTCTTGCACAGCCCTAATTTAGCTAAATAATTTGCAGACGATGTGCTGGACTGTCTTCTTTGCATTTTAGTGATAAAAGATTCACTCTACTTTTATCCCCGGAATTAAAATTGACAGATCAGGATTAAAAAGTAAAAATCGGGAAGAAAAGTGACATGCCAGGTATAAAAAGTTAAAAGCAATTTGAATGTTTACATTGTAAACACGTTTGTCCTCAGTATTTATTTATTTATTTATTTATTTAATCAAATATTATTACAAAATAATGCGAGGTCTAGTCACAGACTATTCTTACGTCTAACCCTAAAATCGGCTTCATCAACCATCTGGTTTAAAAAAGTAGTAGTAGCCCTATACATCGATGCTACACTCTTCTTAAACATCACCAGTACTTTGTGCTGTACTTATGATGTATACGGCTACAACTACCCTGTTCTGAGGACCAGCCGGAAAATTGAATTATTTGGTCTTTAGCCAAACCTCGTTTTATATTTAATCTGGTTTAACTTTTAGTATAGTAACTAAATGTCGCGTAGCCAGTATATAATAAATTTCTTATGACTGTGTGAAAAAAAACTTTAAAAAAAGTCAAAAAGTGCGAAAAATTACCAATATCCCTCGATATAAAAGTATCTTTTTATATCTTGCTGAAAAAGTGCCACTTTTATCCCTTGGTATACAGCGGTGTAGCGTGGGATGGGCGCGGGGGGTTGGTCGCCCCCCCTGCCCCGAGGTAGTGGCGCCCCATAGGTGGCCGAAGCGCCCTCAGCTTTATTAAGTCGGGCCGGCAACGGCCAATTGAGTGGGTGCCAAAGGAAACTAACGAAATGAAGACCTTTTTCTTTTTTTTTGGTCGCAAGATTCGTGAGAGGCGCCCTGTGACTTATCGGCCGCCCCCTCACACATGATGACTTTTTTTTTTTTGTTTTTTTTTTGGTCGCAAGATTTGTGAGAGGCGCCCTTTTGACCTTTTTGTTTTTTTTTGTAACAAGATTTTTTCATCAGTTTTCAGAGGCGCCCTTTTTAGCTGTCGCCCCCCCCCCCGCCCTTTTGGGCACGCTACGCCGCTGTTGGTATAAAATAAACTATGATGAATAAAATGTCAAATATTAGTAAACAAAAATATTTACCATAAAAGTTTAACAGCCTTCTGTAACCTAACTAAAATGGTACTTCCAAATGAATCCGCGTTTATTATAAAGTATTTATAAGTTAAAATATCTCGATGCCGCATACGACATAGCGATTCTCCACTTGAAAGCTTTTAAACTTTAATACAGTATGTTTTACTTAATTGATGCATTTTGAAAAAAATATTTTAGTAGGTTTTGGAATCTATCGTCTAACGACACCACAAGATTGCTAATTGATATAAACAAACAATAAAATTTGCACTTTTTTATGTACTTTCTCTTTCTCTTTTAAAAACATTCTTGTATTTTTCGTTATAGTAAAGACAGTAAACTACAAAATACAAATAAGTGGCTTTAACTTTAAACATCAGAAGGGCAAAAGTCTGGTTCAGCTTCATTTTCCAGAACTACACTCATCGTTCTGCTGCAGCTCTTGTGGAGTTATATACGGCACTTTTGTAAGATGTCTTTTCCCTTATCCTTTTAGAAACCTATTAAGTTCGGGTAAAATAAGGACACCGTTTTTAGGACACATAAGTGAAGTATCAGTTACATAAGGTAAACCAGGATAGCAAAGATACTATACACTGACCAGGGCTGTCAGCATAATATGCGATTATCCATTTTCGTGAGATTGCCACAATAGTAAAGGTGCAAGTAAAAAGCCAAGTACACGAAAAAGGCATTCCGTAAAAAGAATTGAGATAAAAGTAAAGCCAAGTTCTCCAATACAATTTCAAAATGAAAGGTTCTTACTAGTTTGGAAATATTTTTTTAAACTTTGCTATTACAGCCAAACTTCTTAATGTTCAATTTAGCACTGTGCCTAAGGGTCATTTACAGCCGTAATAGCAAAGTTTAGAAAAATATTTCCAAACTAGTAAGAACCTTTCATTTTGAAATTTGTATTGGAGAACTTGGCTTTACTTTTATCTCAATTCTTTTTACGGAATGCCTTTTTCGCGTACTTGGCTTTTTTTACATGAAATGTTTTTGTTATGATTTCACTTCTTTTTTAAAGGAATTGGATTATACTTAATTTTTAAAGTAGTAAAATATGCGGCATAGTGTTCAAAACTTTTGCAATGCCTTACTTAAATTTTTGAGGTTTTTTTCCATGGTTTTGTCGTAGTTCCTATCAGCCTGCCAAAGCTCAGCTCTCTAGCGTTTCTGAAAGTGCACAATGTTACTTTTACATAACTTTACATGTATAGGGGAGTGAAATATATTAAAATTATCGTGTTTTTAAGCTTTGTCCTATAGTTTTATCATAGTTCCTATCAGTCTTCCAATGCTCAGCTCTCTAGCGTTTCTAGAAGTGGGTAATGTTGCTTTTACACAACTTTACATTTATAGGGGAGGAGAGTAAATGAAAATATTGGACTTTTTAAATTTTTTCCCATGGTTTTATCATAATTTCTATCAGCATTCCAATGCTCAGCTCTTTAGCGTTTCGGGAAGTGGGCAATGTTAGTTTTATATAAATTTAGATTTATAGGAGAGGGAAGTAAATTAAAATGTTGGTGTTTTTTAATTTTTTTATATAGTTTTATCATATTGTCTTTCAGTCTTAAAAAGCTCAGCTCTCTAGCGTTTCTGGAAGTGGGCAGTGTTACTTTTACATAACTTTACATTTATAGGGGAAGGAAGTAAATTAGAATTTTGGGGTGTTTTAATTTTTTTCTATAACTTTATCATAGTTACTATCGGTCTTCCAAAGCTCAGCTCTCTAGCATGTCTGGAAGTAGGCAATGTTACTTTTACGTAACTTTACATTTATAGGGGAGGGAAGTAAATTAGAATTTTGGGGTGTTTCAATTTTTTCATATAGTTTTATCACAGTTCCTATCAGTCTGCCAAAGCTCAACTCTCTAGCATTTCTGGAAGTGGGCAATGCTACTTTTACATAACTTTAAATGTATAGGGGAGTGGAGTAAATTAAAATTGTGGAGTTTTTGATTTTTTACTTTAGTTTTATCATAGTTCCTATCATTTTGCCAAAGCTCAACTCTCTAGCGTTTCTGGAAGTGGGCGATGCTACTTTTACATAACTTTAAATGTATAGGGAAGGGGAGTAAATTAAAATTTTGGGGTTTTTTGATTTTTTCCAGGGGTTTGGTCATAATTTCTATCAGTCTGCCAATATTCAGCTTTGTAGCATGTCTGGAAGTACAGAATATTGATGATCTATACATGAGTGAGTCAGTGAGTGAGTGGCAATTTCGACGTTTTTTGAAATTTCGTAATTACTTTACTACTTTATGGAATTTCATGAAACTTGGAGGGTTTGTTACCTTCATGGAGATCTACGACTGCGCCAAGTTTAAGATTCGTAGCTCATTCCGAAGTAGAGTTGTAGGTAGGTCAAATATCGGCTGAAATGTTTCCAGAAAAGATGGTTACGGCGCGCGAACTTGGCAAGGCACTGCCGTACCCTCAGATATAAGCGACTAAATACAGATGTTAGACGGAAAATGACGTACAATTTTACAAACGTTACGCCATATTGGATCCAATTGAACCCAAATGTATGGCTTGTAATAAAAAAGTCAATAAAATTTGAAAAAGACCGGTTTTAAATGACGTTGACAATTTGTCAAGACGGTGATTTGACGTAAAAATTGGGATTGATTTTTATATTAAAATATTAAAATATTTTCTGTTGATGTAGTTGCTTACTTGGCTTGTTTTTAAATAAATTATAAGGTATTTATCCTAAAGTTACTGATAATGGGTGTTTTTTAAGCTTAGAAAAGAGATGGCGCTGAGAGCCCGGCACCTATTATCAGTACCCTGAAAGCCATACGTTTATGCACGGTGAATAGAATAGACCGGTGTTCGGATCTTATATATATATATATATATATGTATATGTCGAATTTTCACGTCACTGGTGGTCCAGCTGATTTTTGTAAACAACTAACGTGAAAATTCGACATATACAGTGTGTTCGGCACATGAACAGTTAAATTTTTTTGGAATATTGTTGGGGTCATTTGCTACCTCGTCAACCTTGGAACTTGGGTCCTAAGAGTCACGGCTAAACAGATATAATTTTTTTTTTTAAATTCTCAAATTACCCAAAATCCCACCTTTAAACCCTCGTAAGCTTTTTTTTAATGTCTGGAAAAGCACCATTTTTTAAATAATTCTGTAATCTTATGCTTCTTCAACTAATTAATAGATTTGTTAAAATTGATGTACCAAATGGACATACGAGGTTTTTTATTGAAAAACATTAGTGATTTTGTGAAAGAAAATCAACTTCAAAATTAAAAATCAAAAAAAGTATCGACAATTGAGAACTTAATTTTTTTTAAACTTCTTTAGTTGATTACCTTTCTAACGGTATGCTACACATTGATAAAAAATACATTTCTGCTTTAAAATATATTCCGTCAGAAGGGCGAGACTTGTTCGGAATTGGTAAGAAAAACAATTTAATGTTTATGATCGTTTACCTACTTAAACAAAAGTTAAAGTTTTAACAATAATGTATTGTGTTCTTTATTTATAAATTTTGTTCGAAACGATCATAAGCATCAAATTGTTTTTCTTATAAAGTCCGAACGATTAATGCCCGTCTCACGGAATATCCGTATTTTAAAGCAGAATTGTTTTTTTAAATCAATGTGTAGCCTACCGTTAGAAAGGTAATCAACTAGAGAAGTTTTTAAAAGGAAATAAAGTTCTCAAGTTTCGATATTTTTTTTAATTTTTAATTTTGAAATTGATTTTCTTTCACAAAATCACTAATGTTCTTCAATAAAAAACGTCGTATGTCCCTTTGGTACATAAATTTTACCAAATCTATTAATTAGTTGAAGTAGCATAACATTACAGAATTATAAAAAAAATGGTGCTTTTCCAGGCATTAATAAAAACCTTCCGAGGGTTAAAAGGTGGGATTTTGGGTAATTTGAGAAAAAAAATTAAAAAATTCATATCTCTTTAGCCGTGACACTAAGGACCCAAGTTCCAAGGTTGAAAAGGTAGCAAATGACCTCAAAAATATGCCAAAAAATTTTGACAGTTCATGTGCCGAACACCCTGTATATATAAAATCCGAACACCAGTCTATTCTATCCATCGTGACGTTTATGTATGTTCGAAAACAGTACAGATATATTTAGGACGTACGTGGCCTTCAGCCATAACGACACTCCCAGCCATATTGCTTTTCTCCTGTTTGAAATAAGAAAGAGATAAGTTTGCCACCAGCAAAAATACTTTTATTAACTTCAGTAGGTACCTATTTATTTGTTCTCTATTTCATTGGATAAGCGTCATCTGAAATTCGTTTTATAAAACTAAATTAAATTGCTTAGCAATAAGTTAAACGTTTTCTATGTAATATTGAAAAAAAGCTGCCAATGAAGTATGTTTTTGCAAAAATTTTGGATAGTTTGTTAATTTACGATTTCTATCGCGTAAGTACTCTTCAATATTTTTGACAAAAATATTTTACGAAGTATTTCTTAAATATTTAAAAATTAAAATTTTTGCCATATTTTGGCCAATTTTTTTCGATAAAGGGAGACGGATAGTTGGTTTTGCAATACGTCATTTAAGAATAAGCTCTATATTAACTAGTGCGCCATCTAATAGCAACATCGGTTGTTGAATGTCAAGGCATTTTTAAAATGTACTTTATTTATTTTACGACTGAATGATGTTGTTGGAATGGTAAAACTAAAGAGTAAAAAGCCTTTTTAGGTAAATTAAATAATAAACATATTCTGTTTATCTAAAACCATATTCATAAAAGTAAAAAGATTACATGAAAAGATAAAAGCAGAAACCTTTAAAGTATTAGAGGCCTTATAGTTTAAAAGGTACAAAACAACTTCGAGTCGAGTCTCGAAAAGGAAAAGCTCCCCCATAACAATACATTGTTTTACAAGTCTCGAAGGTGCCCTTTTCCAAAGACTAAAAGAGCTTAGCTCGTATAGTAGTAGTTTCCTTACACAGAAATAGTGCAGCAGAAGAATTCCTAGAGTTTGTGTTCTATCTGTTAAATATGTGAACTGCCTGCTCTGTTGGTGGAGGCAGTGTTACCAAAGACTTGGTAATAACTAGAATATAAGGTATCTTTCGAAAAAAATTGGTAACTGATAATTGCCATTTACAAGCAATGAAATCAACGGTCTATCTATCTATCTAGCCTTCTTCAGTCCATCTTTGGACATAGGCCTCCCTAAATATCTTCCACACTCTTCTTTGTTTGTCGCCGTGTTTATTTATCTAGTTTCCGCATGTTTCTTCTAATCGTTCGCCCATCTCATTTGGGGTCTTCCCTTACTTCTTTTATTTTCCAAAGGTCTCCAGTTTCCAATACACTTGTTCCAACGATCGTCTTTTGGTCTGATATTATGACTGGCAAATTTCCATTTTAATTTTGCTACTTCTCCTTTGACACCTCTTATTGTTGTTTTATTTCATATCCATGCATTCATTTTTCTATCTGTTAGCTTTACATGTAACACTTGTCTTTCCATTGGTCTTCGTGCCTTTGTTACCGTATCCATGTTTGATTTTGTAAGTGTCCAGGTCTGGGATCCATAGGTAAGTACAGGTAGGATACATTGGTTATACACTTTCGTTTTGAGGATATTTTTGATTTTTTAATATGTAGCTTAATTTACCGAATGCTGCCCAAGCCAATCTTACTCGTCTCTTGATTTCAGCTGTTTGCTTTTCTTTTTTTAGTTTAATAATTTGTCTCAGGTATATACATTCCTCTACTTGTTCTATTTTCTTTTGGTTTATTCTGACCGTGATATCTTTATCTGTGTTTGTTAGGACAGGGCTATCAAAATGGACGGGCCACGATCCTCCACTTTGTTGACGTCACATCCGGGGCTGATTTTTGTTTGATGGTCACGTTACGACACAGCTGATTGTCTTTAAAATTTTGAAGTTGGAATGACGGTTCATGGATATTTGATTTTTTGTTAAATAAAGCCGTTTTTGAGATTGTTTTTAATTTGTTCTGGCAGAACAATTTTTTTTAAATGTATAGTAAGCCCTAATTTTTCATAACCGCTTCATTAGCACATATGACAAAGTCAAATACATGTCAAATATAACAGTTGGCATGTGGTACATGGCGGGTAATTTGAATTCAAAATAAGGAATGCTAAATCTTGAAGATTTTAACCTTTTAATCATGTTGGTTCCTTACAAACCTTTGGTGGAATATCGGGATGGTGTCTAAGAATATTTCACTGAAATTTGGCGGAAATCTGTAGTGCCATTTTGAAAATATCATAAAAAAACGTCTGACCTCCCATAAGACCCAATGTAAAATTCAGCCCCGGGAGAACAGCTGATTTTTTCAGGGTCGTGGCCTCTATTTTTGTGTTGGCCTTGGTTAGGATTCTAGTTTTAGTGTAGCTTATATTCAAGGCTATATTTTAAGCTGCTGTATCCAGTTCTTCCAGCATTTTTATCCGTTCTTCTGTTATTTCGGTTATTAAGGCGATCATCAGCATATCTTACACCCGGTTCCCACCTACGACTTTCTCGTGGGGCCCGCTCACGGGTTACATGATCTTTAGGGTTTTAGATGTTTCAAGTATTGTCCACTTACTTTAATGCCCATTTCTTCCCAACCTAAGTTTTTAATAATATCTTCAAGGGCCTGGTTAATTAGTTTAGGTGATATTGTGTCACCCTGGCTGACACCTCTTCTTATGCGGATTGACCTGGTTCCTTCGTGGATTTTGATTGATGTTGTTGCTTCGCTATATCTACGGCAATTTTTGTAAATTTTAACAAAAACTATTTTTTTTACACAAAATTAAGACAAAATCAGGTGCTATCTAATTTTTAATAAATTTTTCTTTGTTCTGATTTTATTTTTAGTTTTCCACAAACCCATAATTTTAAGCTCAAATTTATTATTTATTATTAAATAAATAAGTAATTATTTAACCCTAAAAAAACTTTAATTTTACTAGAAACCCAGTTCTTTCTTGAACTTGCAAAAGTAGATTCCAAAGTCTCTGGCAATGCTCGGCAGATGATTTCTCAAAGTTTCCTTGGGTTAGCATTTCATTACGCCTGAACAATTATCTTTAATATTTTCGAAAAAGAAATGATAAATAATAGTATTAAAAAGCTTAAATCCGGAAAAGCTAACGGACCTGGGGGAATCTACGCTGAAATTCTCAAATATGAATCGCAGAAACTACTAGAAAATCTCACATATATTATCAATCAATGCATAAACGGACATCCAGTAACTGATGATTGGAAAATAGCATTCATATGCTCAATCCTATATAAAAAAGGAATCAAGCTGGATTGCAACAATTATAGAGGAAATTTAGTAACCAGTTCTCTAAGCAGATTGTATGGTAGGATTCTTAGAGATCTAACAGAGCAAGAAGAAGAGCAAAGTGGGTTTCGTGCAGGCAGATCTTGTAGTGATAATGTTTTTGTCAAACAAGTAATTGAGAAAAGGAGTGCCAGAAATAGAATCCTGTTAGCTTTGTGGACCTACAAAAAGCATATGATACCGTTCCAGTAAAAGAATTATGGACAGTGTTAGAACAAACTAATATCAATCATACATATACAAGAACTACCCAAAGGTCCAAATCTAAAACTAAAATTGGAAATCGACTTAAAAAAGAATTACTGATAACGAACGGCTTAAGAAAGGGATGTTGTATCTTTCCAACTTCTTTTAAAATATATATCGCAGTAGCTCTAAAAAACTGGAAACGTAAAGTACACGGTAAAGTGGTTCTGCGCCATATGCCAGATGTCCACCATAGAAAATCTAAAATTCTGATATACTACACAATATTGTATCACAAATATGCAAGCAACAAATCATTTCAGAACTGACCATACTGCTTAAAAAACAAAGTAACTTTGTTCAATCAACAAAATTGCTTTTTTTATTCTATATATATATATTTATCGGTTTCACAACGTTCTACGTCTTCCGATACCCAGTCTCCACTCGTTTCTGTTTGCCCATAATTCATCATCTAGGCCTCTTATTCTTATTTCACTATCTATTCCTTCTCTCCAGCTTCTCCTTGGTCTTCCTCGTTTTCTTCGGCCAGTTGGTTTCCATTGTAATATTTGTTTAGGTAGTCTTCCATCATCCATTCTTTGTACATGTCCGTACCACACCAGTTGTTTTGTTCTTATATCATCCACTAGAGTACGTTCACCCACTGTCATAATTTCTCTTATTCTTTGATTGGTAACTCTTTCTCTTTTTGATTTCCCTGCTGCTCTTCTCCAATAGTCCATCTCCGTAGCGGAAAGCATTTTTTCTGTTCTATCTTTGATTGGCCATACTTCTGAGCCGTATGTAATAATACTTTTTACAATGGTGTTATATATAAGCTTTTTGTTATGTTTTGATATACTTTGGTCCCAAATTATTCCATTTAATAAAGTTATTGCTTTTCTTCCTTGTACGTTTCTATCTTTTATAGCTTTGTCTAGTGTTGCGTCAGCTGTAATTTTTAGACCCAAGTATTTATACTCATCACAGGACTGAATTCGCTGCCCAGTATTTAAGATTAGATCCTGTTTCGTTCCACCAATACACATATACTCTGTCTTATTGATATTAACCTCTAGTCCCCACTTATTGTACTCTTCTATTAGTTTTCGTGTCATATATTCGAGGTCGTCATAATCCTGAGCCACCACTATCTGATCATCGGCGAAACATAAAGTATACAAGGTGGTTTCATTCAACGGAATTCCCATGTTTTGGCATTTTCTCTTCCAGACTTTAAGGACCTGTTCCAAATATATCTTGAAGAGCGTAGGCGAGATACAGCAACCTTGTTTAAGACCTTTATTTACTTGAAAGCCTTTGGTTAGTTTTGCTTTTATTTTAACTTTTGCCTTACTATTGCGGTATAACTCTTTGATGGCCTTAATTAGTTGTACGCTTATGTTTGTCTTTTCCAACGCTTTCCAAAGTAGATTTAGTGGTATACTATCATATGCCTTCTGCAAATCTACGTAAAGCAGATGGAGCTCTTGTCCGTATCCCATTTTCTTTTCAATAACTTGGGTTATACAAAAGAGATGATCTGAAGTCGATCTACCCGCCCTGAAACCAGCTTGTTCATCTGCCTCCATATCTTTATATTCGCTCTCCACTTTATTTCTTATTATTTTGCCATATATTCTGCTTAGCGTACTAGTTACAGATATACCTCTATAATTGTCACATATATCTTTCCTTCCTTTTTTGTGTATTGTGGATATATATGACGTTTTCCACTCAGTTGGTACTACAGCTCCATTTAAATATCTTTGGAAAAGATTCCGTAATCTACAAAACAATTCTTCAGTGCCATATTTAATAAGTTCAGCTGGGATATTTCCGGGTCCGGCAGATTTACCGCTTTTTAAGGTTTTGCACACGTTTTTAACCTCAGATATTGTGAGGGGTACTGGAGATCCCATCGTTCTAATGATATTGTCTCTTTCGTCTTCCTTGAATTCTGCTCTATCTTCAGTTAAAAGTTTTTTAAAATGCTCATCCCATTCTTTGTCTGGTATTGGTGAAATAATATCTCTGCATGTTTCTTTTTTGATCGATCTTATAGTTTTCCAGCTTTCGGTACTTCTCCTACCTCCTAAGTAAGAATCTATTTTCTGGCACTTTTGCATCCATGATTGATTCTTCTTATCACTGATCATTCTTCTCACCTTTGATTGCGCGATTTTGTATTCTTCTCTGCTTCTATCTGTCTTTTGGGATAAGTACGTGTGATATAATTTCCTTTTTTCCTCTATTTCACTTTCAATCTCAGCATCCCACCAGTATGGTTTTGTTCTTTTAGGAGTTTCTTCCACTAATCCTAGTGCTTCTTTTGCAGCTTGATGGATGCTTAATGTGATACATTCGTATTCCTCATCTGGGGTTTCACCTGAACTTGAATTAAGTTTTTCGTTCAGTCTCTTTTTGTATAAGTTTTTTACGCTGTCATGTTCTAGGCTTAGTAGATTATATTGACAGTGATCAATTTCCTCATTCACTGTATCATCAAGATTTTGTTGATGGAGGCTTCGGCCTTGATAAGGAAAGAGAATTTTGGTCTCCAGAAAATAGTGATCACTTCCGCATGTTGATCCACGCTTTGTTCTGACATCTTGAATTTTTAGTTTTGTCTTTTGTTCAGTGATAAGATAATCAATGACGGATTTCAGGTTTTGTGAGGGTTTGGTCCAGGTATATTTGTGTATTTTCTTATGTTGGAAAAAACCGTTTTGGATTTTTAGGTCTAATTGCTCACATACTGTGATAAGCCGGTTTCCATTGTCATTAACAACATCTTCTCCATATTGGCCAACTGTCAGATCATTTACTCTGTTACCTGTTCTACTATTTAAATCTCCCAATATTACAATTTCTCTATTCTTATTCTAATTAACGTATAATTTTGCACATTGATAATTTCATAGAAAAATTATTGATCTACTAAAATAAAAGTATTATGTAGGTAGGTACTTACAAAGAATTCTGATGTTTTTGTCAGTATCGGTTGGAGCATACCGTAACCATCTTATTGTTGTATATCTCACAAATATATGGCTAATGGCTCTCGCAATGGGAATCGGATGTGCTGGTATTGACATTTTTACTAGGTATCGCAGAAAGAAACGAGTAGATATACGTGTAAGTACCAGTATATTATAGTAAAAGCAAATACTGGAAAAATATAAAAATTTAAGTAGTACAGGGACCTAACTTATTGATACATATATTATACAGTGTGACCCTAAGCCACTTTTGACTGCATTTCTGCCTACCGTAATGAAACTTCGCACGATTATAGTACAACACCATGGTATTGTTTTACAAAGTGGTGCTTATTCTGAACCCAGTGCCGAGCAAAGATACAGGGTGTTTTATTTTTAATTACATCTATCTCATTACAATTACGTATAAAATTCAAATGTAAAATTATAACACTAGGCACTGATTATAAGTAAGGTCACTGTATAACGAAGTTCCTTCTACTTCGTTATATAGTGACCTTAATTATAAGGATATATATTATTTTATTTTAAATAATAAAAAAAATCCATTGATTTATGTTTTGCCAAGAATTATATTTTTTTTTGAGAAATTTTTAATGGATGGGTGTAACACATACACAGGGTCACATACCAAATAAAAGATTTCTAGCTTGTATTTATTTTACAAAAAAAAATGGTTTAAACTGTTAAACAGTTGTTATTATCATTTTAAGTAGGTTTTTTATGACGATCTTACAAATCAGTGAACAAAAGTCAAAGTCAGTATATTACAACAGTATTAGTACCTCTTCCATACACACTATATATTAAATTCCAATTACTCGCACGATATAACAAGTAAAATTAAAGAAAGAAAAATTGTCAAAAGTTTGTCTTTGGCCGGGACTCGAACCCGGAATCTTCCGCTCTGAACGCAAACACCCTTACAACTTCCATTGATGGTACCAAAACAAAATTTGGGCCAAAATGGGGTATAGGTAACTAGGTATAACAAGGTACTCCGTTTTGCCCCCATGAAAAAACCCCGCTTTGTCCCAAATCATCAGTTGAATTCAAACAAAAATCATACACAGTAAAAGGCTAATTTTAGCTTCAGGGCAACGCATTTAATTATCAATAATACTTACCTCCACTAATTGTTCAATGTATACAAAATTTTGAAAAGTCTTTAAAAAATGTACTTATTGAACCGAACCGAACCAAGCTATTTTTACAATAAACAGCGCACAACATTACATCGCTGTCCCGGCAAAACAATGACGTAAATTCAAAAATATGTTTCAAACACAACTGAATTTTGGGTCATTGTTTTCTCAACAGGATCGGGGCAAGCGTTACTAATCAAACAATGACGCAACTGCCATCTAGCGGCCTCGGCTGATTCTACGCTTACGTCGTTGTTTTACCGTACAGTGGGATTAATTTTGAAATTAATGACATAATTAAGTCAAAATATCAAAATTTTGCAGTTGAGTCATTGTTTTGCCGGGACAGCGACATGATGAGCAAAAACCAACTTAGGCTCAGCCGACCGGCACTAATCATATTGCAGTTTAAACAGTCATGGGGATAAAACATCTGATATTAAGAGGTTTTATTCTTGCGCAGTTTACTCCCGTTTGACCCCCGTTTTGCCCCAATATATTATAGGCATACCTATTTTTTTTAAAAACAAATCGTAGCGTGTGAAAATTGCTGTAACAAAATTCATTATTTCTTTTCTAAGCACCTTAACTTGTTTTAGGATTTCTATGTGCAATAGATCACGTAACAAATCAATTAAAAGTTTCTTGTAAATATAAAATTTCTAACACAAGTTAGATTTTGTTTCTTTTTATAACAACATGGAGCTCTGCGAGCTACAAAATCAGGTGTATCTTTGAAGGTCGTAACCGTTCACACATGGATCCTCGATTTCTCTGAGACCGCTGCTGCTACAAAATTATTTTTAACGTAACAAATTACCAACAAATTAGCTACAAAATAAAATTATTTGGACCCTTTATCATGCCCCTTCCCACAGGTGAACCCACGTGGATAAACCACGTAAATGGATGTGTGTTTATGGGGAGCTTTAGTGTCTTGCTTTTGAAAGCGACCCAATAATTCCGAGAAATCTAAACTCATAGACAATGGTATTGTGTATTTGGATTATAGCCCAAACAATCCTTTCGAAAATTGGTGAAAACTACACACTGCTAATTATTCCTATTTTAATCAAACAAGGCTTGCGGCTTGCCACGTTTTACACAATCCACTGTTGTTGTTGTTCCCTATACGGATATGTTGTTGATATTGACATAAAACAATAGCCTGTTAAAACAAAATTCAGCATTTCTTTTTTAAGTTGTCTATAATATGTTAATATTTGATATAGTTATTTACCTAACAAGTGCGGAAAGTGGTACTTTTCCGCACGCGACGGGAGTTGCACGAACGACGCGGAGCGGATTTCGGGCAAGCCGTCAAGGGTGGAAAAGATAGTTTCCGCAAGAGTTGGGTACAATGTTTTTCCTACGAGTGTTTTTGTCCAACTTCTTTATTAAAAAAACATGTTTTAATTCGCAAAGATTTTATAATAATGCTAGAAAATGATACATAAGATAGAATAGTTACATAAATCATTTAATTAGTCCTAAATATCTTCATTTTTAACAAAACAAACGTCGTGCGGAAAAGTACTTATCCGCACGGTTTTTTTTTACTTTTCCACACGATTTTTTTATGCACGGAAAAATAATCAAAAAGGATTTCTTTAATATGATAATATATTAATAAGAAACTTTATGAAAATAAATGTTGCAATTAAGAGTTCACTTTGTATTTGTTGCATGCTGCAATATAGCAGATGCCGCAACATTTTGAAGAACGTCGTTTCTTGTTTGAATTTGATTGGTTGGCGTTTCAGTGGATCAGTTTGCTGCTGAGAATTACTAGTGTAGTGAATGGAGGAAGGTGTATTGGTCTGTACAGGCTGTAACACATTACAGGATTCTTCCTTGGGTGGTTCTGGTAGCATCGGTACAGCAGCACTTCTTGAAAATGAAACTTGTGTGTTGGAGGACGAGTTTTCATTTGGAAACGATTGTGAACAGGAGGATTCTTGCATTTTGGACGTGCGGAAAACAATCGTGCGGAAAAGTAAAAATGGTGTGGAAAAGTAAAATCGTGCGGAAAAGTACATTTTTCCAAATGAAAAATCATGCGGAAAAGTTAATTTTCCGCATGCTCGTGGGAAAATATATATTTAGTTTTTTTTAAACGGCCACAAATAAGGGATAAGTGACCCATCAGCAAAATTCAAATGACGTACTTATTTTTCAAACCACAGGACCTACCCGTCAAGCACCACCCCCACTCACTTACACGAGTAAATCTTGATCCTTTCTTATCGTCGTTGGAAAGCCCATTTGTGACTTATGCGAAACATTTTTTTTTTGTAAAATTGATTTTCAGCGATTTTTTTATTTAAAGGGTAATTTTTCAATTTTACCATTAAATTTTTAGGACCATCAATTAGCATTGTTGATAAGCTTTCCAGAGAGGTGGCACAAGTTAGGTAATTCTATTCAAGATCAACATGTCAGTGGAGGCGGTGCTTGAGTTGAAGTTCGCTGTGGTTTGAAAAATATTTTATTTAAATTTCGCTGGGTCGCAGTCCCCTATTTGTAATTTATGCTGAACAAATATTTTGTAAAATTGATAAAATACATACGTAATTTTTATTCCCCTTGATTTTATAGAAACAATATTTTTTATTTTTTTCCTATCTTTTTTGTTTTAAAAACTATAGCTATTGTAAATTTTCAGTCGCCCACCCTGTATATTCCTATTCTCTGATCCGAGCTTTTCTGTCATTGTCATATAAATTCTCATATAAATCCAACTGCCTCCATCCGATCCCCTGGATTAGAAATTACACTGTATTCAACGAGTGTAATCTTGTTAACTGTGTACTTTAATTGGGAAATTTAAATATAACGCTGTAATAGCCACTGTTGTTTTGCTAATCCAGTTTTTTTTTGTCATAAACTCAGATTTTTTATCATATACAGGCGGAATGTGAGTGGAGTAAAGAGGACCAAAGCTTTGGCTAAACCGCAAAAGAATTAAAACTTATGATATCAAAGGTTTTATACCCATGACTGGTTGGACTCTCTGCAATTTGATTTGTGCTTGTACGAGGGTTGCCTTTTAAGTTTTGCATTATGGTAATTGGGGGGAAGACGCGTAACATTTTGTCAAAAATCAAAAAAAAGTAATTAACTTTATTCAAAACTTACAAAAACTGGGTATTCTATTGCAAATACAATAAACAAATGATTAAAAAACAAAAAGTTTTAATTTTCTTAAAAATTACCGAAAAAGTTAGATAAACATTGACAGCTGTCATTTCGGCAACTTACCCGAACTACGGGGTAAGATGCCGACAGACTTGGGGTGTAATGCAATAGACAGAAAACATACGTATTGGCCATCATACCCCAGCTAAAGGGGCATCTTAC
The DNA here is from genome assembly GCA_963576565.1 of Aspidapion aeneum. Classification (NCBI taxonomy): domain Eukaryota; kingdom Metazoa; phylum Arthropoda; class Insecta; order Coleoptera; family Brentidae; genus Aspidapion; species Aspidapion aeneum. The sequence continues at coordinate 97,633,151 of OY755043.1, forward strand.
ACCAACGTTAAAATTTTTAATATTTTATTTAGTGATTTTTGCGCAAGGATCGCATATATTCGGATTCGAAGTACAGGTTTCGTGTAGGCACTTTTACCTAAAAGAAACAAGATAAATTAAGAAACTATTTAATTAGACGTACTGAAAGGAAATCACTAACCAAAATAGGCATAAACCTGAGAAAAAACAAGTGTTACAAAGTTTACAGTGCAATTTAAATAAAGCATCTTCCCCACAAGGATCTTGGCATTTTACCCCAACCCTTAGGTGTAAGATGCCAAACCCACAAATCAAAATAACAAAACTTTTATTTTCATTCAAAGTATCACAGGAGTATTGTAATGAATGCCAAAACCCTAGATAAATTATATTAGCACAAACAAAAAACATTTAACACCGTATATTACATAATTAATTTTTATCGTAAAAAAACTTACCGGCATAAAAAATTACAACATCGTGCACTTAACGCTCCGAAAACTATCACGTTTTGCAATAATAATCACAATAATATCGTGGCTGTGTGCGCGATCTATTAAGTATTGTCCAAAATACTTAAATTAGGCATCTTCACCTTTTGGCATCTTCCCCCCAATTACCTTATACAGCTACTAAAACAGTAGATAAATTTTAAAGATTCTCCATGAAAATTAAAGCACTTTTGCATCAGTGGCGGCGCGTGAGGTTCAAAGGTGCGGTTCTACAAAGTGGGGAACAAAGACAAATTTAAAAAAAGTGTTAAAAATAATAAAAACTTACCCAATTTTTAAATTTTGTAAAGTGACATTAATCGAGCGGAAAACATAGATTTTAAGTTTTATTTTTAAATCGGTCGAACAATTTATTTATTAGTTCACTTATACTATATACCTAGGTAATAGATGGTCTTTGGTAAAGGTTAAAGCCGACCATCGGCATATCCTTTAAAGAAAGTGACATGGGCGGCGATAGATATACTCATGAAAATGATTTCATTTAATTATGGCGTAAACTAAATAAATCAAAATAGATAATAAAACTTTCTATTCCTACACCTACAGAAAATTTTCTAACTCTGTATACTGCCGACTAAAGGGGTCCCGAAACGAACACCGAAAGCAATCTCAAAAAAATCTTTGTGTGTTGGACCGCCAAGAGCCGCGCTTTTTCTCTGTCGGTAGGGTTAAAATTATACCAGGAAGATTTTATATGAATTTAGATAACTTTTAAAGGGCAGATTCAAGCAAAATTTCATGAAATCGATAGAACCCCGTATTATGAGCATCTTAGGTAACTTTGCAAAAACTTTTTTTTATAACAGTCACTTTTCAAAGTTTAAACAAAGTTCTTTTTATTTTTGTATTTAGTTCAATGCGTCTGTCTTTTTTATTGGCAAAACATTCAATCACCTCATTAAAGTTTTCCATTCTTTTAATAAACTCACTTTCAGTGGATAAAACTGCAAGCACTGTAAGTCGTTCTTCACTCATTGTATTACGCAATCATGTTTTTAGACGTTTAAGAGTTAAAAAGCTGCATTCAGCATTTGGGTAGTAATAATTATCTGCAAAAGTTATTGAACCTCTGTAAATGCGTCTTCTAAAGTATTATTAACAATAAACTGTAACACAGCAGTAGCTCCTGTCATAGATCTATATTCCTCGCAAGAGTACATAATTGACAGTTCAATTTTTGAACGTTTTTGCAGTTCCCATCTGTTTTTAATATAAACGGGAAACTACCCCGATTTTATAAAATTTTGTATAGCTGTGACGTCAGTCGAATAGTTCTACCCTTTTTAATATGTGGTACAATCTGTGTTCATGTGTCCTTTATTCGGGGGAGTTTGTATAACAGACCCGACAAAATCCACCGCGCTTCCACACCATGACAAGAGACCAAAGAGCAAACAACGATATTAAAAACGCAGGCTTGCACCTCCTAGTCTCGTACCAATTATACAAATGTCGTAGGCAAAAAAAAAGGACAAAAATATTATGTAGTAAAAAAAATGTATTACTGTGCTCACAATTAGCCGACGCTGCAGCCCTGCAGCCCTTATTGAAAAACCGCCACTGTTTTGCATGCGCTCAAACCAGTTGTCAAAGCTGTAATTCCACTAGTTTGTTGGTACTGTCAAAATTGCATTCTTGAAGATGTCGATTGCTTTATCTGGCAACTGAAATTTTTGACCACGCACCCATTCTTGATTTTCGGAAAAGTATAGAAATCGTGTGGACTGTATAAAGGATGGTCCAACAATTCGACGTTTTGTTGGGTTAAAAATGCAATGGTTTTTTGCGCTTTGTGCGAACTTGCATTGTCTCGGTAGAGAATGATGATTCGTCGTTAGTAGTTCGCTTTTTAAAGTAATCGGCAGTAACAGTCCTTTAATCTTCCAGAGAAATTGTTGCTACACCTGCTTTTGAGACAAATGTCGCGATCAACTTTTTGGATACACTTCGAGAACGGATGACTTTTGTTGGCTTTTCTTTACCTTGGAACACCCAAACAGACAACTGACGTAGTTTCGAGTTCGTATGAGTAAATCCACGATTCGTCACCACTGACAATGCGCTACACACGTTTTCGAGTTTCCTGCGCGATGTATTCCTGGGTGACAGCCGTTTTTGGTGCACCTGGCCTTGGATCGTCGCTAAGGCTTATCCGCCCACGCTCTAATTCTCCATAACAACGAGAAACTCTCAACTGATGTGATGCTTCATTACGGAAAACAGAAATCAACTCGGCAAGGTATTCTTGTTGAGATAATTTTCTTCGAAACTTTTAAAAAATGATAGTCCAAAAATGCTCTCGGTGTAATTCCATTTTTCGACTGATTTGTTAGTTTATAATTCACTGTAGCTATAAAACTATATGAAGCTGCGTTCGGTATTTGCATCTCAGACGCGACGGATTTTTGGTCATGTGATTACAGATTGCAGCAAATTGGAATTAACGAACGATCCGGATCAAATCGATCAAATTTTTATAAATGGTTATAACCTTAAATATAACCAAAAATATTATGTACATATTGCAACTCACGCCCAGCTATAATTTTGACAAAATTTTCCTGTGATATCGGAAATTATATATTATATTATATAATTTGTTGTCTTCAACATCAAATAATTCGATTTCAATCTTTTTACATAAAATTATTTTTGTAAACAAAACAAATACACAACATAACGTCACAATCTCGGATTAATCTGTTTCGTCGATCAAAATGTACAGAGCAACCAAATTTACGTCCGTAGTCTAAGCAGAATTACCGAACGATTCAGATCTACCTCCCCTAGATCTAGATGAAATTAACGAACGATTTCGATCAAAAAAATTAATATGACGTAAATACCGAACGCAGCTTGTATGTATGTATGTACTGAAGTTTTGAATTTAGGTTAGGTAAAGATTGAGGTTAAGTTTCAGTAACGACATTTGATCAGTGTCGTCTTCTATGTTCTTATATGCAAAATATAAAAGACAGCCCTCGTAGACTGAGTAATATTGCATACTGCTGAATGTAAAAATATCCCGCCCATTTTTTAAGGATAGTTATTTTTTATATAGTTTTTTTTACATTTTATAACTAGTTGGTTTAGAACAAGTTGCATGTAAAACTAGGCTTTTACTATAAGTATTAGATTTTTGTTTGATTTTAAGAGGCGAGGCGGTTTAGGAAAACATTTTAACTGATATGGGCAACACAGGGTACCCTGTTATACCTGCTATAACTGTACCCCATTTTGCTCATTTTTTCCTATAGAAAAGTCATTAGTGGCATCGCTGGTAACAAGGAGGGAAGTATGGTTTGGTTTAATTCGATCTGCTTGTGCAGAATGTGACAGCAAAATAAATTGGCACAAATTTTTTTTGTCTCTAACAAATCGTCGCCAAAACCACGAAGTGGCGTAACCCACCAAAATGCGATTTTTAGATTAGCCCACTAACATAGGTATATAATAAAAAAAGTTAAATAAAAAAACACCCAACGGCTAAATTTACTTGTAAGTACTAGTCGCAGTTGAGTACAAAATTGAGAGGTATACCTATAATGTACGACATGCTTCAACTTTTAGTTTTGATGCCCAAGCGCACTTACGAAATTATACAGTTTTGTGTTTTCATGAATCAGGTTATTAGGTAATTTTGTACCCAACTGCGACTAGTAGTTACAAGTATATTTAGCAGTTGAGTGTTTTTTTTATTTAAAAATGTTTTTATTTTCAACTTTTAGTTTTAATTCTAATTCAGCCCTATAAAAAGCACTATGCATTTATAATTCATTTAGCTTTACCCAAAAAGAAAGTGTAGATTTTCTACGGAAGAGATGAGTGTTACCTTTCATTGAGTGAAGAAAAGGGAGGAGAGAGGGAGAAGGGAACTAGTAAAATGGTGTCGAAAAAAATCTTAAAGCGTGTGTTGAAAGAATTTTTGAAATCGCTCTAAATTTGTGAAAGGTATACCTACATCTATCACTAATAAGGAGGGTGGGGAGAAGAGAGGGAGAGGAAGGGGAAAACTAGTAAAAATGATAAACAACAAGTGAAATTAAAGAAAGAAAAATAAGCAAAAATTTTTTGCTTCGGCCGGGGATCGAATCCGGGATCTCTTGCTATCTAGGCAAACATTCTACCACTGAACCACCGAAGCCATACATAAATTTTCGGAAAACTTCCACCTATGCAGGCTGCGGTGTCTCAATACAAGAACGAGAAACCCTTCAAGCGTGTGTAGAAAGATTTTTTGAAATCGCTTTGTATTTGTGAAAGTTATAGTCCAATAAGGATTGCGGGGAGGAGAGAGGGAGAGGCGGAGGAGGACTAGTTAAATGATATATGTAAAACTTGAATATGGTTTTTGAATAGGGTGGTGGGAATGACAGGAGGGGAGATGGGTGGACAGGGAGGACTAAAAAGTAACTACAGCAAATTAGAGGACATTTTCAATGGAGGAAGGAAGGAATTTTAATAAAATCGCCTGAAATTTAGATAATTTGTATGTCTTAAAGCCTACATCATGTGTCAAAATGGCATCTAAAGACCGCCATGTTGATTCCTGTTTAAAAAAATTGCCTATAGTACCTTCGGAATCAGTAGCAATTGAACGACACCTTCTTTGTCAAAATAGGATAGACGCTCTAGCGTGACACAAACATACATATTTACTTTCATACATACAACAATCGAAAAACATTACCCTTCCTTTTGCCGTGCTGCAGTTGGGTAAAAAAAGTCGCTCTACAAATCCATGAAGGGGCGTAACCAAATTCCAAGTAATATAGAACTAAAAGTGGAAGCATGCCTTTATCATATTTTGACATTATTTTGACAATTGTCAAAACTGGTATGTGAAAAAAAAAATTGAATGCTCTTCTGTAAAACAGTAAAAAAAACAAATATTTTGATAAGGTTGAACCACTGAACCTTTATGCTGCTTTTGTATTTATTTACCGATTCTTTATTTTGTATTTTGCATTTACTGTAATATATATTTTAATAAATAAAGTTTATAACCTTACTTTTGGGGTCACTTTTTTTGTAGAAAAGTGTTGATAGTTTTTGTATTTTGACAAAAAAAGGTAAAAAAATAATATTAATGACCTCTACACTATAAACAGCACAACAATTACCGTGGATTCACTCTTGCAAAAAGGTGGTAAAATGAACTCACGTCGCAGGTCGTCAAGAATAAGCCTCTTGACATTTGGTGAACGCTCAAATCACGATCAGTCAAGAATAAACGTCCTCATCTAGCTTGATCTGACCAAAGTTTAGCCACACGCACGCGGCCAAGTTTTAGTTTTTTTTTTATACTGGGACTTTCCATCCAATCAGGATCAATCGCCCAGTTTTGCAAAGTTCCAACAACGATAAAGCAGAAATCGGACCCGGACCGCCGGTGTGGGAAACAAACATTGGTACCACTACACCACGACGACGACTACTAATCAGATCAAACCAGTTCAGGTCAGTTAAAGTGAGGTTAAGTCAGGCCATACAAGTTAGGTAATTTTACTTTAGTTAAGGGGAAATAAAGTTGGATAGTTGCTGCATATTCTCCAGGTCCTTTTGCCGCAGGGCGTTTTTATAATACTTCTTCTGTATTTTTTTCAAAAACGGCGCATGCCTGCAAAGTTTCCTTAATATTTTTTTAGAAGCCGGTTTTTACACTTCTAAAGTTATTTAATTGAACCAGGTTTTTCAACTTTCCTTAGAAATTGTTCATTTCCGCAAAGCTTCCTTAACAATTCTAAAATTAGCGAGCCTCAATAATGGTTAAAAAGAAGGCTATTTTTCTACAATGTAAGTCGAAGCTTTTAGCTTTGGTTCGGTTAGTTTATTTAAATGGGAAACGGCGGAAATTTTTGAACACGGGTCCAGGACTACGTCGCGGTGGCAATCTTTAAATTAAAATATTTAATGAACCTATTACAATTAAAAAATATGGTCTATATTTGGAAGCTGACTATCGAGAAAATTGAGCGTTGTTAAAAGCTTTTTTTAAACCAACCGAAAACTAGCACTTTCGGTACAAATTTTTGTTGATGAATGAATGAACCAAGAGACTGGAAACTCTATTTACGATCCCCCTTTTAGTAAAGGTGGCCATGACTTATGTCATTTACAACAGTGCTTATGTTAACAACTTTTGTTTGTCCTTATTTTGCTAGGTTTGACATTTCTATTTAAACAATTTAATCTACATGTTTCATTAGTTTTTAGCGTTTTATATATCGGTTTAGAAAATTTATATTTATATGTTAAATGTTGCGTGTAGTTTTTTGGTCGGTTTAAAAAAAAAATACGTAGGATACACGATCGGAAATTGAGTGTAAAGGTCTCCCCAGGTTTATAGGTCTCGCCTGCGGCTCACCCTTTAAATTTTCTGGGTTGAGTATCGTAAACACCTATTACCTAATTCCTGGGTAAAAAGTAGTAAATCATAATTTGGGAATCAGGAACAGTAAAATTGCTGTTAAAAACTTCATTGTATCGTAAATATAAAATTTATTAAAAAACAAATAATAAAAAAAACACCCAACTGCTAAATTTATTTGTAAGTATTAGTCGCAGTTGAGTACAAAATTGATAGGTATACTTATAATGAACGACATGCTTCAACTTTTAGTTTTTATGCCCCAAGCACACTTACGAAATTATACAGTTTTGTATTCTCATGAATCAGGTTATTGGGTAATTTTGTATCCAACTGCGACTAGTAGTTACAAGTAAATATAGCAGTTGGGTTTTTTATTTAAAATTGTTTTTATTTTCAACTTTTAGGTTTGAATCTTCAGCCTTATAAAAAGCACTATACATTTACAATTTATTTAGCTTTACCCAAAAAGTACGTGTAGATTTTCTATGGACGCGAACAGTTTTACCTTCCATTGAGTGAAGGTGGGAGAGGAGAGAAGGAGGAGGGAACTAGTAACATGATGTCGAAAAAAATCTTAAAGCGTGTGCAGAAAGAATTTGTGACATCGCTCTAAATTTGTCAAAGGTATAGCTACAACTATTACTAATAAGGAAGATGGGGAGAAGAGAGGGAGAGGAAGGGGGAAACTAGTAAAATGATTTTTGAAAAAAGTCTTCAAGCGTATGCAGAAAGAACTTTTGAAATCGCTTTATATTTGTGAAAGTTTTAGCTAGAACTATTACTAATCAGGATGGCGCACAGTGTATCGATATGGGAAAAAAAGTGGATATCTGGGTATAAAGTCAACATTGAATAGTACTTTTTTTTTCATCACAAATTGGCAATCCCTAGGCTATGTTGGTTCGCATTATTATTTTTTTTTACCTTTAAATTTTCAAATAAATTTAATTAAAACTGGCCCGTCCGTGAGTCACAAAAATTTATGCAAAAAAGTTGCTCATTTAAAAAAAAATACTGCAAAAGTATTTGTTATTTAAAAATAATTTTTGGTATGCATAATCTTTACACCTTTAATAAAGTATTTCTGTAATTTTGTTGAAAAATTATGCAGTAAGTATGTACACGGGTAACGTATTTCTTTCTTTACAGTTTTTTTTAAAGTTAACGTTTCCGTGGACTTTAAAAAAAATGGTTAAATTTGTATAAGTTGGCAAATATCTTGTTTGACAGAGCCACCTTTAGAAAATAAAAGCGGAAATTTTGTATTTGCTAATATTTGCTATTCATAGAAAAATACTCTGCCAATCTGGCACCTAAGCTCACACTAGGTAGTATAGTTATAGTGTACGTGTGAGCTAATATAACTTAAAACTAAAATATATTTTATTGAACTCCAGACTCAATTCCCTTTCGTTTGATACCACACAAGCCATGTTTTGACTTAAATTTTAATGTTTCAAATCTACCCCCACCTTTTTTTTAAACTAAAATGTATTTTTTTAAACTCCAGACTCAATTGCATTTCGTTTGATATCACACACGCCATATTTCCACATAAACACTATTTTTTTAAATTTACCCCCACCCTTTTTTTAAAAAGTAAAATGTATTTTATTTAACTCCAGACGCAATTACCTTTCGTTTGATATCACACACGCCATATTTTTACATAAACTCTAATTTTTGAAATACACCCCCACCCTTTTATTTGGCTTGTGTTCGGTGGATTTTGTTCATTTTTAAATGAGACCATCTCGACCCAAAACCCAGCGTAGGTAACAAATTTTATTAAAATCGGGCAAGCGGTTTTTGAGTTATGCGCGTTGGTCGTTACAGACAGACAGACATACAGACTGACAGACAGACAGACAGACGGCGCAACAAAAAAGTTTCAAAATCATCTGAAACGCAAAGATATATAAAAATTTTTGAAATCGGAGCAACTGTTTTTTTCTCGAAAAAATTAGGATCACCATAGCTCACACTACTATAGTATAGTAGTAGTGTGAGCTAAAAATGGTTTTATTTCACATGCTCCAGCGGTATTTATTAGCTTACACTACCATACTATAGTAGTGTGAGCTTGGGTCGAGATGGTCCCATTTAAAAATGAACAAAATCGTTTGAAAGCAAGCCAAATAAAAGAGTGGGGGTACATTTCCAAAATTAAAGTTTATATGAAAATAAGGCTTGTGTGATATCAAACGAAAGGTAATTGAGTCTGGAGTTTAAAAAAATAAATTTAATTTATTTAAGAAAAAAGGGTGGAGGTTGCTTTCAAAAATTAAAGTTTCAGTGAAAATATGGCGTGTGTGATAACAAACGAAAGGTATTTGAGTCTGGAGGTAAATAAAATATATTTTAGTTGAAAAAAGGTGGGGGTGGATTTCAAAAATTAGAGTTTAAGTTAAAACATAGCTTGTGTGGTATCAAACGAAAGGTAATTGAATCTGGAGTTGAATAAAATAATTTCAGTTTGTTTTTAGTTTAATTACCTCACACGTACAATATAACTATAGTACCCAGTGTGAGCTTAGGTGCCCATATATTGGCAGAGTATTTTGCATTAGTCTATAGCGATTCAAAACAAGGTAAATAAACAATTATAATTTTTATACACATTTCACTGTCTTGGCTTGAATCAAGATAAGAATTTATTTATAGCATTGTGATACATACAGAAAAATTGACAGAAAACAAAACATGGAAGATATTTTGCATAATTTGTTAATTTCGTCAGACCCATTATTTTCATCTATTTGACAAAAATACAGTTGGAAAAAATACTCTGCTAATATATGAGCACCTAAGCTCACAACACGTATTATAGTTATAGTGTACGTGTGGGCTAATATAACTAAAAACTGAAACATACTTTATTCAATTCCAGAGTCAATTACCTTTCTTTTGATACCACAGAAGCCGTTTTGGCCTAAACTCTAATTTTTTAAATCTACCCTCACCTCACCAAAAAAAACAAAAAACTAAAATGTATTTTGTTTAACTCCAGACTCAAGTACCTTTCGTTTAATATCACACACGCCATATTTTCACTTAAACTCTAATTTTTGAAATCCACCCCCTTACCCTAGTTACTATCTCGACCCAACACCCAGCCAAGGCACCAAATTTCATTCAAATTGGACAAGCGGTTTCTGAGTTATGAGCGTTGGTCGTTGCAGACAGACAGACAGACAACGCGACAAAAACGTTTCAAAATCATCTGAAACGCAAAGATATATAAAAAAATTTGAAATTGGAGCAACTTTTTTTTCTCGAAAAAATTAGGATCACCATAGCTTACACTACTATAGTATACTAGTAGTGTGAGCAAAAATGTTTCACTATATCCAGAAGCGCAGGAATTATTAGATGATATGAATGAATATGGAAGTAGGGGATGAGTATAATGATTAGGATTTACATTATTTATAACTAGGTAAAGAAATGCTGTTTTAATTTTAGTAGGCCTTAAATCTGGATTTTCTTTTTGTTTCCAAATAAAATTATACCACAATCTGTGTAAAAATAAATTAAAAATATACCATAAAACAAATATTTTCGCTCAATTTTATCAATAATTATGATTATAATATCAATACAAACATTTGCTAATTTAAAATAATTGATGTCCATTTTTTTTCAATTTCGTTACACTGTGTGGCGGGGAGGAGAGAGAGAGAGGCGGGGTGGGGGGGAACTAGTAAATGGTGTTGGAAAAAAATTAAAAGCGTATGCCGAAATAATTTTTGAAATCGCTCTATATTTAATAAAATTATGCGAATATGGTTTTTGAATAGGGTGGGGGGAATGACAGAAGGGAAGATGGGTGGGAGCAGGGAGGATTACAAAGTAACTACAGTAAATTAAAGGACATTCGCAATGGGTAATCAAAGGAATTTCAATAAAATCGCCTGAAATTTAGATAATTTGTATGCCTTACAGCAGTGGCGTATATAGAAATAAGTTTCGGGGGGGGGGGGGGGCGAGACCTCATAAGGCCGTATTTTATGCTATTTTATGTTTGTATTCATGAAATATGTGGAAAATATCTAAAAAAATGTTATCTTCGGGGGGGGGGGGAAGGCCGGGCCCCCCAGGCCCCCCCTTATATACGCCAGTGCCTTACAGCCTACATCATGTGACAAAATGGCGCCTGAAGACCGCCATGTTGATTCCTGTTTAAAAAAATATAGCCTATAGCACCTTCGAGATCGGTTCAGCCGTTTACCCTCTAGCGTGACACAAATATATTTACTTACAAACATACAACAATCGAAAAACATTACCCTTCCTTTCGCCGTGCTGCAGTTGGCTAAAAAACAGTAGAATTGCGACTTTTTGCTAAAATGTTAACTATGTAAAAAGACCTCGAAATCAGACAATGTTATTAGTAGTATTTACATTGCTGTTTAAGCTAAATGGGAGGGAAAGTTCTAAACTTCCTTTATATACAACATTTGCTTAAATTATTTTCTAAAAGCAGAAATATTCAATTTTCCCCGTCTACACTTATGTAAACTGTGCATATAACAGATGACACACAACGTTCCGCAAATTCCTAGAGAATTATTGCCTGTACCCGAGTTTTCGTAATGAGTGAAGTTTGGTAACAAACCCACCAGTTTAAAGCTGAAAGTTAGAGAAATTACTCTACCATAGTGTAGGGCCTTGTACAGATTACTAAATAGATAGGTATCTAGACGTACGTTAAAATTGGTTTTGTATTTTTTAAATACCAGGCCCGGACTGGCTCAGGTGGGAGGGCGGGAAACCCCGCCGGGACCCCGGCCACCCAGTCGGAGCCCGGGATAGCTGGCGGTAGGGCCAGAGGCTACTTTGGTCAAAGAATGTTATTATTTGGTAAACCGGGACCCTTCTTTGATCAAAATTAAGAAGATAATATTACTGAATACATTACTATGATTATCTTCATTTATATTTAAACTATCTGTGGTTGTTGTATGATCTATTGTGGCCTTATGAAAACTGCCTAAATGGGCCATCCAGTGACGTCCTTTTGAAATAACCTTTTTTGTAGTTTAGTGCTTGTTCTTATCAAGTAATCACGTGGCGTCTCCTAAGACGGCCCTTGAAAAAAAATTACAGAACATCCAGAGATTGGATTCACAACCAACCAAAATAAAAACTGTTGGTACCCCATGCGTTTGGCAATTGAAAAAGCTGAAAATTTGGCTGAAGTAGAAGTGCACCCAACGCCAATACAAAAATACAGGCCACGACCCTGAAAAAATCAGCTGTTCTCCGGGGGCTGAATTTTACATTGGGTCTTATTAGAGGTCAGAAGTTTTTTTATGATATTTTCAAAATGGCACTACAGATTTTCGCGAAATTTCAGTGAAATATTCTCGGACACCATCCCGATATTCCGCCAAAGTTTTGTAAGGAAACAACATGACTGAACGGTTAAATTCTTCGAGATGTAGCATTCCTTATTTTGAATTCAAATTACCCGCCATGTACCACATGCCTGTTATATTTGACATGTATTTGACTTTGTCATCTGTGGTTGTCACATTCACTTCTGCTTTAAACTTAATTTTTGTGTGAGCGAATGAAGCAGCTCTGAAAAATTAAGGATTACTATAGATTTAAAAAAAATTGTTCTGAAAGAATATAGTAAAAACAATCTCAAAACCGGCTTTATTTTAAACAAAATCAAGTATTTATGAACCGTCATTCCAACTTCAATATTTTAAAGACAATCAGCTGTGTCGTAACGTGACCATCAAAAAAAAATCAGCCCCGGATGTGACGTCAACAAAGTGAAGGATCGTGGCCCGTCCGTTTTGATAGCCCTGGTGCACCCGTTATGCAGCCTAACCAAACTTACTATACTTTGATGTTAGCGCGGCCCTATTAATTTTTGTTGTGTTTTTGTTGAAAAATAACAAAATTCTTGGACTTTCCCTACTACAGTTCGATTTTATCAAAAAAATGTAATTAAAAAAAACTGGCAACAATACAAATAATGGAAAACAGTGTTGACAAGACTTGAGATTTTCAAAGCAGGTAATGAAATGTCAAACTGAAACTTTAACTTTGGTCAAATCACATCTGTTTAAATTCAATAATCGGTGCTCTCGAGCGTCTAGGTATATATATTATCGAACGCAATCAGTGGCGGATCTGTGGATGGTCTGAAGAGCCCGAGCCCCCATTTCTTAAGATAAACCTTATAGTCTTTAATTCTAGTAAAAAATAACCAATACATGAATTGCAATTTTTGACAAAATCGCACAAAAAAATGTTCTTCTTGCCTCCTTGCTCTCCCGCCGCTGCGCGCCGAGATCCTTATCTTAAAATATATTTCATTTAATGACCTAACAGTGTGTTACCTATATTTTAAAAAAACGGTTGTTTTTTCATAAAAGAAGACCGTGTACGAAAACAATAAGATACAAATTAACACAACAATCAATTAATCATCAACAATACATATAAAAGAACAGGACTTTTTTGTTACGGCTAATCTTAGAAACTACTTAACCGATTTCAATGGGCAAACAGATTCGATGAGCTAAGGTCACCTTACGATGAGCTACTTTGCTTCATATAGGCTATTTTTTTATTTTAACCTAACCAAAACAAAACTGGCGAAGCCAATGATTTGAAGGCTAGTATTTTAACACCATCAAAATATCTTCACTTGTTCATAGTGTTCTAATTTTTTTGGCCAACAGTATATACACAGCAAAAAAGAATATATCAAATCTTGAAAAAGTATTTTCTGGATAATATTATCTTCACTTAAAGCATGTTTACTTGACTTATCGGAGACGTCTGCTTTACAACAATATTTTATTTTTCTGGATATCTAATTTTGAAAAAAGTATTTCAAAACATAAAACAGTTTTTAAAATGATGTGTTTGAGTTTTCTTGAACAAACTGATTTCCCTGAAAGAAACTCATTCCTAAAGTTAAACAAAGAATTACTTAAACTAAAATTAAATAAAAAAAACACCCAACTGCTAAATCTGGTTGTAAAATTCGCAGTTGGGTACAAAATTAGTAGGTTTAGTTTTTGCAAAGTCACCTGAAATGCTCCTAATACGGGGTTCTATCGATTTCATGAAATTTTGTTTCAATCTGCCCTTCAAAAGTTATCCAAATTCATATAAAATCTTCCTGGTATAATTTCAACCCTACCGACAGAGAAAAGGCGCGGCTCTTGGCGGTCCGAGCACAAAGTATTTGTTTTCTGACCGACCCAGCACAGGTGCATAGACTGCACAATTTCAACCCTACCGACAGAGTAAAGGCGCGGCTCTTGGCGGTCCGAGCATAAAGTCTTTGTTTTCTGACCGACCCAGCACAGGTGGGTAGACGGTACCTGATTGGCAAATTTTTTTGAGATACGCTTTTAATTGCTTTCAGCTGTTCGTTTCGGGACCCCTTTAGTCAGCAGTATGCAGAGTTAGAAAATAAATCAGTGTCGTTTCTGTAGGTGTAGGAGTAGAAAGTTTTATTATCTATTTTTATATCTTTAGTTTACGCCATAATTAAATGAAATAATTTTCATGAGTATATCTACCGCCGCCCATGTCACTTTCTTTAAAGGATATGCCGATGATGAAACTTGAAGTTTTTGCAAAGTCAGTTGAACAAAGGTTAAAGCCGATCATCGGCATATCCTTTAAAGAAAGTGCCATGGGCGGCGGTAGATATACTCATGAAAATTATTTCATTTAATTATGGCGTAAATAAAACTTTCTATTCCTACACCTTCAGAAACGACACTGATTTATTTTCTAACTCTGTATACTGCCGACTAAAGGGGTCCCGAAAGAAATACCTGAAAGCAATTAAAAGCCCGTCTCAAAAAAATCTGCCAATAAGGTGCCGTGTATCCACGTGGGCTGGGTCGGTCTCAAAACAAATACTTTGTCGTCGGACCGCAAAAAGTCGCGCCTTTTCTCTGTCGGTAGGGTTGAATTGTGCCGTCTATCCACCTGTGCTGGGTCGGTCAGAAAACAAATACTTTGTGCTAGGACCGCCAAGAGCCGCGCCTTTTCTCTGTCGGTTGGGTTGAAATTATTCCAGGAAGATTTTAAATTAATTTGGATAACTTTTGAAGGGCAGATTGAAGCAAAATTTCATGAAATCGATAGAACCCCGTACTATACCTATAATGTACGATATGCTTCAACTTTTAGTTTGGATGCAGAAAGTGCATGTACTTAAGAAATTATTAAGTTTTGTATTTTTATGAATCAGGTTAATGGGTATTATTGTGCCCAACTGCGAATAGTAGTTACAAGTAGATTCAGCAGTTGGGTATTTTTTTTCTATTTTTAACTGCTTGGTTTAATTCTTGTTCAGCCTTATAGAAAGCACTATGCATTTACCATTCGTTTAGCGTTACTCGAAAATTACGTGTAGATTTTCTACGGACGCCAGCAGTGTTACCTAACATTGAGTGACGGTGGGGGAGGGGATAAGAAAAAAAATATGTTTATCAACGACTTTTGAAAAAACAGAGGATTTTATATTGCTTTTAGATTAGAATTTAAATCAGTTTAAGTTAATTTTGCGAAGGCAGCTACGAGTATTCCTAGCTATAGCGAAAAGCAATATCTCTCGACCGGATGTACATTTGGTATGTCGTTTCTATGACAACGTCGTGTCATCTGTACCAATTACCAGTACCTAATTTACATCATGATGCCTGGTATACTAAAGGTCGCATGTCAACATGCCTCCAGTCTATTCAATTGGAGACTGATTACCACTTTGATGTATTTCCTTTATATAAAAATATTATTCTATTTTCGACAATATTGGATGGAAAATTTGACTATTACATTTATGGGACACTATAATATGTTAATATGAAAATCACTTACTAGATCACCTTAAGAAGTTTTATTTTTTATTTTGAAAACCTCCAAATCAAATAATTGTAGATTATTAAATACTCAAATATTATCTATAGGTATTGTCCTATATAGGCATATTTTTATTTTATACTTTTTCCTTAATTTGTATAAACTATACCTAAAAATAAAGTTTACTACACAAGGCCTTATTTGTATGATAGTGGACATAATAAGGCCAATTCTAAAAAAAAGTTAAAATACTGCAGACATATTTATTTTAATAAAAACTATTTTTAGAACATTATTATAAAAAAAAACATTATAAAACTTGAAAAACACTAGTGTGTATATTAAGGGGACCGCCAAACCAGTTTTATTCATTCAGGGGTCCTCCCCTGTCATTTTGAGGATCAAAATCGGTATTAAACCTAACCTAGGTCAATTGATCGCAACATCCTAACCAGTCCAGGCACCAACATTTAAAAAAGAATTTGTGGCCACAAGAAAAGTTGTTTTTCGAAAAAAACCTTTTTTTAAAAGTTTTTTTTAGAAAACTAGTATTTTTGAAAATAATACTTTTTAGAAAAGTACTTTTTCCAAAACTTATATTAAAATATATATATATTTTGTATTATTATTTTTTAAACTATACATAAAGAAAATTTGTTGTTTCAGCGACGAATTGGCGACGGCAAATTGTCCCATTCTCTGCTAAGGCCAGCATATATCGGTCTAGGACAACTTTTTTTGATAAAATGTGCGGATGAAAAACAAAATAGATATGTTATTTATACATCTTTAAAAAATCCTTCACGCAATTTTTTTGAAATTTGCTTTTGTTAAGTAAAGCTAAATCCATTAAGTCGAGTGTTGAAATTTGGTAGGTGTAGTGTTTGGTCGCAGCCCTCGAGAAAGACCGGCCCGGGCGCGGAAATATCACGTGACCGCAGGAGGATCACAAAAGAACGCCTCCCGGCCAGCTCTCATTATAAAACATGTGTGTTTTCAGTTTTGGTATGTTTGTTGTGTGTGGATTTTTTTTAATTCGGGCATGAATTTTATGTGAATTTTATCAAAGTTATTAAAATAACGCAGCCCACGAAAAAGACAACAATGCCGCGAACGTGTAGTGTTGTTGGTTGTCGGTCCAACTATAAAACTGAAACCGAATATGTGTCAACTTTTAATTTGCCAGTGGATAAAAAAATGCATAAAATTTGGTTGCGAAAAATTACTAATGATTTAAGTATCTTAAAACGTTCACAAGTTTGCATCAAACATTTTCCTAACGAGCAGGTTATTTGGTTTGATAAGTGTGTTGTAAATGGAGAGTGTTGAAAATGTTCCGAAATACCTAAGTAGACAACCTGTATCTACTGTTCGAAGAGCTGATGTCGAGAGGCAACAACTGGAAACTGCAATACAAGAAAGTCTTGAAACACTTTGAGCTCATAAGAAATCAAAAGTTTTATCAACTATTGAGGACATTTCAAAATTTTATTGTTCTAATACTAAAATAAACAAAAATTGGATTTTTACCCAAGAACGTGACAGAGTCTGCCTGTGCCTGATGACATTGGGCTAAAAATAAGACATTAGGGACTTATTGGAATAAAACCTGACCTTATTTTAAAATCTGCCGTAATGTGACAGATTTATATATAAAAAGCAAAACACTGTTTTTTACTTATTTTACATGAGGATACGAAATATAAGAGAGTATGGACTATGGAAACGAGATACATTAAACGGGTTTTAAAACATGTCTCGATGAGTTAAAAACCTTTAATAGTTAGGCATTAAATTGTAAAGACGTTTTAAAAAAGGTAACCTAAACAAATGCAAAAATAGGTTGGTAATAAACCAAAATCAAACTAAATTAAGTGAGCCATACCTAATTTTAAAACAGATTAAAATAGCAGATTTTTATATAGAATTTAGGAGCTAAACTAAAATAATTGGCATTTATAATGATTTTCCTACTCAACAGTGGCGTAACTACAATGGGGCGAGAGTGTGCGGCGCACAAGGGCCCTCCTACAATTTCTAACCAAATTTCAGGCAACCTGGGAAAGGTTTCAGATCGATTTATTACATACTTCATAGCTTTGGGTATCTTGAATCGTAAAACGCACGTTTTTGAAATTTTTCAAATTTTGTAGTACTGCAAAACCGTTTTATTTTTAACGTGAATAAGGGGCCCCCGGGTTAAATAAATGGGTTTTGCAGGTTTCTTTCAGAGATATGGTTGATCATACGGGGACCCTGGATGCCGAGGCTCGGGGCTTCAGCCCCCAAAACTCCCCTTAACCCATTAGCGCCTAAAGGCACCATATGGAGCCAATACACATTAAGGTCCAAAGTTCGGTATAAGTCCAATATTTTACTACTTTTCGTCCACTCGCCTATTTACAAGTGTTTAGTATGATACATGAAGCCCTTATAACTGTTTATGCAGTGCTTTGTTTACGTTCGGCATTTTTTCGTATCGAGTGAAATATTAGTTTTTATCACCTGGTAAAAAACATGGACATCCACTTCATGTAAGTATAATAACCATTAGATATTAGTTCTTTTTATTGTTTTATTATGTTATTATATGTAAAAACATATTCCTATTCGAGAATAATTTTATTGATTGTTTATTTATATATAATACCGTTGTAAATATTGGTGTTCCCATATGGGACCGTTAGGCGGTACCTCAGTTGAATCGTTTTGGCTGTAATTTTTGTTTTAGTAGAATTACCCTTCAGGAAGCATTAGATATGGTTTACGATGACGAAAATGTTAAGGAAATTTATATTGAGCCTCCAGAGAGCAACGGGCTTACTGACAAAAATTCAGCAGATGAGGATGAAGGTGGATTTATTGATAATCTAACTGCTATGCAACTTACTGCTGGAGCAGAAATTGTTTATTCGACTAACACTAAGGAATATAATAATATGGAGGAGCCAGAAGAAGTGCCATGTTCTTTAGAGTCAAGTGTTAGTACCACTACATCCACTTTAGTATTGGCAGCTAAACCTCGCACAACAAATTTTGTCAAAGGAGATTTGCAAGAGGCGCACCGCGAATTTCCAATCAGAAATTATTCAAAATATAGCATAATGAGCTGTGTTGAATTATTTGAATTATTTTTTTCCGATGAGGTGTTACATAATATAATTACCGAAACTAAAAATTATGCTTTACAGAAAAACGACCCTGACCCACAAATAACCACTGAAGAACTAAAAGTATATTTAGGAATTCTTATCTTGACTGGTATAAACATTTTACCATCAAAAAAGTATTATTGGAAGAATTCTAACGACCCGAGGCAATGAGACGTGATAGCTTTTTACAAATTTTTAAATTTATTCAGTTTTTCGACAAGAACACTCTAGATGGCCAAGATAAGATGTACAAATTACGACCACTTACCAATCACCTGAAGAAAAAATTTATGATTTAAAAGTTTCAAACCAAAAAATATTATTTACTCACAAATTTTAAGGTTTTGTTAAAAAAAAACAAGTAACTTTTTATTTTTTTAAATTTTGCTTTTAACTAGTGAGGTAACGCGTAAAGGTCCCATATGGGAACACCTTGTTTTTTATTTAATTAAGAAAAAAATTAGTTAAGTTGACTAAATATGTTAAATAAACATGTTTACTACTCGTATATATTAAAATTTCGCAAAATTTCTTCATTTTTTCTTCTCGGCTTTAATGAGTTAATGCGGGGCTGGATACAACCTTTCTATAGAAAGTTATACATAATTATACCTTTTTCGAGGGTTAATTATACACCCATTATAACAGTAATCCGCCTTTCTGCTAGAGAGGTGAAAATGAAGGTTAATTTTTTTTTATAAATTAAAGTTTGAAATTTTGTGCACGTGACATCTGAATAAAAAACTTGATTAAGCCCGAAATTAAGAAAGATATGTCGGTTCTCAGCCTATTCCAATTGCTAATGGACAAGTATGGATTTATGGAGAGGGTTTTTTTCAGAAGTTTATGCTGTGTTTCTGCTCTTTTTTACCTTACCAATACCGGTGGCTAACGCTGAAAGAATCTTTAGTAAGCTGAAGATCATAAAAAATTATTTGAGGGCAAATACAGGTCAACAACGACTTTGCAACAACTTACATCGTCCCTAGATTTAAAGGACATTGTAAATACTTTTGCGAGCTCAAAGGCTAAGAGGAGAGATTTTTAGTTTTTTTAGATTATATATTTTTTGTTTGTCATTTAAGTTTATAAAGAGATTTAAAACGTAGTAAATTTAGTTGTTTTATTTTATTTTAATAACTGGTCCAAGAAGAATTATTAAAGCAATAATTAATTAGATTATTTTGACACTTGGAGAGGGGGCCCAAGAGGATCTTTGCACAAGAGCTCAAAATTTCTAGTTCCGCCACTGCTACTCAATATTATTATACAGCGTATTTTTAAAAGCCGATATAGATTCAATATTTATGTCTGTCTATACCTTAACCCATTGGGAATTAGGTACAAAACAAATTGTGCCAATGAATCGAATGAATTTCCACCTAATACCAATAATTACACAACACTTTTAGATATGCAACCCATCAAAGTTCATAACAGCAGCGGACTGATGGCTCTGCCGTGTCATTATTGGATCTACATGAATATATGGCAGAGCCATTTGTCCCCTGCTGTTATTAAGTTTGTTGTGTTGCATATCTAGGGGTTGTGTAATCATTGCTAATAAGTATTGCTTTAAAATTAAAAAAATTGATAAATAAGCATGCAAAATGCGAAGTTTATTTATTAAATTTTTTGATTAAAATCTATGAGTCAATGCTTTTTAGTTGGAAAGGTATTAGATATAGATCCATTAAACTCCGTTTACTTTTTCATTTAATCCAATTAATATTTGTATAAAAAGGTTTGATACAAATAATTTTTGAAGGCATTGTGATGGCGCTTATGGAAATCGAAGTCAACGTGAAGCAAGTGAATTAAACAAGTCCCATTTGGTAATCTTTCATTTAGAAGTCGCTACTATTTAGGTAGAAATATTGAATCGTAACTAAAATTTGAATAACAAGGATGTAACTTTTTTAGTTTTTTTGGTCAAGGCATCGAACATATAACATTTAATATGTTCGAAGACCCTGTATAAACATTTAATTACCTTATAAAACTTCTAAACTGTGAAACTGTATTTAAATTACTACATCATGAGTCAATTAGGTCACATATCGTGACGGGGAATCAAAAGCTGATGATGTGGCGCATCGCTGTTGAGTTGCTTGTCAGTGGTATGAATGCCTTCGTGATTTCTCAATTAATTATTGACTACATTGAGTGTTGGTTTCGGAACGCGTTGGATAAGCAAAATAATTTGTGGGGTTATTGGGGTGGAATATGAAAATGGACAATAGTACTTAAATGTTAAGACTTTAAATATTATTTAATGCTTTATGGACTTACAGAGGTCGACATTTTTGTTTCTTGTCAGTTTATGTTATTTTCATTAGGTTGAGTGATCAAAAGGAAAAGAGGAGACACACATTTCACGAAAAAAAATTTGATCGCCCCTTCACCCGACCCAAACGGGAGTGGCAGAAATTTTAACTGTATCTATACAATAATAAAAAAAAATTGTTTGCTGGTTTAGATGAATATAAACTAAAATTTCAAATAAAATTGTTTATTTAAAAATTGAACAATCGGTGCGATACTATATGTATGAAGCTTGTGTAAAACAAATAAAAAGTATAAATAACCCTCAAAAGGTTATTTTGATTTGATATGTGCATATAAAAACAGTTATTGCGACACATCTGATATTGCAAAAATGATTTCGTTAAAATGCAACAATGGATTTTTTATACTTTAGGAATAAAAATTGGACTTTCTTATTAGGTATGTAATTTTATGACCTAATTTGTACCTTCTTAAACTGAGCATCACCACAGAATTAGATATTCGCATTACATACCTTTGTCATAAAAGAAAAAAATTTGTCGCGCCCCCGGTTCTCCCCACTGACAAAAGTAAACTTTTAAAAAACTAATTTATGCAATATTTGTCATAAATTTTTTGTCAAGGAAACAAATCAGAACGCCCCGTAATTATATTTTTGTTGTCTGGCTTTATTAGAAAAGCACTCTAGTGTAACGTGGCGAGCGGATATACTAATGATATAAGGCTGACTTCTGCTAAGCATAACTAGGTGTAAATTTGTTTGAACTACCTACTTAAGATCTCAAGTGGAACTGGTAGACAACAAAAGTGGATACGGAACAACAACTGCAGAAGTATCTCAGGAACGTTGATTCTTTCTTGGCTGGATCACCTTATTAGTAAACTAAACGTATCACTTACCAAATAAATCATCTTTCATGTATTTTCTCGCACATATCGTGTATGTAAAGTTTTTTTACTTGAACTATTTTGTTTTTTTTTTAAATTTTATTTACGAAATGTAGAAATGTTAAAGTTTACTATTTTGAACAATAAGAAAATATAACAGTTATCTTTTTTAAAGATAAGGTTTTTATTTTAGAGTCATTTAGAATTATTGATTTACTTTTATAGTTTCATTTAGATGCTGAATTAAAGTTTTCCAAGTTTAACCAAGCTAAGTTGTAAATTGCAACTATATTAAATGAACAAAACTAATTAATACCCAAAGTTAGCTAAAGAGACTTCTTGACATAACTTAAGTTTGTTTTTATGTTGGTTTATAGCCTTAATTCTTTCCTGTTTTTGTTTTAATAAAAAGAGATTGTTTTTGGTTTACACAAGGTTTATATTTTATTTAAAAAAAAATGATGAATTTCATTACAATTTTAAGGGTTACAAATGATTTTGTAAACGATGCAATAATCGTATTACATTAAATTTTATGAGTTATACATTGATTTACAAAGAATATATTATTTAGTTAATTTTACATAAATTTGATAGTTATTGTTAATTACAACTTTGAAAATTTACATTATTCTGTATGCATTTAATTTCTCTAATTTAAAATCTGATTATCAATTAAAAACAAAATTATTTTTCTTTGAACTAACTTTGATAAATCTGTAAAGAACTTGACAAATTTTAAAAACAAAAGTAAATGTTTTCTTTTAAATAAACAAAAGAAAACCTTTCATGTATAAGTTCATTAAGGAAATATACAAAGTTGTTTTAATTATTTTAGCCATTTTAAAGAAGATGGATGACAAAGAAATGACAAGCATTTCTTTGCCGGAAGAAAAACTTACATTCAAAAATGGGGTTAAAACTCTCGCAATGCGAAAATGTGACTTTTTAACCAAAACTCACTTTTGTCGTGTCAAAATCGAAATCGATGATATTTCGTATTCCAAAAAAGAAACTTTTTTCCCACCCTTCTTTAAAATGGCCCTTAAATGAATAGGCTTGGCTTAAATAAAAAGGGCGGGTACCATTGACCCTAGATCAGCAAGATATCTTAAACCAATCAAAATGGAGAGGCTTAGATCAAAATTGCTATCTGTACATATTTACTTAAAATGGTACTAGAAAGTGATAGAAAATGAACTTATCTTAAAAATTTTACAAGAGAAGGATAGGAAAACCAAAAGTTACCCAATATTACCCTCTAAAGGAAAGAATCTTAAACGAATGGCCATACAAAATTTACTTAATTACAAAAGAAAATTGCCTTGCCAATTAAAATATATTTTGAAAATGCCTTTATATCTAGGCCTTTGAGATCTGAAAATGGATTGGCAAAATTTTGTTAGAAAAAAAACCAATAAAAAAAACTTAATTTGATTTGCAAAGAAAATAAACCAGAAAATTATTTTTAAAGACTTCCTTAGACTAAAAAAAACGACGTTGAACCTATCTTATAAAACATATTAAATCTAGACGCCAATGGTTCCTAATTTCCTTAAAGTACAAAGTTGCAGATTTCTTTTATATTTGCACACTTAGTTCCCGTATTTCGATAGAACTAATTAGCATCATCAAAAGACAAATGCTACTATATGTTATAAATGAAAAAGTTTTTCCACACAAAAAGAAAAATGTAGTTACACATTCTGATCATATGGAAGATACATTTTTCGCCGTCGACAGTGGCTAGATTGAAAATAGATAAATTTTCTCCATATAATTCAGCGTGGTCAGTGAGTTCAAGGAAGAAGGTAGATACGCATGTATGCTAATTAGTTAAAACTCTGTCTTGTTAGGTATCAGTTTTTTTGCAAAATTTCGTACGTTTCAATGGTGCAAACCATAATCTGATTATTTAAAAGTTTAAACAATACATTTAAACATAACTGTATCTTAGGAGAATACAACATGTGGTTATGTCGACAAAACTTTATTATCACAAAATATCCCAAAAGGTGTTTTCTCACGAAACCCTTTTTTTTATAACCAAACAATTTATTTAAGAAAACAGATTTTTGGAAACGGGCGGACAAGCACCATAAATTTTTAATAGAAGTTCTACGATTATATCCTTGTTAAAACACCCCAAATGTTTCATAGTCTTGTAAAACCAAATCGACGGGAAATAACACTATTAGAATAAGAAAACGATTTAGTTCTGCAAAATTCACTAAATGAAATCTGCTACACTAGGAAGAAATCACCTGTAGAAAAAAATGCACATGGAAAAAAGCGCACAGAGGAAAACTTAAACAATAATAACTCTGGCAAATAAAACACAAAAAGTACATCTCGATGCACCAAATCCAAATATGGGGTTTGTTTTGCCCGTACACCCCCAAAATTTTGAATAAATTGTAAAAAGCTTGATCAAAATATTGCAATATTACACGGTGAAGTTGCGAAAATGGTACATTTTCAAAGCCATCGGAGAGCTTCTGTATAAAGCAACGTAGATATCATCATAAAAAATTATACCTATGCGCGTTTTTATATAAAATTTACTGATATTTACGAAAATTTTTAAAAATATTAAAATAGTTCACAAATAATAAAAGATCTTCAAGTTTTAAATATTTTAATAGTTTTTAAAGTTTTTATGGAATTGAATAAAAAAATTACAGATATTTTCAAAATTTTTAAAAATGTTTGAATATTTTAAAAATTCTAAAAAAATTTAAATATTTTAATATTTTTAAATTTTTAAATATTTTTAAACATTTTCATATATACAGGGTGTCCCATAACTTAGGAGCCATAGTGCAGCAGGTGATAGAGGAGGTTATTTCTGATAAAAAAGTTTATATAACATTGGGGCCGATCAACACGCATCTGTTTTTAAGATATAGGGTTTTTAAAGTTAGAGGAGTGGGGAAAAAAGGTATTACAAAAAAAAATGTGTCATAGTCAAATGAATACTTAGCTATAATCGTGATCCAAAAATCTATTATTTCCTTTTTTGTTGAAATTACAAGTTAGGGAGATATAGGCTGTCAAAATAGCCTGTATAAAAAATTAAAATCTTAATTTTTTTTAAATATTTGCTTACTTACTATTTTTTTTTAAATATCAATGATATTTTATTAATATCTTCCCGTACAGACTTATTTTTATTAACAAAAAATATCAAGAAAAACATTGCGTTTATTATGGCATTTTTAAAGTTTGTTTAAAAAAAATAGTTTTTCCTGAAAAAAATTGACCGTATAGTTTTTGTATAAAATACTTTTATCTCCACTTATTGCTGTTGTTCTAATACACGACTTTTAAAAAAGGTATTATCAAAAAAGTATAAAAATGGCCCCTGTTAGCTCCCGCTAAATTTCGCGGTGTTTGTAAATTTTAAAACCACACAATTGAATGACGGACAGAGTGCATTCGCGCATTTTGGACATGCGCACCAAGAATCAGTGAGATCCTTTTTCGACCGCCTCGAGAAATGGCGTGTTAATTTACTTTCTCCAACTATTTCAAATTTCTACACCTGAAAGTGCTCGATTTTGGTGTACTGAAGCATAGAACTAGAAACTTCAGCCCTTCAGCTACGTGGTGACATCATTAGATCCAGATAGGGGCCCCTTGGAAGTAGAGAAACTGGTGAGTGCTTTGTCTCTGATTTCCCTTGTGTGGTACCCACAATTAACCTATGGACCTTTTAATTATTTCGTAATTTCATATCAATATATTTATGTTTGTTCGCGCTTTCATTAATTAAATTATATACAGTCCATTGCATTTATCGTTTTGCTTACTGCGGACATAACATAAGTGTTCATTCGACCGAATTATTTAAAATTTACTCCATACGACGGTATTAATAAGTCGACCATTTTTTCACAAGCCGAGATCAAGGCCTTGAATTTTGCCAATCGTATTGAAACGAGAGAGATTTTCGCTCGACCTTCGGTAGCGGCGCGCGCGTTAAGTGTTTTTCGGTCCGCTGCTATGGTAACGTACCGTGGTCATTCAGTAAACAAAGCGAAGAAATCAAAACAAACAAGCACATGTTCAGTGTGTTAGGTGTGTTCCATATCATTTCGATATTTAAAATAATTTTCATCAATTGCGATAAATTAGTGCATATTTTCGACAATTCGTCATTTTTCTATTTCAGAAGCATTAATTTAGCGTTAATTGTATATTTACCGACATTTCTGTGGTTGGGTGTGTTCCATATCATTTCGATATTTAAAACAATTTTCATCAATTGCGATAAATTAGTGCATATTTTCGACAATTCGTCATTTTTCTATTTCAGAAGCATTAATTTAGCGTTAATTGTATATTTACCGACAATTTCGTCATTTCAAAGGGAAAATCATGTCTGTCAAAAAAGCCGTGCAAAAACGCAAGGGTTTCTTATCTGCGATAACCGAGTGTTATGTGTTTTCACAGACCGCGGCATCGGACGAAAAAGCGAGAAACGAGTTTCAAGTGAGGTATTCCGATTTGGATGAAACCTTCGATAAATGCATGCTGGCACATAATGATGTCATTATGTTGAAAGACGACGCGGACGACGAGGAGTTTAAAACGCAGGATGCGATCCTTTCAGAAGCTCGTAAATATTTTTATGCGTGTAAGGGGGTTTACTCTAAAATATTTCCGGTTGAGGCCCCATCCTTTTCGGGATCATATGTTCGACAAAACGAAACTCCAAAACTCAAAGAGTTAGGTATTCCCATATTTCGAGGTGATAAAAAATTATGGCCAAGCTTTTTCGATCTTTTTAATAACATTATAGATCAAAATCGAAGTCTAAGTAACGTTCGAAAACTTCAATATTTAATTTCATATCTCGAGGATGAGCCTTTAAAATTGATATCAGGGATTAGCTTATCTGATCAAAATTATAAAATTGCTTACGACAAATTAGTCAATAGATATCAAAACAAGCGAGACCTCGCAAATGATGCTTTAAGCACAATTATGAACTCCACCTTAAACGACGAGTCAGCTAAAGAATTGCGTAATTTAATTGACACCTTTTCTGAATCCCTAGAAATTTTAAAATCACTTAGCTTTGACGTTGACAGTTGGGACTTTATTATTTTTTTCATTTTGTTAGAAAAATTGGATATTCCGACGCGTCAAATTTCGAAATGAGTCACGCCAATACTAATACCGAAATTCCCACTTTTCAGTCACTTTTTCAATTTCTAGAAAAAAGATGTAAAGTTTTGGAATCACTTCCTCAATCGACAGCACCCAAAAAGGTGCCTACCTATCAAAAATCAAATTCTATGCAATCAGTTTGTGCAAAAGCCTACCTATCAAAATTCAAATTCTATGCAAAATCAGTTTGGGCAAAAGCCTACCCATAAATCATCCAATTCGCCTTTTATAGGACTGGCTGGCACCTCAACTAATTCAAGTACGGGAATAAAATGTTTCCGGTGTAATCAAGATCACGTGCTTTCGAAATGTCAAACATTTCTTGATCTCTCACCTATCGATCGCCTATCTTTCGTCAAGCAGAAAAATTCATGTCTAGCGTGTTTTCATCCCTTGCATGGGGTAGATACGTGCAAATCAAAATATTCATGCAGGACTTGCAATAGTAAAAGGCACCACACTTTAACTCATATCTTAGAAACTAATCAAGAGTCTGGAAGCCAAAATACTAGTCCTGTCATTCACACACCACCTGTCAATAATCTTCATGTGTCATTAAATACCTCAGGACCTTCAGGTACCTTTCTTTTATGCACCGCCATAATAGATGTTATGGACGGTTGCGGAAATTTTCAACCTGTAAGGGCACTGCTTGATTCTGGATCACAGACAGGATTCATCAGTGAAAAGTGTATTCAGCGTCTTAATCTTCCTAGGCGAATTTACACCACTGAAATATTCGGATTAAATCAGATGTCTTCTTTTACTTCCAAAGGGCTCGTTCAATGTCACATTAAGCCACAAGGACAGGTCACTCCTTTACTTAATTTCGAAGCAATTGTCGTTCCACAATTATGTTCCAATATGCCTACATTCACTTTGAACGATAATCAGTGGAAACACTTGGAAAACCTTAAACTTGCCGACCCATCTTATTTCAAATCTAGACCTGTGGACCTAGTTATTGGTTGCGAGCTATTCGCACAGATATTCAAGGAGGGCAGGGTTCTTGGACAAATAGGGCAACCTTCAGCCCTTGAAACTATCTTTGGCTGGGTCGTCATGGGAAAAGTTGACGAAGTAGGTAGTCTTACGGAACGAACCAGTTGTTTTTTAACGAGTCATTCACCTCCTTTAGAGGTCATTCTCCCTAGGTTTTGGGAAATCGAACATTTGCCTAAAAAACAAATCTTATCAAAGGAAGAAAAACAAGCAGAATCAATTTTTACTGCGAGTGTAGTACGGCAACCGAGCGGTAGATGCATGGTAGATCTTCCGTTTAAAGCTTATCGTAGATTTTTACTTCTAGAAAATAGATTACTCAAAAATCCTGATCTGTACACTGCCTATTCAAGTTTCATGCAAGACTATATCGATTCTAATCATATGAGTTTAGTTTTATCTAGTCAACCAAAGGGCGACGTATCATGTTTTTTAGCACATCATTGCGTACTAAAGCCGGAAAGCTTAAGTACAAAATTAAGGGTAGTCTGAGATTGTTCGGCAGTCACCCCAAAAAATATTAGTCTCAATGACACGTTGTTATCGGGACCGAAACTTCGAAAAGATATTGCTTCTTTACTCCTTACGTTTCGTCTTAATCCTATTGCCTACATTGCTGATATCAAACAAATGTTCCGTCGAGTCCTTATCAATCCTTATCACCGTCCTTATCAAAGGATATTGTGGAGGTTTTCTCCACAGGACCCACTTTCAGTGTGGGAACTTTCTACTGTCACTTTTAGCATGACATGCTCACCTTTTCTAGCCATGCGTACATTAAATGAGCTGGCAGAGAGAGAAAAGCAACGTTTTCCTATGGCTAGTACTGTTCTAAAAACGTCAATCTATATCGACGATATCTTGGGAACTAGCCCCTCGCTTTCTGAAGCTCTCTCCCTTCAAACAGAACTCAATGATTTGTTGAAGTCGGGAGGATTTGAACTTAAAAATGGTCAAGCAATTGTCCTGAGTTATTGGCAACATTGCCAGAGTCCGAGCATCAAATGCCTCTCTCTTTCGACGAGGAGGAACCCCACTTTATCAAAGTTTTAGGACTTCAATGGCATCCAAAAAACGACATTTTTTCTTATCAATGCCGAATGAAGGACAAACCCCCAACCAAACGTTCTATTTTATCTATCATAGGAACAATCTTCGATCCCTTAGGTTTTCTTTGTCCCTTGTTGCTACAAGCAAAATTTATTTTGCAACAGTTATGGATATCGAAAATAGGCTGGGACGAAGAACCAGATTCTTCTATCATCGACTCTTGGAACAAACTTCGTTCTGAATTCCCGCTTCTTTCCAATTTTCAATTACCCCGACAAATCAAACTGTCAAAAATCAATACCTGTCAAATCATCGGCTTCTGTGACGCTTCAATTCGAGGCTACGCAGGCGTCGTATATTTTCGTGTAGAAGAGGAAAACAATATCTCTGTTTCTCTCATATCTGCAAAATCTAGGGTCGCGCCTATAAAGTCACAAACTTTGGCTAGGCTAGAACTCCTAGGCGCATTTCTTTTAAGCGAATTAATTGACTTCGTTTTATCTAGCTATGAAGGAAAAATAACTTTTACAAATATCGTTACTTTCTGCGATTCGCAAGTCGTAATGCACTGGCTTTCATCCCCTCCTAATCGCTGGCAAACCTTTGTTGGAAATCGAGTCAGTAGAATCCAAGAAATCATTCCCTCAAACTCGTGGCGCTACATTCCTTCTGCTTTAAATGCAGCCGATATTGCGTCACGAGGGGCCACCCCTTCACAGCTCATGTCACATGACATGTGGTGGAACGCACCGTCGTTTTTGTGGTCTCCCGAAAACGAATGGCCCGATTTTCATATATCAAAAATGCCGATTGATTTCGGAGATATTAATCTGGAGGAAAAGCCAAAGTCTGTTGCAATGCGATAATTGATGTCAACTTCTTAGATCAGCTTATCAAATATTCATCTATATCAAAAATTCAACGTATCATTTGTTATGTCCTTCGAATAGTTAACCTTTTTCAAAACCATTCCTATCAAAAACCCACTAAGCCGCCGGACCAAAAAGTTATTTTTGAGAATATTGTTTTTCCTACCACCGGTGAGATGCAAAGTGCGTTATACCTTCTTATCAAACGCGTTCAAGGTTCTTGTTTTTCTGAGCTTTTTTCCGCGTTATCTAAGGATAAACCAATACCGAAACCTTTCCGAAAACTTTCACCTTTTATTGATGAAAATAATATCATTAGAGTCGGTGGCAGATTACAAAAATCTGACCTTTTGTCTTATTCTGCAAAACACCCCGTCTTACTTTCGAGTAACCATCGTTTAACTACTCTTCTTATCGAGTCCACTCATCGACAATACCTTCATCCTGGGTATAAAACATTACATAATCTGCTTTTACAGCAATTTTGGATATTATCTGCCAGACGGGCAATTCAGAGAACCATATCCAAGTGTTTGCAATGTTTTAGAATCAACCCTAAACACTATAGACCGCCCATAATGAGTTCACTTCCAGCTCATCGAATCAATCAACTTAAACCTTTTTCGAGTGTAGCTGTCGACTTTTGTGGACCTTTCTTTGTGATTCCTCATCGTTACCGTGGTTGTAAAGCTTTCAAATCGTATGTCTGTGTGTTTGTCTGTACGGCCACACATTGCGTGCATTTGGAATTACCCATGGAACTGTCCACCGAAGGGTTCGTAGGTGCATTCCATCGATTCATTTCCAGACGTGGAAGCGTGACGCAATGCTGGTCAGATCAAGGCAGTAATTTTATAGGGTTTCGTAACCAATTACTTGATTACGCAAGAAGTGCGGCCACCAGACTTTCTATTCGTTGGCATCTGGGACCTCCTCTCAGTCCACATTTCAATGGCCTGGCAGAAGCTGGCGTCAAAAATTTTAAAACTCACTTTGTTCGAGTAGTCGGCGACCAGAAGTTGTCCATCATGGAAATGTCCACCCTTACATGTCGCATAGAAGCCGTACTTAATAGTCGCCCTTTATCTCCTGCCTCTTCAGACCCACACGATCTTCAACCTCTTACCCCTGGGCATTTTTTGACCCTTGAACCCCTTAATTCAGAAATTCCGGAGTCAGATTTGTCCGAGGTTCCCCTAAATCGGCTCTCGAGATGGCAACTAATCCAAAAACTACATAATGATTTTTGGAAACGGTATTCTATAGAGTATTTGCATACGCTACAACAGCGACACAAGTGGGCTGATTCGTCCAAAAATATCAAATTAAATGATTTGGTTATCATAACAAGTGATCACAGCCAATCACCTTTGAAATGGCCGGTCGGTCGGGTCATCGAACTGCATCCCGGCGGAGACGGTCAGGTGCGTGTTGCGACGGTACAAACGGTTACCGGTGTTTACAAGCGGCCAGTTGTAAAACTGTGCCTCTTGCCGAATTAAAAGTAATTTTAATTTTTTCTACCTATTGAAGTCAATTATTACAATAGGTAATTCTTTATTATATATTTTTTTTAATTTTGTTTGTTTGTTTTGACTTTTTCGGGTTTTCGTTATCTCTAAATAAACTTACGCTACTTATCTGTTTTTCATTTATTTATATTTATCGGTCGATCTTTTTTTTTAATCTATATCTGTCCGGTTGATATTCTAAAATTGTGTGTTTTGGAGGGCAGTTATGTTAGCTCCCGCTAAATTTCGCGATGTTTGTAAATTTTAAAACCACACAATTGAATGACGGACAGAGTGCATTCGCGCATTTTGGACATGCGCACTAAGAATCAGTGAGATCCTTTTTCGACCGCCTCGAGAAATGGCGTGTTAATTTACTTTCTCCAACTATTTCAAATTTCTACACCTGAAAGTGCTCAATTTTGGTGTACTGAAGCATAGAACTAGAAACTTCAGCCCTTCAGCTACGTGGTGACATCATTAGATCCAGATAGGGGCCCCTTGGAAGTGGAGAAATTGGCTGCAAACTGGTGAGTGCTTTGTCTCTGATTTCCCTTGTGTGGTACCCACAATTAACCTATGGACCTTTTAATTATTTCGTAATTTCCTATCAATATATTTATGTTTGTTCGCGCTTTCATTAATTAAATGATATACAGTCCATTGCATTTATCGTTTTTCTTACTGCGGACATAACAGGCCCCTAAAGTTACACACGTTGTATACTACCCTATTTATGTGAGCAAAATTAAGATGATCAAGTAACCTGTAACAATAAGTACCATTCTAAATCTAAAGATTTAAATTTATTTCATTATGATTTTTCATTCGTCTAAACTTCTCCTTGCTTGATTTTTCTGTATCCTGTTTTACTATGTGCGCTTTCTTCCTTGCGCGCTTTTTAGTGCGCGCTGTTTCTTTGCAGCGTTCTTTCCTGTGCGAATATTTACTTTTCGCTTTTTTCTGTGGCTATGCCCTATATATGAGATATTTTAAAAAAATAGAGACGCGACAAACCCATATACATAATATCCCAATATCCACGGTAACTGCCCATTCATGATGCAAACATGAGGGCCCCAAGGTCTTTAAGCAAAAAAAAACCTGATTGGTTGCTTTCAAAGACATATGCATATTATTTCCATATAGTACGTATTATTGCAATACCTACGGTACCTTACGATGCAGAATGCAAACATATTTGAAATAGCAATATCAATGGGTATAAGTCTATCCTCTTTGCAGTCCTTAAGGTAAAATGTCCTGATTGGTTATAATTTTACGCATGAATATTATTTTATTCTTGTATTCGTTACGTCAAATCATCGGCGTACAGTTGACAAAAACTCTATCTATGTAAATTTGGTATCTGTGCATTTTTCGTAACTTTATTTCTGAATGTTTGCATCAAAAGCCAACCATTGTGTAAATAGGTAACAGGGAGTATTGGAATATTACGTATATGGACAAACCCATCAAAGTCACTGAGACTCACACATTTTGGTTATGTTATTTTCTTCACCAACCTTACATTTTAAAACTTGTATTGGAGAACTTGGCTTCACTTTTATCTCAATTCTTTTTACGGAATACCATTTTCGCGTAATTGACTTTTTTTTACATGAAATGTTTTTGTTATGACTTGCATTAAATAATATTTGCCTGAGACGCGCGAAGCTTCACTGCAGTGCAGTTCCGCCTAGTGCGGAGTTCCGCCTAGTGACTATTGTCGCCTAGTGTGGTCTAGCTTTAGGGCCTAAAATTTTAGTGGGTTACGTTTAAGAGAAAGCAAACGTAAACGAAGCGTAAAAGAAAATGCTGCTTCGTTCGATTGTTTCCCTTTGGAAACTAAAACATCTCGAATTTTAAATCGATTCAATATTTTATACAAAGGAAATAAGATTGTTTACACAAAGGGGAAGAAAATTGGCACACGGTAGAGTCGCACCAATAATTTAAAAACGTTTTTCGTAAAGCTAACTGATATCAATAAACACCGTATTCGATAAAATACAAATAAAATTGTTTTTTTAGTTAGCCAGTTACATCATTAATACAAGTTGCAGACCAATCTTAAACTGCGTAACGCTGAAGGAGGGAAGAGGGGTTTAGCCTTGTGTTACTCGCAATGATTATTTGATGTAATTTTTCTTGAAAATGCGTTACAAAGGGATGAAGGAAAATCAAAAATCACGAACTTTTGCGTTACATTACGTACTTTAAGAATGTTAAATATAAATATAATTTTAACACATAGAAACCAAATTTCATACAGTATTGCCCAAAAGTGGAGAAACCACCTAAAATTGTATATAAATCTGATCCAGTACTAACTACGAGGGTTGTCTTTTACATTTTGCATATAAGAACGTTTGCCGACACTGATAGCATGTCGTTACTAAAACTTAACCTCAATCTTTACCTAACCTAAATTTAAAACGTCAGTGCGATACATATACTTTTATAGCTACAGTGAATTTTTGGGTTAATAAATCAGTCGACCAATGGAATTATGCCAAGAACAGTTGAAGAATGCCCTGTCGAGTTGATTTTTGTTTTTGGTAATAAGGCAACACATGAGTCGACAGTTTCTCGTTGGTATGGAGAATTCAAGCGTGGACGGATTAGCCTTAGCGACGATCCAAGCCCAGGTGAATCAAAAGGGCGTCACAAGCATAATAATAATACAAAAGTCTTTAGAATTTTAATATTTGTAAATATGTTAGTTTTAAAAATTTTGTTTTTTTTTAAATTTTCATAACTATAAATTAATTTTGTTTGAAATCTATTATGATTTGGTGAGGTGAAGGTTTATGATTGTACTAGGAGCTTAAATGGGCCATTAAACTAGTATTGGTTGGTTAAAGGTAAAATTTACACTGGCACATAAAATAAAAAAGTGATCTCTATGTTTAATCAGATCTACTTATCCGTGGTGCGTTTTAACCGTACACCCTCAAAATTTCAAATAATTTATAAAACGTTGCAATTTTTCGCGCGTTGAAAATCGCGTAAAATTGAAGTCATAAAAATTTTGAAAATTTGTTGAATGATGTTAACGTTGCTTTATAAAGTAGTTCTACGAAATGGTTAAATCCTATTGGAACTTATTTTATAGTAAGCTCTAATGTAAACTTGCAATAATGCAATACTTTGATCAAGTTTTTTCGCAATTTACTTAAAATTTTGGGAGAAAAACAAGCCTCGTCTTTGGATTCAGCGCATCGAAACACATTCTGGTCTGGCCAAATGTACAGACCACTTTCTTTTATTTTAGATAATGTAAGACATATCAAGTGTTTTCTCTGTGTCAAATTTTTGAAAGGCGCCCAAATACAAAGAATTATTCTCAGCTTCACTGTACATCTCAATCTTCAATAATGGGGATGAGGGTTAAAGGTGTAAAGTGAAAGTATTTTCACTATGCACATTAAATAGTGATTAAATAAAAAAAAAAATCGAAATAGGTAGGTAAGATACCCAGGTAGATTTTTAATCAGAAAAAAATTATCTAAAGTTAACATATTGCAAGTCTAGAAGCCACCAGTCTTAAAAAAAATTTATATACACTTTAAAGTACATATTTATAATTCACAATAGATAACTATTTAGGCCGGATCTCTCAAATTCGATATAACTTCATTTCCGATAGAAAAGAGTAATTTTTAGTGAAAATTGAGTGATTTTTTTAATACAAATTTATATATTCACCTAAAAAATTGTTTATTTACAAAAAAAAATCAACTAGACAGCAACCCTAAGATGTGCAAAATGGACCGAAAAAATCCTTTGTTGCCGCAATTCTAATTGGGATTGTCCGATTCGCCTACACGTTGCATAGAAATGATCAAAGATTCAGTCAAGCGGGATTGACAAAGCGGGATTAGAATGTTTATACGGTGCATCTAGGTGTTAGGTTTACATTTTAAAAGCTGCATGCCGGTGGCTCACCATCGAGCTATATTATTCGGAAATGATAAAGCAAAGATCCCTACAATTTGAATAATAATTATTATTATTCGATACTATTTATTTTTAGGCAAACTTATTGATGATGAAAAAAGTATGATCCAAATTGCATCATTATTTACATCATTTTTTTTTATTTGTTTTGCTCAGAACACTTTTAAGTATTTTATTCGATAGAAAAGCCTTCCCACTTTACGGTCTAATTGTAAAAGAAATACAACAGGGGCCGAAGAAATAAAAATAAAAGTGTAAAAAAATTGTGCAATATAGTTGTTTCTCGATGTTTTTCGGGACGATTTTTGTTTTGAAAACATCTTAAAATTATAAATAAACAAAACATTGGATATTAAATTGCCTTCGACTAAGGTAAGTGATATAGTTATTTTTCTAACAAGTGTGGAAAGTAAACGTTACTGCACGCGACGGCATACTTTCCGCATGTGTTAGGTACAATATTTTACCTATGAGTAGGTACCTTTTTTTAAAAAAATTGAATGTAATTTATAAAAAAAACATGTAAAATTAGATGGAATTGAAAGTAATTACTTTACGGCACTCTAGTAGGTAAAATTTTTTAACGCATTAACGTCTATGCCACCCAAAAACTTTAGATGCATGGCTGTCAAAATCAACAGCGTGATTTTTGTTATATTAAATAAACCTTATTAAAAAGATTGTATAGATAAATAAACAACGGAAAAGGAAAGGTTAAATCCAACACTTTTTTCCTTTATCTCTTTCTTAATTAAATGTAAGCGAAACCAAAAAGGTTTTTTAAGAATATGCGATTTAATTTTTAGTTAGTTGCGAATGTCAATGTCAAATAACCACAACAGCTCATATAAAGTTAACGTTAATCCTCAGTAGATAACTACATCCTTAATGGTTAGTATAACTAACGGCGTGAAGAGTCGCTACCGCGTCGAATCAAAAAAACGATAACCACGATTAATGTGTTGACCAAAAACGGCTCTGTAACGGAATAAAACGGATCAAAATAGCTTGCTCATTTGAGCGCGTGTTCAAAATAGCGCGTATTATAACAGCGCGTATTTAAAATAGCGCGTATCAAAATGAGGCGCTTTCAAAATTGCGCGTATAAAATTAGCGCATATCAAAATGGCGCGTATCAAAATAGCGCGTGTTCAAAATAGCACGTGTTCAAAATAGCGCGTGTTCGAAATAGCGCGTGTTCAAAATAGCGCGTGTTCAAAACAGCGCGTATTAAAATTGCGCGTATCAAAATAGCGCGTTTTGAAAGATCGCTATTACAAAATGTCGCTGTTAGAAAATAGTTCAACTAAGAGGTCTCTTCCTAACATATTTTTTCAAAAAAAAAACTTTCCCGACTTTTTTCCCGCGATCCTAAAGGGTGTGAAACCAAACTGAACCTAATTGAAACATTTTTTCAAAAAATTATTTCCCTAAATTAGCTTTCCGGTTCTTATTTTGAGAGCGTGAAATCGGTGTTATTCCAGGCGCGGATCTACGGGAAGGAAAAAAGGGAAAATTTTCCCCTCCCAAATCTCAAACTATATTTAGTTTTTACACACAGAATACACCTTCTGGTCACTATGCAAAATAGTTTTATGCAATATTTATTATGATATTTCCCCCCCACCCAAATAAAGTTCCTAGATCCACCCTTGGTTATTCTAACCTTTGTAAATTGAGCGCAAACGTATCCCAACCTTTGACTTGGGGACATTTTTTTTGGTAAAAAAATGTCACGGAGTATCTGGACCGGTTAGGATACGTTTGCGATCAATTGACAAAGGTTAGGAAAATAACAATATCGACCCCCCAAAAGGAGGTCAATGGAGCTAATTCAAGAAAATAATTTTTCCAAAAATGTTTGATTGATTTGGTTTGGTTTGGATCGGTTCGGTACGGTTTGCTTACACACCCTCTCGGCAATATTTGATATTAAGTTATTTATAGGTAATAAAATATTTAGGCGAAAATTATAATTATTAAAATTAGCTACATAGCTTTTATTAGTGGTATGGCTCTGAGCAACTAATAAACAGATTTTTCCAAGTTACAAAAAATTAAAATTTGACAGATTTAAACAGAAAATCTAATAATTTAGCAACAATTTTTTAAATATGGCAAACAACCATAATTTGGACTACGTGACATAACATTTTTATCCGCCTATGGATGCTTCATAAAGTCATACAAAAAAAACTGTGCGCACATATTTGTGCGTACGTGACATGAGCTTTTTGTGCACACTAAATCCAAGAAGGCGGGGGAAGCCAGCGCCTTCCAAGACCGAAAACTCAAATTTATTTCTAGGACTCTAATGTCAAAAACATATGTCAGAATCGCGACTACACCACCTTTTGCAAGCTAAAATTCCATAATGACTGGACTAACTGTATAAATCTCGATAAAAATTAATCGAATTTTACTCTTTTGTAGAGCACGTTCTTAATCATGTAAAAACATGGGATTTAAAAGAAAAAGATGCATTGAAATCGAGACAGGCGGGACATTAGGGTCGCTGGCGCTACGGCTACTTAGGGCCAGAGAAACTTTGGGCTTGGATGTAAAAGTAAACATTAGGTTGTTCTGGTCATAGAATGTCGTTATTTGGTAAGCCGGGGCCCTCTGATCACCATTATAGATAGTATTACTGAATACATTATTACGATTACTTTAATTTATATTTAAACTAGTATCTGTAGTTGTTAAATGGTTTATAACAGCCTTATGAAAAGTTAGGGTCACTGCATCACGAAGACGTAGTGTCTTCTTTCGTCAGGCTTCCAGGATGAAGTGACCAGTGACGTTCTTTCGAAATAACCTATTTTCTTGTTGTGTTCGTTTTTGTTAATAAGATATTAGAACCACGGATCACCTAACAAAAGGTGATCCATGATAGAACATCTAGAGAGTGGATTTCACAACCAACCAAAATAAAAACAGTAAATTTGGCTGAAGTAGAAAGGCACTCGTAGGCAATTCGTTAGGCAGCCTAACCAAACTTAATATACTTTGTGTTTTTGATGAAAAAGGAAGAAATGCTTGGACTTTTCCTACTCTAATGAAAAACGTAATGTTTTAAGACCCTGAACAGTTTTTATCAGTTGGATTTTATCCCAAATTTAATAACAAAAAACTGGCAAAAATACAAATAAAAGAAAACAGTGTTGATAAGGCTTTTGAGATTTCTAACCCAGATAACCAAATATCATACTGAAAAGTGTGTCGGCGGTCATTTTGGATTTGCCCCTTTAACTTTGGTCAAATCCTATCTATTTAAATTTAATAATCCGTGCCCTCGAGCGTTTAGGTATATATATTCTCTAGGGACCCCCCTTCTTAAGATAAAGCTTATAATATTTAGTTCTAGTAAACAATAACCAATACATAAATTGCAATTTTTGACAAAATTTACATTACAAAAAAAACAATTTTAAATTTTTTACAGAAAAATTTTTTTTGCCTGCAGCTCATTTTATTTCAATCCAGTGGCCAACTTTAGAGCATAAACTTATTTGAAATCGCAAAAAAAACGTTCAATTAAAATCAAATTCGAGTAAGAAGTTCAGAATAACTTTAGAAAGCACACCTTGTTTTTGGTTACGGGGCTCTTGGCCCTGCTCTCCCGCCGGGGCCCCTAATACCCTGTCCGACCCTGATCAAGACTCCAAATTAATTAATTGTTTTTACGATGTAGACTGTAGACGTTGTGCCTTTAACCAAAGTTGCGACCCCTATTCTGTTTAAATTCCCCTCACCAAAAAGGGTAAACTGGATCTTATGTATTTATCGGAATTTTCACCTGGTCTGGACTCGCACCGAATACAAATCAGTTTCAGCATTGACTTCCTATTAACTTCTTGGATAGCTAACAGATCCTTTATGATTTGATGACGTAACGCCTATCCGTTATGTATATTGGCGATCATCATATACAGTGTGTCCCGTTCAAAATATGCCACACAGAATTTTTCAAGACCTATTAAAAATGGCGACCCACAAGAAAATGTCGAAAATAAAACAGTCGAAAATCAAATAGATGAAAATTGATTTAAAAAAACGTAGTTTTGGAAAACCTTATGTCGAAAATAATATAGTCGAAACGTAAACGCAGCGAACCGATAAAAAAAAAATATTGTAATGAACGAAAAATAATCCGGGTGTCCAATAAAAAAATTCTAACTTAAATAATGCTATGTAAAAAAAAACATTGGGTTTAGGGCGCAATTTGACATCTCTTTATGTGTGTACCTCGGATTTCTATATTTTCTAGGTGATTTTGATCCTCTATTAGAAATAGTTATATTAAGAAGCAAGCTTTAAAAAACTGTATAATTGTACTAAAATCGTGCCAGAATTTTTATGCCAAACATGCTTAATATGCCAAACATTTACCTTAAATATCGTTATACAAAGGATAATTTTATAACGTTGAAAATTATACAACCACATTAAATTAATCGAAAACGGAACCAAAGTTTTAAAGTTTAGTAAAAGAGTGCCGACTACAAAATCTTTTTTTTTGCTGTAAAAATATTAGTATGTTTCATGCCTCAAAATGCTTTGAATTTATAAAGAAACATAGACCGTAGGATCGAATAACTGACGCCCATAGTAGAACCCTCCCTAGCTATTAGACACGTATTGGAATAAAACCTGACCTTATTTAAAAATCGACCCTATAGTGACAGATTTACATATATAAAGCAGCTGTTCTCTTTCAAAATTCGGCCTTTCTGTATCTAAAACCGGATTTGTTAGTGTCGGTATTTATTAAATGAAAATTAGCGTCTTTATTATTAAATTGGGCTTTGGTATGTCAATTTTGAGAGGTCAGCTGTTAGTTTTCTGTGTAAACGTGTCAAAATAAAGTGGACTCTAAGATAAAGTCAGGTTTTATTCCAATAAGTACCTATTAACTTTAGTGACGCGCCTAAACTATATATTTCTTAATACATCTAATCCGGCACCCCTAGATGCACAATTTAGCGCGTTTAGAGCTCCGATTTGGCGCACCTATTATTTGGAACTCCTTGGCGGAAGTTCGGTTTGCCCGTGCCTACTAAGGGCCCTGCCCATAGGCGTACTAAAGGGCTCTAAAGTTACAAAAATAAAAATATCAAATAAATTTCTGGCTGTATGTAATATTTTGCATTTAGCTGGTAGATCAGCGTGTACCTATATTTATTTTACCATGTTAGTTCTAGTGCAAAAATATTATAATAAGATAATTTTAGGAATGCTTTATACTTTATATAGACAGTAATTTTAAAGCATTATTTATAAAATATTAGCATACTCACCATTATATGATCGGTTGGACTGTGATGAAATGTCTTTCTTCCTTATAGACCAGTGGACGTTTTCTTCCCGCCATAGACGTAGTTTCCTGGGTTCGCTGTCGTTTCACTCGTAGAATGAAAAATAGGTTTCACCTATTTTTTCATTCTTTTTAAATTATGATATCTATGGTCGTATAATATTAAATTAAGTGAATTTAAAATTAAGCATTGCAGTGACTTCATCAACGCATGAATGAGTTAATACTGATATGCTTATTACCCTTAGGGAAATCCTACTCTATATAAACCACCTCTAGAGTATTGTTTTAAGTATCTCCTAGATATATGGCTCCAAGTAATTAGAAATCTGGTCGGCCACGACCAAATGGTCAGTGTCATTAGGCAACTTGGAATAAATGTGTCAAAAATTCGTACAGTCCGCTTTCCTCTTTTTTTGCATTTGCATGGGGAGTAAAAATTCCTTCATCAAGAGATGAATTAGTCCGCCATCTTAGATTTAAAAATTGCCGAAAATTGCTGTAGTGATGCTCAAAGAGCAATCGATTCTTATGATACTTGAAATCAGTTTAGTTTTCATGAATTTATGAGAAAATGAATGCAGTCAGAATTAGGCAATCGAATAGTTTGTAAAACATCTTTTTTGCTATAACAATGGTTGAAATGAAAATTAATTTTTCCGAAACTACTAAACCAATTTAAATGATTTAAACTTTTGTGCGGTGGGGAAAGAGGATTTTAACGAATAAAAAAACGAATAGTTTCTTGATGCGTAAGAATAAACAAGCCTTTTTGAAAGGTCAAGTTTAATTCTGACCGCCATCTTGGAATTTCAATAGTGACCTTTAAAGAGCAATCAATGTTTGTAATTATTAATATATTAGGAAATGAATGGAGAAAATTATAAAATAATCTGTAGAACAATGGTTAAAACAAAAATAAATTTGTTGGGAACCATCAACATGATTGTAATAATTCGTACCTCGTTAATACGTGGAAGAAATAGGACTTTTTTATAAATAAAAAAAAAATCCGGAACACAAAAATAAACAAGCAAATTTAGAGGGTTAAGCATGATTTTGTGCGACACCTTGGATTTTAAGATGGCGGGCAAAACTTACTTTCACTCAGAATCCTGATTAATTTCTTGCAAATTTCAGTTTTTTCCAATAAAATCGGTAGCCTAGTTCAAGAGTTATAACAAAAAATATTTTGTCCGTTTTTTGTCCATTTTTTTTTGTTTACCCGGTATTTTAATAAACTGTGTGATAATATGTGGTCAGCACCCCCACTCATTAAAAAAAATTAACGCTTTTAGAATAGAAGGACAAACATTTTCTATATGTAAGTTCAAGTCATAGATACTTAGCAAGTTAATAACGGTAATGACTCATTTTTAAGAGATTCATAGATTCTCTAAAAAGAGCTGTTTTTGGGGGCACATGGCTTAAAATTTCAATATGGTTTTTGGAGATTTATACAAATTTTGAAAGCCTGTTCCTTGGGAAAGTTAATTCTACTAGAGGAACAAAATCACCCGGGAAATTCAAAAATTTAATGGACATGAACAAAATTCAAAGATCATTTCTTGTATTTGGATTAATTTCTAAAACTCCCTGACTCTTTTTTTAACTGGAATATATGTTTTTTATTTTTTTTTTAATTCCTAAACACAATAATAAAAACCTTAAAATAAAACAGTTCAAAAAAAGTTTAAAAAAAAAAAATGTTTTTGTTATAAGCGAAATCCCTGAATTTTATAAAAAAAACTGACTTGAGCAACTTCAAAAAACATTTCCATCATTTTGTGCAACGAAGTTAAAAGATATTCTTAGATAGACTCAAAAGGAACCTTAGTTTGTTAGTGGACCCAAAATCACTTTAAAAACCACTTAACCCCATCAGCTAAACCAAAATTAAAGATGCAAAAATGTAAATTTTGATAAAAACTAAATTTAACAATTTTTATTTAAAGGAAGTTAGGAAGGGGCATTCATTGCCTAGCTAAGAGTGAAATTAAAACTAATGTAGTTATTTAGATATTTTGTAAAATCTGGATCAATGTCACGTCATATTTTAAACCACGCCGCGCCGCGCCGCATAGGTTTGCCGGATTTTTTTTTTGTAAATGTTTTTAGAAGTTTATAAATCACCACAACTTCTGAAATTCTGCCCAACTATTCACTTCTCATAATTAAAATTAGAAAGCTTTTTCAACTAATCATGCATGCCAATAACAAGAAACAGGAAATGTAAAAAAAAATAAGAGAGTGGTTTGGATCAACGGCATTTAAAATAAGGATCATCCTGATGATCACCAATCTTCATAGTAGACACACTACAGAGAGATAGAGAAAGGGTAAATTAATAATAAAGTTGAAGAAGCTTTTAACCAAAACGTTTTTGTTTTCATGGTATGATTTATTGTTACATTATGAAAGGAAAAGATACGACTAAGAGAATAGAAAAATGAAACAAAGTTTTTATTTCTAGACAATGTCATTTGATCATGTTTTGTTACCCGCATGAGGAGTTTAGCACTCAACACTAGTTGACCCTATGGCGTTGATTTTTTTTTTGTGTTGGGTGTTGTAAGAGGAGGTGTTTTTATTAGAAGAGTTTTTACTTACCAAATTAATTCATACAGATGCAGAGGGATAAAATAGTAGTACATACCTAAAAAAGAAAAAAAGCATAATTAATGAGAGATCGAAAAATTGCGAAGACCGAAAATAACCTTATTAATAGATATAGGTAACTTTTAATCACATGTTTTAATATTTTTAAATCAAATTTGTGTAGTTTTCAGTAGAAAAAAGCGCACAAAATAAAAAAATGGTCGGTAAATTTGACCAGAATAGCTAATTACATGTCTTTCAGTGCGCCGAATTAAAAAATCTTAGTGTGCTGGCTATTTTATGCATTATCAG
This sequence comes from Aspidapion aeneum, assembly GCA_963576565.1. Taxonomy (NCBI): domain Eukaryota; kingdom Metazoa; phylum Arthropoda; class Insecta; order Coleoptera; family Brentidae; genus Aspidapion; species Aspidapion aeneum. The sequence continues at coordinate 97,676,994 of OY755043.1, forward strand.
CGATATTTTAAAAAAGTTATATTTTGATTTTGTTTGTTATTTGAATAACACTAGGTACTCCAAAAAATGGTTTGTAACAGAAACCGTAGTATTCTGCCTTGGGCAGATTCGGGGGACCAGAAAAACGCCCCCTTCTCCAAGACATAAAACTTAATTTTAAGTTTAATTTATAAAATAACAAATGCATAAAACGCAGTTTCTTACAAAATGTATCTACAGCGCCAGGATTTTCACTAAAATTATCTTTTTTTTTAATTTTCCTTGCATCTTTTCTTCCGATGATGCTAAAATTTAAAGTTTATCTCTTAAAAACAACACATAAAAATTATTTTGACTTTTAGTGCGCACTGATCTTGTGCACACACCAAGTCTGACAATGTATATTTATTAGATTAGATTGAGAGGGCTGGCTGCTGCTCATTGAAATAAGAAAATATATATTTATTAGTTCTGGTAAAAAAAAAATTGCAAATGCATAAATCGCAATTTATTACCCCTCCCCTCGAAAATCCAAAATCCTTCACTGGATGATATTATATTTGCTCTATCCCATTCCCAATTATTTAGCTTTCCCCCTTGTCTAACTAATTCACAACGCCCTTGTTTTTTATTGAAATTGAAATTGTAGCGGTGTTATATGTTTAAAATTTAAATGTATCGATCATGACGACAACTGAATTCAGAAAGTCTTAAGTACGTAGAAATATCATTTTTTATTTGATGAGACAAATGGGTTTTATAACAATTTTTACGATTTTGTTTTCATTTTTTTGGGCAGTTTTGTCCCATAGGTCGCCGCTAAAAATGATGAAAATTAATAAAAAAATTCAGTGGCGCTCCCAAAAATATCTCTTGGGGAGGTGGGGCGAGAGTCTTGTGGGGGCCCGAGAAAGGCTGTATTTTATGCTATTTTATTTTTTATTCATAAAATATGTCAAAATTATTTTAAATAAATTAGGCTTGGGGCGGACGGGCTCCACTGTGTGTCTTAATGCCGTAGCAATCTTGAGTTTTATACGTAGTTTTAAGAGACATTGTTTCTCTTGTATTTTTCCGTGAGCAGCTCGAAAATTGTACACCCACTTCGCTGACTCGACATAAAAAGTTGCGAAGGCGAAAAAAATGCAATTTGCATTAACCCGACCCGAGGAACAAATTATGTCACGGTCATAAGTACTGTTTTTCGTTTCATATGCCTGCCTATTATCTTTAGTCTGGCAGTTCCTTTTATATTTGAACAAGAAACATTTAAGATTTTGAGACAAAATATAAATAAAAAGCTTGAAAACGATTGTAGATTGGCAATCGAAACGTAGCGTATTCAAATTCAATTAAAAGATAAGTGGTTTAGATTTTACTAGGCAACTATTTATTTTTATAGAAAGCCACTGACAAATTAGTGATTTTTATTTTTCTAGGAGAAACGCAGTGGTTTTTTATAATTTTTTAAAGTAGTTTTCCTTACTAGTGGCGTAATACCCAGAAAAAGTTGTGTTTGTAAAATGAATCCGCCACAAACATATAGATTTTATTTAGTTCCTTTTGTATTTGTAGATATCGCCACTTATGTGAAAGCGTACGGTATCGCAGGCATTATTTATTTATTTCTCTTACCAATATCGTAAGATGAGATTCATATACCGTCTCTATAGCTTCACAAAAGTGTCACATTGACCATGCAGTGTTCTGAAGAGTCCCTTAAGGATGAAATAGTTTATAAGTCAACACTTAATAGGTGTCCATTAGATCATGGACTCCCGTGGGTGTACAGCTTTCGAGCTGCCCGGGGAAAAATACAAGAGAAACAAAATCTTTCTATGCCCGCTTAGCCACGAAAAATTGTTGTTTTCTTTATCCACGGGTACTAAACTTTACCTTTGTACTTATTTGTTGTTTTTTAAATATCATCTTTTCAAAAAAAGTGAAATATTTTAATTACCTACATGACATTACAACAAACAATTTATGAATTGACTTCATAACCTTCCTTATTGTGTACGATAATAAGAGCACAGGTTTTGAAATTCGGTGATGATAGTAACCAAGCTAAAGTCTTTTTTATTTTAAAAACAACCAACTCGCATTAATTAAGTAAAATCGAAATTGTTTTCATAACATTTTAATTACGCCTGACGGAAACTTTATTATTGCACTTCCCATACAACATGAGGTGACTTGATGTTTTTCGCACTTATTTATTTATATATTTTTTAAGATAATGGAATCAGAGAGTACATATTATTATTCTATTGTGTTTTATGGCAACGGCAACGTTTCAACTTGGTAGGGGTAGCTCTGGATATTGACTGCTGCTTCCACCACTTTGTTAGTTTTTATAAAATATATTACTCACTATAGATAATCAGATATTGGCATATGCGTAACTAGCTCTTTACCCTGTGGCATGGACGTACGCAGAATGAAACTTAGGGGGGATGCAAACAATTAAAAATCTAATAGGTATTTATTGAAATAAACAAAAAAATGAAAACGAAAAAAAACGAACATACCTACATACACTTCATTTTTCTAAATCTTACGTATTACAGTAAAACCACAAAGTAAGTACTTAATTTATGGTAAAACGAAACGTCTGGAATCTTCAAAAAATCTGCTAAAAACCTCTTCTTCTACTTGTTTAGTTTTTTTTTTCAAAACAATGTATCACTAGACCTACTTTCCCTATTTAAAATATAGGGCTAAAGTATATCCCTCGAAGGAGATTCGTGCTACAAAAATTTTAAGATAGCCAAAAAGTGTCCCCCTCGCAAACAAACTCGAAGTGTCCGAGTAGTTCTCCAAATTCGCACTCTAAATACCCAAAAAGGCCTTTGTTTCGATGTTCGTGAAACACCGTGTATATTATCCTTAGGAATAAGTCTATTTATTATATAATATCGCCCCCTTAGTGCAACAACTAGATAACTCGAAATTTATGCATTTTGAGTTATCCAGTTCATTCTCTTTTTAATGCAATATTTAAATATTTTGACCGAGCAACCAAACTTGTTTAAAGAGTTACAAGAAATATATAACTCCGAAAATGCACATTTTATAACTTTCCTTTTTTTGACTAGATTTTCAGCAACAACTAGATATCTCAAGATTTTGATCAAATTCTGCAAATATATAAAACCTAAATGCCTCCAAAATTGAGAGTTCATAAGTTAATATGCAACATTATGTATACATATTAAATAATTTTGACTGCTTAACGATTGTAGTTTTTTTGCATTTTGCAATTTTAAAATCGATTTTCTCAAAACTATCAATTTCAAGTTATCCAGTTATTGCACTAAGGAGACGATATTATTTAAATAGGAAAAAAACTTGATTAATTGATTGATTATTTTATTTGGAAATTAGACAATTATTAATTTTCAACTTTTAGGGGGGGGGGCAAATGCTCCTTGTCCCTAGCTGCGTACGCCCATGCCCTGTGCGAAGGGCTAGGGGAGGGTCAGACCTGACCTTACTATTAAAAAAATAAAATTATATAAAAATAAAAATTGTCTGGACATGAAACACTCAGATTGCCACCAAGTCCTTCTGTAGTTACGTTAAAAACTAATTGTTGTTTGTATCCTTAGCTCTTTTCACTTTACGAAGAAACTAAAATAAAAACCAAAAAAATTTATAGTTAAAAGGCCTGTGGCATCCCGTAGGATAGTTGTGGAAGATTTTTCAAGCTAAGCTAGATCGATTGGTAACAGATCAAATAATTTTAAGTCACCGGGTGTGTGACAACAAACATTGGCTTATAACTTTTGAAAAATCGGTTTCGCAGAAAAACTCTTAAATTAAGATAGTAAGGAACTTGGCTTTATATCGTAAAAGCTAACAAAAAAATTATTCAGTTTTACAGAAAAATTATGTTATTTATTTTATTTAAGTTCTGATTTATTTGCAATAGAACAGCAATTTAATTGTCATTTCAATGAGCTTTTTTTATTAATTTTTTCACCAATTTAAATGAAACCGTCGATTTTATTTTCGTTAGTAGTGCATTTCGATGCATTATGTTTTAAAAATCTATTAATTAATAGGAATATTCCCGTAGTACAAATATAACCACTTTTTTATAAATATTATTTCAAGAAAAACTAGTAAGCCTTTGCATATTGGATTTATAATTTCTAGAAACATCCCCATCGCAGGGTAAAATTTACCCCAAATTTTTAGTAAGGGAACTAGGTCAAGTGATAGCTCTTTCTGAAGGTATTTGAATCATCTTTACAGCCTCCTAGATACCCTCACAACCTCGTGTATGAACAGTTGACCTCGGCTAGAAATGTTCTTCATGACAGTAGTTCAAAGAAGATTTTTTTGTAACAACACAAAATAAGTAACTAAAAAAATTGTAATAAATTAAAAATAATTTCAATTCCCCCCCCCCCTCACAAGCACAAATTGATAGAAATAGAAATTTATTCATTTTAAGGGCAAATAATAAAAAAACCAGTCATCCCAAAAGTATTAAACTCTATTCTATATTTTACGACTTTAAAACTCAAATATTATTTAAATCCTTCCAAAAAACGAGTGAAATCACAACAACGTCAAGTAAAATAAGCCGCGAAAATGGTATTTCGCAAAAATAATTAAGATCAAATTTTCCAATACACATTTTAAAATTAAATATTCTTATTAGTGTAAAAATGTTTTTTAAAACTTGGCAAATCAGGAAAAACTTTCAAAAAAGTACATTTCAGAAAAAAATTTTTTTTATTTTTTATTTGTTAAACACATTGTGTTTATTGTATTACAATTTAGCCAGTAAGACTAATTAGCAATTTTATTTTAACTTAATTTACTAGAAAAAACAGATTTAATCTTAGGGCTCACTCAACAGTTCTCCCAGCTTTGTTTGGTCTGTAACTCACAATTTTGTTGTGTTTATAGCATTATTTTGTTTTATGTAATTCACTTAGTTTACTAGCTCAAAAGGCTTCACTCTTTTTAGTCTTCGAACTAGCATAGTATTGTCTAGAAGCTGAATTGCTTCCACATTCACATGCCGATGGAGTCTATCTTCATGGCTTTTTGCGTACTTTTTTATAGTCTCTGCTTCAGTTTCGATTTTTAGATCCCGATGAAGGTCACTATTTCGAACGTACCAAGGTGCATTCACAGTTTCTTAATACTTTATTTTGAAATCTCTGTAAAACTAGAATGTTACAACTCTCTTTAGCACAACCCCATAGTTGAATACCATAATATGTCGATACTGGTTTCAGTATTTGTCTATAAAGCAGTAACTTATTATGAATTGTTAAATTGGACTTCCTTCCAATAAGCCACTTCATTTTTCTATATCTTATCTCAAGTTCTCCTTTTTTTTTTTAACATGTGGTTTCCAGCGCAATTTGGCATCAAGTGTGATACCGAGATATTTTGCCTGATTTGAATATGGTACGGGAATGTTGTTAATTGTTGTTTGTATATTTATATTTTGGTTTGTAAAATCAACATAAATTGATTTGGTTTCATTTAATTTTATTCGCCGCTTCGTGGTCCAACTGTGAACTTCAGTGACTGCATCCTCAAGTTTTTCTATGCATTTTTCAATAGATTTTTCTAACGTAATAAAAATAAAATGTACTGTCTACATTAATTTTCAGCCCAGGAACGAAAGTTATGTGAGCAAGTAAATTTCTGCAATATTAAAATAAATTGTAAAAAATTGCAACGCAGGCGAAAACTATAAAATCGCGGAACTTCTTGGAAAAAATAGCACTTACGAAAAGTGAGTTGCATACTGCACTCCAGCTATACAGAGAAGAGTCTGAAAAGATTTTCAAATGCAGTAGTTCAGGATGTTTATTGTTGAAGGCCCTTGACGTGATGTAAGGTGAGCGTTCACCTCTGTGGATTCATTTTCCCGTGTAAAAAGGTGATGAAACTCCACCCGTGAAAGTGAGCTTTTCGCTCACTTTACCTCCGGGCCGTCAAGAATAAACGTCCAGGCCCTAATTTGAGATTTGGGCGATATATATGGATAGACATGAGACTTCTCCGAACATTTTAAGAGGCAGAATCGCCCCATCTGAAAGACGTGTGGTTTCCCCCCATAAACGTGCTTTTGGACAGTTTTTTAATAATAAATCGAAAACTGTGAACTTTTTTATAAATTTGTAACACGCCCCCCGTTAGTGGCGCTTGTAGGTATGTATGTATGTTTAAATAAATGGAAGTTCTGGAAAAAGATACAACGATGCTTAGGAGGAGTGTAAGAGATGATTTTTGGTCCACCTTAATAATTATTACTTAGTTGTTTTTCGCCAAGTTAAAATTTTGAAAATAATTGGGAAAATACTGTCAGAGAGCATTTTTGAGGGAGTGAGGGAGAGATTGCCCTCAACACTTTATATAAGGCCAACCCGAAAATTAAAGTTGCAAGTTAATTTATTTATTTATTTAGTCGGTTTAGAACGTTTTTCTACGTTGTCCGACGCCTATTCTCCACCTCCTTCGATCCTGACAATCATCTTCTGTCAGATTTTTTTTGACTCATTGATCTTTGGATTGACTGTTGCCATTCTAGTTTAGGACGCCCTCTTTTTCTGCGCCCTATTGGTCGCCATTCTAGGACCCGCTTTGGTAATCTTTCGTCGTTCATCCGTTGTACATGGCCGTACCATATCAGTTGTCTTTTAGTAATGTCATCCGTTATGCTCCCTTCGATTCCCATTATTTCTTTTATGATCTCATTTCTTATGTGATCTGTTCTAGATATTCTCATTGATCTTCTTATTGCATCCATTTCGACACTTTCCATTTTTGTTTTGTATTTTTTTGTTACGCGACAAGTCTCTATTCCATACAACAGTGTGCTTTTCACCATTGTTTCATATATGATAATGATATAATACTAACCAGAAATTATATATTACTCACCTCAAATTATTATTTACTGTGTAACAAAAATGAATGTTCAATTTTTATTTGATTTGAGAATTCCTAGAGATGCATTTATTTTTATTTTAAAGCGGCTGTAATAAAGATATATCTAACTTATAAATTATATAATATGTAATTGTAGACAATGAATTTTTCACTAAATATATTTTTTTAGGAAAAACAATGTGTTAAGGATAAAAACTACTACAAGAAATGTTTTTCATTTTCGTACGCCTATGGCACGTGCACCACTGCTTCCATAGGAGACTTATATATCGATTTGAAGGAAAATTTGTCTGGTCAAAAAATGATTATCATAAGATTTTTAACAAATTCACAGTTATTAGCAAAAAACTGTCAAAAAGCACGTTTAAGGGGGAAACAACCAGGCCCGGTCTAGCCCGGGCGGGAGGGCGGGGATCCCCGCCGGGGCCCTAGGGTTTCCGAACATGGGCCACTTACAGCCCGGGGCTACTTTGGACCTGGATATACGGATGTAAAAGTTATTGTTAGTATTTGTTAGGTCTCTCCCTGTTTTTGTCAGAGAATATCATTATTTGGTAAGTGGGGCTCCTTCTTTGATCAAAATTAAGAAGATAATATTACTGAATACATTACTGAGATGCTTTCTTTAGCTATATTTTGCTTAACGTTCAGTTGAACTGCAAACATTGCTTTTGTAACAGTGTGAACAGTGATAACTTATAAATAAATTGTTTTTATCAAAACTTTTTTTTCTAGTTACCAGCAGTCGGGGAACCAGGGGGCCTCAAGACCCCACCCCTGGGTGCACCTATGCTTGAAACAGTTTTTTTAGAGATATCTTAAAACCAAAAGCTCCTGTTGGCGAAAACCGCATATATTGCAATGCACCGTTTAAAAGTTAGTTTCAAATTTTTTAAATCTTTATACTGTTAAAACACTTTTGTTAGCATTAATGGATTTTACCAAATATTTTACCAGTGCTTTACAGTATTTTACACTATTTTATCAGAAGACTTCATGAAAATCGGTTGAGCGGATTAGGATCTATTGGTCCGGACAGACATACACATACACACGGACAGACGTCACAACTATATTAATAAGATAGGTCAAACTACACCCAAATAACACATTTTCAGCGTTATAGTGTTGTAGTATTTTTTAAAGACATTTTTTGTTTTATGAATCTTTACTTGTGCATTGGGACAAGTCTACTCAATCACTAAGTGTGATACCTAACTTGTGAAGAATGAACAATTTGCTTATTTTTTAAAGTATAAGAAAAAGGGGAGAACTTTCATACTGCATATGAAAATATAAAATTCTTCAATTAATAATAGAACAACCTAGTTCTAATAATTAATAACAATATGTTAATTGTGGATATATGCATTTACAAAAAGAGCCTCTAAAAAACTAGATGATCGCGTCAAAGGAAAACTGCTGACCCCAAGTGATTGCTAACAAGCTTGGTCGTTTCTCTTTTTATGATCGTGAAATAGCAAAAACAGAGCATACGTATTTTGCAGGCCACCGTTTAAATTAAAATAAACTAAATCTGACAACACTCAAAGCTTATCGACTAGTTCATTTCATTTTAAATTTAAGTTATTGAATAGAAAATATCTTACCTGCAACCTAATCAAACCAAACCAGATCCCCTTACCGCGAAGAAATTTATGCCACACATATATATTTTTGTTGCTATTGGAATCTAGTTTCCGCGGTGGTCCTTGTTTGCCACTTTTCAATTACATCATATTCAGGTCTTCATAAGACTTTGCTGGATGTTCTGGTTGACTCCGATACCACCTTGTGCAGGGGAGTAGAAGTGCAATGGCACATATTCGACCAATAAGCATTTAACCTACTCTTGTATTGTAATTGTGGCCCGACAGTTGACTATTTATTTGGAAGACCAAAACATTTTGCCCTTGTCCCGTTTGACACTTTGGCCATGGGGTGATTTGCACAAAGTTTAGATTTTTTGGATTTAAAATTGTGGAACTCAAGTTTTTTAAAGAATTTTTAAGTTCTAGATCGCAGCGAACTATCTGGAATAACGCTTTTTCTGAATCTCGTGTTTGCGATAAAGGAGTTCTACAAGAAAGCATTCTGGGCCCTATTTTATATGCAGCGTACACTGCGGATTAACAGATGCTTAAGAATGGCGAGTCGCATCAGTACGCTGAGGATAATCAGCTGTATTTTCCTTTTTTAAATGAGAATTTTCCAAATTTTCCAAGATTTAAAGGTTATATCTAGATCAACAAGCTTCGTGGCTAATCGGGTATAAAGGAGTTTTTGTTTCTCTCATATTTTTCCGTGGGTAGCTTGAAAGCTTAACCTCACGGGGTCAAGATCTAATGGACACCTAATAAAAAGAAACAAACTAATCCGTGACCTACGACAGCTCTTCTGCCTTTTAGGCCAGATCAACACTAATTACGTTTTTACCCGACATGCCAAAAAACGCAATAAGGGTTGATCTGGCCTGAAAGGCAGAGGAGCTGTTGTAGGTCACGGATTAGTTTGTTTCTTTTTATTTGTAATCGATTTTTTCATTCATCGATATGTATAGCAGTTTATTTTCGCCTGCTGTTGTTCTGGTTTCTCTCGTATCTCGGTAGATGGTGCTTCTTGCGAGAGTTTTCTCACCATTTACAAAGCATTAGAGATAAAACCGTCTAATTAACTTCGCAAAAGTGTCACATTGACAAGCAGTGTTCTGATGAGTCCCATTAGGACGAAACAGTTAATTGTCAACACTTAGCTGTCCATTAGATCTTGGACCCCCGCGAGATTAAGCTTTGAAGCTACCCACGAAAAAATATGTGAGAAACAAAAACTCCTTTTTACCGGATTAGCCACGAAACTTGTTTGATTTTTAAATTCACGGGTACTAAATTTCACGTTTGTTATTATATCTAGAGCTTCAAATGGTTTGAAGCTAAACGATGCCAACACCGAACTTATGGTCCTATACCCTATGGTGGCTTTCGATAGGTCTTTCCACAAAATGATAACACTAACACATAACAAATTCCTGCAAACATTTGTAAAGACTAGGTTACACTAAACTGCTTAATTTTTTGCACAAAACCTTTTAAAACATTACAGTCACTAAATAATAAAACAGCACCCAAAAAAATTATTTTTAATAGCCCTAAATTACTAGAAAACTTATTAGATTTGTTACGCATGTATCACTTTTTTTACTATAAAAACTTAGGTTCCCTTTGAAAAATTCCTGCTAGTGATGACGTCACAAAGAAATTACTGCAACCGGATGCAATCTGTTTTATTTCTAGGTTTAATTTTTGACCTATGCTGTCAATATCAACTGCCATTCTAAAACATACCATACTTTGACAAATAGTTTTGCATTAGTTACGGCTGTCTTCGCACTAGAAATTACTTAACTCCACATGTAATGTTTTTAAAAAATGATAAAAATGGTTTGTAAAATATATGTAAAAATCTTTTGCAAAACATCCGTTAAATAATCGAGTGCACTCGTGCAATGTTGTGCCATAAAACAAAACAATAAGAGTAAAATATTCTAAAGGAAAGAAAAAAAATGTTAAAATATAACCGAACGTCTGCCCTTTAATTAGGTACCTTTCTCGATACGTGGCTACATTAAGAGATGGGTAGATGAACAACATCGGAATCACTGCCATTCAAAATACAGGCAAAATCACAGCAAGAGAATTATGGGGTCGCCCTTAAGATTGCTAACCTGTGACCTTCTTAAATTAAATAAGAAATAAATCAGACAGGTGACGGGACTAATAACGGGTCACTGAACATTGAGGAAACACCTGCACAGAATGAGGATCTGCATAGATGAGCCCATCCCAAGATTCCTTCAAGGAGACAGACTGTAAAAAAATATAATAAATGGGCTTTTGCGTCTCGCAAGGTCTTTAAACCTCCTAAATTAGGAGCACACATAGCAAGAGGCACAATAAACGAAGTACCTGCAGTGTCAGGTTCTCCAAAACCTAGTCTTATCGTAGAAGGGAATGAATCAATCAATTAAACAATCAGTCGATTGCTATTTTTTAGTTAAAGACCATTCTTAAGCCGACATCCCATAATGTGTGGAATATCTTAATAAACTGTATTATACTTTTGGATTTTTTTTAAGCAAAAAAAGCCTTATTCTTATGTAGTATGAAAATAATTTGACACTTAAAATTTGGTCGAAAATCGCAGGTAGCAGTTAATTAATTTGCTTGTGAGCACTTCTAGGCTGGAATTAACCTGAGAAGTTGGAAGATGTTTTTTGGCATCTATTTTTATAGAAGCCGTTAAATCCTAGGTTTCCCTAGTGGCACACTCCGCTTGATCAAAATTTGTCAAACTAAAACAGTAGGTCGGGATCTCCTGTTTTATTAAAATTGGCTTACTAAGAGTGTGGGTTCATTCTAGAGAAATTCTTCATTAAGAACTGTGTCCGAGAGTATTTTTCGCAACTTAAGATACTGAGAGTTAGTTACCAATAGTCTAAAGAGCAGCTTTCAAAACACTTTCTTTTAAATGGACGCGCACCCTAATTCCCAAGATAATGCTAGAGATAACATAGCGGTATGCTACAGTTTTCCATATTAGGGTTAAGAAATGGCAACCGAAGAACGTTATAAATCAGAGTGCAAAACCAAATTGGCTTTTTGGAAGGTGAAATAAAATCTAATAGGAAATAGTTTGATTTGCGTGGTTTTTAATATATTCTAAAAGAACCAGTAGTCCTTTTTGAGTTTCCTATAGCTGCTTCTTTTAATTTGATAAATTTTGATCAGGTACGATGTGCCGCGCCATAACTGGGTAAACACGGTAATTACCAAATGACAAACAACTAAGATCTAAACCCAGATGTCAATGGTAACAAAAATTGTACTTAGATGTCAAAAATTCTAATGGCTTCAAACAAATAAAAACAAAAACTAATATAAACTAACGTGGTCTCAGGCCTGTATTCCTTTAAAGTTATGGCAAAGAAAATTCATGACATGAGCATAAGTCCCGGTGCAAACCGCAGATATAGAGCTTCTGAATTTTGAATTTCAAATTTTGCCGCACTTTGACTTTGTAATTTTATTGACGGGAGTGGTAGCAGGTCATAGTCGAGTGGGTCTCGTACAGGTTGGTGGCGAAAAGCGAAACTTTATTGAGATTTTAAATTGCTTTAAACAAACTTAGAATTTTTTCCTGATGGGTCCACTCATAACGAAAGCTACGTTCGCCTTCGTTTTCCTTAAAAAATCATCGGCTTAAGATACCAAAGCATGACAACCCTGAGGAGCTGCAAAGATTTGCTGAATGCATTTGGTAGCGCTAACAGTGTGTCAATAGCATGGATACCAGTGCATTCTGGGCACATGATGAGGCCGCAGATCAAGCAGCTCTTAGGATATCATATAATGCTCTTAAATCAAGCATACTAAAATGGATGGAGAACAGCTTTTAACAATACTGGATAAATATACCAGAACTGGCTCACTCTAAAGAGTTAATTAAAGGACATTGTAGAACGGTAGTCAGGAACACCATTAGACTTACCAGACAGGATATCGGTATAGTGACTGGACTTTTTATGGATCAACGTCGACTAAGAGTACCCATGCACAAAATAGGACTAACACAAGAGGCCGAATCTAGACTCTGTATGGAGGATGGCTATTGCATATTTACGTCAGAACATTTTCGGTCAATCTCAGATTAATTTAGAAGATCTGAACAGTGTCTCACCTATACTGATAGCTAACCTTTTTGAAGGATAGGCATACAGTGGTGAGAAACCACTAAAAGGTGAGCTCCAAGATACCCAGCAGCAATAGCTCGGGCCGCAGGCGAGGTGAACGGCTACATTATAAACACCAGTATACAAATTATTATCTTTTAAAACTTGTTGAGTCCTAGAACTCTTAGAGCATGGTATACCAGTTGAAAGATATCAGCAATATATTTATAAGCAAAAAGGTCGCGCAATAGTTTTATCTATCAAAATGAAAGAAAATTTAATAAAACATTTTACGAAGCTGAAAACTGGTTGTGCGGGTGTAAAGAAGAAATGCTTATTTTGCTTTATTTGTCTTGTTATGAACAATCCACGAAGTGATCCTGCGTGGGTGAATGGGAATGTGTGATATCAAGCACTTTAGTGAAATGTTAAAACGACACAAAGTAAGTGGTATCCATTTAAATAACCACATAGAATTTTCTATGCTAGGCAAGACTGATATTAGGTCCCAATTGAATAGTGCACGGTAAAAAATTTTGTCTGCAATGAAACCACGTTTTTTTCTTGAATAAATTGATTTACCTTAAAACAATTTGTTTTGAAATAAAATATATCTACAGTCGAACCTCTCTAACTCGAACCTCTATAACTCGAACCTCTCTATAACTCGAACAGTTTAAGCGGTCCCTGCACTTTTTATATGTATTTTAACCTATGTAACTCGAGTTTCTATAACTCGAACTCTCCATAACTCGAACTGTTTTGGTTGTCCCTTCAGGTTCGAGTTATAGAGGTTCGACTGTATTTAGTTCAACGCAGCGTTTTCTTCTTCAATTATTTTGTTTCAGTATACTCCATTTTGTAACAAAACAAATTGTCTTCATATATGTAATATTTTACTTCCAGAGGAAACGGTGCCATAGATTAATTCAATTGCAGTTTATAATAAAACAATTTGTGTTTCACATTAAAATAAAAAGCAAGACATTTTTTATTCTAAATCAAGAAAATATTCTCTTGGTGAATAGGAAAGCACAAAATATTTTACTTCAAAGTAATTTGGTTTGATCTAAGACAATTTTTAGCTCACACTACTACTATACTATAGCAGTGTGAGCTATGGTGATCCTAATTTTTTCGAGAAAAAAAAAGTTGCTCCGATTTCAAAAATTTGTATACAGTGAAATCTCCTATAAGCGGACACTCACGGTTCCGTCGATTTTGTCCGCTTATTAGAGGTGTCCGCTTATGAGAGGGAATTGCGAAATTTTTATATATATTTACAGTGTACTTCGGTTATAACGTACCTGGGTTATAAAGTACTTTCGGTTATTACGTACATATTTCATTGGTCCAGCCATAATACTACTTTTTAATTGTGTTGTTTATAACGTACTTTCGCTTATAAAGCACATATTTTCTGGTCCCTTGAGGGTACGTTATAACCGGAGTACACTGTATTATCATTTTCCGCTGCTTGAGTTTTTATCATATTAAATTTTTCAGCGATCTTTCGTCCAGATAAATGTCCTTTCTTTAACCGAAACGTTAACAACTTCCATTTTTTCACGTAAACTAAGAAGTTTTTTATCAAGCGCCCCTTCACAAAGATCTATTACTACCCAACTGAACAATAAAAATCAAACACACAGTCCCGCCGAATAAAATATGTCGCAAATGCGAGAGAAGTATTTAGTCTCCGCATTAAAACGGAAAGAGGTAATTTCCTGGCTGCAGAGTGCGTTGTTGCCAACATACTACATAATATTTATGCCCATGAGGTGCAGCGCACTGTGTTGCGGCCCATTGACAATAATCCCAAAACGGGCATTCGATTTTTATTTCCAAAATCTGTTATTTTACTAGTAAAAGAATCCCAGTCCACTAAAATAGAACAAAAAATTATCAGAAATGTGCGCATCTCACAAAAATTTTTATCGTTATTCAACAAATTTTTTTTTTAATTTTTTGATAAATAACACTTCGCTTTACATGTTTGTTTAGTCTTATTTATTTCGTTAAAGGTGTTAGTGAAAAGTTATTTTTACTATGGATGTTATACCTACAGGTATGTGTGACAAAAAAAAATTAGGGAATTCTGAAAGGTAGACTAGTTTGAATAAAATTGAATTTTAAATATGGCCTGGTAAAAAAATGCATTATATACAAGTATCTTATTTTCAAGTAAGGTTTAAAAAAAAGGTATCAAAAGGTATCGAAGATATCTAAAACATAATTAGCCTTACCTATGACCATTAAAAATTTATTGTCCACGCCTGCTAATATATGCAATTTTTTAATATTTGATTTTTTTCAGCCCATTTTTATTCCAAATGAACTTTTATTTGAAACATGGGCTGCAAGTCAAGAAAACGATCGAGAACGTAACTTAAAATCAAAAATAAAACAAGTGGCACAAATAGAAGACTTTTCAGATGACAACGAAAAAATTTTGGATGAAAAGTGTAATTTTTTTTGTTTAAATGTTGCAAGAAGATGGAAAAATTGCTCTAGAAACATTAAAATGTTTAAATCTAATTATTCTGATTGGCTTCAAGAAAGAAAATTTTGTATGCAATTAGAAGCTAATAAACCAACAAATATGCCAAAAGATCTTGAAGCTCAGCCGAGTACAAGCACAAGCCAAAGGGGTCGACCAAAAGTTAATTTTGAAGAAGCCTCAAGAAAAACGAAAATTCGTAGAGTGGAGAACTTGGTGTTAGAACATTCTACAGAAGAATTATGTTTTGCCGCCGACAGGTCTTTAAAACTAAGTAATGTGGTCCATCACACAAAAGAAGAAGTATTGAGTAAGCAACAAACTTCAGCACTGTATTATGATTTAAACTTATCTGTTAGAAAGTACAATGTTCTACGATCTGTTGTTAATTCTTTACATAAAAACTGTTTTCCAAGTTATAGAGCACTTCTAGAAAAAAATTTTTTATATATTCCTTCCAAAGTTACCGTAACTGAAGTCTCTGCTGAAGTTGATCTTCAAGAACTACTTCAAAAGACAGTAGATAGCATTTTAAATTTATTAGACATTGACAAAAACTTATCTTGTAATCAGCTAAAACTTCAGTGTAAATGGGGATTTGATGGTAGTGCAGGCCATAGTGTTTATAAACAAAAATTTTCTGACGAATATTCTGACTCTACAGATGAATATTGGTTTTTAATTGCTTTAGTACCTTTACAGTTAATTAGCTTGGATCAAAAAGTCATTTGGTCAAATCCCAGGACTTCTTCCACGCACTACTGTCGACCCATTAAATTTTGGTTTATAAAAGAGAATGCTGAACTGGTTCGACAAGAAGAGAGTACAATTCAACATTCTATTGATCAGCTAGATAAATATGAAGTTTCTTTTGGAGGACAAAATATTTCCATTTCTTTTGACTTAATACTTACCATGTTTGATGGAAGTGTAACAAATATTTTGTCTGACCAAGGAAATGAATCTAGATTCAGTATTAAATAAAACACCTTGCGTGAACAATTATCGTTTTGGTTTATCTTCCCTTCACTGCTGGATTCGGTTTTTTGAATGTTTATTGCATATTTCTTATCGATTGCCATTTAAGACATGGCAAGCAAAAGGCGAAGAAAATGAAAAACTTATGGAAGAAACTAAGAAAAAAATTCTGATTAATTTTAAGTCCAAAATGGGATTGATTGTTGATAAGCCAAAACCGGGGTATGGCTCTACAAACGATGGTAATACAGCTAGACGTTTTTTCGTAAATTCAAAATTAAGCTCTGAAATAACGGGCATAAATAAAGACTTGATTAAAAAATTTGCATTAATATTAAGAGTGATTGCTTCTGGCTGTGAAATTAACACCACTAAATTTAAAAAACTATTAACCGAAACAAGGCAGCTTTTTCTTAATTTATATAGTTGGTACTAGAGGCCTCGATACATTTGACAATTGTTTGTAAAACAATTGTCAAAAGTATCGAGGGCCTCTAGTTGGTACTACATGCCTAGTACTGTCCATAAAGTATTAGTTCACAGTTGTGATGTAATAGACTTTTTTGAATTACCTATCGGTGTACTTTCTAAAGAAGCCTTGGAAAGAAGCAAGACATAAAGAATTTAGGAAAATTCGTTTGTGTAACAGTCGAAAAACATCTCGCGTAAATTCCAATTCTGACATTATTAGAACTCTGTTAATAACATCAGACCCAGAAGTAGCATTTTATCGTAACAAAAATTTGTCAAAAAATAATTCATTGGGATTCTGAAATTTATGAGTATTTAATCCAAGAAGAACCAGTTCAGCAAAATGATCTTGGACAGGAGCTATTTAAAAATATGGAAGATACTACTGATTCCGAGTGTGAGTAATTCTACTGATCACTAATAATTATTTTTTTCGTAGGTACGATAGGTGTTGTTTTTATCTAGGAACATTGTACTTTTTACCGTATATAATATTCTATTTTTAGTTTATAAAAAAAGTTTTTGATATAAACCCAAATTTTTTATTTTAATATAATTTTAAAATGGCCAGTCCAGCGAGTATGGACTAGGCTTAAAGTTAAGTTAGGTTAGGTTAGATGTGTTTATTTTTAACAGCCAGTATTTTTAAATGACGATGGAAGTCAGGATAGGTTAGGTTAGGATAGGTAAGATAGAATTAGGTTAGGTTACATAAAGTTAGGTTAAGTAAAGGTAGGTTTTTCTTGACATATATATAGGTTCCTCATTTTAAATAACGTTGGATTTTCGAAATAATCCATGAGCAAAATATTGATTTTTAACATTTTGTTATAATTTTTGTTTTTTTCTGTCAAAATATGATTTAGTTTAATACCATTTTGTAAAAATTGTGTTGAAAACGTTTTTTTATCACTTTTTATTTATAAAGGAATAAACAAATATTATTTATAACCTCGTAGGGTTTTTTGTCCCCAATCAATCATTTTCGCAACACTGTGCAGCGCTCCGCCCGTTGTCAGAGGTTCGCGTCCGGTTAAGGGAGGTTTCAGACTTTTTTAACCAAAAAAAGTTGTCCGCGTCCGGTTATTAGAGTGTCCGGTTATAAGAGTGAATTTTACAGCTAATGAAATAGGGAAAAGCATGGTTCATACAAATTTGTCCGGTTAAAGGAAGTGTCCGCTTATTAGAGGTGTCCGCAAGGAGAGGTTTCACTGTATATCTTTGCGTTTCAGATGATTTTGAAACATTTTTGTCTCGCCGTCTGTCTGTCTGTCTGTCTGTCTGTCTGTATGTCTGTCTGTCTGTCTGTCTGTCTGTCTGTCTGTCTGTCTGTCTGTCTGTCTGTCTGTCTGTCTGTCTGTCTGTCTGTCTGTCTGTCTGTCTGTCTGTCTGTCTGTCTGTCTGTCTGTCTGTCTGTCTGTCTGTCTGTCTGTCTGTCTGTCTGTCTGTCTGTCTGTCTGTCTGTCTGTCTGTCTGTCTGTCTGTCTGTCTGTCTGTCTGTCTGTCTGTCTGTCTGTCTGTCTGTCTGTCTGTCTGTCTGTCTGTCTGTCTGTCTGTCTGTCTGTCTGTCTGTCTGTCTGTCTGTCTGTCTGTCTGTCTGTCTGTCTGTCTGTCTGTCTGTCTGTCTGTCTGTCTGTCTGTCTGTCTGTCTGTCTGTCTGTCTGTCTGTCTGTCTGTCTGTCTGTCTGTCTGTCTGTCTGTCTGTCTGTCTGTCTGTCTGTCTGTCTGTCTGTCTGTCTGTCTGTCTGTCTGTCTGTCTGTCTGTCTGTCTGTCTGTCTGTCTGTCTGTCTGTCTGTCTGTCTGTCTGTCTGTCTGTCTGTCTGTCTGTCTGTCTGTCTGTCTGTCTGTCTGTCTGTCTGTCTGTCTGTCTGTCTGTCTGTCTGTCTGTCTGTCTGTCTGTCTGTCTGTCTGTCTGTCTGTCTGTCTGTCTGTCTGTCTGTCTGTCTGTCTGTCTGTCTGTCTGTCTGTCTGTCTGTCTGTCTGTCTGTCTGTCTGTCTGTCTGTCTGTCTGTCTGTCTGTCTGTCTGTCTGTCTGTCTGTCTGTCTGTCTGTCTGTCTGTCTGTCTGTCTGTCTGTCTGTCTGTCTGTCTGTCTGTCTGTCTGTCTGTCTGTCTGTCTGTCTGTCTGTCTGTCTGTCTGTCTGTCTGTCTGTCTGTCTGTCTGTCTGTCTGTCTGTCTGTCTGTCTGTCTGTCTGTCTGTCTGTCTGTCTGTCTGTCTGTCTGTCTGTCTGTCTGTCTGTCTGTCTGTCTGTCTGTCTGTCTGTCTGTCTGTCTGTCTGTCTGTCTGTCTGTCTGTCTGTCTGTCTGTCTGTCTGTCTGTCTGTCTGTCTGTCTGTCTGTCTGTC
Organism: Aspidapion aeneum; assembly: GCA_963576565.1. Lineage (NCBI taxonomy): Eukaryota > Metazoa > Arthropoda > Insecta > Coleoptera > Brentidae > Aspidapion > Aspidapion aeneum. Next base: position 97,695,920 of record OY755043.1, read on the forward strand.
TGTCTGTCTGTCTGTCTGTCTGTCTGTCTGTCTGTCTGTCTGTCTGTCTGTCTGTCTGTCTGTCTGTCTGTCTGTCTGTCTGTCTGTCTGTCTGTCTGTCTGTCTGTCTGTCTGTCTGTCTGTCTGTCTGTCTGTCTGTCTGTCTGTCTGTCTGTCTGTCTGTCTGTCTGTCTGTCTGTCTGTCTGTCTGTCTGTCTGTCTGTCTGTCTGTCTGTCTGTCTGTCTGTCTGTCTGTCTGTCTGTCTGTCTGTCTGTCTGTCTGTCTGTCTGTCTGTCTGTCTGTCTGTCTGTCTGTCTGTCTGTCTGTCTGTCTGTCTGTCTGTCTGTCTGTCTCTCTGTCTGTCTGTCTGTCTGTCTGTCTGTCTGTCTCTCTGTCTGTCTGTCTGTCTGTCTGTCTGTCTGTCTCTCTGTCTGTCTGTCTGTCTGTCTGTCTGTCTGTCTGTCTGTCTGTCTGTCTGTCTGTCTGTCTGTCTGTCTGTCTGTCTGTCTGTCTGTCTGTCTGTCTGTCTGTCTGTCTGTCTGTCTGTCTGTCTGTCTGTCTGTCTGTCTGTCTGTCTGTCTGTCTGTCTGTCTGTCTGTCTGTCTGTCTGTCTGTCTGTCTGTCTGTCTGTCTGTCTGTCTGTCTGTCTGTCTGTCTGTCTGTCTGTCTGTCTGTCTGTCTGTCTGTCTGTCTGTCTGTCTGTCTGTCTGTCTGTCTGTCTGTCTGTCTGTCTGTCTGTCTGTCTGTCTGTCTGTCTGTCTGTCTGTCTGTCTGTCTGTCTGTCTGTCTGTCTGTCTGTCTGTCTGTCTGTCTGTCTGTCTGTCTGTCTGTCTGTCTGTCTGTCTGTCTGTCTGTCTGTCTGTCTGTCTGTCTGTCTGTCTGTCTGTCTGTCTGTCTGTCTGTCTGTCTGTCTGTCTGTCTGTCTGTCTGTCTGTCTGTCTGTCTGTCTGTCTGTCTGTCTGTCTGTCTGTCTGTCTGTCTGTCTGTCTGTCTGTCTGTCTGTCTGTCTGTCTGTCTGTCTGTCTGTCTGTCTGTCTGTCTGTCTGTCTGTCTGTCTGTCTGTCTGTCTGTCTGTCTGTCTGTCTGTCTGTCTGTCTGTCTGTCTGTCTGTCTGTCTGTCTGTCTGTCTGTCTGTCTGTCTGTCTGTCTGTCTGTCTGTCTGTCTGTCTGTCTGTCTGTCTGTCTGTCTGTCTGTCTGTCTGTCTGTCTGTCTGTCTGTCTGTCTGTCTGTCTGTCTGTCTGTCTGTCTGTCTGTCTGTCTGTCTGTCTGTCTGTCTGTCTGTCTGTCTGTCTGTCTGTCTGTCTGTCTGTCTGTCTGTCTGTCTGTCTGTCTGTCTGTCTGTCTGTCTGTCTGTCTGTCTGTCTGTCTGTCTGTCTGTCTGTCTGTCTGTCTGTCTGTCTGTCTGTCTGTCTGTCTGTCTGTCTGTCTGTCTGTCTGTCTGTCTGTCTGTCTGTCTGTCTGTCTGTCTGTCTGTCTGTCTGTCTGTCTGTCTGTCTGTCTGTCTGTCTGTCTGTCTGTCTGTCTGTCTGTCTGTCTGTCTGTCTGTCTGTCTGTCTGTCTGTCTGTCTGTCTGTCTGTCTGTCTGTCTGTCTGTCTGTCTGTCTGTCTGTCTGTCTGTCTGTCTGTCTGTCTGTCTGTCTGTCTGTCTGTCTGTCTGTCTGTCTGTCTGTCTGTCTGTCTGTCTGTCTGTCTGTCTGTCTGTCTGTCTGTCTGTCTGTCTGTCTGTCTGTCTGTCTGTCTGTCTGTCTGTCTGTCTGTCTGTCTGTCTGTCTGTCTGTCTGTCTGTCTGTCTGTCTGTCTGTCTGTCTGTCTGTCTGTCTGTCTGTCTGTCTGTCTGGCTGTCTGTCTGTCTGTCTGTCTGTCTGTCTGTCTGTCTGTCTGTCTGTCTGTCTGTCTGTCTGTCTGTCTGTCTGTCTGTCTGTCTGTCTGTCTGTCTGTCTGTCTGTCTGTCTGTCTGTCTGTCTGTCTGTCTGTCTGTCTGTCTGTCTGTCTGTCTGTCTGTCTGTCTGTCTGTCTGTCTGTCTGTCTGTCTGTCTGTCTGTCTGTCTGTCTGTCTGTCTGTCTGTCTGTCTGTCTGTCTGTCTGTCTGTCTGTCTGTCTGTCTGTCTGTCTGTCTGTCTGTCTGTCTGTCTGTCTGTCTGTCTTGTCCGATTTAAATGAAATTTGGTACCTGGGCTGGGTCTTGGGTCGAGATGGTCCCATTTAAAAATGAACAAAATCTACCAAACGCAAGCCAAATAAAAGGGTGGGGGTAGATTAAAAAAATTAGATTTTATGTGAAAATATGGCGTGTATGACATCAAACGAAAGGTAATTAGGTCTGGAGTTAAACGAAATGAATTTTAAGTTATTTAAAAAAAGGGTGGGGGTAGATGTCAAAAATTAGAGTTTAAGTGAAAATATGGCGTGTTTATCAAACGAAAGGTAAATGAGTCTGGAGTTAAACAAAATACATTTTACTTTTTTAAAAAGGGTGGGGGTAGATTTTAAAAATTAGAGTTTAAGTCAAAACATGGCTTGTGTGGTATCAAACGAAAGGTAATTGAGTCTGGAGTTAAATAAAATATATTTCAGTTTTTAGTTATATTAGCTCACACGTACACTATAACTATAGTACCTAGTGTGAGCTTAGGTGCCCATAGATTGGCAGAGTATTTTTACCGTGTGCTTATAGGCAAAACAATACCGAACATAATGAAAATGTGACAAAAAGTAGACATACTTAGTAGGTTAATAGACTGTTTAAAATTGCTCTACGGGGCCATATAAAAGAAACGCGAATGGACTTCATCTATAAACAAATGAACTAAAAACTACACAAATTAGCTGCTTGTTTGAAAAATACTAAAATAAAATTGTTTCGGTAAGTGTTTTATCTCATTTTTCATGCAATTTAAATTGTTTCACCCAAAAAATTAGTCTTAATTAAAAATTAAGAGTATACTGTTTATTTTTGTAGACAAATTAACTATTACTCTTATGATTTGCTGCTTGCGCGAAAACTCTCTATTGTTTGTTTTATAAATAAAACCAAGTTTACCGGTAAAACGTAATTTCGGTTATTTTTTGCATCATAAGTATAAGGAGCACTAATAATATTTGGTACCCCTACTTTTGTAGGAATTTTTGTCCTATTCAGCGCTGGCGCTGGCTGGTTAGTCTTTATCGGGTTTTAGGCGGTGGTAGTGCAAAATAGGTTATCTTCATATTCCCCAAAAAAATCATAATTATTTCACAATGCAAAAGGATTCTGGTGACATTGACAGTTGATATGATGTTAAATTAAACTAAAACCTAAATAAACTTAGTTTCTACGGCCGTGGATTTTTTCTCACTATCCCACATCCAGTTTGAAAATGGTGTCTTTCCCGGATTTATTACGTAAATTTTCACCTTAGTTTCACCTCGGAAATTCTACCTACTATTGCAATACTGCCCTCCGTATATAGAATGCAGTAACTTCAAATTTGACGATTTTGAGAGTTTATATATTATTGTGTAGAATGATGTTCCTCATCGATTGGCAAAAACAAAATTTGAAAATATATTTTTTTATGAAAAAAACGCATAACAAATATGCAGTAACTGCAAACCGTCACGGTCTTCTAGCCGAGAACGCAGCAACTACATAATGCGCTGCGTTTTTGTCTAGCAAAAATGGTAAACTAGTCAAAAATGCAGTATTTGCCAATCGGTCAACCAATACTGCTCTCTTGAGTAGAAAGCTAGCACAAGTATTCTTCTAGTTTTAGTAAAAGGCACGTTGCATTTTTGCCTAGATATGTTGATTCAAAGCTTCATGAAATACTTGTCAAGAACGCAGTCTCTTCGATAAAATGTACATTTTTTTCAAAATTTCATGGAACCTAGGCAAACCATACTTTTATATGATTTTTCATCATCTTGCCAAAAAAAAATTCTAAAATATGCATTTGGATAGAAATAGAGCAAAAAACGTTTTGGCGTTTTTCTCAAAACTAGGGTTTTATAAGTTACTACATTCTCATAAGGAGGGCAGAATAGGTAATTTAATATTTATCAAATATTCCATCTAATAAACTAGTTAATTTTTTAGCATATTGATGTATTTTTAATTTTTTAGAAAATAAACTTCACTGAACCGGTATTTTGAAATAATTCATGGAATCTACAAAGTGTGTTTTAAACATTACTATCTGCAATAGTTAGTAATATTAGTAGTAGTAGGATTTAAAGTTTCACAGTAAGTATATCGTAATATCAGCTGTGAATAACAAAAAAAACTAATAGGTGGGGGAAACATAGCAAAGTTAGTTAAAAAGAGAAATTATCTTGGTTGGGGGTATCGATAGAATAGATAAAATAACAAGATCTTCACTCAGAAAAAATCTATTTTGAGTAATAAAAAACTATTTCAACCAAGTTCAATATCTGTATGAAATAGAAGACAGATAAGGTATACATTTAGAATAAATTATTCGTGCCATCTAGAATACTGGAAGAAGTCGGCCGACAAACAGTCAACATCTCCTGAAGATGCCATCCACTCGAGATGGCGAAACGTCGAGAACGAATTTCAACGACGACGGCCGAAACAGCCGAAAGCACAACTCTCCACAAGTTGTCCATATCACGTACGTCTTAAATATATAATATATTTAAGACATACATGGTCCATATGCAGCAGCTAGCAGCTGTCAATAGACCATTTCTCTCGAGTGGACAACAAAGCTTGCTCCCTTGGAAACAAACTTCCAAAAATCAGTTTATTATACTGGTCCCAGCAGACATATCAGCTATTAAACTGATGAAAAGATAGTTTTGTTGCCTCTAGCAAACAATTCACAGTTTAAAAAGAAATAGGTTAAACATTAAATCTAGGATGTTAGAACACTTATTTTAGGAAGTTTTTATAATATCAGACATTAAATTTAAGTATAAACCTTAAAAACAATTAGATTTTCTATAAAGAATTAAAAAATATATCTTAACTAAAATTGAATAAAGTTTTTACTTAAACTAAGTGCCAAATAAGGTGGAGAAAAAAACTTCTAACAAATGATGCGAATATTTAAAACAGTTAAATTTATTATTTCCAAGCACACAAAACTCAGGTTGATAATCTATTTGACCGATTTTCTCAAAAAAACAGCCCTATGGATTTTTACCGAATTGGAGTAAGATATTATTTCAACAAATTCCCGATATTCAAAATGTGAAAAGTTTAAAAAATTTATTTTAATTTAATAATAATTTACTAAATACTTACATACATAATACGTGTTTTTTGTTAGTCTTTGTGTGTAAACATTGACTAAAACTATTAAATTTCTTCAAGCAGAATTAAAATTTCACTAATCTTAATAAGATTTTTAAAACTGCAACTAAAACTTAGTTTTTTTGCAAAATGATACTAAATCGATTTTAAAACGTTACATAATTAATGAAAAATATTAACAAAATAAACAAAATACGGAAATAAAAATTAATCAAGGAAATTATTCTCACCGCCTGCTAGTCTAGAACGAGAAAAATAATACAGCTACTAAGGTTGCCGACTAATAAGATAAATCAGGACATAGCAAGAAGAAGGTGGCAAAGAATCGTACCATAAAGAGAAGAATGGAGAGTTCTGTTAAATCAAGCCAAATAAAACCAGCAAGGAATATTTACGTAATATATTTTAAAATTGATATTTTTAGAAAGGTATAATAAACCGGTTGTCAACGTAAACTGTTGCCCCAAGAACGAAAAAAATAAACCGATAACCTTTAGCCTCAAAAAATGCAGATAAATTGTTTATGCACTTGCATACACACAAACACCTACACGAGATTAAAAATGTTTGCGATATTTTTTATATAAAAAGGCTCCGAATTTTCTTAAAAATCAGACATTGAGTGTCAGCTGTCTCGTAAAGTAGTAGAGTACAGCCCAAATATCAACAAAAATATGAAGTGCTTAGTCTTCTTAACTTTTGTGGCTCTAGCTGCTGCCTTTGACGTCACAACATATCAGTCCAAACAAATTGGTGTCACTGGTAAGTATTTTTTCTATTGTATTATTGTAGCTTCCCAACAACCCAACTGCTGCAATACCTGTAAAATAACCGTTTTAAATCTGTTGAAAAGTTGTAATATTTTTGTAAGATTTTATGAGATTTTATGGGATTGACGAGACTTGATCACATAAAAATTTTTCATTTACTAATGAAAATACCTATTTATTTTGACTGCTAAAATTCATAATAAAAATTAATTAAAATACTTAGGGTAAAATTTCGAAAAATCCGCTTTCTAGAAGCATTTTATATAACTTTTTGGCAAATGGTCAATTCTCCCTATTTCAACCCCATCCCCCCCCCCGCCGAATACACCTGTTGCCACCTCAAAATGTTAACAGGGGCTGAGATAATCAAGATGACGGCCAACATGGCGAAACTTTAAATTGACGCTATAAAGCGCAAATTGACACAGGTGTACATTAAATATATAATTATATTTATGTAACTTAAAATCAATACCATATTAGTTTTTTTTAAGTGTCTGAAAAACCTAAAAACCCCCCAAAATCTGCAAGTTTGATGTTTTTTTCAATTTTCTTTTAAACAATAGATATTAAGATTGGATTGGTCTCATAATTAAGTCCAAGTTCTTTATAAAACATGTGTTTTAAACCTTGTCATAGACTATAAAATTTCCTTTTAAACAATGTATAACAAAGTATTTATTTAAAATCACCAAACTAATCAATTCTTTTACAGGTTTTACCCAATTTTCATAAAAATTAAGCTTCTTACGATAAAATGTCTATTTAACTTTTCGGTGCATAAAGAAATTTCGTTTTAAACAATGTATTACAAAATGTGATAGAAAATATGGCTAACTCTCCAGGGACATTCGTATATTTGGGTCACTCTCAAAAATTACCAAAAACATTTTTGTATTTTTTTGTTATAAACGAAGTCTATAGTCTATAGGATAGAATAAAAATGTATTTTTTTTCCTAAGAAGCTTTACAAGTACTTAAAATATGAAAGAAGAATTGATTATTTTGGTTATTTTTGGAAATTTAATTTTATAAGTACGCCCCTAGAGACTTTCCTGTGACAGAAACCCCACATTATATTACAGCTTTTAAAAGGAAATTATATTTTGTACAATAAAATATACTACATATTTTCCCCAGAAAAGAAAAAATTTATAAAACCTATAATAAACATGTTTTTTCGAAATAATCCCAATTTACGGTAGCCACTAAAAAGCTACTTGCTTTTCCTAACCTTATTGATCCATAGATCATTAAAAAGGGAATTCTGTTCTCCATAAAAATATGTTCCCCGCAAATTTTCGATAAAAAGGTTAGTTTTCGAGAAAATTAAATAAAACTGAAAAAAAACCAGGTTTTTGGGGGTTTGGGGGGATTTTCTACGTCCCTGAAACCAGGTTTTTGGGGGTTTGGGGGGATTTTCTACGTCCCTGTGGATATTTCAAGTTGGCAACAGGGATATTCGGATTCAGCGGGGTAGAATTAGGAATAAATGGTCTGTTGCCAAAAAGCTTTATATGATTCGCTTCTAGACCAAAAACGGAGAGTGTTGTAAAAATTATTCTTTCTAAACTGACCAAAAAACTAGGACTTTCTGTACAAATTTTTGTACGGAGAGCTCCACTATACAGGCACGTCGTTTTGGAAAACTTGCTGGCTCAACAGAGTCCGGTAAAAAACCAAGAGACTGGAAAATCTATGTTTACGGTGCTTCTTTTAGTCGAGGTTGCCATGACTTATGTCAATTAGACAGTGCTTGAACAGTTTTCAATTGTCTTTATTTTGCTAGGTTTGACATTTTCAGGGATAAAAAATATTTATAGTTTTTAAAATTTAAAAATTTTGCATATTCAATGAAAACTTTTAAAAACGGGTAAAAGTTTAAGAAAGTAAAAACAAAAGTAATTTTGGATCACATAGTTATTGTTTATCATATTTATTTATAAATGAAAATATTGTGACAGGTTTAGTTTTCGAGATACTTATTTAACAATTATCATAAATACTCCAAAAATATTTCCTAGACGCCCATATGCACAGTTTATTTTTTTTTCGATTGTCTTTCTTATTTTCGGTAAAAGAAAAATAACTATCCGAAATTGACTTATTTAAACTTTTAATGCTTGATTTATATTTTTGCAGACGGAAATATCTTCGTCGCTTATCAAGGCTGGAACATTCAATTCAAAAGGCCCGTTGACTACTTAAACTACTTGGAAGTCTACATTACTGGACCTCAAGGCTTCAACAGGAGAGTTCTTATTGATAACAAATTCCAAGTAAGTACCATTTTATGCACTTTTATCTTCTAGACCAGTCTATTTTTATTTCCCATTTTCGCGACAAATTTTGGATGTTGCCATGACTTCTAATCATAAATGCAGATGCTCTACATAAACGAACAGTTCTAAGTATTCACGTTGTTTAGTCAGTTAATGCATCCCAATTCTTCAATTTTCAATTGGGTAAGATAACATGGCCAAAGTAATGTAGATTCCTACTCAGTTTTCTACTTTTCTACAACTAACATATGGTATTAACTTCATCGATAAAAGTTTGCCGATGGGCTTGCCTTTAAGACAGAGAGAAGCTAAATAGTATTCGATCAAAACTATCTTACAGCCACTATGTTGTTAGTTTGTAAGAAATACTCCTAGGAGCGGATTTCGAGAGTGTTTCTCTCAAATATAAGCGCACGCTTACATTTTTAAACTTCTCTTAGTTAATAATGATAAATTTTAGTTAATTTATGTTTCTTTTTTTATCAAGGTTGTCAAAGACTTCTACTCGAACAATGATTTCTCGGGCGTCTACCAGGAACAATATGGTTCATACTACCAACAGCAGTTTGGTCAAAGCTTCCCCAGCCAAGTCAACTTCAACCAATACGAATACTTGGTGCCCATCTTCAGACAATACGCCGCTGATGGTAAGAAAACACTGATATTATAGTATAAATATAGACATTTAAAAAATCCACAAAAACATTGAATCACCTAAAAAGTTTTGCCAAAAATACTATTTTTTAACTCGGATTCTTATTATAATAAAATAAAATATTTTCATACGCACAACTATTTAACAATAAATTCAATCAAAATCACCCTTATACTTTTGACAGATCAGTGGGACTGATTTAATGAAATTTAAGAACAAGCATTACGCTATGCGCATTTGAGGTTATGTTTGCTTATATATTTATTTGTACCGAGTCAATCTATCTTGAAGCCATTTTTTTAAATATTTTTAGGACTAAATATTCAGTATCTTTTACTGACGGTTTTTTATAATACCATAGCAAATTAAAATTTTACTATGATAAATTAAACTTTTCTCAAGAAAAACCAACAAAAAATGTGTTAAATTATTCTTCTTAGGAATCCTTGACGGTCAAGAATGGAGCCAACTGCTCAATAATCTCCAAATGGAAGTTCAACAAGGCAAAGTCCATTTCTTGATCTACGAATTCTTGAACAACTTTGGCAACGAGGCATTCTTTTATGGAAAACAAGGTTACCAATACTACGGACCTTCCCATTACCAAGGTAAGAATTAATTCCGTAACTATTTCCAAAATAATTATTTTTCATATCTTATCACTTTTATTCCAATACTTATCAATGCTAGATTAGCCTTTACTTGGATATGTTACAAACAGCAAATAATTTCTTGCAAATTTTAAAAGAATACTTATTAACCCATTTTATTTTTAACCTTTTTTAGGCCAATACTACGGAAGCGATCAATCCAAATATGGAAAATCCTTTTTTAACAAATACTTTGGTAAATACTATGGAGATAATAAAGTAACTAGCCCTCAAGTCAGCCACGGTTACTACGGAGGCAAATACTACGGCCAAGATGTTTACGGAAAATATCCATACGGCCAACAATACTACGGTAAACAATATGACCAAAGTTATGGACCATACAACCAACAATACTACGGTCAACAATACTACGAACCAATGAACCAACAATACTACGGACCATACGCCCCACAATACTACGGGGTACAATACTCTACACCATACAACCAAGAGTATTACGGTGAACAATCCTACGCACCTTACAAACAACAGTCCTACGGTCAACAATACTACGGACCATACAACCAACAATACTACGGACAAGACTCCTACGGAAAGCACTACGACCAATCTTACGGACCATACAACAGCCAATATTACGGAAAACAATACCAATACCGTCCATACCAACAATATTATAGCCAATCTTATGGATACCCTCAATACCAAGGACAATACTATGGACAACAATATGAACAAAACTACCAGTCTCCTGCATTCTGGAACAAATTTGTGCATGCTTACTAGAAAAAAGACTGATTTGAGATAATTAGGACTTTGTTATTTATTTTTAAATATTTTATGGTTTGATCGATTAATAAATTGTTTTACTTTAAAAGATTTTTTTTTAGTTTGTTTTCAAAACATCAACATCAGCTTAATTTAAAATTTTAAATCTACTCATCAAAATCCACAATTTCTATTCTTTCTTTCTTAAACTTTTCATCAACTCTTCGCCAAATTTTCAATATTTTTGGTTGGAGAGAAAATTTAAAAATTTTACTAAAAATCTAAACATAGACAGTTTTATCTATCACCATCGTTTTCAGTAAGTGTGGAAAGAAAAGATTATTATCTTCCTTAACATAAGAAAAGGTACACTTAGTTGCAGAAAGAGTGCATACATGGAAAAGCTAACCACAAGTGTTTTTTTACCCATTTAAATTTATAGAGGGACTTGTTGTTGTACACAATCTTCGTGTAACTCTTTACTAAGTCTGGTCCTTGAATTTTTTCAATAAAAAAACGAGTTTAGGTTCAATTTAATTATTTTAATTAACAGGTACAGGGTGTCCCAAATTGGACACTTTACAGGGTTTAAGGTACTTCTAGGGGAGACAGAGAAAAACTGACCACGCATTGCGAGGCTCAAATTTCAAGAGAAGATTTATAGTGAAAACCGCATTTTGAAATATCGTCTCGTCTTTGAGCTACGGGGGCTTTTTGAAAAGTCTGCATTTTCGAGGGGGGTCTATAACTTCGTTCTTATTGAAAATATTGATTTAGAGTAAATTGCAATTTTATAGACTTTGTCACGAGGAATTCACCCGCTAAATTAAATTTTAACTGTCACTTTTAGTTTTTGAGATATGACATAAAGTTGCATTTTTTCTTATGGCAGGGCCTATATTTTAATTAATTTTCGAATTCGTCATTGAATTCTTTTCAAAATGATGTATCATATGTCATAGTTTGATTGAGCGATTTCGGAGATAATTAAAGTTTTTTATTTTTGTCTAGTGTGCGTTGAATGACGTCATGCGCCATTGACGTGAAAGCCTTGCGGTCAAATGCTACTTCAATGCTTCTATAGTTTTGTTGTCTTATACTATGCAAATCAAGTTGGCCTTGCGTCTTGGCCTTTTGTCATTGTTTTCAATTGTTTAAACAATTTGACATTACGCTTTGATATGAAATTATTTTGCACAAAAGTGTTTTAATTTTATTTTGAAATATGTATCATTTTTGTTACTTTTTATAACTAGGCTTTGAGGACCGTCAGCATTATAATTTTTCCAAACCAGGGTTACTATATTTTTGATTGTGTAAAATAATAAAAATACTGGAGTGCCTTGACCTGCCTCAGCAGGAAATCATAGCGCACTAGAAATAAGTGAAAAAGCTGAATATCTCCTAAACGGCTCAATGAACTATGACATAAGATACATCATTTTGAAAAGAATTCAATGAAAAATTCGAAAATTGATTGAAATATAGGCCATTCCATAAAATGAAACTTTCTGTCATATCTCAAAAACTAAAAGTGACAGTTGAAATATTTAGCGAGTGAATTCCTCGTAACAAAGTCTAAAAAACTGAAATTCACTCTAAATCAAAATTTTCACTAATAACGAAGTTATAGACCCCCTTCAAAAATGCAGACTTTCCAAAAAGCCCCCGTAGCTCAAAGACGAGACGATATTTCAAAATGCGGTTTTCACTATAAGTCGTCCCTTGAAATTTGAGTCTCGCAATGCGTGGTCAGTTTTTTTCTGTCTCTCCTAGAAGTACCTTAAACCCCCTAAAAGTGCCCAATTTGGGACACCCTGTACACTCGCCCACTTTTATATGACACCTTATTTTTCCTATATTTGTAGAATACAAAGAAACAAAACGTTGTTGCATCACCACATGGCTTAAAATATGATGATTTTTTAAACAATTTTCTTCAGCAGTTTACAAAGCTTGCTAAAATTCCGGGCTCTACAGACCAATTTATTCAAGTTTAAGATGACATTTAAAAAGTGGGCGACCGTACAATCTGAACTTTATGTAATGCACAGTAAACATGAGTCAACCTGTACTATTTGGATCATCCTCTGCAATAAGTCTGACTGATTTAATTTTTTTGAGCATAATATTTGTTGTTTTTAAGCCCCAATCAAAAATTAATTTTGAACATTTTAATTATAAATTTTAAAACACATTTTTAAAAATTAGCAAAAAACTTTTTTGTCAAAATTTTAACAGTAATTTTAAAATGTTTGTTGCATTTTTTTAACTTTAGTGCAACGGGGATGGCCCAATCTAGGGCCGAATCTTCGGTAGAGAGAACAAGATTTCTTGTTTAATTTGACCCCTCCAACCAACCGGAAATGAACAAAAATCATCATCAAGACCCATTTGATCTTAATTGTCAAGTTTATAAAAAATAAATTAAAAATTAACTATTTATCGAAAACTGTATAGCAACTGCTTACTAGAAAAAAGACTGATTTGAGATAATTAGGACTTTGTTATTTATTTTTAAATATTTTATGGTTTGATCGATTAATAAATTGTTTTACTTTAAAAGGTTTTTTTTTAGTTTGTTTTCAAAACATCAGCATGTTAACAACATAGGTTTTTGTTCATATATCTACTTAGTTTTATACAGCTTAATTTAAAATTTTAAATCTACTCATCAAAATCCACAATTTCTATTCTTTCTTTCTTAAACTTTTCATCAACTCTTCGCCAAATTTTCAATATTTTTGGTTGGAGAGAAAATTTAAAAATTTTACTAAAAATCTAAACATAGACAGTTTTATCTATCACCATCGTTTTCAGTAAGTGTGGAAAGAAAAGATTATTATCTTCCTTAACATAAGAAAAGGTACACTTAGTTGCAGAAAGAGTGCATACATGGAAAAGCTAACCACAAGTGTTTTTTACCCATTTAAATTTATAGAGGGACTTGTTGTTGTACACAATCTTCGTGTAACTCTTTACTAAGTCTGGTCCTTGAATTTTTTCAATAAAAAAACGAGTTTAGGTTCAATTTAATTATTTTAATTAACAGGTACAGGGTGTCCCAAATTGGACACTTTTACAGGGTTTAAGGTACTTCTAGGGGAGACAGAGAAAAACTGACCACGCATTGCGAGGCTCAAATTTCAAGAGAAGATTTATAGTGAAAACCGCATTTTGAAATATCGTCTCGTCTTTGAGCTACGGGGGCTTTTTGAAAAGTCTGCATTTTCGAGGGGGGTCTAAAACTTCGTTCTTATTGAAAATATTGATTTAGAGTAAATTGCAATTTTATAGACTTTGTCACGAGGAATTCACCCGCTAAATTAAATTTTAACTGTCACTTTTAGTTTTTGAGATATGACATAAAGTTGCATTTTTTCTTATGGCAGGGCCTATATTTTAATTAATTTTCGAATTCGTCATTCAATTCTTTTCAAAATGATGTATCATATGTCATAGTTTGATTGAGCGATTTCGGAGATAATTAAAGTTTTTTATTTTTGTCTAGTGTGCGTTGAATGACGTCATGCGCCATTGACGTGAAAGCCTTGCGGTCAAATGCTACTTCAATGCTTCTATAGTTTTGTTGTCTTATACTATGCAAATCAAGTTGGCCTTGCGTCTTGGCCTTTTGTCATTGTTTTCAATTGTTTAAACAATTTGACATTACGCTTTGATATGAAATTATTTTGCACAAAAGTGTTTTAATTTTATTTTGAAATATGTATCATTTTTGTTACTTTTTATAACTAGGCTTTGAGGGCCGTCAGCATTATAATTTTTCCAAACCAGGGTTACTATATTTTTGACTGTGTAAAATAATAAAAATACTGGAGTGCCTTGACCTGCCTCAGCAGGAAATCATAGCGCACTAGAAATAAGTGAAAAAGCTGAATATCTCCTAAACGGCTCAATGAACTATGACATAAGATACATCATTTTGAAAAGAATTCAATGAAAAATTCGAAAATTGATTAAAATATAGGCCATTCCATAAAATGAAACTTTCTGTCATATCTCAAAAACTAAAAGTGACAGTTGAAATATTTAGCGAGTGAATTTCTCGTAACAAAGTCTAAAAAACTGAAATTTACTCTTAATCAAAATTTTCACTAATAACGAAGTTATAGACCCCCTTCAAAAATGCAGACTTTCCAAAAAGCCCCCGTAGCTCAAAGACGAGACGATATTTCAAAATGCGGTTTTCACTATAAGTCGTCCCTTGAAATTTGAGTCTCGCAATGCGTGGTCAGTTTTTTTCTGTCTCTCCTAGAAGTACCTTAAACCCCCTAAAAGTGCCCAATTTGGGACACCCTGTACACTCGCCCACTTTTATATGACACCTTATTTTTCCTATATTTGTAGAATACAAAGAAACAAAACGTTGTTGCATCACCACATGGCTTAAAATATGATGATTTTTTAAACAATTTTCTTCAGCAGTTTACAAAGCTTGCTAAAATTCCGGGCTCTACAGACCAATTTATTCAAGTTTAAGATGACATTTAAAAAGTGGGCGACCGTACAATCTGAACTTTATGTAATGCACAGTAAACATGAGTCAACCTGTACTATTTGGATCATCCTCTGCAATAAGTCTGACTGATTTAATTTTTTTGAGCATAATATTTGTTGTTTTTAAGCCCCAATCAAAAATTAATTTTGAACATTTTAATTATAAATTTTAAAACACATTTTTAAAAATAAGCAAAAAACTTTTTTGTCAAAATTTTAACAGTAATTTTAAAATGTTTGTTGCATTTTTTTAACTTTAGTGCAACGGGGATGGCCCAATCTAGGGCCGAATCTTCTGTAGAGAGAACAAGATTTCTTGTTTAATTTGACCCCTCCAACCAACCGGAAATGAACAAAAATCATCATCAAGACCCATTTGATTTTAATTGTCAAGTTTATAAAAAATAAATTAAAAATTAACTATTTATCGAAAACTGTATAGCAATTAGAAAATAACATTAGACAAAAAAACAAAATATACCAAATTAATGCAGATAGTTTTCTGAGTACAAAAGATGAAATTGTAAGTTTTATTGAATTCAGAAAGCCAATTATTTTGTGTATAACAGAGACAAATCACAAAAGATATTTTGGAAAATAAACTTTTAATTAAAAATTACATTGTGTTTAACTGTTTTTCAAACTCTAGACATACAGGTGGTGTAAAGGTTTTTGTGTCAAATTAAATATCAGTATCTAATAATGATATGATTTCACAAGATTATGAATATTGCCATTTAAAAATTGAATTTGGAATTAAACATCAAAATTATAATTTAAACGTTTATTATAGATCACCAGCAGGCAATATTAATAGTTTTTTGGCATTTTTTAAATCTAAATGTAAAGAATATTTTAATATAAATTACGATAATGGAGATTATTATTATTGCATTAAAATTTGAGAGTATAAAATATTGTCGAAAAAAGATTAATTGATTGTGATTGGAGCAGAAACTCAGATGATAGTAATTGTATTTTTCAACAGATATACGATAATATAGAGAAATGTTTAAATAAGGTACAAGAAATAAAAATAATACCATAAAAGAATTATGATATACCTTGGTTTAAAAAAAAATATATCAAGCTAAAAAAGAAAGAGATAACCTATTTCAAAAATGTGGAGGTTACTGTTGAGTATAAGGAGAAAAGAAATAATTGTGATAAAATTTTAAGAAAAGAAAAAAGGCTATACTTTGAAAATAAAATTGATAAAAATAAAGGTAATAATTAAAAATGTGGAAAACTTTGAAAACATTAATAATTAATTCCAAACCTAGGAATGAAATGAAAGAAATTATTTTGAATGACAAAAAAGATCCAAAAATAGTAGCAGAAAGGTTAAATAAATATTATATCGAATGTGTAGAAACAATTATTGACTCAGTACCAAATACAACGTCAGACATTTTTTAAATTCAAGTTAATGAAACCACATTGAGCGACTTTAATGAAATTACATTAAATCAGTAAAAAAATAGAATATCAAAATTAAAATCAAACAATAATAAAACAGAAATATTGAATAAAGAATTATTGAAAGAAACTTTTTCAGTTATAGGTTATCAACTACTAATCCTAATAAACACATGTTTGAAAAATGGTGAAATTCCGAATGAATTAAAATGGTCAACTATAACCCCTGTACCGAAAATAAAAAGCACAAAAACATTTGACGAAATGAGACCTACTAATGTTTTATTTATTATATATTATAAATTGGAGGTGTTTTGAAACAAATGAAATAGTTATTGGGATATTCTTGAATTTTAAAAGGGCCTTTAAGACAATTGACACAGAGAGACTTCTACAAAAACTTTATAAATATGGATAACGAGGAAAAGTTTTGGAATGGTTATTTTATTTTTTAACAGATAAAAACGTATTAAAATAGTAAACACACTATCATCAAAAAACGAAATCAAAATTGGGGTACCTCAGGGAAGTAAATTGGGGCCATTATTATTTATTATTTACATAAACGATTTACCATCCATTTTAAAATATTGTTTAATTCAAATGTTTGCAGATGGTACATTAATTTACTTAAAAGGAAATTCTTTGGAACATATTATTCATTTAATAAATTCTGATTTAAAATTAGTTTTAAATTGATTAAATACAAACAAATTAAAGTTAAATGTTAATAAAACGAAATGCATGACAACAAATTTGAAAAGTTATCCATTAAATTGGGAAAATAAAGTAAACAATGAAAAATTGGAAATTGTGGATTCATTCAAATATCTAGGAATTATAGTAGACTAAAAAGTAAAGTTCAATTTATACTACAATATCATCTCCAAAATAGCAGAAAAAATTGGATATTTAGGAAGAATAAGTCATTATTTATCATTTTTCTTAAAAAAATGTGAATACATTACAAAATTTTGCCATATTTTTTATATTGCTCAACTTTTATATTCAGCTAATCAATACATTTAACAAAATTTTGCAATAAGAATAATTTTAAATGCAGATAAATATATCAAAATAAAAACAATATTAAAGAAATTAAACTGGCTAAATGTAAAAAATTTAATATTTTATAATGTTATTTTTATTTATAAAATTAATAATAATTTACTACCAGATTCTATTCTATTCTATTCTATCATACTTACAATACCCGGACTAAGGAAGATTTTCATTTAAGCACTACATCCATAGACGAATGAATTAGTATACTGTGACTACATCAAAATTAGTCATTTAAAAATCAATATTTTCAAAAGGTTTGGGTGAATACAATAAATTAAAACCAAACAATTCTTTTTTTAAGTTTAAAAAATATTTATTTTTAAAACAATATTTGTTTCTTTTGTAAATTTGAATATCAAATGTAATTTTAAGTAAATTTAAGAAAACATAGCAAAATTGCTAAATAAAAGCTTAAAACAAAAAAAAGACTAAAATAAGTAACTCTACTCTAAATCAATTGGTAAAACGAGTTTAGTTTAAATTTGATTGTTTTGATTAACAGGCACACACCCCCACTTTTTTAATGTCTATTTAAATGCCTACATTTGTAGAATACAAAGAAACAGTGCGTTTTTTGGCAACACCACATGGCTTAAAATAAGTATTATGTTTTTTATACAAATTTTCTTTAGCAGTTTTTAAAGCTCACTGAAATTTCGGGCTCTCCAGACCAGTTTGGTCAATTTTAAGATGACATTGAAAAAGTAGTTAACCGTACAATCTAAACTTTCAATAATGCATAATATAAATGAGTCAACCTGTATATTTTGGATCGTCATCTGCAATAAGTCTAAATGATTTTATTTTTTAAGCATAGTATTTGTTGTTTTTAGTCCTAATTAAAATTTAATTTTGAACATTTTAATTATTAAAACATTTTTAAAAATTAACGAAATTTTTTTTTCTCATAATTTTACCAGTAATTTAAAAATGTATGTTGCATTTTATGACTTAAGTGCCAGGGCGATGGACCAATCTAGGGCCAAATCTTCGACGTAAAGATAACAAGATTTCTTGCTTAATTTGACCCCTTCCAAACAATCAACACTAAAATAAAGAAATTCGTTTGAAAAAACTCCATAGTTGAGTTGCCTGTGCCTACTCTAAATCGATTGGTATTAGACCACACAATTTAAAGTCACCGGGTGTTTGCCTCCAATTTTAGCAGGAGTTCACAAAAAACATAAAAAAAAGTTGTCATCTTGGATTTATGGGCAGTTTTAAAAAATCTTTCAAACTATCCTACGGGACACGATTTTTAACAATTAGCCTTTTAACTACCACACTAAATTTAAAAAGATATTTATTATGCAAACCAATGTGATGATTACTTTTATACTATCCTACAAAACTACAAATAATAAATAACAAATATAAAGTATTTTTAAATATTATCTTTAAATTGACATATAGGTAACCCAAAAGGCTTATTTTAGACTGTAATAGTTTTAGGCATTTTAAAAAGCTTTGTATCAAAATTGTTTTTGCTAAAAATTCAAAGTAGCGGGCAATTTCTTGTACTATGTATTATCTTACTTTCCGTGTGCGCCACTGGATCAAAAATTAAACTTTGGCTGTAAAGTTTTATTCCTTTCAAGAAATCTATCACTCTAAGAAATCGAGAACAAACATTATACGTTATTTAAATGTCTGTGTTTGCAACACCAAATTCAGCCAACGCAAAAAACGCATCTTTTTTGCTTCGAACCAAATACTAAAGCTAAATTTGAAATCGGCAAACTTGGTTCAATTTTTGAGAAAAACAGCAAATAATTGTACACTGAATTTTGGTTTGTCAAAACTACCCCGCACCATTAATTTTTAATAGAAATCTCGACTGCAAAACAAAAATATTTGGCGGTTTTTTAGTTTATTATAATCCTAAAACTTAGAAAAATTGCCGAATCCCCTCTATATAAATTTGTATCTTTTGCATTTTTTTAATAACTTCTTTAACACACCCTGTATAAAATTTTAAGATAATCAAAATAAGCGCTGATTTTTTCCTATAATTGTTAAACTAGAACCATTGCAAAAATCAATGTTGATTTTACAAATACTTCATCTGAAAATATTTTTTTCATATTTTTCAAATAAACGCTATTCTTGAATTACAAAAATAACTACCTATCTATCGTTAACCCATTGAAAGTAATATAAGACTATCTCTCTTAGTGCTTTAGGTAATTTAAGAACAAGCCCACACTGACTAAAACAGAAAATAAAAACAATGATACGTTTCGTAGTTTTTGAACTCACCCTTCCGGAATTCGATCAAACATTTTCAGTTATCGTTGGGCCGAAATTATTTAGTTTTAGATTGGTTCAGAGCCGACTACCTATTCTCGTACTTGAGCGATGTGATAATTATCATCGCATGCTTTGGCCAATGACAAGCTTTAAATTAGCTCTGAGCCGTCACGAGGTATGGAAAAAGACCTCAATTGAGAAACGTTCAGTCGCTACGGGGATGGAGATGAGATTTCACTTCAAACTGTGAAGAGCGGGCGACTATGCCATTGGTCAAGACAAGTCATTTCGCACAACACACGACCACTCAGAGTTTGCTACTGTGTGAGTGTGATCGTTTAAGTACAAGAATAGGGACCCTGGTAGTTTTCAGTATCGAACTGACCCACTAGTTCACGCCCTACGGGGTCCGATCATATACGTAATATTCCAATACCCACGGTAATTTCCAGTTCTTGATGAAAACATTAAGAAATGGCAATATCAAATGTACATAAAAGTGTCCTTCTTGTAGAATTTAGTATAAAATGTCCTAATTGGTTTTTTTTAAACAGATGCATTATTTTACTCATGCATATTATTTTATTGGTGTATATCATCCCCCCACATTTGACCCGTGTCATCACATTGATTTATCGGCGCACAGTGGCCAAAAACCCTATCTATGTAAATGTACTCCTACAACTTTAAATAACGATATAGAGATTTTTTTTTTAAAGAGTTTAATCGCAAGCAAGTTTTTTTCAAATAAGGCAATTTCATTTGTGGCGCCTTTTTGGAAGGCTTCACATCGTCTCCTGGATCAATAAATAATGTGACAGCTTTGACCAACGTCAAAAATGATGGGAAGGTTAATAGGCTAAAAAGGGCACTAAACTGAGAGATTTTCGTAAGACCTATTAACGGCAATAATCTCTATATGCAAAGTGAGGCAAAAATATTGAAATTTTTTGTAGAGAGAGCACGCTGCGCAGGCGGTGCTACTGACAACATTGACAAACACTTTAATGACAAATCACAAATGACCAGCTCCTTGAAGTATTAAGTTCACAGAATACCACAGGTGATTAGAACTAGAAAGAGAAAGATTGCAATGCTTAGCATTTATTCTATGTTGTCACTCTAAAAAAACTCTTAAATTTTTGTCTCAGTGTCTCATATAGCCATGGTCGTTCCAGTTACTTCGTATATAATTCATTAAGTTGCGGGTTGTATAATTTTTACAAATAGATAATATTCAAAAAATACTTACTATACAGGGTGTCCCAGATAACATTAACTACATGGGGTCTTATGAGGATTTTGGAAATGATGATTATAATTCTGGTTAAATGGAAAAAATTGACGATATTCTGAGCCCAATCAGGTGCTGTATTAAAATTTAAAATATCTACAAGGGTTTTCCAAATATTAAGCAAAAACTAAAAACTGCTTTTAATAAAAATAATTTATTTATTGCTTGATATTTTAAACGTCTTTATAGATATTTTTATTTTTGAAATAGACTGGGCTCGGAATAGCGCCAATGTTTACCCAATAATCCAAATTTGTGTGTATTACTGTTTTCAAAATTCGCATAAGAAACCGTGTAATAACTTTTATCTGGGATACATACAGCTTCTAAACAAGTAACGATAACTTTCAATGTGTGATGCAAAGTTTATATAGAAAAGAAGTATCGAGTGTGCACAAATCTATCTTTCACATGGACTGCCTAGGCTTATCGGGCCAAATAATGTGTTTGCGCAGGCCTTAAGTTAAAAACGGGGTGATTGGAAAGAGTGAAACCAATGTAGGTTTGTGGCAGATTATGGCAGAGGTGTGGTTTGTTTGTGCTTCTTGCTTGGCACTGAAAGCTTATTTCAGCCTGCGAAAGTCGTGGTGAGATTTCTGAGATATACAAGTCGAAGAAAAAAAATGACAAAGACAGAGTAATAAATAAACTTGTCACAAAAAAATTATATTAAAAAATAAACACATCATCATCACGTGACTCTCCCAAACCTATTTTGGTTTCACTTCTTATATCATACTAATAAATATAATTTTGGCTTTCTTATTTGAATGGTTTAAGAATAAGCTAGTTTATTTATTACACGTGTATTCCATTAAAAGAAAATAGTTGCTTAACATAAAAATTTTAAAAAAGAAAGGGTTGGAAAAAAATTATTTTTAAAAATGTTAATGCCTTATTCGACTTCTAAAAGTTCTTTCTACTTTCGTGCGAGAATTACGTACTTCTTGCCCTCATTTGCTGCGAGAATTTGAATTCCCGCACATTCGTGGAATTGTCTTTATAAACCGCAATTTTTAAATGTTTAAATATAAGGTTTTTTATGTTATTTAATGTATTTTTTTTTAAATATTTTATGACGTTTTAGTAATTATTAAAAAAAATGCATTTTTTTAAATAATTGAGCGACCTTCGTAGCTTTTCTAAACGTCAAATATATCAACAATAAAATTTTGCTTGACACATTGCATGTCTTGAATTTTATATCAATTTAAACTGTTAGCTCGCGTTACTACGTCAACCGTTTCATTTCAACCACAAAAACGTGTCCAAGCTGTTCGAATAATAAGCGCTCTTGAAAACCATTTTGATTTTTTAGTTTGCTTTAATTGGTGTCGTAGCCATGAATATGTCTTGAGGTGTAGGGCGAGAGCCCATGATACTGTATTTTATACTATTTTATTTTTCTATATATGAAATATGTGGAAAATATCTAAGAATCCTTAGGCTTGGAGGTGGCCGGACCCCGAGCCCCCTTTCTAGGTGCACCAATGCTTTAATTATATTTTTATCCTTTGCTTTTAACAACTCTTTACACTGAAACAATGGTGTAACTAACTAAACTATCAATACTTACGTGTGCAAGTGAATTTCCAGGCCCTTTTTGGATAAACAAATAAAATACCGCTTTACCATATTGATATCTCACAATAGCACTTTACCTTTTAAAACTTGAATTTTCTGTGATTTAAAATATTAATAGTAGGTAACGCATTTCTGGCATAGACCACTGTGCCTTGCGCTTTCACTTCGCCTCCGAGCAGCTTTAGCTCTCGTCACGCCCGAGGAAAACTATAAAAATAGTTTTTTGAGGAAAGAAACCTATTCCGCACTAGTGCGAAAAAAACACCATAACAAAAAATTAAAAATAAACGTGTCGGACAAAACGATATACGTTGTCAAAATTTAATATAAATAAATACTTGTAAAATTTTGTTTCACTTAATTGCTGGCCCGGCCATCTAAGCGCGTTATTCGGCCATCTGCAATTACATGCGGCAAAGTAATATTTTTGCACTTGTTAAATTTACTATTTTCTACTAGGATGTGGAAAACTCCACTTTTCTGTGCGCAAGAAGTTAGTTTTTAGGGAGTAACTGACACAATAATTAAATAGTCTGCTATAATTTTTAATAAAATAAAGAGAAACTATATAATGTGTGTTTAAATCATTTTGCAAAAAGATGATTTTGCATTTTGGGTGTACCGGACCCGCACCACTTGGAAACCTTAGCAACGCGGTAATAAGACAACTTCAATATTTGTTTACATTTCAATTTCGTCTAATTTGACATGTTTATTTATAAATTACATGAAATTTTTTGAAAAAAAAAGGTACTCATAGGTAAAATATTGTACCTAACACAGGCGGAAAGTGTCTTTACAACCCTTGAAGGCTTGACCGAACTCGGCTTCGCGTCGTGCGGTAGAGTAATTAATTTACCGCACGCCGTTCGGTAAAGGTACTTTACCAGACCCGCACCATTTGGAAACCTTAGCAACGCGGTAATAAGACAACTTCAATATTTGTTTACATTTCAATTTCGTCTAATTTGACATGTTTATTTATAAATTACATTAAATTTAAAAAAAAAAGGTACTCATAGGTAAAATATTGTACCTAACTCCACTTTGCGTCCTTCGTCCAACTGCCGTCACGTGCGGTAAATAATCACCTTCCACACTTGTTAGGTAAAATTTTTGCACTGTACAGGGTGTTCCAATTCGCGAAATTTTTACTTTTGAATTGCATCTTGACTTTAGTCCTGATGCTTACCATATTTGACAGGCGCTCAAATTTATAGTTTTTGTAAATTGGATGCTCCTTATATTATTTAATTAATAGATTAGGCTATATACTTAAGAGACTATATTCCAATAGTTTCCAAAAATACCCAATATGCCGTAGTTTATAGCCATAGTTTCTGAGATATTAGCAATTATTTTTTAAACTGATAAAAAGGTAACAGTACCGCTCTACCGCTCTTTTGTTAATTTTAGTATCCTTATTCCAAATTACGTTAGTCCCCATGTATCAACAGTGAGAATGACATGATTTTGTCATTTTCACTGTTTATACATGGGGACTAACATGGTTCGAAATAAGGACACTGAAATTATCACAAAAGTGGTAATGTTATTTTTTGTCATTTAAAAAATTATCGCTAATATTTCAGAAACTATTTATTAAAACTGCGACATATAGGGTATTTTCGGAAGGCATATTCCAAGCCTAATCTATTAATTAAATAACATTTACAAAAACTATAAATTTGAGCGCCTGTCAAATAGAGTAAGCATCAGGAATAAAGTTAAGCTGCAATTTAAAAGTAAAAATTTCGCGAATTCGAACACAATTTCTTTTATATTCCTTAATCAATTATTAATGGTCTAAAAGGGTGGGGAAAAATATAATGAGACACCCTGTAGGTACAGTGTAAAAATTTTACCTAACAAGTGTGGAAGGTGATACTTTACCGCACGTGACGGCAGTTCGACGGTCAAGCCGTCAAGGGTTGTAAAGCGCTTTCCGCCTGTGTTAGGTACAATATTTTACCTATGAGTACCTTTTTTTTTCAAAAAATTTAATGTAATTTATAAATAAACATGTCAAATTAGACGAAATTGAAATGCAAGCAAATATTGAAGTTGCCTTATAACCGCGTTGCTAAGGTCTCCAAATGGTGCGGGTTCGGTAAAGAACCTTTACCGAACGGCGTGCGGTAAAGTAATTACTTCACGCGAGTAGGTAAATTATTTTATGCACCGTAATGTCAAAACAAGTTGATCTCATAAATTTTTGTGCACCGCAATATTAACACAAGTTTATTGCATAAGTGTACTTACATTCTATATTCTTATATTTCCACACACGACTGCTTGACCGAACTTCTTAGGTGCAACCAAATACGTAATATATATGGAAAAAACCTTAAATTGTATTTCTCCCCTTTGGTGCACTAAAGGCGTAAGTCCCATTCATTACACACGCAACTGACGTCCTTATTGTTTGGTACAATAAGTGCGAAGGCTACGTGTGTAATGAATGTGACTTACGCCCTTAGTGTACCAAAGGGGAGATTTCTTTGTATTAAATTTTGTCAAGTTGGGGTTTTTAGTGATTTTTATGACTATAACATTGTTGCTACGGGAAGGTTTCTTTCCGAATTAGTGCGGAAAAGTGCAATTTTCCGCACGCAAAATGCATGATCATACAAAACAATATTATTTATTAATTTTTCAGAGAGATATTTACTAGAGGCAGTAGTTTATTTTTCACTTGATTGCTGGTTAAACCACTAACCACTAATGCGTTGTTCGGCCCATTTACAAATACCTACGTATTTTATTATTTTCTGCTCGCATGCAAAAAATACCTACTTTGTGAACTTTTTCAAGATAAGTTTGGTGCGAAAGGTAGAATTTTTTACACTGTTATTAGATTATATAGAAAATCGTAAAATTAATTGTTTGAGTTTTAGCACTTCTATTGTAAACTAACACAGCACCATTTTAAAGACAATGGTGTATCTGTAGCGTCTATAAAATTTTGAATTTAATAATTACAACAAATTTAATTCTATAAACTTTTTTATATTCTTTATGGAATTTTTAAAACATAATTAAGAAACTATTCTTCAAGGGAATAGCCATAGCCTAGTAACGGCGCTGATTCAATTAGGCGTGTCTATGGGTTGGCCGTTTTCGTGTATGTGTAAAGGACAGACTTATGCAATTTTCGTATTGTCATCCTTTAATGTGATACTCAAAAACCACGTATAGAGTAAATAGCTAACCGGGTGTATTGGAATATTACGTATATGGGTCCGATACTGCGTTTAATGGTAGAAGCAACACACTTGGTATGGATAGACATAGGACTCGCCCAAACATTTTACGAAAGGGAACCACTCCCCAAACTCAGGCAGGGGGGTGGTTTCCCCTCCTTAAACGTGCCTTTTGACGGTTTTTTGCTAATAACTCGAAAACGGTCAACTTCTCTAAAAATGTTCTTCAAATTATTTTGCAAGCGGATAAAATTTTCTTTTTAATCATGTACCTTAGTACCCTCTAAATGCAGTGGTGCACGTTCCATAGGCCTACAAAAAAGGGAAACATGGTTAAAATATGTTTTTTTTTATTTTTCTTGTGGCATTTTGTATCCTTAACACATTGTTTTTTTCAAAAAAGTATTTTTGTTCAAAAACACATTGTATACAGTGGAAATCCTCAAATGAAACAAAAATGTTGAACATTCATTTTTGTAACTCAGTAAATAATACTCAAGGTGAGTAAAAAAATATTTTTGATTAGTATTAACTTAAAACTTAATTTTTCGAGTTCAATTCATTTAAATTGTGGTGAGGGGCATACCTCCTCTCGCCCCCTCAAAAGTGATCTTTTGCAGTATTTTTCTAATTATTTGCAAACTTTTAACTTGGCCAAAATAACTAAGTAATAGTTATTGAGGCTGACTAAAAGTCCTCTTCTCCCCTTACATCAGTGGCGCACCTTTTATATGCATTTAAATAAATGAGGGGTGTGGAAAAAACAATACTTTTTTAATTATTTTTAAGGCTGAAAAAATTTCCTTTCCAACGATGTATATCCCTATATCAAGGCAGCGATAGATCTAGCATAGACGCACCAAAAATGGTCAAATTTGGTATACACTTAAATCTTCATTTAACACAACCATGTTGGAACAGTACTAATACACACACTGCCTTCAACGAGAGAAGCAACACACCTGGTGTAAATATACAGTATACTCCTCCGAAAATATAACGAAGGGAAACCATCCGCTTACACTTGGTGGGGGGTGGTTCCCCCCCTAAATGTTTTTTTCGAAAATTTTTATTACTAGTATATCAAATACCATTTTTGGGGCGTGATGTACATCGTTGGAAAGGAAATTTTTTCCACACTTATATATAAATGAGTTAAATGCCTATAAAAGATGCGCCACTGATGTAAGGGGGGCGTGTTATACATCGTTAGAGAGTACTTTTCATCAGCCTTCGTACTTGTTTAGTTGTTTTTTGCCAAGAGAACAATTTTGAGCATCTCCACTTTAAACAAGGTCAACAAGAAAAAGTCAGCTTAAGGTTATTACTAACCAAAAATAATTACTGAGTTACAAAAATGTTCACATTTTTGTTTGATTTAAGGATTTCTAACATCAAATTAAATTTTATTTCAAGGCGGCTAAAGAAGATTTTTGGAAAAGTTGAGTGTTTTCGAGTTATTAGCAAAAAACTACCTATCAAAAAGCACGTTTAAGGGGGAAATACCACCCACCTGCCAGGGTTGGGGGGGAGGGGGTGGCACTCTTTCGTAAAATGTTCGGGCGAGTCTTATGTCTATCTGTACCAAGTGTGGTGCTTCTATCATTAAACGCAGCATATCGCTTGACACCGGGCAACCACGCAAATAACTTGTAGGTCCTCCCTAATAATAGCACAGTGTAGGTATCTAAGATACTGACTGTCATAATAATAGCCAGCTGGCCCCCATAAAAACAGAAATGGACCTTTTGGAAAAATATAATTTAGCAATATCTTGGGACGTAAAAGGTGTCCTTTTCTTCACAGACAGCTTGCAAATTTATTTGGGTCCTATAGTTTAGCATAAAGGACAAATAAAAAATCGTGTAAGATTATATATACAAAAATAATAATACCGGGACATTATCTATAACGTCATTCTTCAAAACGAGACAAGAGCAAAATCGAAGTTCTGTATAACGTCTTTTATCAAAACCGGACAAAATCAAAAATAATAAAATTATAAAAAGGAGCCTAGCTTGTGACGGTCACCTAGATAAGAGCCGTTCTGATATTGCTATGCAATTGAAGCGTCCTTCACTGCAATTTCTTTACTGCCACGCCTAAAGAAAACGCCGTATCTACATTGGAATTGCTAAGCACATAAAGCATTTTCAATAACCACGGACCCTCCTTAAGAAAGGTCAGGTGTTGCACCCTACATTAGGAATTAAGAGGTTCGGTTCGGCTCGGTCCTGTTCAGTTCTGTTTGGTTCCGTTCGGTTCGGTTGTGTTCAGTTCTGTTCAATGTACAAATTCTTTGATTTTACGTATCTTTTTCGTTCTATGTGGTAAGTGCTACAATCATAGGTCTACAAGTCTAGATTTTGGTTGAAGGTTTAACTTATTTTTCCCCTGAATGCAATAGATTTTAATCTATTTATAAATTGTTCATAAATACCTTGCGATATGTGTCATCTTTTCTCGTTGTAACAAAGACATTATTTCCACACAAAGGTTAGAAATAAATAAAAAGAATATAATATTTTGGTTTAAAAATGATGGCCATATTTAAACCGCCAAACGCCACTAGGAAATAATAATATTATATAATATTAATAAATGACTTTATTGAGAAAAATAATTTATAGGATCAGTTGTAACAAAGACAATATTTCTACTTGGCTACGCCGGGCGCAAGTCTAGCCATTGGCTACTCTACTGAACCAAGCATAGACAAATAAAGTTATAAAATACTATTTAATTTACACTCAGAAATTATTTTGCCTATTGAAATAAACTAAATAAACTAAACTTAAAGAACAGTTATGCTGTATACATGACACTAAACTTTATGTAGACACTTTTACATTAAAGGAAAGTTTATTGGTTTAACATTTTTACGAAAATTTTTTGTAGGTTTCTCATTAAGATTTAAATGACATATTTATATTTTTAGTTAAACCCTTGTGATAATAGATTAAGAAACTGATAATAACAACAATCTTACTTTATGGAATTTTTTATATAATAGTTTAACGGCGGCGACGCTACCCATAGAATGTTACTCCGAAATACTCCTTTAGTTTTTCTATTTTTTTTTGTAGGTTCATATATCTTTTTTTTTAGTGATTAACATTTAACAGACACTTTTTGTATTTTGATTTAAATGCTTGTGATGATAGAATCCGAAACTGATGTGGTATTAAATTAAATTGTTTGACGGCGTTATAGGAAAATGAGCGCTGAAAAATCGCAGTACTATGAAGTGGCAATACGATTTTTACTTTCCTGATCTAGACAGAATCCGTAAACAAAATCACAGTAGTTAAAGTTAGAAAGGACCAACGATTCACATAGATTTCGTTTTAATTGTTTATTAAGAATATGCCTATTGCCATATAAAACTCTCATGGATGTAAACGATTTTTAAAATAACTTTTTAAGATGTTCTTTAAATCTAAGTTTGTTGTCCAACATGACTCCCAAATTTTTTGTACAATCTTTAAAATTTAATTTTGAGTTATTGATAACTATATTTAGATTACTTTTTAAAAAATCTATATTTTTGCCTTTACCAAACAACATAACGCATGATTTATCTGGATTGAGCTTCAAATTATGATCGTGAGATAGCTCATTTAAGATCTTTAAGTCGTCGTTTATACATTTTTCAAACTCTTTGTAATTTTCCATAACGAAACAACAGTAAATTTGGGTGTCATCGGCAAAGGCTTGAACTTTACAAGATTTAAGAGAACTTAGATTGTCAGATGTGTAGATTAGATACAGCAAAGGACCTAAAATTGATCCCTGGGGAACGCCAGAGAGTATCTCTACTCTGTCTGAATACTCACCATTTGAACAAATTGATTGAAATCTAGAAGTTAAGTAAGATTCAAGAAGTGTGTAAGAGTCTATATTTAAACCATAATAACGTAGTTTAGCCACCAACAGCTCATGACTAATTGTATCAAAAGCTTTTGAAAAATCCAAAAGCACCAACACAGAACGCATTTTTTTATCACAGGCTTTAATAATATCATCCAATACATTAGTCAAAGCTACCGATGTACCAAATCCTTTGCGAAATCCGCATTGGACATTGGGAATAATGTTATTTTTTGTACAGTAATCGTAAAGTTGTTCATAAAGAACTTTCTCAAAAATCTTGGATAAAGCCGGAAGAATACTGATAGCGCGAAGATCATTAAAACTAGAAGGATTTGAAACTTTGGGTAGCGGCTTGCCCACAGATACCTTCCATCGGGCAGGAAAATAGCTTATTTCAAGACAGCAATTTATAATATGAGTGACATATTTATCTATAAAGGGGCTACAGTATTTTAACATTTTGATGTTGTTAAGAATTCTATTTACTGTGGATATTTCTGTCATTTTAAAAGTAAAATTTAAGTTTTCATTAAAAGAAGAATTTTTATAAAAATTTATTTTTTCCGTACAATTTGATTTATTTTTTAAAAATGTTGAAAAAAAATTGTTTATATCGTTTGGTTTTGAAAATCGTTGAGGAATTTCGTTATTTTTGGTTGAGCAAATGTTAAAACTTTTTAAAGCTGACCAAGTTTTTTTTTGAATATTTTTTAAGGTTTCTAGATAACATTTATTTTCCTTTCTTATTGCAGCTAGTGTAATATTCCTAAGATTTTTATAACTTAGCCAGTCTGTAATTTTGAATTTTTAAATTTCTGTAATGCATTATCCCTTTGCCTCATAAATATTTTAATATTTTCTGTCAACCATGGAGCTTTAGGTTTGGTGATTAGTGACTCCTTAGCTGGCGCGTGGCGATCGAATAACGACAGAATTAGGCGCTGACTCGTGACGTAGGTTGACATTAGCACCCCGGCATAAATTGTAATTTTGGAACATACTCATTTGCATCTCTTTTTAAAGCACAGCTTATTTTTTATTGCTGTCCAACTCATAGCGCTGCACAGTGGGCTCCCGGATCTGATTTTTGACCAAAATTATAAAAATAGGTTTTGTAACAATATTTTGTTTTGAAATGAGAAAGAAGTATATACAATCAAAATGGCGAATCCAAAATGGCGAAGTTTTGTATTTATGAACCCGTAAGTATTAAATTTAGTGTTAATAGTCGCTAAATATATATTTTGACTTAAATTTTTAAAAAAACTTTTACCAATAGGTTTCAAATTTGGAACTTTGGCGTGTCTAAAGTCGTTGAGTATAATTATGAAATCAAATTTAAAAATTATATGACGGATCCAAAAGGGCAGAGATTTCTATTTATGAACCGATATGTATCAAAATTGGAACTTTGGGGTGTGTAAAGCCGATCATTAAGATTTTTGACTCAAACTTAGAAAAAATATCATGGCGGATCTGCGGTGTTTAACGCCGCTTATTATTATTTTTTACTCAAACAAAAAAAACTTTCATGGCGGACCCAAAATCTTTATTCTATAGACTATCCTATATCTATTCTATAAACCGATTTGTGTGAAACCTGGTACTTAGGTTATTTAAGGTTAAAGCTCACTGTGTAATGTGCAACAAAGCTGCGTTGAAAATGATGAGGAGTTTACATAATAATATAAACTAAAAATCAAACTAAAAATTAAAAATATTAAAAAAAGTTAAACGGTATTATTCTTTGGCTCTACCAAAAACTAAAAAATAATAGAAACGTAACACTAACTTTGTAGCGGATAAGAACCTGAAAATTTAAGGACTGCATAATCAAATAAGAATGATTTTTCTAGAAAAATTTGTTTTTAAGTCCAACAAAATAAATATTTTTAAAGCGTCCATTTTTTTATACTAGTTTGTTAAGAGTCAGGTTTGGGAAACTGCTGATGATTTGAAATAGAACCGTTTACCTTAAAAGCTTTTTTACCTAATTTTTTCTCTCATAAACAATTCACCTGTAAAAGTTTCATCTGTAATTTTCGGTTTTTGAGATATTGCAGTTGGTTTGTATTATGGAGTGACCATATTTTTATTTGATTTTTAAATAAGTATAAATATTTCTTTAAAATGACGTGTCACACTGAACTTTTAATTTTTTTATACATTATTTATATTTTTTATTAATAGATATTTTTCCATGTTTATTTGTTTAATTTAGCCTAAAGTGCTTTAAAAATAATAAACAAAAACATTTGTTAAGACTGACATGCTTTTTTTTGAGTTTCAGTTTTTCTCGAAGAAATCCATTTTTAGTAAATTAATAATATCTTTCATACGGGCAACTTGTGGCAGCAGATTTTAAAGTACAATTTTTGAAAAATATGTATACATACTCTTCATAAAAATAAAATTTTAAAAAACATGGTTGAGGAGGGAAGCAAAATTTTTGTCCAACATTTATAAGAAATTTATCTTTTTATAGAATTTCAGAAATGCCACGCAAAAACCATTGTCTGACCTGTCTACACATCAAAATTTGAATCAAAATGTACAGGTAGAAAGTCTAATTAGGGGAAAGGGGGGCAAAATAGGAGACTTAATTTTATAGGCTTATTTCTCCTATTAATTGGTCACCATTGCGTCCGTCATTTGGAATTAAGTTGGCTAGATACGTTATCTTTATGTTCTACTTTTCAGTTTAAACGATTTAGAACTCCATCATACTTTTATTTTGTAAAAAGTTGCCTTTGGTAAAATGGGGTGCCTATGTGGCGAAACAGGCCGGGAGATTGTGTAATTTAGAATCAATATTTTTGTAAGACCACTTTTATTTATTAAAATACTAAACAAGTTAAAAATACTGATTTAAAAAATAAAAAGTTGTAATATAATGTAAATACATTTTATAATAATTAAATTTAGAAACCAAGTCATAGCTGTCGACTCTCCTACACGAATTTTGCTTCAATTTTTTGCAAAGACAACATAAAGCTTTCAGTAATACTATCAAAAATTTTTTTTGCCCAAAATGGGGTATAGGTTACTAGGTATAACAAGGTACCCCATTTTGCCCCAATGAAAAAACCCCGTTTTGCCTCAAACCACCAGTTAAATTCAAACAAAAATCATACATAGTAAAGGACGAATTTTACGGGCGATGTGTTTAATCATAAATAATACATAAACCCACTAATTTTTCAATGTAAACAAAATTTTAGAAGTCTGTAAAAAATGTACTTACCGTCACAAAATGCGCAATAAGCAGCGCACAACATCACATTGAGCAAAAACCAACTTAAGCTCAGCCGACCGGCACCAATCATATTGCAGAGAGTTGAACCAGTCATAAGGATAAAACATCTGATATTAAGAGGTTTCATTTTTGCGCAATTTACTTAAAACTGCGATATCCCGTTTTACCCGCGTACCCCATTTTGCCCCCCTTTCCCCTACCTCTTTTACCGAGATTTATTGTATGCGAATTTTATACAACATAAAATATTGTCGTAAAATGGCTTAAAATCTGGATCAAACCGACATACAAATATGGTACTTTAACGCGAAAAATGACACTTCTAAAAAATAACTGAAAGTTTCGTCAATTAAATCATAGTTCTTCAAGGCCTGCTGGACTATCTACTCTTTTTAGTAAAGGTGTTTAGAAGTTTCAGTATATTTTTAATTTAACCCTTTTTGGCCAAAAATTAGGTCCGCGAGACCACTGTGTGCATCAGAAAATCGACTGTCGTTCATTGTCAAAATGGCATGACTGTTTTAGATTGGGTGCGCCCGTCCCACTACTTTGAGTTAAAAAGAGAGAATAAGTAGCTGGATGACAATGTGTGAGTTTAGTAAATAAAACGAGTAGACCACTGTTTAGTTATTAGACTCATGTGTGTTCAATATTATTAAGCGCCCTTACTGATACATTAGTTTAGAAAGAGATGGTAAATAATCGGATAATAATGTTTAAGTTCAGTCAATGACACGATTAGATTAGTTGCTGGTACGTTCCGAAATCATATTTTGTGTCGGGGTGCCGTGCTACGTCACAGTCAGCGCCTTATTAGTTTATTTAATATAGCTATTTTATTATCAATATTTTGTTCATAAAGTATATCATCCCATAGTAAATAATTCATATCTGTCAAAAACTGATTTAAATTAAAATGTTTAAATGATCGATGTTTGATAATGTTTGGCGTTTTTACCTCCCTTGATAGATGAACATCACAATAAATATATTTATGATCGGAAATACTTCCAGTTGGCCCCACTCCAGATTTTAATACCAGGGACTTATTTGTAACAAAAATGGCGTCAATAAGTGTACTTGATACCCCAGAAATGCGCGTTGGCTCGTCAATGATCTGCACAAAGTTATAGTTTTCAAATAAAGGAACTAAAGGATTGTGAATATTCATTAGATTGATATTGAAATCACCGAGACAAAAAATTTCATCGACAGTGGGGTAAAGAAATGGGAAAATATTATCAAAATCGGGTATTAATGTATTAAAATTTAGTTTTGGAGGTCTATAAAAAACGCAAAAAGCATAGGATTTGTTTTTCATTTTAAGTTTGAAAATAAGAAATTCTAGTTGTATATTAGTTACAAAATCAAAATTGACCATCTCAATACTATATTCTGACTTTATATAGGCAGCAACGCCCCCTCCTCTGCCGATTCTATCGTTTCTTATAAATTGGTAATTAGGTATTTTAAAAATATCTGTACTATCTTCGGGTTTAAGCCATGTTTCAGACAAAAGCATGATATCGAAATTGTTATCATTAATAAGCACTTTAAATTCATTAAAATTTGTAAACAATGATCGTACATTTAGATGGCTAATTTTAAAAGTATTTTCTGTTACACTCATATTGATACAAGCCCTAATTAAAAAAATCTAATAAAATGAAAAACGAAGGTTTAACCCAAAAGATTATTCAACAAAGCCTCATTTTTGATGTGGACTGTTTTATCATTTTCATTTTCCCTTGCTAAGCTTCTTCCATCACGATGCCACACATATTGAACCCAATGTCTTTTAATTGTTTTGCTTTTTTAAAAAGTCGGTAGGTTTCCTTAGACATATCTTCGTTAATAAAAATAGGGGTTGCGATATTTCCAAGGCCAATGCCAGATAATGTAAGATTTCCCTTTTTCGCACGTGCTTTTAGAATTTCAAATTTAATTTCTTTATTCTTAAAAGAAATTACTGTCTTTACACCCACATTGGTATCCATATTTTGTAAAACCTCATACGCCGACTGCGACACAGTAACCTCCAAAAATTGAAAAAGGGTGCACAACTTACTTTGTGTATTTTTTTTTATCGTTCTCATTACAAATTAGGCCAGTTATACATATGTTCTTATCTAATTTTTTATTTTCCTCCACATTACGCACACTTTTAAGCCCCTCGACTTCTTGTTTTAAAAGCTGGTTATCTTTGGAAATCTCACTTACCATATCAGACAAAGTTTGGGTACGCTTCTTCTCTTCTTCATACATTTGGCTCAAATGTCAAATAAAAACGGTGTAAGTCAGTGTCAGCTGTCCGGTATATTTTACATGTTAATTTTTTAGATCAGTTAGCGATGATTAAACCGATGTTTCAAATCAAGTCAAATCAAATCAAATCTTTATTTTTCCTCAAAATGATTGTAAAATACAATATGGAAATCGTCACTAATAGCTAATTATTTAATAAAAAAAAGAAAGTTCCTTGCGGTTATGTCAATACTTAATTCTAATAACATATTTATCAATGTAAACAACAACAAAAAATATGCATAGATATTAAACCTATACATACATATACACACACACGCACAAACAATATTATAAAATAAACGATTTTTTACATCAGGCCACAAAAAAGTAAATAAATAAATACGACCACAAATACTTTTACTACAAAAATTATTCATAATATAATGAATAAAAACAAACGTTATATATGGATAAAATGTTACAATGCATAGTTTAGAAAACATTTTATATCATAGGGGCATATATCTAGCAGAAATTTTTAACTGCATCTTTGAATTGTGTTACATTATTAATAACCTTGATATTATTTGGTAATTTATTGTAACACTTGATCGCCATATAACTTGGTGACTTCTCATAGAGAGTACTAACATGCTGGTCTACCCTAATCATATTCCCATTTCGGGTGTTAAAACGATTACTATTAACTCTGGAAATATTTTCAAAGTGTTGTTTATTATTTCTAAGAAATAATATAGATCTATAAATGAAAATAGCTGGCAGAGTGAATATTCTATTTTTAACGAAAACATGCCTACACGAGTCTCTCGGTCTTATGTTAAAAATTAATCTAATTAGCCTTTTTTGTAGAATTAGTACCCGCTCAATATAATTTGCATTGCCCCAAAAGACAACATTATAAGATAGGACAGAATAGGCAAGCGCATAGTAGACATTCATAAGCCCACTGTTATCAAGGGTATCTTTAAGTTGTAAGATAGCATAATAGGCTGAGTTCAGTCTCTTACATACATGATCAATATGACTCTGCCAATTTAGGCCACTATCGATTTTGATACCAAGAATTTTCGTTTCCTTAACAACATCCAACTTGCTTCCACCGATTTGTACATCTCCAATCTCGAATGCAATTCTGTTATTATTGGATGAAAATGTCATCACAACAGTTTTTCTTACATTAACAATAAGCTTGTTTTTAGTGCACCATGAACTAAATCTAGAACATACTTGATTCAGTTGAAGCGTTAGTTCTTCAGATGAATCAGCAGCCACACCCACACTAACATCGTCTGCGAAATTTGGACAGCACTCTACCTTCAATGTTTCTTTTTGATCGTTAATAAAAATGAGAAAGATTAAAGGCCCAAGAACTGATCCTTGAGGAACTCCTTGATTAACCTCAACAAAGTCAGACCTAGCCTCTTCATACTTAACACACATCTTCCGGTATCTAAGATAAGATTCTATCAAATCCAGAAATCTACCTCTAAAACCCAGAGCACTTAGTTTTTTTAAAATAAAATCAATGTTTATCACATCAAACGCTTTAGACATATCAAAAAATACCGCTGCCACTTTTTTCTTTTTATCCAAGTTATGATAGAGAAACTGAAGAAAATCAAAACATGCAGTTTCCGTGCTTTTATTTTTTAAAAAACCATGTTGCGTTTTACTTAATAAGTTAAATTTGACCAGATATTGATACATTTGTTCATGAATTGCTTTTTCAAATATTTTTGTAATTACATTAAGTAGAGATATTGGCCTATAATTATTTATCTCTTGAGAACTGCCGCTTTTAAAGATTGGTATAACACATGCATTTTTTAAATGAGTGGGAAACTTTCCCTGATTAAAAGCTTGGTTTATTAGAAAACTTAATGGTTCAGCGATAACATTGGCAATAGCTTTAAGTATTTTACTTGAAATACAATCAAGTCCAACTGAATTTGTATTTTTTAGTTCCTTTATTAAGCGTAAAACTATCTGTTCGGTGACGGGAAGGAATACGAAAGAGCTACATACCTTTCGAGAGACTGTACAATCATTAGAGTCTGATGCCGTTAAGGGATAATTCTTTTCAATTAATTCTCTGGGGATGTTTTTATAGTATCCTAAGAATATATCGCATATTTCTATTGGATCCGTTATTGTGCTAGTGTCATTCTTAAGTGAGATGATGCTCTTGTTATTGGGCTTTTTCCTGTTCACTACGCGCCATACCTCTTTGCTTTTATTATTTGAGTTTCTAATTTTATTACTATAATATTCTTTTTTTGTTCTATTTACTAATTTCCTATGTTCATTCTTGACCTGTCTGTAGTCACCGACTTTGATTTGATTGTTTTAATGGATGTGTAATTGAAAGCCGATATATTTTGTGCTTTTTACAATATTTAAATATTGATACATATTTAATACGGTAATGCATCTACAGATAGAGTTTTAAGGGATTCATGTATTATTTTAGCTTTGAAAATTTTTGTATATGAGATTTTTTATCAATCATGGATTATTTCTATTGTTTTTCGAACTATAAACCACCCCTCAGGGGTGCTACTACAATTTGAGACTATTTTTTAACGGCAATCTTACGACTGCACGGACTAGATTTCCAATGTGGTTTTTCTTTATTTCTAAAGTTAATTTGAATTTATATGAGATGAGACTTACTGACAAATGCTTACTATTATATTGCACATTAGGATGAACCAAATCTTTGCAGTTATTTGAGCTGTGAGTATTA
Source organism: Aspidapion aeneum (assembly GCA_963576565.1). Classification (NCBI taxonomy): domain Eukaryota; kingdom Metazoa; phylum Arthropoda; class Insecta; order Coleoptera; family Brentidae; genus Aspidapion; species Aspidapion aeneum. Next base: position 97,733,723 of record OY755043.1, read on the forward strand.
AAATACTCTCTCAATATATGGTCACCTAAGCTCACACTAGGTACTATAGTTATAGCGTACCTGTGAGCTAATATAACTAAAAACTGAAATATATTTTATTTAACTCCAGACCGAATTACCTTTCGTTTGATACTACACAAGCCATGTTTTGGCTTAAACTCTAATTTTTCAAATGTACCCCCACCCTTTTTTTAAACTAAAATTTATTTTGTTTAACTCTAGACTCAACCAACCTTTCGTTTGATATCACACACGCCATAATTTCACAAAAACTCTAATTTTTGAAATCTACCCCCACCCTTTTAATTGGCTTGCGATCGGTGGATTTTTTTCATTTTTAAATGGGACCATCTCGACCCAAGTCCCAGCCTAGGTACCAAATTTCATTCAAATCGGTCAAGCGTTTTTTGAGTTATGCGGGTTGGTCGTTACAGACAGACATACAGAGAGACCGACAGATAGACAGACAGACAGACGGCGCAACAAAAAAGTTTCAAAATCATCTGAAAGGCAAAGATATATAGAAAATTTTTGAAATCGGAGCAACTTTTTTTTTTCTCTAATTAATTAGGATAACCATAGCGCACACTACTGTAGTGTGAGCTAATCACACGACTATAGTAAAGTAGTAGTGTGAGCTAAAAATACACTTAAACCGGTTGGTATCAAGTCTATAGACTTGATACTTAAACCCGGTTTAAAATGCTAAGTTTTAAGGTCTTAGTAAATACTGGTAATTGTGTCTATAAAGTAGTACTTAAAACTTCAAAGCATAACGCGGAAAAATTTCGTTTCTATTTAGTTTTACATGAACATGAAGAAAAAATACATTCTCATAATATAAAGTTTGTGGGTAATTTTTACGAACTTCTTCAATAAAACTTTTGTTAACATATAATTTATTTATAGATCGTAGTTATTTTGTTTCTGAAAAAATACTTAAACAATTAATTCACAGTCTAATTGTTACGATGTGCTTGAAATTCTTATTAAAACTTAATTTTGGAAAAAGTAGTGCATAAAAAATAGGGTATTTTTGGCACTATATTTTATGCAGTTTTAAAAAATATATCATACAATATATCATATAATGATTTTTGGTTGCTACATATACTAAAACTTTTTAAACCAATATCTGCATGAAGTAGTAGACAGATAAAGTATACATTTAAAATAAATATTTCGATCCACCTAGAATATTTATTATAAAAATACTGGAATCAGTAGAAAAATCATTTAAAACAAATTGACAAAATATTAGAAACAAATATGAACAAAATTAAATTTTTTTAATATATATATGGTTTTTAATTTGTTTTTAGTAGGTCATATATTAAACGCAAATAGATTATTTATTAAATGGAAGATCAAGTTTTTAAAAAAAAGTTAAATATTGCCAAATTGTTCCTCTACTTACTCTCGCGAGCTACTTTAGAGACATAAAGTTTAGTACATGTGAATAAAAACAAACATTTTTTGTGGCTCAGCGGGTATAGATAGATTTTATTTCTTTTGTATTTTTTCGTGGGCAGCTTGAAGGCTGTCTCATTATATTTTTGCCACCCTTTTAGACCATTAATAAATTGATGTAGGAATATAAAACAGGCGCTCAAATTTATAGTTTTTGTAAATTGGATACTCCTTATATTATTTAATTAATAGATTAGGCTTGGAATATACTTTCCAAAAATACCCCATATGTCGCAGTTTTGATAAATAGTTTCTGAAATATTAGCGATAAATTTTTAAATGATAAAAAAATAACATTACCACTTTTGTGTTAATTTCAGTGCCGTTATTTCCATCTATGTTAGTCCCCATGTATAGACAATGACAATGACAACTATCTTTTTTTAAATGACGCTTAAAATGACAACCGGTAACGACAACAAAGTTGTGTCATTGTCACTGTTGATACATGGGGACTAACATAATTTGGAATAAGGATACTAAAATTAACACAAGAGCGGTACTGTTATAATTGCTAATATCTCAGAAACTATGGCTCTAAACTACGGCATATCTGGTATTTTTGGAAAATATGTTTCAAGCCTAATCTATTAATTAAATAATATAAGGAGCATCCGATTTACAAAAAACTATAAATTTGAGCGCCTGTCAAATATGGTAAGCATCAGGAATAAAGTCAAGATGCAATTTAAAAGTAAATATTTCGCGAATGCGAACACACACAATTTCTTGTATATTCCTATATCAATTATTAATGATCTAAAAGGGTGGGAAAAAAAATAATGAGACACCCTGTACAATTACGGGGGTCCAAGATCTTATTATGCAAATTTTTACCTTAGTAAATAGTTTATTACCTCGGAAATTCTAACTCCTGTTAAAATAGGTAATTTATTATTTACCACAATATTCCATCTAATAAACTCTAGTATTTTTTTAGCTTTTTAATATATGTTTAATTTATTTGAGATATGATTTACAGAATGCAACAAAGTGTGTTTTAAACATTATTATGTGCAATAATAAGTAATAATAGTGGCTGTAGGATTTAAAGTTTTGTATGTTATTAAGTATTATGCAAACTCTTGGATCTTTTCTCCATTCTCTTACTGCGTTTTTGTGGCAATAATGCCACGCAGTAAGTACATTGTAAGATCAACTGTATATAACAAAAATAACTTATAGGTGGGGAAAACATGGTAAAGTTATGGACCCTGTATGTATGACATATTTTAAGGAAGTGGAGACGCGACATACCCATTAAAGTCACTTAAACTCACATTTTTTGGTTATGTTATTTTCTTGCCAAGTTCATTGCCGTTTCGCTAAAATAATGTATACTGTTAGCTAGCGGTGAATGTCACCAATCATCATGCAACATATACAGGGTGTCCCAAAAGTCCGAGTCCACCCAAATATCTTCTGAACCATTGAAGGTAACTGAACCATATTTGGCAGTGATTTATAGCATCAAAAGATCTATTTTACGAAGAGGTAAGTGTGCTGCCCCTGCATTAGGGGACCGCATAGGGGCGGTCAACTTTAAATGTTGAAAATGAAACCCCTATCGAGTGATACCTTGTTTTAAAGGTATTTGAAATACTAACATTTTGACGTAACCGTCAAATGTCTGCGTTAAATATGTCAAAAGCTATAGACTGTCAAACCTATTTTTTTTTTCAGTTTTTGTAAAAATTCACAAGTTTGTTGTTTTTAACAAAAAGTCTATTGAGTGATATTTTATTTAAGAGGTCTTTGCAAAGTCAACATTTTGGCCTAACTGCCCCTTGTCTATGTCAAACGGGTCAAAATCTATTGATTGTCAAACCCATTCTTTTACCATTTTTGACAAATTTTGCAAGTTTTGTCTAACCATAGCTTGTTCGAAAGGTCTTTTAAAAACAAACAAGTTGACGTAACTGTCACTTGTTTATGTCAAACACGTTTTTTACATCTTTTGATAAACTTCGGTTTAAAGTGTTTAAAATGACTCGATCAAATGTGCGAACAAGATGTTACAAGAAAACTAAACGCGTTTTCAGCAATGCGTTTACTGACAGACCTGTGTCCCATAAAAAATAATTTCAACTTGGCATCTTAAAACACTTTAAACTGAAGTTTGCCAAAAAATTTGGAAAACATATTTGACATAAACAAGTGGCAGTTAAGGCAACATGTTAGTTTTTAAAAGCTCTTTCGAAGCTATGGTTAGGGAAAACTTGTGAAATTTCTTAAAATTGGTAAAAGAAAAAGTTTGATAGTCAATAGATTTTGACACGTTTGACATAGGCAAGGGGCAGTTACGCCAAAATGTTCATTTTTTAAAGACCTTTCAAACAAGATGTCACCCAATAGGGCTTTTGTTTAGAACGAAAAACTTGACAATTTTGACAAAAACCGAAAAAAATTAGGTTTGGCATTCCATAGCTTTTGACAGATTTGACGCAGATAATTGACAGTTATGTCAAAATGTTAGTTTTTCTAGGTCCTTTAAAATGAGGTATCACTCGATAGGGGTTTCAATTTAAAAAAATTAAGTTGACTGCTTCAATGTCGCCCCCTAGCGTAAGGGGGGGCACACCCGCTCTTTCATAAAATAGACCTTTTAATGTCATCGACCATTGCCAAATTGGGTTCAGTTATCTTTATTAGTTCAAAAGATATTTGGGTGGACTCGGACTTTTGGGACACCCTGTATATAAACACACCCCCTGTAAATTTTATTCAAAAATCCTTTATTTTTATTTTCCGACGCATATGAATTAACACGGACAGAAGGTGTGTCTAAATAAAATTAAATAAATCTGACTTTGATAAGTTTGTTGCGTCTCTATGTCTTTTAAATATTTCATACATGTCATACATACAGGGTCTCTAGGAAAAGTTAGTTAAAAGTAGAAGATTAGCTTGGCTGAGGCATATCGATAAAATGAATAAAATACCTAACAAGATCCTGTATTGCGTTCATACCGACCGAAAACAGCACTATGGATTTTCACCGAATTTATGTAAAATATTATATTGACAAATTCCCGATATTCTAAAAGTTGGAACGTTTAAAAAAATATATTTATAAATATAATAATTTTGTAAATAGTTACATACTTTTATTTTTTGTGAGTCTTTGTGTGTAAACAATGACTAAAACTATTAAAATTCTTCAAACAGAATTTAAATTTCATTTATTTTAATAAGATTTTAAAAAATGCAACTAAAACTTAGTTGTTTTGCAAAATTGTACTAAATCGATTTTAAGACGTTATATACCTAATAAAAAATAAAAAAATAAATAAAATACGAAAATAATTATTAATCAAGGAAATTATTTTCGCTGCCTACTAGTGTAGAATAAGAAAAATAATACAGCTACTAAGGTTGTTGGCTAATAAGATAAATAAGGACATAGCAAGAAGAAGGTGGCAAAGAATCGTACCATAAAGAGAAGAATGAAGAGTTCTGCTAAATTAAGCCGAAAAAAAACCAGAAAGGAATATTTACATATATTTTAAAATTGATATTTTTAGGAAGGTATAATAAAGCGGTTGTCAACGTAAACCGTTACCCCCAAGAACGAAAAAATAACCGATAACCTTTAGCCTAAAAAAAATGCAGATAAATTGCACTTGCATACACACAAACACCTACACGAGATTGAAAAATGTTTGCGATATTTTTTTTATATAAAAAGGCTCCGAATTTTCTTAAAAATCAGACATTGAGTGTCAGCTGTCAGTCAAGTAGCAATCTCGACAAAAATATGAAGTGCTTAGTCTTCTTAACTTTTGTGGCTCTAGCCGCTGCCTTTGACGTCACAACATATCAGTCCAAACAAATTGGTGTCACTGGTAAGTATTTTTTTTCTATTGTATTATTTTAGCTTCCTAACAACGCAACTACCTGCCAAAAAAACCGTTTCAAATCTGTTTTAAAGTTGTAATATTTTTTGTTAAGATTTTATGGGGTTGATAAGATTTGATCACATAAAAATTCTTAATTTATTAATTCAGATCTGCCTTGTCCCGCCAAGTTCGTGTAAACTGCTCTACCATCTTTTCTTGAAACATTTCAGCTCATTTTGACCTATCTAAAACAGAGTTAACAACCTTTCGAGGTTTCATGGACCGCCATAAAGTAGTAAAGTTGTAACGAAATTTCAAAAAACATCTAAATGACCACTCACTCATGTATAGATCATTAAAATTCTATTGTACTTCCAGACATGCTACGAAGCTGAAATTTGGCAGAGTGAAAGAAATTATGACCAAACCCTTGGAAAACATCAAAAAACCCCAAAATTCTAATTATCTCCCCTCCCCTATACATGTAAAGTTATGAAAAAGTAACATTGCCCTTCCGGAAGCGCTAGAGAGCTGAGCTTTGGCAGACTGATAGGAAATATGATAAAACTATAGGAAAAAATTTAAAAACCCCAAAATTTTAATTTGCTTTCTTTTCCTATAAATGTAAAGTTATGTAAAAGTAACATTGCCCACTTCCAGAAACCCCAGAGAGCTGAGCTTTGAAAGGCCGATAGGAACTATAATGAAACTAAAAAAATAAAAAAACTCCAAAATTTTAATTAACTTCCTTCCCATATAAATGTAAAGTTATGTAAAAGTAGCATTGCCCACTTCCAAAAACGCTATAGAGAGCTGAGCTTTGGAAGACTGATAGGAACTATGATAAAACTATTAAAAAAAAATTTAAACACCATAATTTTAATTTACTTTATTTTTTGTGCAAAAATTGTTCAATTTCCTGAACAGTAAAAAATTTTAATAGAAGTTTTTGTGAAAATAAAAATATTTTGATAAATGATGAAGCTCTACCAGTTTACTTTTTACTGTTAAATTCAGGTAAATATTGGTTTAAATATTACATAAAAGACCCATAAAATTTCAAAAAACGAAAATATATCAAATTCTATCGTCTTGACGCTGTCCGTCATATATACAGTCCGAAACTCGTTAATGGAGAATATGAACTATTGCGAAAGTTACCAAAAATCCCTTCGCATCTCCGAGAAAAACGACTGTCCACAGACTCCCCCTGTCCCAAGTCACCCCACCCTCCCCTTACGGCACTGAATTAAAAATTTAAAACAAATGCAGCTTATGCACTTCCAATCGTGCAATGCATAAAATAAATATTTATAATTTTTAACATTAAAAAATTTTGCATATTCAATAAAAACTCTTAAACACGGGTAAAAGTTTATGAAAGTAAAAACAGATGTAATTTTGGATCACATAATTATTGTTTTTCAAATTTATTTATAAATGAAAATATTGTGACAGGTTTAGTTTTCGAGATACTTATTTAACAATTATCATAAATACTCCAAAAATATTTCCTTTACGCCCATATGCACAGTTTCATTTTTTTCCGATTGTCTTTCTTATTTTCGGTAAAAGAAGAATAACTAATTAATCCGAATTTTGCTTATTTAACCTTTTAATGCTTGACCTATATTTTTGTAGACGGAAACATCTTCGTCGCTTATCAAGGCTGGAACATTCAATTCAAAAGACCCGTTGACTACTTTAACTACTTGGAAGTCTACATTACTGGACCTCAAGGCTTCAACAGGAGAGTTCTTATTGATAACAAATTCCAAGTAAGTACCATTTATGTACTTTTATCTTCTAGCCCAGTCTATATTTATTTCCCATTTTCGCGGCCAAGTTTGCGAGTTGTCATGACTTCTAATCATAAATGCAGATGCTCTACCTAAACGAACAGTTCGATAAGTATTACGATATTTTTCTTTCTTCCACATTAAACGTTCTATAGATTTCTCGTTGTTCAGTCAGTTAATGTATCCCAATTCTTGGCCTTTGGGCCGTTCAATTGGGTAAGGTAACATGGCCAAAATAATGTAGATTTCTACTCAGTTTTCTACTTTTCTACAACTAATATATATTGTTTACTTGATCGACAAAAGTTTTCCGATGGGCGTGCCTTTAATACGAGAGAAGCTAAATAATATTCGATCAAAACTATTTAACAGCCACTATCTAAAATATGTTAGTTTTTAAGTAGTGTTGTAAAATTTCCAGAAATATGTTTTCGAAAAGGAAATATTTCAGAAAATATTTCCTGAAATATTGAAAATATATAAAATATTTAAAAAATAATAAAAAAAGGAATATTTATGTATAAAAAGCATAACAAAACACCGGAAAACGCAGAAGGCTTATTATACATGAATACAAATCAGAAGTTATTCTTCAAACAAATAAACAGAAACAAGGTCAAATTTATACAACAAAAATCTCATTCTTGAAACACTACACTATTTACTAGTCGAGCAAGAGAATTATCTTCATCGCTGACATCAGCATCACGCTTAATAACATCGTCTTGCTAGTCTACTTCCTCAAAATCTTTAATAGTATCGGAAATAAACATTGTTCTATAGTTAGTTTAATGCTTATAGGGTTACAAAATATAAAAGATGATATTTTTTTAAATATTTCCAATATTTCCAATAATCTCGAGACACGTTTGGAAATTTCCAATATTTCCATTTACATCACTATTTGTAAGAAATACTCCTAGGAGCGGTTTTCGAGAGTATTTATCTCAAATAAAATTGCACACGCTTACAGTCTGAAACTTCTTTTAGCTAATTATGATTAATTTTAGTTAATTTATGTTCCTTTTTTTTATCAAGGTTGTCAAAGACTTCTACTCAGATAATGACTTCTCAGGAGTCTACCAGGAACAATATGGTTCATACTACCAACAGCAGTTTGGTCAAAGCTTCCCCAGCCAAGTCAACTTTAACCAATACGAATACTTGATGCCCATCTTCAGACAATACGCAGCTGATGGTAAGAAAACACTGACACTATAGTATAAATATAAACATTTAAAAAATCTTCACATTGAATCACCTAAAAAGTTTTGCCAAAAATACTATTTTTTAACTCGGATTCTTACTACGCACAACTATTCAACAATAAATTCAATAAAAATCACCCTCATACTTTTGACAGATCAGTGGGACTGATTTAATGAAATTTAAGCATTTTATCTCATTTAAGTTTGAAACATGATTGACACGCAGCTATGCGCATTTGAGTTTATTTATGTATTTATTTGTACGGAGTTATTCTTTCTTGCAGCCATTTTTTAAGAGACATTTTAAGGAGTAAATATTCGGTATCTTTTACTGACGGTTTTTTATAATACCATAGCAAATTAAACTTTTACTATGATAAACTAAACTTTTCTCAAGAAAAAGCAACTAAAAATATGTTATATTATTTTTCTTAGGAATCCTTGACGTTCAAGAATGGAGCCAACTGCTCAATAATCTCCAAATGGAAGTTCAACAAGGCAAAGTTCATTTCTTGATCTACGAATTCTTGAACAACTTCGGCAACGAGGCATTCTTTTATGGAAAACAAGGTTACCAATACTACGCACCTTCCCAATACCAAGGTAAGACTTAACTCCGTAACTATTTCTTAAATAATAATTTTTCATACCTTATCAATTTTATTTCAATATTATCAATGCTAGATTAGCCTTAACTTGGATATGTTGCAAACAGTAAATAATTTCTTGCAAACTTTAAAAGAATACTAATTAACCCATTTTATTTTTTACGTTTTTTAGGCCAGTACTACGGAAGCGATCAATCCAAATATGGAAAATACTTTTTTAACAAATACTTTGGTAAATACTATGGAGATAATGAAGTAACTAGCGCTCAAGCCAGCCACGGTTACTACGGCAGCAAATACTACGGTCAAGATGTTTACGGAAAATATCCATACGGCCAACAATACTACGGTAAACAATATGATCAAAGTTATGGACCATACAACCAACAATACAACGGACCATATGCCCAACAATACTACGGGGTACCATACTCTACACCATACAAGCAACAGTATTACGGTGAACAATCCTACGCACCTTACAAACAACAGTACTATGGTCAACAATACTATGGACCATACAATCAACAATACTATGGACAAGACTACTACGGAAAGCCCTACGATCAATCTTACGGACCATACAACAGCCAATATTACGGAAAACAATACCAATACCGTCCATACCAATCCTATGGATACCCCCAATACCAAGGACAATACTATGGACAACAATATGAACAAAACTACCAGTCTCCTGCATTCTGGAACACATTTGTGCGTGCTTACTAGAAAAAAGCTATATTGACTGATTTGAGATAATTAGGACTTTGTTATTTATTTATAAATGTTTTATGGTTTGATTAATTATTAAATTATTTTACTTTAAAAGGTTTTTTTTAGTTTGTTTTTAAAAATCAGCATGTTAACAACCTAGGTTTTTGTGCATATATCTACTTAGTTTTATGCAGCTTAATTTAAAATTGTAAATCTACTCATCAAAATCGATAATTTCTATTCTATAAACCTGTTCAACTCTTCGCCGAATTTTCAAAAATTTTGATAGGAGAGGAAATTTAAAAATTTGACTAAAAATCTAAACATGGACAGTTTTAACTTTCGCCATCGTTTTCAGTATGTGTGGAAAGAAAAGTTTATTATCTTCCTTAACATAAGAAAAGGTACACTTATAGTTGCAGAAAAAGTGCATACATGGAAAAACCAATTATAAGTGTTTTTTTTTACCTATTTAAATTTATAGAGGGAGTTAATATTTGTACACAATCTTTGTGTACCTCTTTACTAAGTCTGGTCCTTGAATTTTTTTAATCAAAAAACGAGTTTAGTTTAAATTTATTTGTTTTAGTTAATGGGCACATTCGCCCACTTTTTTAATGTTACCTTATTTTTCCTACACTTGTAGAATACAAAGAAACAGTGGGTTGTTGGGCAACACCACATGGCTTAAAATAAGTATTAGGATTTTATAAATAATTTCCTTTAGCAGTTCTTAAAGCCCGCTGAAATTCGGGCCTCTCCAGACCAGTTTAGTCAATTTTAAGATGACATTGAAAAAGTGGGCGACCGTACAATCTAAACTTTCAATAATGCACAATATAAATGAGTCAACCTATATATTTTGGATCGTCATCTGCAATAAGTCTGATTAATTTTATTTTTTGAGCATAGTATTTGTTGTTTTTAAGTCCAAATTAAAAATTAATTTTGAACATTTTAATTATACAGTTTAAAAAACATTTTTAAAAATTAGCGAAAATTTTTTTGTCATAATTTAACAGGAATTTGACCATGTTTGTTGCATTTTATGACTTTCGTGCCATTGGGATGGCCCAATCTAGAACCGAACCAATCAACACTAAAATAAGGAAATTCGTTCGAAAAAACAACTCCATAATTGAGCTGCCTGTGATATTCTGTGGGATACCTACCTGTGGAAGATTTTTTAAACTACCCTAAACAATAGCTTGAAATTCGACATTATGAGGCTTCGCCACCCCTCCCCCCAAGAGGCTTCGCCCCACCCCCAGATATATTCCTGGGTGCGCCACTGTCTAAACTGATTGTTAATAGATCACACAATTTTAAGTCACCGGGTATTTGCCTCCAATTTTGGTTCACAAAAAACATTTAAAAAATTTACTATCTTGGATTTGTGGGCAGTTTTAAAAAATCTTTCACAAGTATCTGACGTGACACGATTTTTGATTATTAGCCTCTCAACTACTTTTTTAATAGATATTTATTCTGCAAACCAATGTGATGATTACTTTTATACTATCCTACAAAACTACAAATAAAAAATAAAAAGTATTTTTAAATAAAAATTTACATATAGGGAACCCAAAAGGCTTATGTTAGATTATAATAGTTTCAACCTTTTTAAAAAGAAAAGATTCAAACCTTACAAATTTTGTGTCAAACTTGTTTTTCTTAAAAATCCAAGATGGCGGACAATTTTTTATACAATGTATTTTTGACCCATCTTACTTAATTTCCATGTGCGCCACTGGATCAAAAATTTTGGCTGTAAAGTTTCATTCCTCTCAAGAAATATATCACTCTCACTCACTGTGAGATCGAGCAAGAACATCTAAAAAAATTATAGGTTATCTACATGAGTGTGTTTGCAATACTAAATTCAGTCAAGCCAAAAACACATCATTTTTGCATCGAACCAAATATTTGCATTGGTTCAATTTCCGAGAACAGCAAATAATTGCAGAGTTAATTTTTGTTTAGGAAAACTATCCCACCATTAATTTTCAATAGAAATCTCGACTGCAAACAAAAATATTTGGCGGTTTTTTAGTTTAAATTATAATGCTAAAATAACAAATAATTTTAAAACTATTAGAATAATATGGTTTCAGATATAAGAGGTTGGTTTAGAACAATTTCCAAATCTCACCTATATAATTCTGTATCTTTAGCATTTTTTTTAGTAACTTCTTTAGCACACCCTGTATAAAATTTTAAGATAATCAAAATAAGCGCTGATTTTTTTTCACAAATGTTAAACAAGATTCATTGCAAAAAATGTTGATTTTCTCAAATAAAAGCCATCCTTGAATTACGTAACTCAAAAACAACTACCCATCTATCGTTAAACGATTGAAATTAATATAAGACTCTATTGGTGCGTTAGGTAATTTAAGAACAAGGCCACACTGACAAAAACAGAAAATAAAAGAAAACAATGATACGTTTCGTAGTTTTTGAACTCACCCTCCCGGAATTCGATCAAACATTTTCAGTTATCGTTGGGCCGAAATTATTTAATTTTAGATTGGTTCACAGCTGGCTACCTACACAAGCTTTGGCCAATGAGAAGCTTTCAAGTAGCTCCGAGCCGTCACGTGCTATGGGCAAAGACCTCCATTGCGCAAGCTTCTCCTATGATCCGACCGAGAAACTTTCAGTCGCTACGGGGACGGTGATGAGATTTCACTTCAAACGAGTAAAATTCACTAACTGTGAAGAGCGAGCGACTATGCCATTGGTCGAGATAAGTCATTTCGCACAACACACGACCACTCAGAATTTGCTATTGGAGTGTGATCGTTCAAGTACGAGAATGGTAGTTTTCAGTTCCGAACTGACCCACCAAGCAAATCAAGCGAATAACCAGTAGGTCCTCCCTAATAGCACAGTGTAGGTATCCAAGATACTAACCTACACTAACGGAAATTGACTCCTTGGAAAAATATAAATCAGCAATATCTTGTGACGCAAAATTTTCTCCCAGATAGTTTGCAGATCATAAAGAAAAGTGGCATAGTAGTCCTATGTTAAAAACAGAATCATTCATCAAGACAAAAGCAAAATCGAAGTTGTCTATAACATCTTTTATCAAAACCGGACAAAATCAAAAAGAACAAAATCATAAAAAGGAGTCGGGCCGGAATGGATTTGATACTTTAAAAAATGAAACATATTGTCTTGCACACTGTTAAAACAATACAATTCTACAATTACTGGAAAATTTTGCACAATTGTATAAAACCTGGCAAAATGGCAGAATGCGCTTTTTAATGGTTTACAAGAAGCATTGAAAAAATGCAACGGAATGTTGAAAATTTTTGTAAAATTGATTAAAAAGATAAGAAAATAGTATGGGTTGCACTCTCGGATGCATGCAACGACTTTTCCGAATCAATCCGACAACTGATTTCTACAATTTAAAGTATTTTTGCACAAATTTTCACTAAAAAAATTACATTTTATCTGTTTATTACATAATCGGCTTTTCCACAACGCTGTTGAGATTAATTGCACTGTTGTGTAACATTTTTACACAAAATAAATTACATAATACAATTCGTAAAATTAACACAGATGTATTCGTTTATTTCAACAATTATTGTTTTATATTTCTGCACAATTTCAGTTGCAAAGCTTGTTGAAAATTGTTGCATGAAGATTTTTCTCTGTGTAGCTTATTACGTTCACCTAAAGAAGAGCGGTTCTGCTATTGCTATGAAATTGAAGCATTCTTTACTGCATTTTCTTTACTGCATTATATTTACTGCCATGCCTAAAAAACGCCATTTATGCATAGGGATTGCTAAGCACATACAACGTTTTCATTAAGCAAGGCCCATCCTTAAAAAAAGTCAGGTTGGACCCTAGATTATTGTTCAAGAGTTTCGGTTCGGTTCGGTTCGATTCAGTTCGGTTCGATTCAGTTCGACTCGGTTTGGATTAGTTCGGTTAACACCGATTTCGACCTCTCAAAAGAAGGACAGGGGAGCTAATTAAAGGAAAAATACATTTTAACTGTTTATATTGAATCAATTTATTTTGTTCATGACCTGAAAATCAATAAAATGAATGGACAAATTCTTTGATAATAACTACTTTTCTCGATCTGTGTGGTAATGATATATCACGTGAACCCACTTTAAAGGTAAATCTCGGTAAACTACAATTTTTAAAGCGATATTTATTTAATGATTGATAACGCAAATAGCGTTTTCTTATTTTAAAAAATCTTTAAATGTCTTTAAACCGTTTTTATGTTTTATGTTACAAATAAGTCTCAAAATATAAAGTGTATAAATAGTGTCGAAACTCATTTTGTCTATAAAGTAGTACTTAAAACTTCAAAGCATAACGCGGAAAAAGTTCGTTTCTATTAAAGTTTTACATGAACATGAAGGAAAAATAAATTCTCATAATACAAAGTTTGTGGGTAATTTTTATGAGCTTCTTCAATAAAACTTTTGTTAACATATAATTTATTTATAGATCGTAGTCATTTTGTTTCAGAAAGAATACTAGACAATTAATTCACAGTCTAATTGTCACGACGTGCTTAAAATTCCTTAACTTAATTTGGGAAAAATACTGATAAAAGATGGGCATTTTTGACACTATTTTCTATGCAGTTTTGAAAAATATATCATACGGCTAATGATTTTGGTTGCTACCATCAAGGTAGAATAAAGAGGAGATGACATCACGAGTCTTACCTGTACCCCCTTCGGCCATATTGTTTAGACCCTGCTGTCTATAGTCTGTCATCGCGATCGATTTGATTGATCGAGCGTTATTTTCGTTTAAATTGTGTTTTTTTAAAGTTTCGGGCGACATTTTTGCTAGTTTTTATTAGAACGAGTATGGTGTCTTGTGCATTCATAGTTGTGGTAGCAGAAGCAGAGTAGATCAGAAGATATCAAATGGAATAACGTTTCATCGGTGAGTACAAACAAGAACAGAACCGTACTTATTGTTTTTTATGCCACAGAAATTATAAAAAAAATTCGTAAACTCTTGCTAGCTTAAGCTTTCAGCCTCTACACGTTCTTCACTACTCTACAACCAAACTCTTTTCTTTGGCGATGGCGCCCCCCTTTTGAATTAATGAATTGATGAATGAATCCTTCCCCCAAATATAAAAACACAAACTGTATTTTTACTACAATACAATAAAACATGTTTTATTTAAAAAGAACAAATTATCAGGACTTATGCGCCCCCCCCCCTCCCCCAATATTGGGCGGCGTCCCACAATTTGGGAACCAAACTGCTCTAGTTGAAAGTACTTTTGCACACATGTCGTCGAAAATAATACCTTCTCTAGCCATTGCTGCGCCGGCTTTTAATTTAACCAGCTCATAAAAATTAAGTTTTAAAAAATTTACAAATATATTACCTATTGCAAAATTTATTTGACCACACTGTATCTCCTTATTTTATGAAAATCCCCACGCTTCAAACTTGACAAATGATATAACTTGGAAACAAATTTTATATGAACTTTTTATCTACTATTATTGACCTTCCTCAGTAAGTATCCCTTAAAGTTATACAGCTTGTATATCTGAAGGCACGGCAGTTCCCGGCCAAGTTCGCGCGACTGCTCTACCATCTTTTCTTGAAACATTTTAGCCTATATTTTATCCCTGCTAAGTAAGAAGGTCGTATCTGACAATTTTGGCGAAAATTATTTTTTTCCAGTTTAAGTATTTCTGCGTCATTTTACACATATCGTAATAGAAATAAATGTTGTAAGATGAAAATTAGGTGTATACATGAGCTTATAAAATATGTCATATCTGCAAAATTGCCACTGGTCCCAATGAAATATGTTGTATGTATCATATGCTAAGAAAAAGTGTCGTATATGACAGATACGACTAATTCTTTTAATGTGATCACTGAAAAAGTTCTGTCTGATTCCAATATAATTTGTCGTATCTCGCTCACAAACCGAGCACGAAGTTGATTAGAATTAAGTGAATAACAAAATTTCAAGTTAAGTTTATTTTTATCTCACTTACCATGTTTAATTTGCATTATATTTTGAGAGTAAAATACATTACTTTGACAGATAAACTAAACAGAAATGTCGTATCTGCATTCGGCTAGCTCTGTGACCTTGAAAATACTCTAACACCTAAAAAAAAAGAATTTCAAACTATAGTTTTGCAGAAAAAACTCTATTTTTTTTAAAACCTCTTTTTCTCAGATAAACAAAATATGCAGATACGACCTTCTTGCTTAGCACGGCAGATTTGACCTATCTAAAACTCTACTTCGGAATGAGCTACGAAACTCAAACTTTGCACAGTAGATCTTTATAGAGTTAACAACCCCACCAAGTTTCATGGACTTCCATAAAGTAGTGAAGCAGTTACAAAATATCAAAAAACGTGGAAATCAAATAAAAAACGTCGAAATCACTCACTCATGTATAGATCATCAAAATTCTATTGTACTTTAAGACATGCTACAAAGCTGAAATTTGGTAGACTGATAGAAATTATGACCAAACTCTTGGAAAAAATCAAAAAACACTAAAATTCTAATTTACTCCCCTTCCCTATAACATGTAAAGTTATGTAAAAGTATTTGTCCACTTCCAAAAACGCTAGAGAGCTGAGCTTTGGCAAACTGATAGGAACTATGATAAAGTATAGGAAAAGTTTAAAAACCCCAATATTTTAATTTACTTCTCTTCCCTATAAATCTAAAGTTATGTAAAAGTAACATTGCCCACTTCCAGAAACCCTAAAGAGCTGAGCTTTGGAAGACCGATCGAAGCTATGATAAAACTATAGAAAAAAATTTAAAAGCCCTAAAATTTTAATTAAATTCCCTCCCCAATAAATGTAAAATTATGTAAAAATTAACATTGCCACATTCAGAAACGCTAGAGAGCTGAGCTTTGGAAGACTGATAGGAACTATGATAAAACCAAAGGAAAAAATTTGAAAACACTAACAGTTTAATTTACTTTTCTCCCCTATTAATGTAAAGTTATGTAAAATTAACATTGCCCACTTCCAGAAACGCTAGAGAGCTGAGCTGCAGAATGCTGATAGGAACTATGATAAAACCAGAGGAAAAAAACCTCAACATTTTTAATAAGGCATTGCAAAAGTTTTAAAGAATATTTCGCATATTTTACTACTTTAGAACTTAAAAATATTATCCAAACCCTTTAAAAAAGGAGTGAAATCATAATAAAAACATTTTATGTAAAAAAAGTCAAGCACGCGAAAATGTTATTTCATTAAAACAATTGAGATAAAAGTAAAGCCAAGTTCTCAAATACAAATTTTTAAATGAAAGGTTCTTACTAGTTTAGGAACAGTGGTAAATTGAACATAAAGAAGTTTGGCTGTAATAGCAAAGTTTAAAAAACATTTCTAAACTAGTAAGAGCCTTTCATTTTAAATTTTGTATTGCAGAACTTATCTTTACCTTTATCTTAATTCGCAACTTTTACAAGGAAAAACACTACTGCCTATACTCCGTTAGATTAAAAACACTGCACTTGCATCAAAAAATTAATTTCATCAACAAGCCGCGATTCGTAAGATGTACAACGAATTAAAAACTGTAAATCAAAACTTAAACACTTACCACAACACCAACATGCACAACACATCACGACTGCAAAGCAAAACAAACAAACTAACCTCACTTTTAACGAGATCAGCTGTCTATCTTAATTGTTTTTACAGAATATTATTTTTGCGTACTTGGCTTTTTTTTACATGAAATGTTTTTGTTATGATTACTATTTCCTCATCACACGATAAATATTAGAATAATTTATTTAAGTAAAAGTAATCCAAAAAAACAAATTAGTATAAGACATTTCAGTAACAAGATTGTACTTTTTAAAGGACAATAAATAAAAAGGTTTTATAAATTCAGTTTTTTTTTGCTGTCAAAAATTTTATGTTACCTGTATAATAAGAGTTTTATTCAACAACTATCGAAAATAGCAGTTTTACAGGTCTAGGCATTTTGATCTCATACAATCAAGAAAAAATTATTTTAACTGTGCTGCACCCTGCTCTTCAATAACCGCATCGATTTCATAATGATAGAAGCTGCTGTTACTTTTCAAAACAAAATATTACCGCGGTAAAATAAAATTTTATAAGGCACATTTTGTTTAGGAAAGTGACTGTATGAGTTTACGCTTAAACGTATAGTTATAAGAAAGCAACTTTCCTTTTTCTATGCTTTTTCAAAATATATTGGTATTTTTATAGACATAATTTTTTATTAATTCATAATTTTCATCACTAAACCAATACAATTTTTCACAGACTTAAATATTACCATTCTCCATATCCCTTAAAGACAAGAAGCTGTCAACTTGTATTAAAAAGAAATATAAACAAATCTATTGAGTGCGGTCCTGTTAAGCAGCCATATTGGTGTGACTCTAAGCCCTGCCTAGGGGTGCCACTTTCTGTTGCATTATACAAATGGTTGGAGCGACTCCCTTATATTCTACCTCGATGGTTGCTACATACACTGAGGAAAACATATATCTAGCTTTATTGTCAGTATATCATGTACAGAAAGACAAAGCCCTGCTTAAACTAAATTAATACCTAATAAATAAGAATAGTTACTTAATATTATAATAAAATATGTAGTAACTTTGTTTAAAATGTATCTGACCTGATCTAAATTTATAATTTTTATCAGAACAAACCCTCAAATTATAAAACCCAAAAATTACTTAAGCTTAAAAATTTTTTTTATAAAAAAAAATAAATAAAATAGGTAATATGTATATAAATGTCTATCATGGTTAAAACTTCATTAATTTTGATTCACAAAACAGTTTAAAATAGTTTTATTTATTTTTATTTTATACAGAAAGCTTAAATGTAGAAAAAAAAAACATAATCAGCAGAAAAACATGTAGTCCCCACATAGTCAAATACAGTTACATTCACAAATAAGTAAAATAAAAACACAATCTTTATCTTAAAATGGTAAAACATGTATGTCAGTTGAAAAAATCTTTCTAATGAGTAAAAGGCATTTTCAGTCAAAAAATCTTTTGTGTTCTTTCAAATTTTTTTATAAAGATCTATTTTCCTAATATTAAGAGGTAAATGGTTAAACATTTTCCTACCATTGTAGAGAAATGAGTTTCTTACAAGAGTGCTTTGCGGTATTGGCAGCTGTAATAAGAAAGGACGTCTTACACTATATTGACTGACCCTAGTCAATTAATTTTTATACTTTCTCAACATTAAACAAACCATCTCAAGAATAAAATACCACACGGTCAATATTTTATACTGTATAAAAATAGCTCTACAAGAAGTTAGTCTATTAATTTTTAATAAGTTTCTAAGAGCTCTTTTTACAAGCTTTTATTTAGCTTCAGATGTTCTGTCTAACTATCTAACTATCTAACTATCTATCAAATCTTGTGAAGCGTTTTTGACACACTTCCCATTATCCGATTTGGATAAAATTTGGTACACACATAGTGGTCCCATGACAATACAACATTAAGAAAAAAATATTTTATTTAATAAAGTAGATAGCTGAGACGAAAAAATAGAAAATAAATTGGTAAAAAAAATTTTATAAGTCACAAGCTTTTATAAAATTCACTAAAAATTAAAAAATAATTTTCTGACAGTCTAATATTATCATAATAATAAAAGCGATGGCCGCAAATCAAAGCATAAGTTAATCTAAATTTGTGATCCAAACACTTAAAAAATATTCAACATAGAAGGTCATCAAAAATATGTTTGATGTGCCGCAATGTTATGCCATTATCAGAGAAATGCTGGGGTATCTTGGGTCGGGTTGGGTGGGTTTGGTACCTCTGCATTTTTCTGCTAGATTGATTCTTGCAAATAGTGATATTTAATTGATACGGATATCTTATCGTGCTACCATCGTTAAAATTCCATCAGTCGGCCATCGCTTTTATTATTTTTATAATATTAGAATGTTAGAAAATTATTTTTTAATTTTTAGTGCATTTTATAAAAGCTTGTGACATAAAAAAAAATTTTGTACCAATTTATTTGTAATGTAAATACTGATTTAAATAAATAGTCAGCACACGATCCCCAAAAGCAAATACCATAGACAGGTGAGACTGGATTAAAGAAAAGTCCACCTTTTTTCCTGTCCCAAGGCTCAGATTATCCTGTACCAGCTTAAGCGCATAAGAGCCGGATGAAACTTTGCTGTTTAGTTTTTTAATATATGTATGCCACGAAACTTGTTTACAATGGGATTATTTATACTTTTATTATGGATGGTTCTAGCAAGCCTCTCAGGGTCCTCGTCATGCCATAAGATGGTGTTATCATCAGCGAAACTTGTTAGTTTTCCGTCAATTGGAAGGTGAGATATATCATTGACATAAATTAGGAACAAAGAGCATCAAGTATGGAGCCTTGTGGAACACCGATGGTCACTTTTTCAGAGGTTGAATTTACCCCGTTAAAAAAAAAACAGCCTGCGACCTATCTAATAAATATTATCTAAACCATTGTAATGCTAATCCCCGTATGCCATATCTCTCGAGTTTCCCCAGTAGTATCCCATGATCCACACAGTCGAAAGCCTTTGATAGATAACAGAACACTGCCGAAGCCCACCCTTTAGAATTAACTTTGAGATATAGGCCCTCCAGAAAGTTAAAAACTGCGTCACCCGTGCCTTTTTGATTTTGGAAACCGAACTGTGTTTTGCTCAAGAGACCTCTCTGATTCAAAAAATCCACCAGCCTAATTTGAGCCAACTTATCAACTATCTTGGAAAGTGAACGAAGTAAAGCAATAGGGCGAAAGTTGAATTAAAAAGCTATTTAAATCAATATCTGCATGAAATAGTAAACATATAAAGTGTACATTTAAAATAAATATTTCAATCCACCTAGAATATTTATTATAAAAATACTGGAATACGTAGAAACAAAAAATTAAAATAAATAGACAAAATATTATAAACAAATATTTTATATATTAATAAAAATATTTCCGTATTAGTTTTTAGTAGGTCATATACTATCCACAATGTGTCCAATTGCAGCAGCTCATGATAGATTATTTCTCTCGAGTGAACGCCACTTCTGCTCCCTTGGAAACACACTTCCAAAAATCAGTTTAAGCTGGTCTCGAACAGTGTTCCCAACAGCAGGGAATTTTTCCTTTTTAGAAAATTTTCTATCCTGGAAGGAAAAAACTTAATTTTTTATAATTTTTACACAAAAAGGGAAATTTCAAGACTAAGCGATAAAAACTAATAAAAAGGTTTACATTAGGTATTTTTATCCCATTTGTTAAACGTGTAGATGACACTAAGTGCGACAATTTGCAGTTTTTTAGGCAAGTGAAGAACCATCCATTTTTTTTAGGCAATGCGATTGTTTAATAACGATTCCACATTTTACATTTCTGAACGCGAACATTTAAAAAAAAATCAAAAAAAATAATAAGTTGGTCACTTTTTACCTCGAAGCGTTCTTTAGGATTTTTACTTTTTATCATCAATATGCAGTTTTCGGAATATAGTAGACTACATTTTGCCCAACATATTGTGTTATGACCAAAGATTTCGTGAGAGCTTTAGTTTCTAAGATACTAACAAAAAACTGTTTTGAAGGCTGATATAATATTATGACTTTACTTGAATCCATTTATTTACTTTTTATTCCTTATTTATCATTTTTTATTCCGGGGATCAAATAGGTATAGGTAAAATGAGGTATAAAAATTGCACTTTTGTCCCTAAATTGCGAAAATGTGTATTTTTATCCCTTGACCAAATGTCGCCCTCGCTTCCCTTGAGTTACGAACTTTTTTTTTATTTCAACATTAACAAATTCATATTGAGGGAATTTTTTGTACAAAAAGGGAATTCTTAACACTCTGATAGGGCATCATTTTAATCTCGAAAGGATGGAAACACTGGTCCCGAATGTATGTATCACTTATTAAACTGTTATGTCCTACAATTTGAATTAATTGAAATATAATTCACCATATGAAACGTTTTGCTGCCTCTAGCACCATCTTCTACAACTCACTTAAAGTTTAAAAAGAAGTAGGTTCAACTTGACCAAAAAGAAGAAGTTAATGTTTTCGTGAAAAGCTTATAAATTACATTGAAGGGTTGTAATATTCAAGTAGGTTCTAGAGAGTGAGTTGCAGGACAACTTGACGACGACGCGAGCTGTTCATGTTTGGATTGATTGTCTGTCTCAAAAATGTCCAAACAAACTGTCTCAATTGACGTATATTTTTCCAAAAACCTAAACAAACTCGTTTTTCTGCGACCATGTTCACCTCTTCGCTCGCAGTGGCTAAGATATCGATAATTCAAAAATGGTGCTTTTCAAAAGAATCATAATTTTTTTTGATTTCAATTTTAGGGTGAAAATGCAAACTTATGCCTTTGCATTTTCGGATAAGGAATACAGTAAATCAATCTGATCCGTGTAAAGCTCGCAGCTTGCTTTGTATTGAAAAGGATTGAAGGGAAACTCCTTTGTATTGTTTAAGCTTTGAACCCATTTTTAATTGAAATTAAAACAGTTTTAAGATTGGTTGTGATATTCTCTACATGGGTAGACAAATGTATATATTAGTAATAGATTACTACAGTAAATGGGTAGAATTACTTTACATAAAGGAAAATGCACATTCTGAAACTGTTGTTGACAAATTAAAATCAATATTCTGTCGTTTAGGAGTTCCATCAATTTTAATTAGTGACGGTAGTCCCCAATTTGATTAATTTGCTTTTAAAATGTTTTCAAAAGAATGGGATTTTCAACATATTTTTACAAGTCCAAAACTTGCACAATCTAATGGACAAGTTGAGCGTGCTAAACAAACAGTTAAAATATCTTAAAAAAAGCATTTGATTAAAAAAGCGATTTAGAATTAGTTTTATTAAATTATAGGAATAGTCCTCTTGATTATCAGGAATTTTCTCCTTCTGAACTACTTATGTGTAGAAAATTAAGAGATTTGCTTCCAGTTTTGAATAAGAAATTAAAACCTCATGTTATACATCATAAAAATTATTATCAAAACCTTAAAAATAAGCAACAAAAATCTAAATTCTATTATAATAAGGGAAAGAAAGAATAAGTGCCTTTAAAAAATGGACAAAAAATTAGATTTCAGAAGTACCCAAATTCTAGATGGTCATTTGGAAAGGAACTAGGAAATATAAGACCTAGAACATACAGGGTAGAAGCTGAAAATGGACAACAGTTAATTAGAAATAGAATATTTATTGAAATGGTCCCGAAATACAAAATAATCTTATTGAGCCTCAAGATTCTTCCCTGGATGATCAGTCTAATAAAGAGTCCAATAATAGGGAAGTATGTTGGTTAATTTTGATGAAACCGTAGATTTAAATATCTCTGATATTGATGTCCCCAGTATGACAAGAACTGAGAGAATAGTGAAAAAACCAGACAGGTTAGGATTTGAATAGTTCGTATTTATAATTGTAGTTTTAGTGTTATTAGAAGTTTTCATAGGTGAAAGTGCAAAGTTAAAAAAAAGGAGATGTTGTGTATTAAAATAACACTCGGTATATTTCACATCGTTTTGTATTTATTTCGTATCATATTTTTTATACCTACTTGTGCTCACCTTGATTTATATTTGGAGAAATAAATTTAGTTGCACCTAAAATGTTGTTTCAATAATAACACAAATAACGACAAATAAACCTAATAATATATAAAATATATTATAATAATAGCTAAACTATTTTTAAATTAATTTATCTTATTTTTACAAGCTTTTATTTAGCTTCAGATGTTCTGTCTAACTATCTAACTATCTAACTATCTAACTATCTAACTATCTAACTATCTAACTATCTAACTATCTAACTATCTAACTATCTAACTATCTAACTATCTAACTATCTAACTATCTAACTATTTAACTATTTAACTATCTAACTATCTAACTATCTAACTATCTAACTATCTAACTATCTAACTATCTAACTATCTAACTATCTAACTATCTAACTATCTAACTATCTAACTATCTAACTATCTAACTATCTAACTATCTAACTATCTAACTATCTAACTATCTAACTATCTAACTAACTATCTATCAAATCTTGTGAAGCGTTTTTGACACACTTTCCATTATCCGATTTGGATGAAATTCGGTACACACATAGGGGTTCATTGACAATACAACATCAAGAAAAAAATATCCTCCCACCCCTACCCCCACCCCTTCTAT
The DNA here is from genome assembly GCA_963576565.1 of Aspidapion aeneum. Classification (NCBI taxonomy): domain Eukaryota; kingdom Metazoa; phylum Arthropoda; class Insecta; order Coleoptera; family Brentidae; genus Aspidapion; species Aspidapion aeneum. Next base: position 97,757,628 of record OY755043.1, read on the forward strand.
AGAAAAATGTGTTTTTGACACACTTCCCGTTATCCGATTTGGATGAAATTCGGTATACACATAGTGGTCCGATGATAATACAACAACAAGAAAAAAATATCCTCCCACCCCTACCCCCACCTCCTTCCATAGAAAAGTTTGTTTTTGAAACACATCCCGTTATTCGATTTGGATGAAATTTGGTATACATATAGTGATCCGATGACAATACAATATTAAGAAAATACTCTGCCAATCTATGGGCACCTAAGCTCACACTGGGTACTATAGTTATAGTGTATCTACGTGAAAGCTAATATAACTAAAAACTGAAGTATGTTTTATTGAACTCCAGACTCAATTACCTTTCGTTTGATACCACACAAGCTATGTTTTGACTTAAACCCTAATTTTTCAAATCTACCCCCACCCTTTTTTTTAAAACTAAAATGTATTTTGTTTAACTCCAGACTCAATTACCTTTCGTTTGATATCACACACGCCATATTTCCACTTAAACACTAATTTTTGGAATTTACCCCCCCCCCTTTTTTTTTAAATAAACTAAAATGTATTTTGTTTAACTCCAGACTCAATTACCTTTCGTTTGATATCACACACGCCATATTTTTTCATAAACTCTAATTTTTGATATCTACCCCCACCCTTTTATTTGGCTTGTGTTCGGTGGATTTTGTTCATTTTTAAATGGGACCATCTCGACCCAAAACCCAGCCTTGGTACCAAATTTCATTAAAATCGGGCAAGCGGTTTTTGAGTTATGCGCGTTGGTCGTTACAGACAGACATACAGACACACAGACAGACAGACAGACAGACAGACAGACAGACAGACATACAGACAGACAGACAGACAGACAGACGGCGCAACAAAAAAGTTTCAAAATCATCTGAAACGCAAAGATATATAAAAAATTTTGAAATCGGAGCAACTTTTTTTTTCTCGAAAAAATTAGGATCACCATAGCTCACACTACTATAGTATAGTATATGTGTGAGCTAAAAATAACAAATCGATAACGATCAGCGATTTCATTATAATCTAGAATAAACTCTTCTGTTCTGTTATTGAACAAATATTTTCATTTAATAGAGTAGATAGCTGAGACTAAAAAGTAGAAAATAAATTGGTAAATTTTTTTTTTATTCACAAGCTTTTATAAAATGCACTAAAAATTAAAAAATAATTTTCTGACATTCCAATATTATCATAATAATAAAAGCAATGGCCGCAAATCAAAGCATAAGTTAATCTTAATTTGTGATCTAAACATTTAAAGGATATTCAACATAGCAGGTCATCAAAGACATGTTTGGTGTGCCGCAATGTTATGCCATTGCCATACCTATGTCAGAGAAATGCTGGGGTATCTTGGGTCGGGTTGGATGGGTTTGGTACCTCTGCATTTTTCTGCTAGATTGATTCTTGTAAATAGTGATATTTAATTGATACGGATATCTTATCGTGCTAACATCGTCAAAATTTTCATCAGTCGGCCATCGCTTTTATTATTATGATAATATTAGAATGTCAGAAAATTATTTTTAATTTTTAGTGCATTTTATAAAAGCTTGTGACTAAAAAAAAATTTTACCAATTTTTCTCTATGAAAATATAGAATAATTTTGGAATAGAAACGGAATTTTTTGTGTATCTGAATGCGAATTAGCTAACACAGAATCGATCGTCTTTGCGTTTTTTCGCCATTGAGTGCCAAAAAAACGAATTAACGAATTTTAATTATTTTTTAAATGAATTTTCCTTACATGAGAGCTGGGTTAGGTCGAAAAATACAAAATAGCTGATTTTGTGCACTTTGCGATGCAAAAAATAGCTCCACAAAATTATGTGGATTTTAGTAATATCCTATTCACAAACACACCCTGTAGATAAAACGCCCTGTATATAAAAAGCCTATATAAATCGACTTTTTTTTTTAATTTTAATTTTAATAACTCGACTTAAGTAGGTAGATATTAGTAACACCCTGTACATAGAACGCTCTATTTATAAGAAATTATAGGAATTGAATGTATAATTATTTTTAATCCAACGACAATTAAACTTGGAAGGCTACTTATTTATTTTGGGATTATGCGTTTTTTTATCCAAATATTTATTTGTCGATCTTTTGCCTATTGGATGGCATTTTAAAACAATTTATTTTACTGAATCTTAATAAAACTTTGCCTAAAAATTATGTCCGGCGATGATGGTCCAAAAATATATGAACGAACTAAGAAGATTTGAATTCCATAGGTTGCTAATTGAACGAAATTAATTAGAGAAAATTCTATGAAATACGAAAACTGAAATGGAGATTTTTCCCTTACCTTGAATTGCTCTAAATTCCACTTAGCTGGCCAGCGAACATTACCAAACCCCGCACAATGGTTTATCCCTTTGAAAAAACTATGCATATTCATATCAAGATTTTAAAAAAAATGTGTCCAGGAAATGTCCCCTTAGTATAAGCCTATAATTGTTTTTTTTATATTTATTTTGAATTTTGAAAAATTAGACGGTAAAGTAAAATTTTGTATTTATTTTTAAGTTTGTTCTCAATCTGCAAGCCATCTTTTATTTATTTCTTAAAAGAAAACCGCTTTCTTAATTTTTATTTTTCTTTTTTACCTTAAGTGCGTATATTTATTAGTATTTTGTAAGCTTAAAAAGAAAAAGAAGTTTCATCTATAATTTCAAAAAAAAAAAATTAAAATAACAGGAAAAACTATGTTATTTTAATGTATGCAAAGTTCTGCAGACAAAAAGTTGTCTTTCCGCAGCCTACCGCAATGAGATTTTTTTATGGTTATATTCTACAATGTCTTATCTTTATGACTGCAAAGGTTTTAGCTGCCAATATCTGCCTATTTGTGAATTAGGTTTCTAAAATTGTTGCTTTGTTATTCAAATATACTAGAAATACACTCAATAAACGGGTTTTATTTATTATTTTATTTATCAGTCAATGTATGAGTTTGTTATCATTACAAATTATATATTTTAAGATGTAAAGTACAGGGTGACCGTATATAAAGTTCCACTTGGAAAACTTTTTTGCAGAATAAGGTAAATCAAAAAGTGAATACACACGAAATTATGAATATTTTTAATACAGTTTCACTTTTTTTTTAAAAATCACACCTTACAGGCAAGACGGCCATTGGATCCTTATTTTAATAGAACACCCTGTATATTTTTAAAATTTTCGATAGATCTTTTCCTTTTGATTCCAAAAATATATCTTATGTTACCTTGTCTTAAGAGAGCAATGTGTTGAACAAAGAATTATCGAAGTATTTTTACTTGGCTAACACATTGCCGTTATTGCAAATTATTTTACATTTTATTCAAGAACCGCTTAAGAATACAGGATGTTCTGCTGCAAAAAAGGACCTCCTATCCTGATGAATGTGATTAAAGAAAAAATTGAAAATGTAATAAAAATCTATGTAGTTTCATGAGTAATTTAATTTTTGAATTATCTTTATGTGACAAGTAATAAAAAAAAAATTCCATGTGGAACTTTATAAACGGCGACCCTGTACATTAGTGGGATATTTTTAACATAAAAAGTTTTTTTATTCTTGTGAAAAATAAGAGTTTAAGATATAAATTGGTGGTTTACTTCCTATTGTTTACTTTTGACCAGACTAAATAAATTTATTAAATATATAGGAATAAGTAGGCGACACGAAATTGCCAGATTCATTAAGGGGGGGGGGGGGTAAATAATAATTTAACAAAAATTATAGTACTTTATGTTTGATTCCACAAGGAAATTTAGGGGACTGCAGGAGCCTTGGAGCAAAGGACCATCCAGTCCCATCCCCTTAGTACGCCTATGTCATGACACAAAGGAGGGCGGAAGTAGTTTTTTTCTGAAAAAACAATCATCAAACTAACTAGTAACAATGGTTACTAAGTTATTAACCATTGCTAGTAATATTGAGCAATTATTTACCTTTTTATTTATATTACACAATTTTTACCCCACACCCTGCAAGGGAGAGGGAAGGTGGAATTAGCTAGAATAAATTGGTAAATATGTGTTGAATATATGCACAAAATTTTAACTTTATCTGATAAATACTCTTAAAGATATTTACTTTTTCCGAAATTTAACCGTTTTAAACTACTGTGCGCCGTGCGTTGAAGACATAAAAGGCGCGTAAACTCGTTTTAGCCAAAAACAAGAAAACAAAAAAGGAAAATAATTCTTAGGCATTGATGATGATGAATCATATTATGTAAGTGGGCCTTGCAGCCCTTCTTAAGCCTGTTTCTGACGATGCAATTTTTTATTTTCCAAAAATCGGTGCGATCTGAATAGAACATGTTCTAAATACTAAAACTGCATAGTCAGAAACGGGCATTAGGCATTAGTAAACGCGCAATTTTTAATAGAAAATATTGATAATTTATAATCCTAGATAGTTTTACTACTAAATAGGATACCGAAATCCTTTTTTAATTGTACATTATATACAGAGTCCGTGAACGAAACTGAACATAAATGTATTTTGTAAGACATCTCTAAGAAAATTAGCTGAAAATAAACATAATGTTTAACAAATAAAATTTATTTAATTAACAAGTAATTTTAGGAGAAGCATAACCTACTATGTCGATACCATCAAAATACAAAAAACACGATTTATATTACAACAAATAAATCTAGAAGGGGGTTCTGCTATATGGTGTCCAAATTTGACTGTATGTTCTTTCGGGACTTTGTCTTCCCTGTCTTTCTCGAATCTGTAAGAGAAAAGAAATATATTAAGCTTTAAATAAACTTTCTACAAGTTCGTTTATTATTTTAATTTTTAATGTGCTTTAGATGGCAAACATTAAAATGGTTAATTTTCACGATTACCTCTAAATTATCAATTATTGCTTTTCTTATATTAGATTTTAGCTCACACATATACTATACTATAGTAGTGTGAGCTATGGTGATCCTAATTTTTTCGAGAAAAAAAAAGTTGCTCCGATTTAAAAATTTTTTATATATTTTTGTGTTTCAGATGATTTTGAAACTTTTTTGTTGCGCCGTCTGTCTGTCTGTCTGTATGTATGTCTGTCTGTCTGTCTGTCTGTCTGTCTGTCTGTCTGTCTGTCTGTCTGTCTGTCTGTCTGTCTGTCTGTCTGTCTGTCTGTCTGTCTGTCTGTCTGTCTGTCTGTCTGTCTGTCTGTCTGTCTGTCTGTCTGTCTGTCTGTCTGTAACGACCAACGCGCATAACTCAAAAACCGCTTTGCCGATTTTAATGAAATTTGGTACCTAGGCTGGGTCTTGGGTCGAGATGGTCCCATTTACAAATGAACAAAATCCACCGAACATAAACCGAATAAAAGGGTGGGGGTAGATTTAAAAAATTAGAGTTTATGTGCAAATATGGCGTGTGTGATATCAAACGAAAGGTAATTGAGTCTGGAGTTAAACAAAATACATTTTAATTTATTTTAAAAAAAGGGTGAGGGTATATTTCAAAAATTAGAGTTTAAGTGAAAATATGGCGTGTGTGATATCAAACGAAAGGTAATTGAGTCCGGAGTTTAACAAAATACATTTTAGTTTTTGTTTTTTTTAAGGGTCGGGGTAGATTTTAAAAATTTGAGTTTAAGTCAAAACATGGCTTGTGTGGTATCAAACAAAAGGTAATTTACTCTGGAGTTGAATAAAATATATTTCAGTTTTTAGTTATATTAGCTCACACGTAAACTATAACTATAGTACCTAGTGTGAGCTTAGGGGCCCATATATTGGCAGAGTATTTTTTTCTTTTTAGCTTAGGTTTTTGCTTAACCATATTATAACTTTAAAGTATAGTAACAAAAATTACCTGACCAGCTTGTTGATTACTAATGGAAATCATTGCCTCAATTAAATTCTGTTGCTTTTGCATTTGTTCAACAGTTTGTACACCAATCTGTTGCGGTATCGCGCTTTGGAGCTTGCTAATTTGTCCATTAACAAAAGCTTGTGCAGCTTGTAGGTTAAAGCCAGTTTGCTTCTCAACTTGTCCGTCAATCTGCTCTTGTAATTGAGCAACTTGTTCTACTAACTTTTGCTGCTGTTCGAAAAGGTTTGGAGTTAAGAAACCTAGTTGTTGAACTTGTCCCAAGACATCATTACGTTGTTGTACAATACCTTGTTGCACACGCTCTTGTGCAGTAATGAACATGTTTGGTTCTTGGATTTGTTGTTGAATGATTTGACTTACAAGGTCCTGTTGTTTTTGGACAATTTGACGAGTGGCTGAATTTGGTTGAATTTGACTTTGAAGTTCAATTAGTTCCTTTACTAGTTCTTGTTTCATTTCTTGTCCTTGTCTCAGGAAATAGTTTTGATTGCTTGCTTGGTCAATCTGTCTTTGCAACTGAGCAAGTTTTTCAACTAAAACTTGTTGTTGTTGCATGAGAATTGGATTCAGGTTTATAGTACTTTGATGTTGAACTTGTTGTAAAACTTCTAAAAGTTGCTGTGCAATAATTTTTTGCCGGTTTTCTTGTGGAGTAACAAACTCTATTGGTGTTTGGATTTGTTGCTGAATGATTTGGATTACAATGTTCTGTTGTTGTCGTGCAATTTGACGAATGGCAATATTTGGTTGAATTTTACTTTGAAGTTGAAGAAGTTCCTGTACTAGAGCTTGCTTCTGGGCTTGTGTTTCTCCCTCAAAATTGTTTTGGTTATTTGGTTGGGTAATCTGTCTTTGCAATGTAGCAACTTCTTCAACTAAGAATTGTTGTTGATGAATAAGGTTTGGATTTGCAGCGCCTTCCTGCTGAAGCTGCACCAAAACTTCAGCAAGTTTTTGCGTAAAAACTTGTTGTAGATTTTCCTGTGGAGTGACTAAGACACTTGGTTTTTGTTCTTGCACTTGAATAAATTGGCCGACAACATTTAACTGTTCTCGTGCTATTTGACGAATTTGACCACTAGGAATATTTCCTGGTTGAACTTGTCTTTGAAGCTTAATAAGCATTTGCACTAAATTTTGTTTCTGTAGCTGCCATTGTCGACTTTGCAAAATCAATTGCTCTAACAAAGCAATTTGATTTACTAAAGTTTGTTCTTTTTGCGAGACACTTGGGGTTTCACCTCTTATCAGTTGATTTTCTCTAAGAACTTCAGCAAGTTGCTGAGTCAAAATATTTTGTTGTACTTCTTCTTGAGATTTGCGGGTTGGATTTCGATTTTGGAGTGAGATAAGTTGATTCACAATATTTTGTTGTTGTTGATTGGAAAATAGATTGTTACCAACATTTTGAGTTTGTCTTTGAAGTTCAAGAAGCTTTTGAACAAGTAAACTTTCTTGTTGCCCTCCTTGTAGTTTATTGTTGATTCCTTGTTGTTGGTTTATCTACTCTTGGTTCATCTGGTTGAGTTGGATTAGCCTGCTGTAAAATAAAAGAAAAAGCAATAATGTTTAAGCAGGTTTGTATAAAGAAAAGTACTGCTTGACACTTTCAAACTTTATAGAAGTTATAAGTTTAAAAGTTTGAATTTTAGCAGTTTTTGCTATAGGTACCTTGTAAGATATTTAGTTTCTTGCTGAGAAGGCTGCTCATAGAATCTTGTGCTGTATGGTCCCTGGTAACCTGTAAAATATGGATTTCTCGACTTCCAGGAGGAATACTCATTAATAAATGGTGCCTAAATTTAAACAAAAGAAAAATTTTACAGCAACCTTCACTATTGTATATATTTATTTCAAACTGCCACCATTAATAAAACTTAATTAAAATATGAAGAGTTTTTTATTCATTATACATTCACACTCTTTATTTTTATTTCTTGATGGATTTAAAATAATCATATGTTAGTGCTAGTGACCCCAATAATTTACAAATTTACCCGGCACATTTACCTTATCAGTGGTCTTAAGGGATACAATGCCCAGTAATTTGTCATAAACAAAACAACAAATCGAAATTTTCTCGTAACTTCTAATTTATTAGCTAATGTAACATATAGGCCAAGAAGAGAGTAAAATTTACAATCGATTGAGGTTTGAGACAGGTACATAGCTGCATTAACACGACGAAGAGCAGCACTTATAATTTTCTTGTTTTACAGCGGATTTTTAGCATGATGGATGCATTGAGGTCATAACGGATAGGTGCATCTTATAGCCAGTCCAATTTTTTTCGGACAATATGTTTAAAATTTTCATGCTCGGTGACAAACACGCGGCACATCATGGCCGATCGTTTGAGGACCTACTCGTTGGACATTAACCGTTTAGGCGCAGACCTTTTGGGCGCTAATAGTTTGAGCTCCAGTCATTTGGACGATGACCATTTGGGCGCTGAACGTTTGGGCAATAGCCATAAACTACAAACAATAATAATGCCTTGACACCCACTTTTTATTGCGACAAATGTTTGAACGCCTGCTGTTTTGGCGCCGACCATTTGGGCGATGACCATTTGGGCAATGACCATTTGGGCGCTGAAGGTTTGGGAATAATAGCAGTAGCAGTAAACAACTAAAAATAATAATGCCTTGACATTTTTTTTGCAAAGACGACAGGCGCCCAAACAATCTTGACAAAAAGTGGGTTTTAGGGCATTATTATTTTTTGTTATTTTTGGCTATTATTGCCCAAACCTTTAGCACCCAAACAGTCATCGCCCAAATGGTCGGCGACAAAACAGCAAGCGTCCAAACAGTCGTCGCAAAAAAAGTGGGTGTCAAGGAATCTTTACTTTTGTTGTTTACGATTTTTGCCCAAACATTCAGCGCCCAAATGGTCACCGTATAAATAATCGGCGCTCAAATTAATAGCGCCCAAAAGGTCTGCGGCTAAACGGTTAGTGTTCAAACGATCGGCCGTGAGCGTCGCCTCAAAAGCAAACCTAAGCAGCACTGGGCATATGACACGTGGTTTTCCAGCTAAATGTTTATAAGCTACATAGCTTCAAGTACTGGGGGTCAGTACCCCCCCCAAGAATTCAAGAACTATTAGTATAAATCAATGATTTAAGGCGTAACGGTCTTTTCGTTATAAAAAAGTAAATATGACGTTTTTGTATATAAATAAAATTAGTTTTTAGGTCTTAAGAGAACCATGTAAATTTAAAGTCTTTGTCTGCTGTTTAACTTTAGTAATATATTTTTTGATACAAGGTAAAACAGATCTTCGTTTTTTAATTGAGGTTTTATATTCCGCCTCGCTAATCATTGATTAACTCCTAAATAAAGTACCCAAATAGCACAAAAATCACATCAACGTTAAATTCACGTGACCAAAAATAACAAAGTTTTTTTTTACTTGAAAACAACCTCATACCATGTAATATTTATTTTGTTAAATCTACATGCTTAAAGATAAATTAAAAACAAGGAGAAATCAAGCTATAAAATAGTACTTTTTGCTGAAGTATCGGGTGCTCTGTATATAACGTGTTTTTTAACCTCGTTATTTTCATGACCAAATTTACACCAAAGTCCTCCACAACATGTTCTAAAACGCCAGTAGATTTAGACTTCTCAAACCTACTGACTTTCTGCGTCTTTTTTGGTCACGTTTTTTAATAACATTTTTTTAACTTAAAAGAGACGCGAAAGGAAGTTATGAAAGTTCGCTAGTTTAAGACTACAACACTTCAAGACAATTTTAAAGATGGCGCTCAAGGCAAGACAAAATATCTATGTATCTATCTATATACATTATTTTTTTTTTAAAAGCTAAACTAGATTTATGAAAAGTAAACACTTTCACACAATATTAATGTGTCTTTATCAGGTTAATAACAGATGCGTCGTGATCGTGGATCAGGGATCAGTCCCTTAACAGGTTTTTGGAGTTTAGAGGCCAAAGCACTGCCTGATAGATTTCGTCAAAGTGAAAAATCCCGACTATAGGTGGCGATGCTGCTAGTAAAATCTCAAAAATATTCGGTAGAAAAGCCACGCAAGTCGCGTTTTAAAATTCATGTAGAAAAGGCGTGAATCTAATGTGATTTTAACGTTGATAAAAGTCACTTGAAACTAACGTAAAAACATTGCTGTTTTAATTTGATAAAGGCGTTATTAAAACGCAGTTTTTAGCAACGTTATTTTTTATAACGTTAATGAATGACCTATTAAGCTTGTTTTCATATATGAAATAAACGTTTTTTTCTAGCAGCTTTTAAAATCAACGTTTTTTTTTTTTCTCACGCATTTTTTACGTGGTAAACACGTGATTGTGCTATGTGGGTACCAGTGGCGAATCCAGGGGGGGGCACTAGGGGCACTTGCCCCCCCCCAAGAATTTTTTGAATATACAAAAAATGAGTAAAAAGTAATGTTTTTGCTAATGAAAATTCAAAATTTTTGCCTGCGGCGCATGAGAGTGTCTATTGTTATTATCATCGAAATTACAACCACTGACTAATTCAATAAAATGCTGCTTAATAAAATATATACCGTTTTTTACCAACAGAGAATGTCACCTAAAGTGCCCCTCCCGAGAAGCACCTCTGGATCCGCCCTTGGTGGGTACTTGCACAAAATCGGCTTAAATAATTTTTTAATTTTTTTTGCAATGGGTATAAGTATAGTACTGCTCTAGTTTTGCAAAATCTAGCAACTGGAGTTACTAGGTTTTAAAAAATTACTGCATATTTAAAACCAGCACGAAAAACTACATGTAATATATATTTTTTGTATTTTTATCTCGTATGGTTTTGCAATAATAGCCTTCGCATTTTCATTATTTCCCATTAGCTAAATGGCAAAATATTTTAGAAAAAACGCTCTCGTGAAAAGTTACCAAAAACCTAGATACTAGGATTTGCAAATGTAGGGCAGAGTACCCCCAAGAAAAAAAGCTATCGACGCCCTTGCATAGCTTTAAAGTACACCTAGATGCTTCCGTCATAACAAAAATCCGCTGAGGTCAAAAAATTTTCTTTGACTTAAGTATAAGTGCTGCTCTTCGTCGTGGTAATCCAGCTATGCAGCTATGTCATACATCAGTGGATTGCAAATTTTACAGGCTATAAAAAAAGTCAAAACCAATTTTAATGTATCTTATATTGCTGGTCCAGAAATCTGTGCTTTAAATTAAATAAATGGATCCATGACGGATCTGATACCTTCCTAGCTAGACTATTAGCAGACTTCAAGTGAACTCTTTGATAAATCAACCTTGTAAACAAATTATTGAGAAAAATGTGGCCTACTAAATTTCGAAAACCGCATATTGATGCAATGGTCCGTTAAAAAGTTTTTTAAAATTTTTAATTGTCAAATAACTGTCATTGCATTGATGGATTTTGACCTCCTTGCAGTGTCTAGCACTATTTTACCTGCAAATTTTGTGAAAATCGGATAAGCGGTTTAGGAGCTATCGTGTTACGGACAGACATCTATCCCTTTGGAGGGGTGAAGTTTAATTGTGCACTATTTGCCAGATCTCCACCGTAGAAATTCGTATTCTACGATTTTTTTTGAAAATTTTGACATATCACACATTATTGTATCATAAATTAATAGGCAAGCGACAAAAAATCATTTCAGAACAGACTATAAAGCTGTTTGATAAAATAACTTTTTTACAAGAAATCTTATATTAACGAAAATGGTTACCAAAGCTCTGGTTTTTTAAATATAAGTGAAAAAGTAGAAATTCTATAAATTTTAAACTATAAAAGTAATTAATCAGATAAAAAACACCATTTTATATTATGAAGTGCAAGAAATAATAGAGTCTTATTGGGATAACGCCAAGCAGTGGTAGTGGCAGGCAGTATTTCGACAGATTTTCATTGTAGGCTAATAGTTAAACTTTAAAAATAAGTATTTTATTCAAATTTAATTAAAGACGGAAGTATTTATTTCCGTTCTTACATTAAATAAAGGCCTTATATGAAAAGATCAGCTGTTATCTTCCGATCTAAAACTGTCAAAATACTGCCTGCCGCTATTACTACATTGCTTTATTTCAATAAGTCTCTAATAATATATTGAAAACTTACCCCAGAAACAAGGGCTAAACACCCGAAAATTAAAACAGCCTTCATATTTGTATCGCACTAATTCTTGTATTGAGACTGAAGGTAGCCTTTTAATTATGATCATATAAAAAATTGGAATGCCTTTTTATACACAATTATTATCGAAATCACATAAAAACCTCCAAGAACTTTAGATATCCGGACCCCAAGCGGTCATTGCATTTTGAGTATTATGGATTCCAGTCGGTATTTTTAGTAGTTTTATATGTTTTTTGATAAAATGTTAAGATAAGTAATAAAAAAGGCTGATGTAAGAAACAACAAATATTTATTAAGCCAATGGTTTGAGATAATTTTTATATGTAGGTAAGAATACAGAGTTTCCCCTACGTTTTCTCTCTTACATAAAAGTTTTCCTAGTTTAAGGATAAAAAATGCAATTTAGCGATAAAAGTGTGGCTTGGTGACACGGTGACAAATCCGGGATAAAAAGCAAATATCACGATCAAAAGTCCTAAAAAAAACCTAAAAACTCAAAAAGTGCAAATGTGTGAAAAAGAGCGTGGAAACCTCGTGACACATATGTAATTTTATTCATTGGTAACTATAGTCCTAGGTATTTCGCACTATACTATAGGAAATAAAATTTTAAGTTTTACCTAATTTTTGCCACAAATTGTACATAATTTTTAAAAAAATTTTACCTGCGGCACCATAAATCTCCTTTAGATACTAAATTTAACACCTCAGTATCAAAAACCGGAAAATAAAAAATATTTTATTGTTTGCTGCCACTTTAGCCCCTCCCCCCGGAAATCCTGGATCCGCCACTGCGATAAACTGGCACTTTTTATCCCAGGATGAAAAGTGACAAATTAGAAAAAAAAGGTTAAAGTTTGGGGTACAAAGTGGCTGATCCGAAATGAAAATAAAAAACTTTAAAGAAGTAAAAACCCAAAAACAAACATCCAAATGTGCAAAAAATAGCATACCTATAAACGTTGTGGATATGTCTTTTTATACCTTTTAAAAAATCCAAACTTTCAAAAAGAAAAAACGCTTTAGTGGGTAATGCTTAATTTTAGAGGAGGGCTTGCTTGAATAAGTTCTAGGGAAAGTTTCCTAAAACTTATTCCAGCAATCTTATAGCTAAAATTGAGCATTACTAAAATTCGTTTTGGTTTTATTTTTCCCTAAAACACCAAGCTGAAAGATTGAAGCCTTCTTGTTTTTTCTGTTCTTTTTTCACATATTTCATAAATAAAATAAATGGATCCATGGTGGATCTGATACCTTCCTAGCTAGCCTATTAGTACACTTTATGTAAAGCCATGATATATTAGAATTGAAAAAAGTTTATTGTAAATATCTCAGAAACTAAAGCTCTTACGAGGTTTCTGATTATAACATAAATTATTTAGCAAAATGTAGTATACTATATTCCCAAAACCGCATGTTAATACGATGTCCCGTTAAAAAGTTATAAAATTTGTAATTGTCAAGAAACTGTCATTAGCAATAATGGATTTTAACCAAAATCTAACCAGCTCGTTAGAGTGTCGAATACTATTTTAGCCGAAAACTTTGTGGAAATCGGTTGAGCGGTTTAGGAGCTATCGTGTTACGGACAGAAATAATATACACACACACATACACACACACAAGATAGGTCAAAATACACCCAAATAACACATTTTCGGCGTTATCTCAAAAAAATTTTTTTCGTCGAAACCAATACCTTCTCTAACCATTGCTAAGCCACAATAGACCACCTGAGTCGCAGTGGAGGGGCGACAGTCGCACCACTCATAATCAAACCTAGCCATTGCTATGCGGGCTAGGAAGGTAAAAATTACATAGGTAGCAAAAAATCCGACATTGTTGGGTTTCGGTAACCCTCCATCCAAGATATATTCTTCTGTTTGCAACTGCTTAAGGTACTACAATCTTGGGGCATGGTAGTGCCCCGCCAAGTTCGCGTAAACTGCTTTTCTTGAAACATTTCAGCCCATATTTAACCTATCTAAAACTCTACTTCGTAATGAGATACAAAACTCAAACTTTACACAGTCGTAAATCTTCATAGAGTGATTAACCACTTCAAGTTTCATGGACTTCCATAAAGCAGTAAGAAATTTCAAAAAACTTCAAATTTGCCACTCACTCACTTACTCATGTATAGATCATCAAAATTCTACTGTACAGACATAATAAAGCTAAAATTTAGCAGACTGATAGAAATTATGACTAAACCTTTGGAAAAAAATCAAAAAACCCTGAAACTCTTTTTACGGAATACCATTTGCGCGTACTTGGCTTTTTTTATAGGAAATGTTTTTGTGATGATAAATTTATTTGTAGAGAAGATATGGTTTATCTTGTATTTTCTTGTTTAGTTCTTTTTAGCGAGTTGGGGGTACAATTATTGTCAATAAATAAGTTTGTATTAAATGTTACTGTGAGGTGTTCTTTGGATCGCGATTGCGTCTGGAGTTAAGAAAGTTATATTTTAGAACTTTTTAACGGGTACTAGTTAGTAGTAGGGATGGATTAAACCTAAAGAGAAAAAGCGACAAAATACTATTAATTGATTGAGCTCAGATTTTCATTAATTTACAGCGTATGTTTTAAACAATATATTTAAGGGCCTGTTTGTTTAGTTTATAGATAAAGCTTATATGTCGCTATATGGGTGATCAATTTCATTAGAGCATACACTAATGAAAATCGGCTGGTCATGTCTGAAGCCTCTACATACACCATTATGGTCCATTTTATATGGAAGATTTACAAGTACACCTAGATATTAATAAAGTAGAATATAACTTGCCTCACAGGCCTGTCAAAGGGTGAGGCAACGAGACAGCCGCCTCAGGCAACCACCTTTAGAGGGCAACCAAATTTTAATATTTTTCAAAATTTTGCCACTCTCTGAAAAATTAAATAATCTGCAATTAAAAGTTAATTGCATTTGGCTTTTTGAAAAAGCGAGTTGATTCCCCAGACGCGTTTTTGTGAGGAGATTGTTATGAATATGCATACCTGGGTAAAACGGGCACACAGCAACCCTACATATTGTTACGGGTTCACAACGACAAATTAAAACTCGCAATTGTTGAAAAAGATACGTCAATTTATTTCGACAAATTATGTACAAAAACACGCACTTAAACTTACTAATAACTTGCTAATAATTCACTACTTTAATACGCCTATTAACTTCGCGTTAACATCTAGCGATCACTACCATTGGTTATCTCTGACTGCCCGATGCACGACGTCCGGCCACGGATCACCTAACAAACAGATAGGGAACTCAGGTGGTGGGGGGTGCTACGCGCATCTTTCACGCAGCCTGCCATGTTGGGGTCAACCACTCCAGAGGCGCATTCTGTATTTCAATATTTTTTAAACTTTTAGTACGTGTTGAGCACTGTGACTGTAAATCCACGCGACGGTATACTCTTAATCGAAGTAATTTTCGATTTCCGCAGCATCCTTTAAGGCAAACTTATACATTATTTTATCTTTCGATTTTTTTAAAACTTTTGCCATATCCTATACAAGGTGTTCAATAATTAAATGTCCTATGAGATGAATCTGTAAATGATTTAAGTACAAAGAGTTCTTAAGGACATATAGATCTGCAACCCCTTTGATTTTGTTTTTTTATTTTTTTTATATTTTTGCAGGATTTATTATATTTATCTCAAAGTTAAAAATGCGCCTCCATTAGATCCTAAAAAACAAGATATAAACTATGCTTTGTTTAGAAAGTTTTTGGAGTTTTTTATGAAACAGCGGCATAAGTTCAGTTTGTAGAAAAGGGAAATATGTAGATTGGTATTTTGATCCTTAAATTAAGCAGAGGTTCACAAATTAAAAGGGTAGGGGACAATTCGCCGCAGCCAATTAACCGCGGCCGATTCGTCGCGGCTGGCTGATTGGCCGCGGCTTTTTTTGCCGCGGGGACATTTCGCCGCCAATCAAATTGCCGCGGGGACAATTTGCCGCGAGAACAATTCGCCGCGAGATTTTTGTTTCATGATATTACCATTGTTTTACTTACCTTGACTTCATATAATATTTTTTTATAAAAATAATGTTGTCAAACTTTCCAACTATACAATCCAGCATTTTTTAATTGGAAAAAATAAATAAAATGGCGGTTTTTGCCATTTATGAACCGATATGCATCAAACTAGAAGCTTTAGGATCTTTCAGGGCGCTGATTATTATTTTTAACTTAAACTTAAAAAAATCAAAATGTGAACCGACCTAAAACACCCAAACTTCTGAATTTGATGCATATCGGTTTAAAAATGAAAAAATCCGCCATGTTGTATCGCCATTTTGATTTTTTAAAATTTAAGTTGAAAATAATGATCAGCGACCTTAAAAATCTCATCAGTCCAAGTTAGATACAAGTCCGTCCATAAACGGAAAAATTCGCCATTCTGGATCCGCCATTTTGGATCCACCGTTTTATTTATTTTCCTAATAAAAAAAATGTTGGGAAAAAGTTATAATCAAACAAATATATAAGAAGTCAAGCTAAATACAACTGTTTAAATAATACCCAATGGTAACATCATAAAACAAAAAAATCTTACGGTGAATTGTCCCCGCGGCAAATTGGATCACAGCGAATTGGCCGCGGCGAATTGTCTCCTACCCATCTAAAGGGCCCTTAATAAAAAGAGAAAATAGTCATTTTACCACTAAATTTATTAACATTTTTAAAACAGATTTTAGTGTAATAGGTTTCAAAATTTTTAGATGGTTTTGAATAATTTTGAAACTTAAATATTATCGTTTTGGTAATGCATAATTCCACAAAATTTTAATGGTTTTAAGAAACGAACAAAAAATCGAAAAAAAAATGCTAAGTTTAACACTCTGCAAAAATAAAGAGGTCTAAATGTAATGCGAAAAAAATCTTTGTTTTTACCATTTCCACAACCCCTTAAAGTTTCATGCATCATTTAAATGAAACCCTGTATAATACACTATTATATAACATTTGGCCAAGAGTTTTTGACACAAATTTGTTATAATTTTTTATTATGCTACTATTTACACTTTTAAGAATACATATAAAACAACTATTTTTTTTAAATATTGGATTTTACTAAATTTTAAAATATTAATTTACCGTGAAGCAATTTTGTGCTAATTGTAAAGATTATTTGGTCACCCTGTATCTCCTTAAACTTTCAATTTTTCGAAAAAACTAATAAATAATATCTGATTCCAGTAAATTAAGAAATCACTCTATAATGTCAAACTTCTTATATTTAAAATTCACAATTTTACTCCTCTTGAAACTTAATAAATGTTATCCCAATACAACAAAAAAAGCAATCAATTTTTTTTTATTTTGTGTTTGGCTGTATGCTGGAAACGACAACGTGCTAACTTTTCTGAACGAAGAAGAAGACCTCTTTTGTGCTTCCCATATCTCTTATTCAATAGAACACATTATTTCCATAGTCCCCTACAGAAGACAAGATATAATATTTTTTCGCGCCCGAGAATCTAAAATTCATTTTAGCTCCCATTTTTAGCAGAACA
Source organism: Aspidapion aeneum (assembly GCA_963576565.1). Classification (NCBI taxonomy): domain Eukaryota; kingdom Metazoa; phylum Arthropoda; class Insecta; order Coleoptera; family Brentidae; genus Aspidapion; species Aspidapion aeneum. The sequence continues at coordinate 97,775,157 of OY755043.1, forward strand.
AAACTATTTTATTGTTTTTATTGTTTCTGGCAGTAAAAATATTTATTCGCATCAACAATCTGAAACATTCATATTTTATGATAAATTTATTTTAGTCCGGCTCTGAGTTTGATTCCCAATGCTCAGCCATCGTTGAATTCTCCGAGATCAAAGACGGCCAGCCGGCTTATTTATCTGTTTGTTAGGTGATCCGTGGTCCGGCCTTATATATGAGGGGCTGCCTACTATTCGAGAATTTTCCATCCTTGTTCGATTCGGAATCATTCCGCCCTTTTTCTAGAACCGGACCGTTCGCATACCAGTTTGTCACAGATAACGCAACTAAAACCTAGATTAAGAATACAACCATAAAATACGTCAACCTAATACTACACTAAACCTAAATAAATTCTAACTATAAAATTTAAATAACTTAAATTTGTAACAATATCATAGTTAATTCAGGGGCGCAATTATCTAAGCCCCCACGAGTTCAAAATATAAGTCAGTGAAATTTCCGACTCAACTTTTTTGAAAGTATCTAAAACTTTTTCATTTAATACAACATTTCCCGAAAATGTTTAGCCTGCGGCGGCGCCTTTTTTTCTTTAAATGATTTCCTTTTTACAATCAATTTACTACTGTAGCGTCATTTTATTCAAAAATACTTTATTTTCTCAAATTTTTGCCTAGGGCGCCATTAATTATTTTCGTCATACCTACAAAATGTTTGCCATAACCAATTTTTTGCGAAAAGTACTTGTATTTCATAAGATTTTTGTCTGTCGCGCAATTGTTTTTAATGTCCTAGTGTTTTTTTTACACTGCAAAGGTTTTCTTTTGTGCCGCCATTTTTAGCGTAAAGAACTTAATTTTTTTTTTATTTCGCATGGGGTACAATTTTTTCGTAGTTGCCTTGATCTTAAGGCAGTGGTGTATATGAGGGGGGGCCTGGGGGCCCGCCCCCCCCCGAAGCCAAGATTTTTTCAGATATTTTCCACATATTTCATGAATACAAACATAAAATAGCATAAAATACGGCCTCATAAGGTGTCGGGCCCCCCCGCAACTGGCTCGGCCCCCCCCCCGAAACTTTTTTCTATATACGCCACTATCTTAAGGTGTGTTAACTCAACTCGCATCTCCTTCTGTAGTAGTATTTTTCGTATCTTCTAGGTGTTAAGCCTAGGGCTCAAGCTCCCCGAAAATGGCCTGTGAATGGGAAAGTATAAAAAATATTCAAAAAAATTAAGAGAAATGATATGATGTCGGACAATAATAGTACATTGAAAACCTAAAAACTGAAGTGGCACATAAAAATGTTTAGTCCAAGCGTAGTTCTCTTTCATTGTTTCGTCTGTTGTATACTTACTGGATTTTTGCTGTTGCTTTTAATCTTAGAACCTCAAAAGAGGCATTAAAAGCACACCTTTAATCACTAAAGTGCATAAAACATATTCTAGTTCCAATGGTCCAGAAAAAAAACTTCTGTACGAGGTGTATGTTTCTGAATGAGGGACAACAGTTTGCCCTTGGCCTTGGGCGGCCAAAAAGTTAGGTACGCTCCTGGTTGCATTCACAACACGGCATGTTATTCCATGGGCCAGTCAACTTATCGGTATACATTGGGGGTACTAATTTTCCTTTTTATCATAGTTAGATCATCTTGCCAGGATCTTAAAAACAATGTTGGGCATCTCACAGTGGTAGCTTGAACAAATGGTGTCGAATTAAAGATGGCGGCCAATGTTTAAAATTTTAAAAACGGTAATTGAACATTATTTTTATAAATTTTATTTTACTGCATTGTTTCTTCACTCTAAAAGCCAAAAATTTATTTTCTACCCCGACCGACAGAGGTACTGTTGAACCTCAAATCGTAGGGTCACTGCATCCTGGCAGCTTGGCATTAGCTTTCGTGACACAGTGACCCTACCAAAATGTACCTGAAAATGACTTTTTTTATATTTTAATCAACATTGATGCGTTCTCGGCCTCATATTTGTTGTAGATTTTTAAATATCCAGCCAATTAATAGGTAGAAAGAGAGAGGTAGACGTTAGGAAAGAAATAGGTAGCTGCAAGAAGGTGATAGGTAGACACTTGGTAGTTATGACAGGAGGTAGAGGGGGAGTAGAAATAGGTAGTCGACGTAACCGTCATTGTTGCACTGAAAATCTTACCAGTTTCTACTGGACAGCCTACAAAGACACAAGCAAAGTTTAAAGGGCCATTGGTTGTGACCGAAGTACTGACAAGTGACATATACCGAGTTGAGAAATTAGACAGCTCACATGGGCCAAAGTATACTTCGACAGCCCATGTCTCACAGTTAAAGATATACAAAAATGCAACAGACGACACAATCTATGATGAAGATTTACAAGACAATAACGAGATTAGTAAGTTTGACAATATTCCAGAAATAACAGAACAAACGACAGACAGTTCTGAAAGTGAAATAGACTCAGAACCAGATGATGTATGGGAACCTACCGAAGAAGATAAAGAACAATATACTGAAGATGATAAGCTAGTAAAAGACTCAAATACGAGAACAGTTAGTAAAAGAAATAGGAAAATACCTAAAAGATTTGAAGAATATGAATTTGAAATGTCGATGTGAAAAATATTTTAAAGTGAGAATGTATGTCTGAAACAGTAAAAAAAAGTATTACATAATATGAAATTTCTTAAGTATTTTTTTGTAAGTTTTAGTTAAGTTTGTTTTTAACATTAGAAGGTTAGCTTATTATTTGCTAATTAGTTTGTTTGAGGTCAAACAAAATGTTAGGAATGGCCGAGTGTTGTAGATTTTTAAATATCCAGCCAATTAATAGGTAGAAAGAGAGAGGTAGACGTTAGGAAAGAAATAGGTAGCTGCAAGAAGGTGATAGGTAGACACTTGGTAGTTATGACAGGAGGTAAAGGGGGAGTAGAAATAGGTAGTCGACGGTAGACGTTTCATTGTTTTTGTAATCGTAAATTTCTAAGAAAATAGAGTTCAATTTAAAGAACATATTGCTTTATTTTTGTTTGTAACGTTCTGAAAAAAAAATCTGATAATGTTCACCGCCAACTTGCTGGCAGTGGAGACTTTGTATGGGCGACAGATTTGGCAATAAGTCAATCTGTCTATTAAATTAGGCATTGTCAAATTTTTTTTAAATTTTATTATCTATTATAATCAAAGTTAAAATTTATTCATAATTAAAATGCCTTGTTTGACTGAACAGGAAACCATAGTACAACCGGAACCGAACCATAGTACAACCGGATTTAGGGTTATCTTTTCTGAGCAATAAGAACCCTCGCAATTTTGCTGGCCTGACCCCAAACAACAATGTTGTACGAGATGCTTGAAAACGCTAGAGCGTAGTAGACGCTGAACAATGCATTTTTAGTAAGAATTTTTAAAGTTTTTGTTAAGTTTAGAACACACACACAGTCAATATGCTGGCTCCAAGATAGTTGACACTCATAGGTTATGAATTATGAAAAAATTACGATTAAGTCTTTGATTTTGCCTAAAATGTTTAAAAACACTGCTTACTGCTTTTTCTCCTTAACGTAGATTTTTTTGCTCAGCCATATAATAAAATTAAAAATGGTCAATTTCTTTTAAATTTTCAAATTTGACTCTGAAATAACCTCTAAATCAGGTTTTAAGGTCATAGTGAAGGTCACTGTTAGATAGAAAATTTGAATGAAACATTTTTTTCTAAAACCACTATTTTGCGAAATATTTAAGGGTACCAGAACTTTCGGACACACTGTATATACAGAAGTGTTTAGGTTTTATGATCTCCAATCCAGACATTTTAAGTGGATTGGAATAGTTTCACAAAATATTTTGACAGTGTTTGCATTTAAAAGCAAAAACTGTAAAAATATTTAGGGAAACCACTTGAGATTGGTAACAAATTGTTGAATAACTTGAGTGACTCGTAAAATTTGTACACATAAAACAAAAACTGCTGGTAAAGTTCGTAAAAATTGTGGTCAAAAAACGAAAATTCAACTTTCACTGACAAAAGTTGCGATATTCTAGTGGCATCACCTAGAATAAAGAATTTATTGACAAGAACTTCTTGTTTGTTTTTTATTTGTGTATTATTTTACTATTCGTAACATCTCTAGTATATTTCTAGAATCCTACTTTAACTGTAGAATATTTTTAGTATTTTGTTTTCATTGATTTTTTATGTATATGTCTCATATTTAATAATTAAATAAATTTAAAAAAATCATTTCATTTCCAAGAACCGACTTCGTTAATTTTTTTGTTATCTTTTCTGTGGCGTAGAGGCGATTTACTGATATACGAGATTTATACCACTATATTTTTTATTTATTATATTACTTCACATTACCCTGTATACTACCAAAATTTTTTTAAAGCTGTTAAAATTTTTAATAAAATGATGTATTACATTATTACAATTTTTTTTTGAAATTAAAGAAAAATATGAACAAGTATTTAGTTTTCCAAAAATTTGCGAATAAAAAAAAATTGGTTTTTTAATTTTTAATAGCAGAAAAAAACGTATAATATGGTTTACCACAGAAAGTTTTTGGATCTCTTTGCTACTAAACAATCATTAAAAAAAAGTAAAATATGCTAAAGGGGAAACACAAGTTTTTATGCTGATAATTATAACAAAGCAAAATCGCATTGTATTGATTCGGATAAATCAAATTTTCTTTAAAACCGCTTCAACTATTTTAATAATGAATTAAGCACCAGCGTATATCAGGTTTATGGTGCTTTCACAGAAAAAAATATTAAAAATTATACATACAAAGATAAGCCATAAAACTAATCATAAATATTAAACATACCTATTTGGTGTCTTTTGATTTTATTTCAATTTTGTCCGTTTTTACCTCATTACATTGCCATTTCTACCAGGGATTTTATTTGGTAATATTTTTTTGGTTTCATATATTATATTTCTCAATAAAAAATATCACATTTGTCTATCTGCGCGATGGCGCTCTATATACAGTTATTTATTCTAGCAGGCCATGTTTTTTAAAAAAAGAGTACATTTTTACCGTTTTCAACTTTTTAAAAATATCAATCAAGCTTAATGAACAGAAATATTATGGTTGACGAGCAAACTTATATAATTACCTGAAACTTTGCACACATGTCAAACTATCGCCATTTTTACCTTCCTAGCCCGCGTAGCAATGGCTAGAGAAGGTATTAGTTTCAACGAAAAAAATTTTTTTGAGATAACGCCGAAAATGTGTTATTTGGGTATATTTTGATCTATCCTAGCAATATTGTCGTGATGTCTGTCTGTGTGTGTGTATGTATATGTATGATAGCTCCTAAACCGCTGAACCGATTTTGATAAAATTTTCAGGTAAAATATTGTTCAATACTGTGACGAGCTGATTAGATTTTGGTCAAAATAGCGCGTATCAAAACAGCGCTTTTCAAAACAGCGTGTGTTCAGAATAGCGCGTGTTCAAAATAGCGCGTATCAAAATAGCGCGTGTTCATAACAGCGCGTGTTCAAAATAGCGCGTGTTTAAAATAGCGCGTATCAAAATAGCGGGTGATCAAAATAACGCGTATCAAAATAGCGCGTGTACAAAATAGCGCGTCATAGGTTTGCTTAGGTATATTCACCTAAACAGTTTGAGCAAGGTCAGATAAGTTATACTTACTTAACCGTTAAATAAACCGATGGCTTACTATATTTAACACAACTCATGATTCTGACATAGGCACGCCTCAGGGAAGTATTCTAGGGCCCCTAATCTTTTTAATATTTGTTAATGACCTCCCTAAACATATCCAGATTGGAATTATCTTAATGTACGCTTATGATACCACAATTATTATCCATGGCAAAAATAAAAATGATATCACGGAAAAATTAAATCTTATTTTATCCAAATTTTCAGATTGGTGTTCTTCCAACAATCTTATTATAAACTTTAACAAAACGGTTTATTTGGAATTTAAAACCAATAACAGCAAACCATTGGAAATTGTAACACATTTTGGCCACGTCCGCTAAGCTTTTGGGTGTTACATTTGATACACATCTGAACTTTGCTGAACATATTAATCAATTGTGCTCTAAAATTAACAAAAACACCTATGCCAATACATGTTTGAAAAACTCTCTAGGCAGGTCGACATTGCTAACTGCATATTTCGCCAACATACATTCCATTATCAGCTACGGTATAATATTGTGGGGTCAATCTTCAGAATTGGAAAGAGTGTTGGTCTCGCAGAAAAGGGTCCTGCGAATAATTTTTAACCTAAAACCATCGGATTCGTGCTGACAAATTTTTAAAGAAAACTGTATTTTCACTGTTACTTCACTATATGTTTACAAATTATTAATACATATACATAAAACTAAACATATGTATTCTCAAAATGACTTTTTTCATTGTTACTCTACCCGGTATGGTAACAATTTCTGTTTACCATTCCATAAACATGAGTTTTTTAAAAAGAGCCCAGTATATGCTGGAATTTCTTAATATAATATGGTACCAAATGACTTCAAACCTTTATCTTTGAACAAGTTTAAAAAAGTACTTAAGAAACTTCTTTGTACTGAAACATTTTACAAACTAAAAGAACTAATATTGTTTTTATCAAAAAAATAAATGAACAAAATCACATTTGGCGCAACAAAGCACTATTGTGTGCTATTAAAAGTATGTGTGTGAGCGTTTCTGTGTTTTCTTTTGTAATTTGTGTATATATCTACCATTTGTTATACCTATATACATATGACATGTTCTAGTGTAAGAACGCAATGTAATTTCATTTTACTATAGTACTCTATTTAAATACAATTACTGACTTGTTACATTCTATTGTTAATAGGCCTAAGTAACGAATAAATATTTTGATTTTGATTTGATTTGATTTTGATATAGTTCGACTAAGGCGTCTAACATATTTTTTCAAAAAAATAAAACTTCCCTGGCTTATGTTCCGGGATCCTAGAGGGTGTGTAACCAAACCGAATCGAACCGAACCGGACGGAACCGAACCGAACCGAACCCAAACATTTTTTCCAGTAACTCCCTGACCTTTTTCCACCAAAAAAAAATGTCCCCAAGTCACAGGTTAGAATAGAAACCTACCAAAATAAGGATCGGAAAACTAATTTAGGAAATAATTTTTTGAAAAAATGTTTCGGTTTGGTGCGGTTCATTTTAGTTCGGTGCGGTTTGGATCGGTTCGGTTTGGTTTGGTTACACCCTTTAGGATCCCGGGAAAAAAGTTTGGAAAGTTTTTTTTTTAATATGTTAGAAAGGTATCTTATCTTAATCGAACTCTTTTATAACAGCGACGTTTGTAATGGCGATCTTTCAAAACGCGGTATTTTTAGACGCGCTATTTTGAACACACGCTATTTTGATAAGCGCTATTTTGAACACGCGCCATTTTGATATGCGCCGTTTTGATACGCGCTATTTTGAACACGCGCCATTATGATACGCGCTATTTTGATCACGCGCCGTTATGATACGCGCTATTTTGAACACGTGCTATTTTGATTCGTGCTATTTTGAGCACGCGCTCAATAAGCGCGCTATTTTGAAACGCGCCATTTTGATACGCTCTATTTCGTTACAGAGCCTTTTTTAACAGTAAAAACATTAAAATAATGCAAACTTTTTAACGGAGCGTCGCATCAATATGCGGTTTTCCGAATATGGTAAAGCACATTTTTATCAAAAATTTGTAGGAGCCTTTGTTTCGGAGTTATTTAAAAAAAACTGTTTTCAAGGTTGATGATATAGCATGAAGTTTACTTGTAGTGTGCTAATGGGCTAGGAAGGTATCAGATCTGTCATGGATCCATTTATTTCTTGTAAATATGCCAAAGTAAAATTTAAGGTAAACTATATCAGTTATTCATAACCACGGCCTGCGCACTGATAGTTCGGTAAGCATTCCCGAGATGGCACTAATTCCATAATTTTTATAGGGTCACTGCATCCTGGAAGCCTGGCGTCTCCATGGGTAGCGACAAGCCCACGTGACCTGCCTCGGAATTTCCATGGGCGACTCGTCAACTTACCTCGGAATAATTAGAGTACCTACACGCAATTTCTATACAATATTGTAAATTAACCTCGGAATTTTTAGAGTACCTACAATTTTTGTAGAAGTTTGTAAAGCAATCTCAGAATTTTTAGAGCACCTACAGTATGCAAAATATTTAAAAAAAAATTAAAGACCATACTAATATTTTAGGTTTTTGACCAACTTTTTATTTTTATAATATTTTAATTAATACAAAAAATACTACAACAATTTAATGCATACACTTTTACTTTTAGATATAATAGTAGTTATAGTACTTAACTACAATCATAAAAAATATCATTTCTGTGGGGTTACCCTAAATTTTGCCCCTTTTGTAAATTTCTTATAGTCATTTCTGTGGTTCTGCCGTGCTTCCAATCAGGTAGACTATGTGCAAAAACATGATTTTTTGAAAAATATTCAAAAACTTTTATTTTTACATCGATCAGTAAGTCTTTATTTGTTTTTAAAATAACATACAGTGTCTTTAAATTATAACATTTAACGGCATTGTTAGAGATACATTACTTAAATATTAAATCAAGTAAAACAAACTTAAAAACTATCGAGACTTCGAGCCTTATGGTAAACCTGGACGATCACTCCAAAGTAGGATGTTTAGGAAGCCAGAATAGTTTTTAGTGGTACCTAGTCTTAATTCTACACTTTTGTTATTTTAATTTGATGTCCCATGGTAGTACCATGTATTTCTAGAGTACGTACATTTTACGTTTAATTGGATGTACCATGTACGTACCTAGTACGAGTTTTTACGTACATAGTACGTACTTGTGCTGTCTGGGTAGAGAGTGTGAAACCCAACCGAACCAACCGAAACATATTTTCTATTATTCTAACCTTTCTCAATTGATAGCAAACCTGTGATTTGAAGACGGTTCAGAGATTGTCTGTGCCGGTTAGAATACGTTTGCGATCAATTGAGAAAGGTTAGGAAAACACCGATTGATGGCAAATTTTTGTTTCAAAGAAATTTCCGTTCGAATAAACCGTTTTTGACAATTTTCCGTTCAAGGAAAATACCTAGAGATGCTACAAAAAAAATTTTTAGACCTTCAATTTTTGTATTGTTGAATTTTTTTTACCGTCCTAGCCCGTGCAGTAATGGCTGGAAAAGGTATTGCTTTCGAAGAAAAAAATATTTTTGAGATGACGCCGAAAATGTGTTTATTTTGGTGTATTTTGACTTATCTTCGCAATATCCTCGTGACGTCTGTGTGTGTGCGTGTATGTGTTTGTGTGTATGTGCGTTACGTGTGTGTGTGTGTGTGTGTGTGTGTGTGTGTGTGTGTGTGTGTGTGTGTGTGTGTGTGTGTGCCTCTGTGTCTATAGTAAAGCCTTTTTTTGTAATCATTACAGTATAGCTACTTTCGATTTTGGACTTTTTGTTTTTTAATCTTTTGTTTTTCGATCTTTTGTATTTTCGACCTTTTGTATTTTCGACCTTGTGTATTTTTGACCTTTTGAAGTTTTGGCCTTCTGTTTTTCGACCTTTTGCACTTTCGACCTTTTGTATTTTAGGCCTTATGTAGTTTCGACCTTATGTTTTCGACCTTTCGTGTCTTTGACATTTTGTTCTTTCGACGTTTTCTTCGCCGCCCGCTTTTGTTTGGACACCGTAATAAAATGATAGTAGGTATATGCTGTGTTTACTTTTAATTCCGCGGCAAGATTTTTTAAGTCCGACCGGAAGGACGGCTATAATTTGTTAAGTGATTAAAAGGGACTTTAATGCCAATGTTTATATACTAAAAATAATAATAATCAGAAAATAAATAAATATTAAACCACTTACTCCGGTACTCTAGTCTTAGCATGTCAACCCCCGGTATATAATAATACAGAGGGCAGTGATAGTTTTCAGTCAGGTCAGACGCTAACAAACATAGATAAAAATGTGAAAAATAATATTTATTTCATAACAAGCTAAATAAGAACAAGTTTGAATTAAATTTCTTAAAGATTGAACAAACGAGGGACCAAAGAATAATTCCTACTTTGAGATGGACATTGAAAAGGCGGCCAAAGAAAGCAGCTTTCAGAGTACCGAAAACGATGCAATAAAAAGAATGTCAAAAATTTCACCGAAAAGGTATTCCTGTTTTTTATCCTGGAGAAGTCTAGAAAGTTAAATGCTTCCTTTATATGAAGGCTATGCCAAAGGACACAATAATAATCGAAACCAACCAAGTCATCAGCAAAGTACAAAACTTCTGCCAAGCTGGAAGCAACAGAATAACCGTTATCGTGTATTATAATAGCTTTTTGTTTTTTATATATTAATAAAATAAAATGATCCAAAAAACCTATAATTTTTCCCTTATAGTTTTAAAGAAATTACTTTTAATCACCTAAGTCCATGAAAAAAGGGATTAAACGTACACTTTTATGCCCTAGAATAAATCCAACAATATATACAAGTTCTATATTTTATAAAACATGTCAAATAATTTTTGGTTTCTTGCGCTATGTGGGTAAATATTGAAATCATAAAAAACATCGTTTTTATTTGACAATCTGAAAAGCATTATTTGAATGGTTTGTTTATTTGGACAGTCTAAATATATATACCGAGTGTGACGGACAGTTATTTACGTAACATTTGTAAACCATTTTATTTTTTTAAATACAAAAAAAGCTACGCTCGTGACAGTGTCAGATTCGTCATATAACCAAAAATATTTAGCTGTCGTGTCGCTACCCAAAGAAGACACTACGTCTTCGTGATGCAGTGACCCTAAATTTTTACAGTTTTTTTCACAAAAAATACCCGCGCTGTTGCTTCCTCCCGGTATAATTTTTTTATACCGTCAAACTTTTCAAATTTGTCAATTTTTCTCTGTCATTCATAAATTTTTGTTTTTTTTTTAATTTATTGCGTATTTTATATAAGATCTTTATTTGAAAATGGCTTCAACGTGTTGCGTACTTAAATGCCCTTTCAAAATTAAACTCTTTCATAGATTCCCAAGATATTTTCATGTAAGTAAAAATATATATTTATATAAGCATTGCCTTTAGTATGTATACAGTGATATAAGCTTGTTTTATAGAAAGATTTATAATGAAAAACACTTTAATTACTTTTTGCTCCGCCAAAAATGGGAGAATGCCGTTGGACATGAAAACGCCTATCGACTTATACAAAATCTGGGTGCTCCACCAAGTTCGCGCGGAAACTGCTGTACCATCTTTTTTTGAAACATGTCAGCCCATATTTGACCTATCTAAACCTCTACTTCGGAATGAGCTACGAAACTCAAACACAGTCATAGATTTTTATAGTTAACAATCCCTCTAAGTTTCATGGACTTCCATAAAGTGGTAAAGTAGTTACGAAATTTCAAAAAAACGTCGAAATTGCCACTCACTCACTCACTCATGTATAAATCATGTAAATTTCTCTGTAATTCCAGACATGTTACAAAGCTGAAATTTGGCAGACTGATAGAAATTGTGACCAAATCCTTGGATTGTAAAAATCAAAAAACCCCAAAGATCTAATTCACTATATACACCCATACATGTAAAGTTATGTAAAAGTAACATTGCCCACTTCCAGAGGCGCTAGAGAGCTGAGCTTTGGCAGACTGATAGGAAATATGATAAAACTATAGGAAAAATTTAAAAAAAAAAAACAAAATTTTAATTTGCTTCCCTCGCCTATAAATGTAAAATTATGTAAAAGTAACATTGCCCACTTCCAGAAACGCTAGAAAGCTGAGCTTTGGAAGGCCGATAGGAACTATGATAAAACTATAAAAGAAAATTAAAAATTCCCAAAGTTTAATTAACTTCTCTTCCCTATAAATGTAAAGTTATGTAAAAATAACATTCTCCACTTCCAGGAACGTTAGAGAGCTGAGCTTTGGAAGGCCGAATAGAACTATGATAAAACTATAAAAGAAAATTAAAAAACCCAAACTTTAATTTACTTTCCTCCCCTATAAATGTAAAGTTATGTAAAAATAACATTGCCTACTTCCAGGAACACTAAAGAGCTTTAGAAGGCTGGTAGAAACTATGATAAAACCATAGGAAAATATAAAAAAACCTCAACATTTTTAATAAGGTAGTGCTAAAGTTTTGAACAATATTCCGCATATTTTACTACCTACTTTAAACCTTAAATATTATCCAAATCCTTTAAAAAAGGATAAAAGCATAACAAAAACATTTCATGAAAAAAAAAGCCAAGTACGCGAAAGTGGTATTCCGTAAAAAGTTCTCCAATACAAATTTCAAAATGAAAGGTTCTTACTAGTTTGGAAATCTTTTTCTAAACTTGGATATTACGGCTGCAATGACTCAGGCGCAGTGCTAAATTGAACATAAAAAAGTTTGGCTGGAATAGCATAGTTTAAAAAAAAACATTTCCAAACTAGTAAGAACTTTTCATTTTGAAATTTGTATTGGAGAACTTGGCTTTACTTTTATCTCAATTCTTTTTACGAAATACCACTTTCGCGTACTTGACTTTTTTTTACATGAAATGTTTTTGTTATGATATAGATATCCATAAAATATTTAAATTAAGGTGAAATTATTGAACTAAATAAAAAATACCGACAGTCAGATACTTTTGTTAAACATTCCTTAAATGACTAGCATGTGCCTAAATTAATATTGATTTATTATATAAAATATATTACAGTTAAAAAAATCCTGACTGGTGGAATACTGAACATAGCTAAATAAAAAATAAATGTGTAGTTATTGGGTTGTTTTTTATGTATATCGTTGAAATGATTATCTAAAATATTTTAAAGACTTTTCAATACAAGTATCTAGTAGTTAAGAAATTTTGGATTCATTTCACCAAAATGATTTCCTAAAATATTAAAAATAATTTTTAATATAATCCAAAGATTATGGAATATAAATAATCTTTAAGTTATATTAAAAATATTTTTGAATCACTTAGTATTTTTAAATAAAATTAAATATAACACCTGTGTGCGATTTTCGAAAATGTTTGTAGCGCCATCTTTGGACTGCTTACCCGAACTTATGTACGTTCGACCATAAACTAATAAACTCGTTTCTGGTTCGACACACTGTATATAATAATAATATAATTTTGAGTGGCCCATCTTAATAATATATATTATAATGTATAATCTTTGTTCATAACTTTACCGCACACTTAACGCATCGTGTGCGCTAAAGTAAAATAATATAAAGTCAGATATATTTTTAATGAGTAAGAAGTCTAAAATGTTTAAGTACATAGCAATTTTGTCTACTCACCGAATCACATTTATCTAATTGCAATTTTGTGTAGTGACAGATTGTCCCCTTTATTTTGATAGTTAAAAAGTAACATTCAGTTAAACAAATCTAATGGTTTACCCTGGGATGCACCGTATCAAGGCTTAGCTAATCCATTCTCGCTCTTTGTTGTTTTGTATGTGAGCAACAAAGACTTAATCGCGATTAAACCCATAATCGCGCTTAAGTGCCTACGGTGCATATGAGGGTTAATTTTATGTAAACAGATTTATTTTCATCAAACGAAAAAAAAAATGTCAAACTAAAGCTTTTGTTACTCTGTTCCTAAGGATACAAAAATTGCTAAAGGGGAAAGGGTTTATTTCCAAAGATGTTACAAATGGATAGACTGACAAAAATAAGCAAGTTGTGAAAAGTTCACATTTATTTATTACAGTGTGTCGGCAATCAAACTGCATAAATAATTATCGTTTCTAAATTTTTTAAAAATAGTTATTCTCTATTAGAGAGGTGATCCAATATTTAAATTGTGTATTTAAAAGTTAACTAGATACATTTTCTCTACTTTTTACAAAATTGGTGGAGATAGGTTAGATGAAAAATGTTTAATTTTACTTTACCGCACACCATGCGGTAAAGTAACTTTACCGCACACTATGTGGTAAAGTAACTTGACCACATACTTTAGTGTAAGGTGCCACTTTTCCTTTTCAAATCAAGGTGGTAAAAGTCACTTTCACGCACGCGAGTAGGTAAACAAATTAATCTTATTCAAAAGGTAATTTTAGTTATCCAGCGGTAGCGGCTTAAGTTATTTTTAGAAAAATTTTGAGTATTTTGGCTTATACCTGATAAAACAGTCTCTTTCATCAAGAGTTAAAAATATATACATTTATAGTTCTTTCATTTCAAAAAGCCATCAAAAAATCCATAATAAAATTTTAAGTGTGAAACCCATTAAGGAATCCTAAACAAATAAAAGAGAATAAGGGCTGGACTGGGAACTCTTTATAGTATATAGTCAAGTAAAATAAAACGTTTAATAAAAGTTGCTGCTTAATACGTATAATAATCATTAATAGATAGGTACTATACATTTTATTTAAATGTAACATTAGGTACAGGATAAATTGTTATAATGGGTTATATACTTGTTGTCTAGCTAAGTTGGAACCATATGAAAAACTTTTTTATTTTTAATTTTAGGAAAAAAAGTTATTCTTTATAAAAAGTTCTGCATGTTCTAACGTTTAAAACACAATCATTAGATGTCAAATTTGTTCAGTCTCATATAGGTTTGTTAAAAAATATAAAATTTAACCAAGAGTAAATTTTTGACAATATCAAAAATTGTTATAAAGAAAAGTTAATCAAAACTAAAAGCCTTGGTTAAATATGCAATTATAACCATTTAGATTAAAAAGAAAATATTTCAGTTTTTCAAACTGTAGTTGATGATGATGATTCATATGTGAGTGGGCCTTGCAGCCCTTCCACTGCGACCACCAGTGGTTATATGTAACTTAGTAAAATGGGTTATTGCAACCGTCAAAATGCGCTAGAATATATAAAACACATGAGAATAGTGGCATTATTACCTTTTCAATGTATAATGTAGAAAAACTAGTCAAAATTAACTAAACATTATTTTTCATGATAAATTGATATAATTGCATATTTAAACATAGTTTTTAGTTCTGATTAACTTTTATTTATAACTATTTTCGATTTTGACGAAAATAAAGGTATTTTACTTTTAAGCAAAATTTATCTCTTTTGACAAACCTTGTATACGACTAAAGACATTTGATATCTGATGATTGGATTTTAGGTTTTAGAACATGCAGAACTATTTATGAAGAATAACTTTTTTTCTTAAAGTTTATAGTAATCCATGGTTCCAACTTAGCTAGGCATACTTTAGAAGATCAAAAGTTTTTCTGCTGATATATTGGTTACTCCTCTACTATTTTTTGTCTTTCGTGTTTTGGCGTATCCTCTTGTAATTATTGTAGATATAGTTCTGTAGCTTGCCCCTTTAATATGTCGCACACTTAAAACTAAAAAGACATAACTCAAAAATTAAAAAATGTGTCCCTGCAATAAAAATACTTGCAACGTGTCTTTATAGCTCATATTTAAACTTGGTACTTATAAACAAAAGTTTTCCATAATTTCCCAAAAAATTGTAAACAAAGTAAATTTTTGTGATCTTTAGTTAAAAAGCACATTTGATTGCATTTTTGTTGCATAAACTCATTTTCAAAATTTTTGAGTTGCGTCTCTTTAGATTTAAGAGTGCGATGTGTAATACGTTCGTATATTCTGGAACGATTTCCGTAATTTTCTACTGAGAGTTGCGTATACATATCAAGAATAATATCTTGAGTTTTCCTTGTACACTGTATTTTTAAAAGTTTTGCCTTGCCCTTGGGATATTTTTTTAGGGTTAAGGTTTGGCTCCTGTAAAACCGCAGACTCTAATGGTACCACCACTTCTACTCCTCCTTGGTCCTCAAATGGTCTCCAAAAATTTGTTTGTGATGTTCCAAATGGCCGCGAAAACGCCATTATTAATATCACTTATTATGTCCTCACTTATAAAAATAAACTAAAATGTACAGGTTTATAATTTTTATTATTTACAATAACAATAAAAATGTTACAATAATAATAATATGAATTCAAATCCGTAATATAAATACTACCCACTAATAATTTTAAAATAAGTTTGACCCTGTATTAAAGAATGCAGGTGGTACCTTTCGAAAGCCTTTGTTATATTTCGAGAAGGGATTAGGTACTTATATAATGGCATAAGCTACTTTCGAAACTTTAACTGAATGAGGCGTGTTTAAAACACAGAAATTCTTCCAAAATTTGAAAATAAATTTTCAATTTTTGCATAGACTCCTGGAAATTCCAAAATGGTTATTATGATTAGGGTGGCGCCTGCCAGTTTTTTGTCATATATTTTTTTAAAGCTTTTTGAAACGACAGAACTATACCCATATTTTCATACTGAATAAAGGTTCCACTTTTAGCACATAAATATTTATGTCGCATTTTACATAATAAGCTTAAAGCGGTATCGTAGTTGTCTGGTTTAACTCTCAGGAAAGTGAAGGAGCTTAAAACGTCACCACAAACCCTCTGAAATGTATTTTTTAAAACGTAGTAATTCAAATTTTCTTTCATCAGACTAAAATTAATTTACAACTTTATCGCTGCAACAGGGTGGCTATTCTGGGTTTTCAACGATGTGATCATCAACATCACACGCTTTGACCAATAGCAAACTCTAAGCGGTCGCCTGTTGTGCGAAATGACTTGTCTTGACCAATGGCATAGTCGCCCGCTCTTCAGAGTTATATTATAGTTAGTAGTTATAGAAATCTGTTCTCCTACCCAGGTACCGACTGAACGATCCTCGGTCGGATCGTAGGAGAAGCTTGTGCAATGGAGGTCTTTTCGCAAAGCACGTGACGGCTCGGAGCTAATTTAAAGCCTGCCATTGGTCAAAGCATGTGATGGGAACTATCACATCGTTCAAGACCCAGAATACTTACCCAGGTGTGTTTTATTAACTTTTTAAAAATTATCGTTGTCACGCTACGGCTGGGCCAGGGGGTAATCGGTGTAGCAGGTGGCGCTTTGAAAGTAGTACTGTCAAATCTTTAATGCTGTGAGCTACTAATTTAAGCAACAATTTAAATTACTGATAAAAGTATTACACAATATTAAATTTATTATTTATTACTAATTGTATGTTTTGTGGGTTTTGGGAAGTTGAAGAAAAACAACCATTGATTTTATGACGTTTCGTGTTTAGACTAACACTTCCACAAAACATACAATTAATTCATTACTAGGGAAACGAAATGCCTAATTATTTATTACGATCCCGAAAGGGAATTTGGCGGTTCTTGGAAGAATTAGTTCTAAAAGTGTTTTCTTAATTATGTAAACAAGGTAGGAAAATCATACATACCTATTCAATTTTTTTCTTTAAACTTAAAAATTTTTACTTCTTTATATTTTTAAAAAACTATCAAACTTTATAACCATTAAACTTTTGTATTCTAATATTCACAATCTTTAAACTTTTAGGTTTTGGGAACCTTTTGTAGGTTTATTGTAAATATATTTATTTAGCAACATTTTACACGTTGATTCAATAAAATTATTCATTTACCTATTTAATTTACTTAGGACTACTGTTTAGGTTTGGGATTTTAGATTTTATGGCAACGAAAGATTTGTATATAATGTTAAAAAACCAGAAATAGATATAAAAAATATTTTAAAACATTAAAACCAGCAAGAATAAAAAACGTTTAAAACTAAAATAAACTCTAAAAGTAAAGCAAGATCAAAATAGTTATGAATAACAAAGAAAATAGTTTTATACAAAATTGAAATAACTAACAGATTTAACATTTCTCCAGTTAAAAAAAAAACCTTAAATAAAACGAAGTGCAGTGTACGGAAACCAACTAAAGAATGCTTTGTAACGACTTTCTTGTCTTAGTGAAAACCACCCTGCTCTGTGGGCACCCATAGCTTGCCGTTGATTCGCAGAAACTCCAATGGTAAAGCGATCCTCAAAGAAACAGAAATACTGCTTTAAACGCTCTAGACATAGAGAAATGACACCAGCGCAAACCAGAGATGCGTCGACTTAAAAAAACTATAACAAATTAAAATTACACAGTGTGTTTTTTAAAAATTGAATATAGTTTATTAAATTTGTTTCCAGTTACAAAATATAAATTATTGTGATGTTAGTGGCTCAAATGACAGATTAGCAAAATACAACTACAAATATAGCGATCCTGAAAATCAATGCCTAAAACAAGTCGCTGCGTTGCCATAAATTTTACTTGTTCTTAACCTAGTCTTGCTGTAATTAATGCTTTGATGTCGAAAACAATATTTAATTAAAAATTAAAACCTTATAAATGGCAAAAATACTATTTATATTAATATACCGTTTTCTTACAACCCGATGGGGCGATGTTTGACTGCTTCACAAATATCAAAACCAAAATATCGACAAATTATTGTATAACTCTACCAATTTATGCAGTATTTCTCCCGACATTTTCCCGTTTAAAGTACGAAGTAAAAGTGAAAGATCTTAAAATTTTTAAGTGCCTGACCATGAATGAACCTCACTGACCGAGCAACTCCCATGAAAGTAGAAAAATTACAAAATTTGGTTTGACTACTACCTCAAATAAGTACAACGGAACTTTTACGGCAAATTTTTTATAAATTTAAAGGCGCTATCCTTAGAGTACGCGCAGGTTGCATAAGTGTTCTATTTAATATTTCTCTGTAAACTTATAAATTGATCAATTTTTGGCTGACAGCACGAAACAGGAAGATACGGTATGTCAATGCTCATCCATATTATACCGGGGATAACACTTGAATGTGCTTTCCGTGACGTCATTTGGATGACAAAACAGCGAAGATATTATTCTGCCAATATTATATGATGCTTCCGCGATCGCCTAAACCAAGGAATTAACATATAAACTTGAAATTTTGCGCAAATGCACGCTTAAATATATTAAAAAAGCTTGGTAGAATTTGGCCAGATAAAAAAAATACAGTGAAACCTCCTATAAGCGGACACTTACGGTTTGGTCGATTTTGTCTGCTTATTGGAGGTGTCCGCTTATGAGAGGGAACTGCAAAATTTTAATATATATTTATTACCAATTTCCGCTGCTTTAGTTTTTCCGATATTAAATTTTTCAGCGATCTTCCGTGCTGATAGATGTTCCTTCTCCGAAAGGTTAACAACTTCCATTTTTTCACGTAAACTAAAAATTTTTTACTAGGCGTAATTTTATAGAGATCTATTACTACCCAACTGAACAATAAAAATAAAACACAGCAGTCCCACCGAATAAAATATTTTGTAAATACGACAGAAGTATTTAGTCTCCGCATTAAAACGGAAAAAGGTTATTCCCGGCTCCATAGTGCGTTGTTCGTGCAGAGCTCCGTCCCGTTCTGAGAGGTTTCCGTCCGGCTAAGGGAGGTTTCAAAATTTTTTAACCAACAAAAATTGTCCTCGTCCGGTTATTAGAGTGTCCGGTTATAGGAGTGAATTTAACATGTATAGAAATAGGGAAAAGCTTGGTTCTAACAAATTTTTGGCGGGGAAAGGGAGTATCCGCTTAATAGAAGTGTCCGCAAGGAGAGGTTTCACTGTAATTGTGAGGATTTTGTGAACTTAAGCGGTGCCCTATTTTTAACAACGTTTCAAGTCATCACTTTAAAACTAGCCAATAGATTTAAACCAACTTTTAAACAATTGTAGGTCAAAACGTTTGCTCGATATTTAATAAAAATTTTAGTCGATCGACTATTTAAAATTGTAAAAATTTTGCATATTTTTCGAAAAATCCTCAAAACTTAAAAACCAAATAAGGTAAAATGCCCAGTTATGATTGATAGCATAAGTCAAAAAATTTAAAAAAAAATCATAAAACTTTTCGTTTTAAAGTAAAATGATTTTTTTAAATTTCAAGCTAAGGACGGCACCATGTTTTCTTAACCCAATCAAAACCAATAATTTACTACTTTTGAATTTTTTCTGCATTTTATCTGTTGGATGAGTTTCTATCTCACTATTTAAGGTCTGCTCCGTTCTGCTTCCGAATTATGATAAACAAAAAAGATTTTTACCTGATCTACTTTTACAAATAACTCAATCTACTATCACGGATTATTAAATATTAATCCTCTATAGTAGACCAGGCAAAAATTTAGGAAGGTATACAGGGTTCGTCAGCGATCGTTTGGGCATTGAAAAATATGTGAATTGAAGTAAGATCGCTATTTAAATAAATGTCACTAAGAGAGATAAATAGTTTAGCACTGTTGTCAAGTTAGGAATTCAAGAAAATGGTTTTCTTTTCGCGATTTAATGATTTTACTTTTACCGGCTGAGTAGGCCAAAGACGGCGATGCATCTTAGGTTAGATTGTCATTTGCCTTTCGAGTTTTTTCTAGTGCGGTTAAAAATTTGGTGCGTTTCAAAAATGAATACACCGTATACTAAGGAAGAGAAAATTTCTATTGTGTTATGGTACACGGTAGGCCGTAATGCTCATGAAGTCATTGTGCGTTTTGTGCATGAGTTTCCTAATGGACCGGTTCCTGTTCGTCAAACAATCTACAACATTTTTCATAATTTTAGAACACATGGGTGCATAAATGGTTGTAGACAATGTTATAACGAAGGCGACGTACCACCCCGTCCTGTTCCTCCTGAGATGGTAGAACGGGATGAGATGGTATGTGCTTACGTTGAGGCTCATGAACCGTGCTCGACTAGGAAAATATCCAAGGAGGTGGGCGTTGAAAATCGTACCTGCCAAAAAATTTTGAGAAGGTACGGTTACAAATCCTACAAAGTGAAGTGCTCGCAGGAGTTGCATGATTGGTGATTGTTTTCGTTGTATGCAGTTTTGTGAAACTATGAGGGAAAATATAGACAGGGATGAAAATTTTCTGCAAAATGGCCTTTTTAGCGACGAAAAACTTTTTTCCTTCATAAAAGACACAATTCTCAAAATACAAGGTACTGGTCACGAGAAAACAAACACCTTGAAGCAACTGTGAGGACACAGCACCCTCAAAAATTAAATGTGTGGACTGGGATTATTGGTGACCACATAATTGGACCTTTTTTTATTGATGGTAATTTGAACGCCTAAAAATATCTTGTTCTCCTTCAGCAACAGGTTATACCTAGGCTGCAGGAGCTCAACATAAATTTGGAAGCAACTTGGTTTCAGCAAGATGGTTGTCCTTCACACAATTCCCAGTTAGTGTCAAATTACCTTCGGGAAATATTTCAAGATCGGGTTATATCCACTTATGGAAATTTCCCTTGGCCAGCGAGGTCTCCTGACTTAGCGCCCAATGACTTTTTTTTGTGGGGTAGATGGGAAGGTGTGATTTTTACCTTTCCGGATTTAAGGCCCTTAAATCTGGGTGAGTTAAGTGACAAAATCCGGAATGCAGCTAACTCAACTACCCCTCAAATGTTAGCAAACACCCGCCAAGAATTTTATGATCCGCTAGGTTATTGCGAGGCTCAACATGGAGGACGATTTGAGCATCTAATAAATAAAAAGTAGAGCTTAAACTGTATTGAAACCTGCTTCGTAGGGTTTACTGGTGTTTCATTTTTGAAATGCCGGATTTTTGTTATTGGACTGGAAGAGTAATACTCGGAAGGTTATTAATTTAAGAAAAAAAAGTTATAAAATTCTTAAAACCTCTCGATTTTAATTGCTGTAGCGCCATCTCTTAGATATCATTTGAACTGTATGACTAATAATCAATACTGCGAATCCGTAATTAAGTAACTTTCTAACACGCAGGCAGGTGGCACCACAAAAAACACTTGAGCTAGGATCACTGCATCAGGAAGACGTAGTGTCTTCTTAGGGTAGCGACACGACAGCTAAATATTTTTGGTTATATGTATATGTATATTTTGTGTTCAAAAAAAATTAAATGGATTATAAATGTTATGTATAAAGAACTGTCCATCACACCCGGTATGTATATTTAGACTGTCCAAATAACCAAACCATTAAAATAATGCTTTTTCAGATTATCGAATATAAAAACTAAGTTTTTTATGATTTTAATATTTATTAGGTTTGGTGAAACCAAAAATTAGTTGACATGTTTTATATAATAAAATATAGAAAACTATTATGTTGGATTTTGTATCATTTCATTATGCACTCAC
Source organism: Aspidapion aeneum (assembly GCA_963576565.1). Lineage (NCBI taxonomy): Eukaryota > Metazoa > Arthropoda > Insecta > Coleoptera > Brentidae > Aspidapion > Aspidapion aeneum. Next base: position 97,797,257 of record OY755043.1, read on the forward strand.
TCACTAAAGTGTACGTTTAATCCCTTTTTTCAGGGACTAAGGAAGTATTTTTTATCCCCAGTGATTAAAATAACTTCTTTAAAACTATAAAGGCCAAATATAGGTGTTTTGGATTATTTTATTTTATTAGAAAACAAAAAGCTATCAAGATACACGATAACAGTTCTTCTGTTGCTAAGTTTACTGTACTTTGCTGATGACTTGGTTGGTTTCAATAATGATTGTGTCTTTTGCCATAAAATATTGCCTACATATAAACGAAGCATTTAACTTTCTAGATTGCTCCAGGATGTATGTCAAATACCTCTTCGGTGAAATTTTAATTTTCGGTACTCTGAATGCTGCTTTCTTCGGTGGCCTTTTTAATGTCCATCTCAAAGTAGGAATAGGCTTTAATCTTTGGTCCATGTTTGTTTCATCTTAAAGAAATTTAATTCGAACTTTTTCTTGACTAAACCTATTTAGTTTGTTATGAAATAAATATTATTTTTTCCACATTTTTTCTATTTGTTAGCGTCTGACTGACTTTTGTTTAATATCATGCTATAGCAAGGCGTTCATAGCCAACCAAATAAACGACAACTATCACTGCCCACTGTATTAATTAATACCGGGAGTTGTCTTGCTAACCCTAGAGTACCGGTTAGTGGTTTAATATTTATTTATTTTATGATTATTATTATTTTTACTATACTGGGTGTGATAACTTAGGGGCCATAATGCAGCAGGTGATACAGGAGGTTATTTCCGAGAAAAAAGTCTATATAACATGGGGGCAACACACATCTGTTTTTAAGATATAGGATTTTTAAAGTTAGAAAAGTGGAGGGAAAAGGGTTTTACAAAAAAAGAAAAATCTGTCACAGACAGCTGAATACTCAGCTAATTGTGATTCAAAAATGTGGTATTCCTTTTTTTGATAAAATTACAAGTTGAGGAGACACCGGCTGTCAAAATAACCTCCAAAAATTTATAAAAAATAATAAATTTAAAAAAAAATAATTTTCGCTTACTTATTCTTTTAAAAAATATCAATAATATTTTATTATTATGTCCCGCTAGAGACTTGTTATTATCAACAAAAAATATTGCATTTAATATGACATTTATAAAAGTTTATACCAAAAAAATAGTAAAAATTGACCTACTAATTTTTTCCAAAATTATTTTTATTTCATTTAATTGCTCTTGTTCTAGTACACGACTTTACCCAACTTCATATTTTTACTGTGTTTTTTTGAAAAGTTATCATCAAAAAACTTGAAAAAATTGCCAACTCTATATCTCGACAAAGAAAGAGGAAGTTTTTTGTCAGACATGACCTCTATCACCTGTTGGCCTATGGCCTCTAAGTTATGGGACACCCTGTATAAACCTTGGCATTAAAATCCCTTTTAGTTACTTAGCAAATTATAGCCGTCCTTTCCGTCGGGCTTGAAAATTCTCGCCGTGGGATTAAAAGTAAACACTGTAGTGTCCAGGTTTATAATATGCCTACAATTATTTTATAACGGTGTAAAAGGTTGAAAGTACAAAAGGTCGAAAATACAAAAGGTCGAAAGTACAAAAGGTCGAAAACATCAGGGCACAAAAAGCCGAAAATACAAAAGATCGAAAGTACAAAACGTCGAAAAACAAAAAGCCGAAACTACAAGAGGTCGAAAACACAGAAGCTCGAAAGTTTAAAATGACGAAAGCACAAAAGCCCGAAAATACAAAAGGTCAAAAAACAAGAGATAGGTACTCTAAAAATTCCGAGGTTAATTTACAAAATTGTCCAAACATTGCGTGTGGGTACTCTAATTATTCCGAGGTAAGTTGAAGAGTCGTCCATGGAAATTCCGAGGCAGGACACGTGGGCTGTCGCTACCCATGGAGACGCCAGGCTTCCAGGATGCAGTGACCTTACACTTGGGCGGCATTTAAGCGCGACTTTAATAATAGAGTAAGGTTGTTGTGTAATTAAAAATTATTAAAAAATTGAATTTTTCTCGATTTAATGTTTCCCGATTAAAGCTAAAATAACGAAATAAATAATTACTATTTCTTCGTCTTTTAAAAGTGGAAATCTTGCTAATGAATTTTGAGTCACAGCGGCAAACGCTCTTGAATACGTGCGTCTTTGGTTCCTTGCTGACTTCTTGCTTTCCATAAGTTCATCCTTTTTTATACGCGTTGTAGAAAGGCTAAACGTTCGATGTCGAGCACTGTATATTACCACAAATGGAGGTCTCAATCTGCTGTATTTTATAATGCGAGAAACTTGAGTTACTGGTATTTATGGCAAGGAAACTAAAAGCCCATAGTTTTTGGTGGAATATACCTACCCAGTTAAATTTTGTAAAATCAGTTGTCACAATATTACTGCAGCAATATGTAGGAACAATCATCGCAGTACGTATATAAAATTTGAATTGCAAATGAGGACTCGTTATATTCTCTTTCCTTTTTATCACAAATTAAGAGTAATTTTCTTCATTTGTCCCTTTTACGTACTGATGGAAAATAAATAAGTATGGTTTTAGCTATTTTAAAAGTAACGACAGCTATTGTAAATTCATAAGATTTTAACGAAGAAAAAGTAAGGGTTCATTTAGGAAAGTCCTTATATGTAAACGTATTTAAAGGATGCGTTTCGGTTTTTTTAGGTTTCACTATTAGAATGGAAATTATGACATCTTAAGAGGAAAAAAAGTGGTGTATAACTGACCAACTACCAGATTGCAATACGTATACGCTAGTTTAGTTTTAGTTTTAAAAACATCGTACCCCCAAAACGCCAAAGACTTCAATAAAAAATACGACTTCAGGAAACGCAAATAACTGTCGATATGTGTTTTCTAGCTTTTATTACTTAAACCTTCTTTCTGTTAGTAAGAAAAAATAAATATTATTTCTTTATACAGGGTGTTTCATTATATCATTATTGTTTAAAAAATTAAATTTGTTACCTAAAGCAACCTATTGCTTTTTGTTATTAAGTAAAAGTAATTTGTTAACTTTTTTCTTATTGGATTTACTAGATTGGTTAAATTAGCAAACTAGTGGTATTGTTCTCGCTGAGATGATTAAATCAAAAAATAACAAGAACGTGGTATTTATTTATTTCTTGACATTAAGCAAAGATTTCATTGTAAATTTTGTTTTCGTCTTTGTTTGTCTGTCTCTCTGTAATGAAATTAGGGTAAGGAGGGAAGTAACTTTGATCGAGTGTCTCCCAACGTGGTTTTATGGACAAGCATGCTGCCATCTTTTAAACTTGTAACCGAAAGTAAAATATTCGTAACTAATTCCAGGAACTAATAAGCAAAAAAAAGCAAGTTTCTTTTAAGTATCCTTTAGTAGAAACCATGTCATTATTTTACCATGTACGACTATATAACAAACATATCTTAACTTGATTTTTTTTATTTTTAATTTTTGAACTAACTTTTTAAATTGCGCTATATAGAACACAAAGACATACTATATGTATAAGAAATTTACTACGCATACGTTTCCTTAATTATTAGCAGGGGCGGCTAGTGCATAAGGGCTGCAGAGCTGCAGAACCCCCAAAATTTTCACATTATTTGACTATTTTTCAGCCGCTGCTATTTTTCTAATATAATTATTTTATTTCTAAAATTATTGGAATAGCAGTATATTTTCGGTCCGGTGTTGGTATAGTAGGCGTTCAAATCGCGTACGTGTGTTGAGTATGAGGCCGCACGCCGTCGCCGAAGGCTGCATTTCACAGTCGGTCAAATGAAGTTATTGGCAATGGTGCACTGCTAAATTGCAACACAACGTAGCTGGGCGGCTAACGAGATCTGTGCTCGGCTAGGATCCCCTTCCTTCACCCCGCACCGCACTTGCTCCTGGGTTTAAATAGCGAAATCTAGGCAAAAATAGAGCTGCAAAACTTGCAGTTCCAGTACAATTCCGGGCGTGCGGGCTCAGCGTTGCGTGCTTGCGGGCGCATTTATTTATTTAGGAGACGCTAAACGCATGAGCGGGAGGTTATAGTTGTGTTTGTTGTTTGTTTTTGTATAATTGTCTCACAATGAATGTGGTAGATAATTTAATTAATGTAAAAAAATTCTCTCTCTTTACTTATGAAGAAAAACTAAAACTGAAAGAAGAAGGACGGCCATTGCCCGATATTTTAATAGAAAAGTGTGGTTCAAGCCGGGGAAAATCGTATAAAAGGATTTTTACAAGAGAAATTTATGCCAGAAACGACTGGATATGCAGATGCAATAAAAAACTTGTGAGTGTGAGTTAAATGTGAAGTTAAATTTAAATACATTTAAGTATACAAACTTATTCGACTACTGCCCAAAAGTGTACGAGTACGAGTTCTCAGATGTCTAGAAAATACGTGCAGGAAAAACATTGGTGAGTACATATTATGCTAATGTAGTGAATGTGAATTAAATCTTTTGTAAAAACGCTATTTTTTCCTAGGCATTGTAATTTTTGCCAAACCAAACTTGACAATTTTTTACTTTTTATAATAGACACGTGATCTGGAGACTGTAAAGAAAAGCATTTTTTTATACCCTATCGGCAGGACTCACAAACTTTACCGTCACGAGCCGCCACTGATTATTAGACTTCACCACTGCACCACAAACTTAATGAGAAATGACAAAACAGTAAAAGTATGTCTGTTCCAAAACAAAATAGGCTACAAATATTTATGTTGAATTTTTTTCTTCGATTCAAATTTTTTTTCCAAAGTTTTTTATGAAAAATAAGTATTTTTCAGGTATTTGACCATTAAGGTACAGTATTATTTTTTTATTATCTTAAAAAATATAATTTATTAAATTCCCTTAAATTAATGGCATCACTTTGCATCGCTGGCATCGATGGCAACAATCAAATTGAGATTCTTTGAAGAACTTGCCCAGTATAGAAAATTAATGCTAACATCTCACATGGTGTTTTTTTAACTTTGGAGGTTAACTTTATATTAGAGTTAACACGCTAACGGAAGTTAGTGTCTTGTAGGACCCTAACGTGCTTTACTTTTTTTGATCCACCTAATTTCCGAAAACTTACTTAACTGACGGATGCTGGAACTTCCTTATAGCTGTGGGGTCCCCGGAGACGCTAGCCGTCACTTAAAGCACACTGCCGTAGGGTCTTTAGAGAGTCTACAGGCACTTTCTGCCGAAAATGTATGCTAATAAGATAAATAGTTGAGAGTTGACAATTATCGAAGTAAAATTAAATTTTCTTTTTCCAGGCGGGTCTTTACATGGGTTGTTTAATGTTTTACAGCCATAAATAATGAGATTTAGTACAGATTACAGCAGATGTTTCCAGGAAATATAAAATTATTGTTAATGACATTTCGGGCCAAAAGCAAACAAGCATACCTTTATAAGCATTAGATATTTCAGGACGGAATGGATGGAAACGTGATGACATGGAGGTGATGAAAACTGAAAAGTAGAAATGAAATATGGATACCCACATTAAAAAATCAACTGCCAGTTCGAGGTATGAACTAAGGTAGTCAGAGAAAAAAATCTAACATCACTAAGCCTTTCCATCCATTTTGGTTGTGCCGTACTGATGATGCCACCATCCCATTCTGAAGAATAAACCAAAAATCAATTTATATAGTCTTTGATTATACCTCAAAAAATCCTTTCAAAATTTAATATTGAACCTGTGCTAAGGATATCTACTAATATGGACCCAAGCTGTCACTGTAGGGATGTTTCTCGTTACAAATTCATCTCATCAGTAAAAAGAAAGAATTTAAAAATAAGTTAAAATTACAATTAAAGAAAGAAAGTATCTGGCGTGGCCAGAAGTACAGCCTCTTACGACTTATAATGAAGGCAAAAGAAGCATTTGGATGCAGCTTGTAGTATTTGTATTTCACTCTATTACTTACCAAAAGAAGAATGCTCCAAAACTTGAGTTACTTATCAAAAAACAAATAGAATAATATTTATATTTTATTTTTCTGAGGTTATGTACTTCTGTTTTGTTTTCATTTCAAGTTGCAAAATTCTTAATTGGTCAGCATAGCCTATGATTACTATTGGCTTACCAAAAATTACCTGGCTGGTTGCACCGTACCTTGAACGCCTGTTTGAACCAGATTGTTAATGTCTGTTGGCACCCACAAACCTTTGTGCCTGGTAACACAATTTCTTCTCCATATAATTTGAGACCACTTTCCGATTTATGGTAGAGGAATTTAATACTTGAGTTCTTTTATTATTCTTTATATTCTTATCTAATTTAAAATAGTTCTCTCACTGGTTACATTTTCTTTATGATATGTGACCTGAACATGAATTATTTCTGTGTATGAACAGCCCCAAGCGGTTTTATTCTCTGGTTCAAAGTTTTGGTTGAATTTGACAAGATCACTGTTGGCAACACTGGTTTTCCCTTCTTCCAAAATTTTCTATAGGAAATGGTGGAAAATTTGGACCGTGAATTTTTTGTGCCATAAATTATTACGCAAACATTAAAAAACCTAAAGACAATTAAGTATAGCAAATCAAGAGCTGGTATTTGCGCTATACGTAGAACCTTATTCTGTGGCAAGATGGGCCATCATTTTTGAGAAATGTATTGATACATTTCTACCAGCAAAGGGGATTAATTTTTTTGTTAAATAATTAGAGAATTATTGAAATACAGCCAGGCTATAATTGTGCCAGGCACTATTTGGACACATTCACATTAAAAACTGACAGTTAATTCTTCAAAACTGACATACCAAAGTCGAATTTAAAACTTTCGTCGTTTATTTTCAATTAATAAAAGAAGGCACTATTTATTCCGGTTCATATAGTAAACAAAGCCCGTGTGTTGGAAGATCACAGCGGATATTACAATGTGAAAGTTTCAAAATTGTGCCTGGCACTATTATAGCCTAGCTTTAGTTCAATAATTCTCTATTATCTGTTTGTCTCAGAATGTATACTGGATTTTAAGCTATTATCTTTTCTATTCATTGGCAAACTTTCTAAAGGCCATGTGTCCTTGGGTGTTCTATTTAATGTAAGAAAGTTAATGTCAAATTTTGACATACAGAATGACATGTGGCAACATCTGTAATAGGATTTAAAAGGTTTCTGATAAACTATAAAACTTTCGAATCTAAACTTTTTTCTATCATCAATAATAATTCTATACATCATTTATGGCCAAAATAAATATTACGCGGCAAATCGTAAGTTGATGCGCGGAATAGAGGAACTCGTGCCGCCTAACGAACGTGCCGTGCGCCTGGCAATAGATAGTTTTTGGTCATGCCCAAAATGGCCGACGACTAACACAATTTGACACTGTTGACATTTGAACGTCACCTTTCGTTGACGTACGTAGAAAAGGCGCGATTATGTTCTAGCGAGCTTAAGTTATTTGGGTGGCGCTGGATGCACATTTCTACCAGCAAAGGGGATTAATTTTTTTGTTAAATAATTAGAGAATTATTGAAATACAGCCAGGCTATAATTGTGCCAGGCACTATTTGGACACATTCACATTAAAAACTGACAGTTAATTCTTCAAAACTGACATACCAAAGTCGAATTTAAAACTTTCGTCGTTTATTTTCAATTAATAAAAGAAGGCACTATTTATTCCGGTTCATATAGTAAACAAAGCCCGTGTGTTGGAAGATCACAGCGGATATTACAATGTGAAAGTTTCAAAATTGTGCCTGGCACTATTATAGCCTAGCTTTAGTTCAATAATTCTCTATTATCTGTTTGTCTCAGAATGTATACTGGATTTTAAGCTATTATCTTTTCTATTCATTGGCAAACTTTCTAAAGGCCATGTGTCCTTGGGTGTTCTATTTAATGTAAGAAAGTTAATGTCAAATTTTGACATACAGAATGACATGTGGCAACATCTGTAATAGGATTTAAAAGGTTTCTGATAAACTATAAAACTTTCGAATCTAAACTTTTTTCTATCATCAATAATAATTCTATACATCATTTATGGCCAAAATAAATATTACGCGGCAAATCGTAAGTTGATGCGCGGAATAGAGGAACTCGTGCCGCCTAACGAACGTGCCGTGCGCCTGGCAATAGATAGTTTTTGGTCATGCCCAAAATGGCCGACGACTAACACAATTTGACACTGTTGACATTTGAACGTCACCTTTCGTTGACGTACGTAGAAAAGGCGCGATTATGTTCTAGCGAGCTTAAGTTATTTGGGTGGCGCTGGATGCACAGGTCACAGATGTGTTGAGCGGAGCCCATTTATTTGACATAGGAGAAGATGTGGGAATAAGAAACAGGGGTAATAGGAAATATTTTTTTGCAACTCTTGCATTTAGTCTTTTGTCATTTGAGATATCTGAAAAAGCCTTTGAAATTCTTCTACTACAATATCAATAAAGTTTTAGCACTTTTGTGCTCTTTTTTAAAGCTCATTTTTCATAAGCAAAGCATTTCAGATAATATTTTCTTTTGTCTAAAGGAAACACTTTATGTTCAGTTTTAATTCCTTAAGTTTGTTGTCAAATGTAAGACTTTCTATTTATTGTTTTAAATTTTGCTTGTTATAAACAAGTTTTTTAGAATGGCAATGATTTTCATTAGCCTTTCGTTTTGACTATCGTGGGGTAATAAAAAAACATCGTAATGGGGCAATTAGTAATATGTTCTTTTTTGTTGCAGATTGATTTAAATACTTAGCGAAGTTGCCTCAAATTTGACAAAAGTGACCTATATAAAACTTTAGAAATGGCAAGTTACAAAAATATTAAATGGCATTTAACTCAAATAGTCCACAGTACACCGGTCCAATTTAGCTAAATTTTTGAACACAGATATATTTGGATGCATGGGTTAGTCAGTCCGAAGCACAGAAGATTTTTGCGCCCGCGCATTTTATTAGGATTCACTTTAAAGAATTTTCGCAGAGGAAAAGTTAGGCATCTAGCCGAATAAAGCTATGTACGAGAATTTAGCCTGTTAGTCATCTCTTAAAAAATAGACTGGTGTACTGTGGACTATTTGCGTTAGATGCCATTTAATATTTCTGCAGCTTGCCATTTCTACAGCTTTACATAAATCACTTAAGTCAAATTTGAAGGTAACATCACTACTTAAATCAATATGCAAAAAAAGAATATATTTTTTATTGCCCCATTATGATGTTTTCTGTTACCCCACGATAGTCGAAACGAAGGGGTAGTAAGACACATTTTAATTCTAAACTACTTGTTTAACACCAGAAAAATTTAAAAACAATAAATAGAAAGACATTTGACTAGAGACAACTAAAGTATTAAAACTGCAAATATCTCGTCATCTTCTTCTACGCCTCTCTCTCACCCTGTCCCGATTTTAATAATTTTGCACACCAGCCACGTCTCGTCGGCGGCGTCGACTAAAACCGGTACAAAAAAGGCTATTTTGAACTGTCAAATATCGTTAAAGTTATCATCGTTGTCGGCCAAATTATCAGGCCTAAATTTGGCAGGACTAATACATCGAGAATGTACGCAGCTAACGTCCCACTTATACTCGTTGCGTTATATTTCGAGTTATTTGTGAAGTTCATTCATTAACCGAAGCAGAAAACCACTCATCACCCGAAATTCCAGTATTGTTGCAGGATGATAAGCAAACAGATCCCCGTTTTGTTGTTGTGCAGGGAAGCCTAATAGAATAGCAGGAAACAACGCTGTCAAGCAGGGTAGTTGAACTACACAGTATTTGTTTTATATAACAATATGTATATATAATGAAACCTCTGATATCCGGGCACTCATAATGCATGGTTCCTTTAATATTATCCGCTTATTAAAGGTGTCTGCCTCATGGTATGCATCCCAAAGCAACAAACGTTGTTTAGTTCCAAAAAACATCTCCGTTTAAAATGGGTATCTGCTTAATAATGGATTCCGCAAGCAGAGCTTTCATTTTTTAACTACATATTAGATTACAGAATTGTATTGACCAAAGAAATAAAGTATAATATTTTTAACACATAGTCTGTCATATAAATCGTATATTTTGCGAATGGATAGTATGTGCGATAATAAAGAAAATCAGGTATGCGAGAGAAGCCTTTGGTAAACTCAGGACTCGCGATTTAGTTACAAGTGATTGCAGCTCGCAGGGCGCATAAAATTTCGCCAAACTAGTATTAGGCGAATAAATGGCAAGACGTGATTTTAGGAAAGCGTTTTCTGGTATAGCCTAGAGACCCTGTAGGTATGACATAATTTAAAGAAATATGTTTCATTGCAATTCTTTCATCTAGAAATCGTCAGTGCGAGTGATAAGGTATGCAATTGAAAAGTATATGAAAAGGATTCCGCTTCCGCTGCCTGCGTTTTCTTTGGCTGCTCGTCGTTTGCTTTCTCTGCCTTATACACTAAGAGTAAGAAAAAAATTTATTACTCTAAGCTCATACACTTATATACCTTTGTATACGTTGTCTCACGCACTCATTATTTTTTAAATAGAGAATTGAATTGAGACACCCTGTATAGAAATATTTCCTTAAAATATGTCATACATTATACAGTAGCCTATGACAGACCCTGCATTTACGTGTCTTGGGTACTTTGTTTAATTCATTGACGTGTATGCCAAAGAGGGAATAAGAAACTATTTAACGTAGTTACTTTGAACCAGCAACGAAAATGAAAACATGACCCATGGCAGAAACGATGGAAAACGATCTTACAAATGTTATAGAGATACGACTTAGGGCAATACCCAGAAAAAGTTTCGGGGAGGGGTAAAAAGTTTGAAATAAAATATTGGAATATTTGCAGGTTGTGCATTTTTGTTGCTGATCTCTTTAAACAAAATTTATTAATTATTTCAGGGGGAGGATTTAACCCCTTTGATCCCCCCAGGGTACAGCTTTCCATACACTGAATATATCATGTATAGTATAGACAAATTAAAATCTTCAGAAGAAAAAATTTATAAAGTTTTGAAATTTTCGTTCTGAACCACTAGTAAAAACCCAAATACAGATCCGAAGAGTTTCCACACCCTCCGGGGACCCGATAAATTAAACTGGCGGAATTACCACTATTTTCAAACCCCATAATATGTTTGCTTGTAAAATGTAAAATTTTCTTTGAGCCAGATATTATAAGCCCGCCCCACTATTTAAGGACACGCGCCGCCGCTGGTTAGGAAGCCTGCTGGTTAGATATTATACTATACTATACTTCTTGGACCGACATAATAATTGTAGAGTGTACTGTGTCTAAAAACCTTGATGTTCCGGACAAAGGAACGTACGTTGGAAAACAACAACGCCAAAATAAAATAAAACCAAAACAATTTAATGTGTTTTGTTTCTGCTTCCATCTTACTAATATAATTTTAGATAAAGTTTAAAAACAAATCTAGATTTATAAATAAAATATGGAGCCATTTCAAGTCTATTCTTTTTTTTACGGTTATGCGCACTTGCAAGGAGATCCCTATCACGTGCTCGAGAAGCGGCAAGTGCGCGGGTCTTAGTCTAACCCTACACATCAATGGTTTAATAAGTTTATAACATGTTTATAATGTTATTCGCTGTTTTCTGATATTATACTGTAGAGGACAGGGGGACAATATGATGTACTTAATTTTATGCCGTTGCGTTCGTCATTTGGAATTAAGTTGGCTAAATATGTTATCTTTATGTTTTTAATTTTCAATTTAAGCGATTTAGAACTCCATCATACTTTTATTTTTATTTTTGAAAAAAGTTAACTTTGCCCCATTTTGCCCCGCATACGGGGCAATATGGAGTACCTATATGTGGCAAAACGGGCGGGCTGGTTGTATAATTTAGAATCAATATTTTTGTAAGACAAGTTTTATTTATTAAAATACTAACCAAGATTAAAATACTTATTTAAAAAATAAAATAATGTAATAAAAAATACATTTATAATAATAAAATTTAGTACATACAAATTTTATAAAGAATTACAGCATCCTAGTCATCGCTGTCAAATTTTGCGCCATTTTTTTTTTTAAAAACCACATAAAATAGAACTTTCAGTGATAGTACCAAAAAAATAGGTAAAGGCTTCTAGGTATAACAAGGTACCCCGTTTTGCCCCCATGAAAAACCCTGTTTTGCCCCAAAACACCAGTTAAGTTCAGACAAAAATTATACACGATAAAAGGCTAATTTTACGGACAACGCGTTTAATTATGAATACAACATAAACTCACTAATAGTTCAATGTAAACAAAATTTTCAAAATTCGGTAAATATGTACTTACGGTCACAAAATGCGCAAGCTATTTTTGCAATAACCAGCGCACAACATCACATGTTGGCAAAAACCAACTTAAGCTTAGCAGACCGGCACCAATCATATTACAGATAGTTGAACCAGTCATGAAGATAAAACATCTGATATTAAGAGGTTTTATTCTTGCGCAGTTTACCTAAAACTGCGGTACCCAGTTTTACCCCGTACCCCATTTTGCCCCCCTTTCCCCTACCCCACTCGCTCTGCTTTCACTATCTATTTTATCTCTCCAACTTAGTCCTGGGGCCGCCGCCGGTGCAGACTGGAACGAGATTATGGGAGCTATAATCATTTTACATCACATCTAGTGTGGGCAAAAATTTGTTTGTTGTTTTTCAAAAAAGTAAATTTTTTTATAGGGTATGTGATAAAGTGTAGTCTAAAGGTTAAAATAAGTAAAACTTTTTAAATAATATATATGACATTTTATTTAAAATATTAAAAAATTAAATTAAAGTATATTCATTTTAACCTACAGTTACGTTAAAAATAAAAATTATTTTTTTTATTCGGATTCATGGGCGTAGTTAGAAAGGCTTGAGAGGGCTACGTCCCTTCCAGAAAAATTAAATTAGTAACCCCAAAATAAATATTTTTACCATACATACACACATTGATTGCACCCTCAGTTTTTTTGTTCTTAAAAATGATTCTAAGAAAGCCGTTTCTGTTTCCGAATCTGTATTTTTTGATTTTTTTGAATCCTTTTAATAACAAAATTTCTGAGATATAATATCTTTATTTAACCATTCGAAATAACGGTTTTGAAAATAAATTTTCTTTCGTCCCGATAGCTTCCATTTGAGACTGAGACTTTTGCAAAAATTTAATGATGCCTTATTTAAAATTTGGTTATTTTTGTCAGAACATTCTTCTAAACCCAACAAGGGTTAAATTTTTAAAAAAATATTTAACACCTTCAGATTTTCGTGACAGGCCACTCATTTAACAAGTCTGAATGTTTTATGCTTATGCGTTCTAAAAGTAAAAACAAAGTGATAAAATAGTATATTATCTTCTTAGGGACTTAAGTGGCACTTTAATCCCGAGAAGAAAAAATTGTATGTAGCTACAGTTCGCCGAGTGCTCAAAAGATACTTTAGTCATTTTTAGGCCCCGTTTTTATTAAAATTATTTTGCAAGAAAAACAGACTTCCCATTTTTACGTTTTATCTTTGAACGTCACTTTTTAACCACGGGATAAAAAGTGATACTTTATCCCTAAAATTTGTGATAAAAGCGCACTTTTGATCTCCAAAGTGCAAAAAAACAATTTTTTTTAAAATATTCGCCCACACAAACACCAGAATAATTTTTGGCATATATATTTTAAAACTGATACCAGTATTTTTATAATTTTATTGACTACCTTAAATTATTGTTTTTCTGCGTTCCCATTGACAAAAAACGGCCAGTACGATATGCGATTCTAAAATATTTAATTTTCTATTTTGCTCACAGTAGTATAAGGTGACTTAGTAGATTTTGGGAATTTTTTAAAAATTTATTATCAGCTATAACCACTCGCCATCACCGAATAATAAGCCTCATATCGTCTCCAGATTTAGTGCCATTTTTGAAACCTTGCTGCCGCCATTTTTGATGAGGGCTGTCACAATTTTATATTTGTCCAAATGGCGGCAAGACTGGTTTTAAGGGTATACCTAAATAGGAGATGATGTGAGGCCTCTCAACCGGGGTTGTAACCAATGTGTTATAAATTATTAGGATTGAAATATATTATTTTTAAAAATACAGCACCATTAGTAGCAGCCAGTAGCAAAAAATATTTATGCTACCTTTTTGCTAATCCATTGGACTAATATTTAGGATATATGCCAGACCTTGCAAATCTTTGCAATTTTTTATAACGTCAATTTGACAGAATTTTATTTAAACAAATAGCGTAAATATATATCACTGTAATACTTAAAGAAAATTTTTTTATATTTAAATGCAGAACCAGTAAAATTAATTTTCTGGTATTTTATACGATTTTTTTGTACCTGTTTTAAAATAACGACTTTGATTATTAATTTTGTTCACTTTCGCAAGTGTGACTGAAAAATAGGTTATGATTACAGATAAATTGGACATTTATCTATACTTTTGCAATATTAAAACTTTTAAAATGTAACCTCACTTTTTCGAATTTTGCCCACAGGAGTCCGCACTGTGCGACCCAAGAGAAGTTTGTTTTCACAAAATCCATGTCTTATTACATGCCTACAATTTTGCCATCTTGCCATCGAATTTTATCGTTTTAAGCTTTTTAAAAATTTATTATCAGCTATAACCACTCGCCATCACCGAATAATAAGCCTCATATCTTCTCCAGATTTAGTGCCATTTTTGAAACCTTGCTGCCGCCATTTTTGATGAGGGCTGTCACAATTTTATATTTGTCCAAATGGCGGCAAGACTGGTTTTAAGGGTATACCTAAATAGGAGATGATGTGAGGCCTCTCAACCGGGGTTGTAACCAATGTGTTATAAATTATTAGGATTGAAATATATTATTTTAAAAAATACAGCACCATTAGTAGCAGCCAGTAGCAAAAAATATTTATGCTACCTTTTTGCTAATCCATTGGACTAATATTTAGGATATATGCCAGACCTTGCAAATCTTTGCAATTTTTTATAACGTCAATTTGACAGAATTTTATTTAAACAAATAGCGTAAATATATATCACTGTAATACTTAAAGAAAATTTTTTTATATTTAAATGCAGAACCAGTAAAATTAATTTCCTGGTATTTTATACGATTTTTTTGTACCTGTTTTAAAATAACGACTTTAACTATTAATTTTGTTCACTTTCGCAAGTGTGACTGAAAAATAGGTTATGATTACAGATAAATTGGACATTTATCTATACTTTTGCAATATTAAAACTTTTAAAATGTAACCTCACTTTTTCGAATTTTGCCCACAGGAGTCCGCACTGTGCGACCCAAGAGAAGTTTGTTTTCACAAAATCCATGTCTTATTACATGCCTACAATTTTGCCATCTTGCCATCGAATTTTATCGTTTTAAGCTTTTTAAAAAGAAAGAGCTTTAAATTTGACCTAGTCTAGCAAAAATTTAATATTTTTAATAATTCCAATATCTGATATATCAATTGTTAAGATCGGCCGAGAAATAAGAAAGTTCTAGAACATTAATAAGGTGACCTCAAAATTCTAGGTAGGTATATTAGATTTTTTATGGAAATGCAGTGACGTAAAAACTTCATCAATGTAATAAACAATGACAGAAAAATATGTAACTAATGTCAGTGAATATAAAAAACAAAAATACCAGAAAATGACGCAACTGCATTTCCATAACATAATTGTGGATAAAATACAAAGAAAAAAACAAAACTTCTTGTTTGTGTTATAATTTGGCTGCTCAAAATATTATGACAATAATAATTATAAATCAAAGATTCCTATATTTGGTTAGTAGATCTTTTCTACACATTTTCAGACCTCTGTTGCTTTTTTATTTAAATACAGAATGTGTTTTTAAAATTTTAACCCCTATTTTTACCCCCTTACGAAATGTTTAAAAAATCTTTCTTAGAATATGTTTACTTTACAAATTTAAAATGCCCCTCAATTTTCATGTTTGTAGGTCAACTGGTATAAGTTGGGGGGGGGGGTAGATTTTATAGAAAGTTCTTTTATAGAGAAGTATTGGTAATATATAAATTGAAAAGTTTTAGAAAGTTCAAGTCCGAGCAAGATGGATAAATTGGTGTTTTTATTAGGAAGGCTCAATCTAACTTATGACATGTGTAACGACTTGGCCTTTTTTTAATTTTTCTATTGACTGATTGTATTCTTTATTTTTAAATTTTTTTCCAAACTATGGTGACTATATCTGAGGGCAAGGGAGTGCCTCGCCAAGTTCGCGCGCCGTACTTTTCTTAAAACATTTCAGCCGATATTTAATCTATCCAGTGGCGTATATATGGGGGGCCTGGAGGGCCCGCCCCCCCCCCCCCCAAGCTAAGATTTTTTTAGATATTTTCCACACATTTCATGAATACAAACATAAAATAACATAAAATACGGTCTCATGGGGTCTCGAGCCCCCCCCCCGAAACTGTCTCGGGCCCCCTCCGAAACTTTTTTCTATATACGCCACTGAACCTATCTAAAACTCTACTTCGGAATGAGCTACGAATCTCAGACTTTGCACAGTCGTAGATCTGGCGTTAACAACCCCTCCAAGTTTCATGGAATTCCATAGAGTAGTAAAGTAGTTACGAAATTTAGAAAAACGTCGAAATTGCCACTTACTCATGTATAGATCATCAAAATTCTACTGTACTTCCAGACATGCTACAAAGCTGAAATTTGGCAGACTGATAGAAATTATGACAAAAACATTTCATGTAAAAAAAAGCCAAGTACGCGAAAGTGGTATTCCGTAAAAAGAATTGAGATAAAAGTCAAGCCAAGTTCTCCAATACAAATTTTAAAATGAATGGTTATTATTAGTTTGAAAATGTTTTTCTAAACTTGGCTATTCTGGCTGCAAATGACTCTTAGGCACAGTGCTAAATTGAACGTAAAGAAGTTTGGCTGGAATAGAAAAGTTTAAAAAAACATTTCCAAACTAGTACGAACCATTCATTTTGAAATTTGTATTGGAGAACTTCGCTTCACTTTTATCTCAATTTTTTTTATAGAATACCACTTTCGCGTACTTGGCTTTTTTACATGAAATGTTTTTGTTTTGAAACATTTTTTTTATTGGGAAGTAAAACCGAACCTTTGCAGTAACTATATATTGCAAGAATTTTTTTAATTAGGCAATGTAATATTTTAAACCTTCCCAACTCATACAGAACTGTAAATATTTTTTTGTCCATGCCATCTGAGCCAATAAATATATATATATATTTTTTATTTATCCAGTCCGTCTTTAAAAATTGATTTCCATAGCTCCAATAATTTTGTTGTTTTTGTTATCGCTATAATATCATGGGCACACCTAGTGGAGGGCCAAGGCGCCCACTCCCTCCAACCCTAAGATATTTCAAAAGTATTTTCCACATATTTCATGAATAAAACGATAAAATGGCACATAATACGACATTATGGGGCCCGAGATACCCCCCCCCCCCAAGACATATTCCTGGGTCCGCCACTGATAATACGTTAATTTTGTAAGTGAGGATGCTTTTAACAATGCTGCTCAAGTCTGTAAAGCCAATGACAAAGCGTAGTGTCACCTGACCTTTGTTCCAATTTAGTATTTTACAAATAACGTCTACACATCTTAAAATACCTCCTTTGCAAAACGAAGGATTTTCCAATCTGCTCAGAAGATCGAGCTTCATTAAACTTGAAAATTTTATGAAAATTAGTTTAGGTGAGGTTGGAAGCTATCATCATTTTATCGATAAACAGACATCACGACAAAATCGTTGATTTGGGTAAAAAAAAACAAATGTGGCATTTTAAGCCGCGTATCCATTTGTCACAAATGGCCCGTAAGTAACTCCGCACATGTTCGGCTCGTTGCAAGACGACACGGTACGCATTAATAAGCATTTTTGTTTTTGGCCGCCAAATTACCTTGTAACGTAACTAAACGAGGTTACGATACAACGACGCAAACTTTCACCCAAAGATACACGAGACCTATGTAGCAGTCCTTTGATGCGACGCACTATGGTCCGAGGGATCAATATTTTGGCCAAAAATAGACTTTTGCAGTTAAACTCTCTAATCACTTAAACGCAAATCGATAAAGAAGTCTAATGCTAATATTCAATTAAAAAATATTTTTTGTTACCCCCCCCCCCCACTCTTGCCACCACCATTTTCGTAATTTATACTGCCTAAAAGCCTTTAAAAAAGTGTATTATTTATAATATGGTCTGCAAATTACACAGCCTCACAAAAATCAATAAGCTGCAGAACTCAGAGGGTAGACCCCCCAAATTCTCTTAATTTTGGTGCACTAAAATCCAGTTCCCCAAAAGAAAATGTGTCAATTATCGAATTTGCCCCTCCCTGAGGTGGTAAAATTTGATCTATTATAAAAATTCAAAATATATATATTCTTAAGTATGTTGGTCCGCAGAACTAAAATTTAAGGATTAAAAAGTTTTGTAACCATTCAGTAACCCAATCCCCCCTTTTACTTCGTTTATTTGGGGGTGAAAACTTTTTTAATGGACGTGAACAGTTTATCATGGAAATATTTCTATTTGCTAAATTCAACGAAGACAATAAAAAAAATAATCCACTTAATTATCCCCTAAGTCACCCTTAGCACAAAGGCGTATCCAAAGGGGGGGGGCAGGGCAGCTGTTGAGCTGTCCCCCTTTTTAACCAGGTTTTTTAAAATCGAATATTGAAATTCAATTAGAATATGAATTCCCCCCCTCTAAATTAAGAAAACCATGGAATTCAGAAACCTGCCCCGTCTTCTGTTTTGGGTTAGATACGACCTTGCTCCAGCAACCCTTTTTCCTTCCTAATACAGAAGTTTAGTCGTGCCTATAGTAAGCTCCATACAAAATTTATTTATAGACTCCCACTTCCACGCCTCCCTCTGCCAGGGGGATGCTAAACAGTTTTTCTTGTTCTGGTTGGATTCAGCGAATACCTTGTATTGCATTAAAAACTTTTAATGTTCCTAAAAAGTGAAGTTTTTACCTCCACATACAGGATGAAAAAGAGAGAATGAATCCGATGAATGATTTAAATTGAGGATAAATTTATATTAATCATCATATTTTAGTTTGGGGGGTAATATGAGCAAGTTAAATAATTAAAACCTATTTTTTTTTTGTTTCACCACCTTAATAATTTTTAACCTAGTTAACCCCCCACCATTCTAAATTGCTCTTTTTCTCCCCCAGTAAAAATTATTTTATATTTGAATTTAGATGCACAAATATCCCAAAACCGATGTTAAATGTTTGCAGTTTCTACTAATTTAATAATAACTGGCGGCCATCTTGAATTTTTCACTTGTTTTTTAAAGTTCATTGCTAAGACAGGAGTTTTGATATCTATGATTCATTTTGCTTCTTTAAAGGTACTTTGCTCATTACTATCTATATAAAAGACACACGGAAACACAAATTAAAATGCACTAGAATAGGTATTTTGTGTTTATCAGAATATGTACGGTCATGTTTAATAACGAATTTGGAGGCTATCGCACCTTTTCGCTCCAACAGTGTATGTACTCCGGAAAGTACATATCAGGACGAAAATATTTTTACAAAAATGAATATGAAAGTTCGTGAAAGCTTTTTTGTTAGTCCAATGAAATATCGAGAAAAAAAAATTCATACACTTCTGGCACAATTTTTGAATCATTGGTATTTAAAGAATAAGTTTAAAATCCCTGTGACTAAAATTATCACAAAATAATCTACTTACCTTTGGTTAAAAAAGCCATTTTTAAAAAATTTTTATAACTCTTCGCACTTCTTAAAAATAGCACATTAAATTTAGTGAAAAATAATGAACAATAAAAAAACAATTGCTGATTGTCAGGAAATGTCAAATTCAAACAACGATATTTCAAAGCCGGCTTTGGCAATGAAGCCAATTATGCTAGAATTTAAAGGTGCCATTATTTAGCTTTAAAAAATATGTAACCTATTACTTTTAATGATAAGTTAGTTTTTGCTATTTTTGGCCAAAATATTGGGGTTTCAGACTAAAGTGCGACGGCTAGAAACCGACAAATGGTGGTTCGGCTTGTAACAGTTACGCGTGTCAAATTGGTTACGCGTACCATGCAACAGAATTCCGTCTCCACTAGTCGTAACGTAACATGTTAGCGGACACGTTACGGGCCATTTGTTACAAATGGATACGCGGCTTTAAACTTTATCCAAAAAAATAGGGTTTCGATAAATGCGCAATATTTTTGAAGCCACTCCCGCGTGAGCTAGAATGATAAAAACAGAAAAAATAACGCAAAGCAATTAACAACCAAAGCTCAACACAGGTTTAATCAATCAATCCGTTTTTTTTTTGTTTGACGTCATGTCAATCAAGAAATATAATTCGAAAGTGGGATAATTTCAACGAATGATCCACGAATTCAGTTCAAGAATTAAAGCGCTGGAAAAATGAAAGCTTTATCAGGTGACGTAATGTTAGTTCAATGAATTTAGCTACAAATTAAAAAAAGTTAAACGCTGTAATTTTTGAATTCCACGTAGGTCATATTGAAAAAATTGAAAATCTCAAACAAGTTGTTTTCTAAATTTATTACGACAAAATTTACCTATTAACTGTGATTGCATTTTGGAAATACCTTTGCTTGTCGCTTACCTCCTAAATTGAACACACAAACTAATAATTAGTGAAAATACCTACTTCTTGGTTGTCAATATTCCGTTATTTGAAAAGACGCATCTTTTTTTTTCTTTTATTCTAATTTCAATGAGATCGCGCCCTTCCTAAGACGTCCACCCAAGATTGGTTGTATGGGACAATCACAATTCATTCATACCACATGAAGACTCAGCAGGCCGGCCTGCTAAGTTGTCATGTGGTATGCTCCGAGCGTCACGTGATATGCGAAAAGATCTCCATTGAGCAAGCTTCTATGATCCGACCGGGAAACGTTCAGTCGGTATGGGACAGGAGAACATATTTTCTTTCACACGCATAAAATTCACTAACTTTGAAGAGCAGGCGACTATGCCATTGGTCGAGACCAGTAATTTCGCACAAGACGCGACCGCCCAGAGTTTGCTATTGGTCAAAGCGTGTAATATTGATGGTCACATCGTTCAAGATCCAGAATAGCTACCCAGGTAGGCAATTTTCTGTTCTCAAGGAGGATTTAATTTTGAATTATACCCTTTTTCGAACACAAGGGATCTTTATAGTGCTAGTGCCATCTACGCTCTGAACACGAGACCACCGGCCTAACCTGATTTCCAAAGCACGGCCTTGTATTAATCATCAACAATTTCGTTGATGCCTAAACTTCGCCCAAGACAGGCTTTGCCCTTACCTCCGGTAATTCTATAGTATTCACAGAGGTTCGAGTTTGTAGTGGCAGTCATGGGATTCGAACCCACCACCGTCTGATTGTAAAGTGAACGCACGCCCACTGAAGCAGGGCCACTTGAAAAGACGCAAAAGAAGTTGTTTTTAGATATGTCCTTTAACCTTAAAATGAGTACCTCTCCAAATTAAATAATGCTTTTTTCATGCTCCTTTTTAAATTGTAAAAATCCACATTTACACTGCATGCAGCATGTTTTAGAATTTATTTTTATGAAGTCATAAAACCGTCCGAAAAATATAATTTGCATTCCAGGTCGACGTTGTGATTGTAGTGTTATCGGAAAGTAAGTTTTCCATTCCACAGGCCACTTACACCGGTTTCGGACTCCTCCGAAATACAAGCATTTTACTCTTTTCTTTGTGTTTCTATATTTTGCACTGGAAAAATTGTATGTAAATTCTCATCCACTTCGCGACATTACATTTCTAGTTTACCTGAGATAAAAATATACCAACCAATTTTACATTTAATTTGCCTTAATAGATTCTCCAAATTCACAGAAAAATTGGGAATTGCCACATGACCAAATGCCAGAAAAGCCAAAAAAATCACCTTTTGCGCGTGTGGATCTACCAATGATTGCAACATCTAAAGCAACTGTTGATTTTTTCGCAAGAGCCTCTTAATTTTTATTTCTACAATACTACTGCATGTTGCTACATGCATATCAATTGTACATAAGTATTTAATTTTTCGTAAAATAATATGTGGCATGTCTTAACTTCCTTAAATTACAGTAATTCTCAAGGCCATACCTAGGGGGGACCAAGACACCCCCTTTATCAGGTGAGGTAATAAGAATTATTATAGTTTTTACTTTATCTCTATAAAGGAAAAAAATAATTTACGAAATAAGAAAAAAAATATACTCAACTATAATTCAAAAACGGCAAATCGATATATTCCATCATTTAAAATTATCTATTTTTAAAATTTTCTAACCTAAAAAATATACATTCAGCATCTATTGAAGTCAAGGTGAATTTTTCTTCTACAGACTGCGTCATGAGTCAATTCTGTGTAGAGGACGTACAATACCTAAAAAGTACATTTTCCGTATCATCTAAACTTTTTTCTTTCTATGAACTCACCATGTCTTTTCGGTTGACAAATTTACATGCCTTTTAATATCCTAACCATCGAATGCAATAAATTTTATTTTATAGTATGGTTAGATATGATTACAATACTTAAAATATTTTGAAGAATATACTTTCTGATCGATCAAATTTTCTTTAAAACCAAGCTCTTTATCAAAAAATGTATTTTATAGTTCGTGGAAGAAAATAAAATTTCCTTTAAAACGATGTTAAAAGGGGCAAAAGTTATTTTATAATTACCGCTCCAGTGGTGTCCTTAATTTAAGAATTACCTAACAAATCAATTTTGTTCAATATTTTATCAAATTTTCTTAAAAACTAAGCTTTTTATGACTAAATTTATTTTTTACTTTACAGTGGCTAATGAAATTTTCTTTTAAACGGTGGCGTTCGTAAATTGGGGTCACTTTCAAAAATTACCAAAAAAAATCATTTCTGTAAAATTTTCTTAAAAATTAAGGTCGGTAGAGTAGAAAAAGGTAAAGAGTAATTTTTTTTCCTAAGAAGCTTAGTTTTGAAAAAAATTGTTAAAACATTTATATAAGTACCTATTCACTATCGGCATCATAAAAAGTGGTACGCGATAAACATAAGTATTTTTGAAATTGCGTTAACCATGCAACCGGATTATGTTTTGGCATGTTTTTATTTATTTTTCAGAATGAAATAGCAAATGACAGGGTGGCAGAATAAAACCGAAAGACAAACGAACGAAAGACAAAAGATCGAAAAACAAAAGATCGAAAAGACAAAAGATCGAAATACAAAAGGTCGAAAAGACACAAGATCGAAACCACAAAAGATCGAAAAACAAATAGTCGAAACTACAAAAGACCGAAAAACAAAAGATCGTAAAGGCAGAAGATCGAAAATATAAAAGATCGAAAAACAAAAGATTGAAAGACAAAAGCTCAAAATAGCGCATATCAAAATAGCGCGTTTCAAAATATCGCTATTACATAGTTCTTTCCTTTTTCTTTTCCTGATTTCTTTTCCGGGATCCTAGTGTGTGTACGGCTTAATGCGAGAGGTTGTATTTAACTTCGTTCCTTACATTTTGTTCTATTTTTAAAGTTTTGGGTCCTTTATATACAAAATAAAAATCAAATGAAGTGTCAAATAGAATCTAAAACTTAATATGTAAAAAAAAGCCGTACAGATAAAACAAAACTGCAAAAATAAAGATTTTAATTACCAAAATAGTACTCTGTGCATTTTATAAATTCGCAAAGGTGGTTCCATAGCGCGGTATCAGTGCCGCCTACCAGTTTTTTAAGTGATAAGGTAGACATAAAGCATACCGTACACGAGAATGGGCGAAGATGAAGGAATAAACAAAGTGCTAAAAGAGCTCGAAAACACCAAAAAGGAACTTAAAAACAGTATCGAGTCTAGCGAATCTCGAATTGTAAAAAATTTAAATGCAAAAATTAAGGACTTAGAGAATGAAAATAAAAATTTGAGAACAGCCCTTGAACTGTTGGAAATTAAGAGCAAAAAGAACAATGTAATGATATTTGGTTATAAAAAAGAGGTGTTAGAGGACATACCAAAGTTTTGTCAAGATTTTAGTAAGGTACTTAGAGTAAGTGTGAATGAAAAAGACATAAGTGACGCCTATAGTGTGGGAAACAGCGAAATTTGTCCTATCAAGCTTGAGTTGGTGACTTACTTCAAACGCAGACAGATTCTTTCTAACGGAAAAAACCTAAAAGAGACAGGTATCTTCGTTTCAGCAGATCTAACAAAGAAACAGCAGGAGGAGAACAAGGTTTTAAGAAAACATCTTAAAATTGTTAGGGAGACAGAACCTGACACAAATAGTTATATTAGGGGAAATAAACTTTTTATAGATTTTAAGGCATATTCCTCTAGAGAACTAGAAGATGGAGCATATGTTTTTAAACCTACCATAAGGCTCTCAAACAGCGCGCCACCATCCCCCTCGCCTAAAATTGGCCAAAATATAGTTACCGAGGTGGTACTTACCAACACCGAACCCGAAAAAATACGCCAAAACCAATAAGCACCAAAACAGAAAATCAAATCAATGGAAACAAAAATCCAGTTAAAGAAACTATTAACAAAAAAAACATTCAATCTCCTTCTGCAAATTCTATCGCTGGAGTCAAGCCACAAGGCTCAAAACTAAGAAATTTGTCTAGCTCATCGACAGATAAAGTGATAACTAGATCAAATAACAAGAAATAAAACAGTTTTTGCCTTGTTGTAAAATAATTTTATTTAAGTTTTTAAAAAAACAATTTTATTTGGGTGGTTTTAACGTGTATATAAAAAAAAATAATAATAAAAAAAAATGGATACGTATCTAAGAGATTATGTGGAAGAAAAAGTGGACACGAAAACTGTAAGTAATATTTTAAATTTTAACACAGAATACTCTTTTGAAATCACAAATGACCTTAAAATTATTCATTGTAATATAAGTAGTTTAGGCAAAAACTTTGATAATTTTTGTTTATTTTTAAATACAATAAATGTCAGTTTTGACATAATAGTACTTACGGAGACACATATGCAACAAAATATCTTGGAAACTCCATTCATGTTAAGAGAATATGATATATTGTATAACTATGGAAATTTAAACAAAAACGATGGAGTTATCATATATATTAAATCTAAAATGGACTATCAATATTCTATAATCCCTTTAGGAAACATAAAGGTTCTTGAAGTAATTATAAATAACAAAAAATCTAAAACCTGTCTAACAGCTATTTATAAGTCACCAACTGTAGATGAACTGTTTTTTAATCAAGAATTACATCGTTATTTAATTGATAAACAAAAAAGAACTTTCCACATAATAGTTGGGGATATTAATATAAATCTGTTAGGAGGTCTGGATTACATTGAAGAATATCAGAACATATTAGCTTCTTTAAAATTTGCCTCTTATATAAATAAGATAACCAGACCACGCTCAAAAACATGTCTAGATCATTTTTTTATCAAATCTCCAGTAAATCAGAGGGCCATAAACTCATTTATTTTTTAAAACAACATAATATCAGATCACTATCCCATCGCAGTATCTATACCACATACTATAAAACCTGACACAAGTACAAAATTTGATAAAAAATATATAAATTATCCAAAACTAAAATTGGATCTAAAAAAAGAAATGTGGTTGGATATTTACAATGAAAGGGAACCTAATAAAGCAGTTGACATTTTTTTACACAAAGTTAAAAATTTTATAAATCTAAATACGACAGTGTCAGGAAATCATAACAACAAAAAAAACGTTTTTATACAAAAATGGATGACAAAAGGCCTTCTGAATTCTATACAAGAAAAACATCGTTTATATAATCAAGTTATCCAGAACCCGACAAATAATATCCTAAAATATCAATATAGTAATTATAAAAATAGACTAAGAATACTGATTAAAATTGCTAAAAGAGGATATGTAAAGAAACACGTAAATAAAAACAAAAATTCGTCATCTTCTCTGTGGAATGTTATAAATTCAGTATGCGGAAAGTCAAAAAATCAACCTAAAATTGATTCTATAAAAACAGACAATGGAAACCATGTGTCAGACAAAAAACAAATAGTCAACGAATTCAACAGACATTACAGCACTTTAGGACAAACCTACGCAGAAAAAATACCCTCCTGTAACGACAATTTGGAAGATTTGGGCAGGCTGGAAAGCAGCATGTATCTGTATTTTGTAGAGCAAAAAGAAATTTTGGATGCTATTAAATCGTTAAAAACTGAAAAAAGCCCTGGCTGGGATGAAGTAAAAACCGACACTGTAAAACAAATAAAAGAAGAAATATTGCAGCCAATTACATTTTTGATAAATCTATGCTTTCAAGAGAGCTGTTTTCCAGACTGCCTAAAGACGGGGAAAATAAAGCCAATATTTAAAGCGGGGAAAAAAAACTTGGTAGTTAACTACCGACCGGTGTCTGTATTGTCTGTTTTTTCTAAAATATTCGAAAAAGTACTAAAGAACAGAATAGTTAAATTTTTCAATAAATTTAAAGTCTTGTCAGATGGTCAATACGGTTTTAGAGAGGGAAAATCAACACAGGATGCAATACTAAATTTAACTACAAAAATTACAGATGCATTTAACACAAGTAAGCGTAGCCTTTGTGTTTTTGTTGACCTCTCTAAGGCATTTGATACGGTCTCCCATCAGATCCTGATAAAAAAACTGGAAAGGTGCGGTTTGAGGGGAAAGGTACTTGAGCTACTTACAGATTATCTGACCAACAGAACTCAGTATGTAGAGATTGATGGTGTCATTAGCGAGACAAGAAATATTTCTTATGGAGTACCTCAGGGTACCGTTTTGGGTCCATTACTTTTTACCATTTATATAAATATGTTAAAATTAAAAACTTTGGGTAAAATCATAAGTTTCGCTGATGACACTACCATCTTTTACACAGCGGATACTTGGGAGGGGCTGAAACATCTAGCCGAACAAGATTTTAAAACCATAAAATGTTGGTTTCAAATAAACAAATTTACCCTAAATTATGACAAAACAAAATATCTACCCTTTGCCATGTATCAGAACCATTTGCCTAACTTTGGACCTTTAAAAATCAATGACAATGAGGAAATTCCAGAATCATCCTCTATTAAATACTTGGGAATAATTTTCGACAGGCACATGAAATGGGATTTACAAATTAAGAACGTTTTAAATAAAATACGTGGACTGTTGCCTAAATTTCGATATCTTAGAGAATTTTTAGAGAAAGATCAGCTCAGAATGCTTTACCTCTCCCTGGTACAATCCCATCTTTCGTATGGAATTTTAGGTTGGGGTGGAGTTGCTGACTGTCACTTAAAGGCTTTGAGTAATACTCAGAAATGGTTTTTGAAGCTAATTTATGGTAAACGAAGAACCTACCCCTCGGACTTGCTTTTCCAGGAGACCAAAATCCTAGATATTCGGCAGCTTTGTTGCTTGGAATTAATAAAAAATATTCAAAAGGGTAAAATCACGCTAAAGCAAAGAGTAAAGACATATTTCACTAGAAGAGACAATAACTTTCAATACAGCATTCTTTCAAAAACTACATCACAGCGCTCTGTGGAATATTTTGCTCCTAGAATATATAATACTTTACCATTAAATATACAAAATACTACAAAATTTCATAAATTCAGGAAGCTGGCTAATACATGGATTTTGGAAAATAGAGATACGTGTAATGAATTAATTAATTTGAATTACGTAAGATAAGAAATATGCTACCTAATACACTTACTAGTTATCTGGTACTTAGTATCGGAAGATACAATTTAGAATTACTTGTGGTATATTGTTTTGTTTTTCTTTTCTTCTTGTTTAGTCAACAAGCATGATTATGCTTTTATGACTTTTTTACGATTATTGTCCATTTTTAATGTAATTTTCTGTTTGAATTTGAATTGAAACGTATTATTATTATAAGAGGGTGTGTACCCAAACCGAACCAGTTCAACTCAGGGGTCTCTTTCTAACATATTTTTTAAAATAAAAAACTTTCCTGACGTATTTCCCGGAATACTACAGGGTGTAAAACCAAACCAAATCGGTTCGGTTCGGTTCGGTAATAATCAGAAATAAATCAGTGATTAATATTTTTGTGAAAATCGAGTATTCGAACTGTTAATAAGTCCCAATCTCTGGAATTGGAACTTTCATTTCTATTTTGGATTTCTGCATAAAGTTTTAGGGCATCAAACTTTATGAATTTTTAACTAAGGTAAAAGCTATTTAAGAAAAAAGAGTAATCATAGGAAAATATTTATATCCCTGAAATTGTAGCAAAGAACAAAATAATAAACTCAGCGATATCTATCTTAGCTTATCTTCAAGAACTTGATATAGCTGTAGTATTATTAATAAACCTGTATCTATAAGAATATATTTGATACAGAAAAAAATTAAAAATTGGGAAATCTTTGTCTGACCTTTATGGCAAAAATTGCAAAGAACACTTCTTTCTGGAGAATAAAATTATCTTTCCAACAACTTATTAGTCGATAAGGTTGGAAGAAGCAAGCAGCTCTTTAGTGGCGTCCGTAAATTGGGATTTTTTAGACAAAACATTTTTATTATAGTTTTTATAAAATTTTCTGAAAAACTATATTTTATTGAATAAAATCAAATTTTCTTTTAAACATTGTATTATAATGTTGGGCTTATGTCACATTTAAAACTCCAGGACGTAAACTTGCGGCATCATACACAATACTGTTTGTTGTAATACCATAGTCTATGTTTTAGAAAGAAAAATACCCATACTTTTTTTGAACTGTTAAACATTAGGTCAGTTTTGGTGGTGGAACACAGATCGAAAGACAAAAGATCGAATACAAAAGATCGAAAACAGAAGATTATAAAGGCAAATGATCGATACTACAAAAGATCGAAACTACAAAAGATCGAAAAAACAGAAGATCGAAAAACAAACGTTCGAAAAGGCAAGAGATCGAAAATGCAAAAGATCGAAAAACAAAAGATCGAAAGACAAAAGATCGAAACTACAAAATATCAAAAGACAAAAGATAGAAAAAAAAATCGCAAGTAAATCAGATCGAAATATACAAAATTCGGTCTGCTTAGGTATATTCATATGAACAGTTTAGGCAAGGTCAGGTAAAATAAAATTACCTAACCGTTAAATAAACCGATGGCTTGCCATACTTAACACAAATCATAGAGTTCGACTAAGGAATCTCTTTTTCGAACATATGTAAATAAAAAAACTTTCCTGATTTCTTTCCTAGAGGGTGTGTAACCAAACCGAACCAAACCAAACCGAACCGAACCGAACCGAACCAAACCGAACCGAACCGAACCGAACCGAACCGAACCGAACCGAACCGAACCGAACCGAACCGAACCGAACCGAACCGAACCGAACCGAACCGAACCGAACCGAACCGAACCGAACCGAACCGAACCGAACCGAACCGAACCGAACCGAACCGAACCGAACCGAACCGAACCGAACCGAACCGAACCGAACCGAACCGAACCGAACCGAACCGAACCGAACCGAACCGAACCGAACCGAACCGAACCGAACCGAACCGAACCGAACCGAACCGAACCGAACCGAACCGAACCGAACCGAACCGAACCGAACCGAACCGAACCGAACCGAACCGAACCAAACCGAACCGAACCGAACCGAACCGAACCGAACCGAACCGAACCGAACCGAACCGAACCGAACCGAACCGAACCGAACCGAACCGAACCGAACCGAACCAAACCGAACCGAACCGAACCGAACCGAACCGAACCGATTTGTTTCGGTTTGGTTTTACACCCTGTAGGATTCCGGGAAATACGTCAGGAAAGTTTTTTATTTGAAAAAATATGTTAGAAAGAGACCCCTGAGTTGAACCGGTTCGGTTTGGGTACACACCCTTTAGGATCCCGGAAAAGAACTCAGGAAAAGAAAAAAGGAAAGAACTATGTAATAGCGATATTTTGAAGACTTATTATTGTGAAAGGAGGCAAAGACCACTTTTCGCAACTAATAGCCACCGGCATAATTAGCTTCAAGGGGAGCCCGGCCCCCACAGGCCCACTTAATGTACGCCAGTGCTAATATCTAACAAAAACCGCTTGGTATATTTAGAAATCTGCCTTAAAAAGTTTTGATGCCAAAAAAAAAGTACTCTATGTTGATCAATTTTCTCAACTCACCCTAAATCTAACAACTGTCCAGCAACATTGGGGGGCACCTCCCACCCTAGCGACGCCAATGGGAACAAGGCTTCGCACACAATGCTTCTTGACAAACTCTAACCTCCAGCAGCTACTTCAGTGTATATTAATAATAAAAGCCAAAAGCTCAGCAAATGCACTTGCCATCTGAGGGAAAGTTCTATCTGTTTTTGTCACAAATGAGAAATGAATAATACTTGGCCTGGCACCGATTTGGAGACAGAAAGGGGTAATTAGGCCTCTTTAAAATTTGTGTTAAGCCGTAACAAAAACTATTTAGAAAATTAAAATAAATTAAAAAATTATGTATAGCGTTTCCAACTTTTTCTGTTTTGAGTATTTTATTTACCATAGAGCAAAATTGTTAAATTTGCATTTGCAGAAATAAAATCATTACTTATTCTGGTAACTGTAAAATTTGTATACATGGTATGCCAAAAAGGATATTACAAAAAATAATATGTTAAGAAAAATGAATAAAAGCTATTGCAAAAATGTTTACATTGGCAAATGTCAAACATATACATACAATTTTATTACTATTTAATCCCGCAATATTATATTATATACTAGCGGATAAAACTGGCACATTTTCTCTCGCGGTGCAAAGATTGCAGCTCGACCAGAGCGAAGGGACAAGAATTCGTTGACGGATAAAAAAATACTTTTATCACGAGGTTTATACGGCGTTTTTCACAGTAACTTTGTAGCGAGTTTTATATATTTTCTTTAAAAATGTTTACGTTTTTCTTAGGACTTTTACTTTTTATCTGTATATGTCACTTTTTATTCTGATTAATACTTTTCATCTCTGATATGTCATTTTTCATTCCGAATTTTTTACTTTTTATCCCTTGACCTTGTATTTATTGCATATTCTTAAAAAACGCTCGGACATGTCGATTTTATTTTCGCGTGGGGGCGCGAGAGACATATTTTGGCTAATTTGGTGTCTACCTAAGGTCCAACCCCTTCACGGCATAATTTTATCCCTTTTCATTGAGATAGCGAATCAGTAAAAAAAATTAAAAAAATAATTTAATCCTTAATCAAAATAAAATAAATAACCTGATGAATAATATGGTAATCATAAATACACATTTTGGAGTAAATGTATAGCCGGATATACCGCTTGAACAAGTCCACATCTAGGGGGCTTAATTTCCATAAGAAGATCAAAACAGATAGAGTATAGCATGTCTTAATAAGAGACCGCGAAACGACCGATTCGCATTGAAAGCGTTTGAACGATGCCAAATAACTACAGGCGCAAGTGGTCGCAGTTGTCAAAGGGCGGACAACCTGAAACATTTGCTTAGGGCTAAAATTATTACATGATTTGATGTTTAGTCCACCATACAAGAGGTGGACTATTAAAAACGTACAAATTAAATTAATTGAGAATACAATTGTATTCTTTTTAAGTGTTGTAATTTTAACTTGACTATTTTAAAATATTATTAAGTGAAACTATTCTCATTTTACTTTAATGAATAAGTTTCTGTGACCTGATTAATACCTAAGTCTTCATTCATTTGGGTACAAATTTTAATTTTAATTAATTTTAATGACTTCGGCTAGCAACACTAGTGAGTAGAAATAATATATTGAGTTTCTAAAAAAATTTTTTTTTTAATCAACAAAGAAAAAACATAATTTGTGAACAATTTACATAATTATCGTAAATTGTGGCTAAATAGCCCATAGAAATATGTCCAGGTAACAATCTACAATAAGATATTCGAAGAATTAAAACTTAGCCTAACTAAAATTATAAATAAAAGACAAAAATTTCAAAAATAAATATTTTAACTTCCATAAAAAAAAAATGTGTAATATGCTGTTGTCAATAAACCAATACTCACTGGCTTTGCTGCCGAACACCCAACTGTGATTTGAGTAAGTTGTTTTGCAAAGTTATTGTTTTGTATATTTGAATACTATAAATTTAAGAATCATTTGCTCCTATTGTAATGCTTGTTGTTCATTTCAGGGCTTGAAAAAGTGTTAGTCTAAACACGAAACGTCGCCATAAAATCAATGGTTGTTTTTCTTCAACTTCCCAAAACCCACAAAACATACAATTAATTCATTACTAGGGAAACGAAATGCCTAAGTACAAATTAAATTTTTTAAATGTTTTAGGTCCTAAAATACCTACCTAAAGTCAGCGAATAAAATAAATTGGCTGTTTAAATACACACGATAAATCAAGAACACTTCAAACGATTTTAAATCAATATGGCATTAGATTTTGGTTAAAAAGAAAGGGTTAAAAGTATTATTTAACCAATCTTACCTAAAAACTATCAATTATTTATAACTTTACTTGTATAATTTTCTTTTTGGATTTAAAATATTTTTGCCTGTGGCACATGTCGCTTTTTGACAAAAAGTGCAGCATTGTTCGAAAAAGATAATTAAAGTGAAAAGATTTTTGATACCTGCAAGTATTTTTTCCGGATTCAAGCTTTTTTCTGTAAGTTTTGAGTTATCAAAAAAATTTGCTTTGTATCTATTTTCGCCGGCGAATATTTAAAGTATTATTCCTCCAATATTTCCTAAAAATTTTGTCTCCGACGCATTTACTTATTTTTCCAAATTTTTATTTGTGTATTAAAAGGGACTATTACTCATAATTTTGATATTTGTCTAGGAAAAGTACTCAATCAGGATCTACTTTTGAGACATAACACCTCTGCCACCTCCTAGGGTCTCGTCCCCTACCCGCGCTGCATCACTGTAGTCCACCATTACCCTTTTTTTATGGTTGGACTAAAAATGCATAAAAAACTAAAATTATATAATAGGTAGCTTACCTGTAGATTAGTTATCTTTCAAAAAAAATTGACTTTAGTGAATGTGAAACAAAAATAATGTAATGTAAAAGTAAGTGGATTATTAACATTTAGGAACAAGCAGAATTTTAATGTATTATTCCGGTTGTGTATCGCTTCGTTTGTCACTTACATAAAGCTGAGTAAATTGACCTTTCGCGAATTGAGTCGCTGCTTATACTGATATTTTTGCTAAACCGGCAATGTTGATTTTACGTATTTCTCTTCTCGTATGCAATGCTTAAGGCCAATGCAAAAATCCTACCCCTGGATAGAAGGCCGGCCACGCGGAATAAGCCTTTGAGATGTAGAGAATTGGCATTTTCTAATATAATAAATTAAAATAATACCAGTGATTACAAACGATACAAACGATACGATGTGCATAGAGACACAAAGACAGTCGTCATAAACAAATAGTTAATTTAAGTTTAAAATACTAAAATAGGGTTAATACACAGCAATAATCTTCTATTACAGACGCCCCATATATGAAAATATTTTATTTCCTGATGTATAAATAGAGCTATAAACAACAATTTTGGTGTAATATTAAATATTATATGAGTTGTGCCATGAATACGCTGTTGTTCAACTTTCAATTTGTTTTTTCCGGGTGGATAGTCGTGATTATTATTATTAAAATAACCAACCCTCTGATTAAATCGTCATGTTATAGAGATCCTAACAGTAATACGCAAGATCATAATTATATATTATCCTAAGAGTAATGCGCAAAATTATAATTATATAATACTCGAAAGCAAATCTAATAAATTCGCTGGCCAACCACAGATCAAAGGAAAGGTACCTGGGTAATTTTAGAAGCCCTTATTGTTATAGTCGGTTTGCTTTTTATCAAGTTATATTAGTTTGAATTAAGCACCTATTTTTAAAAGTAATTCTTACACTTATAAACCTTCATAATTATGACGATAGTGTGTGTACTTTAAGCCTTTGTCTTGGCGAAGTGTTCAACTTATTCAAAGTGAATTAAAATAAAACCAAGTCCAAAATAATTGAATTATGTTGGTCTTTTTATTTGTCATAGTATTTACTTTATAATAATTTGTAAAAATGTTTATAACTAAACAAAAAAAAAATACTTTTTATTTAATGGCAAAGTTTAGTGAAATGTTTCAGAATATCATGACTCCACATAGGTATGAAAGGATCCCTCTAGGTCAAGAATTTATAAAAATATCTTCTGTTCGTTGTTGCCCGTTTGGAGTTTCAAATTTTTGTAAATTATCCTATTTTGGGCGTTTTTACTATGTTATAGGTATTATAGAAACTGCAATAAATTTCTTTGCTTTAGAATTTTTCCTTTTTGACCGATTTTAATAAACAGTAACCCTTTCGATAGTTTTTAAATTAAATTTAAAAATAAATTAACAAATTATCGTAATGTTGAAATTCGAGAGACGATTCTTGTAAAAATATAGCATACAGTCGGTTTTTCTATTGCGCTGATAAAAAAGCACCTAATATTTAAAAGCCAGTAACTTTTTTATTTCTTGTTTAATGTTATTAAGTTATACACTACCCTACGTGGTAAGGATAAGGAGCTTTTTAACAGGGTGGTGGGGTGAAAAATATTTGTTTTTAAGCAGTCCGCCGTTTTGAATGGCTTTCGATATAGAGGACATTAAATCTGAGGTTTTCTTTTAAAACATTACGAAAAAAATAAAATTTTTGACCATTTTTAAGGAATTTATACTCAGTTGAACTTTTGGGGTTGTTTAAGGAAAATATCAAACTTAGTTTAATTCTATTTATTGAGAGGATACTATTAGTTACTAAATGTTTTATTTATTCTCTATTTTTAAAAAAATAATTTTTTATATTTTACGAAAAACATTTATTTGACAGATTGCTGAGCTACAAGCCCGGGTTAACCGAATCTTTCACTATTTTAAATAAAAGGCTTCGAAAAGACTGAAAAATTCTTGTGACCGGCTATTCCCTAAAATTTTCCTGTGTGCGCCGGTTCTAAGAGGAACAAGTTACCCCCTGCCAGAGCCAATAAAAACATCTAAAGTTTAGAGGCTGGTAACTACACGGTAAAAATTTTTGTCTACAACGAAAACACGTTCTGTCCTTCAATAAATTGTTTTACTTTAAAAATATTTGTTTTGAATTAAAATATTTCTATTTAGTTCAACGCATCGTTTATTCCTGTAATGAGACTTTATTTTTCTTCTTTAATTGTTTTAATTCAGTATACTCCATCATATAACAAAGCAAATTGTCTTCATATAAGTAATATTTTGCTTCCAGAGAAAACGGTGCCTTAGATTAATTCACTTCCAATTTATAATAAAACAATTTCTGTCTCACATTAAAATAAAAGTCAAGACATTTTTTGTGCTATATCAAGAAAATATTCTCTTGGTGAATAGGAAAGCACAAATTATTTTACTTCAAAGCTATTTGCTTTGATCTAAGACAATTTTTTTTACCGTGTACCAGAAATAAGTTAAAGTTACAGCATAATGACCAGAAAGCATTCGCATAGAAAAAAATTGCACACGGAAAAAACTCACAGACCACCGTAGACCACCAAAATTTCAAGAAAAATCCGAAAAACTTGATTAAAATATTGTAATATTAATATAGTGAAACAAAAATGGTAAATTTTCGAAGCCAAACTAGTAGTTTTCCTAATCAGTGCGCAAACACATTGACATGTAAGTGTTGAATGACAATGTATCTTAATTGCAAGAGAACAAACCGCATTTGCACAAAAACGCTATATATCTATAAACATGGTATAATAGTTTTAGTATACTGCGCAAACTAGCTTCTTTTCGTACTGTAAAAAATAGTAATTAGGTATATTAGACCAGATTAGATCGCCCTCAGTTAAAAAATAAATGGAACCA
This sequence comes from Aspidapion aeneum, assembly GCA_963576565.1. Lineage (NCBI taxonomy): Eukaryota > Metazoa > Arthropoda > Insecta > Coleoptera > Brentidae > Aspidapion > Aspidapion aeneum. Next base: position 97,833,137 of record OY755043.1, read on the forward strand.
GGATGTATCTGATACCATTAACACACTTCAAGCCATAATATATAAGCATTGAGAACAGTTTTATCTAAATATCTCAGAAACTAAAGTTCCTACGAAGTTATAACATAAATTATTGAGTAAAATTTAATCCACTATATTTCAAAAAGCGCATATTAATAAGATGCTCAGTTAAAAAGTTAGCGTTTTTTTAATTTTTAAGGGCATCCTAAACTAGATTGGCAACAGTCAATCCAAAGATCAATGATTCAAAAAAACCTGACAGAAGATGATTGTCAGGATCGAAGGAGGTGGAGAATAGGCGTCGGACAACGTAGAAAAATGTTCTAAACCGACATAGTAGTAGTATCTTAATTTTGTGTCCATTTGAAAGTACTATCCTGAATTACTTTTCTCCTAAGGCTTGTTGAGAGTAGACCGAGATATTTGTGGCACTCACCCTGCTTAACAATTTCAACTAGAGCACTGTCGCAATTGTAAATTGATTGAAAGTTCAAACGTTGCTATCCGATATCAAATTCAGTCTCTTGTCTAGCGAGCAGTTCTGAAGTTGCGCGCTGTCTGATAGCCGAACGGAGCTGTCTGATAGGCAGATACTTTTTTAAATGTGTTCATTTGCACTTCTCGATCGTATGGCGACGACTACGACAAAAATCATTGGTTTCAGAAGGTTTATCTTTCAATTGCATTTGTCGGAAATATAAGGTTTTATAGCACAGCACTAAAAAATGTACTTAACCGGTATTCTAATTTATATAATACCTGGCCAAATAAGGCAAGATAATGAAAAAAAACGGTCAATTTTTAAACCAAACAATCGATTTTAATGGGACAAACTGCACTTAGTCGAGAATTAATCAGAGTTTTGAATAAAAATATTTTTTGTCCGTCATCTCAAAATCCAATATGGCGAATGAGATTAAAATGTACCCTTCAAAGATGCTCGTTTATTCTTGTGTTGCGAACATGTTTTAATTATTTTGTTAACTTAATAAAAAAGCTGCTTGCCACGTACAACAAGGTATCAACTATCAAAATCGGTTCATTGGTTCTAAAAAAAATTATTTTTGTTTCAACCATTGTTTTGCATATTATGCGATTGCCTGGCCAATCATGTCTGCATTTATTTCCGTATAACTTCATTACTACATAACCGATTTTGATGAAATAAAAAACATCCTGGTGAGAATTGATTGCTTTTTTAAGATCATGATCAAAATTTATCGCCGTCTTAAAATTTAAGATGGCGGACAGAATCATACTTGATTCTTTAAAATGACGTGTTTATTCCTATTTTCCGAAAATAATTTAGTTTTTGTTTCATTTGTAGAAAACCAATACGTTTCCCTCACACAACGACGTACAAATACGTAAAATCGGTTTTGTGGTTCTCAAAAAATCTATTTTTGATTCAACCATTGTTTTACAGATCCTGTTTGCATTAATTTCCTTATAAATTTGTTATTACTAAACCGATTTTAGCGAAATAAAAAAAATCGTGGTGAGAATTGACTGCTCTTTAAAGGTTCTTATCGAAATTTTGCGCTATCTTGGAATTTAAGATGTCGAACAGAATCATACTTGATTCTCTAAAATGGCGTGTTTATTCTTATTTTGCGAAAATGTTTTAGTTTTTTTTTATTTATAGAAAAACACTACTTTTCTTCCACATAAAGAGGTACAAATTAATAAAATCGGAGTAGCGGTTCTCACTAAATCGGATTTTGTTTCAACCATTGTTTTACAAATTATACGATTGCATTGCCAATCCTGTCTGCATTCATTTCTTTATAAATGGGCTCAATAATAATGAATTTATAAAGAACTGAATGCAGACAGGATTAGCAATGCAATCGTATAATTTGTAAAACAATGGGTAAAACCAAATTAGATTTTGTGAGAACCACTTAAACGATTTGATTAATTTGTACCTCTTTATGTGAAAGAAAAGTAGTGTTTTTGTAATAAAAAAAAAATTAAAACATTTTCGCAAAATAAGAATAAACACGCCATTTTAAAAAATCAAATATGATTCTGTTCGACATTTTAAATTCCAAGATGGCGGAAAATTGGATTTTCAGATGGCGAACAAAAGGATACACTAGTCAAAACTCTGATTAATTCCCTATCAAGTGCCGTTTGTCCCATTAAAATCGATTATATGATTTAAAAGTTATAATGAAAAAAATATTGTCCGTTTTTTTTTGGCCCACCCGGTATATAGTGTAAAGTGCATCAGAATTATACCTATTTTTCATTAAGAGAAATATAAATAAACTTGTAACTTGTAAAACTTACAATACGTGACAATTTTTTTTTACATTTTACAAACTTGATCATGTCGCTATCCCAAGAACGTGCAAAGTTTTTTTATTAATTCGTTTAAGCACCTTCATACCTAAACAGTGTATTATAATGGATTTTATTATTATAATAGAAAAATTTTAATATAGGACCCCTACCGAACTGAAAGGTTATGATTTATAGTAGCTGCATAAAATTGGTGCCCATTGCGTCAGAAATAAAGTTGTTGATAAGAGTCGTATTAAAATTGCCATGACGAAATGTGCATTTAGTCTGCTCAAAACTGTTTATTAATTATTTTAAATTTTTAGTAATGACGAATTATTTTAAAATAACCCGTTTTAAAAAAATAAAATTGCCCATACCATATATGAATATGCCGTACGTGCAGACTGTTGAGGTCTTGCCTTTGGACACCAGTCTAAAGGCACGTTCTCACAAATCGATTTTAGTTGATCAACTTTGGTTGATCAACTAAAATCGAAGAAAAAGGACTGTGAGAACATTTGTTCCAACTGTAATCGGTCAACTTTTGTCAATTTCACAAAAGTTTGGCCCATTCAAACTTTATCGTTGAAACGTGGAATTTCGTACCCGTGAATTTAAAAATCAAACAAGTTTCGTGGCTAATCGGGCAAAAAGGAGTTTTTGTTTCTCTCATATATTTTCCCGTGGGTAGCTTGAAAGCTTAACCTCACGGGGGTCCATGATCTAATGGACACCTAATAAGTGTTGACAGTTAACTGTTTCGTCCTTATGGGACTCCTCATAACACTGCTTGGTCAATGTCTTAGAGTAATAATAATATAAAGAGAAAAAGTCAACCACGGCCCCGTATAAATTTTCCCTATTCGTGGCGGTCATTCCTGAAAACTTAGAATTTGCAGAATCCCCGGCGATGGCAACATAGCTGCGTCACTAGAATCATCTTGAAAAAACCACACTGGGCTGAATTTTCACAATATTTTCAGAAACATAGCAATTCTCGTTTATTTTTACGTCCAACTAAGTTCTTTTTTACAAAAATAAAACTCAGCACACAGAAAAAAACACCAAAAATTCAATATACCGAGTCCGACGGCCAAGACAACAATGCATTTAATACAAACACATGTTACTGTCAGTGTCGACCTTAGAGCTTAGGAATATCTGGGCTAACCGTTCACGACTAGAGAACTGAGCTTTGGCAGCCTGATAGGAACAATGATAAAACTATGGGAAAAAACACCCCAAAATTCTAATTTACTTCCCTCCCATAGAAATGTAAAGTTATGTAAAAGTAACACTGCCCACTTCCAGAAACGCTAGAAAGCTGAGCTTTTTAAGACTAAGAGACACTATGATAAAACTATAGGAAAAAATTTAAAACACCAATATTTTAATTAACTTCCATCTCCTATAAATGTAAATTTATATAAAAGTAACATTGCCCACTCCCAAAAACGCTAGAGAGCTGAGCTTTGGAAGGCTGATAGAAACTATGATAAAACCATTGGAAAAAATGTAAAAACTCCAAAAATTTTTATTTACTCTCCTCCCCTATAAATGTCAAGTTATGTAAAAGTAACATTACCCACTTCCAAAAACGCTAGAGAGCTGAGCATTGGAAGACTGATAGGAACTATATTTTTTTTTTTTTACGGGTATGCGCACTCGCAAGGAGATCCCTATCACGCTCGACAAGCGGCAAGTGCGCGGAAATGTTGGTGTGTGTTGGTTTTGAAACGGTTCAGGTTGTAACCTGCAGGGAAAACTGTCGCAGGGAGTTTATTCCACAGCGATGCTGTTCTCCAGAGATATGAATTCTGATATAATGAGGTCCTTGGTGCCTCTATTTTGACAGTAAATTGATGGTTACCGTCTGTTTGACGTGTTCGCCTAGTAGGTGCTACTCCCGGGGGATCATACGTGCCAACTCTTCAGAGCATTTTCCGTGATAATACCTGTAGAAGAGAGATAAATCGCCCACAGTTCTTCGATGTTCGAGACTATCCAAGCTACGGGTAAGTGCGGGGTCATTGATCAGCTTGATAGCTCGCTTTTGCACGGTGTTCAAAAGCATTAAGGTATGTTTGGGTGCCGCACTCCATATATGTGAGCAGTACTCCATAGTTGGTCGAATCTGGGCTTTGTAGAGTGTCAGCAGTTGGCTTGGTGTATACAGATGTCTTGTACGAAATAGCACCCCAAGCTTTTGGGACGCCATTTTAGCTATATCTGCCACGTGACTGTGCCAAGACATGTTGGTCTCTGCAGTGACTCCTAAGATGTTCAACTGGCTCTGCAATGTGACAGCACTTCCAGATAGCATGATGTTTGGCTCACCGGTGCTGGTCTTTTTTGAAAACAGGGCTGCTTGGGTTTTCTGCGCGTTGAACTGTACAAGGTTTTTGTTGCCCCAGTCCTCTATTATCTCCAGGTCGTTATTTATCTGCGATATTTGAGTTAGTCTAAGATGATGGAATTCACGTGCGGATAGACACTGAGTGGGTGGTATGACTGAGGAGACTACATTGCCATCATCTGCAAAGCAATAAAGTGGATTTACTGTTTTATCTATGAGGTCATTTATGTAAATCAGAAAAAGTGTTGGCGAAAGGATTGCTCCCTGTGGCACACCAGCATTTATTTGGTAAGAGTTGGAGTTCCGGCCATCCAGTGCAACATAAATGGATCTATCCTTAAGGTAACTTTCAAACCAAGTGCAAAGTCTCGGCGACAATCCCGTTGCTTTGAGCTTGTTGAGCAGATTTTCATGCCAGACTTTATCGAATGCTTTAGATATATCTAAGGCAATTGTTCTTGTTTCACCTCGCAACTCAATCGCTTTTTGCCATAAGTGAGTGACGTATGTAAGTAAATCGCCAGTTGACCTATATTTTCGAAATCCGTATTGCTTGTCGTTGATAATTTTGTACTTTTCCAAGTACTTGGTTAGGTGATTGTTCACAACTCTTTCCATTACTTTTGATATCACCGGAAGTAGAGCAATTGGTCTATAGTTTAACGGATCTGTCTTTTTTCCTTTCTTTGGAATGGGTTGTACTGCGGCAGACTTCCATGATGATGGATATACTCCTTGCCTATAAGATAAATTGAATAATTTGGCGAAAGTTGGGGTGAGTTCGCTAGCACAATTTTTGAGTACTATCGCGGGAATGCCATCTGGACCCATTGCTTTGTTTGTATCCAACTTTTTAAGGGATTTTCGTATTTCTCTGTGACAAAAGGGTACCTCTGGCATACTGTGGGAAACCCTTTCAATGAACGGTGGAGTTTTTCCATTTGGCACTGTTAGGTTTGAGTTGGAGGAAAAGATTTTGGCCAGCATATTGGCTTTTTCCTCTGATGTTGTGGCTAAGTGAGTATTTTTATCTGTAAGTGGTGGTATGGATGACTTGGTGAAGTTTGATCCAACGGCTTTTGCAAGAGACCAAAAGGACCTAGAACTACTTGGACAATTCAGCAACCTGTTTTTTATTCTTTGATTGTATGTTTCTTTGGCGGCGTCAATAGTAATTTTGCATCTATTTCTGGCTTCTATAAATTCAGTGTGGTTTTGAGCGGTTTGTTGTCGTTTCCAAAGGTTATATGCTCTGTGTTTTTTCTGTACAGCCGTTTGACACTGGCTGTTGAACCAAGGTTTTGCATTAGCTCTGCGTTTTATTGTATGTGGGATATATGCATCCATTCCAGATAAGATTACTTTTGTTATTTCATTACAGCAAATAGTGGGATCAGCTGTTTTAAAGCAAACCTCTTGCCATGGAAAATCCAGGTAAAACTGTTTAAGGTCATTCCATTTTGCCGATTTATAGTGCCACATTTTACGAGGAAGTGATTGTTGGCTTGGCGGTATGAACATTTCGCACTTTGTTCTTATAAGTTTATGATCGGATGAACCAAGTGGGGGATCTACTTGAATTGTGTACAAGTTAGGAACAAGTCTAAAAGCGCTGCAAATTCACCCCTTTCTGAGATACGGGTAGGTTCATCGACAAGCTGCGTTAGACCACAACTTATGGCAAAAGCTTCTGCTTCCCTGCCTTCATTATCTGTTTTGTTGTGGTGTTTTAGCCAGGGTATATTGTGGACGTTGAAATCGCCTAAAAAACAATTTCCGCATGAGGATAGTTAGACTGTATACTATCACAGTTTTCGGATAATGTCGCAAAAAAGTTTTGATACTCGGTGTTACTTGGCGGTCGGTAGAGGCAGCAAATGAACTTGGTCGATGACTTTGAGGTGAATTTCAGCCATATGATATCGAGGTTCGCTGGTTCTAGCTTCTCCTCTCGATGACATGAAAGGTCATTTTTAATGTACACACAAATCCCAAAATTATGTCGAAATCGGTGGTGTAGGTCATAGCCGGGATAAAGATAGTTCACAATAGGTGTTGCAGAACTGATTTTAGTTTCGGTGAGAACAAGGATGTCAGGTCTTTGTTCTTCAAGATGTTGGTGAACTGAATTCATGTTGGTACTTAATCCTCTTATATTGCTAAAATCAATTCTAAGTTGAGTTTTTGGTCTTCTTTTAATATCTTTGCATGAAGGACCCCCAGGATCACCCGACGCCCGGAGATCCGAGTGGTCGGGTATTTTACCTCCGGAATATTTTGATCCTGGAGGCGCCATCATGCTATCTGTTACTCATTGTTGGAACCGGACTGCCAGCGCAGTAGCGGAACGTGGTGATACCACTTAGCGCTACTCACTTCTGGCATGGTGGTATCTCACCGGTCGACGCCCAATGAGTAAAAAGCGTCTACCACCTACCATAAAGCTATAGGAAAAAATTTAAAAACACGAAAATTTTAATTTACTTTCCTCCCCTATACATGTAAAGTTATGCAAAACTAACATTGTCCACTTTCAGAAACGCTAGAGAGCTGAGCTTTGGAAGGCTGATAGCAGCTATGATAAAACCATGGGAAAAAATTAAAATACCTCAAAATTTTAAGTAACGCTTTGCAAAAGTTTTGAACAATATTCCGCATATTTTACTATTTTAAAAATTAAATATTATCTAATTCCTTTAAAAAAGAAGTGAAATCATAACAAAAACATTTCACGTAAAAATAACCAAGTACGCGGCATTCCGTAAAAAGAATTGAAATAAAAGTAAAGTCAAGTTCTCCAATACAAATTTCCAAATGAAAGTAAGAAACTAGTTTGGAAATGTTTTTCTAAACTTGGCTATTACGGCTGTAAATGACTCAGGCACAGTGCTAAATTGAACATAAAGAAGTTTGGCTGTAATAGCAAAGTTTAGAAAAACATTTCCAACTAGTAAAAATCTTTCATAATGAAATTTGTATTGGAGAACTTGGCCTTACTTTTATCTCAATTCTTTTTACGGAATGCCATTTTCGCGTACTTGGCTCTTTTTTACATGAAATATTTTTGTGTGGACGTTTCAGTAAGTAAGTATATCTAACCGTTTTCAAGTGTAAACTAAACTAAACTAAAGGCTACTATTTATACTACTTGGTGTGCAGTCGGCCCGCCCCCTTTTTACCTTCCTAGCCTGCACAGCAACGGCTAGAAAAGGTATTGTTTTCGACAAAAAATTTTTTTTGAGGTGACAACGAAAATGTGTTATTTGGGTGTATTTTGACCTACCCTAGCAATATCGTCATGATGCCTGTCTGTGTTGTGTGTGTATGTATATCTGTCCGTAACGCAAAAGCTCCTAAACCGCTTAACCGATTTACATGAAATTTTCAGAATAGCACTCGATACTGCAACGAGCTCATTAGATTTTAGTCAAAATTCGTGAATGCTAATGACAGTTTTATGACGGTTAAAAAGTTTAAAAAATGCTAACTTTTTAATGGAACGTCGCATCGATATGCGGTTTTCGGAATATAGTAGCGCAAGTTTTTTGAAAAAAATTATGTTATAACCGAAAAGTTCGTAGGAGCTTTCATTTCGAAGATATTTACAAAAAACTGTTTTCAAGGTTGATATAACGTGGAGTGCGCTAATGGGCTAGGAAGGTATCAGATTTGTCATGGATCCATTTATTTAATTCCAAGATGCTTGTTTTCCTTAAGGTGTGGTTTCACACAGAAAAACTACAAAACTACTAAATACTTAGAGAAAATTAAAACAATCCTATCAAATTTTCGTTTGAATGGTTAATAGTGCTTCAACTCTCCAAAGAGAAAAGCCGCATTTTAAAATAATAAAATAGAATATCCTTAATACCGGTTAAAACTGTTGGAACAATGACTAATAGTTAATCGTCCCCTACAATAGGAAAAAGGATTCCCTTTTTACCTGGGGATATAGTCCAAGTAGCTCAAAACGAAACCCGGCCCTGCTAACACGAAATCCGTAACATGATGTCATACACCTGTTGCCACGTCCTCAAACCGTTCATAAATAATGTTGTCTAAATGAGTTTTTATCGCAGATTGTATTAAGAAATACACAGCATAAAACGACGCGACGCGGGCTAATAAGCGCATGACAAATTATCGCCCGGTTTAAATAACCTAACCAACTCAAAGCACTATATATTTTGGTAAGGTAAGAAGTTGAACCTTACTTATTATTTATAAAATTTTACAGAGGCAGAGGAGGCAGCAACAGCGGAAAAGCTACATTGTTTACCAACAAATGAAAGAATGACCGCCGACACCGGGGCTACTACTTCTCTTTATATGTTATTACTCTGAGGTCAATGTGACAATTCTTGCGAAGTTAAGTACACAGTTTTGTCTCTAATCATAAGTAAATAGTGAGAAAACTATCGCAAGAAGCGCCATCTACCGAGATAAGAGAGAACCAAAAAACAAAAGCAGGCGAAAACCTGTTATACATTTTCCTTTTGTTTTTGGTTCTCTCGTATCTCGGTAGATGGCGCTTCTTGCGATAGTTTTCTCACTATTTACTTATGATTAGAGACAAAACCGTCTAATTCACTTCGTAAGAATTGTCACATTGAACAAGCAGTGTTCTGAGGAGTCCCATAAGGACAAAACAGTTAACTGTCAACACTTATTAGGTGTCCATTAGATCTTGGGCCTCCGTGAGGTTAAGCTTTCAAGCTACCCACGGAAAAATATATGAGAGAAACAAAAACTCCTTTTTGCCCGATTAGCCACGAAACTTGTTTGATTTATCGTTGAAGTTGTGAGTCATCAATATTTTCCAGAAGAGTCAAATCTTGTGTGAAGCGTGTGAACTGTTGTTGGACGACTTGAATCACTGTATTTTGTTGTATTTTGCACTTTGCAGCTCTTCGCTTTCAGCAGTTTTGTTGTCTTGTACGATTAAAAGCAAAACAAAATTAATTTATGGTGGTCAAAGGGTGTTGTGTTTAAATTTATAGAATTATACTAGAGTAATGACTGTCTTTGGAATCATCGACTAGATAGTTACAAAAATGAAGATGCCAGAGGAAATGCTTTAAATGTAATGGCGTAGGAAATGGAAATAGACGGTCTAACTACAGCGGATGTTTTGATCAACAATAAACTATGTCCACTAAAGTTGATCAACTAAAACCGATTCGTAAGAACGCGCCCTAAGGGACACCGGACAGTGTAGTGGAAGGGGGGCAACAACTAGGGGTGTCCAGAATCGGTTCGATTCTGAATCCAATCAATTCTTTTTGCACGATAATCGAAAATATCGAATCGATTCCAAAGAGTCGATTCGATTCAACGTTGCGATTCTTTTTCCAAAAATTGAATTGGTTGGTTGGTGCCCTCTACAAAGGACTAAACAAACTAAGATATAAATCGAACAAGTTTCGTGGCTAATCGGGCAAAAAGGAGTTCTTGTTTCTCTCATAACTTTTTCCGTGGGTAGCTTGAAAGCTTAACCTCACGGGGGTCCAAGATCTAATGGACACCTAATAAGTGTTGGCAGTTAACCGTTTCGTCCTTATGGGACTCCTCAGAATACTGCTTGGTCAATGTGACAATTCTTGCGAAGTTAATTAGACGGTTTTGACTCTAATCATAAGTCAATAGTGATTTGCTTATGATTAGAGACAAAATTCTCCTTTTTATGCCTAAACTGAGTTTCACCTTGTGTTGGTGATCTGATATCAACTGTAGGTAAGTACAAAATACGTTTTATGGAAGTTTGAACATTTATGCCGAGACTCATTTTTTTCAAAATATTACCATTGGCGTCAGTATGATTTTTTGTAAAAATGCCAGTTATTTGGCAAAGTCCATGGATTTAAATGAATTTTCATACTCCACTACAAATAATTTTGCTGTTGCCTCAACAGGAATCGGTCAAGAAATGAGAGATCTGAGAACAAAATTGCTTTGTAAATAAGGTCACTAAAATTTTTTAAGTGTAGTTACTTTTTTATTTCTCAACCTATTTTTGCGTATAATACCTTAAAATTCTCAACATAACATTTCTGGTTCCGACGCAGTTCACATTTCACTTTTTTCAATTCTCAAAACATTCGTTTGTGAGATATTACAACCTAGATCAGATCGCACACATGGCATAAGCTCTGCTCTACGATTTTTACTGCGGCAGCATCAAAATCAGCTGTAGTGGAGTGAGAAAATTCGTTTGAATCCATGGACTTTGCGAAATAACTGGCATTTTTACAAAAAATCATCCTGATGATTGATATTGAGATTGATGATATTTTCGCAAAAATAAAAAAACCGTCTCGGCATAAATGTTCAAACTTCAATAAAACGTGTTTTGCACTTATCTAGAGTTGATATCAGATCACCAACAGAAGGTAAAACTCAGATTTGGGCATAAAAAGGAGACTTTATGAAAAATAATTTTTGCACGCCCCTGATTGTGCTCAGTAGTCATCTAGGGTACAATGGCGTACAAGGTTTATAAAGGCCAATATGTGGGGTGCTTCGTTGCAAATTTGGTGGCTATAGGTTAAACCGGGTAGAAACCTTAAACTAAAATTCAGAAAAAGTACAATTTTATGAAAAAAAAAACATATCTTAGAAACGAAAGAGAAATTTAATCCAATACCATTTTGTGCTATTCATTTTTTTTTTAAATCGTAGGTTAAATGGAAACCGTGCACTTTTTTTACACTTGCGTTGTAGCCACCCTGTGAAGCTACCTGTCAAGCGCAGAACAACAAGGAAACCAAACATTAAAAGAGGATAGTCGAAGCTATATCAAATAGGAAATTATATGATTATTGACCGCTTCGTTTAGGAATAAATTTACTTTAAAAATAATAGGAATAAATTTACTTTAACAATGTCCAAAAAATTGGGGTGGCACACTCTGACAGGCAAACAACTGGTGTCGCTGGTTTGGGTTCCGGAGCATACGGGGGTACCAGGCAACAAGAAGGCGGATGAATTCGTACTGATTGGAGCAGTAACCGCCTTTCTAGCCCGCGCAGCATTGGCTAGAGAGGTTTTATTTTCGACAATTTTTTTTGAGATAACGTTGAAAATTTATTATTTAGTTGACCTATCCTAGCAATATAGTCGTGATGTCTGTCTGTTTGTGTCTGCCCGTAACACGATAGCTCCTAAACCGCTTAACCAAATTCCATGAAATTTTTAGGTAAAATAGTGTTCAATACTGTTACGAGCTGATGAGATTTTTTTTTAATGCTATTTTTTTAACGGAGCCTCGGATCAATATGCGGTTTTTGGAATACAGTAAAGCATATTTTTCTCAAAAATTTGTGTTATAACCAAAAACTTTGTAAAAGCTTTCGTTTCGAAGATATTTACAAAAAACTGTTTTCAAGGCTGATATAGCATGGAGTTTATTTGGTGTGTGCTAATGGGCTAGGAAGGTACCAGATCCGTCATGGATCCATTTATTTATTTGCATTATTTTATTCGCAATGTAACCTAATGTAAAGTCTTATATTTTTAAGAGCCAATATCAAAATCAGAGTGGTAGAAAACGGAACGTGACAACGGTGACATTGTGTTCTACGCGTTTAATTCGTTTTTCTGTCAACACAAGTAGACGGGAAAATGCAATAAAACAGAAAATCTAGCACAGCACAGACTAGAGCTTTAAAGTAGATTCTTGTAATGTGCACTTATTTTCGATTCATTAAAAATTTTAGAATCCACAGAATAACTTCATCAAATATCTTAACCTGCGAGTGGTGACGTACAATCTGTAAGACCCATTGACTTCTATACCCTACGGGTAGACCAGGCATGGGCCTAAATTGCCATTATATCAAGCTTTTATCGCAATTGACCAAATACAAGTAAGAATTTAATGAGCAAGACAGGGATGAAAATAGAATTTCGGTTTGGTAAGTCCGGACACATGCAACATCGCAAAAATATTCTATTTGCTTGTCTTGGATAAAAAAGGGCAGTGGCGGCGCAAAATAAAAATTGTGAATTCCCCTAGCATTTTTTTATCTACAATTTTCTGTTTGAATAATAAATAATTCATGAATACTTACTTGTGTATACTGTGTTTACAAAATTCTCTTCAGTAAAAAAAAAGAGTAAAAAGAATTTGTTAGCATGCTAAGTGCAGTGGATGTATTAAAATTATTGTTTTTATCTTAGAACTTTAAATATTTTCTTTCTTTGAACAAGAGTCTATTTCAACTCTTCTCTTCTTGGGTGGACTACAAGTTATGCTCGAGTCAGATGAAATTTCGGAACTAAAGATTTCAATTCGGAATGGGACAACTGGGCGCCAGGCCAACTCGGCGCCGCCAACAGGGCGCCACGCCGGGCCTAATGGGCGCCGGGCCAACTCAGTGCCGGACTATTTTTTTTTTCGATAAAATGTGCAGATAAAAACAAACTAAATATGTTATTTATACAAAAATTTCAACATCTATGTATTAAGTCGAGTGTTGAAATTTGGTAGGTGTAGTGTTCTGGTAACCTGATAAAAATACCATTTACGTTTTTTATTTCAAGAATGGCGGATCCAAAATGGTGGATTTCTTTATTTTTAAACCGATTTGTCTCAAACTTGAAAGTTTGCAGTGTTTGAGATCACTTAATACAGTTTTATTCTCAAACTTAAAAAAATTAAAATGGCGGATCCAACATGGCGGATCCAAATATAGAACTTGGCAGTGTTTCAACTCGCTGAATATGATTTTTGACTCAAACTCAAAATGGCACATTTCTTTATTATTTCAAGCCTATGATTTTTGTATATATTTTTCACATATTTCATGAATAAACACAAAAAATAGCATGAAATACGATATTATGAGGCCTCGGCCCCCCCCCCCAAGACATTTTCCTGGGTGCGTTACTGCAACATGACAGACTTTTTTATTTGCTAACCGATTCGTCTTAAGCTTAAAATATTACATTTCTTTCCTTAAACTTGAGTCATATTTTGTATTAAGCTATAAAAGTCTGCCATTTGCAAGTGTGAGTCACAAATTGTATTAAGTGACCGTAAGCACTGCAAACTTTCAAATTTGAGACATTTGAGACAAATCCGTTAAAAAATAAAGAAACCCACCATTTTGGATCCGCCATTTTAATTTTTTTAAGTTTGAGTATAAAACTGTATTAAGTGACCTCAAGCACTGCACACTTTCAAGTTTGAGACAAATCCGTTTAAAAATAAAGAAATCCACCATTTTGGATTTGCCATTCTTGTAATCAAAACCGTAAATTTTATGTTATCAGGTTACCAGAACTCTAGACCTATAAAAATTTCAACACTCGACTTAATGGATTTAACTCTAACAAAACCAAATTTCAAGAATATTACGTAAAGGATTTTTGAAAGATGTTTTTGCATAAATAATAATATATCTATTTTGATTTTCATCGGCACATTTTATCAAGAAAAAATATTTTAGTCCGGCGCCCAGTTGGCCCGGCGTCCAGTTTGCCCGGCGCCCAGTTGGCCTGCCGCCCAGTTGGCCCGCCGCCCAGTTGGCGGCGCCGAGTTGGTAGCGCCCAGTTGTCCAGTACGGGGAAGTGACACTTTCTGAATCAAAATGTGTGAGGATAAAATCGCACGGTCGCAGAAAAAACCATCTATCGTGACGCTACTGAACTTTCTCGTGTTATAGCAAAAACTATTCGTCAAGACGACTTACCCATAAAATGTTGTTTTTTTTTATCGATTTGTTTTCTTATTTTGCACAAAAAACATTTTCGGACCATGTTTGAACTAAAATAGTTACTTCTAAACTTATTTTTAAACGTTTTTAAGATTTCTTTTTGAAATATTCCCGCACAAAATTCAAAAAAATTCATTTCCGTACTTAGACAACATTGTCTATCAGTTTTCCCTATATAAACCGACTAACAGGTTGAATCACTCAAAATACGGCAGGTGGATTAAAAGTAGCCAGCTGCTTTTCTGTCGCACTTATGCCGTCAGTGTGAAAGAGATAAAAGTACCCATATATTATCTAGGGTAATATTAGCATGCAAAATCAGCCTATCTTTGTCCGTTTCACATGTTCAATAATGTCTATCTGTTTTTATTGTAAAAGAAATACCCGCCCTTAGAAACCAAATTGGATAGAGTCAATAAAAAATGCCTTGTCTTTCCGTCTCTAACGCCCTTTCAGGGCGTTATACAACTCAATGGTAAGACCGATGACCAAGACAAACCTAGATTAAAATGCCAACGCAGGGTAAAGCGATCTGCGCGCCTAATTACAGGGTGGCCCATTTTTAATGGAAGATAGATAGATTCACCAAAGTATTATACAAATACAGGCTTTGTCACAAAATGATAATACTTAGATTTTAAAAAATACATTGCATAATTCATATTATAAGTAATTGAGGTAACTAAAAAACACTAGATATATGACAAACATTTTTTTTCACTCATGAACAAACAACTACAAAATATGTTTAAAAATATTTCAAAACCAGTAACTAGCTTTTTAAAGATTTTTCATATTCACCTAAGGTGTACGGTGCTAAATTAAGTAGCATTTTTTTAAATTGTTTTTTAAACTTTTTGTTTTTTAATGATGTCAAATTATCTGGAAACAAGTCATAGTAAGTTAGAGTGGCATAGTAAGCCGATTTTTTAATAAAATTGTGATTCAATTTTGGCTAGCTTTTGTTGTTTCTTGTGCTATAGTTATGCACATCCGTAAATTTTTTAAATTCGTTTACATTTTCATTGACATAATTAAAAACTTTAAATAAATATATACCACAAACGGTCAAAATTTGTTTCTCTTTAAATATGTTTCTGCAGGACTCTAGTGGCGCCAGGCCAAACATGATTTTTACAACCCTTTATTGAAGAATAAATACGCGTTCGATTTCTACTGCTTGGCCCCATGACAAAATATTGTACGCCAAAAGTTGCTTCTTCTGTCATAGAATATTTAAGTGTTTTTATGGCAAAACACGTTTTTTTGAACTATTACAAACATGATCTATTTGGTACTCCCAACTCAAATTTTTATCTAAATATGGTCCCAAAAATTTTGTA
Source organism: Aspidapion aeneum (assembly GCA_963576565.1). NCBI lineage: Eukaryota > Metazoa > Arthropoda > Insecta > Coleoptera > Brentidae > Aspidapion > Aspidapion aeneum. The sequence continues at coordinate 97,848,841 of OY755043.1, forward strand.
TTGGTCACTTCAGGCATCTGTCTAGCATTGTATGTAAAATTTTAATTTTGAAAAGGTTTTAAGTAGTTTCCTGTAAATTGAATAAAGCATGTTTTTTTGAGATTTACTATGAAATGATTTTGTTCACAGTAATTTATAAACTGGGCTATTACAGTGTTCACTTTTGTTTGAATCACCTCCAGAGACTTTCCAGATACTATCGCCGTGCAGTCATCTGCGAACTGAAATAGTTTACAGTCTGGCATATCATTTTGCATGTCATTTACATATGACAAAAACCGAGCTCGACATCATAGCTCTGGGATGTTGAATTCCCCACATGAACTATCATTGTTCGGTCCTGTGCAACATATGAGCAGATCCATTTATTTACCTTAGCACTAACACACATTCTTTGAAGTTAGATGTTTTAAGTTGACAAGGGAAAATTCCGGATTCCACTGAGTTATTAATATTGAATATTGGTATTGAATGGGAATCTAAGGTATTATAAAAGACCGGCGACTACATTTCTTTCCTCAAATTTGAAGGCCTAAAAAAATATAACAAAAGTTTTTGTTCCAGCCCTTGTAATTTTTGGGGCAACGAGGGAAAATTCAAAAATTCGGAATTTTTAAATCCGATCATATTGATAGTACCTCTCTTGTCCGATTTTTCTAGTATCACCGTACCTTGGACTTTGGTGAGTTGTTCCTTTGGCTACATGATTTTACTGATGCACTAAAACTGACTTTGAAACATTCCCGGAGGAAAAGCCGGATTCATTTTGGAAGTAACTTTGTGTGTTGTTTACATGCGATGATCTGCAGTTCGAGAGCGACACCAGTGAAGTTCAGTTCGGTTCGAGAATTGCTCTTACCCATGGATCAGATTGCCGCATGTGTCAGATCGAATCTGTCTTTGTCATCTTAGGCTGGTATGACTGTCGACATACATTCGCATTGACGTTGTTGGCCAGTCAGAAAAGCGAGTGAGTCGGAAATATCGGGGCATGTCTTTTCTGGATTTGGGGATGTTTGGAATTGGTTGGGTTGACAACTTTGAGTCTTTTCGGACGTGGTTATTGAAATATATATATAGGGATCATTGGACGTGGTTCTTTCGCTATTGGTCGCTATAAATGCAGCGCGTAATTTTAGCCAATAAAATTTTGTTGGTTCGAGTGTGAAGTCGATTTCCGGGGATTTTACAACATCGTGATTGTTGGTTGCCAAGTCAAAACTTTTTGACATGAGGTGACATACTTTTACTTTTTCTACAAACTTGACGTTGGTAGTTGGTCTCTTTTCCCGATGCCAAAAATTTCTTTTAGTGGCAGCGCTTAAGGGCAGATTATTACGGAAAAAGGAGCCCCACGCCATTGGAAAAGTTATTTTTTCTGAAAAGTTTAGCTTCTTCTTTTACACGCCTCCTAGATTTGTGGTTATTGATCATTAAATCTTTTTTATAATAATAATAAAAATCGTCATTGGGTTAAAGCTAATGTGGTAGGGAAAACGTGTGTAAAACAGACAAAACCTGGGAAACTGAGTGTGTCTTTTCCCACAGGGTTCGACGCTCGGGGCACTGTCTGACAGTGATCTTTCTCAAGTGCTAATTATTTGACCTAAACCGACATTTTTTTAAACGATTTTACTATACTTTTACCAATTATTATTTTTTTATAATTTAACCTCATGGGCTAGTTCTGGAACCGAGTTGCCGTCTATTTCATTATCTTACATCTTAGAATGAAGACAGCGGATATTTGGTCCGGGTCTCCCATATGGGTTTATAACCTTAAAAGGCAAGATCCCCATAGTAGGCAGCGGCGTAGCGTGCCCGAAAGGGCGGGGGGGCGACAGCTGCGCTGCAAAGGGCGCCTCTGAAAACTAATGAAAAATCTTGCGACCAAAAAAAAAAAAAAAGGTCTTCATGTCGTTAGTTTCCTTTGGCGCCCACTCAATTGGCCGTTGCCGGTCCGACTTAATAAAGCTGAGGGCGCTTCGGCCACCAATGGGGCGCCACTACCCTCGGGGCGGGGGGGCGACGAACCCCCCGCGCCCCCCCCCCCACGCTACGCCGCTGATAGTAGGTGGTGGAATGTGGCGACATAACAAGAAGAAGGACCTTCAGAGTACCCTTGAGGGAGAAATTCTTTTACCTATAGATCAGTAAACTATTTTTCTTGTTTTTTATTTAAGATTAAAAACTCATTCACTTTTTAAATTTATTGTCAACAACTCATAATTTTTTTTTGCCAATGTGTAAAACAAAACGCGCTATCTATTTCGTTTTCTTTATTTTTTATATATTTTTTCGTCATTTTAACCAAGAATTTGAAGACTCGAGTGTGATTTCTTAATTGCGATCAGATTTAGTTGGTGGTGATGTTTTGTCCGATGGCTTGAGACTGGCTTTCTGAGGCTTGAAAAAGATTCAATAGAAATCGAAACGTTGCCAAAGAAAAATTGTTTTTTCTGCCTATCCCTATACCCAATAAACCTAAGTAAAATGACATTCCAAGGGAACGAATCCAATATAAAGTTTAAAATGATTCTCTTTTCTACAAAACCGTCACTTTTCAAATTAAGCTATTCACCGCTAAATGGCGGAAGTGACACTTTTATTTTGGGACAGGAAATTTGTCTTGGATCCTAAAACAGTGTCACATTTGGCTTTAACTAGTAAAACTGTATTTTTTGAGTTGTGACAGTTTTTTAGAGGGGGTGCGATATAAAACACCAATGTTTTTTTTCATATTTTATAAAGTGGGGCAAAGTAACCTCGGACTATGGGAAACTTTGCTCCACTTTTCAAGTTAAAAAAATATTTATAATACTAAGTATTTGTAATACAAATGTCCTTTGTTAATTACCCATACCATGTGTTTTTCATTAAAACCAAAAAAACATTTTTTATAGTATAATTTTTAATTATTTCTTTGAATTTTTTGAATTAACTCAAAAGAGTGGAGCAAAGTAACCTCGTTTTACGGTATGTGTGATTTTTTTTCTTCATACAGTGTACGGACAAGACAAATAATTAATTTAATTTCTTAAATAATAATTATTCCGTTGCACTGAACCATGCAACAAAACTGCTCGGATTAAAAGTGCACAACTACCGATGCGATGGAAAGAGAGATACTTGTAAGGTCCGACGAAATCGGCTTGTTTTTACCTGGTTTTCAAAAACTACAATTCAGTCATTTCTAAATCCATTCAAATCCGTTACATTAACTCTTCACAGTGATATCAATCACATCAAGTACTCTGGTGGAAGACTGGACGTTTATTCATGTGAGGTGAGGGGAGCGCTCACAATCTCAAGACGCTATTCGTGACGAACCGAACCGAACCGAACCTTACTTTTGCCTGTCAGATTTGTTTTGGTGAGCTTTTTCTAAAGTGTGAATGAAATCTATACCCATTGTTATCAAAAAATTGAAACTATCCAAGCACACAATACTAAATATTTGAAAATACTTGAAATACTTCTCTTCATAACAAAACTAACCACCAAAAGTAAGGTTAGAAATGGATCCACGGGAGGATCCATTTCCCCATAGATGGTGAACTCACGGACAGTCAAGAATAAACGTCTGGGCGCACAGTGGACGGAATTTGTATCGCCGAGAAACACCAAGGTAGCTGGCAATCGATATTTTGTATGGTTCTCGCGCTATATTCCATTTTTATCCTTAGAAGATAAGATTAACCAGCACCTAGAAGCTATCAAATGGCTTGTGAATACATACTGGTTATGAAAAGCATAATGTATATGATGTAAAGAGATATATTTCTGACATAAACTTTTTCGATTCTATTCTAAGCAATTTCGAGTCTTTGATAAAAACAAAATAGACGCTTAAAATATTGCGCTAGTGTAGTGGACAGATTTCACTCGATGCAAAAAGTCAGATTTGTGGATGAAGAAGCCATAGAAAAAACTCGTGCAGTATGAAAAAGTTTCTTTTTATTCCACCGTGACCATAGGCGCCAAAAAAGTGGGGGCTTTACTTATAATGATTTTATTTTAGCTTTACTGCTTGTTATCTATTCGCTCAGGGCGTTTATTCTAGACCACCCGTGAGGTGAAGTGAGCGAAATTTTCACTTTCCCGGGTGAATTTGGAACGCTTTCACCATCTTTTACATGGCGAAATAAATCCACCGTGGTGACCGCTCACCTCACATCACGTCAGGGGCCGTCAAGAATAAACGTCCAGGACGCTCACCCGCTCACCCTGGTGGATTTATTTTCCCAAGTTCACCCGTGAATGTGAACATTTCGCTCAACTCACCTCACGGGTTGTCAAGAATAAACGTACTGGCCGTTTATTCTTGACGGCCCGTGACGTGATGTGAGGTGAGCGCTCTCACCGGTGGATTCATTTCCCCGTGTAGAAAGATGCTGAAAGCGTTCCAAGTTTACCCGTGAAAGTGAACTTTTCGCTCACCGCCCGGGCAGTCAAGAATAAACGTCCAGATCGTTTGTTAATAACCTGATCCTCATTTTATTTTTTATGGTTTGTATAATCAAAATCTAGTATTTACGTTATTTATATGGCGCTAGGTTTAAACATAGACCAAACGTCAGCATAAGCTGGCAACCCTCCCCACTATTAGTTATGGTTTCCCATAAAATATTTTATTTTAAACAAAGGAAAATATGATAATGCTATTAAAAAATCGCTACGCTAAAATAAAAAGTTTAAGAAGCAAGTAAGACTTTTGAAATCCAAAATGTTGAAGGAATATTTTTACCGTATTCTCTATGTCTTCTGCGCGGTTTTTCCTCTTAATATTCCACCTTTTCGACGCTTATGATCATTACCGCTGAATCTCGATAAAAATGCTTCATATGCAGCTTTGAATTTTATGGCTTTTTCCGACGGAATCATTCCATTGTTTTCGAAATTATTTTTGTTTTCATGCCCGACGAAGTTAAAATGTTTATTGTTTTCGCGTCTCGCGGCACATCACATTACATTATATTTGTTACAAAAAAACACTTTTAAAATTTCGCAGGATTTATACTTTTACGCCTGTTTTTCTCGCAGATCAGAACGCGTATAGAAAAATTCTAGAGAAAATCTGGTCAAGGTTATGTTTGAGCTCTTGGAAGTGTCTCATGAAAAAATTTTTTATCAGAAAATCACATCTGTAGCTGAGATTTGTGTTTGTCATTTAGCAAAATCCATCAGAAACATTGTCCACGGTAACTTTTGGGATTTGAATAATCTGGTTGTCCAAAAATTACTGAAAAATATAATCTGAGGCAGCCTAAGCTTAACTTAAGGAGCTAGGGTAATTATTTCATCAATCTTCTTCCTCCAAATATATATTTTTGAACATCAAATTTTCTGCGAAAAATAAACATTGGGGTGATGGGTGGGAGCAAGGAGGACTACAAAGTAACTACAGCAAATTGGAGGACATTTGCAGGGAGTAATCAAAGGAATTTCAATAAAATAGCCTGAAATTTCGATAATTTGTATGCCTTAAAACCTACATCATGTGACAAAATGTCGTCTGAAGACCGCCATGTTGATTCCTGTTTAAAAAATATAGCCTATAATACCTTCGCCGTTTAGCCTCTAGCGTGACACAAACATATTTACTTACATACTTACAACAATCGATAAACATTACCCTTCCTTTCGCCGTGCTGCGGTTGGGTAAAAATATTGAGATATCCCCATTCGTGAGATGAAAATATGAGGCTTAAGCTGTCTATTTGGGGTCTTAACTCAATTTTCAAATTTAATGAGATACGCCCTTACGTGGGAAGACCGACGATATGTTTATTTATGTTATTTTATATGCATGCACATGCATCTAAACATATATTTTACGTAAAGTTTATGATAGGAAAATTAAAAGAGGTACTCGTGTTTTTTTTTAAAGCGTTTATAATAAGTTCGTTACAAATAGTGGCAAAACCAAAAATTAAAGAAAAAAAAACAACATTCTATTTTTAAAGGTTTAATATAAACATATACTTATGATAAACTTAACGGTAAAAAAATATACAAAATTATAAACAAATAAATACAAAAATACACTACGCAAAAAATGTTCCGTAAACAGGCGCGTGGATAACAATGGTAGTCCAGTCGTATTTGACACCAGCTAACTTAGAACAACGCGCAATTCGGCTATTAATTCCATACCGGGTGGATGCTTGACCGTATAATTGATAGATAGATACTTAAGCTTACTATTATTACACTTACCCACCCACAAGCCAGGTTTAAATTGATCAATGCTGAAAAGGGCGTGGATTACATATCTAAGCCACCTGCCTAATGAAGGGTTAAACAGTATCATGAATAATGCAGTTACGGCCATTTCGCTTTGGACGCCTGCAGTATAATTTTTATTTTTAATCATTTTTTCATTTTGATCTTGATATTGATTTTAATATTTTCATATGGTGCCATTCCAAGTAAACACGCATTATTTAAATAAAATCCTTTTTATTTAATTAAATTTTAAATCTTTGAAAAGCATCTTTCTTTTGAATTACTTTCCTTTGGCTTAAAAAGAATGTTTAATTTCATACAAGTTGTTAGGCCAAGCTGAAGTCTCTTGTTAAAATTGGCTTTGCAGGAAAATATAATTTAGAGGGTAGCTTGGTTGAAGGACCGTGGTAACAAATAACAATGCTTAATAAATATTCTTAAAAACACTTAACCACGCACCAGCAAGTTTTAGGGGAAAGAATGAAAAATTGTTAATAAAATTTTAGTGTAAATGTTTTCATTTTAAAGGGTCCTACAGACACGCGAACATTTCCAGAGATTAGTACGCGCGTACAAGTTTGCGCATACTAATCTCTTCGTGTGTAGACAATATCCGCCTAAAATATCTCTCGAAGATTAGTTCGCGCGCACAATGTACGCGAGCAAATCTCTCGGTGTCTAGGCAAAACGCATTGATAATATCGTGTTTATGTTTAGAACGTTTAATTTTGTCTTCGTGTGTGTAGGCAATTCCACCAAACGTACATGTATGCAGAGATTAGTTCGCGTACTAATCTCAAGAAATGCTCGCGTGTCTGTAGGCCCCTTCAATCATTAGCAGTACCAAAAAGACGAAAATAATAAAATTACGTACTTGTAATAAGTTTGACACAATAATCGGTTCACAAATAAGATATTTCGCCATTTTGAATCCGCCATGCTATTTTTTCCAGGAGATATGAATGGCGATGAAATATTGCCTCTAGCGGGTTATATTTGGTTCTTTAAAAAAAAAAGCAAAAACACGTCATGTTCGTTTTCTTACGAGCTTTCTTCCTGATTTGTTTGATCGGACCCCCGGAAAGGGGTCTACTCACACTACTCATTTCCAAATTTAGTAATTTTCACTTAATTGGTATGGCAGTAGGACGCACCAATGTTGGGTTCTCGGACTATGTCATTTTCTATGGGGCATTTTCCAAAGTCAAAAAGCTTTGAACAGCACAAAAATTTTACAGCGAATTTCCACAGGTCTTGTTTATAGTTTAAGTTTTCTTGCTTTGCTTTTGAGAAACCTCAAATCTCCTCCAACTCTTTCAGGGTGAAGCAAAATAATAATGTGCTGCAGGTCAAAAAATGTGTATTTTTCCACAGAATTCGTGTATTTTCATGCTTTTACCTCAATTTCCCACGTGTCAAGGGTCAAGCAGGCTTGTGATTCGATTCTGTTAAAATTTCGAAAGTTGAAATTATAAAAGAGGATATCGACAGGTAACACGTGCATCCTTTTGAACAACACCTAACTCATCTACTGTCACACTGAGATTTTAGTAGAGTTAAAAGCCGCTTCTATCGTGTCACCCCGTGTGCACTTCATTGCTAAAATGTAAGACACAATTTAAATCATTTCTTACACCCTAAGAATGCAAAATCGACTGGTCGTCCAAAAATCGTCGTGTGCAGGGGGTGGTGGGGGTAGTTTTTCCAAAAATTTGGAAAAATATTTTTTTGCATTTTTTGAGTCTATAAAGTGTGCTCATGACTCCACCAAAAGCATATAGTAATATTACTATCAGAAACATTTATTTTTCAAAGTTAAAAATATCTGATAAACTTATCACGCCCTTGCAATGCAACTATAGGTAAATTTAGTGGGAATAAGGACACTGTTGTTCTGGTAAATATACGTTTTAATCCATCGGTAACGTTTCGACAATGGTTTTTGTCTTCATCAGACCTTCAGACTAGATCGTACATTGGAACAACAAAAAACAAGAATTCAAGCACATCAGGAAAACAAACGGCACAAAATTAAAAACGAAACCCAACATTAATCTGCTAATTATTTATATTTTCTTTTGATCAAGATCATGTGCCGTTTGTTTTCCTGTTGTGCTTGAATTCTTGTTTTTTGTTGTTCCAATGTACGATCTAGTCTGAAGGTCTGATGAAGACAAAAACCATTGTCGAAACGTTACCGATAGACTAAAACGTATATTTACCAGAACAACAGTGTCCTTATTTCCACTAAATTTACCTATAGTTAAAAATATCGTTCCCAATGCTTTTATATGGAGTTCCCTATTAAACAATTGGTCGCCCTGAAAACGCGTATTTATAATAATTTATAACTTGTTATAACTCGAGAACTCTTTGCTTAATCAAAAAAACACCTGGTGTAAACTTTGTGTATTAAAGATCAGGGATTACAATGATTTTTGAAAAATGTCAATCGGATGCATAGTTTTTTTTTAAAGTAGCAAAGAGTGATGCCATGACGCGACGAACGCGGCAGACACTGACATGCGACGAAGGGTCAGATATTTTACAAACGCACGGCGGGCCAGGCGAAACGTGACTATGTCTTGAGACAAGTCGAGACACACATAAGTTCGTTTTTCGTTTAACTCTCGCGGTTACAGATGTTTAAGTTACTTACTTGGTTTTTTGCTTGTAAATTGCGTTATGTATACATGTTGTGCTTGTGTGATTTGGCCGTGAAGGGCCAAATATGAAAGGCTAGGCGTGAAAAAAAGGGAAATTTAGTTCTATATAAGAATGTGACTCTCGGCCCTACGGGCCTCCGGGAGTTTATATTCACTATATTAGTATGTAACTCTTGGCCATACGGTCCTCCAGTCGTCCATATTCACTATATTAGTATGTGACTCTCGGTCCTACGGGCCTCCGGGAATCCATATTTAAAAGGGAAACTACCCGCGTCCAGTTTAATTCTATATTATAATGTGCCTCTCGGCCCTACGGGCCTCCAATTTATGTCTATATTAGTATGTGACTCTCGGCCCTACGGGCCTCCGGGAATTTGAAATTGAAACTACGCGCCTCCCGTTAAATTTGATATTGGAATGTGAGTCTCGGGGGCCTCCAATTTATTTTTATATTAGTATTTGACTCTCGGCCCTACAGGCCTACGGGAGTCCATATTCACTATATTAGTATGTGACTCGGCCCTACGGGCCTCCGGGAATCCATATTTGAATGGGAAACTACGCGCCTCCCGTTAAATTCTATATTGGAATCGAGACTTTTGATTTGAGCCCCCCACTCCCTGCTATAGGCATAATATGTGAAAACTGAAAATTTGACATGGTGTAATTAGTTTACACCTGGAAGACACAATTTTAGCGGTAATAAACTGTGTATGTTTTTTTTGCAAGCCTACACAATAGCGCATCTGTCGCCGTCGAGATAATTAAAATAAATTGTCGGCGTCTTAAAATATGACTCTTCAAAGAAGCACCACTTTTTGGCAAATTTTGATGGTGTTTTGACAAAAAGTCAAAAAGTACCAAACTAATCTAAAAATTTTTCTCTGATGTTTATAGATCTTGGTAGGCCCTATCGTTAAAATTATTATAAATTTTTCATTTTGACGTCTCTGTTTAGAGATATAGGCAAATAATTGAAATTTAAAAAAATTCTGTTTTTGAAAAACACAGGGACCTATTGCGCGTCAATACACTAAGTGGGTGACATCTAAAGTCACATAATTTTTTTTTGTTATCGTAGAAATAGGTTCAATCAAGGGCTGTCAAGTCACCGGAAGTGATGCAGCAAAATCGTTTCTGAGATATAAATTGTCAAAATATAACAAATTTAAGGTTTTTCATATTTAAGGAGCCCTGGAGAGGAGGGGTGCGACCTACAAAAAAGTTTATTTGAAGTTTTTTGGTTAATTTGACAGTAAAAATAATTTCTGTTATTAGAAAATTAAATTTTTGTATTTTTTTTCACTTACATAAACGGTGCCAGCGAGTGCTTTTATTCGAGATTTAAACTTATCGTAGAGCTCTGAAATTTGGCACACTAATAGGCATCGACAAACTAAATCGAAATGGATTCTTGCATTTCTTCGATTTGACCCTATACGGGCTTCCGGGAATCCATATTTGAAAGGGAAACTACGCGCCTCCCGTTAAATTCTATATTAGAATCGAGACTTTTGATTTGAGCCCCCCACTCCCCGCTATAGGCATAATATGTCAAAACAAAAAATTTGACATAGCGTAATTAGTTTACACCTGGAAGACACAATTTTAACGGACGCATCTGTCGCCGTCGAGATAATGAAAATTAATTAGGCGCTGACTCGTGACGTAGGTTGACATTAGCACCCCATTGGCACCCTGACATAAATTGTAATTTTGGAACATACTCATTTGCATCTCTTTTTAATGCACAGTATATTCATTTTATTGCTGTCTAACTCATAGCGCTGCTGGAAGACGGATTGTCAAAAATTTGGCAAAATGGATGCGGTGTGGAGCCGTGTTTTCTGGTAAATTTGTTATAAGTGCGTTTTGTTAATAAATTACAGTGAATTTTTCAACGTTTTTTTTTAGTTGTGCCATTTGCTTTTCAGGTAGGTACATAACCAGCTTTTTGTGGTTAAACATTAGGGGATAAACACCCAAAAAGTGCTAATGATGTTGGAAGAAGCAGCCACCCCATTTGGCCTTTCAATAGTGATTTTAAAAGCTCATATTATTTAAAAAAAGATGTTTCTTGGTAAAAGACCAAATAAGTGTCTATACCAAAACTAAATTCAGTTTTTTTTAAGGTGTTTTTATTTTATTTTAGGATTCCTAGTCATGGTGATTTCCAAGTTTTAGTTTGACTTGGTTTGATAACCTTAATAAATTTATTTTGCAGTGGCAAACCATATTACTTAAGCCTACCTACTACCGACCAAGTAGAAATAAGCCTTATGGAAAGACTATAATTCTAAACTTTTATTGTGAAAATGGTAAGTAGAAACAGCCCTTCAAAAAATAGGATACTTTCAGCTATGTCAGTCTGACTGATGGTGGTCAAATGCTGGGTTTATATAGATAAAATTAAATAAATAAAAATGAACTATATGAGAAACTGTGCAAGTGTTTATACAGAACCAGATAAAAATAAAAAGTTGCCAATTTTATCTTTGTTTTTATTTTTATCAAAAAACTGATGTGGGCATGTGAGACGTCTCGTCACATAATTTCTTTGTTTTTGTTTTTCTGTAGAATTTTGTGTTGTGTTTAAGTACCTTTTTTATGCAATTGAGCTTTAAAAAGCCATTGGTTTAATAGCATTTTTTTACAAAAACAGTTAAAAAAAATATTTTTTAATTTTTATTTGGCTGAATAAACAGCAAAATATTTTTATTTTATATTTGTTTTAACTGTATAAACCAATGAATACACAAGAGTTGTGTATTCATTGTATAAACTCAGCATGTGTCTCGCTGTGCACCTGGGCCATTGTGCAAAATTGTGAAATAATTGTACGACTAACTGAGGATCCTTTAGATAGGTAGATAGTGTGCTTTAATGACATAAAAAGAGTCCAATTTGTTTTGTCACAAAAAAAATAAGGCTTATACTAATGTTGCCTTTGATTAATTTCAATAAAGATCCCTAATTTGCAAGGGGTGTTCATCCATCCTACAGGACTTTAACCTTCCAGGGATAACATGGCACTATGTTACACAACAGGTAATGTCAGACTCACAATCCACAATTTTGAAAATTGTACAAGACCAATATTTTTAAAAAAATGGTTTTTAAGCTTTTTTATATTTTAAATATGTAATAAAAAACAACAAATTATTTAAAGATAGTTTATTATATTTTGAAACTAAATTAATGCTTTCAAAGCAGGAATGTTGATTATATTCTTCACATTTCAGGTTGGTTTGTAACAAGGGGTGATCAGCTGCCCACAGTAGGTGTACAAATTTTGTCTACAGGACTCCACAGGACACTATACATGACTCTAAAATACACTACAGGACCAAGATTTTATTTAAAAGTCCTGTAAAATGCAGGGACACTCATGATAAAAGCATTCTTTATAGGAAGCAAAGCCTGACATTGATTTTCTATTTTTTGGTTATTATTTTTGACATGTTTTCCTCGGTTGTGTATTGGCGGCATGGTTTTATTTTAAGGATGTTGTTTTACATAGTCTGAAGGTACCTAAACTATATAAATTTATGTATAAGTTATCCTGCAACAAAGTATCTTAAAAACACATTTTTAAAATCAGAACAAAAGGTCTCTTTGGTTGCTGGATCAAAACAAAAGCGAGCAAGATATTTTCATTTTGCTTAAAAGCCGGACTAACTCTTGCTTTATCCATACTTATGGTCACCACTATAAGCAATACCACTGGATGTACTGTGTGATTGGTTCTAAACTTACAAACCAAAATAGTTATTGCAATATCAAATATGACATTTATATCCTCCTATTTATTATAGTGTGTTCCATTTCAAAATATGTTGGTTACATAAGTAGGATGTTTTAAATGTTGTATGAGCATTGAGGTAACAAAGGTCCCTTTTCAAACTATTTGTGTTAGTTTTTTGTGGATTGCCAAAAAAGTTTTTTGGGTGGGTATGTGAGGGGGTAACAGCTGACCTAAAATATGTACATGTAGTGCCAGTAATGCCATGTAAATCTTGAGGTAATGCCAAGAAATTTGTACATGTTTCCCCCTTGGGTGTATTTATAACCGATCACAATTATCATGTTTAGTTTAATTTAGTTTAGTTTATTTATTGGTAAAATATTTAAAAAAGTGTGTTTACAAGTCAAAAAATCTTAAAGTACCTAGCAAAAATAGCACAATTTATTTATATATTTAAAATTAATTTAAATAAAGCAAATAAATCTATATGAATCTTATTTAGAGTAAAGCTACTTAATAAAAGACAACAAAAAGTACATTGTAGGGACAAACATTTTTAATAAATTACAATTTAGACATTAAAAATCAAAATGACTATCTAGGTACTCATCGAAAGAATAGAAGGTATGTTTTACAAGGTATGTCTTTACACTTCTCTTAAAATTGTGAAAGCCTAAATTTTTTACTTTTGTTGGTAGGAAATTAAAAAATTTAATGTAATCTGAGCCCCTCCTGGTATGTTGCAGTCTGTGATAGCTGGGAACCAAATTCTCTCTATTCCGAGTTTGATAGGAGTGGATGTCAGCATGTGTTCTGAAATTGTCATAGTTATGTTTCACATAGATTAAACACTTCTACACTACTGTGTATTTTTTCAGGGAAGAGGTGTTTTTGTTTTGAAACAATAAAATACAATGAAACACTTTGAAATAGAATAAAATAAATAGTCACTTCTTATTTTTTCTTAGGTTACCTTACTTATTTTTACCTAATTAATTTTGTACCTGAAGCTTACCATTTTATTGTTTATAGTTTTAAATTTTTTATGTTTTATTCTTTGTTATTTATTTTCTGTTTATTGTGTATTTTTTATTACTGTGAAATGATAGATTAAAATTAAACATGTACCAATTGGGGAAACTCTCTGTAATGTGCATTCTAAATAAATAAATAAATAAATAATACAGTGAACTATAGTGAAACACAATACTGAAAAATTTTGTGGAGTGTCCACCCCTTGATTTTAAAAAGAGCATGGCTGTCCAAGGCAAAGATAAATTTTTTTAGTAATACTTAGAATTAGAGAGGATGGCAACCTCGGTTTAGGAAGAGGGTGCATCTGTACTTGCTAGAAAGGGTCCTGTATGATTTTAATTTAGTAATTTTTTTAAAATGCTTTTTTTATGTTGTCAAATAATATTTTTTTAAAACAGCTGTGATTGAGCTGTATTTTTTTCTAGCAAAAATTTAAAATTTTTATTTTAATAATAATTTTAACAGAGAAATGTTTTTATCAAAACTTATTTACGTGAGGTTGCCATTTTAATTTTTATAATTTTAACAGTTAGGTGTTTTTATCAAAATTTAGTGCTTAGCTGGCTTATCTAAAGACTGATTTTCTGAATTTTTACAAAAATAGTATACTGTACATTTAAGGATCTGGTGAATAACAAATTGTCTTATTTGATGTTGCTTTTTATGCCTCTGTAATGTTTTTTGACAATAAAAGATATTCTCTTCTATAAGTTAACATTTCTGAATTAGTTTTTAGACAGAATTTAAATTGTTTTTTTTATTTGCCACTTCACTCCAAAACAAAAAATAAGGGCAGCAATAGCAATAGATTTTTCAAAACAAGAGTGACTTTTTGTCAAAAAATTAAAATTTTCATTTGTCCTCTTGGGACCTATCTGTGGACATACTGTTTATAACTCATACTAATTTTTAGCCTAAAGCTTTTTATTTATTGGGTTAACTTAATGTCGGGGTAAATTCATTGTCAATGGCCAGCAGATTTATAATATATTTTTTTTAATTTAAACATATTTTAGGATTCAAAATATATGGAAAAAATCCAGACAATCGGTGTGGATCCATACACTTTAAAAGATGAAGATTTCAGATCTTCTTTTGAAGACCTACCCTGTATTTCAAAAAATGTGATTTATGAATTTCTGTTATTCAGGTAGGTAATTTTAGCAAATTTGAAAAAAAAAATAAAAAGATTAAATTTCAGTTAACCTTTAAATTAATACATAATTGGTACATGCAATCCATTATACTACAATTCAATCAAATCAAACATTTTTATTGCAAAAGCCTAAAGCTTTACAATATAACATTCCTAAAACTAAAAATCTTAAAACTATGTAGTTTACTGTTACAAGTTATTTATTTATTTATTTTAATTTAACAAATTGCGCGCAGTTTGCTTTCTGTATACTTTACTATACTATACTGCCTTGTGCACTTCAATTATATCTTCATATACTTTGTCTCAAGCACTCGTTTTTTTTTAAATAATGAATTGGATTGAACAATTAATGTAAAACTCAATAGACATCTCTTGCTTTGACAAGATTTTATGAGGTTCAAAATATTGTGAAGTAAAAAATAACAAAATTTTATCATGTGAAGATGGATAGCTGGTTTTTGATACATCAGAATGTATAAAATTTTAGAAGATTTAAAAAGTAATGTTTCACAAACTGTATTAAATCTCTTCTTAACCTCGTAAATTCTCATGACTCTCGTAGGATTTGTTAAGGTTTTTTCTTGGGAATAGGTCAGTCAGAGTGAGCCAGTTCTGGTATATTTATCCAGTATTGTTGGAAGCTGTTCTCCATCCATTTAAATATAGTTGATAGCAGGGCTGGTTCGGTGCCGAAAAACTCGACAGCATTTGTCGCTTCCCTCACTTCCACCCCAAAAAAATTAAAATACTCCGCCAATATATAGGCACCTAAGCTCACACTAGGTACTATAGGTCTGTATAGTGTATGTGTGAGCTAATATAACTAAAAACTAAAATATATTTTTTTTCAACTCCAGACTCAATTACCTTTCGTTCGATACCACACAAGCCATGTTTTGACTTAAACTCTAATTTTTGAAATCTACCCCCACCGTTTTTTTTAAACTAAAATGTGTTTTGCTTAACTCCGGACTCAAATACCTTTTGTTTCACATTACACACGCCATATTTTCACCTAAACTCTAATATTTGAAATCTACCTCCACCCTATTAAAAAAAAACTAAAATGTATTTTGTTTAACTCCAGACTCAATTACCTTTCGTTTGATATCACACACGACATATTTGCACATAAACATTAATTTTTGAAATCTAAGCCCACCCTTTTATTTGGCTTGTGTTCGGTGGATTTTGTTAATTTTTAAATGGGACCATCTCAATCCAAGACCCAGTCTAGGTACCAAATTTCATTAAAATCGGGCAAGCGATTTTTGAGTTATGCGGATTGGTCGTTACAGACAGGCGTACAGACAGACAGACGGCGCGACAAAAAAGTTTCAAAATCATCTGAAACGCAAAGATACACATATAAAAAATTTCGAAATCGGAGCAACTTTTTTTTTTTTTAATTATTAGCATAGCTCACACTAATATAGTGTAGTAGAAGTGTGAGCTAAAACATTTCTCATCAACTTGACTCACTCTTCCTATCTAAATTCGTTACTCAAAGTTCACCTTGGCTAAGGGCTAATAGAGATATCTGAGATCATAGAAAACGATCCCCCTTTCAAAAAAAATTGAACTGCTCTGATAATTTTACGCTTACCGATTTTGGATCTTTTTCTAAGAGAGGCTGCAGCTCATCTAAGTTCATATGGTTTGCATATATTGCAAAACATAAAATTCAGTTTATTTCTAGACACCCAAACAATAAAAATTTGTTTACCATTTTTCCTACATCGTCACAAAAGTCTCTTTATTATTGCCTCTTTTAGAAAAAACAAAATTTTTATATAAATTTTGATTAAAATAATTAGGATTTAGCATTCATCAGCTTCGAATACCTTTTAAAACCTAAATACATGAGAAAACTAATATTGATTACATTAATTTTTTTAGATGTTCAAAACATATAGAGAAACGTTCAAATGATGGAACAAACTTCAACGTATTACAGTAACGATGGTTCAAGTATACGCTCTTACGGCAGAAAAAAGAGACGACGAAATTTAGAAATGTACATGGATAATCTCAGGGAATTAGATCAAGAATTGAAATAGCAAGAAATGCTTTTGAGAAAATCCTTTGCAGCATGAAATTTCAAATTGACGTTTTCTGAACCCCTCTTTTTGACTAAAAGCTTTTAAAATATGATGTCGTCGAATGCTAAGAATTTCATGGACTGACAGAACAAATGAGTCTGACCGCTAAAAAAGAACTATAGAGGAATATTGGTCACCTAATGAGAGGCCCCAAATAAAGCTACTACAACATGCCGGGTGGGCCAAAAAAAAACTGGACATTTTTTTTTTATAACTTTTATACTATACCATCGATTTCAATGATACAAACTGCACTTGACAGAGATAATCAGAGTTTTAACTAAATTAATTTTTTATCCGTTATCTAAAAATCCAAGATGGCAGACAAAATTAAATTGTACCCTTCAAAGATGCTCGTTTATTCTTGTGTTGCGAACATCCTGGCTTAATTATTTATTTAAATCAGTAAAAAAGCTGCATTCTTGCCACGCACAACAAGGTACAAATCAGCAAAATCGCTTTGGTTGTTCTAAAAAAAAATATTTTTATTTCGATCATTGTTTTGTACTTAACTCCTTATAAATTCATTAATACTGAATCGATTTTGATGAAATAAAAAACATCCTGGTTAGAATTGATTGCTATTTAAAGATCAAGATCAAAATTTGTCGCCATCTTAAAATTTAGGATTGCGGAAAGAATCATACTTCATTCTATAAAATGGCGTGTTTATTCTTATTTTCTGAAAATGTTTTAGTTTTTTTTTCATCTAAAGAAATGCACTACTTTTGTCCCGTTAACAAGGTACGAAGTAATAAAATCGATTAAGTGGTTCTCACAAAATCTGATTTTGTTTTAACTGTCTGCATTCAGTTCTTTATAAATTCATTATTACTGAGTCGATTTTAGTGAAATAAAAAACATCATGACACAAACTGATTTTTAAAGTTTGCATCACGTTTTTTATTTCGCTAAAATCGGTTTAGTAATAATGAAAATTTATAAAGAAATAACAATGCAATCGTATAATTTGTAAAACAATGGTCAAAACAAAATCCGATTATGTGAAAACCACTACACTGATTTTATTAATTTGTACCTCTCTATGCGGGAAAAAAGTATAGTTTTTCTATAAATAAAAAAAAAACGAAAACATCTTCGCAAATTCTTATTTTAAATACGCTATTTTGAAGAATCAAGTATAATTCTGTCAGACATCTTGAATTCCAAGATGGCGGAAATTTCGAGAACAATCTTTAAAGAACAATCAATTGTCATAATTTTTTTTCACTAAAATCGGTATAGTAATAACGAATTTATAAGGAAATTAATGCAGACAGGATTGGCAATGCAATCGTAGAATCTGTAAAACAATGGTTGGAACGGAATAAAAATAAATTTTTTTAGAACCACCACACCGGTTTTCCTTATTTCTACGTCGTTGTGTGAGGAAAAAGAAGTGATTTTCTATAAATTAAAAAAAAACTAAAACATTTTCGAAAAATAACAATAAGCACGCCATTCTGAAGAATGAGTGAATGATTCTGTCCACAATCTTAAAATTTAAGATGGCGATAAATTTTGATCATGATCTTTAAAAAGCAATCAATTCTCACCAGGATGTTTTTTATTTCATCAAAATCGGTTAGTAATGAATTTATAAGTAAATAAATGCAGATATGATTGACAAGGAATCGTATAATATGCAAACAAAATTTTTTTTTAAGAAAGTCTAAACTGATTTTGCTAATTCGTACCTCGTGTGCGTAACAAGAATGCAGCTTTTTCACTATTTTAAAAAGATAATTAAAACATGTTCGGAACACCAGAATAAACGAGCATTTTTGAAGGGTACATTTTAATTTCGTCCGCCATCTTAAATTTTGATATGGCGGACAAATAAGTATATTCAGTCAAAACTCTGATTAATTCTCTATCAAGCGCAGTTTCTCCCATTAAAATCGGTTGTATAGTTTAAAAGTTATAATGCAAAAAAAATTGTCCGGGTTTTTTTGGCTCACCCGGTATAATGGAAGGAAAAACCTAAAGGCAAGGGAAGCCAAGGATGAAAAAGAACATCCTGGCTTAAGAATTTCAGATACTGGTGCGGCATGACTTCGAATGAACTGTTTAGAGCAGTAGTAAATGGGATTCCTGTTGCCATGATTTTATCTAACCGCTGGCGCTGTTGAATTTGAAGATTTTTTTTACAATAGATTAGATTGGGGAATCTACTTTTAAAAAAAAACGCGCCTGAGCTTTACCTTGGTGGAAACAATCTGGTATGTAAGAAAAATAGTAAACTAATTAAATAATAATGTACAGTAAATACATAAAAGGGTGATCCCACAAAAAGTAAGTAATTTAAAGTCTCCATTAAAAAAAAAATGCAGTAAATGTAAATGTGGCTACCAAAGTAATAAAACATAGCTTAGTTGGTTTAGAAGGAAAATAAATAAACGTGCTCAAAGTAATGTCAAAACGTCATTCCCGTTTTGTGTCCCCACTGTAGGTTCTGAAGTTCAAAACAAAGTTCTGACCTAAAAATTCAAATAAAAAAAAATTCCCTATTGTTAAAAAATATCTTTGTCAATATCAAAATGCTAAAAATATATAGCCCATGGAAATTAGACTTTCGTTTTGATGTAGGGATCAAGTACCAATGTCCTATGTTCACCCTTGTTCGTGTTGTGATATTGAAAATATCGCTTCCGGTTTGTCAGACGTTATAAGATGAAAAATTTTTGCACGATCACCTGTTTTTGAGATATTGCGTGAAGGAGCGGGATCGCGTACTTTTGAATAGGTATTTTTTTTGGTGGCGTATGCTTTAAAAACTCTTTTATTTTGAGAAAATGTAGGATTTCCGTGTCTCGGATTTGTTAAAAAAAACCTAATTTTGCTAAAAATTACATAAAAAATGTCCATAACTTTTTTATTATGATCTTTAAATTAAACGAAATTAGTTTTTATCAAAAGAGTGGTTAATTTTTTTTGCCAAAAATATTGAAAATTTAAATTACTTAGTTTCCGTGGAATCACTTAAAAATAACGTATAAAATATGTATTCTTTGGTTTTCAATAAAGTTTTTCCTGTAAAAAAAACTTTTATTTTTATTTTTACAAACAAGCGAAAGTATTAGATATTGTCAAATGATGCAAGAAAAATTTTAAAAGGTTTTCAGCATAAATTTCCTCGGGTGCAGAGTTTAGCTGGAAAATTCGAAAAAGTATGAATGTCCCTACAGATTATTTAAGAGAAGAATCGCCTTTGCACCACATTTGTATTTTAATGTAGGTTTTTGTACACTAAGAGCTAGTGGCATCGGAGGTTCTACGATATTAGTCACGGCCAAAATTTCGAGTGATTGAACTTTTAGCCAGAGTGGAAGTACAAATATTGGCGGAAGTTTTAAGCAAATTCTGGCAGAAATTTCGGCTGGATATAATATCGTAATTTTAATATTTTAAAAAGGTCTTACCACATGATTATCCTCAATTTCTATAACTGATTTTTCGCCCTAAAAATAATTTAAATAGTGTAAATACAAAAACTTCATGTTTTTGTATAAACCCTAAGATTTTATTTGCACAAATGTGAAAAAAATTTGACAGGCAGTTTATTATTTTTAATAAAATACCCTGTATGTTATTATATTTTTACATTCATTGTTTTTTAAATGTGAAGTTGTTTTGACTTTATCGTCTCATAAGGGTTTTGAAGAATACCTTAAAAAATATTTTAAGTGTTATCATTAACCATACTGTTCTTTAAGGTTTATCTTAATCCATTCAAAAGTTATCAGGAGGGGAGACTTTTGACGTCCGCACCTGTCTAAGCTGTTATTATTTTAGTTTTTTATATTTTTTGATATATTATGTAGGAATGATTTTTTCATTGTGAGTTTTGGCAAATTTAAATAGCGAAATCTCAGAATATGTTTATCATAGCATAGACATATTATATATTTTTGATAAACAAGAAAACGGAATCTCAATAACTAGTAACATACAGGGTGCTTCGTTTAAAATAAGAAACGTTCTTTCAATATTTTACATTTTAAATTGAAAACTCCTAGGTTCATAAAGACATGAAATTTTTGTCCCGACCATTTGAGCCTTTGACTTTTGAAATTCGTTAATAGAACAAAATTTAAAGAAAGAAAATCAGCATATCTCAGCTATCTCAAAATTTTTGTACAAGATGTAAATAAATTCTTTGAAAAATTATTTTGTGAAAAAATGGTTTTATTTTGCATATAAGTAATAAATATCATTTATTTTAATTTTTAAATGTGGAGATGTCAAAAATTTGCATACCATCACCTACACTTTTGAATTTTAAAAGAAATAATTCCGGGCAAAAAACTATGTATTAACAACTACTACATACCTAATAGAAATGTCCAAGTTGTACATAACTTTTTGAGATAATATTTAAAGGTTTGCAGGTTCGCATGTCCCTGGGAAACGAAAAACTGACATGAAAAGCCAGTTAGTAATAAACAACATCTATAGAATTTAAAGTTTTGAAAAAATATCTTACCAAAGTAGGAATATCTAAGGAAGAAAGGGAATCGGGATTTTGAAAAGGAGCAGGAATATTCAGTGTTGGATAAAAGTCCGGATCTAAGTCGTCATTAACTGGATATCCTTGAAAAGAAGTTAAATTTCTTTATTAATATACATATATAGGTAAATTAGTATTCAAAATAACTTTCTGACACTTTCTTACAGTGTGATTCAATAGTAGTGGTGGTGGGGGGACCCGTAAGTTCGGCAAGCAGGATAGAGTAGGCCCATTTTGCCATGCGCCAGTTCTTTTGCTTAACGCCTTTTTCATTTCCATTCAATGTCCAGTGTATGAATTCTTAAACCAGTGAGAATGAGAATAAAGATGCGGAAAATCAAGTGAGATCGCATGCGCAGTTTGACATTCACCCGATTTTGAGGGAGTACCCCTATTCAAAAATTCATACACAGGTAGATCATTGAGTATTCCTGTTTTCTTTGTAAAGTCCAATATGTCGGCCCATTACAGCATGGGCAGTAGCTCAGAGTTGGTGCCCCTAGTGCCTGTTGTCTCATCCTAGAGTAGGCCTCACATTCTCTATACGATCTATCTATACGATTCTTCTTCATATCCAAACACTGGGCAGAGAGATCGTGCTCGACTGCTATACGTATGTGATCAAATAAAAATACAGGTTTCCACAAAAATAGCTTTAAGCAAGAATCAGTGACATAAAGGTAACAGTTTGTTAAAAAAGCATATTTATATTTAATTTATTGATATTAGAAAGGAAAAAAAATGATGCAGATATAAGTAGCCCTTGAACAGTAAATTACTTTCTTGCCCCCATATTGGATATGGGAAGTTCGCCATGTTGTATTTGTGTTTTTGCACTGGACATTTCACATTTTAGTGGAAATCAATTTTGTAGAGAATTAAATTCAAGTTATTTTTGTGGTAAAAAATAAAAACACTAACGCAGTTTTTATAACATTTAAACTATTTTTAAAAAAAATAAATAACGGGCACATTTAAACTACAAAGCTATTAAGAACATAATTTTGGTAACAAATTTTTTGTACGACGTATAGATTAGGGACCGGAATGCGCTAAAGCGCAGCTTGAGGAAATTGTTATCTGTTACAAGGCTGGCATTAGCCTACGATATACGGAGTGTTATTTAAGTATGTGGCCAAACTTTAAAAGGTTATTCTTTAGTTTATTTTAAGAAAAAAAGTTCATATGGATATGTTTATATGGCTATGTTCTGGAAATGCATAGTTTTTAAGATAAAGGTGTGAAAAGAAAAACGGTTTTTCGTAAATATCTTTAGGGGACTTTTTGAAATTTGGCGGTGCTGTTAGTAGTAAAAAAATACTAATTTAGTTAACGACACGCTAACCAATATTTTTGACAAAAAAATTGTGCTCCACTTTCTTTTGTTTAATTTCTGTATTATTTACTAAGTTAGTTTCGTATCTTGCTTTGTTCTTGAGATAAAAAATAAAAACGAGTTTATTGCATGTTTATGGAGAATTCCATTCTGAAATCACTTTAAGAATTAGTAAAACGAAAAGGCGTTCCGAACCGTGCTTTACGTGTTGTATAAAATATTGTTGGAACAAAGAATCAAGTCCTAAAGAACTTTTTTATTTAAAATAAATTAATAAAAAGCATTATTTTAAATGAAAATGGTTCAAGTTAGAAAAACTGCGCTAGTGTTCTTATTTTTTACAGTTTTTGCTTGTAGTAATAATATATATTTTTTTAAAATATTGAGTAAAAAATTGAGCAGAAATAAATTACCTACGAATTTGCATACTATTATTTTATTGGAGGAAATTGTAATAAACGTGAAAATCGGTAAGAACAGCAGAGTTTTCATAAACTTTTAACTGCGTCAAAATACTTCTTCCGCCATTTTTTTCCAATATCTAAAATGATGTGCTACATGGGCTTTAGATAAAGTAAGTAGGCACTTTTACCAAAATTTTTACATTACTACATCCAACAATATAAAATGTTGCAAAAAATTATTTCATAATAGCATAGCAAGTAGATTAATTTAAACATTTAAAAAAACGAAAATATTAATTTTTTCTCAGGTTTGAACTTGTTGCTAAGTGTTAATGTTCTCGGCGTTTTGACCATTTGTTTGGTCATCCTCAGAACTCAGAAGTTTCGTTTGTCAAATTGTAAAAGTTTTTTTTAAAACATCGACATAAAAGTGAACTGAGTTTCCTGATAATGGCCCCTACCAAAAATGTCAAACCTGCAAAATAATTTTAATTAAGTATGTCATAACAAAAACTAAAAAAAATATAATTTAAGACAAAGCTTGAGACTTAATTTTGAATCAGTTTGCTAAAACCTAGTGAGTTAATTAAAAAAATCAATCTAGATTCATAACAGAGTAGGCACTCGCACGTCTTTCCAACGTCTGACGGACTAAACCTCATTATTCTGACATGTTTGGGGTTGGGGTCTCGTCTGTCAAATACTAAATTGATATTTGGCGCCTGCGCAATCTATTGGGAACTTTAAAGAATTTTCGCAGAGGAAAAAGTTTCGCGTTTCTGCAAAATGAAACTATTTACAAAAATTCAGCCTGTTAGGGCTCATCTTTAAATTACGTAACGCAAATACTTATCACTCCCTTAGTGGGTTAAATAATTCAAGAACAAACCCTTACTACCGGGTAGCCCATAAAAATGTTCACCAAATGTATTTCTTAATAACTTTTATTCCACATAACCGAATATAATGGAAAATACGTCGTTGCATAATCAGAAAACCATATTTAAAAAAAAACACAAATCACTACCGCACGTTATGCCTACCCTCGTTTTTTCTTATGTTAGCTACAAAAATGATAAATTATTGTTAGCCTGTGAAACAACTGGTTTCTTGCCTAACACAAAAAGGTACTATAGTTGAAATCGGTCATATACTTTTTAAGAAATGACGTTTCAACCATTTTTTTGCGCTCATGAACGTGGATTTAGTTTTAAGCAAAATTATCCTTTTTAAAACTTAAGATGACGACCACGAATGAAATTCTATGTTTGTGAACCTTCACGTTTTTTTTATTATGGATATCATCTTAACCAGATCCATTTTGAATTTAACAAGGTATTCATTCACTTTTTAAATAGGGATACAGTAGTTTTTGAAATATGACGATTACAATAGGTGCTTTTTTCAGTCTCAATTTGCTAAAACAAAAAATTTTTCATTTTTTTTGAACCGACTGAAACGATTTTTTTTTGCTTTTTAACTTAACCTACTCAAATAACGAAGGCAAAAACCCTTTCTGTTTCATGAAAATCGGTTAAAAAATAAGAAAGTAATGTTCAATTAAAACCACCACCATCATAAAAAAATTGTCTCTGCAAAAGTAAAGACAACGAGCACTTGGTATAATCGTCGTATTTCAAAAACTGCGTTACCGATTTAAATAGTAAAGACCTTTTTAAATTCGAAAAGGATCTGGGTTACATAAAAGGTAAAGGTTTATAAACATAAAATTTTAGTCTTGGTCGTCATCTTGAATTTAAAAATGGCGGATAACTTCACGAAAGTAATGATCAAGAGAAATTTTCTTGTTTCAGCAACGAGAAGAAATACTGAAAAACCACATGGCCCATTAAAAAAAACAACTTTTTTGTGTTAATGAGAAAACCAGCTTGTTCAAAGCCCAAAAAAATAATATTTTTGTAGGTTCAAATTTTCAAAAAATGTCTCTCTAAGATATCATTTTTTTAAAAATGTTTACCCAAAATTTAACTGACTTTGCTGAAATTTTCGCCTGCAGCACATTTTGCTTGCACGTAGTGGCAAATTTTAAAGCTAATTCTGATTAAATCCCGCAAAAAAAAATGTTTTGCCATTGGATATAGTATTTATAAAATAACGAGTAGGTATGTCACATAGATTAATAATAATAAGAACCTTTAACAAAATGATTTTCACAAACCAACAATGTATTACCGGTGTCGATTTTATGCATGGCCTTAAACCATTTGGCCCTCCTTTCTTTTTTCTTTTTTGCGCCAGGTGTTTTAAATAACTTTACACCCCCAGCTTTGCACACTGCACAAATTTTCTTTGCCATGTCCTATAATTTAAAAAGTTGTTGAAAATCTATTATTGAAGACAATGTGATAGCTCTGAGGGTCAGCTGAAAATGTTTTCCGAACTTGACTTGATTATGTAGTATACTTACTTTGTTACCCACACATTTGAATTGAGTTTTAGGAATACTAGGCATTGATTCAATAGGACAGTATAAAAATAATGCAATTATTGGTATACTTTGTAAAAATAAAAGTAATATTGACTAACTGGTGTCGTTAATTTATTTAAAACAACTAACCCGATCTGGTGAGGTTATTTTTACCTTCCTAGCCCGCGCAGCACTGGCTAGAGAAGGTATTAGTCTCGACGACATTTTTTTTTTGAGATAACGCCGAAAATGTGTGTATTTTGACCTATCCTAGCAATATTGTCGTGATGTCTGTCTGTCTGTGTCTGTGTGCTGATTAGATTTTGGTTAAAATTCATCAATGCTAATAACAGTTTTTTGACAGTTAAAAAATTTAAAAATTGCTAACTTTTAACCGGAAGTCGCATCAATATGCGGTTTTAGTGCCCACATTTTTTTTTAAATTTGTGTTATAACCAAAAACTTCGTAGGGGCTTTCGTTTCGGAGATATTTACAAAAAACTGTTTTGAAGGTTGCATAGAGTTTACTTGGAGTGCGCAAATGGGCTAGGAAGGGATCAGATTCATCAAGGATCCATTTATTTTATAGTATAGTCACCTAACCAGACCAGGTTAGTTTTTTTAAGCTATAGCATCTCAACTATGTTTGGATAAAATACATAAAAAAGTGTGTTGGTCTTTAAAATATATTTTCATAATTTCAGTCCTGTGTATGGATTCTGGAAACGGGTGAGATTGAGTTAAGCATTTTCCCACGTCAGGACCAATAGACATGCGGAAGTCAAGTGAGATCGCATGTGCAGTTTGACTTTCATATGATTTTGAGGGAGTACTCCTCACCCATTCAAGAATTCATACACTCAGAGTGCTTAGTTTAGCACTAAAAATTCACTATACTTACCTGACCAGGTCAGATTAATATTCTATTCTAACCAGGTCAGGTCAGTATTTTTTTAGCCACTGCAGCAATATAGGTACCTTAAAAAAATGATTTGGTAAATGGTTTTCGATAAAAATGTAATTCACTAAAACTACCATTTTTGATGAATGTCATTTGGTAAAAATGTATAGTTTGATAAAAATCTTTTCAATAAAAAAACATTCAATTAAAATGTTGTTCAATAAAAAAGTAATTCAACAAAAAAAAATATAAAAAAGCCTTTGACAAAATTGTTTTGTAAAAAAAACTTTATAAATAAACCGCTACCTCAAAAATTTACAAGACATCCATACCTGAGTTGTACGAAAGTCTTCCTTGATTGGACCTACTGCTTTGTTTGTGTGTGCTTTATCTACACAGTGCAGAACACCACACATTCTGTGCAGAACACCACACACTCAGTGACTGATCCAGGGGGGGTAGAAGGGCCCGGCACCATCCTCTTCCAGATAAAGATAATTTTTGAATTCTGCCGCATCACTTATTTAAATTTATTAACAAAATCTACTTAGGTTTTAAAAATTTTTCGCCTGCGGCGCATTTGCACCAATTTTTTATGCTAAATTTCACAGCTCAGACCTATGAAAAACCACAAAAATAAGTAATTTCGTGTTTCCTACCACATTGACCCATCCCCCCCAAGAAATCCTGGATCCGCCACTGCACTCTGTGCAGAACATTATACAGTCAGTGTGCAGTCATATACAGGGTGGGCAAAAAAAAACCGGACAATTTTTTTTTCATTATAACTTTTGAACTGTACAATCGATTTTACTGGGACAAACTGCCCTTGGCTGAGAATTAATCAGTTTTGCCTATATATATATATATTTTTTCGCCATCCAAGATGGCTGATGAAATTAAAATGTACCCTTCAAATATGCTCGTTTATTCTTATGTTGCGAACATGTTTTAATTATTTTTTTAAATTGGTCAAAAAGCTGCGTTTTTGACACGCCGAAAAGGTACGAATCAACAAAATCGGTTCAGTGGTTCTAAAACAAAATATTTTTATTTCAACCATTGTTTTGCATATTATACAATTGCCTTTAGGGAACGTCCTTAATTCACGTAACGCAAAACTTCAGGATTTTTGACCCCCCTCCCCCCGCCTTGTAACGCATTTTCAAGAAAAAAAACACATTAAAAAACATTGAGTGTAACGCCAGACCAAACCCCATCCTTCCCCGCACTCACAGCGCCACTTAATTTAATGACAGTCCTTTATAAATTCCTTACTACTGAACCGATTTTAATGAAATAAAAAATATGCTGGTTTGATCTTAAAATTTAAGATTGCAGACAGAATAATTATAATTGATTCTTCAAAATGGCGTGTTTATTCTTATTTTGCAAAAATATTTTAGTTTTCTAATTTATAGATTTTTTTCCCCCACATAACGAGGTACAAATTAGTAAAATCGGTGTGGTGGTTCCTAAAAAATCTATTTTTGTTTTAACCATTATTTTACAGATACGATTGCATTGCCAATCCTGTCTGCATTAATTTCCTTTTAATTTCGTTATTACTATTTTTGAAAAAAAAAATCATGGTGATAATTGCTCTTTAAAGTTTAAAATCAAAATTTACCTCGAACCCAAGTTAATATAGCGATAAATTTTGATCATCATCTTTAAAAAGCAATCAATTCTCACCAAAATGTTTTTTATTTCATCAAAATCGTTTCAGTAGTAATGAATTTATAAGGAAATAAATGCAGACATGATTGGCAAGGCAATCATATAATATTCAAAATAATGGTTAAAACAAAAATATGTTTTTTAGAACAACCAAACCGATTTTGCTGATTTGTACCTCGTTGTACGTGGCAAGAGTGCAACTTTTTTACTAATTTAAAAAAATTATAAAAACATGTTCGCAACACAAGAATAAACGAGCATTTCGTCCCTTGGATTTTAAGAAGGAGGACAAAAAAATATATTTAGTCAAAACTCTGATTAATTCTCTGCCAGGTGCAGTTTGTCCCATTAAAATCGATGTGGTATAGTTCAAAAGTTATAATAAAAAAACAATTGTCTCGTTTTTTTTTGCCCACCCAGTATATACCTACCACAAAGTATATATATATAGGACCTAGAATGCATGTCCATTGGTTCGGCATCACATCCTGGGCTGTCTAGGTTAATACTAGGTGTATTTTTGAAAATGAGAAAAATATTTTTGGTATTAAAAATAATTAAACCTTTTTATTTTTTAAATATTTTCTTTGAAAATTCCAAAGTTCCTTTTTTGGTTATTATAATTTAATGTATCTATAGGGTTTAAAAAAAACAAATAAAAATGTGAGTTTAGCTAATGTCATTTATTATTTATATATATATATATATATATATATATATATATATATATATATATATATATATATATATATATATATATATTTTTTTTTTTTTTTGTAAGATCATTTTATTGCTAAATATTTAATTAATTATTTTATGATTTTGGATGTTGTAGTACTATTCTTACTACAATGATAACGATATCGGATATAGCGCTTATAACGATATCGGATATTACGACATATCGGTTATAGCGGCAACATATTAAGGTCCTGACAGAGTTCTATATTTTGTTACCGTTTTTCTCTATAACGACGCTCCGTTATAACGACTGAAATTAAGTGGTGGTCCCTTCAATGTTGATATAACCGATATTCACTGTATTACTTTTATTACTGTTTTTTTGTCACAATATTAGCTCAATTATATATTTCAAAGTTTATGCAAATAAATAACTCTACTCTAATATTAAATAGATCTTTAGACTGTGTTAAAACAGGGGGAAACAACTTATGGTATTTTCCATAATAAATTAGCATGGCAATAGATGTACAAATTTTGGATCAGTTATTCCCTCGATTAAAACCAAATCTTTCAAATAAAAAAGAGTTGACCAATGCCAAACTGAGAAAAACATTAAAAAATTACAACTAAAAAATTGAAACTCAATGTTAGGCTTCTCTTCCTATAATTGTTTTATGATGAGTGTCCTTCAGGATATGCACATTGCAGTGGCATGGGTAGCATCAAGGGGTGGCTCGGTATTTCCTTTTGGTGTACAGGTTAGGGGAAATAGTTGGGAATTACTGGGAAATATACTAGGAAATACCTACGGTATTTCCTTTTGGTGTACAAACATTGGCGATCTAGCCACTCCTCAGGTAGCATAACTTAGGGCACTAATTGTTAAGCAAAATTTACAGGAAGTGAAACTTGACATTGATTTTCAATTTTTTGGTTATAATTTTTGATGTTTTCTTCAGTTTGGCATTGGCAACTCTATTTTAAAGGTATAAGTAGTTTTAACAGATGTAAAAAATGATGACCAAATTAAAGATTAAATGTAAAAGCTCTTATTTCTCCCTTGCCTAGAGGAGTGTTCAGCTGATATATAGCAGCAACATAATGGAGAAATTTAATGTTTAAATTTGGTAGACATTGCAAGTAGTTACAGTAATGTAAAATTAAGCAGTAAATTTATCCATTGCACATTAAATTGTTGTGTAAATCAGCCATTACTATATATTACATTATTTAAACAATATATGTGGTGAGACCTAAAAAGGCAAAAAATAATACCATCTAGGTAATTTTTTTTAAAGCACTGTGAGCACTATTTAATATCAAATTTTTGAGGGTTCAGTTTATTGAGCGGCTGATGAGCCAAAAAAAATGCGAATGTACCTGATAAGATAAAATGCAATTTAAATCTAAATTAGCAAAAGTTTATATTTTAACGATTAACGTAAACACACAGAACACTAACGTAAACATCAACAACAAAGATGTCTAACCTCAAATTTTCTGGTAAAAGAATGACAACGGTTGTTGTTGTACTAACGGTGTTTTAGATTAGTATGCTCTCGTACTATTACATTACTTTAAAAAGAGACATGAAATAGCTGGATGATAAAGTGAGTGTGGCCAATAAAACGATAAGTGAACTAAAATCTTATTATACCCATGAGTGTTTTCGATTGGCAGGCGGTCTTACGCTTACATAAATTTAAAAGGAGAGTAAATAATCGGATGATAATGTGTGACTTCAGTCAATGAAACGATTAGTGCGTTCCAGAATTACATTTTGTGTCGATTTTGTATCGGGGTGCTGGCCTACGTCACAGTCAGCGCCTTATTGTCGGCGTCTTAAAATATGACACTTTAAAGTAGCACCACTTTTTGGCAAATTTTGATGGTTCTTTGGCAAAAACTCAAAAAGTACCAAACTAATCAAAATTTTTTTCTCTGATGTTTATAGATCTTCGTAGGCCATATCGATAAAGTTATTATAAATTTTTCATTTTGACGTCTCGAGATATAGGCAAATAATTGAAATTTAAAATAATGCTGTTTTTTAAAAACGCAGGGACCTATTGCGGGTGACATCTAAAGCCACAAATTAATATTTTTACCGTAGAAATAAGTTCAGTCAAGGGCTGTCAAGTCACCGGAAGTCGAGCAAAAAAATAGTTTGAGATATGACCCTTCAAAGTTTTACATACAAACGCTGATATCTCAAAAACAACTAAACCGATTCCGATTTGGTTTTCACAATAAAACCAACATTGCTATGATTCTTATAGAAAAATTTTTCGTTTTTCCCAAATTTGAAAAATGTGGAGGGGGGAGGTACCCTAAAAGCTTGATTTAAAAAAAATAGTACACTTCGGGGGGGAGGGGGGGGGGAGGAGAGTCACATACTAATATAGAAATAAATTGGAGGCCCGTAGGACCGAGAGTCACATTCTACTATAGAACTAAATTTCCTTTTTCTTCACGCCTAGCCTTTGATATCACACAAGCACAACATTTATACATAACGCAATTCACAAGCAAAAAACCAAGTAAGTAACTTAAACATCTGTAACCGCGAGAGTTAAACGAAAAACGAACTTATGTGTGTCTCGACTTGTCTCAAGACATAGAGTCGCGTTTCGCCTGGCCCGCCGTGCATTTGTAAAATATCTGACCCTTCGTCGCATGTCAGTGTCTGCCGCGTTCGTCGCGTCATGGCTTCACTCTTTGCTACTTAAAAAAAAAATATGCGTCCGACTGACATTTTTCAAAAATTGTTGTGATCCCTGATCTTTGATACACAAAGTTTACATAAGGTGTTTTTTTGATTAAGCAAAGGGTTCTCGAGTTATAACAAGTTATACATTATTATAAATACGCGTATTCAGGGCGAGCACTTGTTTAATAGGGAACTCCATATAAAAGCATTGGGAACGATATTTTCAACATTGAAAAATAAATGTTTCTGATAGTAATATTACTATATGCTTTTGGTGGAGTCATGAGCACACTTTATAGATTCAAAAAATGCAAAAAAAAAATTCCAAATTTTTGGAAAAACTACCCCCACCACCCCCTGCACACGACGATTTTTGGACGACCAGTCGATTTTGCATTCTTAGGGTGTAAGAAATGATTTAAATTGTATCTTACATTTTAGCAATGAAGTGCACACGAAAATCGGTTCTAGAAGCCTTTTATGCGCTTTTAAACTCTACTATTTGATTAGTATGGGTATAGTTTTTTCATTCTTAAGCAAGAATATTATGAATTTAACGATTTTGTTTTAATCAATATTTGCATATTGTTAACGAGTTTTGCACGATGTTGCTTGATGCGTTGAGGCATGTTATAGCAAACTACCCCACCACTATATTTTACCTTTGGTTAGACGTCTAGACCTCGACGTTTAAAAATGCAAATTTTAAAATTTATTTCTTGATAAAAAACAAGACAATTTTCTTGTATAAATATTTTTGTTACTTGTAATGTAATTGACGTAAAAAAATCATAAAAATATCTCCAACATTTTCCATAGATTTCTTGAAACTCGAAAATACCACTCGCACAGTGTGACTAACCACACAAAAAAATATGACCTTTACATTTTTACAATGCCAAATCAAGATCAAAATACCACTCAGACTATTGGCCTATACATACAAACTAAGGACCTTCACAATTTTTCACAGTCAAAAAGGCCACTAGACCAAATCGCCCCTGCACACAAAAATTTCTTAAAACAAAAATTTTATGATCAAGGTTAGGCTAGGTCAGTTCATCCTCAAAGTGGTCCAGCATGCGATAAGCGTACTACTTATTTAGGTCGTGTTCTTTTATAGTCAGAGCATATTATTTTAAAAGGCTTTCCGTTTACGGTCTAGAAGCAAATTATATTACTTTTTGGCAACAGACCATTTCCCCCTAATTTGACCCCACTGACCCCAGGGACGGAGAAAATCCCCCCAAAACCCCCAAAAAACTGTTTTTTTTCAGTTTTATGCAATTTTCTCGAAAACTAACATTTCTATCAAAAATTGCAAAAAACAGTTTTTTGTGGAGAATAAAATTCCCTTTCCAACGATCTATTGGTCAATAAGGTTAGGAAAAGCACGTAGCTCTTCAGTGGCGTACGTAAATTGGGATTATTTAGAAAAAACATGTTTATTATAGGTTTTTCAAAATTTTCTCAAAAACTACACTTTTTAGGAAAAAATATGTAGTATACTTTATTGTAGAACATAACATTTTCTTTTAAAAACTTTATTAAAATGTCGGGTTGTTGCTATATTTAAGGCTTCAGGGGCGTACTAATATAAACTTAT
The DNA here is from genome assembly GCA_963576565.1 of Aspidapion aeneum. NCBI lineage: Eukaryota > Metazoa > Arthropoda > Insecta > Coleoptera > Brentidae > Aspidapion > Aspidapion aeneum. The sequence goes on from OY755043.1 coordinate 97,882,038, forward strand.
TTTCAAAAATAACTGAAATAATCAGTTTCTCTTGCATATTTAAATATCTTTTCTAACTAAGATTTTCACAAAAAAATGTGCCTTTATTCTTTATTGAGGATAAGATAATTTCTTTTTAAATGATATATTACAAAGTGAGGTGAATGTTATGATAAATACTTCAAAAAGGTTCGTAATTTATACCTACTAAAATAAAATGTTTCCAAATTAAAATAAACTGTTTTTTGATTAGATTACATAGGGAGGGGAGGGGGCATAGGGGCCATGGCCCCCCCTAACAATATTTTTGTGCAGAAAGTAACAGTAGTAACTTTGACACAGGTGTTTTTGGTTATTTTTTAAGCACATGGAACTAAAAATAAAGTGGTGAATCTTATGGAATGGTTTGGGGGGGGGGGCATAATCATAATAAGGTAATCATTGGGATCAACAACCAACCTGTCAACCTGTTAGGAAGAATATTTGACATTTTTTTGCCTTATACTTATGCAATTTATGAACAGGCCCCATAGTATTAAAAATCACTGATCCACTTTGTTATACATTGTTTGAAAGAAAATTTTATTGGCTATGTTGAAGTATAGAACACATTTTTTGATAAAGAGCTTGGTTTTTAAGAAAATTGAATAAAACGTATGAAAAACATGTTTTTTTTAATGATTTGTTGAAATCACCCCATTGACGAACGTCGCTGGAGAGTTTGGTATAAGTCAAACCCCACCGAGTTTCACATTTTTAAAAAGGGAATTTCCCTGTCTACAAAAAAGTGTAGAACAAATTTTTTTATGTTAAGCTTACTTTTTGAGAAAATTAGATAAAACCTGTAACAAAAATTGTTTATTTTCTGTTTTTTCAAAATTAATTTAATATACGGATGCCCCTGAAGTTTTATTTATAAAACCGATGTAATCATGTTATACGTCATTTTGAAGGAAATTTTATTGAGTATTACAAAATGTAATACATGGTTTTCTGTAAATATTAGTTTTAAAAAAAAATTTAATAAATCTTGGAAAAACAGATATTTTTTCAACTTTTTTTAATTTCTTCAACTAACAGACGCCGCTGGAGAGCTTCTTATTAGTCTAACTTTATTAAGTTATACCATGTTGAAAAGGGAATTTTATTGTCTACAATAAAGGAAAAACAGATATTTTTTCAACTTTTTTTAATTTCTTCAACTAACAGACGCCGCTGGAGAGCTTCTTATTAGTCTAACTTTATTAAGTTATACCATGTTGAAAAGGGAATTTTATTGTCTACAATAAAGTGTATTACATATTTTTCTCTTAGAAGCTTATTTTTTATGAAAATATGAAAAAACCTCAAACTTTCAGATTTTGGGGGTCTGGGGGGTTTTTGCAGCCATTAAAAAAATAATATGTTATTATTTTCTAATTATACAAATATATATTTTGAATGTATACCTGTGACAATTTGGGCTTTCCAGCGGCAATTTAAAATTCCGCCGCCATTTTGGCCGCCATCTTGAATATCTCAGCCCCTGTCAATATTTCGAGTTGGCAACAGGGATATTCGGATTCAGCGGGGTTAAAATAGGGGGAATTGCCCATTTGCCAAAAAGTAATATAAAATGCTTCTAGAAAGTCGATTTTCCCGAATCTTGCCTGAACTATTAAACGGCGCCAGCTAGTTTTGCCTAAAACTAAACTTAAGTTTTCTTTTAAACGCGACAAAAAAGGCTTTAGCAAATTTCAAATCAGATCTTCATACAGCTTTAGGTGTTTACTAAATTTTTGGTCACTGTTGTATATTTTTCATCTAAAACTGAAGGTGAAAATTATCGCTTGTAGAGGGTCTACCCCTCGGTCTACCCTATGGATCCAACACAACGGCAAAAAAGTGTGTCTCTGATAAGATTGAGAGAGACAGAAATTGTGTAACCTTGGGGGAGCATAAAAGCTGCCAAATAATGTCCTCATACCAAATAAAAAACCCAGCGTTGTTGCCAACATACTACATAATATTTATGCCCATGTCGTGCGGCGATCCGTCTCGTTATCAGAGTTTCGCGTCCGGTTAAAGAAGGTTTCAGAATGTTTTAACCAAAAAAAATTGTCTGCGTCCGGTTATTAGTGTCCGGTCATAGGAGTGAATTTTACATGTGAAGAAATAGAGAGTTATTAAATGTAATTGTTGACTGTTTCTGTTTCTATTTAAAGAATTTTAAATAAATAATAATTACTTAGTGTTCAATAAACTCTAATAAGATAAATGAATGATTCTACAAAAATGGTGCTGTGGAGTGGGTATGCATATTTTTCAAACACAGACTGCAAATGAAGCATAGTTTTAGTTATAAGATTTAAAACGAAATGTTTTCTTCATGGAGCATTTCAGTTTAATGTATAAAAAAAATTGCAAGTTTATAATATTTTTTATTACAAAGCAAATACCTCATTCCTCTGGTGTAGTCCCAAACCAAATATTAAAAACTCAGATTGAAAAAAATATCCTAATAAATAATATTTAACCAAGTCTTAACTATTTATCAAAAAAATTGATAAAACTTAAGTTTGCAGTCATATTTTTGAAAATCCGAATTTACATCTTCCCGGAAAATTTTACAATTTTAAACATGCTCCATTTTTAATAACACAATATTTGTGAATACCACCGGTTAATTTCTAGAGAAAGAGACGGCCCTGGATATCTAATTTACTTGTGAGGGTGACAAGTTGTGACAGATAATGTCAACTTTAGTTTGGTTTAAGTTATAGATCTTTTTATTTTCGGCAGAAAATTAGTTTTTTTCGGAGAAATCAAAAAGGAACGCTTCAATTATCATTCCTCTGGTAAGTAAATATTCGACTAATATCAATAGTATAATATGTTGATTGTTTTAAAATTATAAGTATAGGAACTTTGTTTATATAAAACTTAAGTTAAATAGATTTTGATTTATATTGGAAAACCATTAAAAAACTCATTCCTCTGGTACTCATCCCTCTGGAATTTTTATGCAATAATTCCTAAAATTCGGGAAAATAAATGTTTCTTAGCTTACACCTAATTAGTTACATAAATTTAACAAAACTAAATTATTGACTCTGCTGTACTGTTATTTAAAGGCAATGACCAAAAATGATATCCATATAGCCCACTTTTGGTAGAATCATCCAAATAGGGCTTTTGTCAAAAATTTTTGTATTTGAATTTAAATAAAATTATGGCGTTAGCAATTAAAATTACACCAAGTATTACTTAAAATTGTTTTTAAATTTGATTTATTTTTTTATTGTGATTTTGGTAGGGATAAATGTATCTCCATAGTTTTGATGTTTTTAGTTAGACATTTGTAATTTAGATAAGCAAGGCTTTGTCAATGTATGTCAATGTCAATTGTATTCTGCCTAATAAAGGTAATTTTGATTTGATTTGATTTGATTTGAGAAGCTTGGTTCCAATAAAATTGTCCGCCTAAAGGGAGTGTCCGTTTAATATAGGTGTCCGCAAGAAGAGGTTTCACTGTAAATTACTTTTTCCAACGCAACGCATCCTTTCTGTTGAGTGCTAATATAGTACATATTAATATTCCATCCCCTTTTATTGCTTCACAGATCCGTTTTTTTGTGAGTCATTTGAGCGTCTCGAATCCCGTTTTGCTAGTTTTGTTCTGCAATGGATATTATACTGCATACACTACTGAGCGAAAATTTCGTTGCGTTAAGTTTGCTCAAACGAACCGTAAAAATTGCTTAATTTTCGGTTGGAGAATTTTATCCACTTTTATTTTAAGCAAAAAGATTAATTAGGTATTTAATTAAAACTTTTTTAACTTTGAAAATGCTAACGTTTTGTTTTTCCATTGGCCTTTCTTGTACGTTTATAAATACAGTTTATTTTGGGACTGCTTTTGGCTTGAGTTCTCACCAAGGACATCTAAACGAAGATGCAATAAAACAAAATGACCCGTCTACTTATAAAATTTAGTTTAAAATTATTAACTAAATCAACCAAAGATGTGTAAATGATACATTGTTAAACGATTGTACAGTGTCGTTTAAGGTAAAAATGGAACCAGATTAACGTTTAGGGGAAAATGTTCCACAATAAGACAACAAATGTATTTTCCTAAAGAGGTAGTTTACTGAATAAACCAGATCACGATTATTTAGCATAAATTATATAAGGCATATCAAAACTTTTTATGATAAATTATAATTAATAAATCAGGGGTCAAAACAAATAAAATGGCGTAATAAACAGAAATCTGTCCGACATATGTTTCACAATCCAAAAAGAATCCTACTAAATCTAATAAATTATTTCCTCGTAAAGTGACCCAAATTAAACTTATTAACCTTACTTAAGAAGGAATATAATTGAAATATTTTAGCAAGAAATAACCTTTCACGATTGTAAGAAACGCCAGTGAAATTAAATAATATTCTTTGGCTGCCCCTCGTATAAAGCGACGGATGCGTCAATTTTATTTTGTATTTAATTTAGAGTTCAGTTCAGGTGAAACCCCAGATGAGGAATACGAATGTATCACATTAAGCATCCATCAAGCTGCAAAAGAAGCACTAGGATTAGTGGAAGAAACTCCTAAAAGAACAAAACCATACTGGTGGGATGCTGAGATTGAAAGTGAAATAGAGGAAAAAAGGAAATTATATCACACGTACTTATCCCAAAAGACAGATAGAAACAGAGAAGAATACAAAATCGCGCAATCAAAGGTGAGAAGAATGATCAGTGATAAGAAGAATCAATCATGGATGCAAAAGTGCCAGAAAATAGATTCTTACTTAGGAGGTAGGAGAAGTACTGAAAGCTGGAAAACTATAAGATCGATCAAAAAAGAAACATGCAGAGATATTATTTCACCAATACCAGACAAAGAATGGGATGAGCATTTTAAAAAACTTTTAACTGAAGATAGAGCAGAATTCAAGGAAGACGAAAGAGACAATATCATTAGAACGATGGGATCTCCAGTACCCCTCACAATATCTGAGGTCAAAAACGTGTGCAAAACCTTAAAAAGCGGTAAATCTGCCGGACCCGGAAATATCCCAGCTGAACTTATTAAATATGGCACTGAAGAATTGTTTTGTAGATTACGGAATCTTTTCCAAAGATATTTAAATGGAGCTGTAGTACCAACTGAGTGGAAAACGTCATATATATCCACAGTACACAAAAAAGGAAGGAAAGATATATGTGACAATTATAGAGGTATATCTGTAACTAGTACGCTAAGCAGAATATATGGCAAAATAATAAGAAATAAAGTGGAGAGCGAATATAAAGATATGGAGGCAGAAGAACAAGCTGGTTTCAGGGCGGGTAGATCGACTTCAGATCATCTCTTTTGTATAACCCAAGTTATTGAAAAGAAAATGGCATACGGACAAGAGCTCCATCTGCTTTACGTAGATTTTCAGAAGGCATATGATAGTATACCACTAAATCTACTTTGGAAAGCGTTGGAAAAGACAAACATAAGCGTACAACTAATTAAGGCCATCAAAGAGTTATACCGCAATAGTAAGGCAAAAGTTAAAATAAAAGCAAAACTAACCAAAGGCTTTCAAGTAAATAAAGGTCTTAAACAAGGTTGCTGTATCTCGCCTACGCTCTTCAAGATATATTTGGAACAGGTCCTTAAAGTCTGGAAGAGAAAATGCCAAAACATGGGAATTCCGTTGAATGAAACCACCTTGTATACTTTATGTTTCGCCGATGATCAGATAGTGGTGGCTCAGGATTATGACGACCTCGAATATATGACACGAAAACTAATAGAAGAGTACAATAAGTGGGGACTAGAGGTTATTATCAATAAGACAGAGTATATGTGTATTGGTGGAACGAAACAGGATCTAATCTTAAATACTGGGCAGCGAATTCAGTCCTGTGATGAGTATAAATACTTGGGTCTGAAAATTACAGCTGACGGAACACTAGACAAAGCTATAAAAGATAGAAACGTACAAGGAAGAAGAGCAATAACTTTATTAAATGGAATAATTTGGGACCAAAGTATATCAAAACATAACAAAAAGCTTATATATAACACAATTGTAAAGAGTATTATTACATACGGCTCAGAGGTGTGGCCAATCAAAGATAGAACAGAAAAAATGCTTTCCGCTACGGAGATGGACTATTGGAGAAGAGCAGCAGGGAAATCAAAAAGAGAAAGAGTTACCAATCAAAGAATAAGAGAAATTATGACAGTGGGTGAACGTACTCTAGTGGATGATATAAGAACAAAACAACTGGTGTGGTACGGACATGTACAAAGAATGGATGATGGAAGACTACCTAAACAAATATTACAATGGAAACCAACTGGCCGAAGAAAACGAGGAAGACCAAGGAGAAGCTGGAGAGAAGGAATAGATAGTGAAATAAGAATAAGAGGCCTAGATGATGAATTATGGGCAAACAGAAACGAGTGGAGATTGGGTATCGGAAGACGTAGAACGTTGTGAAACCGATAAATATATATATTTAATTTAGAGGACACTAATTTTTGCTAGTCCGCGTAGCAACGGCTAGAGAAGGTATTATTTTTGAAGATTTTTTTTAGATAACGCCGAAAATGTGTTATTTGGATGTATTTTGACCTATCTCAACAATATCGTCGTCATGTCTGTCTGTGTGTGTGTGTGTGTATTATTACTGTCCGTAACACGATAGCTCCTAAACCGCTAAACCGATTTTCATAAAATTTTCAGGTAAAATAGTGTTCGACACTCTTACGAGCTGTTTTGGTTTGGTCAAAATCCATGAATGCCAATGAATAGTTTTTTGACAATTAAAAAATTAAATAATTTGTAGCTTTTTAACGGAGCCTCGCATCAATATGAGGTTATAACCAAAAACTTCGTAAGAACTTTAGTTTCTGAGATATTTACATAAAATGAAGAGGAAATAGCCCACAATTGAAAAATAGTTTTGTGTTTTAAAGTTTTAAAAGGAAAACTGATGTATGTAATTTTATCTTAAACATGTAACAAAAACTTAACTAAAAAACTTTGACAGACTGTAGAGAGCATCCTTCAAACTTAATTTATCTAAAACTCTACGTGTAATATGATTCGTGGTATAACCCTCTTCGTCGATTTCAAGGCGGTAAATTTTCCGGTATTCGCTTTGTCGGATTGTGGAATATGTCTGATTGGGAAAACTTTCCCCATAGGTTTGCCGCAAGGCAACTACCTAAATGATTCCCAACCAATAAATAAACGGACATTTTGGTAAAGCCGATACACTATGAGAAATATTGCGAAGAAAGAAAAGTTCAAGAAAAAAAGCGAAAGGGAACCGAAACTAGAAGAAAAAATTTTTAAAAACGGAGAAAAGAAGGAGAAAGAGAAAGCAAAAAATAGGTAAATAAAAAGAAAAATAAAAAAGGAAAAAAAAGAAAGAAAAAGAATAACAAAATAAAAATAACAAAATACGAAAAGCAGAAATTAAAAGGAAAATACAGTTTTTCTGAGATGAGAAGAAAACGTTAGAAGAAAAGGGATAAAAGATAAATTGAAAAAGAAAAACGAAGGAAAAGAGCAAAGTAAAAATGAGGAGACGAGGGAAAGGCATGAAGAATAGTAGGGGAAGGGAAAATATAAAAGAACAAAGAAAATCAAGCAAACAAGAAAGGTACACACCATAATAATTTTAAATTACTTACCTATTCTTCTCGTAGATTTTTAAAAGCCAATTTCTTTATAAATCAGAACTGCGAAACTAAGCTGTTTCATAAATCATCTGGGGTCTAATTCTCCTAATTTTACTAAATAATTAATTAGTTTTAAAAAGCTCGTCCGAGATTTAAGAAAGAAAATTAGTCAAGAACAATATAATGAATGGGAGAAAACTCCAACTGTAACTTTGCGTCATTAATTTCCCCTATAGTTTTTTTCGAGTAGAAAATTTAAGCGTAATAGTGTTATGTAAGATACCTATAGCGTAACCAGATATACAGGGTGTAATCGATATGACTCACAGTATAATAATGGGTGATAGAGATGGACAAAATAAGAAAAAAAGTTCATATAACATGGGGTGAACACCCATTGGTTTCAAGATATACGATTTTTAAAGTTTGAGGAGTGAGAAGGAAAAGTGTTTTAGCAAAGTTATGGTTAAAAATGTAATATAACTTTAGGCTGTCAAAGTTACCTGCAAAATAGGCTAACTTTAAAAAAAAATTAAAGCTTTTTCTTTTTACTTGTACATAAAGTTTAAAAAAATATATTTTATTATTCTTTCTACCTAAAACGTCAACCAAAATATTGCATTTATAAAAGTTTATAACAAAATAAATGAATCCATGATGGATCTGATACCTTCTTAGCCCATTAGGACACTCCGAGAGAACTCACGCTATATCAGCCTAGAAAACAGTTTTTGTAAATCTATCAGAACCGGAAGCTCCTACGAAGTTTTTGACAATAACATTATTGAGAAAAACGTGTTCCACTATATTCCACAACCGCATATTGATGCGATACTCCTTTAAGAAATTTTTAAACTGTCAAATACAAAACCTATTAGTGACCTGAACGTGTACGGTGGCCAACAAGGTTGACTCTGGAATGTACAAAAATAGTATTTATTTTTTCCAGACTCCCCAAAGGATTGATTTTCTTGAGTTGACTTAGAGGAAACTTGCATATTAGTGGAATTTTCACTATTTTGAGTTTGCAAATTACGGTTTTCTATTGAATTGGGCCCTTAATATTGCTAGTGTACTTCCGGGTGACATGGAACGGACTCAAAGATAGAATGCATAACCATTTTTTTGCTAAGGTGTAGCGTTCATGAGCACGGTGGATAGAATAGACTGGTGTTCGGATCTTAGGATATGAACAACGGAACTACTAATATTTTTTGAATTTTTTGAAAACTAAGGCAATTTTGCCACTGTTTTCTAGTACATACTTATAAAATGTAATTTTCTAGACGTATTGTCGTTATTTTTTTTTAGCCCACTTTATTTTTTATTACACAAAACTTAAACTACAAGGAGGCAAGAAGAGAGGTATTTGAAGAGGAAGCCTTTGAGACGGAAGACCTTCTGAATCTGAGGTGGCCCGATATTCTGCCCTTTGTACAGAAGACGGGCAGATTCCTTAGCGAAGGAAGGACGCAGTAGGGGGGATGCCCGGGGGTTGGCGAAAAGGGCGCCTTATGTGCCTAGTCGCCAGGCATAGAGCCTACCCCACACTACTAAGGTCACTATATAACGAAGTTCCTTCTAAAGGTACCGACATAGATTTTTACGTTTTAAAAAACCTCGTATACAATTGGTTACCCATTGGCGTAGATTTTTTTATTAAATAATGTTATTATTTGTCAACAATTTCCCATTTTGTCACTGCCATAGACCTACCAAAGGAGCAAAAATAAACCTTTGCTATTCATTAAAAAAAGGCAAAAAACATAAAATGCCCATTATTTGTTGCGTGACTGCGTGCCGAAACTCGTACCAGAAAGGGTTTTGCCTTTTTCGGATACCAAAAGGTAAGCAATATATAATTTTGTAAGCTTTGCCAGGGATGGTTTATTTACTAGGCACACACAGAGGGACTGGGCCCCAAGGTGCTCCTACGATCCCCAGTTCAAAATAATTTGACAATTAAAATTGTTCAAATTGAAATAAATATGTTTTAATATATAAATATATTTTTTTTTTTCTATTTAGACACCTCACTATTCGAGCCCTCCGTTTTATAGCCCCCCTGGGACTGTGAGTCCCTCCACATCAAGTTTTAGTCCTCAAAGCCCACCAGGAGTAGGAGTTTCAGGTATGTACCAAAGTATAAGATTTAATTTTATTACTTGTACTTTAAATTTGGTCAGTATTTTAACCAAAAATAATTTAAAAATTAAAATTGTTTAAATTAAGTTAAAAATGTTTTTATGCTTATTTATTAATTTTTCCTATTTAGACACCTCCAAGACTGCTGAAAACTCAAGTTCTCCGTTTTCAGCTCACCTGAGTCAGCGAATCCATCTACATAAAGTTTTAGTTCTTATAGCCCAAAAATTGTAATTTTTAATAAAATTGAAGCGTTTACCAAGAAATATAATATTAATTTTGCAGTGAATGTACTAGTCAATTGGTTTAAATTATTAAACAATAAAAAATTTATAAATCTTAAATTATCATTGTCGTTTTTTAACCTAGCTTTATACAGTCCTGAACATACCGACGAACAACGAAGAGAGCAACGAACTGAACGGCGAATCAAACACTAGCGGGGACGGAATTACAAACGCGTTTGCAAACCATTCCGCAAATTCCAGCCATTCGGTGAACGGTTCGTGGCATCCTCAATTGTCTGTTATTTTTTCAACATTAGAGATAATAATAAATCTCGAAGGAACAAAACTGAAAACATGAGAACATCACAAACGTTATATTTGTTTTTGTCTCGTCGAAATAAAAAGAGGCCATTTGCTGTTTGTCGTTTGGTTGTTGCTCTGTTCGATGTTCGTCGAAATGTTTAAGTCTGTACGGAGCTCCAGATTTTGTTTTATTGCTAAGAAAATGAACAATAGATATACCTATTAAAATAAAACAATTCAATTCAATTTCTGGATTTCAATGAGATCGCGTCTCTTCTGAGACGGCCTCCCAGCTTTACTTGGGTTGAAGTTCTATTAATGTCTGCTTTGAGCTTCTTCCTTTTAACGACTTCTTCAAAATCTGATATCGTTGCCTTTCTTGATGTAGCTTCTATTTAAAAAAAAAGGATAGGAAAAAGTTAGACACACTTCTCGCTCTGAGGCTACCAGAGCATTAACACACCAAAGCCTAGGAAAAAAGGTAGGTATCTAGCTAAAAGGTACGCAAAAGCGAAAATAAGATAAAAACAAAACAAATAAAAAGCCAAGCAAGTTAACTATTACGACATGCTATTTTATAATTTTATGTTGTTGATTTTCAAGTTATGTGTTATTTCTTCTAAAATCTTATGATTTGGATCAACTAGTATATTTTCAATGCTAACAGGCCCATTATATTCTTTTGCCGCTTTTTGATACAGCAGGGGACCAATCTGAAAAGTGTTCAGACAATCAAAAATAATGTGGTTAATATCTCCCAGTTTACCACAGCTACAGTCTGGGCTATTTTGTATCCCAATTTTGTGAAGATGTTTTGGTGTGAGACAATGGCTAGTCCTCATACGACATATTGAGGTTATTTGCTGTCTATTTTTATACCTTGTTTGACTAAACCAGGGCTTTGACATTGGAATACTCTGAATTCTTGCATAATAACTCCCTTTATTATCTGGCCAACTTTTGTAATAATTTTTCCATTTTTCCCAGATAAATTTTTTTACATAATGCAAGAATCTTGTGTGATGGATAACATTAGGTTGTGAAACATTAAGTAATTGCCTACCCTCATTGGCAAATTTATCAGCTTTCTCATTACCTTTAATTGCAGTATGACTAGGAATCCAAAGAAGTTGAATATCATAATTTTCTTCTAGAGCTTTAAGAATTTCCTGTTTGGTGCTTAAAGTGATATAGTCATTATCCTTTTGAATCCCAACTCTCGCAATTGCTTGCAGAGCACTTAAAGAATCAGATACTACCAGAATTCTATTACTTTTAGTTTTAAGTATCTTCACAGCTTCTCTAATCGCCAGAGTTTCTGCAGTACAGATTGGGGTGTGATTATTCAGTCGACGAGAAATTTCTACTTTTGGATTGCTACAATATATTCCTATCCCACAGGAATGTTGTTCTGGATCCACTGAGGCATCTGTATAGACAATTGCGTATTGGCTGTATTTTGTATGAATTAAATCCTGAAATTCCTGTTGATTATTAGCGTCTTTTTTTAGTGAGGTGTTTTCGTATCCAATCTTTTTATTTTGCATGTTGTAGGGGAACTGGAAACATGGTAGAGTTTCAGCTTTGTAAATAAACTGAGTGTGTTGCATTATTAAATCAAATCCAGCTATGATTGAAGGAGTTATTTCTACATTCCAATAACGATTGTTGCTATTATATAAAATATAAAAGGACAGAATATTTTTAAATATTTGATCATTTTTAAGACTTAATAATTTTCCTATAAATTTTGCAGCCAGCCATTCTCTTCTAATTGATAAAGGTTGTTCACCAGTTTCAGCCAAAAGTGCTCGTATAGGGGTTGATCTCATAGCTCCAATAATTATTCTTAGGCTTTGGTACTGAACTCGGTTTAGTTTGTTCCAGTTTGCTTTAGACATTTTAAACATACATGTGGAACCAAAATCTATATGGCTTCTCACAAGCCCTTTATACACCATTAACAGTGTTTTTGGGTGAGCACCCCACCATACTCGACACAGAGCTTTCATGGCATTTATACCTTTTTGGGCTTTTACAACACAATTATTGATATGTGCTGTCCATCTCATTTGGGTGTCAAAAATTACGCCTAGGTATTTGTACTCGTTAACCCACTCTAAAAGTTTTCCATCTAATTCTATGGGTTGAGGCCCATTTCGTGGTCTACGTTTGGCAAAAAGCATACACTTTGTTTTGGAATCAGAGAGTTTGAGGCCATGGTTAGTTAACCACTGATTAAGTAGATTTAAACACTGTTTTACTCTTCTAACCATTATTGTTAAATTTGATCCTGTAATGATTAAGACAATATCATCAGCAAACTGTAGTATTTTTACTTCTCCTGTCTTCAGATCATTTATAGTCTCTGTATACATATTATAAAAAATTGGACTAAGTGGAGAAGCTTGAGCTAAACCTTTACTAGTAAATCTTGGGCCTATCAATTCTCCTGTGTCTGGAGACCTAACAAAGACTTTCCTATTTGTCATGAGATTTTCTATATATTTAATGATTGTGCCATTTATATCCCATTCATCTAAATAATTAAGTAAGATGTTTTTTACTACATTATCATATGCTGAAGTGACATCACAAAAAACTACAATTGCTCTCTCGCCCTTAGTAAAAGCTCTGTAAATTTCAGTTGACAGGTATACACAATTTTCCATGGTACCTCGTCCTTTTCTAAATCCATTTTGCAGACTGCTCAATTCATTTTTTGCCTCTATTATAAAGTCAATTCTTGCCTGAAGGACATTCTCCAATATTTTGCCTATACATGAACTTAGTGCTATTGATCTAGTTATCAAAATCTGAAGGATCTTTTCCAGGTTTAAGGATAGGAACTATAATTTGTGTTTTCCAGTCATCTGGTATTTGGACCTCTTCTAGTAATATCTTGTTAAAGATATCTACTAATTGGAATAATTTGGGACCAAAGTATATCAAAACATAACAAAAAGCTTATATATAACACCATTGTAAAAACTATTATTACATACAGCTCAGAAGTATGGCCAATCAAAGATAGAACAGAAAAAATGCTTTCCGCTACGGAGATGGACTATTGGAGAAGAGCAGCAGGGAAATCAAAAAGAGAAAGAGTTACCAATCAAAGAATAAGAGAAATTATGACAGTGGGTGAACGTACTCTAGTGGATGATATAAGAACAAAACAACTGGTGTGGTACGGACATGTACAAAGAATGGATGATGGAAGACTACCTAAACAAATATTACAATGGAAACCAACTGGCCGAAGAAAACGAGGAAGACCAAGGAGAAGCTGGAGAGAAGGAATAGATAGTGAAATAAGAATAAGAGGCCTAGATGATGAATTATGGGCAAACAGAAACGAGTGGAGATTGGGTATCGGAAGACGTAGAACGTTGTGAAACCGATAAATATATATATATATATATATATATATATATATAAAGATATCTACTAAGTTGTTTAAATAATTTTCTGGAAGGTTTTTAATTAAACTGTATGTCATTTCATCTACTCCAGGTGCTGAATCCTTTTTCTTCTCCAGTACTACTTTAACTTCTTCTATTGTGATTGGTTGAAATTCACAATTATTGTTGAATTGAAGAATCCTATCTAATTGCACTGGATTATCTGACTCTGTCAGTTTTGCTAATATATCATTTAAATAAGTTTCTGATTCCATTCTATGAGGTCTCTCTCTAAATGTGTTTGAGAATTTCCTAAATGTATTCCACACTGATGATATTGATGATTGCCAAGAGAGGTCGTTAGCAAACTTTTGAAATTCAATTCTTTTCTTTTTCTTTAAAAACCTTCTTGTCTGGGCCTCAATCCTTCTGAAATTTATAAAATTCTCTGTGCCTGCATGCTGTTTGTATGTTTTGAAAACTAATTGTCTTTTTTTTACACCATCAATACAAGACTGGTCCCACCAAATTGGTTTTTGCACATATTTTGTCCTACCTTTGGTTCATAGTAGTTGCTTTCATCATCCAGCTCGGCTTGACTAAGTATTTCCTTATATTGATTCCAATTGGCTCTTTTAAAATTATACTTAAATTGTGGATTATAAAATGTTTTGGCTTCCCCATAAACGTAAATAAGAATGGGTATATGATCACTCATGGTATCTTCCATTGTTTTCCATGAGCATTTTGTGGCTATTTCATTGCTTACCAAAGTTATGTCTGGACAACTTTTACCCTCAGCTGTAATTCTTGTCCTACTGCCGTCATTCAAAATGACAATGTTATCTTTTCTTGAAAGTGCTTCCACAAGATTTCTTCCAGATTGGTTGATCCTTGTTGAACCCCATAAGTTGTGTTGAGCATTCATGTCTCCCGTAATCACTACAGGCCCATCAAAGTAGTCTATTAATTCTAGATAGTCTTCAGTTTGAATAACAACATCTGGTGTGCAATAAATATTTATAAGCTTCCATGAACCAATTTGTATACCTTGAACTTGAGCATCAAGGTTGATATTTATCTGGAGTTTCTTAAACGGTATGTTCTTATTAATAATTAAAGCTATTCCCCCATATCCTGAATCATCTGGTCTATCTTGTCTGATTACTGTATAGTTCCTAATTCTAATTCTATCCTTTTTTTTTTTAATGTGTTTCATTAAGAGCAAAAATATCTAGTTTCTCATCTGCTATCAATGACTGTATCTCATGTTGTTTTTGTTTAATACCATTAAGATTATAAGCTAGGATTCTTAACATTATTTACTAATCTAAAGCGTTAGATTTCTGAGAAATGTTCGATATTATGGAACATTCCTCTGTCTCCATTCCAGTGATTTCTTGTTGTTGATAGTTTTGTTCTACGATGCTTAATGATTCGGCAAATATGTCTTTTTCCCCACTATTTGTTGCTGCCTCTCCACTTAACATTAGTAATGCTTCTGAGGCTGCGACTTCTTGCTGCTGGTTTTGCATGTACTGCAAAACATTTTCTTGACTATGAGGTGTTCTCATTCCTGATGGGTATGTTAGTTGCTTTAAAAGTTTATTATCTACTGGTGGTGGTGATATGACAGGTTGTGTTGGTTTTCTCTTGCTGCTATTTGCAACATGGGCATATGTCACTCTTCTTGTGAACGGAGAATTATTTCTTGGATTAAATCTTAAATTTGGTTCATTTCCACTTCTGGGTTTCCATGTTGGAAAGTCACTTGTTCTAGGATTAAATTGTTGACTGTCACTTACATAATTTTTAGATGTGGTATAAGTTTTTGGGCATCGTTTTCTGGCATCAAAGTATGAAACATTTTCAGAGGCCATCACAATTTTAATATTTTTTTGTCTGGTAAACTCAGGACATTCCCAGTCAAAACTACTATGATTAGCATCGCAGTAAGCACATGTGATTGTTACCGTTGAGCATAAAGTTTCTTCATGTTCCTGTTGACACTTTGGGCACCTTCTTTTACTTCTACAAGTAACTTCCAAATGTCCGTACCTTAAGCAATTTCTGCATTGTGTAACTGGTGGAATATAAACATTAATTCTTGCTTTGTAGTGAGCTATATCAATTTCTTTTGGAGGAATTTTGCCTTCAAAAGTAACAACAAATGATTGAGTTGGGATATATTCTATGATTCCATTATTATTAACCCTCCGGTTAAGTCTTCTTGCTGACAGAGCCTTTTGATTATTTTCGCCTTCTTCATTCAAAATTTGTACAAATTCAATTGGTGTAATTTCTGTAGGGATTCCTCTAACCACTCCTTTGGAAGTGACTAATCCTGTTGGAATTGTTAAATGAAAGTTATTCTTCTTTGAAAAATATGAAGCTAGGAAGTTATTAGCAGTATTAACTGATTTAAATTCTATGCCTAAACGGTTTTTTCCCTTTCTAGATATTCTTGAAATACCAAGAACTTGTTCTTTATTTAAAAGCCTACCCAGTTTTATAGGGTGAATGTTTGTAATATCTTCTGAGTAACTTTCTGCTAGTACTAGGAAAGGTCCTGTATCTCCATATTTATATCTGTCTATATTAAACGTGTTATATGATAGTCCAGTGCGTGGGGGAGCCCCCGAGGGCCCCCCAGAATTTAGAGACATGAAGCGTTCTATGCAAGCTTAGTTGTTAGATTTAGCTAGAAAGTACAAAGGAATAAAGCAGGAAATGGTGCGAAGCAAGCTACAGGCGTGGACTTACCACCTTTAAGGAAACTCTGGTGCAAGCACAGTCAAAAAAATTTGGTAATATCCGCAAAAGAATTAAATAATTTCGAAAGCACTCTTGAACCACGTGTGATCACTATTGGCGCCAAGAGCAGAATCACGCTTAAATCAAAATAAAACAAAATTATTACAAAAAAATTATATAATCAAAATAAGTTTACAAAAACTCTGCATCTTTTTTAAAAACTTTATAGTAGGTAGTTATCAGTAGTTGCATGCAGAAAATAAAAACACGTAGTAAGAAATTGGTGGGAGGATAAACGGGAACTTTCCAAGTCCTTATAGAACGTTTTACCTAATTTCAATCTTCCTCGACTGCAATATTCTATCTTATTAATAGACCTGATTACTGCCTTAAAAAGGGAACAAGACGCATCAAGGATTAGGTTTTAAAAAAAATGGATACTAAATATATTCTTATTTAATTAGCCAAAAAATATAAGTATGTAATCTCTTGTTATGACATAGTAAACAAACACAAGGCAGTGACAACTCATATTGTTGACAATACAATTTTGTTACAAATTATTTTAAAGTTTTACCCCAAAGCCAATGGGTAACCAATTGTATACGAGGTTTTTTAAAACGTAAAAATCTATCCTTTAGAAGGAAATTCGTTATATAGTGACCTTACACACTACTACTACTACTACTAAACTACAAGTCAAATTGAATGTGATCGTTTAGTATCAAAGGTGAACCGAGGACTTGGGAAGTAAACAAAGATGTAGGTCAGCGGATTATTTTTGAAGCTGAAACGAACACATTATTTTCTTCGAATTTTAATTTTTGTGTAAAGAGAAATGAAGTGGACTAAAAAAAATAACGACTGGTATGTCCGAAAAATATTATTTTATAAGAATATACTAAAAAATAGTAGGAAAACTGCCTTAGTTTTTAAAAAATTCAAAAAATATTAGTTGTTCATATATCTAACTTTTATTTACAAAAATCAGCTGGACCACCAGTGTCGTGAAAATTCGACATATATGTATAAGTAACAAAACGGGATTTGAGCATAAATGGTATTTTTGTCATTTATAAGTTTTTAAAGATTTTTAATTAAATATTGTTTTGAAATCAACAAGCATTAATTATATGCAAGACTAGGTTAAGATTAAGTAAAATTTATGGCAACTCCAGCGACTTGTTTTTAGGCATATTTTCAGGTTCGCTGTATTTTAATAAAAGTTGTATTCGGCTAATATGTCCTTTGAGCCACTAGCATCAAAATAATTCTTATTTTGTAACTGGAAACAAATTTTAAACTATTTTCAATTTAAAAAAAACACACTGTGTAATTTTACTTTCTAACGGGTTTTCAAGTCTGGCTTGCATTGCTATTTTGTCTCTTAGTGGAGCGCTTAAAGCGCAGTCTATCTCTTTCTTGCCAAGGCGAAAGGGAGTAGAATTCTAGCCAATCAACGCCAAGATATTTGTCCCTTCAAGCGCAGGGTCGCTTTAACTGAGACGGAAAACTTTCGAAAGTCGTCAAAGTGCCTTTGCTTGTTTCGTTACGCTTGCGTTCACACTTCTTAAGGGGAGTTTTATTTCAACTGGGGAAATTTATCAATTATTTTAACTTTGTATAAGCTATTATCTTTATTATTCATAATTATTTTAGTCTTTTCTTTTGGAGTTTATTAATTTTAAAACTTTTAACTATTACTGTTTCCAGTGTTTTGAAGTAATGTTTTTATCTGTTTTATGTTTTTTTTAACATCAAAATACAAACCATTAGTTGCCCTAAAATCGGCATTTTTCTTCAACAATATATCCCAAACCTAAACAGTAATATTAAGTAAATTAAACAGTTGATTGAATAGTTTCACTCATTCAATCAACGTTTAAGATGTTGATAAATATATATATATATATATATATATATATATATATATATATATATATATATATATATATATATTTACAACAAATATATAACAGGTTTATAAAACCTAAAAGTTTAAGAAGTGTAAATATTTGAATACAGAAGTTTAATAGTAGTAAAAAGTCGATATTCAACTACTAAATATAAGAAGTGAAAGTGTCAAGCTACAAGAAGAAAATTGAAAAGGTATGTATGATTATCCTACATTAGTTATACATTTGAGAAAAACATTTATAGCATACTTTTCCTCCAAGAACCCTCAAATTCCCTTTCGAGATCGTGTAAATTTAATAACATATAGTAACATTTAATCTTTTTATAATTTATATAAGTTGTAGCCTAAGTTGGTAGCTTACAACATTTAAGCCGTGGCCACTTGAGGTGACAGTACCACTGTCACATCTAGGCCCCTGTTACAAAGTGGTGTCAGGTGTGGGGTAATTTAGTTTTTGGAAAATTTGTAAAAAATTTTTGGAAAATTTGGGAAAAATTTTGAAAAATTTGTGAAAATTCTATGTTGGAGGTTTGAGAAAAACTCAGTAGTACTTTAGTTAACCCAGTAAAATTGTTTGTTTAAAAAGAAATAGTCTTGTCTAGTTTTTGAAAACCAAAACTAATTTGTTGGAAGATGTGCCATAACTGTTTTTCGTTGTTTAATTTACTAACGTTATAATCTGTGTTGCAATTATTTTATGAATTTTTAAATATTTTTTGTCCTTGAAACAGTAAATACAAGGAAAATGTCAATGTCATGACAATTATTCTATTGATATATGATCACTTTAAATTTTGAAAAGATAAATTGGTAGAATATTTTTTATTGAAAAGTTAACTTTAAATACTATCCAAATATGCCAGTAAATAAAATGCTCTCCATTTCTATCTGGAGGACGAATTCTCCAGCATGCGAAAGGATCAACCTTTTGCCTTAATAAAGCTTTACTGAACTCTAGATTTGAGTTATAACTCCAAAACTCGTTGGTAAACTTTAAAATTGTTCCATCAAAACATTATTTAAATAAAATGAATAAAAAGTCCATTATTTTGTCTTAATTGTAGCATAGTGTTGTTAAAATAAAGTCTCATTAAACTTATCATTCTCTTGCCATTAAAAGCCTATTTTGTCGAAATTCGAAAAGCTCCTTAAGCTTTTGTTTTTCTAGCTGAATTTTTTAGGAATCTTTTATTAAAAACACAAAAAAAGGAGTCCATTGCAACTCTTTATTTTTGATTAGTTGGCTGAAACAATAATTGCCAACCCTTCCTCTGACAAACCACTGATTTTTTTTGAAGACACCCGTCAAATATAACTAAGGGAGGATATTTTTTATTTATTTTATTGCATCAATAACAGTTTTTTTTGTTTTTTTGAACCATTAAACCTTTTTTATTAATATTTAATAACATTTTTTGTTTAAATAATACAAAAATTTATGTTAAGTCATTATAACATTGTTTTTATAAGTATTTTTCTTCGTAGATATCGATATTTCTACTTCATTTTGGTTTTATTGTTTTGTTTAATACCTAAAACTTCATTTGGCAAAAAGTACCTAAGCCAAATTACTTGACCATCTAAGTATCCACAATGGTGTAATTAATTAATCTCAAGTAATTTTCCATTGATATTGCATCATAACTTTAAACATTATAATTTCTAACTACTTTTTCCATGCAAGCGTGGGTAGCATAGCTCTGCTATAGTCTATTTGCAATCATTATGGCAATTTCATCTCTCATAAATTTGTGCTACAGGACTGTTGTAAAGTGTCTGGTCAGGATAAACTCAAAAAACAGACCTAGGTACTAGCAATATCTTGTATAGAATATGTGATAGATGTTTTTTTTTTGTCATTTTGTAATTTTTATACTTTCTATATCATACATATATGATTGAGATTTACCACAAGTTCAAACTAACGGTAAGCAACCGCGAAGTATTTTCAAATTTTATATTTTTATATTTCCAGATTTTGACAATGTATTTTTTTTTTTCAAATTACACACAAGTTTCTTTTTGGAAAATAAACGTGACTGACTGAATTCTTTGTATCTCAGTAACAACTTTGTCGTTTATGAGAAATTTATTATAAGGTCAACAAGTAAATCTTTCAAAATTTTTAAAGCACTAATTTGTTAAAACCAAGGACTAAATAAATGTAGCCACAGTTGAGATCGATTCTATACAATTATTATCAAATTAAAAATAAAAATTTACGTTTTATGTTACAAAACATAGCATTCAAACATAGCATTCTTTAAAACGACGTACCTGTCGAACTATTTTTGCTTTATAATTTTCTTATGATAAAAGAAAATTTGATTTTTTTTTCTTAAATTGGATATTATCAGCACTATCTGCAAATTCAAAGCTTTTAAGTAAAGTGAGGTAAATGTAAAAACAACCTCCTGTATATTTTTGTGGTTTTTTTGAGAGAGACTTTATTTTATTTATTTTCTTTCACTATATTTTTCATAATATTTTTAATCAAATTAAAAAGTATATTGTCGTTTATTATCGTAAGTTATTGTCAAGCCATTTTTGCAAAATGGTATACCTAGTTAAATATTATGAAATGGAAAAACCTATGTAGAACCCTTCATTCAATTTTCTATGATTCAGGTAAAGCCAACTAAATTGTCCGAACAAAAACTTTCGTGTTTTTGTTTGTAAACTAATTTTGTCTCAGGTATTATGTAGATGTAGCATAATAAAAATATTATGGGAAAAATCACAATAAAAATTATTTTTGCTTTATTTTGTCATTATCTTTGCCCTTAAAGGAATTAATCCGCTACATGCAAAGTAACTAGGTAATTAACTATTTATGTTAATAAATGAACTCATCACACTTAAATATCTTATAAAATATTAACACCTTTGAAATTAAAACCTAAAACGACTTACTACCAAATAGATCATTCTGAGTTAAAACCATGATGTAGAAAG
Organism: Aspidapion aeneum; assembly: GCA_963576565.1. Classification (NCBI taxonomy): domain Eukaryota; kingdom Metazoa; phylum Arthropoda; class Insecta; order Coleoptera; family Brentidae; genus Aspidapion; species Aspidapion aeneum. The sequence goes on from OY755043.1 coordinate 97,903,401, forward strand.
AGAAATATGATTAAGGAGTTTGATAAAAAGCTCATATTATGAAAAAAAGTACTGATCTTTGTCAACATTAAAATTTGGTACATGTCTAACTTTGAAGACCTATTTTTTTTCGAAAAAAATCTAAAGTTATATCCTAAGAAAGGATATTAAGAAAATTCGACCTATTTTAAAACAAAGCCATAAAATAACCACCTTTAGCGAAAAATTTATGTTATTTTTCATATTTTCAAAAATCAAAACGTTAACCTAACAGAAAACTAAACCTTTTTGGTAGAAAAATTAAAAATGGCATCCATATCGGTTTACTAGTTACAGATGGTAACACAACTTAGCCTATTTAGAGAGAGTTTCATCCTATTTTTTTATTCGTATGTCATTGTATTGAATAATAACTTTACTGAAAAGATAAATAAATTATCCACCAATTAACTTAAAAGTCAAAACACGTTAACTAAACTTAAGAAAAAACTATATTACCTATTGAGAACTGCCCATAAGCTCTTATCTCAGTACATATTTTAGATCGAGTCAAAATTTTTATTTATAAAATCCTTGTAGAATGATTTTCTTTTATCATCTGTATTTAAATACACTAAACGCCACCAGGGGGAGCAATGATTGACATTGCGCAAGTTGTAATTAAACATTATTTGTTATAAACTACCACTAGTTTTATTGTCTAATAACAAAAGTGAAGATCTCATTTTTCTGTGCATGTGTGTGACATTCACAAGTTACCACAGAACACAGTAGACAGAAAACATAATTTTTTGACAGTAATTTTTGAGTTAGGTATTTATTCGCACGGTAATTAAACAAGTTTTGCATTGGTAATTTTAACAGTACATTCATTACCTTTTAAAAAGAATGGTTCTATCTATTTATTTAGCCTTCTTCGATCCATCTTTGGATATAGGCCTCCTTCAATATCTTCCACTCTTTCCTGTATGACGCCGTGTTCATCCATCTAATTCCCGCATGTTTCTTCAAATCGTGCGCTCATCTCATTTGTGGTCTTCCACTACCTCTTTTATTTCCCCAAGGTATCCAGTTTACAATACATTTGTTTGACAAAAAGACGATCGATTTAACAAATGTATTAGTGCTATCGACCATGTCTTAAGTGAAATAATATTTTGTAAAGCCATACAGTAATTTTTGAAAAAAAAAACATAATTTCATTGCATTTTTATTGCATAAGGCTAAAGAAAATCACAAATCAATGTCCTAACACAGTAATGATTTTTCTTAACCCTTTTTACTTGTTTTAAAGCGATAATTTGTTATAACAGTGAAATCTTTTTGATTAGTTTGAAGCTAGAAGATATTTTCTTGTAATTTTTATTAAAAAGACCAAGTTTACAGGTCATGTCCATGTCTTTATGACTATATAGGTACATTATTGATTTTTATTAAAAGATATACAAATTAAGTAGCATATTTTAAATAACTAAACATATAAACAGTTTAAATAAATAAATTCGATAAGATCAAAGTACCATGTTTGATGTAATATATAGGTTTACACCAAAACACCAGATAACCTAAAAAGATTGCTTAGCAGTTCCTTTTCCATACTATATAGGAGAAGTACTAATAATTGTTTCTAAAATTTAACCAAAGATAATGATAAATCAATCTATTTTTCTAAATTTGACTTGACCTTTGAAATTGGATAAAGGTATTTGATATTTTTCCTAAAATAAAAACTCGCGTATTTTGAGTTAGTAATAATTTTATACATAATCTTAAAAATAATATTATTTAGCATAAATAATAATTATTAAAATAAATATATCATAATTCCCATTTAATAATTAAAGACTGGTTAAAGAGAAAACGCAATATGGAAATATGAAAATTTAGGTTATACATAACCAATAAGCTAATTTAATTATAAAATTAATTAAAATCAAACAACAAATATAAAACCCTTTGGTTAATAATCATTAGATAGGATGTGATGTGTAAGGAAACGAGACATAAATTAGTTGAAGACTTAATTAGTGATAAAGTCTTGTTTCAAGCAAATAAACTATTTCGACAAACTAAATCAACTTTTGAAAATTATTGCAAATACCGTTGCAAAAAGATACCCTGTATATTTGCTTGAATCAATTTAAGTATGGTAAAACTTTTTTCATATTTTTTTTTAATTGAACTGTATTTATTATTTTTTTTAAATACATAATGAAAACTTTCCCACACGAAAGAAAAAAACCGTTATATAAACTCATATTTTTTGGTCTCTTATTTCCAAGTATTAATCTACTTGTAAAAGGATAAATCTATTTCAAAGACTATAAAAATCAGCTAGACCATTTCAAAGATAAACAAAATTATAAAACACATGGGTATTTCCAAAAGGTCTTTTATTTAGAACAGAGAATATAGTATTCTTTGTGTTAGTAGGTACCCAAAAATAGTTATTAGGAATTTTTAAAATAAACACATCTGGAGAAAAAACGTTTCGCAGCCTACTTCGTTAGTCTGTACGCATAACAGTGGCGTATCGGAATTTTATTTGGGGAAGGAAATATTATAATAAATATTGCATAAAACTATTTTGCATATTGTCCAGACCAGTGTATTATGTGTGTCCAAAACAAATATATTTTAAGATTTGGGGAGGAAATTTCACCTTTTTTTTACCCTCCCGTAGTTTCGCGCCTGATACGTCTATTCACATTTAACTTTACGGTATCTATCAACTAACCTATGATATTGAATTTATAAATCAAACAAGCTTTCGCGAAAAAAATGTTTTGTTTCTCTCATATTTTTCCGTGGGTAGCTTGAACGCTCACGGGGGTCCAATATTTGACTTTTCATTCACGGGTACTAAAATTTATTTTTATATTTTTCAAACAAGATCTAGTTAGAAAAATGCAGTTCCTTGATTTAAATTTAATTAAGGTCGGTCGGTTATTTTTGAGTTGTCCAGCTAACTCTAGACAACAATGGCTTATGTACATTATTCCTAATATTCTCGTAACCACATCACATGTGACGATTTTTGTGCGTTAAATTAAAAAATATATAATATTTTTATTTACAAACTAAAAAAAAATTGGTATTTTGATATCTATATGATATAAAGTTTTTCATAAACACTCTTTACAGTTGATCAGTACATTTTCGTAAGATCTAGATCATTCTTCTTCTTAAAATTTTGCTACTAAGTTAATATATAAGTATATTGGCAAAACCATGAGTTTCTACCACGTCGTGTAAAACATTAAAAAATTAGTAATTTACAGTGTTACACAATAGACGCGCGTGTACAGTGAGGTACTGAAAACAGCTTACATAAATTTCTATCTATCATTTTTTTTAAAACTATATTTCATTTTTATAAATTAGACCATGAAGTAATTAAGACCTTTTGTTTCTATCTTTGTCAACCTTAAACGTGTTATTTGAGCTTTTAAACCTTCATTTTTGTTTAAGACAACTACTAAAACTTAAACCTATTGGTTAGTATTTTTTTTATCCAGGTTAAGATTTAAAAGAAAATTGAGAATGTTTCTCAAATTTTGAGTTATTGACAGTTAAGTCAAACTTTTGTTTATTTTCATAGCTTTCTGCACCGTTCGTTATTTTAAAATTGGCTAATGTAATTTTTCGATAAATTTACCTATAAGATGTTTCATGGTAGTAATCTTTATCAACTGCTAATAAAAAGTAGCCCAAAAGAAAGGTCTCTTTGCCAGGCCTACTCCGTACTTCGTAATGTATGTTTTTTTTTGAAAAGTGCTAATAACACAATGCTTTTTTAGCTATTATATGCATAGAGTTCTATAATTTTTCAGTTAAGTTTTCTCTGCACAGTTAATCAAACTATTTCACAGTTTTGACTGCGAATTGTGTTAGTATACAGATAATTTGAATTTTCTTTCTTTTTTAGTATTCTTTTGTTTTTTCTTTGTGTTCCAAGAAAATGTTGGATAGATACATACATCCAGGATATTATTAGCATATGTAAATAGTCCTGAATCTCAAAAGTTTTAAGTTGTTTACACACAGAGATTCTATAATGTAGTCGTAGCAATATAATAACTTGCGTGCGTAAATATCTTGGTAACCAAAAGATTTAGTACATTTGTTTCTTTGCTAACTTACTGTAATCTTCTTATCCTGTTTAAATAAAAAATAATTTTTATGCAATTATCATCAGAGCTTACTTTCTTTTTTTCAAAAGACTGTTTTTTAATGTGTTATTACCATTTTGCTGTAGTTGGACTTACTGTATACAGTAGTTGTTTACTACTACTATGTCGGTTTAGAACGTTTTTTTACGTTGTCCGACGCCTATTCTCGACCTCCTCCGATCATGACAGTCACCTTCCGTCAGGTTTTTTTTGACTCATTGATCTTTGGATTGACTGTTACCATTCCAGTTTAGGACGCCCTCTTTTTCTGCGCCCTATTGGTTGCCATTCTAGGACCTGTTTTGGTAATCTTTCGTCGCTCATCCGTTGTACATGGGCATACCATATACCATATAGTTGCCTTTTAGTGATGTCATCAGTTATGCTTCCCTCGATTCCCATTCTTTCTTTTATGATCTCATTTCTTGTATGATCAGTTCTGGATATTCTCATTGATCTTCTTATTGCATCCATTTCGACACTTTCCATTGGAATGGAATGGAAAGTGTAGTTGTTTAAATAAACGATTAATCTTTCTGAATTAGACGTAGTTGACATTTCATCCCCTACCCATTCTTTGCCAAAAAGTTTAATATTTTTTGTAATAGCTCAAGCCACACACGTATTGAAAAACCTATAAAAATTATTAATATAGATCCTAGATCAATCTGAAAGTCAAAACGGACAATCTCTCTCTTGAGTTTTTAGATTAGATCGTCGATGTCAGAAAGGACAATCTTTGTTTTGAGTTTTTGAGTTTTTTTTTGTTTTAATATTTGCAATTTTGACAATTTTTTTCTCTTGCATTGCAAAAGCAAGCCTATACAAAATTCTATTACTATCTGTTGAGTAAATATGTGAGAGGGAAGTATTTTTGAATTAAAGCGTCCTAGAATTTTCTTTTAAAGTAACTTTGATATGTCTATATGGTATGGCAAAATGGATCTGTGTTTGTTATATGCATCTTTTGATGTATAAGGAATGTTATAAAACAATAGACCAATAATAATTCGCCAAGTGGAATCGTCGCGTTTTCTTTTTCTTTTGTTGTTTTTTTTGTAAGACGAGGGCGAATTAATTTTTTCGGTGTTTGTATCATTATATTATAGATTATTTTATAAAGTGTTTTTTATGGAATGAGTTTTTTTTAGCTGGATTTTAAACTCCCCAGTCATTGAGAAGAAGGCTGAGGAGTAAATTGGGAAAATTTTTCTTCTCCACTCAAGAGGGTGTTTCTATGGTATACCTATAATTAAAATTTTCAATTGGTCAATATTTGCTTTGTTTGTTGCCGTATCTTCTAATATCGTAACTCAATTTTTGAACATAGGGTTACGGTATAGTCAGTTAAATGTTTTAACCAATCTTTATCAAGAGTACTACTGAATTAATTAAGCCGTCAAATTATAGCTTACAGGGTCTACAGGTGAACTGGTCTAAAACAGCTGGGTTGGATTTTTGGGTTTCTTTCAAGTCAAATAATTTTGTAAATATGGGAATTTAAATTTGGGAAAAACTATTCAAGGTAGAGGTAAAACTTTACCTATGAAACGAATAAAAAGTTATATCAGGGTAGGTTAATGAAGACAGAGACGTCACACCTAGTGGATTCCAGTAAGAGACCTAGGTAATTTTCTATTTCGTCATTTTCGGGAACTCATTTTTGAGTTATACTGGATAAACAATAGACCGGAAAGTTTATTTAACAAGAAGATTTGGAGTAGTATCTTTCTTCTATACACACCTGTGATCTTCTAATTTCAGGAATCTGGCCAGTAACTGGAAATGCTGAGCTTACAGTGTCTTATGTTTTCTAATTAGGGAGACAAAAGCGTTGTCGTTGAATAAATTTTATACTTTACAATACAATTTTCAATTTAAAATGGTAGCTACCTTATTTATTATGACGAAACATGATTTAGATTTGGTATACAAGAGTCACTATATGTTTTTGCAGGAACCTGTGTTGAAGTGATGATGGGATATTATTTTAAAACAGGTTTTATGGTAAACATTTGGACAATTTTTCTGACTTGGTTAAAAAAATAGGTTAATTAGATAATATTTGAGATAGTAACTAAAAGTTAGGATTTTTAGAAATTTTGTGTTTAATGGTATAGGAATAGGAAAAACCTAGAAGATACAACCATAAAGAGTAGACGACTCTTGAGGCATGCCATATCAAATGAAAACCGTTATATTTTTATCAGTGATATTTTAAAAAAAGATATTAACATCAAGAAATAATCAGAGATTTGGAAAACAGACAAGAACAGCAGAATAAAAGAGTATTTTCTTTCATTATAAAATTTTATGATCAAATTTTTACTCTTTTTACTTTATAGGGTTCATAAGCCATTTAAGCTAATCTTTATGTCATTTGGTAATATTTACATTACGAAATTTATATATTTTCATTTGTCTTGATATATTATAATTAAAACCACTGTCTTTGGCTTTAGCAGTGATAACACCTATAGACTAACAAAAAGTCTCATTTGAATTAGAAAGTTTTTAATCAAAAACATCTTAATGGAAGAGTATATTTAAAATCAAGTAAATAAAATCTTTGTATAAAAAAATTTCTAGTGTACAGCAAACAACTGTTTTTTTATTCTGTAAAATGTTACCCGTAAAACTAATTGTCATAAAACTAAGTGCATAAGCACACATTTTATAAAAAAATAACTAATTAGCTGTGGAGATTGGTAGTTGGCATAACAATCGCTGGACCAAGAGACAGTGTCTCTATCGCGTTATGCCACAGTTCTGTCTTGAGGTATACAGAGCTTTTGTAACCGATTATTATACGTGAAAACCAATTCTTTAATCTCTTTTGTACTTTGCTTTAGTAGAAGTAAATTGTATCTTTTCAGATAATATCTGCATCAATCATCTTGTTTTTTGTGTTACACGGAAAAAGTGTAATATTAAACTTTTTATTATTTTGGTAAAGTCATTTTTTTTTCTAGTGACAAGAACATTTTAGATATTTTGTAAACTTTTAATTGTTTTTTTTTATTTTTGTAATATTTTTAAAAAAACAAAATATCATTTTATTTTTTGTTAAAATCCACACATGCCTTTTGGTTTTGTTCTTTTGTGATGGATATGTGTGTTATAGTAAATCAACGTAACGTAATGGTTAAAGTATTAATGTAAAATCGATTATCGAGTCCATTATTTCAAAAAAGCTTTATTTTTTTTTAAATAGTGATCATTTGCTCTTAATCAGTACTTAGACTTTGACTTTTCTAAGATCCCTTAAACCGAATAAAAACTACGTCATCAACGGTTAAAATATTTCGATTTGTGTACATATATATTTTTTTCCATTTTGAAGTCATTCTTGAATCCAATTGGATATTATCATAGCAATCTTAACATTGCTAAGATACATTTTTCTATTTTTTTTTTCTCTCTTCTCATTATATTATAACTTGATAAAATCAATATTATCCAAATTAATAACATTTGATTGTGTAAAACTATTTTTGAATTTTTGTATTGTTTATCAATAAAACAATATTTAATTTTTTATGTTTTTCTCCCATATGGAAAATATTCGACTATATGAACTTTAAGTACAGTCTGTACCATTTGAGTCAAGCAAATTCCATTTTAAGGATAAATTTTGATAATTTTTTTTAAGTCTCCACTATCCTAAACAACTTTTTTTTTTAAATCTCCACTCTTTTACTCTATTAGTACAATTGTTTTTGTAGAACTTTTCTATAACTATATAACTATGAGAAATCACAAAAATGTGTTGTCTTTTTCTAAAAATGTTTTGTTTTTTTTTGTTAGTTTGTTCCTTTCTGTTTGCTGTCCTAGTTAATCGATAAAATTAAAATATTTTAACACTCTAACGTCATTATTAAAATGATAGCTAGTGCACAGGCATAGCACTAATCAAGAACACCTAAATTATTATTTTTGTATTATTTCTATTTCTATTATCATTATTAAATACATTTTGTTGCTATTAACTAAAGCCTATACATAATTTCCACTATTAATGATAAACAAAAAGTAATTTATGTTTAACTATTTACGTAAATAATCAAATCATTAAATCACTAGTTGATCGTTTAAGGAAAAACTTAGCATAAAAGTTAGTTTTTCTAAGATCAGTGTTTATTTTTCGTATATTAGCAAGCATTATTTCATTTATTATTATTTTTTAAAATATTTGCTCATTTTAAGTCTTGCGTTATCTAAAGAACCTTATCGTTTACGATACCTTTTGTTTTTTTTGTCAACTTATTAAATTGAAAAAAAGTATGTTATACCTAAAATATTTTAAAGTATTTTTTTTTTTAATTTTTTTCATATTTTCGAAGCAAGCCCTTGCCTGCTTGGACTCTAAATTGTTCTTATTTAGTAGTTTTGGAAAAATAAGAAATTACTTCATCACCCAAGTGAGTTTTTTCTTTTCATAACACCAAAAAGAGTCGATTGAAGTAACCATCAACTGTCATTTTTGTTTAATTTTTTTTTGTCATTCGCTTCAATTGGATTATAATAAGACATAATTTTATTTAAAATTTTATTATCAACTAAGATTATTTTATTTTGTTTGTTTTAATTCATGCACTTTAAAATCATCTATCGCCACCTATATGCGCATGAAATTCGATAAAAACCTACATTGGTCAAGTTTAAAAACATTAGCTTACATTATGTCAAGTATTTTAAAGCAAAGATGTCTAATTTTCAAAGAATGACATCAATATTAATCTACTTTGTTTTGCTGCTGTTTTTAGTTTTTAAAAATTGTGTAAAACCAGCTTACAATTTATTGGAAAGTAAAATAAAATGAAATGGAAATAAATTAGAAAATGAAAAACCCAACTTATCATTTTCAAACATACTAAAGTCACACCGAAAATCAATCTAAAATCGAAAAATGTTATTTTTTTTACTGAAAGCGAAATTTAGTAGAAAAAGATCTAAGAAGGAAAAGTTCAAATTGGAAAAGGTAATGTTTCAGGAAGAAAAATTTAGAAGGAAAATTCGGAAAAACTGTAAAAATTCTAGGAGGAGCTTTATTCCAAGTGATTTTGAAAATGTGTATATTCATCTGGCTGGATTTGTTCTATTTATATTTGTTCTTTATTTTCTTTAATTGATTTCTTCTCTATTGAAATATTATATTGTGAGTTGCCCTATATTGTATTATATTTTGATTTGTTCTATATTGAATTATACTGATTTGCTCTTTATTGAATCAATATGTTTTGATTTGTTCTAGTAAAAAAAATATTATATTTGAATTTATTCTATTTAAAAAAATCTATGTGGATTTGTTTTATTTGAGATTATTCTATCTGTTCTATTTGATTTTCTTTATAAAATTTAAACTTTTTGTATCATTAAAATCTTAAATATGATAAAAACTTGTATTTTAGTTTTTGTATCATTTTGTGTTTGTTTTTGCTAACTTGTATTTATTTTCAGTTATTCTTTCGATCACATGAGTTATTTTTATATGATTTGTTTTTGTTTCGATAGAGTATTCCATGTTTGTTTTAAAGTTTATTATGTTAACCTGGTAGGGTTGTTTTTTTTATTACACTGAGAACAATAAACCAACTTAAATTTTTAAATCTTTTTTGTCAAATATTGTCAATTAAACGTATTTTTTTAATTCGGTATAAATATATTTTAATGTCTTAAAATAATCAATTTTATTATTTGAGTTAGTGTTTGTTATTTCTTGCTTTTATCTTTGTTTTAAAATTTGTGTTTTTTTATGCAAACACGTTTTTTTGGGTTAGACAACCTTTTGTAGGTTCTTTACCGTCTAACTAGTTTTAGTTCACCTTAAACTTATTTATGAGATATAATCATAAAATCAAAAAAAAAAATTATTATTATTTTTAAAATTATTTTATATTATTTTTTAATAATATTTTTTTTTAAAACAATTGATTTTGTTTTACATAAGGTTGGTTTATTGTTATTGAAAACATTGTTTTTCTTGCATTAAAATTATTTTATTTTTAGGTCAGCTATTGCAAAGTGCTGTCAACCATCCAACAAATTTCTTCCACAAACAGTTTAATCAACCAAGCAGCCATTCTACCAATAAAGTCAATAGATCTGCCAAGCAGCCATCATCACTACAATCGACGTCTTCTTACCGTCGCTGTGCAAACCTGCAATTGGACACTTCTTTCCAAATTCAATACAGAGTCTGCTGTTAAAGATGGCCAATGTGGAAACTCAGCTCTTGCTGCGTACCTAGTGTTTGTTTAACACTATGGAGGAAACGGTTTGGTTTGGAGACTCCCTTAATTTATTTACGTTAATTTAAATCAGTTTTTTTTGTCTCCACGAATTTCTGCATAAGCGTGTATATAAGTTATATGACCCTATCGGTTACATATTACCATCATATTACAAAGGTGTACGAACTTTATGCTGACAGAGACATTATTCCCTACTTACGGATTTATTAATAATAGTTTTTACATGTGTTATAATAATTAGTTAGAATCTAGATTTAAGACCGATTAGATGTTTTAAGTTTTAAATAATAAAAGTTGTTTTTTAAAAACGGTTTCGGCTAAACCTGTCTTTTAAGTGGCGCAGTCGGTAGGATTGCCCAAACGTGAGATTAAATAATATAATCGACGGTTCGTTTTAACGATTTATTGGCAATCAAACAAATAAATAACTAAAAAGACTGATCAATTTGTGCGTGCAGTGCGTAACAGATCTTAATCTAACGAAAAGATCTACTAAAGAACATAGTAATCGGCTCGTGATTTTCGAAAGCATATCGGAAATTTTGGATTTTTGATTAATTTTGCGTGCAGTGCATGCTAGATCTAAGACTGTCCAGTTAAGTGAACTGAAGTAGCCTAACGAAAAAGATCTACTAAAGGACATAGTTGATTAATTCGTGTTTTTCGAGAGGATATCGAGGAATTTGGATTACTAATGTCATCGCTGGAAGTCTTAATGGTTTTGCTGTAAGTAATACCTCATGTCATTTAGAGATTCCGTAAAAACTGATTATTCTGATCTCTCAAATTCTGATTCTGACTCACAAAGCGAAGAACATCGCGCACCAAGCCCAAAATTCGACAATACTTTTGAACAAAATCAAAATTTAAAGCTTGATCAATTTTTAGCGGACTTGATAGGAAACGTAGCTTTAGATTTAGATAATAGTGTACGCGATAATTCTATAAATTTGGAAATAAATAAAAAAATGGCTCTTCCGCAATTAAAATCGGAATACTTAGGCATGATTCCTGAGTTCCATGGAGAACCAGAATTATTACCCAGATTCATAGAAATATCTCAAAAACTAATCACCAAATTTTACAACACAGAAGACGTTAATGATTTTCAAAATGAATATTTGATGTCAAGCATCTTAGGTAAAATTAAAGGTGAAGCGGCAATTAATATTGCTTCCTGTAACATTACGAAGTTTAGCGATTTAAAAGACGCCCTTGTCAGCACTTATGGGGATAAACGCGATCTTTGCACCCTTATAATCGAGGGTACAGAAATGAAACAAGGCAATGAATCAGCTTTCGATTTTTATAATAAAATTCAACATCAACTAAATTATCAAACTTCTTATCTCTTGACTCACGGGAGCCAAGAAGAAAAAATGATTTTGGGTAAATTTTGCAGAGCGTTAGCTTTAAGAATTTTATTACGCGGATTAAAAGAACCGGTTGGCTCTCTAATGCGAACTAAAAATCCGAAAGACATGAATGAAGCCCTTAAAATGCTTACAAACGATTTTCAAATCGACAGTAACCAAAAACACCAACACTTTAAAACCCCACAAAAACCAAATGCGCATTTTATGAAACCAAAAGTTGACAGCCCTTTGGCATTAACGAGTTTCCCTCAATCTAATTATTCTAACAATCTCCCTTCTACTTCGAATTACAGACCACCACAGCTGACTTATAGACCGGAGCAAAATAAACCGATTTTTAACAGAAATCCGAATCAAACAAACGCCTTTAATCAATCAAACGCATTCAATCAATCAAACGCCTTTAATCATTCAAACGCCTTTAATCAATCAAACGCCTTTAATCAATCAAACGCTTTTAAACCCAATTTACCAAAGCCAACACCAATGAGCGGAATCTCTACAATAAAATCTTCCCAAAACCGAAATACCCCTTACAGCTCTTTTCAAAATTACCACCAATTCAATCAACAACCTAATTATCGATCAAACTACAAAATCGAAGAAATAAACAACATTGAAAATCAATCACAAACTCAACCCACAATCGAATACCCCATTGAGGATAATAACCAGTACCAGTACGATGACGAGACTGACTATACACAAGACGAAGCTGAATCGAGCGAGTTTTTTCAGGAACCGGCCTTGAACCACCAAAATTTCATTTGATGAACCTAACGAATAGCGAAAACAAATTACCTTTTGTAATTTTTCCAGAATATAATCTAAAAATACTTATAGACACCGGAAGTACAAGATCTTTTGTAAGGCCCACAATAGCACAAAAATATTTTCAAAAATCCCTAATTGAAGACCCATTTCAAATCTCAACAGCGCATGGCAATTCAATAGAACAATACAGTACGCAAATACCCTGTTCAAAAATTTTTCATTCAGACCTAGACCCTTTAAAATTTTACGTTTTTGATTTTCATAATTATTTTGACTGTTTATTAGGAATTGATAATTTGTCTTTACTGAAAGCCAACATCAATCTTCAAAAAAATTCCTTAATCACCCCTAACGCAGAAATAAAACTGAAATTTCATAGCACTACCAAAAATACAAATATTTTAGTACTGGCACCAATGACCGAGCAAGTTATTAAAATTAATGTAAAAAATATTGAAAATGGTGAAGCCATAATTCCCCAAACAAAATTCGCAGAATTAGAAATTCCTGAATGCCTGACCACGGTCAGTAACTTCGAGGCAATCTGCACAATGATGAACCCTACTGAAAAATATCTAAAAATAAAAATTTTTGAACCCTTGAACGTCATTGACCCTGACTGTTATGAACTTAAACAACGACCTACCCCAAACCTAAATTATTTAAACATTGAGAAGTATAAATTTGATATTTCAAAGATTAGAACCGAACACATGAACAATGAAGAACAAAAAGCTATTACCGGTTTGATCAAAGAATATTCCGATATTTTTCATGTCACTGGGAATCAATTAACCTTTACCAATCAGATCAAACACTCAATTAAGACCTCGGATGAAATACCGATCTATACCAAATCCTATAGGTACCCAGAAATACATAAGAAGGAAGTCAAATCTCAAATCGACGAAATGCTGGAGCAAAATATTATAAGACCTAGTTATTCGCTTTGGTCTGCACCTATTTGGGTAGTACCCAAAAAACAAGACGCATCTGGTAAAGAGAAGTGGAAGATCGTGATCGATTTTCGCAGATTAAATGAGAAAACAATTGGAGACCGTTATCCAATTCCAAATATCAACGACTTGCTTGATAAACTCGGCAGATGTCTCTACTTTTCTACTCTAGATTTAGCGTCCGGCTTCCACCAAATCGAGTTAGCCGAAGAAGACGTCCCTAAGACAGCATTTAGCACTCAAAACGAGCATTACGAGTTTTTGCGAATGCCTTTCGGGTTAAAGAACGCCCCAGCCACTTTCCAAAGAGTGATGGACAACATCCTTAGAGGCCTTAATAACGAAATATGCGTGGGATTTTTTGATGATGTCTTAGTATTTAGTGTTAGTTTAGATGAGCATATAAAACGCCTAAAACAAGTGTTTGACAGATTTCGACAAACAAACTTTAAAATACAGCTTGATAAGTCCGAATTTTTGCGTAAAGAAGTCGCCTTCTTAGGGCACATAGTGACGCCAGATGGCGTTAAGCCAAACCCAGACAAGATTAAGGCTATTACGGCCTATCCAATACCCACTACACAGCGTCAAATTAAACAATTTTTAGGTCTTTTAGGGTATTACCGAAAATTTATTCCTGATTTTGCTAAAATCACTAAACCAATGACCGCATATCTAAAAAAGGATGCAAAAATAGATGCGAAAAATCCCGCCTACACAAAATCATTCGAAACATGCAAACATATCCTGACCAATGAACCAATCTTGCAGTACCCAAATTTTAACGAAACTTTTAACCTTACGACCGACGCAAGCAATTTCGCAATAGGTTGTGTACTTTCTCAAGGTAAAATTGGCTCTGACCTCCCAATAGCGTATGGTTCAAGAACTCTTTGCCAATCTGAAATCAATTATTCAACAATTGAGAAAGAACTATTGGCGATTGTTTGGGCTGTTAAATACTTTAGGCCCTATCTCTTTGGTCGAAAATTTAAAATTATTACTGACCATAAACCTTTAGAATGGCTAATCTCACTTAAAGAACCAAATTCCCGATTAGTTCGATGGAGTCTGAAATTAGCTGAGTACGATTTTGAAATTGTATACAAAAAAGGAACTCTTAATAAAAACGCCGACGCCCTCTCGCGCGTCGAATAAACACAAATGTAACTAAAGACGTGGACCCCCTCGATGCACTAACGAAATTGCGCAACTTTGTAGAAAATTTAAACCAGAGCATTGAGAATGATAATAATGCAGAAAATCAATCAGTAGTCGCAGAACCAGGTGACCTTGACGACCAAAATAACGCAGAAGAAGACACCAATCAAACAATTCATTCCAATCAAGAGGATCCCATCATTGGAATACCCATCGCTGATTGCCCAGTGAACTACGGCAAGAATCAAATATTTATCTCCGAAGTAAATTTTGAACCCGCTAAACCCGCTATAGTAAAATTATTCAAAATAAAACAAAGATTTATTGTTCAATTTTCAAAAAATAATTTCGAAAAAGATGTAGTACAATTTTTAAAAGAATATATAGTCCCAAAAGTAAAGTATCATCTTTACTTTGAAGACCCTGTATACGAAAAATTTAGTACCGTGTTACAAAGGTATTTTAAAAACTCACAAATTCAAATGATTAAATGCACAAAAAAATTAATAGACGTTCTAGACGACGACGAAATTCAACAAGTAATTCAAAATCACCACGAAGGTAAAACTAATCATCGAGGGACTGAAGAAACAGAAAAACGCATAAAAGAGCAATATTACTGGCCAAATCAAGAACGAATTATCCGAAATTACATAAATGAATGTGAAATCTGTCAGCTTACAAAATACGAAAGAAAACCTATACAAGTAAAAATGAACGTTACTCCTACCCCGACCAAAACATTTCAAATTTTGCACGCAGACACACTAACTTTAGAAAATTCTAAATTTCTAACAATAGTAGACCCATTCTCAAAGTACGCTCAGGCTTATAAAATCGAGTCATCACAAGGGTTAGAGATTGCCAGCAAACTCATGCAATATTTCTCTCACCATTGCATCCCTGAACAAATGACCTTTGATAATGGTGGCGAATTTAAGAATTCTGTAGTACGAGAATTATTAGAACTTCATAAGATTAATGTTCACTTTATATGCTCTCAGCATCCTGACTCTAACGGTACAGTTGAACGATTTCACTCCACCTTAATCGAACACATTAGATTATTAAATAACCAAAGATTTAAAAACGACCCCATAGAAAGCAAAGTAATTTACAGCATTTTGGCATATAATAACACTATCCACTCAGTCACTAACTTAAAACCTTATGAAGTAATCACCTATCAAAATGAATCTCCTTTTAATCTCGAAATTGATAAACAACTAATAAATAATTTTGTCGAAAATCACCGCGAAAAAATGAAAATATTATATCAAAAAATTAATCATGACATCCAACAAAGAAAACAACAAACTATAAACAAAGTTAACCAATCCCGAGAAGAGCTGCCTGAAATTCCTGAAACAATTTACGTACAAAATAAACAAAAACAACAGAAAACAAAAAACAAATATAAAAAGGAAAAAATTGTCTCGGTGGATCCTGAACTAAAAACGGCAAAAATAGACACAACAAACCCTAACACGTCCGAAAAGATACATCTTTCAAACATTAAAAGACCTCGAAAGAAAAATAAAGTTAAAAATCTTTTAGGTTCTTCGCACCCAGTTCAAGAGGAACAGGAGTAACCAACATTACTCAAAACTTAGGCGTCCTACCCGTAAACCTTGGACCTGCGAAACTCCAAAGGTCAGAACATACCTTCGTTCACTATTATGATTTAGGACCCCTACTACAACAATACGAAAACATAATTTCACAACATCAAACGCTGAAACAGACGTACACTAATAACACACCTTTAGAACGCGATATAAATAACTTTGAAAAAATTTCAAAATTTTATAATCAATCAATAATAGAAAAAATTGAAAATATAATCATATTTCAGTCAAAAAGATCTAAACGAGGGCTCATAAATGGCTTAGGATCAATAGTTAAGGGACTAACAGGAAACCTAGACGCCAACGATGGTTTAAAAATCTACAATATTTTAGACCAGTTGCGACGTAATGAGAAAAGTACCCAAAATCAACTATTCTTACAATACTCGGTAAATCAAAAATTAATTGACCGATTTAATAAAACTGTTAAAAGTATTCAACATAACCAAATTCTGTTAAAAACAAAAATTTTACAATTGCATTCTTTGATACGACATAGTGCTGGCTTGGATAACGTTATTTTAACCAAAAGCGTTTATAACGAACTTATCCTTTTATACAATGCGATATTAAGCATCTTTCAAGATATTGAAAACTCTCTAACATTTTGCAAACTAAACGTAATGCATCCGAGTATTATTAAGGTAAATGATTTACTCACAGAGCTAAAAAGAATATCGGAAATCTATAGGGATCAATTCCCATTTGATTTACAAGTTGATAACATAAATCTTATAGAATCTTTCATAAAAATTAATTGTCTTGTAGATGATAAGAAAATTTGGTACTTCCTATCAATTCCAATTGATACTAAGGATCAATTTAATTTGTTTCGATTAATATCGATTCCTTCAAAAATTGAATCAGATTTTTTTACAATCCTTCCTAGTAATCAATACTTGCTAAAATCAAAATTAAACGACCAAATTATTCCTTTAAATGACATGTGTATTGCCCAAGGCAAATCATTCCATTGCCCTAGACATCTGCAAAGCAATCAAAGGGCGTTATGCGAAAAAAATATCCTCTCGCACGAAAACACCAGCACGTGCCAAATAACTAAATTAAACATTTTGGAAAACCACCTAGAAATCATTTCACAGTTAAATCGGTACTTAGCAGTTTTTCCTTCAACAGAAAGCCTTTAATTTATTTGCGACGAACAAACTATAACTCAAGAACTCACTGGCATATTCCTAGTGAACAAGACACCATGTAAATTACTTTATAGAGGAAAAGAAATATATTTTGAAGAGAAAACAATGGCAAGTCCATCGATAAAAAACTTACCAAAATTAGAAGTGCAAAACCAAAAATTTCCAAAATTTCGCATAGATCTTAAGAAACTAGAATTTGAAAAATCTATTATCAACCCCATGGTTCCGATATTTGAAGAAAATACAGCCCCTAACCTATTAGTACCAAGCGGTTGGACAATCTGCCTTTACATCATCCTTCTCGCAACACTATTGTATTTTGGACATAAGTACTTTCAAAGGAGAAAGAGCAAGCAGTTGCGATCCACACACTCTATGCAACCTACTGAATTAGAAAAGCTGAAAACCACCCTCCCAGGGGAGGCTTCCTTCTAAGGGTGGAGGAGTTATATGACCCTATCGGTTACATATTACCATCATATTACAAAGGTGTACGAACTTTATGCTGACAGAGACATTATTCCCTACTTACGGATTTATTAATAATAGTTTTTACATGTGTTATAATAATTAGTTAGAATCTAGATTTAAGACCGATTAGATGTTTTAAGTTTTAAATAATAAAAGTTGTTTTTTAAAAACGGTTTCGGCTAAACCTGTCTTTTAAGTTATATACAATATATACCTTACTGTAGTAGTTTTCGAACAATGTGTGTTAAAATTATATATTTCTATATATTTTTAGGTTTATTTGTCAATTTTATTTTGCCCTCATTTAGTTTAAGTTATCGTTGTTATTAAGCTGCACTGATATTCTGATTCTTTCAGTACTGTTTGGAGTCTACTGATCGTTCACCATGTTTGTTGCTGACTAGCTGATCTAAGATGTTGTACCTGATCCAGTGTTGCTGCTTTGTTCCAAAATGGAACTTCAAGTTTTTTCCAGCCAGAATGTTTGTTGACCATCAGATATCCAGAGAAGAAAAATGGAAACGAAGAGCGTTTTAGTTTTAGTTTAGATTTGTGTTGTCTGCACTACTTAATGCTTGTTGTTATAAACCATTTTATTTCGACTTGCGTTTAAAAAAAATTGTTTATACTTAATCAGGGGGGAGTAATGTAACAAAACGGGATTTGAGCATAAATGGTATTTTTGCCATTTATAAGTTTTTAAAGATTTTTAATTAAATATTGTTTTGAAATCAACAAGCATTAATTATATGCAAGACTAGGTTAAGATTAAGTAAAATTTATGGCAACTCCGGCGACTTGTTTTTAGGCATATTTTCAGGTTCGCTGTATTTTAATAAAAGTTGTATTCGGCTAATATGTCCTTTGAGCCACTAACATCAAAATAATTCTTATTTTGTAACTGGAAACAAATTTTAAACTATTTTCAATTTAAAAAAAACACACTGTGTAATTTTACTTTCTAACGGGTTTTCAAGTCTGGCTTGCATTGCTATTTTGTCTCTTAGTGGAGCGCTTAAAGCGCAGTCTATCTCTTACTCGCCAAGGCGAAAGGGAGTAGAATTCTAGCCAATCAACGCCAAGATATTTGTCCCTTCAAGCGCAGGGTCGCTTTAACTGAGACGGGAAACTTTCGAAAGTCGTCAGGGAGTTTACTCTTTAGTTCGCCTTTGCTTGTATCGTTACGCTTCCGTTCACACTTCTTAGGGGGGGTTTTATTTCAACTGGGGAAATTTATCAATTATTTTAACTTCGTATAAGCTATTATCTTTATTATTCATAATTATTTTAATCTTTTCTTTTGGAGTTTATTAATTTTAAAACTTTTAATTATTACTGTTTCCAGTGTTTTGAAATAATGTTTTTATCTGTTTTATGGTTTTTTTAACATCAAAATACAAACCATTAGTTGCCCTAAAATCGGCATTTTTCTTCAACAATATATCCCAAACCTAAACAGTAATATTAAGTAAATTAAACAGTTGATTGAATAGTTTCACTCATTCAATCAACGTTTAAGATGTTGATAAATATATATATTTACAACAAATATATAAAAGGTTTATAAAACCTAAAAGTTTAAGAAGTGTAAATATTTGAATACAAAAGTTTAATAGTAGTAAAAATTCGATATTCAACTACTAAATATAAGAAGTGAAAGTGTGAAGTTACAAGAAGAAAATTGAAAAGGTATGTATGATTATCCTACATTAGTTATACATTTGAGAAAAACGTTTATGGCATACTTTTCCTCCAAGAACCGTCAAATTTCCTTTCGAGATCGTGTAAATTTCATAACATATAGTAACATTTAATCTTTTTATAATTTATATAAGTGGTAGCCTAAGTTGGTAGCTTACAACATTTAAGCCTTGGCCACTTGAGGTGACAGTACCACTGTCACATATAGGCCCCTGTTACAATCCGAACACCGGTCTATTCTATCCACCGTGGTTCATGAGGACCCCTTGTATTAAAAAATTGACATTTGGGAATCAAATGTTTATCATGACATCCCAGAACGCATTTGACAGGGTCAGTTCTTGACAAAAAACCCTTTGCATTTTGAGATTTTGATTTACCGAGCTATTCATTTTGACTTTTTTCAAATTTTGATTTTGGAGCAAAGATTATAGATTATAATATATATTATTTTTTGGAGTTTCTAAAGACTCAGGTATTGAGTAGGCAGATGAAGACAATGCTTTGCAATGTTTATGTAAATATTTAGATAAATATTCATAGGAGGATAATATTTCCAAATGACTGCGGGCAAGTTTAAATGACTTTCAGAATGATTATCATTTTTTGACAACAGCATATTTAACACGACAAAATTCCATTGTTTTACAGGAAAATCCATGAATAATGAAAAATAATATTTCATTATTCTGTACCAAGCAGTCTTTTATTTTGATACCTGTCTTTCAAGGCAAGGAGGAAGCCAAAACCAAAACATTTCTTAGTTTCCATGCGTTTTAATTAATTCTTGGATCTAAAATTTAAACTGACAAGTGACAAAATATAATTTTTGAAACGCTCAATATTTTTACCTTCCTAGACCAAACAGCAATGGCTAGAGAAGGTACTGTTTTCAAGAAAAAAATTTTTTTGATATAACGCCTAAAATGTGTTATTTGGGTGTAGTTTGACGTACCCTAGCAATATCGTCGTGATGTGTGTGTGAGTGTGTGTGTGTGTGTGTGTGTGTGTGTGTGTGTGTGTGGTGTGTGTGGTGTGTGTGGTGTGTGTGGTGTGTGTGGTGTGTGTGGTGTGTGTGGTGTGTGTGTGTGTGTAACACGATAGCTTCTAAACCGATAAACCGATTTCCATGAAATTTACAGGTAAAATAGTATTCGATACTGCAACGAGCTGATTAGATTTTGGTCAAAATTCATTGATGCTAATGACAGTTTTTTGACAGTTAAAAAGTTTTAAAAATGCAAACTTTTTAACGGAGCGTCGCGTGAATATGCGGTTACGGAATATGGTAGGGCACATATTTCTCAAAAATTTGTCTTTTAACCAAAAACTTTGTAGAAGCTTTCGTTTCGGAGATATTTACAAAAAAACTGTTTTCAAGGCTGATATAACGTGGTGTGCTAATGGATACATTTATTAATTTAAAAAAAAACAAAAAAGGGGCGTTGCGGATAAATATTGTTCAAAAGGTGCACGGACCCCGCTGCGCCCCCCTTTGAATCCGCCAATGGGCACATCTACTTTATAAACCTTTCAACTAGTGCTCATGTTAAATAAAGTTTGATTTAATGGAGCTGCATATTATTAATATTTTTTTTTATCAAAATCAGACCGCAGCATCCATCAATTCATCAGTAATTTTTTGAGAAGTAATAATCAAATGATGAAGGACCGTTTAGTGTAATTAGGCCCACAAAAAATATTATAAAAAAAAAAGATTTTTCCAGTGCCCCTTGTTTTTTGTTATTTTCTTTGACGCAGCCGCATGAAAAATATAAAAATTTTGAATGCTAAATACAGATTGTATTTTTCTGTATAATATAAAGCAAAATATAAGGCGTGATAAACTGGAGGTTAAAATTTTTAAAAAATCACCTAAATATTAGGAGGTAAAGTTTAATAGTTTGGATTGCATCTGGTTTTGTAAACGGTATTCTGATCTAGCAGTGTTGTAATGACCTGTGACCATGAACAAGTCGTTAGGAGCGACTTCATCTTGCTATATTGTCAGAAAGAAGCTTATATTTTAAATTAAGGCTACCGGGCCTAATTAGCCGCCGGGCCATATTTGCTTCCTTGTCTTAATTAAAAGTAGAAAACTGCAATATCATTTGAAAATATATAGAAAGAAATGTATCCAATCACAGCCTCCTCTATAACAAGCCCGCTCCTACTTTGAAATTCAACAATGTTGAAGGATAACATTTCCATTATTTTCTTGTCAGCCTAATTTTTTGTAGTTGTCACTTTAATCGACATTTTAGGCTTGTTATAGAAGGGGCTGTGACCCAATAAATTAAATTCCTACCTACCTAGCACCTCGCGTTGTCTATATTTAAAGCGCTTCGAATTTTCCAGACGTTTTTAACAATAATTATTGTAACTGCTTTCATTTTAGAAAAGTGTATAATTTTGCTGAATGGCCTAGGTCTGCAGAAAATTATTATTCCCAACTTGCCGTTCTGAAAATTTCACTCGAATGGTCGTACAACGTTAAAATGTCAACTCAATTTACTTTAAATGATTTAAAATTGACACATTAGTTTTAGGTAGAAATTCTAAAAGTAATAAAATACATCTGCCTCGAGAAAGTGGTTGATTTGGAAAAAAAGAATAATAAATTAAAATAGCTTTAAAAAATTTGTCTACTTCACTTCCCTCACACTTCGAGTGTTTTTTGATTTGATTTTACTAGAAAAAAAAAAAATGGATCCATGATGGATCTGACAGCTTCCTAGCTGGTATATTATCACACTTTAAGTGAAGCCATAATAATATATTGAAAACAGTTTTTTGTAAATATCTCAAAAACTAAACCTAGTACGAAGTTTTTGGTTATAACACAAATTATTGAGCAAAATATAGTCTACTATATTTCGAAAACAGTGTATTGATACGATGCTCCGTTAAAAAGTTAGTATTTTTGAAAAAATTTTAATTGTCAAAAAACGGTCTTTAGCATTAATCGATTTTGACCAAAATCTAATCAGCTTGTAAGAGTGTCGAACACAATTTTACCTGAAAATTTTATAAAAATCGGATAGCTCCTAAACCGAGCTATCGTGTTACGGACAGAAATAATATACAAACACACAGACACACAGACAAACATCACGACGATATTGCTAGTATAGGTAAAAATACATCCAAATAACACATTTTTAGCGTTATCTCAAAAAAAATGTTTTCGTCGAAAATAATACCTTCTCTAGCCATTGCTACGCGGGCTAAGAAGGTAATAAACTGTGATCTGTATCCGAACTTGCACCTTAAAAAACTTTTTTGTAATGCATGTAAAAACGTGGAATAAAAAGTATTTGAAGAGCATAGGAAAAAAAACCTGCAAAGTCATTTTTTCGTTTATATATGCATGTAAAAACGTGGAATAAAAAGTATTTGAAGAGCACAGGAAAAAAAACCAGCAAAGTCATTTTTTCGTTTATATATGCTAAATGATGTCTTAAGATGTGTATTATTTTCTGGAATATTCAAACTGGGAAAAAACAGGCCATGTGACAAGATATTACTAATAATTCATTTGGCCAACAGGGAAAAAACGTGCCAGTTTTAAACTTTCAAAATGCTATATCTCCAAACTAACTAAGAGCATTGAGTAAATAACCCAAATAGAGGAGTCACCGGCGAGCTTTACCATATTGAGGGGCAGATGACGCTGAAATAAATTCGTCTGGTACGCAATATTCAGAGACAACTACTATGATATAATGACATTTGTATGATAGGCATGAGCCTCGGAACTCGCACATGTAACTAACTGGCAGTCCCTGAATATGGCGTACCAGACGAATTTATTTCAGCGCCATCTGCCCCTCAATATGGTATAGCTCGCCGGTGGCTCCTCTATATGGGTTATTTACTCAATGCTAAGAGTGACTTTGCACGTTGTTTTCCTGTGTTCTTCATTTGTGACATTTATAACCACCTAGTTCCGGAATTATCATATTATGTTTTACTAATTATAATTTGTATCATAACAAAAACATTTCATGCAAAAAAGCCAAGTACGCGAAAGTGGTATTCCGTAAAAAGAATTGAGATAAAAGTAATCGAAAAACATTCCGAAAACTTTTTGAATTTTTTCGGAAGCATAGTTAAGTTTTTCAGATTATTTCCTCATTAATACTTTACTAGATTCTTTACTATACTAAATCGATAATAAAATAAAAAGCATCATGGCGAAGATCAATTTCATTAAAGATCACTATTTAAATTTTCCGCCATTTCTAAATATAATATTTATTTTAATTTATTTTAAAGATCTAGGTTCACCCCGCACAACGAGGTAGGTACTAATTATAAAAACATAAATCCTCGCAACATACAAAAAAGCGATCCTTCATAGAAGGACAAATTTGACTTTTTTCCAGCATCTTGGATTTAAAAATGTCAGAAAATTTCAATATATTTGTTCAAAGAGCAATCGACACCATAGTTCTTTAAATCGGTTCAGTGAATTTATAAGGAAATTATTGCAGACAGAAATTTAAACAACAGATGCTATAACAATAATTATTTAAAGAGCCACTATACCGATTTTATAGAATCCGTTTAATATTAATGAGCTTATGAGGAAATGAATGTATACAGAATTGATAAGGATTAAGTTTTCGGGAACCACTAAACCGATTTTAATGATTTGTAACTAGTTAAAATTAAGGTTTCGGAAACCACTAAACCGATTTTAATGATGCGTCACTAGTTGTATAAGGGTGACGAAAACAGAGCATTTTTACGAGTTCCAAAAAATATGCGGAATACAAGAATAAATAAGCTTCTTTGAAAAGGGCAAAATTGATCAGCCACCTTAGATTTTATAATATCAAAAAAATCTTTCTGCTTGAAAGTATAATCAATTTTCTGCAAAGTTCTGTCTGTTTCATTAACATTGGTAGTATAGTTCAAAAGTAAAAACCACTAAAAGATGCTCATAAAAATACCGTACACTGAAACTTGTCAGTCCCAAAATTAAGTTTTTACAGGAAAACATTTTTTTAGTTGGATTTAGCGCGGGTCGAGGTATCACCGCTTAAATTGGTCGGGCGGATGGTGGGGACGTTTCATTCCTTAGACATCCAATATTTCTGCATTTGATAAAGCACGCTTGAAGCTATAGGTACGTTTCCGGAAAAAAACGAAAAATGGGAAAACTGGACATAGAATAGTTCTGCATTAAGGCGACGATATGTAGTAGATTACTTATATTTTGTTGTTCGCTATGTTTATAGTGTTAGGGTAAAGTTGGTAAAGATGCCCCACCTTTTTTCTTCTTGACCAAGAAATTTTATTTTTTCTAATTTAAATTCAATAGTTTATTTATAATATTAAAACAAAATGGCAGTAATACAAAAAATACTCATCAAAATCGAAAAACTAAATTTTTTCTAACTTGGCCATCTCTTCCTCTAGGGTTGGGTGTGATGCCCCTCATGGGGGTGGTACACAGAAAAAAGTGTTTATTTGAACCAAAAAAATATTATTTGACTCAACCAAATTCGTTATTTCAATAGGTCCAAAACGTCCTCTTGTTTGGTTCAAATAAAAATATTTATTGTTTTCAAATAACTAATTTAGTCTCTTTAAATAACATTTATTTGATGCGTTAGAGTTATTTGGTTTATTTGACAAACAAAAATACATTTAAATCAAATAATTTGAAATATTTAAACCAAATACTACTAATTTATTTATTTGCAATAACAAGTTTATTTCAAACAAACAAATATGTTGGTTGGTAAAAATAAAATAATTCTTTAACATGACTGTTTTCTTTGATTGAAGTAAAAATATTTATTGTTTTCAAATAACTAATTTAGTCTCTTTAAATAAGATTTATTTGATGCGTTAGAAATATTTGGTTTAATTGACAAACAAAAATACATTTAAATCAAAAATTTGAAATATTTAAACCAAATACTATTAATTTATTTATTTGCAATAACAAGTTTATTTCAAACAAACAAATATGGTGGTTGGTAAAAATAAAATAATTCTTTAACATGACTGTTTTCTTTGATTGAAATAAAAATATTTATTGTTTTCAAATAACTAATTTAGTCTCTTTAAATAAGATTTATTTGATGCAAAAAAACATTATTTGACTCAACCAAATTCGTTATTCCAATAGGTCCAAAACGTCCTCTTATTTGGTTCAAATAAAAATATTTATTGTTTTCAAATAACTAATTTAGTCTCTTTAAATAAGATTTATTTGATGCAAAAAAACATTATTTGACTCAACCAAATTCGTTATTCCAATAGGTCCAAAACGTCCTCTTATTTGGTTCAAATAAAAATATTTATTGTTTTCAAATAACTAATTTAGTCTCTTTAAAAAATGTTTATTTGATGCGTTAGAGTTATTTGGTTTAATTGACAAACAAAAATACATTTAAATCAAATAATTTGAAATATTTAAACCAAATACTATTAATTTATTTATTTGCAATAACAAGTTTATTTCAAACAAACAAATACGGTGGTTGGTAAAGATAAAATAATTCTTTAACATGACTGTTTTCTTTGATTGCATTAAAAAACTTATTACTTCTTCATATAAATTAATTTGTTTAATATTCTAGGCATATTTTTTTGTCTTAATATTAAAATTTATTTAATAACTGACATTTATTAAGTAAATTTTTTAAATTATTTTACTTGATGTAAATAAATATTTGTTTAAACTTATAATATATTTTGTTGAATTTAAGTAAATATTTCTGTGAGAACAAGAGTTAACTTATTTCACAATACAAAACCATATTTTCCAACAAACAAATAGGGTAGTTAGTAAACCTAAAATAATTGTTTGAACTTACCGTTTTCCTTGATTGTTTTAAAAAACTTATTGTTTTTTCTTAATAAATAATTTGTTTAATCTTCTCAATATATTTTTTGTCTTACTAACAAAATTTATTTAATAACGAACTTTTATTTGTAAAATTATTTTGTTTATTATAAATAAATGTGTGTTAAATTTTTTACAAAATATTGCTTCTTATTTAAATTATTTTTTTAATATTCCTAATTTATTTTCTTGTCGCTTTAACAAAATGTATTTAATTAGATTAGACATTTAATAAACAGTTACATGATTACCCGTCAGAATACTGCGTTGTACAAGTAAACACAAATGTTTTGCACGAAAAAAAAGTATTTTAATTCAAAAATAGGCAGGTAGCTACAAAAAACATGTAAAATTGAAAAAACGTTTAAAGGCAAACATAAAATTAACCAAATATGCATAAAACAAAAATACTTCCTAAATACTAATTAGATTATACTTGTGTAATCTTTTCCAAGGTATAAATAAGACCTCTAACCTATATACAGGGTGACCCAAAACCCTGAGACCTCCCTAATATCTTCGAAATCAAAATAAACAGAGAAGTCAAATTTCACATACTCAGATGGTTTGCAAAAAGTATCTTTTTTGATGCTAATATTGGAACCAGTCATTAAGGAGACGTAGCGAAGCCAGCGACGTTACTTTTTAAAATGAAATACTCTGTATATTTTTGCAATTTTGAATAAAGCTTTCGTTTCTGTTTCCAAAAATACCTAATATGCTACGTTTTTATGTAATGGTTTTTAAATAAAATGACAAAACCTTTTCATTAAGAGCAATGAGTTAACCAAGAAAAATTATCGATGACTCTTTGTCTGCTTTACTCTTTTGTTTGTTTTTGTCATTTTATTTCAAAACTGTTAGAGAAAAAGGTATTAGGTATAATAGGTAGTTTTGGAAACAGAAAGACAATGTCTATTCCAATTTGCCAAAATATACAGCGTATACCGGGTGTTCCAAAGTGAGTGGCCTATTGGATTATTTTGGAAACTATACGATAGAAACTTTTAAAACTTTCTATTCTTACATACGTTCATGTAAAGTATATTTACAAAATACTTTCATAGTTGCGGTGTTGCCATTTGCAGGAAAAGTTGGCTTTATCATTTTAAAAAAACACCATGTATATTTTTCGATTCTTTATGTAGAAAAATGTATGTAATTTTTTTCAACAATTATTGTAATTTTTTTTTGCACAATTTGTTTTCAAAATGGGTATAAAACCAATTTGAGCAAAAATTTTGAATAGATTTGTGCAATGGAATTTGTTGAAAAATTTTAAACAACTGTGCAACTGGTTTTTTTGCACAATGCTTATTGTACAGGCCTGTATAAAAAAATTTCACATATTTTTGCACAATTTGTTGTATATTTTGCATTAATTTTTTTAAAATTTTGGAAAAATTGCAAAATATTCAAGTATGAAAATATTTTACACAATATTGTGTAATTTTCTTATTCTATTTTGTGCAATATAAATGCACAATTATGTAGTTATATTTTAAAAGATGTTTGTATTTTTTTGACATTGTGGTGTTTTTTTTTCAGTTATATTTTTCTTTTTACCACAAAAAATATAATATATCAATATAATATATTATATATTTTACAACAAATAATTTTAGTTACACCCAAAATTGCACAATTTTGTGCATATATTTCCTACAATTTTATGTAAAAATAGTTAAAAATATGAATTTTTTACATAATATTCTGTAATTTTCTTTAACAATTAAATGAAAAGTATCCCTGAATGTGTACAAAATCTTGTTGAAGTTTTTTTTTCAATAGGTTGCATTGCATTGCATTTTGTTTTAATTTTTGTGTATATATTTTTTGTATATATTTTTAAAAAACGCTTTATTACTTTTTATAACAAGTACACAATGTTTAATTTTTATTTGACAAAAAAATACCACACTAAAAAATCACTTGTTAAAAGACCTTTATTTTCGTTTTTACTGATGAGTACAACAAATTTTAACACATTAGTTATTAAATTATTTAACCAATATTATTATGCTTAATGAATTTACCTGAACGTGTAAAATATATCTATTTAAAGATTCTTGTTTGCTGGACTTTCGTTGTTCGGATTTTCCATTGTTTGGAAATTACAAGGAAGGCAGCGAAGACAAAATAGCTGCTAAAAAAATAGTACTAAGTTTAACGGACATTGAAGGATTTCTATGTAATAGTCAAATTATTCTGACTGATATTTTGATACCCTTTAAATAAAGGTTACAGTTTTATAGATACCATGGTAGTAAGACAGGCAAAATATGTCTTTTGACTTCTAATTTACAAATTTTAAGTTAATCAAAAATAGTGGTGTTGCAAAAATTATCATTTACCTTCGTCTGCTTCATGGGAACTCTTTTCAGACCGCTGTATCTGATCTTTGGTAAATTGCGTTTGATTTTAACAGCACCCAAATTTTTGAACAAACTTCTGCACATTTGTCAAAAAACTGTCTTTGTTTTCCGGATATGCCATTGCTAAATCGTTCAAGCTAAAAAATATAAAAAAAATGTTTAAATATAGAATTTTAGTATCGGCCGTTATAAAAAAGCGCAGTTTAGACCAAAAATAGGATAAGCCATGAGTAACAAGCTGAAATTTTGTAAATAGTTTTATTTGGTCAAGAAGCCCAATTTTTTCTCTGCGAAAATTCTCGAAAGTGATTCCTAAGGGAGTGCGCGGGCGCAGAAATGTTTTCGAGCTTCGGACTGGCTAAACCAAGACAATTTTGGGGACAATGTTGTCATTTACTTTCAAACACATTTTTTAAATCACAGAAAGAAAAATCAAAAATGGATCAACTATACTCAAAAGCTTGGGTAGACTAGAGTCCCTGTATGTTGACATATTTGGATATATTACCAAATATGTCAACATACAGGGACTCTAGGGTAGACCTATGTGTAGTAATTTACTTACCCCGAAATCTCTCTTTGTGGACTGCAAGTAGGCACCCATTCCTCCAGTTTTTCGAGAACTAATTCCACAAAATCCATAGAATCCATTACACGTTTAACGTTAACGGAAGCACTTATCAATTAATGACACTAACCTTGTACGGATGACCTCACTGACAAGCCAAAACACAAATTTAAACTCACAGAACACTGAAGGAAGCCAGATGCGGTGGGGCGATCCCTTGAAACGACTTTTACCGAATCAATCCGACGAATGATTTCTACAATTTGAAGTAGGTATTTTTGCACAAATTTTCATTAAAAAAATTACATTTTATCTGTGTAGATTTATAACACAATGGGATTTTCCACTACGCTGTTGAGAGTTATTGTTCTGTTGTGTAACATTTTTACACAAAATAAGTTACACAATCCAATTGGTAACATTAAAACAGATTTATTCGTTTATTTCAACAATTGTTTTATATTTTTGCACAATTTCAGTTGCACAGCGTATTTAAAATTGTTGCATGGATATTTTTCTCTGTGTATAACGTCTTATACCTATCTGTAATTGTTTTTAAAATATTAACAGGTAAAAATTGACATTTTGTAACTTTAACAGGCCGTAAAATCAAAACCTATCTTAGCTTTTTACAAGCTATCGCTTTAGACTACTTTTAGATTTAACCCAGGGTTAAATTAACCATGGAATATTTTAACCCTGAACTAATTCTAAATAGTATAAAATAGCTTTTGAAAAACCGAGATAGGAATGTACAAACCGTTTTGTTCTATTCTTAATAGTTTTGATGTTACGGGCTGATAAAGTTACAAAATGTTAATTTTCATCTGTCAATATTTTAAAAACGGTTGAAGATAGGTATACGACATCATACATAAAATAATAAAGGTGTTTGCAAAGTTTTCCCACAATTGGCAACACTGCAACTATGAATGTATTTTATAAATATACTTTACATGGACTTATTTAAGAACAGAAAGTTTTTATTGTATACTGCCGTCCTAATCCTAACCCCCGTATTTGAAAAAAATCCAAAAATGCGATTGTTGTTTAAGACAAATTATAATAATATACTCTATTGTTTATACTAATGTAACCAATCGAAAAACTACAAAAAGTATTTAAAATGTCACTTAAAATTTTCTTTTTTTCATAAGGCACTATGTATTTTCAAACGTTCAACGCGATTTACTCCATTTCATATAAAATTCAAATACGGGGGTTACGCTTAGGACGGCAGTATAGTTTCCAAAATAATCTAATAAGCCACTCACCTTGAGACACCCGGTAAATCTCATTTATAAAAGTAACGTCGCCGCCTTAGCTCCGGTCCCTTAATAATAATAAATTTCACAAAGACAAATAAATTTCACAAAATTTCACACACAAGCTACAAGATTTCACAAAAATGTTCCGATTTTTTCAAAAAACATTTCACAGAATTTCACAAAAATTTTACAGAATTTCACAAAAATTTCACAAGCTGTGTACACATTTTGTAATGTTTACGCTAAGCAATCTAGAGAAGTACTAGCAGGTTAATGGCGAATTTAATGGTTTTAACAGAAAATTAGTTAAATCAAATAAATAAAATTCTAAACTTTAGGGCGGAATGTTATTGGTCGGATTTCCGCGAATCAATCGGACAACTTTGGATTGAAACTCTTTGTCTGTTGTGCATTAGAAAAACAAAAAGATCTGTTGCGCTCCTCTTTTTTATCATATTGAACATGAGACAAAACAGTATTTTTAGAAGCGAGACAGCTAGAGAGTTCACCTTAGTAGGTACATCGATTTTATTCTACACTTTTTGGGTTATTTGCTATATTGAAATAAATAAAATTCTTGTAGATATTATATAGGGTGTTTTTGAACCGTTCTTTTGCCACTTAGTTATTGTTATCGTTATTCTGCGTCGGCGCAGTAGCGATTTGCTGTTATTTTTAATAGGTATAGCAACGCGCTGTATTTACAGAAGATAAAAAGTTGTACTTGTAATTTCATAAAAATTTAACCTTATTAGGTAACTTGGTAATTATTTAGTATATACGAGTTTCTGTCATTTTTGGTTTTTGATGAAAAATCCTTTCTGGAGGTACTTAGGGGGGTCCCTAGGACCCTGAATCGGCGACCGGAGAATTAAAAAAAAAATTGTTTTAATTTTTTTGAGTTTTTAATTTTTTTTCTAAATCGACGCAATCTAACCTGAA
Source organism: Aspidapion aeneum (assembly GCA_963576565.1). Lineage (NCBI taxonomy): Eukaryota > Metazoa > Arthropoda > Insecta > Coleoptera > Brentidae > Aspidapion > Aspidapion aeneum. The sequence continues at coordinate 97,935,048 of OY755043.1, forward strand.
CAAACTCAAATCAACTCAAGCCAACCCATACCAAACCAAAAAAATACATTACAACCTCGCCCTCCGGTACCCGTTTTTTTATTTTAAAAAAATATAAAAAATCCTAGAGGCCCTAGTAGGTACCCCCATAAATAATTAAAAAAAAAAAAACAAAAATGGCAGAAACCCGTATACTAAATAATTTACATACCTACACGGGTTTTTGCCATTTATAATTTTTCATGAAAAGCCGAAAAGTTCTTTATGAGGGCACCTACTAGGGAGCCTGCCTAAGATCCAAAATCCGCGTCCGGCGATTTTTTTTAACGCAAAAAGGGGTCGGGAGGGTTTGGATTGGTTTGAGTCTGTTTACGTTAGGCTAAGGTAATTAAGTAAAAAATAAAAAAAAAGCCGGACGCAGATTCGCGGTCCTTCGGACCCCCCGAATTTTTCTTAAAAACCAAAAATGGCAGAAACCCGTATACAAAAATCTCTTAAGTCTTATTTAAAGCGACTAAATTACTTGTTTGGCTAAAATAAATATTTTTATATGGACCAATGAAGAATATGCACTGACAAAGTCAAAAATCTAATTTGTTTGAGTCAAATAATTTTACGTGATATATATCATGTATACAAAAATGGTTTACTATTGGAAATAAAAACCAAGAAAGAAGGAATTTAAAAAAATCGTATTTGTATATTTATTTATAAACAAAAACTTAATTTAGTTGTTTCAAATAATTTTATCTAACATTATTAAAATTATTAATTTATATAATTGAAACAATTATTTAGTCAATCTGAGCATTAAAAAAAAATAAAAAGCAATTGAGTTGCTTTTAAAAAATCAATTATTTGAGTATATGGTAGACAATATTTTTTTAAATATTATTATTGCCAAAAAAATTTAAACATGTAATTTATTTAATTCACATGTACAATGTTTTTTGTCGTAACAAAATGTACTGTTGTCCGAAATAAATATATTTGTTTGATCCAAACAAGATTTATTTAATCCAAATATTTTTTTTCAAATAAATTGGTTTATTTGATTCAACCAAACACTTTTTTCTGTGTAGAGATGGCCTATACGTTTTAATATGTAAATAATATTTATATAATTGACAAATTTGCTACATCCGTCTTAGAACCATTGATAGTACCGTAAGTGCGAGCTGCTGAATTAGAACCTAATTCGCCTTTCTGAACAGCCTTGATCGCTGCCATTAAATTTTCCTCTGTCCATTTGCCTCCATATCCTAAAAAAATTGAATTGAAAATGTATTGGCCATCTCTACCTACTACGACTAGGGCATCTCTACCGTTTCGTAATAAAAGTTGACCAATCGTGCAATTCACAGAAACCAACAGAAACCAATTTTTGAGGTTAGGATATGGTGCCGCATATATTTAAGTCTCCACTGGCCTAATTGCGAATAAAATGCTTAAAGAGTAATGCCTCTACAAACTAGACACTATTGTAGTAAAAAAATATGCACCTACCTTAAAAAAGTATCATAAAATCTTGTCAAAACTAAGGAATTTTTAAGCACAACAACACACTCCCGGCACATAATATAAACAGCTTACTAGATAGCGGCGTTCTGCACCACCGTACAAATGTTTAGTTTCGAATAAGCGGGGCATCTCTACCCACTTTGCCCGATTACCAAATGACATTAAAAAAATTGACTCGGACATTTCGGATGTCACAAAAAGATTAAAAATGCCAAGATATCTTCGCTTAAAATTATCAATTCAATTTTCCGTGTACGGGATTTTTATGAGCACGAGTGTACGTCGCAAAGGCAAACTTTATAAACAAAAAATATTTCAGACAAAATTCTCTCCAATTTCTCTTGATAGAGGGCACAAAAGTTGCCAAACATATTTTTTTTGCATTTTAGGCGAAAAAGTCGTGGAAGAATTCTAACCACATGATCTTCTACAATCTGCCTTCATAGAGCACAGGTCTAAAACCACATGTTTAGAAGAGGGGGCGCCAAAGTGGCCTGCCAGGGTCTCAATTTCGATGACGAAATAGGGAATAACTATAACTGTTAATTAACTATAGGTAATTGAATGGGCCATATATCAAGATACGATTTTTAGCTTTTCTTTAAAATCGCGGCTCACAAATAAAGGTCAGTTTTCCCTTTAATCTCTTTTAGAAATACAACTTAAAATCCATAAAAAACATCGCTATACTGTTTTAATTAAACGGAAACTAAAAATCGGTATAAAAAAATCTAAAACATAAAAAAGTTAGCTTATACCTTGGATTAACAGATTTCCTCAATTTTTTTTTTCGCCTTCCTAGAATAGCGAACAAAGCGTAAATTACAAAATTGCTTTGATGAATTTTTAAGTGGGGCAACCGAAATGAAAAGCACCTTTTACGAGAAAAGCTAATCAGTGCGCACCCATTTTTCCGTACAAATTTGAATTCACGGTTTCAGTGGCGGATCCAAGATTTCGAAAGGGGAGGGGCCAACAAGAAAGTGAAAACCAGAATATCTTTTCCTTGTTAATTTTATTAAGTCTTAGGTATGAAATTAAAATTGACACGTATAGAAAATGCGCCGTAGGCGAAAACTTTTGGAATACTAAGTATCTTTCATCAAAAAAATTTAAGTTACGTTGCGGGTAAATTTTGTAAAAATTGCCGTTAATGAAGCGAATTTTTTTTCCTTGAACTAAAAGATTTAATGGGGGAAGGGGGGGGGTGCCTGGGCCCCTCTGGCCCCTCCTTAGATCCGCCACTGCACGGTTTTCACAATAAAACGAAATGTATGTACAGCACCAAGAATTAATTTCACCTACGACTTAACAATTTGTTCATTAAAAGTGGCAGGTAAAGGCTTTTTGATTTAGAAAATGAAAAAAAAAACATGCTGTAATATAGTACTATAAGTTACATCTGTTCTTGAGGGGCATGATTACCCCTATGACCCGCCCTTATGGACGCACATTATAAAGTTCGCAGAACAACAAGGGAAATTTAAAAAAAATATAATACTCATAATTATTATCCGTAAGTTGGTTCTAAAATGAAAAAAATTTGCAGAGCCCGTTTATAAAAAAAAATGATGTTCTGCTAACTTTATATAAAGTTAGCAGAACACCTAACTTTATTTTAAAAAAAATCGTTTTTCTTCTATATCTTCTTTATTTTTTGTGCGATATTTTATTTTTAATGCCTTATATTAAAACTACTGAGCAGCTCTTTAAATCTGCGGAAGAAAAAAACAAGTTCCCCGCCTGACTCAAAGATGGCGCTTAATATGTCAACAATAAAAGATACCTTTATAACCTGTAAAGCAAATTATATTTTTACAAAAAAAAAATCGATTTTATCAATAGTAGGTATGCCAAATTTTGTCAACATTTATAAAGCGTTCAAAATATAAAAACAACAGTATCTTTAAGGTTTGGTAATTTTTTTACCAAGATATGTAGTTTTATATTACTCTTAATTACAGTCGAACCTCTCTAACTTGAACCTCTATAACTCGAATCTCTCTATAACTCCAACCTTTTAAGTGGTCCCTGGATTTTTTATTTGTATTTTAACCTTTTTAACCCGAATTTCTATTACTCGAACTCTCCATAACTCGAACTGTTTTGGTTGTCCCTTGAAGTTCGAGTTATGGAGGTTCGGCTGTAGTTCTAAATTATATGTATGTACAAAAAAAATATAATTTATTAATTTTTTTAAGACGGCGCGGCACCGGCGGTCGAAAAAGCAAATAAAAAGCATTTTTGTTTTTGTTTTTGAAATTTAACAAAAAACTGGTAAAAACAAGATATCTCGTTAAAAAAAACACTTTTTAAAATGTCAAAAAATTGACATATGTCACGTACCGGGTGGTAGGTAGAAATTAGGTTTGGTTTGGATTTTTGTCTACACTAATTCTAGCATATTTCAAACTTTTCTAATAACTATTTTTATTGAATTAATCTTAAACTGCAAATTTGGCTGAAACATGTAATAAGATAAATTCAGATTTACTCAAGACAATGCGGTTCATGTACTTGCTATGTGCCCCCTTAAATCTACCACTGTTTGCGTGATTACCTATGGAAAAATGCAAAGATAAAACTTTGACACCATGATTTAGTCAATTCTATTAAATCCCCAGATTTAAATGATTTTTCAAAAAAAACCTTCAATTAAAAAACTCCAGCCCTACACATGTGCCTAAAGTGCCTATAGGATAAACCGGCACTAGGAATCAAAAAACAAAAAAATTTGGACGGATAGATTGAATGGAGTCCAATAGAGTGAATGAGTTGATTAAAATTTAAATATCCCACACGTTTGATCTGTGGGATTTTTGGATGGAAAAAACGATTTTCAGACAAAGGAATTTTTTATCGCCACTTTTATATTTGTTTGGAAACGATGTTTCATTTAAATATACAAGAGAAGCAAAACCTTTCTAAACCCGCTGTCACGAATTAGCTCACACATATACTACATATACTATTAGTGTGAGCTATGGTGATCCTAATTTTTTCGAGAAAAAAAAAGTTGCTACGATTTAAAAAATTTTTATATATCTTTGCGTTTCAGATGATTTTGAAACTTTTTTGTTGCGCCGTCTGTCTGACTGTCTGTATGTAACGACCAACGCGCATAACTCAAAAACCGCTTGGCCGATTTTATGTAAATTTGGTACCTAGGCTGGGTCTTGGGTCGAGATAGTCCCATTTAAAAATGAACAAAATCCACCGAACACAAACCAAATAAAAGGGTGGGGGTAGATTTCAAAAATTAGAGTTTATGTGAAAATATGGCGTGTGTGATATTAAACGAAAGGTAATTGAGTCTGGAGTTAAACAAAATACATTTTAATTTATTTAAAAAAAGGGTGGGGGTATATTTCAAAAATTAGAGTTTAAGTAAAATAGGGCGTGTGTGATATCAAACGAAAGGTAATTGAGTCCGGAGTTTAACAAAATACATTTTAGTTTTTGTTTTTTTTAAGGGTGGGGGTAGATTTCAAAAATTTGAGTTTAAGTCAAAACACGGCTTGAGTGGTATCAAACAAAAGGTAATTTAGTCTGGAGTTGAATAAAATATATTTCAGTTTTTAGCTATATTAGCTCACACGTACACTATAACTATAGTACCTAGTGTGAGCTTAGGTGCCCATATATTGGCAGAGTATTTTTTTGCTTTCTGTAGTCACGGACACAAATATTTACGTTAAAAAATATTGTACACCTAAATTTAACTTCACCAAAAATTATTTAATAAAAACATTAGTTCTAGCGGTTTTAGTGTAGGGGAAAGTTGGGCATTTTGAAAGTAAAGCTCCTAAAATCCTTTCCTGTTACGCAGACGTCTAATGCGCCAAAAACCATCATGGGTGCACATAGCGGGGGGCATTGGCCGCATCTCTGTCGCTCATATAGGCTACTCATAAAATCTATCTCTATTCGAAGGAGCCAACAGAAAAGTGGCACATACTCTTTGGGCAGCGTGTTCTACACTGCTTTGGGTTTTAGTGTCCCATTCATTGCGTCGCATCGAGTCGGAGTGTGATCCATAGAATTACACAGGGTTACCAAATTTCATATAATTAATAAGGTAAAAAGAAATGCATAAAATTACCTATAAAGATGTTTTAAACATGAAACAGAAACGTGTTTTTGAAGAAAAACAGGGTAGTACAGCACTCACCATAACAAACAGATCATGGAGTGTTTCAACCTACCCCATTTAGTTTGTTTCAACCTTTTTTTTTCTTATGTGATCAAATTATAATCAAATAATTTTACGTTGAGAATTTCCTATAATCCATTTAATACATAAATATTTTATATCCAGTGCAAATCCATCAAACAAAATATTTTTTTCTTTAACTAAAAAAAAAATATATTAAAAATTTACTTTTCTTGCCTTAAAACACATATTTGGCCACTGCAACGCAAATGCTTTTAAACTTTCGTTGAATCACAGTTTTAAAACTGTTTGTGTAGAGCAGAAAATTTGACCTGGTTCAACTGGCCCATGTTTTAACCCACACCACTTACTCCTACCTTAGCATGTTCTGTAGCCAGTAGCTGTTTTGCAAACTTTTGTCCCAGTGAGGTAGTTAGAGCAAAACATTTAAATTGAATTCCTTTTTCAGTCTTGAAGCAAAGCATATTACTTTTTGGCAACAGACGATTTACCCCTAACTCTACCCCGCTAAATCCAAATATGCCTGTCGCTAACTCGAAATATCGACAGGGACGGAGAAGATCCCCACAAACCCCCAAAAACATATTTTTTTATTTTTATTCAATTTTCTCGAAAATTGAAGGAAACAGTTTTTTGTGGAGAACAAAATACCCTTTCCAACGACGTATGGGTCGATAAGGTTAGGAAAAGCAAGTAGCTCTTCAGTGGCGTCCGTAAACTGGGATTATTTCAAAAAAACATGTTTATTATAGGTTTTCTAAAATTATCTCAAAAACTACACTTCTTGGAAAAAAGTATGTATACTTTATTGTAGAACATATAATTTCCTTTTAAAACCTGTAATATAATGTGGGGTTTATGTCACAGAAAAGTGTCCAGGGCCGTACTTATAAAATACATTTTCAAAAATAACCAAAATAATAAATTTTTGTTACATATTATAATACGTATTTATCGAAAAAAATTAAATTCTTAGGAAAAAAACTTTTTAACTTATTCTATCCAATAGAACTGCGTTTGTAAAAAAAATATACAATAATGTTTTTTCGGTAATTTTTGAGAGTGACCCTTCTATACGGACGTCCCTGGGCATTAGTTAGCCATATTTATTACGTTTAAAAGGAAATTTCATTATCAACCGAAAAGTTAGTTTATAAGAAAATTGGATAAAACCTGTAAAAAAAAATTATTAGTTTGGTGATTTTAAATAATTACTTTAAATTAAGGACACCCCTGGAGCGGTAACTATAAAATAACTTTCACTTTGTTATACATCGTTTGGAAGGAAATCTAATTGTCTATAAAGAAGTAAAGAACACATTTTTTAATAAAGAGCTTGCTTGCTCTTTAAAAAAATTGAACGTCGCTGGAGAGTTTGTTAATCAAACCCCATCGAGTTTCACACTGTTAAAAAGGGCATTTCACTGTCTACAATAAAGTGAGGTATATATTTTTTCATATTAATCTTAGTTTCTGAGAAAATTAGATAAAACCTGCAATAAACTGCAACTCCATTGAATTATACCATATTAAAAAGAGAATTTTATTGTCCAATAAAGTATATTATAATTTTTTTTAGAAGCTTAGTTGTTAAGAAAATTTGAAAAAAACCCAAACTTTCATATTTAGGGGGCTTTGGGAGGAAGGGTTTGAAGGTTTTGCAGCAATTAAAAAAAAATCTAATCTAAATATATACTGTGTCAGTTTGGGTTTTAAAGCGGCAATTTAAAATTTCGCCGCCATGTTGGCCGCCATCTTGAATATCGCAACCCCTGTCAAAATTTCGAGTTGGCAACAGAGATATTCATATTCAGCGGGGTCGAAATAGTGGGAATTGATTATTGGCCCGAAACTAAGACAGAATGCTTCTAGAAAGCGGATTTTCCGAAATCTGGCCTTAACTAAGGGGTAAAGACTACATACATTAATATTTATCCCATTTGCAAAATTATACACGTATCCAATTAACGAAAACAAAACAGTGGGAATGCAAATGCTCTTGCAAGCATTTGTCTTGTTTACTTTCCTTTAGCTTTTCTAATTAGGAAAATATTGTATCTTGAATTTTAAATAAAATACGAAATTCCAAAACTACCCAGGACCTAATTAAAACCACCACCTCGAGAGAATAATCAAAACTGAAATTTCAAGACTTTGAAATCTATTTAGAACTCCGAAAGTTATTTACTTTGCTTTATTTATCTGGATTCATCTAAAACAGCAAAATTTATGGGCGATTTCAAGATTACTCACCGCCACCAACGGTTCTGGAACTAAAGGTAGTGGACCATATAAAAGCGCACAGGAAAAAAGCGCACAGAATATTCATGAAAAAACGCACGCATACCAAAAAAACATCACAGGGAAATTAAACATTTTAACTTATAGAAAAATTAAATGTAAGAAAAAGTAACAGGTTCAGTAACAGTAGGGCACCCTGGAATTTGTCTTGGGAGGGGCCGGAACCCATGATGTCGTATTTTACGCTATTTTTTGCTTTCATTCATAAAATATGGTGCAAAATATCTAAAAAAAATCTAGGCCTGGGTGCACCATTGTCAGTATAAGTTGATGCTTGATGATCCGTGAAGTGAGTCCAGGTGACTGTATTATTTACCTACTCTCTCAGACTTCACCAGGGTTATAGCAAGTAAGAAAATCTTCACTCACGGTCAAGGGATTCAAGACTAAAGCACCTGACACATCACGGTGGATAGAATAGACCGGTGTTCGGATCTTATCTGAGGGCACGGCAGTGCCTCGCCAAGTTCGCGCGCCGTAACCATCTTTTCTTGAAACATTTCAGCCGATATTTGACATTCCTAAAACTCTACTTCGGAATGAGCTACGAATCTCAAACTTTCCACAGTCGTAGATCTTCATGAAGTTAACAACCCCTCCAAGTTTCATGGAATTCCATAAAGTAGTAAAGTAGTTACGAAATTTCAAAAAACGTCGAAATTGCCACTCAGTCACTCACTCACTCACTCACTCATGTATAGATCATCAATATTCTACTGTACTTCCAGACATGCTACAAAGCTTAAATTTGGCAGACTGATAGAAATTATGACCAAACTCCTGGAAAAAGTTAAAAAACCCCAAAATTTTAATTTACTCCCCTCCCCGATACATTTAAAGTTATGCAAAAGTAGCATTGCCCACTTCCAGAAATGCTAGAGAGTTGAGCTTTGGCAGACTGATAGGAACTATGATAAAACTGTAGGAAAAAATTAAAACACCGCAAAATTCTAATTTACTTCCCTCCCCTATAAATGTAAAGTTAAGTAAAAGTAACATTGCTTACTTCCAGACATGCTAGAGAGCTAAGCATTGGAATGCTGATAGAAATTATAATAAAACCATGGGAAAAAATTTTAAAAGTCCAATATTTCCATTTACTCTCCTCCCCTTTAAATGTAAAGTTATGTAAAAGTAACATTACCCACTTCCAGAAACACTAGAGAGCTGAGCATTGGAAGACTGATAGGAACTATGATAAAACTATAGGACAAAATTTATAAACACGACAATTTTAATTTATTTCCCTCCCCTATACATGTAAAGTTATGTAAAAGTAACATTGTGCACTTTCAGAAACGCTAGAGAGCTGAGCTTTGGAAGGCTGATAGGAACTACGATAAAACCATGGAAAAAAAATTTAAAAAACTCAAAAATTTAAGTAAGGCATTGGAAAAGTTTTGAACAATATTCCGCATATTTTACTTTACTTTACTATTTTATCCAATTCCTTTAAAAAAGAAGTGAAATCATAACAAAAACATTTCATGTAAAAAAAAGCCACGTACGCGAAAATGGAATTCCGTAAAAATAATTGAGATAAAAGTAATGCCAAGTTCTCCAATACATATTTCAAAATGAAAGGTTCTTACTGTAAAAAAAATAAAAAAGTTATAGCCCCCTCCCAAAATGCAGACTTCTCAAAATCCCCCCGTAGCTTCAAAACAGCTTGCAATATCAAGATGCGGTTTTTACCCTTCTTTTGAAAATTGAGGCTTGCAAGTGGGAGCAGGTTTTTAACTTTAACTTAGAATAGTTTTAATTGTTTTTGTTCATTCTTTGTACCAAGTAGAAGAAATTTGAATCTTATGTCACATCTTATTTTTTGCACGCCTATCACTCTTTTGAATGCATATAAGCAAAAATGGCGGACGTAGGCGGACAATTTTTTAATGTGCCATAATTTTCATAAGCCTAAGCTTTTTCTGTTAAAGAAATATAGCTCGGCAAGACGGCAAAAATTAGGCAAATATAAATACCCAAATAGGGCATTTTAAATTATTTTGTAAACGTACAATGTAACAACCATTTTTATTAATGGGTTTTATATGAGCCATAACCAAAACACAATAACAACACTAACTAACACCTCAAAACAAACTTCAAGAACAAAGGCTGGTGATTTCAAAATTCATCAAGTTTCGACTGACCTCACGACACGATGCAAGTAGAAGGGGGCGGCAAGATAGATAGGTTATTAGACTAGAACAAAAAATGGTTAGAAGGTAGTTTTGAGTATTTTTGTAACTTTTACATTATTACCGGTTTTTATTATACAGATACTCCTCCGTGCCGGGCGTTTCGACTTTTAATTTTTTTTAAAGTATAGAAAATAATTGCTCTATTTTCGTGGAATTACCACTTACCTAGCCAATTCCACTGAGTGGGAGCAGGCGAATTTTCTTCTTTAGAAAATTAATTAAACCTAGGCAGCAACTTAAACAAAAACTAGCTTTAATTTTCGATTACGTTGGCCCCAGCGGAGATTAAAAGCGACTTTTCTAGCTTTTCGCTGCAGCCACTGGCACTGGCGTAACTACAGGGGGGCCTGGGAGGCCGGGCCCTCTCAGAAAAATTTGGCCAGCAAATATAGTAGTCGAAGAAACTGGCATATCATACCATATCATTTTAATTTAAATAAGTAAATATCGATATGTTGGAAATAGTTTCACAGCACACAAGAAAGTTAGTTATTTTTTTATTAAACAGATTAAAAAAAAAAAGATCACTGCGTTTTGTTTCAGTTTTACTCCTTATTATTAGCCTATGTCAGAAAGGCCACACGGTAGTGCCCTGCCAAGTTTGAGAACACTAATGTACGACCTTCTCCTAAATTTGAGTACAGTAAAATTTTTCAAATATTAAAACTACTACTTTTCAAATTTCACAATAATTTCTATAATATGACTCGTCTTCCTTTGCAGCAGGCGAAGCCAACCTCCATTATTTTAAGATTTTACAATATATACATAAATATTTATGAAGAATTTTGGATTTAAATTTAAAAACAAAATTACCTGCGGCACTATAGTCGTTAAATTTTAGTAAATATTTTTAAAGCATTATATAAAAGCAAAAAATAAAGCATTTTTAGTCAAATTTTCTCAATTTTTGCTTGTGGCTCAAATCTAGAATCAATCCTAAATCTCTTCTCAACTCTTTGGCGAATAAATCAAACCAAACAGACGCCGTCAGTCTGTCTGGCATTCGCTTGCTTTGTAAGTACCGAGACTCAAAAGCTCCTGCGTCATTAATAACGAGCTTTTTGTTAGTTTCCCTCATTGTATCCTTTGAAGGTACCCCCTATACACTTCATTCCGAGAAAGCTTATATAAATATAAGTTTAATAGCTCTATATAACATAATAACAAATTATTATTTTAGGCCACTTTTCTTAAAACTTTCGCCTGCGGCCCGTTATATCTGCTTTTACCGAAAATATATCAAAGGATTCACGTTGCTGCCATAGATAATAAGTATTTTTTTGCGTGCAAAAATTATTCAACCAAGCGTTCTCGTCAAAAAAGCTTCGACTTCTTCCCGTAGAGTCCATCCAAATATTTCCTGAAGTATTGAAGATAACTGAACCATATTTGGCAGTGATCCATAACATCAAGGGATGTATTTTATGGAAGGGCGGGTGTGTTGCCTCTACATAAGGTGAAACGTGTCATTTTTACGTTTAAGGCAACGTTACAAATTTGCTTATTTAGGTAAATAATCAAGGCTCTTCGACTCGTCTTTCTGTACACAAATTAAGGGTATTTTATAGAGCTAGGTTTGGAGGTTATATAGTGTCCAAAAAGTTATCTTATAAAGAAGACATTCCATCGAATTACTGTGGACATTGCGCACACCGTATTATCTGAACATCGTAATTGGAATTTACGATCACAGGTTTCGGAAAAATCACATTAAAACTTTTGATTGTTTTGTTTATCTGTGGAATTTCGTGGGTTTCTTTGACGTTCATGAAAATAAACAGCTGTTCTGCTGCGGAATGGCGGCGTTGCCGCATCACAAATGGTTTCAGTAACAGGAAGGAAACATTTAGATGAACATTTCATTCTCTTATGTTTATTTTCGAGAATATTGGGACAATCTGAACCTCATATCCTTTACGGATTAGCTAGTTTTGATAGCACGAAAACATATTTGGGTCCACGGGTCGACCAGGGACAACCGAGGCTCCGCCCACTTTGATATCTTTATTAATTTGATAGGGAAAGGATAAAATAAATACGAGTTATGCACTTTTGTAAATGGGAGATAAACGAGGAATAAAAACCAGGACTAAAAGAATAAACAAAATCGTATTTTTATATTATATAAATTTATATATAATCATAGTTATATAAAGTTAATAACTAGCTCAGTTAGTCGGATTGAAGGGCTTTGTAGGGCTAGCTAGTGGTGAGCAAACTTAACATCTGAACACTCTTGTGCCGAGTTTAAGCAGTAGTTCAATGTGTATTTTTAGGTTCAAGTTCAGAAACAACTTTATTAATGTAGAAATGTTTTACAAGAATGGCGTCAAACCATATGAGTCTTAGAGAAAACATATATAAAGAGCAAAGGAAACTTTTGACTAAAACTGTAACTAAAATACAACTAAATTCTACACTTAGTATAGCTTTACCCATATGGGAATTGGTTGAATGTTCGAATATTCCTGGGTTTGCTGCATGCTCTGATCTCCAGTAATTGATTTTACAGTTGATGGTTTCAATGCTGAGCTTCTTATAGTCCTGCTGGTTATTTTCCTCCTACTTGCTATGTTGGCGGGGGTCCGGTAGGCAAATGTTCGGTCTATGTATGGAGGGTGTCTTGACGTCCTTGTTATAAAAATTTCAACCGTGGAAATAGATCCGACAACACCTCAAGGTGCGTTTTATGTATTTTCAATATCCCCTTGGTCGATGCTGCCCCCTATATACCGGTATGAAACTATTAATGTATTTCCTCATTTGTTAGTTTGAAAACCGCGGGTTTTTTTCCTCCAGTCTCGCAAACCGGATTTAGTGATTTTTTGATGAGAGCGTTTTTTTATAAATAGGTTTGCATCCTTATTTGAATTTAACCGGGAAAATTTGGTTGGTACTGTGTGTACTGTCCCCACCAGATCTACGAACGGTTTCCGGCGGCTTCATTTTTTTTGTGTTCTCGACGGAGTGCCTTGTCTCTTTCCTAACAAATTTTGGCTGGGCTGGTGGCCGTCTGTTGGTGTCGCCATTGTTTTTGTGGTTATTGGCACTTAATGGCACTGCAGTTGATGCAGATTATACCAAAGACGGTATAATTGTGAGCCGTCGTGTTTAGGCGAATTTTAAAGTGACGCTCACACCCTTTGAGAGGGATTTAAGGCAGCCTACGCCATTTCTACGGGAAATAAGAGCGGTAAGTTCGATTTTTTTTATTATTTTTTTTGAAGAAACAATATTTGCCTCCCAAATTGTAATTGTTTTTCGTGTGAAATGTACTTTTTCGACAAGAGACGTGGGGAATTTTTGTTTTTTTTTAAACCACGTTTTGGATAAAAACTATATATTGTTTTTCTCCTTTGTCTACAGCCCTGTCCATTCCATCGACGGGACAGTTGTGCTGGACGCTGGTGTGAAGCCGGGTTTAGCACTGTAACCCTGGGAAAGGTACGTTAGGATTATTTTAGTTCATCTGTTTAAATCTACTTTATTTTATTGAGTCGACATGGGGTTCTCGATTTGAGTTACTCGGTGTAGGGGAACTTCGTGCAAAATAGACGACTTCCAGGAAACTGAAACATTTCATTTTCCACAGGGTTTTACGCTCGGGCAAGGAACCAACATTTAAGACCAAAGTGCTGGCCTAAAATCATGTGCTAAGCAAGCACGAGGGAAGGCGCGAGCAGAGCAGGAGACCCGAGAGCAGTGAGGAAATGTCTGGACAACTCCAGGTTTGAATGAAGGACCAAGGTAGGAGCAAGCTTTAGATATAATTTTTTTCCATATAATTTTCCATATATCGTTAAGTACAACTTTTGCTTTTCTTGTAAACGCAAGATAAGGTATGACGTCATGACCAAAATTTTGCGGCATAACTATTTATCTGAATTGTACTGTACCATTGAAAGAGTTTGTTTCAACTTGGCTTCACCTTTATTTTTTTTTCTTCATAATAATTTGCTATTTTTACCCCTAGTTTTTAAATTAAAATATACAAGATGAACTAAATTTTTGTGTTATTTGTACAATCCAATGAACCAACTTTGCAGAAACATGGGGTAGATCTCGGACTGGGTTGCTGTCTGTCTCATTCTACCCAACGTAGAATGATGACAGCGGATATTTGGTCCAGATCTCCCCTATAACAGAATAATTTTGGAAGTATATAAGTATATTTTTTTTTAACCATCATTTATATAACTGAGTCTCACACTACTGACTCAGATGTAGGTACACTATGACCTGTTAAAGGAGTCCATCTACCTGTAACGTGCCTCTAGTTTTGTCATCTTGATTCAATCTTTTACAATTTTATTTTGTTTATTAGTCAATTTTTTTGGTTATTCTTAATTACACAAATACTCTGGAAGCCTCGTAAGTAAGTAGAGTTTCATTGTTTGGCTACAACGTTTGAGTTGAACTGTATTTTATTTAAGATCTTCTTTGTAAAACATTGGTATTAAAACACTGTGGCGCACTTAAAATTTTCTTATTTCTGAACCCCCCCTTCTCCACTGTATAAAAGTTACCGGGCATATCAATGTTTTACCTAGCTGGAAAATACAGTTCTGCTTCCAGATATTTGTTTAATTACTCAGTAATTTGATCTTAGTGTCACAAATTGGCACAGCGTTATTGTTCTATTTACAGTGTCACAAAATGGCGGCAACGTCTTGTAGTTGTCACAAATGTCACCCAACGCATTTTTAATTGGCCACAAAGGGGGGGCATAAGGGCGGTCAACCTAAATTTTTTAAATTCAAACCGCAATCAAGGGACACCTCGTTTTAAATGTCTTTGAAGAACTCACATTTTTACATAACTGTCGATTGTCTACGTCAAATCTGTCAAAATCCATGGACTGCCAAACCTAATTTTTTTAGTTTTTGTTAAAATTAACAAGTTTGTTATTTTTAAACAAAAACCCTGTGATATCTTGTTCGAAAGGTGTTTGTAAAACCAACATTTTGGCTTAGCTACCCCTTGTCTTTGTCAAACTTGTCAAAATCTATCGACTAACAGCTATACTTTAGACAACTAGTTATTTTAACTGGACCCCGTTATGCAATAAGGAACCAACTGACTCTCTTACTGTTTTGAGAAAAGCGCGAAAAACAGGCGTGAGTTTTACTCCAATTTAAATTTTTGTAGTAGTCCCGCAGATGGCGCTGACATGATAAAAGTTTGGATCTTTATTGCAGAATGATGAAGCAGTAATTTTCGGTGCACATAGTGGTAAACTCTTGATTTTTTGGAAATTGGCGGTTGGTTCCTTATTGCATAACGGGGTCCAACTATTCCAACGATTTCCATATTCATACCAAAAATATACACACTTTGGCTTTACCCACCCACAGATCTACGTTCTTTGAAAAGTCGCCTCATTATATGGCAATAAAAGCATTTGAAAAACTTCCCAGTTCCATCAACCAAATCGAAAATCTCCAAAAGTTCAAGACATCAGTAACAGTTTTTGCACTTGAAAAATGTTATTATGATTTTTCATTTCTAGAACATAATTAATATAAAAATGTTGTTATTTTGTTTTATTTCCAAGTTATTAAGTAGGTACTCAGGTATTTAATAGCAAATCGCACCGACTTTTTTTTTTCGTTACTTAGCCTTAAGTGTTCCTTATTACGTCATATTAAACGCTTTAAGCTAAGTAACGAAAAAAAAGTCGATGAGATGGGCCCTAAATACTATATATTTTACATTACTTTATTTCAAATTTATTGAGTACTTGGTATTTAAAATCGAGTATTTAAATACTATTTTTTGTGACGCTGCTGTTCGTATTGTATGTATGATTTATGGTATTAAAGTAAAGTTGAAGTTGAAGTTGAAGACTGTTTAAAATTCTGTGGGATTTTTAAGTTTGCTCTACGGGGCCATGATGAGGCTTAAACTGGTGCTAATCCGAGCGCATGTAAAAGAAGGACGAATAGACTTTATCTATAAACAAATAAACTAAACACTACACCAACTAACTGCTTGTGTGTAAAATGCTAAAATAAAATTGTTTTTATATCTCCTTTTCTATGCAATATAAATTTCTGCCCCCCCCCCCATCAATTTATAACGTCACCAGCCGCCACTGGTACCAACTATCAAGAAACAAGTGGTGCATTTGAAAACATCAATCTAGTTCTCAGTTCCCGCGTTTCAGCGATTTTCAATACAAATTCATTTAGTGCCTTTTTGTCACATTTAACAAAAAGCTAAAAAAGAAAGTTTTTTCTGTGTAATCTTACGCAGAAATGGCAAGTACCATTTAAACAGACAGAAGTTATACAAGTCCTAAAAATTTTAGAATCATTGGACAAAGGATAGTCTACATATAAATTTTTGAAATTAGCAAAATCGACAAAAATCTTGAATTAAAATTTTATCTATCTATCATTTAAATAA
This sequence comes from Aspidapion aeneum, assembly GCA_963576565.1. Lineage (NCBI taxonomy): Eukaryota > Metazoa > Arthropoda > Insecta > Coleoptera > Brentidae > Aspidapion > Aspidapion aeneum. Next base: position 97,951,635 of record OY755043.1, read on the forward strand.
TCACATAGAATTTTCTATGCTAGTCAAGACTGATATTAGGTGCCAATTGAATAGTCCATATAGGCAAAACATTACCGAACATAATGAAAATGTGACAAAAATTAGACATATACTTAGTAGGTTAATAGACTGTTTAAAATTCTGTAGGATTTTTGAGGTTGCTCTACGGGGAAAATACTAAAATAAAATTGTTTCAATAAGTTTTTTATCTCATTTTTTATGCAGTTTAAATTTCTGCCCCCCCAATTTATAACGTCACCAGCCGCCACTGCTAGATTGATGTTTTCAATTGCACCACTTGTTTCTTGAAAGTTGGAACAGGATCACATTTATATAGAATTTTTGGTGGTTTCTCCACTTTTGGCCGGCACTGTATATCTATTTAAAGACAAACATATATAGGCAAATAAAAAAAAATTAAATAAAAAATACTCTGCCAATATATGGGCCCCTAAGCTCACACTAGGTACCATAGTTAGAGTGTACGTGTGAGCTAATATAACTAAAAACTGAAATATATTTTATTCAACTCCAGACTAAATTACCTTCTGTTTGATACCAAACAAGCCATGTTTTGACTTAAACTCAAATTTTTGAAATCTACCCCCACCCTTAAAAAACAAAAACTAAAATGTATTTTGTTAAACTCCGGACTTAATTACCTTTCGTTTGATATCACACACGCAATATTTTCACTTAAACTCTAATGTTTAAAATATATTCCCCCACCCTTTCTTTTTAAATAAATTAAAATGTATTTGGTTTAACTGCAGACTCAATTACCTTTCGTTTGATTTCACATAAACTCATATTTTTGGAATCTACCCCCACCCTTTTATTTGGTTTGTGTTCGGTGGATTTTGTTCATTTTTAAATGGGACCACCTCGACCCAAGACCCAGCCAAGGTACCAAATTTCATTAAAATCGGCCAAGCGGTTTTTGAGTTATGCGCGTTGGTCGTTACAGACAGACATACAGACAGACAGACACACAGACAGACAGACGGCGCAACAAAAAAGTTTCAAAATCATCTGAAACGCAAAGATATATAAAAAATTTTGAAATCGGAGCAACTTTTTTTTTCTCGAAAAAATTAGGATCACCATAGCTCACACTACTATAGTATAGTATATGTGTGAGCTAAAAACACCTAAACTGGTAAATCTACTTTTAACTACTAGTCGCAGTTGGGTACAAAATTGATAGGTATACCTATAATGTACGACATGCTTCAACTTTTCGTTTTGATGCCCAAATCGCACTTACAAAATTATAGAAATTGTATTTTCATGAATCAGGTTTTTGGGTAATTTTGTATCCCACTGCGACTAGTAGGTACAAGTAGATTTAGCAGTTGGGTGTATTTTTTATGATTTTTTTTTATGTCCAACTTTTAGGTTTAATTCTTATTCAGCCTTATAGAAAGCACTATGCATTTACCATTTATTTAGCATTACCCGGAAATTACGTGTAGATTTTCTACAGACGGAAACAGTGTTACTTTCCATTTTTTTTTTTTTTTCTTTTGATTTTTTTTTTGTTTCTCTTTTGTTTTTTTTGTGTTAAGCATTGAACAATGCCCAAAGAGTAGATAGGTGCGTTTCTACAAACAGTGAGTGAAGGTGGGGAGGAAAGAAGGAGCGGGGAACAAGCAAAATGGTGTTGAAAAAAATCTTAAGGCGTGTGCAGAAACGATTTTGGAAATCGCTCTATATTTGTAAAAGTTATAGCTACAACTATTACTAATAAAAAGGGCAGGGCGGAGAGAGAGAGAAGAAGGGAGAAACTAGTAAAATGGTGTTGGAAAAAAATCCTAAACTATGTGCAGAAAGAATTTTTTAAATCGCCCTGTATTTAATAAAATTTTTCGAATATGGTTTTTGAAGATTGTGGGTGGGAGGGAATGACAGGAGGGGAGATGTGTGGGAGCACAGCAAATTAGAGGACATTTGCAATGGGTGATCAAAGGAATTTCATTAAAATCGCCTGAAATTTAGGTAATTTGTATGTCTTAAAGCCTATATCAAGTAAAAAATGGCGTTTGACGACCGCTATGTTGATTCCTGTTTAAAAAAATATAGCCTATATCACTTTCAGGATCAGCTGCAATTCAACGACCCCTTTTTTAATCAAAATCGGTTCAGCCGTTTAGCCTCTAGCGCGGTATCTGAATACATAAATGAACAATTTTGTTTCGTAACCTTTTTATATTTTAATGAAATATTTTTGTTTTTTTATTTTAATGTTGTTAACTGCGTATTTCAAAATGTTTATTTTATTATATAACATTTTGTATTCCTGTTTTTGTACTGTAATCTAGCAAACATTGACGACTTCAATCCTTTGTAATTTAAGGCTGTAAGCAATAGTTCTGATTTCTGAACCATTCGTGAAAACGAGACCCAAAAAATTACACAGCGCGTTTTGCCTCCATCATTACGTAATTCTATATTTTCCTTTTCTAGAGAGCATTAAGCCAATTTTCGCCCAGAATGTTGTCGTTGTCGTTATCTATCCGACAACCAAGGAAGTAGATAAGGGGGTTATGTCCCCCCCAAACCTTTGTCACCGTGGATGTACTTCACCGTGTATTGGCCCCTGGCACTTCTGATCACATTTTTAAGGTGCTATGCAATTTTTACAAAAAAACTTACCTGTTTTTTATAAATCACATCTATTCTACGTTATTTTCTATTCTCAAACTTTGCTATTAAAATTTTCTATGACGAAGATCAACTTTTTTCAGTGGCTAGGATGGAAAAAGCTGTTATCTTGAAATCCAAGATGGCAGATAGATTTAAAATTGAAATCTTCAAAAGGTTCGTTTATTAATGTTCCGGAAGCTTTTAGGTTTGTTTCTAATTCGTTGTTTCTACCCCACACAGTTGGGTACGAATCATGGAAATCGGATATGGTTCAGAAAAACTTAATTGTTTCAACTTTTATTTAACAGAATTTACCATTGTCTTGATTTCCATAAAATAAAGAGAATCATGTTGAAGATCCATTATTCATTAAAGATAACTATTAAAATTTGCGTCATCTTCCAATATGGCGGACCAAGTCGAGTTTTACCTTTGCATAGGATCGCATTTTCTGTGAAATGTTTTGATATTTTTTTGGATTTCTAAAAATGATCTAGGGTCGCTACATACAACAAAGTACTAATAATTGAAATCGCTTTAGAGTGTTTATTTCAAAAATTTGTTTGCATTTTGTACGTTTCTATTGCATATAATTATTAGCAAGGCAATCTTATAGTCTGTAATACAATGGTTGAAATCAAAATAGATATTTTGGGAACCACTTAAACGATTTCAATAATTGTGCCAGGCGAAGACAGAGCTTGTCTACGAATTTAGTAAAAGTTAAAAAGTTTCTCGGTTCATAAGAATAAATGAGCCTTTTCGAAGGGTCAAGTTTGATTTTGTCCGCCATTTCGATTCTGATCTTTGAGGATCAAAATAAACACAATTTAAAACTGTCAACATAATCGCTGTAGAACGATATAATTCATGATCAACTTGACTAAAAGAGGGTCCGCCAAAATAGATTTTTGGTCTGTTTGTTCTTTGCCAGTCCCTGTTGAGGCCAAAAAGTTTTCCAAAAGGACATGCCTGGAAAATGACACAATGACAAAATTGTACAGAAATTGCTTTTCGGTCGTTTAAAAAAATTGTGATAAATCCAATTTTATATTATTATATTATATAATTTATATCTTCAAATCTAGACTATTTATTTTTTCGATAATTATCTTCTTTCAAAGCAAATTAACTTGATTTATAATATATTTAACTTTTCTTGATATCTAGTTTAGCGTAAAAACTTAAGTCGGGGACACTCTTAGCTTTGGTAGCTCTAAAGCTAGAAGACGAAACGTATAAATATACGTGTTTGAACGTTTTAAGGATATTTTGAGATTTGACATAGTAGTAGAATGATCATGTTGTTGAGTACGTTTTGAAAAATCGAGTGCAGTTTATGTAGTGTTTATTTTACGGCTAATATCCGAAAATACTTAATTCGTGAATTAACCAGCTAAACTGCGAATTAACCAAATGTCAAGGTTATGTTTGTATTGGTAATTGTCGCGTTTTAACCGGTTCAATTTCGTTCGGTTCGCGAATTAACCGTAATATACAGGGTGTCCTATAACTTAGGGACCATCGGCCAACAGGTGATAGAGGAGGTCATGTCTGATAAAAAAGTTCCTATAATGCATGGGAAAACCCTTTCTTTTACGAGATACAGAGCATCAAAGTTGGCGATTTTTTAAACTTTTTTGATAATAGCTTTTTTAAAAAACGCAGTAAATATAAGAAATTGGGCAAAGTCGTGTATTAGAACAAGAGCAATAAATTGAAATATTTTTTTTTTAATTAATCGGTCATTTTTTTTTTTTTTTTGGAAAAAACCATTTTTTAATATAAACTTTTATGAATACCATATTAAGCGCAATATTTTTGAAATATTTTTTGTTAATAAAAACAAGTTTTTAGCAAGACATAATAATAAAATATTATTAAAATATTTTTTAAACAAATAAGTAAGAAATTTTTTTTTTTAATTATTTTTTTTATACATTTTTGTAGGTTACTTTGACAGCCTGTATCTCCTCAACTTGTAATTTTATCAAAAAAAGGAATACCACATTTTTGAATCACAAAAAGCTGTGTATTCAGATGGCTGTGACCGATTTTCTTTTTTTGTAAAATCCTTTTTCCCCACTTCTCTAACATTAAAAATCCTATATCTTAAAAACAGATGTGTGTTGACCCCATGTTATATAAACTTTTTTTTTCGAAAAACACCTCCTCTATCACCTGCAGCACTATGGCTCCTAAGTTTTGGGACACCCTGTATATATCGTTCGGGCATCTTTATGTCGAAAATTTGCTAAATCGATCTGCTAGTTTCACACCGGTAGTGATGAGCAACTATACTCCCATGCAGTGTTGAATGGTTGAATGGTTGAAGGTTTTTATCCGAATTTGAATGATTTTGACTAATTTTGAGGTAAAGTTATATATTTTGCAAATATTCCAATAATTTTAATAAACTCAACTTATGTAGGTAAATTTAGATACTTTATTTTTAATTCTGGTTTTTTGTTTAATTTATGATTTAAGTTATAAATCCTTTATTTGTTTGGTTTTTTCTTCCATCTTTATTTAAAAAAATTGTTCATAGCATAAAGCTTTTTTTGGTTTGGTGTGTGATCACCCACCCGTACTCTTTTGAAGGATATGAAGGGTTTTTGGTCACTTAGTTGAAGGAAAGTTTTCAGAAAAGTCTGGCAACACTGTGCCCATATCCACCCACCCGTACCCTTTTGAAGGATATGAAGGGTTTTTGGTCACTTAGTTGAAGGAAAGTTTTCAGAAAAGTCTGGCAACACTGTGCCCATATCCCGCTTGAAAAGATATACCTGCCGACTTTTTTACAGGAAGTTCCTAAAAACCCGAAACCAAACACGATCACGTAGGCGCAGCTGAATATTCAAAGGTTTTTTCGATTAAGCCAAACAATTTTATATATGTATAAACATAACAGTGATTTAAAAATTACAGTAATTAAAACATAGAATTTTTTTAATTAAAATGTTGGCTTTCTCTGGCTACTTCATATCCTTTGGAATTGGTTAAAGAGCGAAAAATCCGAACGAAAATGGAGAATTTAAAGAACTACGAATGTAGCAAAAAATTGCACATTTAAAATTAAAAATCCACACTCGGTTTGTTTATAGCTTTGTTGAATTCTTAAAAAGCGAAAAAAACCTGCATGTGAATTAAATAAATAAAAGCTTTTTGAGGAAAATGAAAATGACTTCAAAGTGCAGAGAAAACAATGTTTGCAAAATCAAACTTTTGTACGCCAGCGCACAATGGCGCCGTCTCCCACGCGTCAAGGTTTGGAGGCACTTCCTGGGACCTAGAGTCAGAGTAATTTTTTTTTTGAGTATTACAAGTTCTGAAGTTAATTGGGAAAAAACTTAATCTATTGCAGTTTTGTCAAATATGCCACGAAACCTTTAACTTTTAATAAAATAGGTTTCTTTTTTGTGTTCCAAAAACCATTATTCCATCGAAATGCTTGGCACTTTTCTGACGTACCATGGTGAATCGGTTTTTCCAGAGTTAGGCGTAGGTTTTCCAGATATGTTTATATCAAAACCTGAAGCACGCAGCGTCCGCGCAAAGCCGGTAGTTTAGTAGAATTTATGTGGATAAGCAGTGACGTCCTTTTTTACCATCTTTGCTTATATTTACCTACCATTGCTCATTACAAATTCTACTATAGCATTAGTTGGTTACTTGGCATAATAACACCACTTCTATTGTCTCCTCTCTTTCTTTCTCTCTCTCTATCTCTCGGTCTATCTACGTCTACGCGATGAAGGTCGGCAATAATCGTGGCAATGGCAAAAATGATATCTAATGTTTGATATTCTTTTTGTATAACTTTACACAAAAAACGCTGCATTGGGGTGAATCGGAGATATCATTCATATTTCGGAATGACAGGTACGATTGTTACAAAAACAATAAGGCGCTGACTGTGACGTAGGCCAGCACCCCGATACAAAATCGACACAAAATATGATTCTCGAACGTACTAATAGTTTTATTGACTGAAGTCACACATTATCATCCGATTATTTACTGTCTTTTTTTAAAGTAATGTACTAGTAAGGGCGCATAATAATCTAAAACAACCATGACATCAGTGACTGAACAGTGGTTGATTCGTTTTATTTACGAAACTCACACATTATCATCCAGATATTTACTCTCTCTTTTTAATTCAATGTAGTGGGGCGGGTGCACATGAGTCTAAAACAGCCATGGGATTATTTTAGTAAGAAACTTTTAGGAGACGTCAGATTTATGGGGTTATATTATTTTCTCTATGGGGGTTATAGGTATTTATTCATTTTGATATAACTGTTTTTTCTTAAATTTTTATAAGAAATACGTTGTGTTTGGCTAATTATCTCATTAAAGGCTGTAAAAGTAATATAGAAGTTCCTTATGCAGATCATAAAACAGAGTTAACCTTGACAGTGATTCAGTTTTTGCAGTGATTTTAAATGAGGACCACTCATTGCAAGATGTGATGAAAAAAGACAGGTATGTATCATTTTGTGTAACAGAGTGCACTTTTTATTTTGTGTTGTGCAAATAAAATATAACTTTTTCTGCCCCCGGGAAGCTAGCTTGCTGGCCAGCCTAACAAACAGTGTTAGGTATTTCATGATGTTTCCATGGGTGCACCCAGTGGGGGGCTAGCCTAAACACAAAAAATTGCTTAAAATATGACATCATGTGGCTTCAGGCCTCCCCCCCCCCCCAGAGGCCTCGGGCTAAAAATTACTATAAAATCAAAAACAAGAGTGTCAAAGATATAATTTAAAAATAATCTGGTCCCCAAAGGTCACTCATCGTAAAGCAAGCTTTATAGGTAGTGAAGCCTGACAATGAATTTATATTATTTGGTTATTATTTTTGAAATGTTTTCCTCGGTTCAAATTGGTTGGTTGATTGCTGGCTCGTTCTTATTTTAAAAATGTGGTTAAATCACAGTCTAAAGATCTATTTAATAATAACAGAGTTTCAAGATAGTTTGAAGCATAACTTTTTATTTTTAAAAACAAATATATATAGGGTGTTTCAAAATTCAGTATCATAATTTTAATGTTCAATTCCTTAAGTGATTTCAAGACAAAATTTTCATATTGTGCAAACACATATAAACATAGGTCCTCAAACTCCTTATTTTCGAGATACAGGGTGTTAAAGTTTAGTTTTTTTATATAATTTCTTGTTTATAGTTTCTTGCAGTTTTTGAGATATTTCAAATTTGGCATGTGTATTAAGCTATAGACACTACACTATCAGACATGCCAAAAAATAGTAAAAATCTACAGAGTGATACTTTTCAGGGCTCATGTCGCCTTTTCCCCAGATTTTTTTTCCTTGTAAGCCACTGGTAGGCAGAACTAGGTAGTTAAGACAAGAAATAAAAGCCTTGTTTTATTGGCAAACTTTTTTGTTTTCTGCAATTTTTTTGCATCTTTAACTGTTTTAGAGAAAGTTGCTGTTTCATCAAAGGCTGCTATTATAAAATAAAAAATGTCACACAAGTATCAAAATAAAATTAATTAAAACTTATTTGGCATGCCTAATAAAGTACCTATAAGTAAATATACGTGCCAAATTTGAGCTAAATATCTTAAAAACTGTAAGAGCTATAAAAAAACAAAATTTTAACACTCTGTATCTTGAAAACTAAGCGTTTGTGGACCTATGTTTATACAAACTTTTTGTCTTGAAATCACTCAAGGAAATTAAGATTAAAATTATGTTATTGAATTTTAAAACACCCTGTATAGTTTAGACACCTTTGTACTGTGTAAAACAACATCTTTAAAATAAAACTGTGCTGCCAATGTGAAACTGAGGAAAACATGTCAAAAATATTAAACAAAAAATAGAAAATCGTTTCCTATAAAGCTTACCTTTACAATGAGTGTCCTTACCCCAAACCCCCCTGATAGTCTAGCAGAATAAACCAAAACACATGATTTACAGTATTTACAGCAACAAAAATCACAAAATATAAGATAATTTTGTTTCACCAAAATTTTTATAAAATTACAAAAGGAGTCTCTAACCTATAACTTAGTACTAATCTGATAAACCCCCCCCCCCCCCAGAATAAGCTAAAACACGCGATTTAAATTATACAGGGTGTCCCATAACTTAAGGGCCATAGTGCAGCAGGTGATAGAGGAGGTTATTTATGAGACAAAAGTTTATATAACATGGGTGTCAACACACATCTTTTAAGATATAGGATGTTTAAAGTTAGAGGAGTGGGGAGGAAAAGTGTTTTACAAAAAAAAGAAAATCTGTCATAGCCAGCTGAATACCCGGCTAATTGTTATTCAAAAATGTGGTATTCCTTTTTTGATAAAATTACAAGTTGAGGAGATACAGGGCTGTCAAAATAACCTCCAAAAACATAGAAAAAATAATATTTTAAAAAAAATTTTTTGCTTACTCTTTCTTTTAAAAAATATAAATAAAATTTTATTATTATATCTTGCTAGAGACTTGTTTTTATTAACAAAAAATATAAAAAAATATTGCTTTAATATGGCATTTATAAAAGTTTATACCAAAAAAATTGTTTTTTCTGAAAAAAATTGACCGACTAATTTTTTTCAAAATAATTTTTATTTCAATTTATTGCTCTTGTTCTATTACAACACTTTGCCCAATTTCATATTTTTACTGCGTTTTTTTAAAACGTTATTAAAAAAATCGCCAACTTTGATGCTCTTTATCTCGACAAAGAAAGAGTTTTGACCCATGCATTATAGGAACTTTTTTATCAGACATGACCTCCTCTATCACCTGTTGGCCTATAGCCCCTAAGTTATGGGACACCCTGTATACAAAAAAATCACAAATAATTGAAGACAATTTTGTTTCACCAAAAACTTTTATCACAAATCACCTTTGTTAAGGTGATCTGTGCTTTTCTAAAATCAAAAAAGAGAGATAAATATAATTTAATTTGTAAAAAATAATTATTTGATGTTGAAAATGAAGAAAAGGTGTCAATATTTTGTGTATAAACAAGTGTATAACTCTCTCAGTTTGTGATGTTTTTTTAGAGAAGCAACTTTAAGACCCAAAGACTACATTCTTTAAAATCAGAGGACCAGAAGTACACAAATAAGGTTGGTGTATTAAACTTTTTCATTAATATAATTGAGAACAAGACCCAAAGAGAACATTCTTTAAAATAAGAGAATCAAAAGTGCACTGCTCATATGTCACCACCAGTGGGCTTGTAGTCCAATTATTAGAGATATATATAAAAGCTGTGTTAGTGCAAAAAATACGAAAGTTTGGAAACATGATTAGAAGGTTGGTAATCTTACTACTCCTGTAAGTTTGTGACCTCGAGCGGCTGCCATCTTAAAAATATGACGCCTTAAATGGTTGCGGTAGGATTTATAGGAAAAAATTTTAAGTTTTTTATAGTTTTGCAAAAATATTTAAAAGCATAAAATAAAACTGAATGAATTACCTATAAAATACTTATTATTAGAAGTTGACTGGCTAGTGCCTTTGCAGAGATGCAAACCCTAAATTGTTAGCAATATGCGCATTTCCTTTATGTATTATCATATTATATTCCAAATAAACAGACAATATTAGATTTTACCTAAATTTCTCAAAAACTAAGCATTTTAGAGCGAATTTTTATTTATTTATTGCAAAAACCACAATTATCTTTTAAACAATTAATTTAAATAAGGCCAAGTTTCTGATTACCTGGCACTATTTTAATTGGCGTCTCTAAATTGGTAATATTTCAAAGAACAACAAAAAATGTATAGGTTTTATTAAATTTTCTGAAACACTTTTGTAAAAAATATAATTTTGTTGTAAAAAATGTATCACAAAGTGGTATTAAATAATAATATTGCCAATAAAGTTATTTATTATTATAAACTGAAATTATTACGTAACCTTGACTCAAATTCATGGTGGGCACTCCATTGCCATCCTTAAATTGGGGTCCTTTGTAATCTTAAAAATAGTATCAGTTTACAGACCCCTAAAGTGTGTAAAGGACTATGCTTGCCGCCATAGGTTTTAGTTTTAAGGAAAATTAAATTAAAAATTCATTACCAGAATAGTTATGTATAGAATTTAAATACTAACCACAGCGAAGTTAAGTGCGACTTTTTATCTGGAGACCGCCCCCCAGCATGCGATTGGTTAATCATCATTAATTGGTTGGCCGCGATTGATTTGCCTTTACAAAGCAATAGTATTTGAACAGAACCAATCGTGAAAAACCAAGGTCTTAATCAACCAATCGCGTGCTGAAGGGACTCTTTTGTAATATAGTTTATAAGCTCTATCTACAGCAAATATTGTAAAATAGTTTAAAATATTTCAAAAATCGATAGAATGTGATAATAACATAACAGTCATAAGAGTTAGAGTACATACAAGTTCTTTATCACCAAAGAGTTTTTATTATGGTGTAAGATAAGAGTTGTTAAAAAAAACTGATTTAAGGCGATATTTTTTCAAAGTGATGGCAGTAAAAAACTTCGGGCATTATATATCACACTCTATTTGGAAATAAGTAAACAATTTTTACGAATTAAATGTGTGTTATTCTAAAAAAATGCCTATTTTGACTATAATAATATAATTAGTTTTGTATTTATTAATGAGCAAAGAATAAAGCCTTATAATACTTTATTTTTTGGAATTGTCGGACAAACCCTTGTAAATCTTGGTAGACCCCTCCTAAAACTGAAATGGTACCCTTGTACTCTACTCCATTAGGGTCCCAGTCTGACACTGTCCTTTAGTAATGAGTTTTAAAAAAACCAGTGACTCTTTTTCAAATGCTGGAGAGTTTTTTAGTTTTTATTGTTAAGATTAACGAAAGTGACATTACTGATTCGAACCCCATAAAAAGCAGACTCGTTACCAGTAACCATATTTATGCTCTTAATTGTTTTTTGTACATAATATTTTAGTTCCTTATATATGAGAGTTAAGCTAAAAACTGCGATGAATTAGAGAAGCAACACACTTGGGATGGATAAAGATGAGACTACCCCAAACATTTTTCGGAGGGGAATAATATATTTATGTATATAAATGTACAGTTTTTTTGCTACTAAGCAAACTCATTACCAGTAACCCTATTTATGTTCTTACTTTTTGTACATAATAGGGACTTATTACAATAAAGCCAGGTACAAATTGTGCCGGGCACTATTCTGACAGTTTCCCATTATAATAACAGCTATCTTCTTTCAAAATTAGGACTTTGTGTATTATAAGAGCCGGAATTAATAGTGACGCCACTATTAATGGAAAATAAATGACTAGATTTATAAATTCGACATTGGTATGTCAATTTTAAAAGATCAACTGTCAGTTTTCAATGGGAAACTGTCAGAATAGTGCCCGGCACAATTTGTGCCCGGCTTTATTGCAATAAATCCCTACTACTTTCGTTCAAGCCTTATATATGAGATTTGAGCTAAAAACTGCATTGAATTGGAGAAGCAACATACTCTCCCGAACATTTCCAGAGGGTAAACCACCCCCCCCCCCTGGCAAGGTTGATTGTTCCCTCTTAACAGTTTTTTGCTAATAACTCGAAAACTGTCGTACAAGTGCATCCAGGGATAGCCATGTACATCATTGGAAAGGATGTTTTGTCGAAAAATGATTTCAAAAATATATTTTTTTTAAATTTGAGTTTTCCCGTTATTAACAAAAAACTGTCAAGAGGCACATTTAAGTGGGGAGCCACCCCCGTCAGGGTTACATTACACACATAACATACTCTCATTAACTATAGTACATATTATCTAATACTCTATTCGCTTAGCAATATGAAGAACAGGATAATTTTGGAAAATTCACAACTTTTTTATTGCTTAATTTAAATTTTGTTTTATTTGGATTATAGTGCACTTTTATAAAAACCATTAATCACATGCATTTTTAATGTTTCTGTTTAAAAAAAAAATTAATTCCTCAACATCATGTCTTTTTTTCGTGTTGTTTGCGTTTTATAGAGAAACTGCTGATTTTACTAAAAAATCACAAGATACAAAAAAGATGTGTATTAAAAAGTTGTTTTCACATTTTCACCATGAGTTAAACTTTTCGAGGTATGCTCAAAAAACGAACGAAATTTGAGTGTACCTGTAGTCACCAAAATTTCACATTTTCATGAGTTTCAAAAGTGGAAAAAATGCTTCAAAAAGCAAAAGGCTCTACCATTTTAAATAACGTTAGCTAAGTTTTTATTTTTTGTAGTCTATATTCTGTCAAATATGACGGCTTACATAATGACCTACCCACGATTTTGCACCAATGTCTTCCCGACTATTTTTTATACCCTACGGCAACATCTAGGAACCCAAAGGACACATTGGGTAAAGGCTAGAGTGATTGGCCACTTAAGAAATATGCCTTTAAATAAAAATCATAAAAAATAGTATTTTAACTTTTTGTAAGAATATTTGTAGGTCTAGTTGTTGATAAGACTGTCTACTAAGAGGCTGTTAATGTACATGCATCAAATAAATAAAGTTCCCCACTATTTTATCATATTTTTGCAAAATTGTATTTTTCGATAGTTATTGGCCATAGAGCTACAGTTATTGTCAGGTTACAAATGATAGTTATTGGCCGCCTATTTTAATGGGATAGAAAAAAGGTATACTAAAGCTTATCTGCAATAAGTAGAACTGATTTATTATAAACTAAATGATAATGATAATAATAGAGTAATAAAAACAATTAAACATGGTTTTAAAAACATTTCTAACAAGCTTCTTAAAAAAATTAACATTTTTTCCATGTACAAACACGACACAAAAAGAGTTCCCCATGATCTTGCAACTTTTTCGCACATTCCACATGGTATGTTCTTGTACACGTTGCACATTTTAGACCAATTTTTAGAGCAGACATATTGAGTGTACATTTAAAACACAAACCAGATAATTTTTCTTCATTTTTTGAAAAAATATGTTCTTTTTCTGCTGACGAGACTACTAAAATATCAGAAATAATGTTTAGCTTCTCATTTTTTCCCTTTTCTTCAGTTTTCTTTAATATAGTTTCATCTTTATCTTGTAAAAACAAATTCCGTTTAGCAAAACCTATTTTGTTTAGGCAACTTGGTGGTAAAATTTCTTCTTTTTCATCTTCTTTGTCGGTCTTAAATTCTTGTATAAAAGGGTAAGCGTCTATTTGATTGGCTTTTTTAGTCGCTTGAGGGGATGACAAAATGAGTTTTTCGTTTGAGGTTTTTTCCAATAATAATTCTTTAACTTGACTAAGCGGAATATTATCTAGATCTTCAAATTCTTGAGTAACCGGAGTAGGAAAGAAGGGTAGTTTAGAATTCTCGGTTGCAGGTTCTGAGTTACCTTGGGCTTTTCTTACTTTTGTCTTACATTTTTTTTCTTTCAGCTCCTTTTCCTTCTCTTGTTTTTTGACCATTCTTTCATTTTTTCTTTGTTCCTTTAAAAGCTCCTGTTTTCGTTTGTTTTCAATTTTTTCTAAATCTATCTTTTTTCTGGCTGACGATGTTAGGACAAATGGAAGTTTAACGGATTTTTTACCTTTTCGTTCCGGTGTTTTAGGATATGTAAAGTAATTTTCTATGCCTTTTGCAGTATCTGTGCCAGCCAAACTATTCTTAAATGAATCAAAAGATGTGACATTGTTTTCAGTTAACACGTTTGGACTCTTATTGATATTTTCAGTTTGCTTTTCTTTGCGTTCTGTAATATAGTCATTGGTGGCAACCACTGGCTGTTCAATAAGAGTGATGTTAACTCCATCCTCTGTAATAACGGGAATTCGCTCTACTTCACCAAAAATATCATTATCTTCCATTTGGTTTATAGAAGAGTCAAATTTGATCCTTTTGTCCTTAGTTTCTTCAGAATACAGAAGGGTTTCTGCTTTACCTTGTAGTGTTTCTGGTACTTCTATAATTGATGTTTCGTTTAAAGTCCACTCCTCCAGATCCATGTTTGTTTCATTTTCGTTTTGCTCATGGTTTTCCGTCTGGTTTACTTCTTTGGTCTTTAGTTCGTTTTCATCTTTCTTACTTTTTACAATTTCGGAATGTAATTTTTGTAGAATTAGAAATTCTTCACTGTACACGTCTGATTTTTCCTCTTTTAAATCTATTAAAAGTTTATACTTCTCTCCAACTATAGCTTTAAATTTACTTTCTGTTAAATATCCCTCTACGCTTTTAAGATTCACAAGATCCTTTTCCATTGGTCGATTTTTTCCCGTACATTTCGTATAGTCAAGTGCCTGAGGATTGTAAGGGTACAAGCCACAAGCCCTAAATCCATTTTTTATGGTTTCAGATTTTAATCCTTTTTCCATGGCAATTTGTAGTATGATGCCAAAGTTTTCCTTGTTTACAATTGTGTCCGGATTGCTTCTCCTAAATTCAAGTACAGACGATTTCCAGGCATTTTTTAAAGGCTTAAAAGCAGCTACATCAGCAGGCTGCATGATCCTGGTGGCATTGGGGTAAAGTGCTATTAAAATTATGCCTAGATTTCTGCAGAGCTCACTAAGGTGGTATGTTATATGGGTACTGTGGCCATCAACAAATATGATGACAGGAAATCGAATACCTTTGGCTTTTAGAAAGGGGTACAAAACATTTCCAATATACTCGTAGAATATTTCATTCTTCATCCAGCCATTATCGCTACACGCTAGACCCCAGTTGGATGGAACAGACTGCTTAATTTTTTCAGATAATCGGGTTTGTGCATATATAATCATGGGCGGGGTCACCGTTCCATCAGCGCCAAAAGTAAACATGACAGTTAAGTTCTTTTTGGGATCATGTTCTACTTCATATACATTTTTGGTGCCCTTTGGGGCAAAAACTTTTTTATTTTTTGGACAAAGCAAAAAGCAAGTTTCATCGCCATTAAATATTCGAGACGGATCTTCAAGAATGTCGGCCAACCCTTTTGTTGTTATGTATTCTTTGATTTCTGCAAACCACTTTTTAATATTTGCTTCTGAAACTACCGCAGATGCTGCCGTAATACCTTCCGCGGCTCTTAGTCCAATTTTAGGATGACGTTTTAGAAATGCTGTCATCCATCCTTTTCATCTAGGAACCGCTTAACTGAGAATTTGATGTCTTCATCTCGCAGGGGAAAGCCTTTCTTGTGACAACTAAGAATCCATTTCTCAAGTTGACTCTCTTCGGCATCAGTCAAAACAGGGCTGGGGCCAAAGGTGGTCTTATCTTTAAACTTTTTACTGCGTCTAAATTGTAGTGTTGATCTATTTACATTAAAAATTTCCGCAGCTTTTCTTTCTGACATGCCATTATGAATAGCTTGGAAAGCTTTGGTTATATCTTCTTCTGTAAACTTTTTCTTGTATTTATCACCTTTCTTATTAACTTTTGGCATACTTTTCACAGGTAAGAAACCCTAAAATAAAATAAAAACTGTTGGACTACAACTCCCAAGTACTAGGTTTTGTATGTAAAAAAACTGTAAAGAACATAGTGATTGGCCATCGAAATTTATAGTGATTGACATATGGCCAACTACTGTGGGCGATCAAAAAAATCAAATGCAATTTAAAATGAACGAAAAGAAATACGAAACAAGGATCAAATAAAACAATTTTTAAACTACCGCTTAAAAAAAATTAATCTGCAATTATTGGCCAGCCGGCTAATCACTATGAAACAGGTGTCAAGTGGAGCCAGTCGTTAGCCACCAAAATTTGGCGGGATAATGATATAACCTTACAAATTTTAGCCTTAAAATAACAAGAACACACTGTTATAAAGTAAAAATAGGTACCTAAAAATTACTCCAGCTAAATATCCATTCGTGGGAGGTTTATTAAATTTGCATGTCCTTAACAAATTCACTTATTTTCCTTACCTTTTTTTGTCGTCCCAAGAGCCGCACAAAAACACTGCTCTCGTCTAATTACTGAATGGAGACTGAAGCTTGGTGCGTTTTGACACGCCTAAGCAATGATGTCAGATGTGTTGAAAATCATTACATATAAGGTAAACGCTTTAAAAAGCTTAAGATCATGATTTATTTTAACAGTGGCTAATCACTACATCCTGGCCAACGACTGTATGCTTTACCCTTGGTGGAAAGGTAATTTAAAGCTTTACAAAAAGCTACCAAACCATTTTGCTATTAAAATGACAGCTTTCGTCAAAAATCTAAAAAATCTATTCACAAATAACAAAGTTATGAATTTTCCAAAATTGTTATTTTTTCATTTTTGAGATGTTTCTTGTATTTGCATGAGTTTGACATATGTCGAATAAGTCGAATGGCGTTCCAAAAAGCAAAGGCTTTTGGCGTCTGTCATCAAATTTGCATTTACACGTTAAAATAACAGAGGTCACGAACCGACTAGATAGTGATATGATGATATGAAGTTTTTTAGATTTTTGACCAAATTTATAATTTTAAGAGAAAAATGGTTTAGTAGTTTTTTGTAGAGCTTTAAATTACCTTTCCACCGATGTTCCTTTTAGGTTTATAGAGGTAAATATTAGTCGGGAAAACATTGGTTCAAAATCGTAGGTAGGACGACATATCATATTTGACAGAATATAGACTAAAAAAATTATAAATTAGCTTACGTTATTTTTTAATTCTTAAAGCATTTTTTCCCTCTTGAAAGTTTTATGAAAAGTAAAATTTTGGTGTCTAGGGGTACCCTCAGGCCAACTTCGTAGTTTTTTGAGCATACCTCGACAATTTCTAACTGTGGATACAACTTGTCAGGAAACAATTTTTTTGTATCTTGTGATTTTTTTTTGTAAAATCAGCAGTTTTTCTATAAAACGCAAAAAACACAAAAAAAAACATGATGTTGAGGAATATATTTTTTTGAGACACAAAAACATTAAAAATGCAAGTGATTAATAGTTTTTATAAAAATGCAATATAATCCAAATAAAATAAAATAAATTAAAAAAAAAATAGGTTAAGAAATAAAAAGAATTGTAAATTTACCAAAATTCTTCTATTTTTCACTTTTGAGCTGCCATATTGTATTTTGGCATAAGTTCGACAGACGTCCAATAAGTGTAATTGTATTCCAAATGTAAGGGCTTTCAACCCCTCATCAAAAGTGCATGAAGGCCTCTAAGCGAATAGAGTCCAAACTATTATAAAAGTTGGCGAGATCCTATAGTAAAAAATACTTAACTTTTTTTAAATGCTATATTGTGTTAATAGATATTTTATTTTATTTTCTTTTTATTAACTTTTTAATTATTCTCTATTTTAAACTTAAAAGTAAAAAAAACATATGTAGGTATGTGACTTTTTATTTGTTTTGTCACAGATTATTTTATTTTAGTATTATTATTATGCTTTTGGTAAATGGTATCTTTTTATTTTGCAGCTGTTGTGTTGTCTTTATTATTTAATAATGTTATTATTCTTATATTTACAAATTCTTATATTTACAACTTCTTACTTAATTTAGATAAATATTGTATTGTATTAGTTGTTTTTGACTAAATAAACGATAGTGATCCTACTTATAGCGTTTTACAAGATTTCGTAAGCCAGCCCATTTCCCTACCTAAATGAATAAAGTTGAATCTGTATTTTATGAAATCTGATCTGGTTTTGGTTGTTTGATATCTCAGATAGAAATTTTAAAATTAATAACAAATTTAGAAATTATATTATTTTATTATTTTTTAAAACTGTTTATAACTTTCACCATACAAAGAATAAATGTAATATCCTACTAACTAATATACTACTAACATGGATAATTTGTTTGCTGCATCAAGTTTTCTTGTATTCTATCCAAACGGCCACAAAGTTGCTAAAAATAATAATATAATGTTGAGATATTCAAATATTATTTTTGCTAAGACTTATAGTCCAGTCATTATAGAATTTTAGCTTGCAAAACGTGGTGTAGTCGCGATTTTGACATATGTTGTTCACATTGGAGTCCTAAAAAAATTGAGGTATTTATTATTATTAATTATTTAGTTACTGTGCATTTTAGAAAAATAATAGATGATAACAAAAGTTCCTATAAAAGCGTTTGTATACGTATTTTCGTCAGACGAATGGTTTTCGAGTTATGAGGCTAAACATTTCGCCGCCAATATGAATATTGACCAATTTTCTTTTTAGTGCCTTTATCTTAAAAACTGCTTAATTTTGAGAAAAATATGAAATAAAGACTAACTAAATCTGGTTATTACCCTTGCTGAGATATGAACTCTGAAGTGTTAGCGGTACACCCGTTTCCTAAGTATATACAAAATAAACCGAACTTATTAAGTTTTATCTCATTTTCGTAAAAGGTAAGCATTTAACTGAAAATATGTAAGCAACTTTTTTGTAGAAAATTAAATTATCTTTTAAACGGTGTATCATTTGAATGGTTCAATTTCACGGTTACCACTTAATATGCCATCCCAAAAATGGGGCTATTTTTTAAGTCATGAAAAAAAATGTTTTTTTTAGGTTTAATTCAGGTTCCAAGTTCAAGAAAACCAAGCATTTTTGGGAAAAATTTTATTAAAAACTTTTTATCGAAAAGTTTAGTTTTACTCTGTATTATTAAAAATAAAATTATTTTTAAAACAATATGAATTTAGTGGGTTTTTGTAATCGGGGAACACTCAAGGAATATACGCATGTTTGGTGATTTTTTTTCAATTCAGTTTTTATACGCCCCTGGGGTATTAACGGTTGCCCTAATGTTATAAATATACACACTTTTAATTGTCTATAGTACAAAGTAAAACTTTTTGCCGATAGAGCTTGCTTAAAAAAAAAATTGATAAAACACATGATAATTTTTTTTAATTAAAAAAAAACCAAATATGCGTATGTTTCTTAAGTTTCCTCCGTTAACAGAAACTACTAGATATATATTTAAAGATAATTTTATTTTCAACAATATAGAGTAAAACGGAAATTTTTGAAAAGCTTAGTTTTTAAGAAAATTAATTAAAACAAAAAAAAATTATTAAAAAAAAAAATAACCTTTATATGCGGACGCCCCTCAGGTATAATAGGGTGAGTAATAGCTTTCACACCACTTTGTGGTACGCTGTTTAAAAGTACAATTTATTTATTTTTTCTGAAAAGGGTGTTTTTTTCCTAAAATGTTTTTAGATGTCAGTTAAGTGCTAATCGTGGAATTGGCCCATCTAAGTGATACATTGTTTAAAAGATAATTTAGTTTCCTACAATAAACTTTATTACATATTTTCTGTAAAATGCTTACCTTTTGAGAAAATGACAAATATTAATGATTTAGGGGTTTATTTTGCATACACTATGGAAATACATAGAAAACGAGTGTACTGCTACCACATCAAGGTTTGTATCTCGGCAAGGGTACTACCCAGGCCATTCAGTAATGTCTCCTTTTATATGTCATTAATTAATTTTTATTTTATACAAAAATTAGCTAACATACAAAATTGCGGCGAAATGTTTAGCCTCATAACTCGAAAACCATTTGTCTGTCCAAAAAGTGTATATAAGGGCTTTTGTAGAAAATTTTATTGTCTTCGACTTTTGTTTAAAACTAATTTTTTTCTAGAATGTACCGGAAAAAGGTAATTTTTAAACAATCATTTTTGTTCACAGTAAATCCGAGATGAAGGGGAGAGCCGCCCCTCTACGCCAAGGTGAAAAACTTAAATTTTTTATAAGGCATCCCCACACCAACTTTTATGCTCTAATGACCGGCCTATTAGTGCAAATTATTTTTTTATTATGACATGGCTACTGGTATTATTGCCAAGAGTTTTGGCAAAAAATAAATACCTTGTACCTTTTGACATGGGAAATGCCTTAAATTTTTGTACTTTTAATCCTACAAGGATTAAAAACTTTAAATAAAAGTGACACTTCTTATCCCGAGACGAAAATTTTGTACCACGAGCGTAGCCATGTCTAGCCATTACTTTTCATTCTGAGGATTTTAAGTGGAAAAGTGCACTTTGTAAAGGTGCAAAAAATGTAATAACTAAAAATGATGTTACCCATTGGGTCACTTCAAATTAAATCTTGAAAATTTTTGGCCCAGTAGTTTATTTTTAAAATAATTTTTAAAAATTAAAAGATTACCAAGTTTTGCTCCTACATAGGTAAAGAAAAATAGGAATATCTAAAAAACTACTTTACAGCAACTATTAGTCATACCTTGTCAAAAAGGTATTTAAAAGACCTTTTAAATAATGTGTCACATGACACATTTTAAAAATAAAAACAAACAACCGAACCGGGCCCCCCCCAAGCCTTAGATTTTTTAACATATTTTCCACATATTTCATGAAAAAACACAATAGCTTAAAATTTTACATCATAAGGCTTCGCCTCCCCCTCTACGAGGCCTCGGGACCCCCCAAGACATATTCGTGGATCCGTCACTGGGTGTAGGCTAAAGTACATGAAGACTTTAAAAAAGCTGAATCCCCTGAGCTGGGCAAGTTTTAATTTTTACTTTTTTTACAAAACTAAAGAGAAAGTTTTAAATATTACCAATACCGTACTAGACGAATTTATTTCAGCGCCATCTACCCTTCACTGTTGCGAAGCTTGCCAGTTGCCACTCTATATGGGTCATATACTCATTGATATTACAAAAATCATTTTTTATTCAATATTCAAATTATTTTAGACAAATGAAGTAAATGTGAGTTTTTTGCACCCAAACGGGTCAGCCCCCTCTTTTTATTACCCTAAACCTAAAGCAGATATTTTAATTATTGAAAGAAAAATGATTTTAAGAAAAGTTTAACCCATTACCGCTACAGGTTAGACCTACAAATTTTGAAAATAAAAATAATTTAAAAAATATTTAATTTACTTGAAATTTTGAGAGGCGTGCTTATTACTTATAAAATATTATTTTTTCCTATATTATAGCTTTATCTTTGATTCTTATATGTTTTACTTGAAAAAGCTACCATTTTTTACATGTTTGAATATTGTTTTATTTTTTCATATGGAACCCATCATTTCTCCATCTTGAAATTTGGTGAGTGTCTTAGTAAAACATTGTAAAAAAATATGTATTTTTTTGAAAAAATTTAAAAATGGTATTTTTTCAAAAAAATCAATTTTTTTTAAAATTTTTAAAAAAATATATTTATTTTTAAAATGTGTCATGCTATACATCATTTAAAAGGTCTTTGAAAGGGGAAATGGCATAGATGCTAATATTAAAATTTGTATATAGAAGTTACTAGGATTAATTATCTATAGGTACGAATTTTAATTTGAACCCCTCAACCTCCCAGGGGACTTATTATACTAAGTGATTGGAAATAGTTTTTGTAGTTCTGGTTAGATTTACCAATTATAAATATAAAATATTGTATATAAGAACAAAACTTTATAAAAAGTTTAAAAAAAGTATAAACCAAAATACCTTAACTATTAATTTTTATTACTGATTGATAAAATCTACCTTTTTTTCCTGCTTAAACCAGTCCAGTTAATCTATAGTATCATGTAAATGTTCCAGTTGCTAAAGTATGTATGAGTTTGGTGGTTTTCCAGCCTTTTTTGTCCAAATGCTCATCAAAGTTTTGTCAATACATGTTTTTATCTTCCCTAAATTCAGTAGATTTCTTTTTAGTATTTCTGTCACATATATCAGGAAACTGTGCCGGAAACCCTAAAAGCATAAAATAGTGGATTTTTATAAAACTATACTTTTGTACATAACAAAAAGAGAAAAATGAACATAGTCTTATAACATTGCGGTAAGTATAATTTAAAATAAGTAAGAATAAAATTAGTTATATGATGTAAGTTATACATTATTAGGCAAAAACCTAGAAACAAATTTTGTTTCCTAGTTTTGAATGTGTATATAATAAAATGGATGAAAATATTCCAAGTAAGAACTTTTACATTGAGGCCATCAAAATAATAATTAGTCTTTGTGAAACATAATATGGGAATACATAAACTACCACAGCGATTGAAGAAAAGCTTTGTTCTCTGGAATACACCCAAACAATTAATAAGAACCTTTTCACTGAAGCCATCAAAATAATAATTTAGTCTAAGCTTTTCACTAAACCAAAATTTGAGCATATAATATGTATTATCTCTGTAGTATGTGTATGTGTGCTTTGCGGGTGGGGCACTTTAGGTGACATTCTCTCTTGGTAAAAAACGGTATATATTTTTTTAAGCAGCATTTTATTAAATTAGTCAGAACTAAAAAATACAATATTCAATAGACAATTTCATGCGCCTCAAGCAAAAATTTTGAATTTTTATTAGCAAAAACCTTACTTTTTACTCATTTTTTCTATATTCAAAACATTATCGGGGGGGGGCAAGTGCCCCTAGTGCCCCCCCCCCCCTGGAGCCGCCACTGATGATTATGTCTTTTTTATTATTTTCTAGATTATATTGATAGCCTCAGTATGTAAGTATTTACGCCTTATGCCTGATTTACGCAACAATGTAAGGGACCATTCTTAAATTATGTAATGCCGAAGGGAGGGAGGTTTAACATTGTGTTACACTAAATGTTTTTTTAATGTATTTTATATCAAGATGCCTTATTCCTTATCAGGGGAAGGAGGTCGAAAATATTGCATCTGAGTTAAATAATTTAAGAATGTGCCCTAATTTAAGCGCTTTCATGTTTTTACCACTTCCAGGGCTCTCAACAGATAAACAGCAAAATAATATGAAAAATATGAACTTTTTTAAATAAAATTATGAAAAATATGAAATTAAGAAAACAAAATATGAAGGAAATATGAATAAAAAATTAAGTTTTTTTTGGGTCCTCTACCAAATGGCTTGTTAGGTCAAACCCAACTTTTTTTTAGGAAAACTCATTTATTAAGCAAAAATATATATTTCTTAATTTTATTTATTAAGAAAAGTATTATGAAACATTTTCAAGTTGAATTGGGCCTGGATGGGGTATGGCCAAGCAAGGCACATTTTTTAAAGCATATTTTACAACAAGGTAAGTATAAGGTGTTTTCGTATTTTTAAACCAAGGTTTACTGGAATTATTCAAAGAAATAGAAAAAAATTATAACTGCAGAAGTTTAGGCTTTATCCTATACTATCAAAAAAGTTATAAAAAACCACAAACATTGTAAATCTCTTAAGGAACATCCTGCAAATGAATGATTTAACTTTTAAAAAAATAGATATTTTCTTTCTAAACTCAAAAATATATGATAAACTGCCATTTGGTCAAGCCACTGTTAAAATATTAGCATCTACAATTTCTAGCAGTTTGGGATGTACTCTACATTTCTTGAAAATAGGTGCCCTATTTTTTATCTCTTGAAATAAGTGCAGTAGACCTTTTTGGAAATTTATCGAAACACCCTGTACATCTCAACTAAACTCAACTCAACTTTATTGCCATGTTCAATGTACTTTATTGCCATAAGATTTACATGGTAAATATAGACAGTGTCAGGTAAAGACTAACATAAAAGAATATAATTCCTTAAACTAATTTTTGCAATTAATCTATGTAACATAAATAAAGATAAGTTTTACAAATTATTAATTTTAGAGTATATAGGTAGTATTTCTTTTTCGCTCTTCTCGGATTTAACCTCCTCTCGAATTTAAAAACTCCCTTACTGAGTAGTATGCTTTATTTATACGCAGTTTTTTAAGTTCCTCTCGAAATTTTTTAAAGCTTTGCAAGCTTTTTATGGTATTTGGAATTGCATTAAAAATTCAATAAATCATATAAAAATACAAACAGCAACATCAAACTTAAAATAGATATTTAAATAAAAAAACTTAATAAATATAAAAGTGAGGGAGGGGGTGGTTGCATGCACTTGACTTTGAATGCAAACAAGGATTTTTGTACTTCGTGCAAACTTTATTAAAAAATTCTTGGCAAAGCGCTTTCGGTCTATACGACCATCATCAGTGCCTTAACTGTAAGAGAACAAAACATGTTATTAAAATTAAGTCAAAATGGAAAATTATGGTATTACTTACAGCTAGTTAAAATCTTAAAATCTGGTTCTTCAGTTTATGGTTGGACATCACAGGACAGCACAATTTTAAAAAACTTACAAACTACTTAAAATATTTAAAAAAATTTCAGGTACATTTTACAGTTATAGTACTATTATATTCTTCTTTATTTAAAATTGACTAGTAAAATAATGACTTTTTGTTTATTGCGTCGTAATTCTTTTCGAGGTTATAGTATTGTTTATCATGACATAGCTTTCGATGAAGATATTTTAAAAAAGGCTTTCATTGAAGGGGTTTTTTAAATTCTGGTGAAGGATTACTTAAGCATGTTTTATGTTGGAATATAATGCATAAGGAGATTTTAGAGTGTTGGGTGTGTGTAAAACTCGAATGGTGTGAAATGGAATTTTGCGTGTCTGTGTGAATGAGTATTAGTGAGAGAGTAATTTTTTATATGGATGTTAGTCTCGTCTCACCTGGCTGTTATTTGACTCTAGAGTGTTCCTGTAAGGTGGGGGTTCTGGGTCTATCAGTCTTCTGTGGAGAGGGATGAAGCTTCTTCTGAGGGTTGCCTGCTTGTTTAGACCATTATTTGGGTTTTTATTTAGTTCACTGCTTATTTCGACCTCTTCGGTGAAATCTAATCTTGTGAAGTTTTTACTTGTGATGTGGTGAAGGGTTTTTGAGTTGGTTTTTGGGCTGAAAGAGTGTTTGGTAGTGTGAATGTGATTGCCAAAGGCTGATTTGTCTGGAGTTTTTATGTGCTTTTTGATGTGAATTTCTAAGTTCCTGCTGGTCCGGCCAATGTATGCAGCTTTGCATGTGCCACATTCTAGTTGGTAGATTCCACTTTTCTTCAGTTTTTCTTTTTTATCCTTGGTGATAGACAATAATTTTCCAAGATTTTTACAGGCACTGATGATGGTCATATAGACCAAAAGCGCTTTGCCAAGAATTTTTGAATAAATTTTGCATGAAGTACAAAAAGCCTTGTTTGCATTAATAAATATAGTTAACATATTAATAAATAGCAAACATACAGGCACACATACATAAATACACTTTTAAGATTTTATAAGTTTCTTTGGATTCTCTTGAAAATTAAAACTATAGTAGCACTTTTTTAGAAGAAAAGCTGTAGCTGCTGTTTTAAACTTTTCTAAATTTTCAATTTGCTTGATTGCATTTGGAAGTATTTCAAAAGCTTTTAATGCACTATAGTGAGGTGATTTTTCAAAAAAATGATGATCTATGTACCGGTAGAACAAGTTATTGCCTATTTCTGGTAATTATTTGTAGTTCTTCAGTGTAAAGATCTTGATATGTCCAAAAGTTTTCTCACACTCACACAGAACACTTAAGTTTACTCCATAAATACTTGGTATAACTTTAAACACCTATTCCGAGCTCAAACATTTAAAAAAACTTAATATTACAATTAGACTTTTTTAGAACTAACCATGGATGTCCAAAACAACTAATTAACATAAAAAATGCAACAAACATAATAATAATAAAACAAAAGGCAAAAAAGCACTACTTTATTCAGACTTTCTCAAAGGCAACAAACTAATAATAAACTAAAAGGAACTCAAAATTCAAGACTAGGCAAAATATTTAAAATTTCCACACTTATTCTATGACTAAATTTCTTCATTGGGGAAAATATGAAGGTTTTTCATAAAGTATGAAGGTGTTGAGAGCCTTGAAATTTATATGTCTTAAGCACCATTACTACATAGGTGGAAAAAAGATAGATACCTACGAAAGGAGGCAACAAGCTTAAATTATGTCCATTGCATTTCTAAATAAATCAGCCCTTACTTATACTAGATGACAGAAACTATTATTTAAAATTTCTCCTTTTATATATTTTTAGCATTTTGTCATGTTTTCGCTTCCTTTAGTATGATTTTAGGCAAAAAATTAAAGTTCTTATTTGCTTACATTATTTATAGCAAAGTTTTTTTTTCAATTTCACCCTTTTTTAATACTATAAACTAAATAAAGCTTACCTTTCTAGATAGCGGGAAATCCGCTTTGCATCAAGATACTAAAAGATCGTTTTCACAATTAACACAGTCGAAATAAACTTTTAAAAACATTCTGTATTGAATAAAAATTATCTAATGGCATCCATTTTGCCAAATTTTTGACAATCCGTCTTCCAGCAGCGCTATGAGTTAGACAGCAATAAAATGAATATACTGTGCATTAAAAAGAGATGCAAATGAGTATGTTCCAAAATTACAATTTATGTCGGGGTGCCAATGGGGTGCTAATGTCAACCTACGTCACGAGTCAGCGCCTAATTATCTTATTTTAATGAGAGGTCCCATTGACATTGACATAACAGGTGTCATTGAATCAATAACTAGCTTCTCTTGATTTAAACAATAAGTGAAATTAAAGAAAGAAAAATAAGAAAAAAAGTTTTTCTGTCTGAGAATTATATTGGCAATCGCCCATTGCGATCAGAAATTTTAACACACGAAAAGGTGATCTCATGCTTTCAGACGTTGATTTTTTACGTCTAATTTGAGTTATCATACCTTTGACAGTGGGAAAGAACAATTTTAAGAGATCAGTTGGGTGACTTGTTCGAGTTAATACCCTGAGAATTTCTCGTTCCTGTATTGAAACACCGCGCACCTGCATAGATGGAAGTTTTCCGAAAATTTATGTATGGTCTTCGGTAGTTCAATGCTTAGAACGTTTGCGTACAGAGCAAGAGGTTCCGGGTTCGAGTCCCGGCCGAAGACAGGAAAATTATTCTCTTATTTTTCTTTCCTTAATTTCACTTGTTGTTTATAGTTTTAGGTCCTTGCATTATTTGCAATTTGGTATTTGAGAATTCTCTTGATTTCTTATTCAATAACTTCTTGCCTTTGCCATTCAGTAATTTGAAAAGTAACTTCCATCTACGTCAATGCAGCTTTTTTTCTGTGTTCTTTTATCCCTTTGTTGTATTTAATATTTATACACTAAAAAACCAGTTCCCTTGAATCAAATTGAACCAAGGAATAGAAATCGGGCCAAGCCTCCTGAATTCATGGTTTAAGCGAATTATTCTCTTAAATAAATTATTTAAAAAATGTTTGTACCAAGCGTCTTGTAATCAAGAACCAATTGGTCTTTGCTCAAGGGTGAAGAGGTCTTAAGTCAAGAGTACCGAACCCACATTTAAAAAATGACGCCTATATGGGGCATTAATTTTATTGGTGTCTTTTCACCTCCCTAAACTTAGCATTACCACTTAAGAATTGGATATTCATAATATATGCATTAATTGTTGTTAATGTGTCGTGAAAGATAAAAATTTGTCACGCCATCCATTTTTCGAGAAAATGGTGGTAATACTAAGTTGAGTCTCCACTTAGCATTACCACCCTAGAAAGAATAATATTTTTAACAACTACTCTATGAAATAATTATCGTAAATATGTCGTGAAAACAAAAATTTTCTACGTCACCCCTTTTCCCGAAAATAGGTGGTAATGCTAAGTTTAGTCTCAATTTAGAATTACCACATAAAAACTAGATATTCGTAATGTATGCATTAATTGTCGTAAATTTGTCGTGAAAGAAAAAAAATTGTCGCGTCATCCGTTTTTCCGGAAACGGGCAGTAAGCAATTTAAGATTTGTAGTCTAAATCTCAGTGATCTTTAAGCTATTTCATAAAACATGCGATGATATAGGTGATGATGTTTACCCTTTTTGTACAATTGTAAATGTTTCGTATAATAATCACTACATTACGCCCCGCTTTTACTTTTCAATATAACCCTTTGTAGCGTTAATTAATATTTGTTGTTCGTTGTTTTCAACTATCAAGCTAACGCCAGGATTTTGCGTTGTTTTAGAAAGTTTCAGACAACAAAATATGTCTTCAGAAGTTCACTTTCTTCGTAATTTTTAAAACAAAGCAAAATCCTGGCGTAAGCTTGATAGTGCAAAACAACGAGAGACGATTACTACAAAGAATTATATTGAAAAGTAAAAGCAGGACGTAATGTAATAATTATTACACAAAAAATTTACAATTGCGCAAAAAGGCTAAAGATTATCACCTACATCATCTCATGTCTTGAGACTTAACTTAGAGATCACTCAGATATAGACTGCAAATCTTAAATTGCTCACTGCCCGTTTGCGGAAAAACGGATGACGCCACAAATTTTTTTTCACAATTTTATTGCGAATATCTAGTTTTTAAGTAGCAATCCTTAGTGGAGACATGGTTGAGACTAAACTTAGCATTACCACCCCTTTCCGGGAAAACAAAAAAAAATTGTTCACGACAAATTCACGACAATTATTATAGATTAGTTTTTAAAAATTTTAATTTTTTCTAGGGTGGTAATGCTAAGTTAAGAATCAACTTAGCATTACCACCCCTTTCTTGAAAAACGGGTGGCTCGACAAATTTTTTTATTTCATAACAAGTTCACGACAGTTAATGCGAATATCCAATTGTTAAGTGGTAATGCTAAGTTTAGGGAGGTGACACACCAATTGATGCCGCATAAAGGCGTCATTTTTTAAATGTAGGGTCTGTACTCTTGACTTAAGAACTCTTCGACCTTGACCAAAGACCAATTGGTTCTTGGTCACAAGACGCTTGGCACAAACATTTTTTAAATAACTTATTCATGAGAATAATTCTCTTAATCCAAGGACCCAGGGGGCTTGGCCCTATTCCTATTCCTTGGTTAAGTTTAAGGAAACTTTTCTGTTTCCTATATTTTGATATTTGCAGGCATTCTAAACATAATATACCTATATCGCAAAAGTTGATGAAAAGTTAAATGCATTAAGCATTACATTTTGTCAATTCTGTAGTACGAAGATGCAGAAATCGAAGCTCTTTAAACTGACCTTTATATTTTTGATATTTAAATTCCGAATACGGTCGTTAGTGATCGGATCGCATCGGAAGCAAAGATTCTTTCGTGTTTCAAGCCAATAGGTCGGATTATAAATTCAAGAATCCGACTCTTTGGTATATTCACATAAAAAAGTCTGCTCTCACAGTGAGACCAAGATAAATGTACATTTTCCAACAATTTTGCTTTTTCGTTGTGCTTGCCTTGATATTTTCAAAAACTGAAATTTCAAGATGTTCCACGGAAATAGGTTTTCTTTATTTTACTCTTCATTGGTATCTGTATATAGCATTTTCAATGTAGTCAAGCATTGAAATTATGATAGTTAAAATGGCCAAAGACATCTTAAATGGTCAAAGACATCTTGGTTAGCATATAGCTCTAGATGCTGTGGTACACATACTCTTTTTGATTGTGCTCGCCTTTTGATATTTTCTTTGATATTGTCATAAAATTTGATTTTTTTTTCGAGATTTTCCACGAAAATAGCTTTTTTTCATTCTTTATTATTAGCATATTATTCCATGAGCCATTAATTTATCGAAGAAGTAATCCATATCTCTAAATGAAGGTTCAAGTGAAGAAAATTAAAAACTTTAAGTCGTCATCCACTAAATTAATTTAGATCATACTAGTTTCATCATCAGTGATCTATATTTAGATCATACTAGTTTCATCATCAGTGATCTATTGGTATACCTATTTATATCACAGGACAAAACATAAAAAAATGGTCAACGTTTTAATAAATTACAGAAACATTTAGTTTAAAATCTTAAAATTATTTCTTATAAATTATAACCTATAACCTGACTGATTAATTTTTAACAAATAATTTTAAGATGTTAAACTAAATGTTTCTGTAATTTATTGAACGTTGACCATTGTTTTATGTTTTATCCTGTGATATAAATAGGCATTTCTATAGATCACTGCTGATGGCCGTATAAGCCGAAACTAGTATAATCTAAATAAATTTAGTGGAGGACAACTTAGAGTGTTCATTTTTCTTGCATTTATTTTGGGGGTACTAATTTTCCTTTTTACCATAGCTAGAGCATCTTCCCAGGATGTTAAAAAACTATGATGGCCGTCTCGATGTGGTAGCTTAAACAAATTGTTGCCAATCAGAGATGGTGGATGTGTTGACATATTTTATGAATAAAAGTACAAACACATACACCACCCCCTTAAGACATATTCTATTAATGCGCGTCTATTAATTTTATTTGAAAGAATTGCCATTGGAGAGTTTTCAGATGTTATAACTATTAAATTTTACCTGTTGCATGTCATATGTCGACTGTCACATTAGTGGGGTCTAGTACCAACGAATAGGGTGGAGACGTCATGCCTGTTTTCAAAACGGTTTCACATCCGTCATAGATGTGTTAGCTATACGTCAAGTCAGCTGTGTGAGGTTTTTGTTGGGTTTTAGTAATGTAGTTGAACTATTTTGGATATTTTTGAAGAAAATTGTGAAGTTTAAGAATGGCTTGATATGCAGTGCTTAGCTGTAGAAGTCGACCAGGCGTCGATAAATAAATAATTAGTGGAATACCATTTAATGTAATTGTCAACATAATACAGGCCCGTACTATATAATTTCATACATTTTTATAGCAGTATATTTAGTAATGCAGGTAGGTATAAATTATAAAAAATAAGACTATCATATATACAAGGTGTCCCGGAACTAATGATAATAAAACTAGATTCCTTGGATCAAATTATTACGAATTGGGTTCACTTGCCTTACTACAAAAGTTGATATTAATTGAGATACACGGCGTTAAACTTTATTATACATTTCATCTTTCTTTAATATCTCTTTTACAAATCAATATAATTGCAAAAAAAACGGGTTTTTTTTTGGCATGAGCAATTCGTTTTCGGCAAAAAACTTATGGTAATACAGGGTGTCCTCTGGGCACATTAAAATCGGTGTAATTTTTTTGTGCCTAGATATATACCAGTTTTTATTTATACATAATATGATTTTTGTCTTCATTTTTATATAAAAAAGTTATACTTTTTGACGTCGCTTGGAGCAACATCTGTCGAGATTTTTGCATTTCAAAGTATTTAATGCATGGGTAAAGATTTTGTGACATGTTTAATTCACGTCTACTTTCCTTAATAAGTTTCTTACCAATTAACATTAAAAAAAAATTGGGTACGGATTTTTTGTAACAAGCGATTCGATTTCGGTAAAAATGTTGGTGTAAATTGTACAGGGTGTCCTCTGGGTTCCTAGCCTTACATTTAAATAAGTTTAACTTATTTGTGACTCGGTGTATACTAGTTTTTTTTTAATATTATTTTCCCCATTATTTTTATGTAAAAAAAGGTAAAATGCTTTAATGTCGCCCGAGCAACGGTTTTTAAGATATTTGCATTTAAAGTTTTTATTGCATAGGTATTTTTTTTTTATTTCACCTATTAGTTTCTTTAATAACTTTTGACCCATGCAATAAAAACTGATAATACACAAAGGCACAAAAAGTTTTTTTAGTTATTCTTAGGGCTTTTTACTTTTTATCTTTGATCTGTCACTTTTCACCTTTAATTCTTACTTTTTATTCCCAAAACGACCCCTTTTAATTCCTGTTTTTTTTTTCTATCTGTGATCTGTCACTGTTCATTCCTGATTTTTATAATACTTTTATCATATTGACAGGTAAGTAGGTACTTATAGCACCATTGGTACCGCAGGCGAAAAATTCTGCAGGTTCGTTGTTCAAGGTAAATATACATATACCAGGATGACTAGGTGGTACAATTTAAATAATAATAATAATACTAAAAAAGACGCTTTCATCCATTTTTTTTACCTATTTAGCGTAAATACTGAACTTACCGCTACAAGTGGTATTCTTTTATTGGTAGCTTTTTAATATTTGTTATTCATAATTAAGCTTATTATTTTTATTATATTGCAAAGCTTCCAGGAACTGAGAAAGTTTTATATTTAGTAATTTATATCTATTTATTTTGGCAATCTTGTTTTTCCCTCCATTTAATAAAGCTTATATTTTATTTGTAGGAATCTCTTTCATACGCATTTTAATGCCCAATTTTTTAATAGCGGTGCCTTATTAAAAACGAAATTACTGTAGGCCGGCTCTGGGATCAGCGCCATGTTGGTGCCAGGATAGGCTCCGCCTGTGCAACCACTTTTGCTAGGCAGATCGAATTGATGCAGCGCATCTTCCCTATTCAATATCGTTGGGTAGTACTAATACCTACACCAAAACCGACTTTTTGCATTAAATTGGTGGCGTATGCAGTAAACCCCATATCATAATTTTTGAGATAACTTTTTGACAGTTATCAGCTGTTTACCATAATAAATAGCACAGGCGAACGAAAAAAAGTTGTAAAATGTTGTCCCAAATATAATGATATGACCTATAGCACACCCAGAAATTTGTTGGGACGGGCCCGAGACCTCATGATGTCATATGTCATGCTATGTTTCCCTTTTATTTACTAAATATGTAGAAAAGGACAAAAAAAGTTTAGGCTTATGGGGGAAGGGGGGCCAGAATAGCACAATATTTGCTCAAATAAATGAAACACAAGGTTCATATTAAGCTCCCTAGCGCCCTTACCATAATTGCTAGATAGGTAGAAGTTATCCCTTTCGAAAGAAGATTACCTGAAAAATAAAATTTCGGACTTGTCTTTATTTATTTTAAACCCGAGGGTTTAAGTATCTCGAACAGAAACGACGAGTTTAAAATAAATAAAGACAATGTAAGTCCGAAATTTTAGTTCTAGTCAATCGTTGTCTACAGTTTCAAACAAAAAGATTACCTGAGCTATG
The DNA here is from genome assembly GCA_963576565.1 of Aspidapion aeneum. Lineage (NCBI taxonomy): Eukaryota > Metazoa > Arthropoda > Insecta > Coleoptera > Brentidae > Aspidapion > Aspidapion aeneum. The sequence continues at coordinate 97,984,951 of OY755043.1, forward strand.
CAATGCACCTATTAATTTTTTGCTTGAGTTTTTTCTTTTGACAAAAAACACCTCTAAACATTTTGTTGTAACGTAATTTAAATACTCTGCCAATATATGGGCCCCTAATCTCACACTAGGTACTATAGTTATAGTGTACGTGTGAGATAATATAACTAAAAACTGAAATATATTTTATTCAACTCCGGACTAAATTACCTTTTCTTTGATACCACACAAGCCATGTTTTGACTTAAACTCAAATTTTTGAAATCTACCCCCACCCTTAAAAAAACAAAAATTAAAATGTATTTTGTTAAACTCCGGACTCAATTACCTTTCGTTTGATATCACACACGCCATATTTTGACTTAAACTCTAATTTTTAAAATATACCCCCACTCTTTTTTTAAAATAAATTAAAATGTATTTTGTTAAACTGCAGACTCAATATCTTTTTGTTTGATATCACACACGCCATATTTTCACATAAACTCTAATTTTTGAAATCTACCCCCACCCTTTTATTTGGTTTGTGTTCGGTGGATTTTGTTCATTTTTAAATGGGACCATCTCGACCCAAGACCCAGCCTAGGTATCAAATTTCATTAAAATCGGCCAAGCGGTTTTTTAGTTATGCGCGTTGGTCGTTACAGACAGACAGACAGACAGACAGACAGACAGACAGACAGACAGACAGACAGACAGACAGACAGACAGACAGACAGACAGACAGACAGACAGACAGACAGACAGACAGACAGACAGACAGACAGACAGACAGACAGACAGACAGACAGACAGACAGACAGACAGACAGACAGACAGACAGACAGACAGACAGACAGACAGACAGACAGACAGACAGACAGACAGACAGACAGACAGACAGACAGACAGACAGACAGACAGACAGACAGACAGACAGACAGACAGACAGACAGACAGACAGACAGACAGACAGACAGACAGACAGACAGACAGACAGACAGACAGACAGACAGACAGACAGACAGACAGACAGACAGACAGACAGACAGACAGACAGACAGACAGACAGACAGACAGACAGACAGACAGACAGACAGACAGACAGACAGACAGACAGACAGACAGACAGACAGACAGACAGACAGACAGACAGACAGACAGACAGACAGACAGACAGACAGACAGACAGACAGACAGACAGACAGACAGACAGACAGACAGACAGACAGACAGACAGACAGACAGACAGACAGACAGACAGACAGACAGACAGACAGACAGACAGACAGACAGACAGACAGACAGACAGACAGACAGACAGACAGACAGACAGACAGACAGACAGACAGACAGACAGACAGACAGACAGACAGACGGCGCAAGAAAAAAGTTTCAAAATCATCTGAAACGCAAAGATATATAAAAAATTTTGAAATCGGAGCAACTTTTTTTTTCTCGAAAAAATTAGGATCACTATAGCTCACACTACTATAGTATAGTATATGTGTGAGCTAAAAATCGTTTAACATTCCCTAATTATTGAGGGCTATATTACTTTAGATATGTAGCTAATTTTAGTAATTTTTACCTCAACAACAACAAGTATGGCCGTATCTTTCACATTGTTGAGAAAAAAATTAGTTTTTATGGCCAAAAAAATCAAATTTTTGCAAAGTTGTAAATTTTAGCTGGCTTGTTCAGCTACCTACCAAAGCTAAGATGCTGAGTAATATATCAAAAAAAGCAAACTTAAGGGTACACTAAAACAATATTTTTCATGGTGGGTGTGCTTTCGGGCTGTTCGGCCGTCGTCGTTGGAAATTCGTTCTCGATGTTTCGCCATCTCGAGTGGATGGCTTCTTCAGGAGATGTTGACTATTTGTCGGCTTCGAGAATGGCGAAACGTCGAATTTCCAACGACGACGGCCGAACAGCCCGAAAGCACACCCACCATTGGACGATGGCCGCGAAAGCCTTTCACAATTTGTAATATTTTTCATGTCTTTTGTTAACATACTTTCTTTTGCTAAAAATCACTTTTTTTAAAATGTTTTGAAATATTTTCTGAACCACCTCCTTTAAGTTTGTTACCCTTGTATGTACCATTACAAAAAATGTTAACTTTAAAGCATAGAAAAGTCTATATCTTCTTCTAGGACGTATTTGACGTAAACATGTCTTCGGTACATTTTAGGGTCTACCACCACCCCTGCCGGGGGTAAAGATAAATTTGAGCCTTAAATAGAACCAAAAATCAAATACCTACACCAAACCCGACTTTTCAAATACCTACACCAAACCCGACTTTTTGGATTAAATTTTGGCGTTTTGCCTCATGATGAATCCAAAAATCAAAAAAGGTTGGTGGCTTATGTGGTTATGTGTGTTTGTAGGTGTGCCTGCTACCTTTTTGTATCCATACCTCATAAAGTACTTATCTGATTTGATTGAAATCTTCTAGGAAGTATTTAACATATTTAATGAGAAAAGAGAATTTTGAAGTTAAGGGACATTAAACATGTCGGGGGTAAATAAGAAATTTGACTTTTAGAGTAAGGCAATAATGCAGTAAAATAAAAATAATTTTCAATTACCGTTTTTTTACTTCTGCTATTTTTAAACATCATCCGCCATTGACACTTTTAACACATGCACTACAGTTTAATACATGTAGCCCAGTCATATTAGGAGAAAAAATCCTGAAACTTGAAAAAAAATAGGTGCAAGCTTTATTTTTGCATAAATATTCCTTAGCATCTGGGACACATCCACACAGATTCTCCGCCAAAATCACCCTTGAGCTTCGCTAGATATAAGACCCCAAAGGTCCTAAAAATCAGTATTGTGCGATTTTCTCGAAAACCAATAACTTTTTTAAAAAAAGTGTGAAAATAAATAATACGCAAAATCATTGGCTCTATAACGCAAGATTAAGAAAAAACCTAAACTAACATTAAAAAAATATATTTAAAAAAATATAAAAAAATCATTTCGTTTTCCTATCTTGTAGTAAACTTGTTTTAAAATTTTAATATTTTATAACATAAGCTTGATCCCCACTTGTACAAAACACCATCTAGTTTTTGTTTCTTAAAAGTTAAACAACTTTAAGTAAGGCTTATGCCAATGGTCAATAATATCCGGACCGCCAGTGGGACATAGAAAATAAATGGATCCATGACGGATCTGATACCTTCCTAGCCCATTAGCACACTCCACGTTATATCAGCCTTGAAAACAGTTTTTTGTAAATATCTCTGAAACGAAAGCTCCTACAAAGTTTTTGGTTATAACACAAATTTTTTAGAAAAATGTGCGCTATCATATTCCGGAAACCGCATGTTGACGCGACGCTCCGTTAAAAAGTTAACATTTCTTAAACTTTTTAACTGTCAGAAAACTGTCATTAGCATCGATGAATTGTGACCAAAATCCAATCAGCTCGTTGCAGTGTCAAACACTATTTTACCTGTAAATTTCATACAAATCGGTTTAGCTGTTTAAGAGCTATCGTGTTACGGACAGATATACACACACATACACAGACAGATATCACGATAATATTGCTAGGGTAGATCAAACTACAACCAAATAACTGTAAGGGCTAGGAAGGTAAAAATATTTTTGTACAATTAAGATCTGTATGAGAAAAAGAAGCGTACACAAAAAAAAGTTTAACTTCTGGGTAGAAACAGCTTGAAAATATGCGCAAATGTGCACACTTTTATTTATTTTAAATTCCAGCCAACTTGCTTTTGATTGCAAAAATAGTGTTTCCCTAAACTTTAATGGGACAAAGGGGTTTAAACAAAATAAATGTAACCTAAGGGTGGTTTTTGAATGGTTTAAAATTATAAACAAAAGTATATAAAGTTTTATCGAATAGTCGTTTTATCATGATTTTTTCCCAAATATATATGTATATTAAAAGGTTTAGTTTTTAAGATATCTACAAAAAGTTATTTATTCATGTACATATAGCCTGGTTTTTGACAGACTTGGTGAAAAATCTTGGCATAAAAAATTGAAAATATGAGTATTTGTTAAAACGTTATGTAAGTACCTCTGTTTATAATTTTCAACCCTCAATAAACCACCCTTATAATAGGAATCATTGCCCTTATGTTCAGTGGCGGTTTCTCCATAATTGCACATGTGCACGTGCACTCCCAAATTTTACTTAAAAAAATGTTAAACTTTGATCATTCCTTAATTTAATTCATTACCCCAAAAGAAATTCACTAAAGACTGGAATATAATCTAGGAATTAATACCTGGTATGTATGTGTTTGTATTCATCAAACAACACTTTTATTTACTGGAACCAAATTCTATGCACCCTAGATGTTATGTCGCATGCTAATTAGGAAATATAGAAAGAGAGACATGTCCCAATAGAATTTTACAGTACATAGAATCTGAACCTTCCTTCGGCACAGCGCGTATACAAAAACCAGCCTCGAAGCCGCCCGCACCCCCGTGATGACCCCTGCGTCATCGGTTCGCGTTGCATGTTAGAGCAGATCACCGGCACTTTTAATTCGTGCGCTTATGTGTGTGCAACGATTACTTTTCCAAGTCTTATCGAGTAGATACTGATACTTCCTATTCGAGTATCAGATGTTTTGTATTCGGTACTAAGTAATCATTATATTATCGGTAAATCCAATAAATACTGAGTAGAGTTGAAATTTTAAGTATGCAAAAAATAAAAACATTGATGTTTTACAGGTTTGTAGTTTTGAAGTGTACTTCTATAGGTGCATTTAGCAGTTTTTGTGGGTAGTGAGTTCAACTGAGCCGTCAGGCTCGGCTATGTAACGCTCATTCGGGTGAAATCGGCTCGAGTCGACCAACTCTGAGAAACATTCACCGAGCGATATGATGATGCAGATGAAGGCCAGTACACAGAAGAGAATGGTTCGGTCCGCTTTGCAGAATATGTTATGGGCCAGTATTATTAATTTCGCCTTGTTGAAGTTTACACTTCTGCCGTGTCTTAAGCACACACAATTTTTTTTATTACGAAAATGTAGATATATTAATCTGGGGAATTTTGTTCAAAATCTGGCAACTTTTCAAATACATTCTGGCAAAAATACATTTCTGAGCCTGGCAACACTGCGCCAGAAAAGCCGCCTCGCTAGACATAACACATCAACAGCTATTGAATCAAATAATTAAATATTTAAGTAAATAAATATCGGTCCAAATGATTACAAGTACTCCAAACTCGTTACTCATACAGCCGTTGCCGATATGATTGATGCGAAAGTAACACTTCGGCTTCGGTCCCATTCGGGATTCGAGTAACGGGTATTTGGCGTCGAAGGATTCGATTACTTCGAATCCGTCCATGTATCAGATATTATTAAAGTAACGAGTAGATAGTATTTGCACACCACTAGCGCTTAGACAACCTGGCATTATCGGTCTGGCGCGGGCGGTTTGTTTTGATTTCGACGATTTGGTATTTACGACAGTGGCGGAAGTTTATAATTCTGAAAGCATTAGCGTGCAATATTTATCGACAATTAAATTTTCATATTTGCCATTAGAAGAGAAAATAAACTAGGTGTGATAGGTAACTAATATCTAACTAAACATCTCATTTTTTAATTATTTGCTCTAAATTATATAATATGATGGCCCACTCGAAGGCCCAAAAAGTTAGCGTGGCACTCAAAAAAGATTTTCGCCTGTGCCGCATTTTTTTTTTGATGTGCACCCCCAAACTTTTTATCACGCGCCGCCACTGCTTATGTTCCATGTATTTTGTCTAAACCCCTTTGTCACATTTAGTAAGTTTAGGCAAACACTATTTTTTCTAAAATTTTACCTAAATTACTTTAAAATCTGTTAAGCTGGAATGTCAAATAAAATAAAAGTGTTCGCATTTGCGGGTATTTTAACACTATTTCTAACCAGAAGTTAGATATTTTTAATATAACGCTTTTTTCTATCGTACAGTTCCTAATTGTATAAAAATTAAATATTTATAATTCCAATGGTGGTCCAGCTAATATAAACTACTTTTCTAACCTTTACTTAAAGTTGATTAACTTTAAAAAAACAAAAACTTAATTTCAGTAAATGGCGTTTGATACAAGTGACTTTTTTTTAAAAAGTTATTGGTTTTCGAGAAACTTACAAAAAACTGATTTTTAGAATATTTAGGGCCTATATCTAGCAAAGCTCAAGGAGGATTTTGGCATAGAATATGTAGGAATGCGTCCCAGATGCTAAGGAATAATTATACAAAAATTCAGCTTGCACCTATTTTTTTCCCGGTGAATTCCTAGTATGATTGGGCTAATGAGCCTAATAATGGTCGCAGAACTTATTTGTGTTTGAGTTTTTTGATCAACTGATATTTGCTTGGTATGTTTCCAAACTTGTAGATACAGTCAAGGACAATGAATAAGATGCATTATGTTCAGTCTAAAAATTGAAATTGCAAGGTCCACATCCAGAGAAGTTACAAGTTAAAGAATGTCAATGGGAATTTTGCTAGGGGATGGAAAATTTATGATAACTTATGATTTTTCTTGGCTTCGGGTTCTTCTTTTTATATATATTTATGCCACATTTTTTATTTTTATTAGTTTATCTTTTGTTTTGGATAACAATGTTTTGTCTGTTCATCCGTTTCTAAGAGAATTATTGTTATTTTTGCCTTTTTGAGACCTTTCAATTCCTTTACGTCCTTATGTATGTTATGTGTAAATATCTGTTTTGGGGAGCTTCTATTTATTTGCATTTTTCTTTGTGAAACTTTTTTGTGGTTCTTGTATCTAGCCTTGGACCAAAACACAATAAATTCTGCGCCAGATGTAAAACGAAAACGTGACTCTTCTAATTCTGCTTGTATGTGTACACCAGCTGGCTTCAAGATAATGCAATTTTCTTTAGTGCCTCTCTCAATTTCGTCGCGTTCATAATAACACATTGTAGCTTTTATGATGCAACTTTTACACCTCACATTCTCTAGCTACTGGCGATGCGGCGCCAAGCAACTAGTCTGCAACTACAGTCTAAACAAGAAGTTAAGCTCTGGTGATCCCTCTCTTTTTGTCTTTATTACTATTTATTTTTCATATACAGATTTTTCCTGGTCTTCTTTTGTTACCACTTGTTTCTGTGCTCTGGACCGTCGCTAGACTAGTAGCCGCCTGGAGCATGACGGGAAATATGCCGCCTTCCGTCCGCTTTTTTCCTCACCACAGCAAGTTTTTGTATTATTTCCTTACGTCAATAGTGCCAGCGAGTGAGTTCAAAAAAATAATTTACATCAAAACAAAGTTATATTGTAAAGAGATTGATGTCAGCATAAAAAGTCAACTTTTTTCTTTATAGAGTTCTTAGAATAAATTCAAACACCTTTTTTTACGGGACTCATAGTAAAGCCTTTTTTTTTAAACGAAAACCAAATTTGGATCGGTTTAGTGGTTTTCAAGATATAAGCGTTTATCCTAAATACTTTAAATGGCAATATCTCAGAAAGTTTTGGTTTTCGGTTATGTTACTTGACAGAGTTGGTTCGCAATTTTCGTTCGAAAAAACTTAAAAGTGTTATCCCCCATCTCACCCAAATGCTGCAAAACCAACCATGTGTTTTTAAAAAACGCCATTAGTTAAATGTTCAGTGTTTGCTCCATATCTAGAAATAGAGATATGAGAAAGCTAACTAATTTGATAAACCTTATCAAGCTATTCATTTCGAAAAAAAATTAAATTGAATCATTATTTTTCGAGTTTTTGAGAAAAAACCTCGGACAAAGCCATTAAGATGTAGAAAAAAGTGGCAAAGTTACATTTTACGGAGTTGTCGTTCTGTTATTGAAATGCTGGACACTTAAACAGATGTTCCAGTTTATTAGCTTACAAATTATCGAAAACAAATTTAGTCGCCAAGAAAATGCGATTTTTAGATTAGCGCTCTAACATACCTAGCAGTCAAAGCTGCTATGTAAATATAAAAAAGAAATTTGAACGGTCTCCTGTAAAGTAGTAAAAAATCAGTTTCGCCACTTCGTGGTATTGACGACGATTTATGACCAGAGTGCATTTTAATTTATTCTGACAATATCTATAACCAAGTTTTATGTCTGCGTTAGGTCTGGATCTCCAAGCAATCGACTCGCTGTTAGTGCGATCATTTATACCTGCATTAAGATTTTCAAACGAACAATCGATGAAATAAGATAGCCTAAAGATTCTTTGGGCATAAAATTATTTTCCTCGTGTCAAAAACAACCCAGTCATTTTCATGTCCCTCATTTTATTTCATTCGTCGACCCTTTTTTATTTATCTTTTTCAATTCTGCTATATATATTCTTTAAATAATACAAAAGAAATCACATAATCCCTTTTATTAGTTTTCGAGCTATTACAACTAAAAATAAGGTGAATTCGTGACCTTAAAATGCATATTGCATCTTTACATCGAAACTACGTATGGTTGAACATTTTCTTAATTCAAAAGAAAAAGGCAGCTTTCGGCCGCCCCTAAAATTGTATGCCTGGAGCGGCTGCTCCTCCGCTCCACCCATTACGACGGCCCTGCTGTGCTGCTGGGGACAGGGGCGGCGATTGCATAAGGGCTGCAGAGCTGCAGAACCCCCAAAATGTTCACATTATTTGACTATTTTTCAGCTGCTGCTATTTTTCTAATATAATTATTTTATATCTAAAATTATTGGAATAGCAGTATATTTTCGGTCCGGTGTTGGTATAGTAGGCCTTCAAATCGCGTACGTGTATTGAGTATGACGCTGCGCGCCGTCGCCGAAGGCCGCATTTCACAGTCGGTCAAATGAAGTTATTGGCATTGTTGCGCTGCTAAATTTCAACACAACGTAGCTGGGCGGCTAACGAGATCTGTGCTCGGCTAGGAACCCCTTCCTTCGCCCCGCACCGCACTTGCTCTTGGGTTTATAAAGCAAAATCTGGGCAAAAATAGAGCTGCAAAACTTGCAGTACAATTCCGGACGGGCGGGCTCAGCGTTGCGTGTTTGCGGGCGCATTTATTTATTTAGAAGACGCCAAACGCATGAGCGGGAGGTTATGGTCGTGTTTGTTGTTTGTTTTTGTATAATTGTGTCACAATGAATGTGGTGGATAATTTAATTAATGTGTACGAGTACGAGTTCTCAGATGTCTAAAAAATACGTGCAGGCAAAACATTGGTGAGTACATATTATGCTAAGGTAGTGAAAGTGAATTAAATCTTTTGTAATACCCTATCGGCAGAACTCACAAACGTTACTGTCACGAGCCGCCACTGGCTGGGGATAAAAAAATACAAGCCTTAATTCTAGAAAAATTAAAATTACCAAGTATAAAAAAATACCTTTCCAAACTAGTAAGAACTTTTCATTTTGAAATGTGTATTGGAGAACTTTCCTATACTTTTCTCAATTCTTTTCACGGAATACCATTTTTGCGTACTTGGCCTTTTTTAAGTGAAATGTTTTTGTTATGCACTCCTTTTTTTTTAAATATTTGAGTTTTAAAGGAGTAAAATATGCGGAATATTGTTCAAAACTTTTGCGATGCCTTATTCCTATAGCCTTTTTCAATTTTCTTTTTAAAATGAATAAATTTCAATTTCAATTTCAATTTGACATCTAGCGTTAATGTCTGATTTGCTAATAAACCATGGCGTACGCAAAAATGAATCCTGGGGGGGGCTAGACCGCAGATCGATACATTTTAATCCTGATTTTTGGAAAAAATCATATTTTACGGCTTAATATTTCGTAGCTCTGTTGCTTTCACGAGAAAAAGAGAAGGTGGGAGTGTCTATAACTTCTGTCAGTTTGCTAAATCCCAGCTCTCTATCATTTCTGGAAGTGGGCACTAATAGTTTTACATATGTATGTGTGTATAAGTGAGGGAAGTAAATTAAAATTTTGGGGTATTTTAATGTTTTTATAGAGCTCTCTAGCGTTTCTGGAAGTGGGCAATGTTACTTTTACATAATTTTACATGTATAGGGGAGGGAAGTAAATTAAAATTTTAGAGTTTTTTAATTTTTTCCTACAGTTTTATCGTAGCTCCTATCAGTTTGTCAAAGCTCAGCTCTCTAGCGTTTGTGGAAGTAGGCAATGTTACTTTTACATAATTTTACATGTTTAGGGGAAGGGTGTAAAATAAAATTTTAGGGTTTTTTGATATTTTCCGAGTAGTTCGGGGCCTAAGAGGGAAATTTAGGGGCTTGTCTGCCTTTTCGCGTGCCGTGACAAAATTTGGCACCGAGGTAGCAGATACCTAGAGATGCCATTTTAGAAGTGCTGCTCCGATGGAACCCAGTGCAAGGCCAAGATACAGGGGCGTACTTGGGTGGGACAGGAAAAATTGATAAATTAAATATAAAACTAGTTTCGCGTACAATTTTTGTTTCTTTAACTTTCTAGCTACGTAGCTTATAAATTTAAAAAATCTATAAAAATTAAAGGTTGGAAATAAGGATTTTTTTGAGGAGGAGAGGGACCAAAAAGTCGGAGGATGTCTTGTTAAAATCTTATTTCGTCCAAAGTGGTCGTGTGGGGTATCGATTTCTAGGTAATTTAGTATTCTAAACCAAAATAAATATCAATTGAGTCAATACGTCAAACTGTTCACATGATATGTCAAAAACTGCCACCTTAATCTGCCAGGGATTATTAAATATACCTGACCAAGCCTAACCAAATAAAATTTGATAACTTAGTGTAGTGGAGTTGAAGTAAAAGTGGAATCAATTTTCTAAAATTTTTAATTTTTAACATAATCTACCAATTCTTGGGTACCAGCAAACACTTTTAATAAAATTACATAATTGCATCCTGTTTGAGATTGGTTGTCAGAGGTAATAATTAAATAGATATTTGAGAAATAATGATAATGCACATTGTGTAAAAAATATTTTTTATGCAATTAAAATTACTGTATTTTATTAATAACTTTTTACTTAGGAAGAAAAGTCATAAGACAGCTTTTATAAAAAATCTGTATCTTTAAAAATTATTTGTTTACTATAACTCACCTACGCGTCGTTTAATTTTTCCTTGTTGTACCAGTTTAGTTAGCGAAACAATATTAAAATGTTGCCTAATTAACCAACCTTGTAGTTTTGATAATAACAAAGTTAACAATATTACCGACTTTAATTTGAATACCCTGTATGTTTTAAAATCTCTAACAGCTAAATAGGTGATCAATAGTTTAACTTTCTACTGTGTATTTTAAAATTTTATAAGTGCTGGGAATAACGTTTTACGTATTTAAAAAAAAATATACTGACACAAAACACCCTGTATTTTCTTACAATTACAAAGCTAAGTAAAACAATGTACACCTTGTAAAAAGTATTCTTCTAGTTATAACAAGTATTAAAATTAGGAAGGTATCTTAGACTGCAATACCGGCACAACCAAAAGTTTGAGACTACTACTTTTTACATGATTTTTTAATATCACCTTGTATCTTTTAGCAAATTACAAAACAGACTAACTTAAATTTTTGTATCATAGCCTTTAATATGCCGACAAATTGTGCCAAGTTTTGTTGAAAAATTCTTATTAAAGCAGTAGCTACAATAAATAATGTAAAAAACAGTAAAAATTACAGCAAATTTCTTGTGGACCAGTATATACGTTGGTAAAATTGTTGTACTGATGTAGCACTTAATATCATAGCCAAGTTTAAACAAACATTTCCAAACTAGTAAAAATCTTTCATTTTTAAATGTGTCTTGGAGAACTGGGCAATACTTTTATCTCAATTCTTCTTACGTAATACCATTTTCGCGTAGTTGGCTTCTTTTTACATTAAATGTTTTTGTTGATAACTAGAAGGAGCTCCTGTTATAGAACAAAACGCACTTAAAGCTTTCTTACATAGAGCAGTTTCGGAAGTATTTTGCGATGCATTTAGATCCACCATATGACTGACTTTTACACTGCTAGCTACTGGCTGTTGGCTCGAAGCCCAGAAGATTTTTTGTAATTTTATTACATTTTTGTATGGCAAATAAAAATGAGCGGCTAGTTCACAACTTGCATTCCGTTTGCCATTGGTCGAAATAGTCAGCTGACTTTTTGATGTTGAACGTTGCCGTTTAAGATTATTATTATATTATATTAAGAGATGGTGCCACCAGTCAAGCATTTAACAAACATTATGTTTACAGCTTTCGGCGTAAAATACGAATATATACTAGTTGTAAGTGATTAAAAGTGTAGTGGTTTGTGCAGTACATACCTATTGAATTTAACTAAATCTATGCATATATCGATGAGTTTTTTTTTATTGTTTTTTAAAAACATATTATATTCTTTTTAGCTTCCCTATCCTGTTTTCCTGTCGAAATCGGTGTTAACCTAACCCTGATAAATTATTCGACAACGTATCCTAACCTGTCCAGACACGCCCCGGTTAGGATACGTTTCCCATCAATTGACCACGGTTAGGTTTTGTTTCAGTTTGGTTTAACACCGATTTCAACCTCCCAAAACGAGGACAGGAGAGTTTTAATTTCAAAAATCCCGCCTGACTATGTCAACCAATAGCAAATGGAATGCAAGTTGTGAACTATCCGCTCGTAAATAAAATGGCGATTTAATCTGACCCAATCTAAAACATGGACTATGAATCAACTTAAACTCAGTGGCGGCTTATCGTGTGAAAAATAGGAGGGGCTTTTCACCAAAAAAAAAAGTTGGAGTAAAAATTTTAAGTATATTAATTTTACAATATATACTTTTACTTTTATAATTAGCTCTACATTTTGTGTATCCAAATATTAAAGCATTATAAATATGAAAAAGTTAATGATATTAATTTAATCAGGACACATCTCTGTGTCAACGGCGGTTCTGAAACAAAAGTCTGTCTAATGGCAATGATTACACAACTTCCTTCTATACAGACAACCGAACAAGCTTAATAACAGCGGCGGACAGATGGCTCTGCTGTATCCTCATTGCAATTACATGAATGCGACAGAGCGATCTGTCCGCTGCTGTTATTAAGCTTGTTGGATTGCCTATCTAGAAGAAAGTTCTGTAATCATTGCTAATGGTGAAACGGTTACCGTAAATAAACGCACAGGTACAAGACGAAAAGGAAATATTCGCACAGGAAAAGACGTTACACAGAAAAAAGCGCACGCGTAGTAAAGCGCGCACTAAAAAAATTAGCAAAGAAAAAAGCGCACATAGTAAAACAGCGCACAGGGGAATCAAACAAAGAAAAGTTTTGATATATGGCAAAATCATAATAAAGTACTTACTTGATCATCTTAATCTTGCTCACAAAAATAGGGTGTGTAACTTTAGGGGCCATAGGGCAACTCTCTCGAGATACAGAGAATCAAAGTTGGCGATTTTTACACTATTTTAATAATAACTTTTTTAAAAGTCGTGTATTAGAACAAGAGCAAAAAGTGGAGTAAATTGTTTTTTTAAACTATATTATATTTTTTTTAAAACCTCTTATGATTCACGTCTAGTTTCATAATTATCTTAAGAGCATAAATGTGCCATTAGACTAGTATTATTGGTAGGACGTAGGCCTAGAGTAAGATATTTTTTCTTACCCTATGGCCGTAGAAAATATTTACAACGGCACATTAAATAAAAAAATGGATCCATGACTGATCTGATACCCTTAGCACACTTTAAGTAAAGCCATGATATGAAAACAGTTTTTTGTAAATATCTCAGAAACTAAAGATCTCATAGTTTGACAATTAAAAATTTTAAAAATTCTTACTTTTTAGCGATACTTCGTAGGAGCTTTAGTTTATGAGATATTTACAAAAAACTGTTTTCAAGGCTTTACTTAAAGTGTGCTAATAGGCTAGCAAGGAAGGTATCAGATCCCTCATGGATCCATTTATTTTTGTTTTATTTGCAAGCGGTTATTATTAAGTGCCCTCTGTGTGCTTTTTTCCGTGTGCACATTTGTTCCATAGGCGATCTTGAGTGCTTTTTTGATAAAGCATTTCAACAAAAATAAAAAAAAATTCAGACTGTAACTTACCTGTAGTAGCTAGCCGCCCTTAGACATATTTCTTCGCGTTCTGGGGGGGTAATCACCCCCTTTACCCCCACCCGTGGAACCGCCAATGCTCTGTGTATGCATTCGCAGCCGCGCCAACCGTCAATTAAAGGCACCCACCAGGGTTGCCAACTTAGTAGATTTTCTACTAAATGTGGTAGATTGAGGTCTTCATCTGGTGGGAAAATTTTTGATCTAGTGGGCAGTAAAAAATCTAGCAGAATTCGAATTAGAATTAAATGAACGACTTTATTTTGTGCGCTACATTTGTAAACCAAGGCGTATCGAAATAATTTGTGAATGACTATGTAAAACTATAACAGATAGCGGCTAGATTGCGGCACTTGTGCATTAATATTTCTTAGCTCATTTTGCAATCATGGTTCTGGTTGTTTACGAACCGTGTTATTTTTAAGTTTAGGACTTGTTTAAGTTTTAGATATTTTTGACTTTCGCGGATGTTTAATTACATTCTTTTGTTTGATCCCTTTTTATGTACCTTTCTTATATTAAAATAAAAAAAAACTAAGTTGCAATTCAAACAAATGTTTTTAAATTAAGCTTTTTTTGGATATTTAAAAGTTAAAATTTTCGGTAAGTATGCTAAAATTTTAAAACAGGACTGTTGGGAGTGCCCAGAGTCTAAATAAAACAATGTGTCCAAGTAATAATAACAAATTAGCTTAAATCGCAAATTCTACTAGTTTGCTTTAAACTTTTTCTATCTTTAATAATAACAAAGTTAGCAATGCTGGACTCTGGACTCTTACTTGGAACATCCTGTATAATCAGATTATGTTGATTTTATGTAGTTTAATAGAGTATTAAATTTTAGAAAAAATATATTTAAATAAGGTAAAAAGTTTCTATTTTTATGGGTCCGAAAATGTTGCCTCAGGGAGCTACGCCCCTTTGAATAGGTTATGTGGTATGGTAATGCACTTTAAATTTTATCAAAAAAAATACGCAAATCAGAAAATTTGCAAGGCCGATTTTCTTGTAAACGGTAGGCTCTATCGAATTGAAGTTGAAATAGATAGCATTTTTATGTAAAAAGCTGTAGAATTAGACTCAAAGTATTAGGGATGTTTTTACACTTACCCTCATCTACATGTGACTGAATCAAATTTTAAAATTTTGAATTTAGAGTCTTACCACCAAAATGTTGATACAGTTTAAGGAATTGTTTAGGGCACAGCTGACCATTCTTCAAATTTCGACGACCGTGACAGGACCTGAAGATGGATCTAAATGATATGGATATGGAGAAAACCTAAAGGTTGGTTGAAATGTAAAAAGAGGAACGCCAATCTAATCCTGATTTATGTTCAATGAAAGCCGACATCCAAGAAGTGGATAAGAAAGTAAGCACTTTTAAGATTTTAAAAGAAAAACTTCTGATTTTTTTACTAGAAATACTGATTGTACTGAACAAGAAATACATAGATGAGGAACTTGAAAGCGCCGACAATAGAACATAAAGTAGATCAATTTAACATGAAACAAAAACTAACAGCTAAATGACAACTTGCAGTCAGTCTAAATTAAATTTTGGAAAAATATATTTTAGAAAGTTTAGGGGAGAAATCAAAGATTGGCTTCTAATTTGGTCACAATTTTCACGAATTTATGATAAGAAATCAATCGAAAACGTTGATAAATTTCATTATTTCGTGCAAGCTGCTATTCCAGGGTCTCGAGCGAGACAAATTATTGACAGTTATCCTCCAACTTGTCAAAATTACTGAACTGTGGACTACTTAAACTGATTTTGCAAACTGTAAATTTAACATTTACTTTAGACTAGGGTCACTGCATCACGAAGACGTAGTGTGGAGACGCCAGGCTTCCAGGATGCAGTGACCCTACTTTAGACACATTTAAGAGCCCTAGAAACCCTTGGCATAACCACAGATAAATGTGCATCAATTTTGTTTCCGATGAGTCATGTCAAAAACTTGAGAAACTGATGAAATGTATTAGAAAAGAGGTAGAAAACGAAGAAAGAATTAAATTAGCTGTTTCTGGTTTTGAGCAGACTTCAGCACCACGTAACGAAGAAGACACTAAAGTACATACTGGGCGAGGTTCATTTAACCAAAATAAAAATGTAACATGTTGCTTTTGCAGAGAGTCTCACTTGTCGAAAAATTTTTCAAACGCTGAAAAGATGACTCTTGAAGAAAGGAAAAATTTTTTGACAAATAGAGGATACTGCCATTCTTGCTTGACTAGAGGTCATATATATCATCGCTGCAAAAGTTTGCTAGTTTGTGATTTTTGCAGAGGTAACACTAATGTGCCATAAAAAAGAGTCAACTAAGAAGTACCTACAAATCTGATCCACAAACCACCGTAACAGTTTGTTACCTGATCCGTGGTTCCAGTCAACACTGTTGAAATTTGTCAAATATTAGTACTGCTAAATAAGTTTTTATGAAAACTTTAGTAGCAAATTTGAAAGGTAAAGAAAAAACAAAACCAGTAAGAGTTTTCTTTGATAATCGATCTGAAACCAATTTTCAAAATTTAATCGTAAAAGGTTTTAAAGTTATTTTTAAAGGGGCCCATATTAATAGAAACTTTTTGCCTTATTTCATTGCTATCATTAGACCCCCGAAATGATGCCTCATACTTTTCAATCACCCTCTATAGTTGGATTGATGACCGCGGTACAACGGCGAACCGCGGTAAACAATGTATTGTTCCCCGGCTATAAATGAATCATATATGTATCCCAACGTTATTATATGTCCAACACCGTAATGATAAAAGTTTATATTTTCGTCGTGAAAAATGTTGGCAAAAAAGCCACTGGGGTCCCGTTTTGTCATGCCATCGTGCCAAAGGTCGTAAAAGTTTAAAACTGTCTGATAAAAGTCCGCTAAAACTTTCCGTATAACCGTGAATGATCGGCAGCTATTGCTTTTTATTATTGACAGACACATAGCTCAAACGATTCAGCTTCAAATGGCTTTCCGCCAGGAAAAATTAAAACAGCCACCTTGATAGGTCTTTTAGCTCATAGGATTTTTAGTGCTACTCAGAGTCAGAGTCGGCGTCTTCTCACACTTTTTTTTCAGATCGGATGACCCTACTTGGTACCTTATTTAAAACGTTGTTTGATGGTAATCTCTATCAAATAACGGTTAAAGGCATATTACGAAGAAAAATAACAAAATACATAGTTATTTTTCGCATATACGTCAATACAAATCTAAAAAAATATTATTTTAATTTTTTACTTATACCCCATTCGAAAGATTATGAAAAAAGGAAAACAATGACAGGTTTTTTGACATACGTCAATCAAATAGTCAAAAATGATGACCTTCTGTTCTTTTCAAAAAACCAAAAGTCAAAAATTGACATTTTAATTAACGTATACAAAAGAAAGAATTGTATCCCAGTTTTTCTTTTTTGGAAAGCTTTTGAATGAAGTCCCAGCGATGAAAAAATTTAAAAAATATTACTTTGAAATTTCATTTATGCATTTAAAAAAAAAGTTCCGTGGCTTTCCTTTTTTACCTTCAGACCCCGCGCAGGAATGGCTAGAGAAGGTATTGTTTTCGATCCACCGAAATTATGAGATAGATAGCTCTTACCGCTGGACGGATTTTCATGAAATTTCAGACAAAATAGTGTATTGTAATACTAATAAGATTTTTTTAGCCTGTTTTTTAATCCAATGCAAAACTGTCAAAATATGAAACTATTATTGCATGGCTTTATTCCAATAAGTCCTTAATAATTGCTATAAAACATTTCCAAAAACTCAAGTTTTTCTAATTTTTAATTTAATTGTTTTAAGGCAATCGTTAACCTGTAAAACAATATAGTTGAAGCAAAGATTAATTTTTAGGGCCCTAAACCGATCTTAACAATTCATATATCGTTGTGCGTAGCGAAGATAGAAAAAAAATATCCAATTTCAAGGGTCAAGTTTGATTCTGTCTGCTATCTTAGATTTGAAGACGCTGGACAAAAATATACTTTTACACAAATGTCCGATCAATTCCCTGCAAACTACTAGTTTGCTTTGGTAAAATCGATCATATAGTTGTAAAGTTATAACGAAACATATTTTGTCCGGTTTTTTTGCCCACCCGGTATATTCAAAAAGCGCTCATTTATTTTTATATATTTAGTATTCTATGACACAATTAATATATATTTTATATCTGTTTCTTTTTTGCTATTGCCTTAATATCAGGGTGTAATAATAGCAAACTTTAGCAGGTGGTAGAAATGATCAAGAAAATGATTTTTTTCTAAATATATTTTGCATCAAACGTCTTTGTTCTTTAGATAAAGGATGCCACTTAACAGCTTTTATTTTATTTTTTGTTATAACTCCTTAAAAATTACATGAAATCGAGAGTTTCTGAAATTATGCAGGACAATATGGTTAATAAAGAGTAATAATTAAATGGTAAAATTATTTGAAAATAAATAGAAATACTCAAAATTATAACCAAAAATCTGTTTTTGTGTGTCAAAAATCTATTTTAATTTATTTTGTGTAAATTTAATAGAGTATAAAAATATTAATTCTCAAAAGAATTGAAAAATTTATACCTATTCCAAAAATTATTTGGCCACACTGTATCCTGAACCTATCTTATTTTCTTGGAAACAAAGCAAGAATTATTTTTATTAAATTTATTTAACGTTCTTTAATTTGTCATTTTAAAAATTCATCGTTTCTCCCTACTCTCAAAACTCAACAAATGCGATAACTTGGCAAAAAGTTATTTGAACTTTTTGTCTACTTTGGACTTTCCGCACCATCTCTTAAAGATTGGTTCATCATTTAAATTACACTCTGTATTTTAGGTATCATATTTGATAATAAGTAGTAATAATTAAATGGTAAAATTATTTGAAAATAAATAGAAATACTCAAAATTATTACCAAAAATCTGTTTTTTGTGTGCATGTACAAAAATCTATTTTAACTTATTTTGTGTAAATTTAATAGATTATAAAAATATTCATTCTCAAAAGAATTGACAAAATCATACCTATTCCAAAAATTATTTGGCCACACTGTATCCTTAACTTATCTATATTTTCTTGGAAAAAAAGCAATAGAATATTTTTGAATTATTTTTATTAAGTTTATTTAACGTTCTTTAATTTGTCATTTTAAAAATTCATCGTTTCTCCCTACTCTCAAAACTCCACAAATGCGATAACTTGGCCAAAAGTTATTTGAACTTTTTGTCTGCTTTGAACTTTCCGCACCATCTCTTAAAGATTGATTCATCATTTAAATTACACTCTGTATTTTAGGTATCATATTTTAATTATATTTTGTAAAAGGTCAAGGCCCCAAAGTAGGTATCCATTACCTGTTTACTGGGTATCCAATCTAAAGACCTGCGTATCCAAATGGATACAAAATATAGTCTAAAAAGATTATAATGATTAGGTAATCATTTTAAAAGGATTGTATCTAGAATAATAAAAATATCTCCATTACAAGTAGCAATATTGGATAGTGATACATCGTTGAAAAGCTCAAAAAAAATGCTACAATTAATATTCGAACTCTCCATTGTGGTTGGGCAGAATTTCCGAAGTTGTGGTGATTTTGATATAAATTGGTACGATTAATAAACTTATGAAGAAATTTACAAAAATCATATATTTTTTTCCGGCGACGTAATATATGCGGCGTCGCGACGCTTTCAAATGTGACGTGACATTGATCCAGATTTTCTGAAATAACTTAATAACTACATTAGATAGGACATTTCTAATTTCACTTTTAGGCAGACAATGAGTATGCCTTTCTAACAAGGTATTACACTTTAGAAGCGTGATTAAGTTCCATTAAATAAAAATTGTTAAATTTAGTTTTTATCAAAATTTACATTTTTGTATTTTTCCTTAATTTTGGTTTATCTGAAGTGGTTAAGTGGTTTTAGGGGTGATTTTGGGTTCGGTTGCAAACTAAGGTTCCTTTTAAGTCTGCCTATAAGAGTGTATTATAACTTATATTTTTCACTTGCAGGAAATGATGCAGAAAATTTTTAAATTTGGTCAAGTCAGTTTTTTTATAAAATCCATGGATTTCGCTCATAACAAAAACATTTTTTTACTACACTTTATTTTGAATTATTTTTTTCTTAAGTTTTTATTATTATGTTTTAGAATTTAAAGAAAATTTTAAAAAATATATTGCAGTTCAAAAAAAATAGTTAGGGAGTTTGGGAATTTAATCCAAACACAAGAAATGATACTTTAAAAATCCTTGAATTTTGAGTCAATTTTGGCACCACTTCATTCATGTCCATGGGATTTTTATATTTCCCGGGTGATTTTGTTTCTCCAAAAGAATTTACTTTCCCAAGAAACAAGCTTTCAAAATTTGTGTAAATCTCCAAAAACCATATTGAAGCTATTTTTAGAGAATCTATGAAATCCCATAAAAACAAGTCCTTACTGTTATTAACTTGCTGTAGATCTATGACTTGAACTTAACTACAGAAATTTTTGTACTTCCATTATATAAAGCATTCATTTTTTTTTAATTAGTGGGGGTGCTGACCATATACTATCATCCAGTTTATTAAAATATCGGGTGAAGCAAAAGAAAAACGGAAAAAAACCGGAAAATTTTTTTCGTTATAACTCTTGAACTATGCTACCGATTTAATTGAAAAAAGCTGATGTTTGCAGGAAATGAATCAGGATTAAACAAAATATATATCCGCAATCTTGAAATTACAAGATGGCGCACAAAATCATGTTAAACCCTTTAAATTTGCTTGTTAATTTTTATGTTCCAGATCTTTTTTTAGTTTTTTTTTTTTTAATTTATAAAAAACCCTATGACTGCCACGCGCGGACGAGGTACGCATTACTAAAATCAGTTGGATTGTTGCAATATAATTAATTTTTGTTTTAACCTTTATTGTACAGATTTCAATTCTGTCTCCATTCATTTCCTAAAAAATTAATTATTACTAAACCGATTTTCCTCAAATAAAAAGTATCAAGGCAAAAATTAATTGCGCTAATTGCGCTTTTAAGGTCCCTATCGAAATTTATCACCTTCTTAAATTCCAAGATGGCGGTCAGAATCAAATTTAACCTTTCAAAGAAGTTTGTTTATTCTTATGTCTCGAGAAACTATTCGTTTTTTTTTAATTCGTTAAAAAGCTCTTTATACGCCGCACAGAATAAAACTTAAATCATTGGCCTAGCAGTTTCGGAACTATTAATGTTTATTTTAACCATTGATAGAGCAAAGATGTTTCACAAACTATACGATTGCCTAATTTTGGCTGCATTTCCTTACAAATTCATTAAAACTAAACCGATTTCAATTAAATGAAAAGTATAATAGTGAGAATCGATTGCTCTTTGAGCATCACCATACCAACTTTCGTCAATTTTTAAATCAAAGATGGCCGACTAAATAATATTTGTCTCTTTATGAAGGATCGCTACTTTTAGCGAGTAATTTTCACCCCTATCGATGTTAACCTTGATGCTTTTTTGTTCATTAAAAGCAGTTCATTAATAAGGAATTCATGAGCAAAGAAATGCAAGCAGAATTAAAAAAGCAAACAAGAAATCCATCCCAAATTTTTAGGCTCATAGATTGTTTGCTAATTTCTGAAGAAAGTGTATTTTTACCATATAATAATATTTTTTTTACTCCCTGTTAAACTTTGATAAATTATTATAATCCAAAAAACTATTTTGTCTGGGGGTAAGGCCATCAACGACGCAGTCACCTAAGGTGTTGTTATATAAGGGCAGCCAAATGCGTACAATAAAACGAAACATTTATTAAAAAATTATCACCCGCAAAGTGCAATTCACCCTATTAAAATCGATGATATAGTTAAAAAGTTATAATTAATAATAGTGATTGGTTTTTTGAGGCAACCGGTAGATATATATATATATATATATTTGTAAAGAATTCTATGATCAGGAGAGGCATCAAAATAGGCGGCCAATACTCCAGCCCCGGACCTGAACCTAATAATTATAAAAACATGTAATTTAACATTCTCTAGTTAGAAAAAACAAAAATTTATAATTACCGAAATAGAAAAGAAAAGAAATACTTATTAACTTAGATATTTATGAAATAATAAACTCCGCTAGCGATATTTTTAAAATACCGGTAATTTTATAAAAAAATGCAACTTACCAAAGAAACCTAAATAAGTTTTGTTGCGAAATTTTATTAAAAGATTCTGATTTTCTTCTCTACGAACGCACCAAAAAGATTTCTAATTACTTGGCGCCATATACCTATGAGATACTTAAAATATTACTCTAGAAGTGGTATTGCATAGAGTAGGATTTCCTTAAGGTCGATAAGTATATCAGTAGTAACTCAGGTGACCAACGAATTGCGAGGAAACATGATGACGCCTCCGCGATGCTTAATTTCAAATTCACTATCACAGAAGAAGTATGCCAATATTTTACAAATAAAGCCTTAAGATTACTGCCTATATAAAGCAATCCTAAAATTGTCTTATTATAATATTTTTACCCTAGAACTAATATAGTACATTAAATATAGGTACAGCGTGTCCTATTTTCGATGGGATTAAATGGGAAACTCGATTATTATTAAAGATATTGATTTTCTGATTGCACCTTACCGAGCGCTTAAAAATGGTGTAATCAGATTTTTGCTATACCCCGTAGCTTTGCTAATACAGGGAGTTTTTGAAAAAATTGCATTTTCAATAATCCCTTGTATCTCGTTTATTTTGCAAGATATTTTTACTCTGTAAAAACCTTTCCATGGCAACTTTTTTAGAAGAATATGAGGAAGTCCATTTTTTTAAAATATTTAATTTTTTTGGTTTCATGCTATTATTATCACAAAATAATAAAAAATTGATTGTTTTTTGTTTTAAGGAAAAAAAAATATTTTATATTTAAAAAAATAATTTTAGTCCGAACCTGGAAATTTCTAACATAAATACAAATTAAAAATTGCTAGTTGAACGATTTTTAGTTTA
This sequence comes from Aspidapion aeneum, assembly GCA_963576565.1. NCBI lineage: Eukaryota > Metazoa > Arthropoda > Insecta > Coleoptera > Brentidae > Aspidapion > Aspidapion aeneum. Next base: position 98,007,973 of record OY755043.1, read on the forward strand.
AGTGTTTTGAATTATATTTACGTCGGAAATTTCCAGGTTCGGAGTAATTTTTTTTTTTAAATATTAAATAATTTTTTAAACTTTAAATTAAAAAAAATATTAAAGTTTTATCATTTTAATATAATAATAGCATGAAATCAATCAAAATATTAATAAAAAAATCCAGGTCCGTATTTAATTGTTTTGTGATAAATACCATATCTCGAAACCTAAACAATATTTAAGAAAGTTGACAACGTCATTATTTTGCCCTAAAAAAGTTGCCATGTAAAGGTTTTTACAGAATAAAAGTATTTCGCAAAATAAGCGAGATACAAGGAATTATTAAAAATGCAATTTTTCCAAAAACTCCCTGTATTAGCGAAACCACGGGGTATAGCAAAAATCTGATTACACCGAGGGGTCATCGGCACCCTAAAATTTTGTACAGCGTCCAACAGGACTTGGGTCCTGACGTGTACTGTTGGGTCCTGTTGAGTACTGTTGGGTACTGTCGTGTACTGTCGAGTACTGTTGGGTACTGTCGTGTATTGTCGAGTACTGTTGGGTCCTGTCGGTGTACTGTTGGGTACTGTCGTGTACTGTCGAGTACTGTTGGGTCCTGTTGAGTACTGTCGTCGTGCCTTGGGGGGTCCGACAAGGACAAAGCGCGCCCTCAAAAAACATGCCAGCAAAAAAAAAAAAAGCTCATCATCTTTGGGGAACCGCACCGCGCTCACAAATCTTGCGACCAAAAAAAAAAAAAAGCTCAACATCTTTGGGGAACCGCACCGCGCTCAAAAAACATGCGAGCAAACAAAAAAAAAAAAAAAAAAACAAAAAAAAAACGCTCATCCTGTCTTTTCGCATCTACGCCACTGTTTCGGGTTAGACGGTTGTGTCGAGTACTATCGTGTACTGTTGGCTTCTATCGTACTGCTGTTACGTCCTGTCGTGTACTGTTGGGTACTGTCGAGTACTGTTGGGTCCTGTCGTGTACTGTCGAGTACTGTTGGGTACTGTCGTGTACTGTTGGGTACTATTGGGTCCTGTCGTGTACTGGTCGTGTACTGTTAGGTACTGTCGTGTACTGTCGGGTACTGTTGGGTCCTGTCGTGTACTGTTGAGTACTGTCGTGTACTGTCGAGTACTGTTGGGTCCTGTCGTGGTACTGTCGAGTACTGTTGGGTACTGTCGTGTACTGTCGAGTACTGTTGGATCCTGTCGTGGTACTGTCGGGTCCTGTTGTGAAATTTGTACAGTACTGTTGAAAGCTGATGACCCTCGGATTACACTTTTTAAGGGCTCAAAAAAAGAGCACGGTAAGGTGCAATCATAAAATCGATATCTTTAATAATAACCGAGTTTCCCATTTAATCCCATGGAAAATGGGACACGCTGTATACGCTGATCTAGAGCTAAATAGAAAACATTTGTAGGTACTTGCAAACCCCAAAAGCCGCAGAAAACAGCCAGTAAATTATTTGGTATTTGTACCTTTTGTAACTTTAGACCCTTTTAGTACGTCTATGGGCAGGGCCCGTAGTAGGCACGGGCAAACCGGGCTTCTGCTCAGGGGCGCCCAATCATAGGTGCTAAATTGTAGTAGGATTAGATGTATTTAGAGGTATGAGTATAGGCGCGCCAATTTACTTTACCGCCCAGGGCGCCTAAATATCTAGGGTGGGTCCTGTTATGGGCTTCAGTTATTTAAATATATTGTAGGTTCTACGGTTCTATATAAATTCAAAGCATTTTGAGACATAAAACGTATTAATATTTTGACAGCAAATAATTAAAGTTTTTGTAGTGGGGTGCCGACCCCTACTAAATATAAAAATTTTGGTTACGTTTTCGAGAATTAAGGTTCTCTTTAAATTTGGTATTTCTATATGATTTTAAACATTATAAAATTGTCATTTGTAAAACGATATTTAAGGTACATGTTGTATTTTTGAGAATTTCGACAATTTTTTAAAAAGTGCTATTTTTAAGTCTGTTTGGCATAAAAACTCCGGTACGATTTTTGTAAAATTATACAGTTTTTGAAAGCTTGTTGATTATTATAACTAATTCCTTCGGAGGATCAAAATCACCCAGAAAATATAGAAATTCGAGGCACACAAATGAAGAGATGTCAAACTGAGCCCTAAATCCAATGTTTTTTTACATAGCATTACTTAAGTTTGAATTTTTTTATTAGACACACTATTTTACATTTACCGCAATATTTTTTTAAATTATTTTGTTAAGTTTTAATAATATTTAGACAAGAAATAAGAATAAAAAAATTATTAGTAGTACTTAAAAAAAAAATATTTAATCTTAAGAGCAATTTTTTTATTTTTTTTTTAGAAAACGCGATATTGCTAATTTTGGTATTTTTTTGCGCAGTCTCGTGTAAGATAATATATAAATTTAAGCACATTGTGATAGGCTAACTCAAAAAATACAATAATTATTATACGAGATCAAAATCAACACTAAACTGTGTTCGAGGGAAGCAAATAATCCAAAAATTTTAAAAATTACAAATTTAAATTTTGGTGAAAATTTCACTTCTAAAATTTTTAATAAAAAAACTCAAAATATTTGTTGAGATTGTTATAGAGCGGTAGATAGATACATCTACTGGCTGCATAAAACTGAAAACAAAATTGTCCTACAAATTATCGTTTTTGAGATATTTGACAAAAAGTAGGTTACTATCAATCTTCACCTTTAGGGCGTCGCGACGCTACCTATAATGCGTCGCCGAGCAAATCACTATTTTTTCCTAACTTCATAGGGAGTCCTTAAACAGCATGCCAAGTTATATCAAAATCACCCAAAAATTGAATATTTCCAATTTGACTGCCCGGCCATTGCGGTTCTCAATTTTTCAAAAACTGATTTGTTGAACTAGTGTGGGTGTAAGTAACTTTGATCAAGTTCATCCAAGCAATTTTTGTGTCTCAGTGTATAGACAAGCATGGTGCAACATTTCACTGGTAACCGGAGACAAATTCTCGTGCTATATGTTTCGAACATTGAGTTGTATAACGCCCTGAAAGGGCGTTAGAGACGGAAAGACAAGGCATTTTTTATTGACCCTATCCAATTTGGTTTCTAAGGGCGTGTATTTCTTTTACAATAAAAACAGAGATAGACATTATTGAACATGTAAAACGGACAAAGATAGGCTAATTTTGCATGCTAATAATACCCTAGATAATATATGGGTACTTTTATCTCTTTCACACTGACGGCATAAGTGCGACAGAAAAGCAGCTGGTACTTTTAATCCACCTGCCATATTTAGAGTGATTTAACTTGCTAGTCGGTTTATACAAGGAAAACTGATAGACAATGTTGTCTAAGTATGATTTTTTTTGAATTTTGTGCGGGAATATTACTAAAAGAAATCTTAAAAACGTTTAAAAACAAGTTTAAAAGTAACTATTTGAGTTCAAACATGGTCCGAAATTGTTTTTTGTGCAAAAGAAGAAAAAAATCGATAAAAAAACAACATTTCATGGGTAAGTCGTCTTGACGGATAGTTTTTGCAAAAACACAAGGAAGTTCAGTAGCGTCACGATAGATAGTTTTTTCTGCGACCGTGCTGTTTTACCCTCACACATTTTGATTCAGAAAGTGTCACTTCCCCGCACTTATAAGATTATTTTTTAATAATAATTTGTCCTGAAATCAGTTGCAGTCTAGTTCAACTGGGCGCCGCCAACTCGGCGCCACCAACTGGGCGGCGGGCCAACTGGGCGGCAGGCCAACTGGGCGCCGGGCCAACTGGGCGCCGGACTAAAATATTTTTTCTTGATAAAATGTACAAATGAAAAACAAAAACAAAATAGATATATTATTATTTATGCAAAAACATCTTTAAAAAATCCTTTACTTAATGTTCTTGAAATTTGTTTGTTTTGTTACAGTTAAATCCATTAAGTCGAGTGTTGAAATTTTGGTAGGTCTAGAGTTCTGGTAACCTGATAACATAAAATTTACGTTTTTGATTACAAGAATGGCAAATCCAAAATGGCGGATTTCTTTATTTTTAAACGGATTTGTCTCAAACTTGAAAGTTTGCAGTGCTTGAGATCACTTAATACAGTTTTATACTCAAACTTAAAAAAATTAAAATGGCGGATCCAAAATGGTGGGTTTCTTTATTTTTCAACGGATTTGTCTCAAATGTCTCAAACTTGAAAGTTTGTAGTGCTTAAGGTCACTTAATACAATTTGTGACTCACACTTGCAAATGCACTGAAAAAAAAAACAATTTTAATATTAACAAATATTTGGTAAACCCGATTTTTGTTGTGCTCATTAAAAAATATTAAAAGCAAATATCATTAATTATTGGTAACAAACCTTTTTTAAAGTGTTTAGTTATAAATAATATATCATTTGTTTCTTTAATAATTTGATGTTTTTGTAAATATTAATTGCCTTATATTAACCATAACCAAAACACTCTTTCTTTTAAGGTAACAGAACGTCTTTGTTATTAATACTTAAAATTTCCTAAATATATATATACTCTTAATATTGGCAAATATTTCTTTGTGTTTATTACAACAAACATTTTTTTGTATAATGTTATGGCGTGATTTTGTTATTATAACGGTCTGAATTGGTTTCTATTAATTACTTCGTAAAGTTCAAACAAATTTGGTTATTATTAACAAGCGATATTATCGAGCAATATAACTTAGTACCGTCTCGTCCACGGAACACCAGTTGTCGCGCGAGATCGTGACGTTTCGGTTGATATTTTGTAGGGGAGAGCGGGGCTAGTTAAGCCACTTTTTACATAAATGCAAATAAAAGCATTGCTATATTACACTGAAAAAAAAAACAATTTTATTATTAACAAATATTTGGTAAACCTGATTTTTGTTGTAAATAAAAGCATTGCTATATTACTTACAGTTTTACAATTATAATATGTTTAAGGCAAATATTGGTTTTTAAAACTATGCATTCAAACTTAAAAAACACTTTTTTCGAGCACCCTTGTAAGCGGCCCAACTAACCCCACCCACGGAGTAAGTTGGGCCATACGATGGGCAAGTTGGGCATGGTTGAATAATTAGGAACTGTATATATATGCAACATAAAATAACAGGAAATTCTGAGATTATTTTTATTGATAATAATAAAATACTAAACTTTAAATTTCTTAAAAAACAAACAATATAAAGTAACCTAATTCTTGCTCTAGTCTGATTCGGAATAACGGTTTTAGCAAACATAAGTAAACCCTGCATCAGCACATGTTTCATGGGCCCAAAACTTGTAAGTTAAACATTGTACCCATTTTTCTTTTGGTTTGCTGTTTGAGAATGGTTCCATGCAGACTAGACAAAATGTTTCCTCTTCATTATCGCTGGCATCATTCAGTGTTCTTTTCTGAGTAGTTTTTCTATGCTTCTTTTCCTTGAAGACATTTTTGGTTACAGATTTTTCTTTTTTTAAACTTTTTTCACGTTCCAACTCTTCTTTAACCGGAGTTTCAGTTAGTATAGCTGTTGACCATTTTCTCCGGTTGATATTCTTGGTCTTTCTTTCGCCAGCTTTCGGAAAAGCACGAATTTTTAAAATTTCCCTAGATCGATTGTTAATAATAGATCACACAATTTTAAGTCACCGGGTGTTTGCCTCAAATTTGAGTTGAAGGGTCTGTGTGATGTCATAAATAAATAAATGGCGGCTTTTTTACTGTTTTTTCACAATTTTTGGCTTATAACTTCTGCCAATAACTTAGTTTTACAGAAAAACTAATCGTTTTTTGTTTGCAAGAGAACACCAATCAAGATACCGCGTAAACAAGTCCACATCTAGGGGGCCTAATTTCCACAAGAGGGTAAAAAAACAGATAGAATATAGCATATATTAATAAGAGACCGCAATATGCCCTATTCCAGTCGAAAGCGTTTCAGAGTTGCCAAAGGTAACTTTGATAAATAACTACAGGCGCAAGTCGTCGCAGTCTTCAAGAGGCGGACAATCTAAAACATTTGTTTAGGGCGAGAATTATTACATGACGTGATTTTTAGTCCATCATACGTACGCATGCTGATTTTAACCTTAAAATAAAAAAAAAATGTTTTTAGGAAATGTATGGGGTTAGCTGGGCCGGCACACCTACATACAAAATTGAGAGAGTCGGCAATCATGTTTGCGTAAATATTAGCATCGTTATAATTTCATTAAACTCTGTCTAAATATGTAAAGTTAACTATTAAAAACCGAATGGGGGCATGCAGGTGTTATAAAACAATCTGGAAAATGTTTTCCGAAATAACAAAAAGTTACTTACGAGGTCCAACAAAAAAAATGCCTCTGTAGTGAAATAGCGCGTATCAAAATAGCGCGCTCATTTGAGCGCGTGTTCAAAATAGCGCGTCATCAAAATAGCGCGTATCACAACGGCGCTTTATCAAAATAGCGCGTATCATAATGGCGCGTGTTCAAAATAACGCGTATCAAAATAGCGCGTATCAAAACAGCGCGTATTAAAATGGCGCGTGTTCAAAATAGCGCGTATCAAAATAGCGCGTGTTTAAAATACCGTGTGTTCAAAATAGCGCGCCTTAAAATAGCGCGTCTAAAAATACCGCGTTTTGAAAGATCGCCATTACAAACGTCGCGGTTACAAAATAGTTCGAGTAAGGGGTCTCTTTGTAACATATTTAAAAAAAAAACTTTCCTGACTTTTTTCCCGGGATACTATAGGGTGTAACCAAACCGAACCGAACCGAACCGATTCAAACCGCACCGAACTGAAATGAACCGAACCAAACCGAAACATTTTTAGTATAGCAAGCCATCGGTTTATTTAACGGTTAAGTAAGTATAACTTATCTGACCTTGCTCAAACTGTTTAGGTGAATATACCTAAGCAGACCTGATACGCGCTATTTTTAATACGCGCTATTTTGATACGCGCTATTCTGATCACGCGCTATTTTGATACGCGCTATTTTGAACACGCGCTATTTTAATACGCGCTATTTTGAACACGCGCTATTCTGAAAACGCGCTGTTTTGAAAAGCGCTGTTTTGATACGCGCTATTTTGATACGCGCTATTTCGTTACAGAGCAAAAAAAAAAGGTCAAAATCTGTTTCTTGGAGATACACACATCACAGATTCTCACTGCGGACTAATGCATGAGCAAAGGCGACTTTGCCACGTGGGTGGCGCTGGCAGCTGACGTCTAATTGTCGAGTTAATAGGGGTTTCTCAACGTGCCCCTATGCCCAACGAGCCCCGCTCTCCCCTACGTATGAGCCGCGGTCTAGACCGAACCGACCCGACGCCCTACGTAGCATTGTATTACAGGCCGTCGCAGACACTCATAGGGAAATGTCTCTGCAGACACTGTGAATCAAGGGGACGCCATGTTTGGGGAAGAACATTGACCAAACAAAGTATAGTTTTTGTGATTTTGTGCAAATACAGACTTTTATGGGATCATAATGGTGTTTTGGTTGCAAGAGTCGAAGTGAACAAAAAGTCAGCAGGAATAACGCTTTAAAGGTAGAAATATAGCTTCAAGAATAAAAACGTATTCATTGTATAAACTTTTTGTTCTGTGGAAACTGATTGCTTTATAAACAAACAGTAAATAGGATTGATTTTTAATTAACTGATTTATGTGCTAATTGTCGACAAGTATCCACAGGCGTAAGCTTTATTTGTTTTTAATATAAAATTCATACTCTTTTTTTTTTGTTTCAGATATCCGCTTAAAGATGGAAACAATCTGGCTTTGGTCGTCCACAATAACATAGTGGGTGTTATTTATTATTTTTTTTAGAATGCTCTATATTTGTATTTTGTGAATTTAATAATTTTAAATTTGATGTCATTTGAATCATGGGGGGCAATTCTTTACATTTCAAAAAATCTGGCGAAATTTGAAAAAATGTGACATAATCTGGCGCTTAAGATTTCTCGTTTAAAAGGCAATTATTAAACTTAAAAACTTACCTAAAAGGCCATTTCCCACTTTTTGATAGATGTAGCTTCACGATATAATATTTGTTTTTAATTAAAAACCCGTAATTTGTTGAAAATTTTTAATATAAAAATTGTAAATAAATTCAAAGCAGATAACCATTAACCACACAAACTGAAATGTCAGATTTCGTCACATTTCGTCACATTGCTTTCAAATTTATTAGTCCTATTCGTTTTCTTTATGAGGTCAGCTAAGTTTACTTTCTTTCTTTGTTTTTCACGGTAAAATTAACAAAGAGGGACTAACTGCATGTCGTGGAAGGGTCTCTACAAAATTAGCTCTACGCTGTTGCCACCGTTATATTTGAACGGATTTCTAAGGGAATGTCAAATTATTTCTTTAAAATCTGCCAGAAAAATCTGACTAAGTGCGACACTGGTCAAATTATTGAAGTGGTGATTATTTTTTTACTTTTGTTATCAAAGCTAGGCACGTATATAGTTTTTTATTCTGGGGGGTACTCCCATATAGAAACTGCTGTTATTCAGTGACGGCCCATGAGGTTTTGGATAGAGTAATCAGAAATACTTGCTACAGTCGCCGCCGGCGGAAGATTACAGGGGTGCTACGAACAATTTTCGTCTAAAGGACGTTACTGTTGGGTTTATAAGGATAAAAATAAATATTAAAATAAAAATAATTGTAGATTCTATGGGAAACTGTGTGTGCGAATGAAGAAGAATTACAAAATGTTGAAAGTCCAGAATGTCGAAAGCTTGGGTTATTAGATATAATAATAGAAACTAACTTGACCACATCAGGTGCCTTTTTTTTGTAATATACTTTAAAACCTAACCTGACCTGGTTAGGTAAATACCTATATTTATATACAAGAAGAAACTTACTTGTCTCTTTCACTTAATTTGTGAACGGATCCCTTTCACAAACAAACATTCTCTTGCTGGCTATTTTACCACAATTAATCGCACGTTTCATTCGACCCTGCCACCAACCCAGAGACAAATTCTCTATGCTCCAACCCAACCTCACTTTTTTATTTACCCGCCAACACGAGTCGCCTATGGTCTGTTTTGTATTAGGAAATGCACAAAATGTGATGACATCGAACCTTTTAGAAAAGCTATCGTCTAAAAAAGTCGGCAAAAATTTTTGCACCCTGTCAATTGTGTACCTTTATCAATATTAATGTTAATCCCGGAATAAAATACACAAACAAAATATAACGGGTTTAAAACCTTAGATACTATAATTAAAATATATTGAAATTGAAGAAATAGTTAAAAAGCTAAAGAATAAATTCCAGTGCAAAATTATTTACTCTGTAGGTTCATTAAATAGCTACCTAATTTGAAAAAGTAATAAAAAAAAATTAAATAGTTTTTAAGGTTTTGATTATAACAAATATAATAAGGGTAAAACTTTTCGAAAATAAAACCAAGTAAACATTTTCATTAAACTTGCAGACAAAGTGCCTAATTATTCAAATTATTTGGTTTTATTTTTAAAAGAACTATGAATTTTTTGGCCCAAACTTATTTTGAGCAAAAATAAAAAGGATTTTTTTGACGGTCCCCAATAGCCTTCCTACCTATGAGTGGCTAAAAAATAAGTCAGCTATAGCTTACTTTTTCATTCAAATTTATTTTAAAATCAAGTTCAAAAACACGATAAAGAAAAACAATTTTTTAGCAGCTGCTCAAATGTTGGATTGATTTTGCAGTCAAGTCAAGTAATATTATTTAAAACACACAAATGTTTATGAATAAAATTATGAAATTTAGAAAACAAAATTTTTTTCCACTCTCCATGCATTTAGGTATAAAAAAATACCTTTAAGATTTTAATTTTTTAGAAAACAAAATACTTAACCAAACTTTAGTTTGAGCATGTTTTCAGCTATTATAAGCAAAAATCTCAAAAATCAGAATCAATTCCGCCGTAAAAAATGCGAATTATCCATATCTCTACTACTATTATCACTACTAAATGTTTGATTACTTTTTATTCCTAAAAATATCGGGGGGAGATTGATCCCCCCTTAGGTACCACCTTGCACGTTACGTTGTAAGAGTTTTTCGTAATAATATTTTAACAACATATTTAAAAAGTGAAACCCAACTTGTGAACGGTCCCTTTATTGGTTTCACTTGGAAACAATGAATTGGCAACAGCGGCAGTATTTCGTAACTGACAGTCCCCTTGGTGATCTGTGACTGACAGTTGTCAAATGTGACAGAAAGAAAAACCGTTGTATAATGAGGTGCTCGGAAAAATACAATTTATCAAGAACTTGTGGATTATCAGTAGCCGAGTTTCAAGGTAGGATTTAGATTAAATTTTCCTGCATATTTTAAATTTTTGGGGTTTTCATAATTTCCTAAGTTGGCCCATTACCGTGTGGTGTAAGACGTTTTACACAAAGCTGAAATTGCAGTGTTGTCAAGATTTACACCTAAATTCTGTTGTTTCAAATTTCGTCAGATTATTTCAAATTATTTCAAATTTTGAAGAATTGCCCCCATTGCTTCAATTCTTTGAATTAATTATTAAAGAGTTTTAAGCAAAGAGCCTTTAGTATGAAAATGTGAAGTTTAAACCTTTTAACTTACAGCAAACATTTAATTCTCTGCACAGTGGCGTATATAGAAAAAAATTCGGGGGAGGGGGTGAGACGGTTTCGGGGGGGGGGGGGGGGGTGCGAGACCTCATGAGGCAGTATTTTAGGCTATTTTTGTGTTTATATTCATAAAATATGTGGAAAATATCTAAAAAAACTTAACTTTAAAGGGGGGCCCAGGCCCCCCCTTATATACGCCACTGGTTCTGTATTAAATTTACAAATATATAAAATTTATTTTCTTTTTCAGGTCAGCACTGACTTGAAGGTGGAGGAAGTAATTGAACAAAGGAGAAACATTTTAAAAAAACACGGGCTACCCATGCGGCCTTTCATAATGGTGGAGTCCCCGAACTTATAGTGAGGTAAAATCAGTTTATGTCAGATTTGACAAAATTTTGTGTGCATCTCAGATGGAACAATCGTGTGTATATTTCATTAACCAACCTTTCCAAAAAAAACAAAGATTACCAGCCACCATAAAAAAATTTGACTCCACTTTTATAATAAAATACAAATAAATATTTTTCATCAAAACAACTTGCTTTTTATTATTATTAAAATTCTCTTATTATTCTATACCTTATTCATTTCTATAGGGTTAATGGGAAAAAAGACACCAATTTTGATCACACAACTTGATTTCTTTTCGACGATCCATTTTCGTCTTCCTAAGGCTAAGGTGTGTAGCCTGAGGAAGACGAAGAAATACAGGTGTGTGATCAAAAGTGGTGTCCTTATTTCCATTAACCCTATAGAAATATACAAGGTGTTCATTTTAAAACTTCCCAACCAAGATTTCTCGAAAATGATTTTTTTTTGAGAAAAAGTAAAAACATGTCAAATAATTTATTAAGGAGGACACATTTTGGCTATCTTATAGTTTTTGTAGTACACATCCCCTTTGAAAAAATAAGTGAATATGTCAAAAACAAATTGATAGATTTTCAAAATTTGTACACCTTTGTAAAGATATTTAAGAAACCTTCAAAAAAAAGTGTCAATTGACCCACTTTCCATATTCAAAATATAGGGGTAAAATGTACCCCTCAAAGTGGGTGTGTACTACAAAAATTTTAAGATAGCCAGAAATTGTCCTCCTTAATAAATTAGTTGACGTGTTTTGGCTTTTTTAAAAAAAATCATTTTCGAGAAATCTGGGGTGGGAAGTTTTAAAATGAACACCCTGTATTTTAAACAGAACGTGAAACCTACAAATACCTTATTAATGCAAAATAACTAAATATAATTACAGCTACTAATTATATAATAACCCATAATTAATTAATTTAATATTAAATAAGAATGATCCTCATAATAAATATACAGTATATTAATAATTAAACTCACATATATTTTCAAATACCAACAATATATTAGTGCTTGATGTAGCTTTTTTTAAATATTACCAGACGATTTTGTTTTTATTAACAAATATTTGTTTCAATTGTAGAAATTTCTGAATTGTTACCTGCAAACAAATATCTAATAAGCCAAATATGGGCAACGCATTTGGTAACAGTTACAAAATGTTTGTTATTGTTACAAAATTCTTCTCTCAGTGTGGCAGACTTTTATAGCTTAATACAAAATATGAGTCAAGTTTAAAGAAAGAAATGTAATATTTTAAGCTTAAGACAAATCGGTTAGTAAATAAAAAAGTCTGTCATGTTAGATTCAAAAATGACAATCAGCAAAGTCCACCATTTTGGATCCGCCATTTTAAATTATTTATGAGTTTGATATTTGATACATATCGGTGCATAAATAAAAAAATCCGCCATTTTCCATCCGTCATTTAAAATTAACTGCTTCCAAGCACTGCAAACTTTCACGTTTGAGACAAATCGGTTTAAAAATAAAGAAATCCGCCATTTTCAGTTTGAGTCAAAAATCATATTCAGCGAGTTGAAACACTGCCAAGTTCTATATTTGGATCCGCCATTTTGGATCCGCCATTTTAATTTTTTTAAGTTAGAGGATAAAACTGTATTAAGTGATCTCAAACACTGCAAACTTTCAAGTTTGAGACAAATCGGTTTAAAAATAAAGAAATCCACCATTTTGGATCCGCCATTCTTGAAATAAAAAACGTAAATGGTATTTTTACCAGGTTACCAGAACACTACACCTACCAAATTTCAACACTCGACTTAATAGATGTTGAAATTTTTGTATAAATAACATATTTATTTTGTTTTTTATCTTCACATTTTATGGAAAAAAAAATAGTCCGGCGCTGAGTTGGCCCGGCGTCCATTAGGCCCGGCGTGGCGCCCTGTTGGAGGCGCCGAGTTGGCCTGGCGCCCACTTGTCCCATTCCGAATTGAAATTTTTAGTTCCGAAATTTCATCTGACTCGAGCAAAACTTGTAGTCCACCCAAGAATAGAAGAGTTGAAGAAGACCCTTGTTCAAAGAAAGAAAAAATTTTACCTGGAAGTTACACAACATTTGTAAAGTTCTAAGATGAAAACAATAATTTTAATACATCCACTGCACTTAGCATGCTAACAAATTCTTTTTACTCTTTTTTTTACTAAAGAGAATTTTGTAGTAAACACACTATACACAAGTAAGTATTCATGAATTATTTATTATTCAAACAGAAAATTGTTGATAAAAAAATGCTAGTGGAATTCATAATTTTTATTTTGCGCCGCCACTGCCCTTTTTTATCCAAGACAAGCAAATAGAATATTTTTGCGATGTTGCACGTGTACGTACTTACCAAACCAAAATCCTATTTTCATCCCTGTCTTGCTCATTAAATTTTTACTTGTATTTGGTCAATTGCGATAAAAGCTTGATATAATGGCAATTTAGGCTCATGCCGGGTCTACCCGTAGGGTATAGAAGTCAATGGTTTCGAAACAGTGTGGTTCAAAAATACGTCATAAATTGTTGACGTTTCATTCTATATTTTCGAATTTATGGGCGTTATGCGATGAAATACCGTTCACAGAGGTGTAAATTGTGAATTTATTGTCAATAATTTAGTAAAAGCTAAACGCCAAAAAATGACATACCACGTGTCATTTTAGCAAAGGTTTCAAAACGAGCTCTTACCTTAAAACATGACATTGATTGACACATGGTATGTCATTTTTTGACGTTTAGCTGAAAAATCAATATTAAAAAATCAATGTTAAAATTTTGTTTTTTTAATTGAGACATTGTTTCTTAAGTTTATTTAGTTTTTACTAAAATATTGACAATAAACTCCCAATTTACACCTCTGTGAACAGTATTTCATCGTATAACGCTCATGAATTCGAAAATATAGATATGAAACGTCACCAATTGATGACGTATTTATTGAACCACACTGTTTCAAAACATATAGCAAGAAAGCTCGCCTCCGAAGATAATATTTACATTTAATCCACGGACTAAGTGGATTCAACAGTTTTATGATAATTAGGCCTCTTTGAAACGATTTTAAGAAATGTTTCATCGAAAACTCATTTCTATCTTAACTAAGTCTTTTTTACACATTTTAAGATATTTGTTTATTATAAGCCATTAAAGTTCCAACGTTTCAATAGAATACAGAAAATGCAGATATTAGGGACTTATTGCAATCAAGCCAGGCAGTAATTGTGCCGGGCACTATTCTGACAGTTTGGCATTATAAGAACAGCTGTCTTCTTTCAAAATTATGCCTTTGGGTATTATAAGAGTCGGAATTAATAGTGCCGCCACTATTAATGGAAAATAAACGACTGAATTTATAAATTCGACTTTTGTATGTCAATTTTTATAGATCAACTCTCAGTTTTCAATGGAAAACTATCAGAATAGTGCCCGGCACTATTATTGCCTGGCTTTATTGCAAGTTCCTATAATCTTTAACTTACCTACCAAAAGTCAGCAGATATGGGTGGGTTGGTTTGGTTTGTTACATACCTGAAAAGAATAGTAAAATTAACATTTTCATGAGTTTTTAATTTATTTTGTTGGTAGGGTAGGCGAAAAGGGGTTATGAGGTACTGGGGTAAAACGGGGTACAGCCGTTTTAGCTAAACTACACAAGAGTAAACTTTTTTATATTAGACATTGGGGACCTTTTGCATGTCCCGTTTTTATCTTATCTTTTATTTAAGGCATGCGCAGTTACCTGGTTTGTACTTTATCCTTTACAAAAGGATAGTGTTTTACCTTATTTATGTTCGAATAACGCAGGCTACCAGCACGGTCCTTAAATAAACCGGTTGTCTGGTAACTCAGTGTCATGACGACCGTGACGTCAGAGCTACGTCACAGTTTTCCTAGCAATCAGCAGTCAAACGCTGTTTATAGCGTAATTTCGTCTTTTGCCAGGAAACTTTGTACATTTTGGGTCTAAAACTAAACGCTCTTGAGAGCATTGAGATTGCCAGATTAGAGGCGGAATCCAATATTAAAAGTCTAAACGATCCAGTGGCTAATCATTTTAGAGAAGCCGCTAACATAGTAAAACTTTTTAAATAAACATTGTTACATTCAACTAACCAATAAAAATCCACATACATACACCCTCCCTCCCCCTTTCCTGCCTCACAATTGCAAACACTCCTTGAAACCTTTATTCCAACAACCGACAAATTAAAAAACTTGTCCCGTTCCTACTTTACTAAAAGCATAGCTTTACATACTTTAGTGTAAGCAATATTCCGTTATATCAGCTGTGTTACCAAATACCAAAAAATAATTGTTGTTAATAATTAAAATAATTTTATCAAAATCTTACACAATAGAATGTATAATTCAGTTTGAACATCGACATTGTTAGGATGGTCACCAATAAGCACTCTTTGTTGTAAGTATATAACATTTTGGTTTATTTTCTGTCTCTGTCAAAAATAAAAGAATTTATCAAGCCTTCTAATGTACAATTTCGTTTTGTTGCTTGTGTCTACACTATTTTTTAGTCATAATTAGTTCCTAAGTTTTGCTTTGTTTTTAGATTTATTGCCTCCCCTTGAAAATGAGCAATTGGCTCGAAACGCGTCGGAATACCATAGACTTTGAATAAAAATTTTAAATTTGATTTTGTGAAGAATTGGATTTCTTTTTCAAACCCACAATGAATAGTAACACTCTTCACCCTGGAGAACTCCAAAACATTCAAAACTGATGAGGACCATTCTTAAATTATATACTGGGTGTTCCAAGTTAAAAGTCCACCGTGTTCCAAGTTAAAAGTCCACCATATTGCTAACTTTGTTATTATTAAATATAGAAAAAAAATTAAATTGGCAAACTGCTAGAATTTTTTGAAATTATTTTTTTGTTTTTTGAAAAAACTTGAAAACTCAATGTTCGATTCTTTTATTTAAGCATCTTAAAGAGCATTAAAAATTCTACTAGTTTGCCAATTTAAACTTTTTTCTATCTTTAATAATAAAAAAGTTATCAATGGTGGACACTTAACTTGGAACACCCTGTGTAATGCTCAAGTAGGAGGGAAGGAATATTAGTGTTACAGTCAACGTATTTTTATTATAATTTTTCTTGAAATGCGTTAAGAAGGGGGGATCAAAAAATTGACTTAAAGTCATTTCAATTTCCTTTCTTTTATTTTTTTTGATAAAATTTCTCAAAAAAAAACTCATTTTAATAACCTGGTATCCACAAAAAAATCAATATTGCAGTGTTCGGCGAAAAAAGTTAAATTAATATGAACAAGAGTGTCGAATTAACTTAGGAGAAGTATTTATATTCGTGTCCTGAATCTAATATTTATAAAACTGTTGGAATTTTTATCATAAATTTTTAAATTATTTGATTTTTTAATAAATTTTGGTATTTTTACGACATCTATCTTTATTTATCTCATAATATGACGTATAGATGTCTCTTTATTGATCGTGGAGCAGGCATATTGCCGCGTCATACGCTGCCGAGTTCTTATTGGCTGGGAGTTACTAGACAACCGGTTTATTTACGGACCGTGGGCTACCAGTACCTTTATTTAGAGACAGTGTTGCCGCGCATATAACGTTATGTCAAAATGTAAATTTAAATTATTTTTAATACCAGACAATTATTTCAATAGTCAAGAGCTACCAATGCGGAGTAATGATTTCATTTTATGCCTGCTATTGAAAATTATTTTTTATAAAAAGTTGTAGCTATGTTTTGTTTGGCAACAGTGTTTACCAACTAACCAAAAGTCATCAATGTTCTCTGAAGTGTGTAAAAAATAACAAGTAGACACTAGACCCAATCCTATATTTTCCGGGCAGTTTTTTACTGGTATGGCTCTTTCAGTTTTTCCCTAGTTGTTTTCGGAACTTTTTAATTAATTTTTCCAACAGAAAACAAAACAGGCTTTTGACAAACAAATAAAGGACAAATGATAAAAAATTGTGTCTGCAAAAGGTCAAAATTGGGCTAAAGTTAGCTTAAGGAGGGCGTGCAAAAGGTCCCTATTTTATTCTCATGACTAGTTAAACTTTCTGCAATATGACTGGTGACGGTCGGCTAAGCTTATGTTGGTTTTTATTCGACATGTGATGTTGTTGCGCCTTTTTAATCGTAAAACTAGCCCGGAATTTTTTGGAGGTTAAAACATTTTCTTAAGACTTTTTGAAATTTTGTATAAATTGCACAATTAATGGATTAATGTAGAATGCATATTCAAACGCGTTGCCTGTAAATTACCCTTTTCCTATATTTAATTTATTTTTGAATTTAAAAGTTGATTTGGGGCAAAATGAAGTTTAGTGAAGGGGGCAATATACCTAATAAATCCATATTTCCATATATTGGATGTTTATGTTATCATATATTAGTAAGTATGCCAGAGTCGATAGCGATGACCAAAGCTGTAATCCTTTGTAAAATTTAAATTTATAAATAGTAAATTAAATTAATATAAATGTATTTTTTATTACTTTTTATTTTTAAAGAATTATTTAGATCTTGGTTACTTTTGGATAAATAAAACTTATTACAAAAATACTGTCATTAAATTACTTGGCCACCCCTACCCCGTCTTGCCCCGTATAAGTACCCCATTTTATCCAGTATGCGGCGCAAAATAAGGCAAAGTAGACTTGTTACACAACTGAAAAAATAAATAGATCCATGACGGATCTAATACCTTCCTAACCCATTAGCACACTCCAAGTGAACTCCATGCTATATCAACATTAAAAACAGTTTTTTTTTTAAATATCTCCAAACCAGATCTTGAAAGTATGTCAAACTTTATTCTTCAAGTCTTTGGCAAATGGTGTGAAAAAAACAAACTCTTGGTCAATCCCTCTAAAATTCACTATATTGTTTTCCGTAAAAGGAAACTGACATAATCAAAATGGAGAACTGTTCTTTTTTAGGACTTCAAATTGATGAACAGATAACTTGGGAAAAACATTGCAGTTTTGTGGCAGGAAAACTAAACTCTACTTTTTTTGCAATTTTGAACCTAAAGAACTTACTCACAACTAAACAGCTTATTAACGTATACTACTTCTTAGAATACAGTCACATAAGATACCAAGTTGTGTTCTGGGGTCAATGTAGAAACTTTGAACGCATTCTTCTATTGCAAAAAAGATTTCTGCGACTTATATTTAAACTAAAACATCAGGACTCTTGCAGACCTGTGTTTAGGGAAAATAATCTAATGACAGCTCCATCTATCCAGATTTTTGAAGCAGTACTATTTGTGAAAAAACAGCAACAAAAATTTCCATCTGTAAACACACCATACTCATAATACAAGGTCCAGTTCAAATATTAGAATCCCTAATTACAATCTGTCATTATATGCTAAGAGTCCATACTGCTTTTGTGCAACAATTTTTAATGCAATTCCAAATACCATAAAAAGCTTGCAAAGCTTTAAAAAATTTCGAGAGGAACTTAAAAAACTGCTTATAAATAAACCATACTACTCAGTAAGGGAGTTTTTAAATTCGAGAGGAGGTTAAATCCGAGAAGAGCGAAAAAGAAATACTACCTATATACTCTAAAATTAATAATTTGTAAAACTTATCTTTATTTATGTTACATAGATTAATTGCATAAATTAGTTTAAGGAATTATATTCGTTTATGTTAGTCTTTACCTGACACTGTCTATATTTACCATGTAAATCTTATGGCAATAAAGTACATTGAACATTGAACATTGAACCGAAAGGTCCTATCAAGCTTTTTGTTATTAGATAAATCTTTTAAAAAAATGTGCGCTACAATATTCCGAAAACCGCACACTGATGCGACGCTCCGTTAAAAAGTTAGCATTTTTAAAACTTTTTAATTGACAAAAAACTGTCATTAGCATTGATGTATTTCGACCAAAATCTAATCAGCTCGTTACAGTATCGAATACTATTTTACCCAAAAATTTCATGACAATCGGTTGGGCGGTTTAGGAGCTATCGTGTTACGGACAGAGTTACACACACAGACATCACGACGATACTGCTAGGGTAGGTCAAAATACACCCAAATAACACATTTTCGGCGTGATCTGAAAAAAAATTTTTCGTCGAAAACAATACCTTCTCTAGCCATTGCTGTGCGGGCTTGGAAGGTAAAAATGTATGAATCGCATATACTGAAACTTAAAACATGAAGATAACATAACTTCATTTTAAATGGCGAACGCAATGTTGGTCACATGATAAAATAAATGAGCCTATAAATTTAAGTACTCCATGTTGCCCCCTTTACCCCTTTTCCCCTACCTTTATAAACTTCTCAATTTTTGTTAACAAGGGCGGTCAATTTTCCATTTAAAGAGCAAACGCTTTTAAGAATTTTGTAAATTTGTGCGCAACTGGGTCAGTGAGTAAGTATGGGTATTTCTGACGGCACTGGCAAAACGTAAAAAAAGTGCTAAAAAAAATAAATTCTAGTTACAAAAAACCTTCGACCAAAGTGACCCTAATTTTCCTGTAACAAAAATTTATCATTACATTCTTACTCAACGGCGTCCGCAAAAAAAATTCAAAAGGTACACGTGAAAACCATTTTAGCTCACACATATACTATACTATAGTAGTGTGAGCTATGGTGATCCTAATTTTTTCGAGAAAAAAAAAGTTGCCCCGATTTAAAAAAATTTTATATATCTTTGCGTTTCAGATGATTTTGAAACTTTTTTGTTGCGCCGTCTGTCTGTCTGTCTGTCTGTATGTCTGTCTGTATGTCTGTCTGTCTGTCTGTCTGTGTGTCTGTATGTCTGTCTGAAACGACCAACGCGCATAACTCAAAAACGGCTTGCCCGATTTTAATGAAATTTGGTACCCAGGCTGGGTTTGGGGTCGAGATGGTCCCATTTCAAAATGAACAAAATCCACTGAACACAAGCCAAATAAAAGGGTGGGGGTAAATTTCAAAAATTAGAGTTTATGTAAAAATATAGCGTGTGTGATATCAAACGAAAGGTAATTGAGTCTGGAGTTAAACAAAATACATTTTAGTTTATTTAAAAAAAAGGGTGGGGGTAAATTTCAAAAATTTTGTGTTTAAGTGTGATATTAAACGAAAGGTAATTGAGTCTGGAGTTAAACACAATACATGTTAGTTTATTTAAAAGAAAAGGGTGGGGATAAATTTCAAAAATTTAGTGTTTAAGTCAAAACATGGCTTGTGTGGTATCAAACGAAAGGTAATTGAGTCTGGAGTTCAATAAAATATGCTTCAGTTTTTAGTTATATTAGCTTTCACGTAGATACACTATAACTATAGTATCCAGTGTGAGCTTAGGTGCCCATAGATTGGCAGAGTATTTTACATTGGCAAAATGTTCCGGTTTGTATGTATTTACTTTCTGAAAGTAAAATTTAGGAAAGTAAACTTTTTCTTTTTGCCCCCTTCCCTTCGTGATCACGCCCCTGTCATGCCATAGTATTCCGTTGGCGTTGCCGATGCCGCCAAGAAAATACTCTGCCAATATATGGGCCCCTAAGCTCACACTAGGTACTATAGTTATAGTGTACGTGTGAGCTAATATAACTTAAAACTGAAATATATTTTTATTCAACTCCAGACTAAATTACCTTTTGTTTGATACCACACAAGCCATATTTTGACTTAAACTCAAATTTTTGAAATATACCCCCACCCTTAAAAAAACAAAAAACTAAAATGTATTTTGTTAAACTCCGGACTCAATTACCTTTCGTTTGATATCACACACGCCATATTTTCACTTAAACTCTAATTTTTAAAATATACCCCCACCCTTAAAAAAAACAAAAAACTAAAATATATTTTGTTAAACTCCGGACTCAATTACCTTTCGTTTGATATCACACACGCCATATTTTCACTTAAACTCTAATTTTTAAAATATACTCCCACCCTTTTTTTGAAATAAATTAAAATGTATTTTGTTTAACTGCAGACTCAATTACCTTTCGTTTGATATCACACACGCCATATTTTCACATAAACTCTAATTTTTGAAATCTACCCCCACCCCTTTATTTGGTTTGTGTTCGGTGGATTTTGTTCATTTTTAAATGGGACCATCTCGACCCAAGACCAAGCCTAGGTACCAAATTTCATTAAAATCGGCCAAGCGGTTTTTGAGTTATGCGCGTTGGTCGTTACAGACAGACATACAGACAGACAGACAGACAGACAGACACACAGACAGTCAGACAGACAGACAGACATACAGACAGACAGACAGACAGACAGACAGACAGACAGACAGACAGACAGACAGACAGACAGACAGACGGCTCAACAAAAATGTTTCAAAATCATCTGAAACGCAAAGATATATAAAAATTTTTGAAATCGGAGCAACTTTTTTTTCTCGAAAAAATTAGGATCACCATAGCTCACACACTACTATAGTATAGTATATGTGTGAGCTAAAAATAATAAAAATTCAAAACGATTTCCGACACGACGGCGCTCCTTCGACTAAACGGAACCAAGGGTTATACAATGAGTACGGAGTACGGGCGCTCGAACGGATACTTTACGATATGCATAAGATATGTCGCTTTCACGGCTCAGACCTGGTTAGATAGCTCACCTACTCATGAATTTTTGCCTAATTTTGTAAAAACCCAAATCCAGAAATTACGCGCAAAATTATTTTTCCACGCTAAGTAAACCGAACATTAGAGAAAGATAGACCGATATCCAATTTCTTTTTTAATTCCTTAACAAAGCGTAAGTACGTGTATATGACTTTTATAAATTTGCATCAAAAGAAATTTTCTTACCGTAACCGCCAAAATTAGTTATTTAGGTCAAAAAAGAGCTAAGTACGAAATTTTGTGATGGTGTTTGTATGTCTGTCTGGGACTCAATAACGTCAAAACCGATGAACTGATGTTAACCAAATTTAGTACACAAAGTTTGCGGCACTCGCGGATTGGGCTATTAAATTTTGGTGGGAGTGGGTTAAACATCTCAAAAATGGTAATACGTAGGGTTATTTTCTTTGAGCAGCTTTCTCTCATTGTATTCTCAACAATGAACCTATAATTTTAACTTTACTTTTGCGTCAATTTATCATAATATGCTTAGATATATCTAATATTTTTACATGGAACTGTGCAAAAAAATCCCAAAATTAGTAATCTCACGTTTTGTAATTAAAAAAAAATTGTTCTTATCATTAAATATTTTTTGGACTTACTACTTTTTTTAAGGATAGCTATTGGGATAGTAAAAAAAATGTTTGGCTAGACTTAGAGTCCCTGTATGTTGACATATTTGATCCAAATATGTCAACATACAGGAACTCTAGCTAGACTCAGGTTAAGTTATTTGGGTCAAGAAAGGCCAAACTACTAAGTTTTGTGATGGGGTCTGTCTGAGGGTCTGTCTTTTTCTCTGGGACAAGATAGCTCAAAAACCTATAATCCGGTACAGAAACGCAGTACCCGTGGATAAGGCCATTAAATTTTGGTGGTGGTGGGGGGTTGCAAGGGAGTAGTAGAGCACTAAATATTTTAAAAAAGCATAATTTGACAATCAAGCCAGCTAGCAAATTGAAGCTTTCAGAGTTATATTAAGATTTACATTTTCAACAATATTTGTCATAGCGTGAAAGTTCGTCGGAGTCACAGTTTTTGGGATACATTTTTTTATTATATCTTAGGAACCATAGGAGCTAGCGAAACGCAGTTTTCAAAATTATATTCTGAATAACAATTTCAATAAAGCTTGCCAGTTACAATTTTTCTAAAAAAGGAAATTGTATATACACATCTATATATTTATTTCCAAAACGGCAGCAATAAGAGTAACTTAGTCTTTAAAAATTAATTAAAATTTTTATTTTCAACAAAAATCTTAACACCCAGAACGACTAGGTCTTATGGATGGCACTACATGCCAACTGGCGCCAATTTTTTAACTTAATTTAATTTTTCTTTAGTTAATCGTGGCAATAACTTTTGTATTGTTTATTGTCATATGGGCAATTATACTAAATAAATAAAATACTCTGCCAATATATGGGCCCCTAAGCTCACACTAGGTACTATAGTTATAGTGTACGTGTGAGCAAATATAACTAAAAACTGAAATATATCTTATTCAACTCCAGACTAAATTACCTTTTGTTTGATACCACACAAGCCATGTTTTGACTTAAACTCAAATTTTTGAAATCTACCCCACCCTTAAAAAAAACAAAAACTAAAATGTATTTTGTTAAACTCCGGACTTAATTACCTTTCGTTTGATATCAAACACGCCATATTTTCACTTAAACTCTAATTTTTAAAATATACCCCCACCCTTTTTTTTTAAATAAATTAAAATTTATTTTGTTTAACTGCAGACTCAATTACCTTTCGTTTAATATCACACACGCCATATTTTCACATAAACTCTAATTTTTGAAATCTACCCCCACCCTTTTATTTGGTTTGTGTCCGGTGGATTTTGTTCATTTTTAAATGGGACCATCTCGACCCAAGACCCAGCCTAGGTACCAAATTTCATTAAAATCGGCCTAGCGGTTTTTGAGTTATGCGCGTTGGTCGTTACAGACAGACATACAGACACACAGACAGACAGACAGACAGACAGACAGACAGACATACAGACAGACAGACAGACAGACAGACAGACAGACGGCGCAACAAAAAAGTTTCAAAATCATCTGAAACGCAAAGATATATAAAAATTTTTGAAATCGGAGCAACTTTTTTTTTCTCGAAAAAATTAGGATCACCATAGCTCACACTACTATAGTATAGTATATGTGTGAGCTAAAATAGGAAACAACAAAATTTTAAAATAAAAAAAATACCCAACTGCTAAATCTACTTATAACTACTAGTCGCAGTTGGGTACAACACTGATAGGTATACCTATAATGTACGACATGCTTCAACTTTTAGTTTTGATGCCCAAACCGCACTTACGAAATTATACAGTTTTGTATTTTCATGAATCAGGTTACTGGCTAATGTTCTACCCAACTAAAACTAGTAGGTACACGTAGGTTAAGTTGGGTCGAAAAAGGCCTAAGAAATTTTTTTTTTTAAATTGATTTGACATACTTTAAAAAAGTTGTGTAATGGGTCAAAAACGCTAACGTATATTTTTTTTAATTTTTAAAAGTATTTCTAACCGCGCCCCTGGGGGGTAAAAGGGGCAGTTTTTTAAAATTTCTAATTAATAGCCGAATCGATAACAGATACACAGATTTAATAGCCAATGTATATAGCCAAGCAACAATATTAATCAAAATCCACGAAGGAACCAAGCCATTCCACATAAGAAGAGGTAGAGGTGTCAGACAGGGTGATACAATTATTTAACCAGGCCCTAGAATATGTTTTTAAAAACTTAGATTGGGAAGAAATGGGCATCAAAGTAAACGGACAATACTTAAACCACCTAAGATATGCTGATGATATCGTCTTAATAACAGATAAGAAAAAAGAACTGATTAAAATGGTGGAAGAACTGGATACAGCAGCTAAAAATATAGGCTTGAGTATGAACTACACTAAAACTAAAATCATAACAAACACAGATGAAAATATCACGATCAGAATAAACCAGGAGAAAATAGAACAAGTAGAGGAATACCTGGGACAGCATTCGGTAAATTAGGCTACATATTAAAAAATAAAAAATATCCTCAGTAACTCAAAACGAAAGTGTATAACCAATGTATCCTTCCTGTCCTTACCTATGGATCCCAGACCTGGACAGAAACAAAATCAAACATGGATAAGGTAACAAAAACCCAGTGGAAATACAAATGTTACATGTAAAGCTAACAGATAGAAAGAGGAATGAATGGATGAGAAATAAAACAAAAGTAAGGGATGTCAGAGGAGTAGTAAGTAGTAAGTAGCAAAATTAAATAGAAATTTGCCGATCGATGGAACAAATTTATTGTAAACTTGAGACCTTGGGAAAATAAAAGAAGTAGGGGAAGGCCACAAATGAGATGGGCGGACAATTTGAAGAAACATGCGGGAGCTAGATGGATGAACACGGCGACAGGCAGGGAAGAGTGGAAGATATTGGGGGAGGCGGGAGGCCTATATCCAAAGATGGATCGAAGAAAGCTAAATAGATAGATAGATAGAAGAGTATGCAGGGCAGGGAAGAAGGGAGGAGGTGGGGGTGGGACTCGATATACAGTCTGTGGCGTATATAGAAAAAAGTTTCGGGGGGAGGTGAGACAGTTTCGGGGGGGGGGGGGCGAGACCTCATGAGGCCGTATTTTATGCTATTTTATGTTTATATTCATGAAATATGTGGAAAATATCTAAAAAAAGGTTAGCTTCGGGGGGGGGCCCGTACACCCCAGGCCCCCTCTTATACACTCCACTGTATACAGTTACCTCCACGCGGTGAGTTCTGGGTTGAAAAATCGATTAATAAATTTTTTATATCCATTAATAATGATTATATTATATCATCTCTTTTTCAAGCGAAAAACTGTATACGTATTTAGAGGAAAGTGCTCAGGGGCGCGGTCAAATATTATAATAATTGTGATTTTTTTTTAGTGTTCGTGTTCCAAATAAGATACATTTTATAAATATTACAGCCCCTTACTTTAAATTTGAAATTTTGAAATATTTGGGGGGTGGGGGGCGCGGCCAAATTTATTATTTTTTAGGAAGACAATAAATCATTTATTTACAAATTTTTAGAACTATGACAAAATCAATTTAAAAAAAAAAAAATTTCGACCCAACTTAACGTAGGTACATGTAGTAGATTTAGTAGTTGGGTGTTTTTTTTATTTAAAAATTTTGTTATTTCCAGCTTTTAGGTTTAATCCTTATTCAGCCTTATAAAAAGCACTATCCATTTATTATTCATTTAGCGTTACCCAAAAAGTACGTGTAGTTTTTCTCCGGACGCGAACAGTGTTACCTTCCATTGAGTGAAGGTGGGGGAGGAGAAAAAGAAAAGGGAACTCGTAAAATGTTGAAAAAAATCTAAAAGCGTATGCAGAAAGATTTTTTGAAATCGCTCTATATTTGTGAAAGTTATAGCTACAACTATTACTAATACGTAGCTAAACTAGTAAAATGGTCTTGGAAAAAAGTCTTAAAGCGTGTGCAGAATGTTCGCCCTCTATTTGAGGGGAGGATTACAAAGTACAGCAAATTAGAGGACATTTGCAGTCGGTTATCAAAGGAATTTCATTAAAATCGCCTGAAATTTAGGTAATTTGTATGCCTTAAAGCCGACATCATGTGACAAAATGGCGTCTGACGACCGCCATATTGACTCTTGTTTAAAAAAATATAGCCCGTAGCACCTTCGGGATCCGTAGCAATTCAGCGACGCCTTTTTCGTGAAAATCGGTTCAGCCGTTTAGCCTCTAGCGCGACACAAACATGTATTACATACACATATCACAAGCGAAAAATATTACCCTTCTTTTCACCGTGCTGCAGTTGGGTTAAAACGTTTAGAATTTGTGTTTGCTACTGGTGGGGGTGAAGAGCTCTATCGAAAAGGAACAGCTTTATGCAATTGATGTGTAAGTCCGGATAATAAATATTTTTTCGATCAGATGACTAAAATTGGAATGGCGTACCATATATCAAGAACTAATTGAGTAAGTAACCATAAAGTATTTTTTTTAATCCAATTTTTGTTCGAGTTGAAAAACGTCACGCCCCCTAGAACCGCCAGGCTCAGACACAACACCCCCTAACTTTTTTATTAAAAAAAAAAATTCTTGAATTTACCAGTGCTTGATATTTGCAAAAATATCCCATTTTTAGGGCCTAGACCCGCTACTGTGTAGTAACCGTAAACATAACAAAAAGTTTAAATGCTTGCAAATTTTTTTGAATGACATTTTAATGCATGCAAGAAACATTATTTATTCCTTATAAACACCAAAACAACATAAAATATCTGCCAGGTATTTATTTGACGGCTTGACAAAAAAGAAAATAAAACGTCATAAGGATCATGGCCTACTACTTTTGGTATCAAAAATCAAGATATATAAATGTCATATTAGATAGTGTAATATAACTATGTCCTACCCAATATTTTGTAAAACTTCATTCAGCCTTTTGATGTAACTCGACAGTCTGGTTATAAACGACAAAAGACAGAATAATAAGCACATAATTTCGATTTCGACATTGCATTGTTGTCAAGTGGGCTTAATTTTGTGTCCTTTAATATTTAAATTGCGACATTATTTATCTAATCGACTGTACATATTACCCTTTTTTATGGACTTGCCGGAGTTTTTACTTGGTCGTCGATTCAAGGTATTCGCAGAAAATAAATAATAAAACTAATTGAAGCCAACGTGAAGTTCCAGGTAACTTTTTCTTATTTTTAAAAACTTTTATTTTATTATAAGTAGCCAATTTTTGGTACCCATTATCATGTATTTTATTTAAACTTTCTAAAGCCCAACTTTTTAGTCAAGAGCTTTCAGAAACATAAAGCACATTTCTTAGGTTCCATTCTGCACTAAGAAATTTGATATAATAATTTTAAAATTTTAATTTAAATTTTTAATCTTTTAAAAAAATTACACATTTTTTGGCTTTGGTTGGGAGAGTGACCTTACATTTTAGTTATTTATTAATTCAATTTTTAATTATTTTCTAAACTAAGCAGCGCCGGTTTATCCTAAAGAAACTCGCAGGCTTAAGGGAGCTCGTAGGGCCCTGTTCCAAAAAGTGAATTCAACTTTAATTTATTGTGATGGAAAAATGCAGGAATATAATGCGAAAGGTAAGTTTTTTTTTGAATTATGGTTTGCTTTCTGGAAGAACTTCCATTCAAAGTATTTATTTGAAATCACTAAAACATGGTGGGTAAATTTTATTATTACTTATATTATTTTCGCATAATCATTTTGAGTAATTGCCGAATTATCTGAATTAATTTTAGTACTGTTTGAGCCAAATTGGCAGTATTTTTATTTTCAAAAATTAACTGATCAAAAAAATTTTTAAATTTCTAGTATAAATGTACCAGGCTCATTTTCCTAAGAGAGTCATATTTCCTCTGCTAGGAGACGCCGGATAGTGTCGAGTTTCTTACCGAGTAAAACCCCTCAATTGCGACTCCGGCTTGCCTAGGCTAGCCTCAGCAACTGCACTGCAGCCATTACTGATTTATTGTACACCCTCTTGATTTCTAGGCTAACCACTCCATTAATTTCGTTCCCTTAACGGGTTTGTACAAGTCTTTAATGGAGTAGTCCCCAGTCGCTATTGGATCTAGTTCAACTTCCCCAAATATTAGGTGCCTTTTGCGATACAGTGCCTCGCAATGACATATTACATGTTCTACTGTTTCCGGTTCCTGATTGCATAACCTGCAGCGCAGGTCTCTCTAATGCAGGCTCATCCTGTTTAGGTGAACTTTTGTAGAGGTCGTATACTGTTTGAACCAAATTTTTAGTTCTGGCGTATAAAGGCTCAGTTTCACATATTAAACATCCATATGCTGTCAGTAAATTCGACTCAAATATCTTGCTTACGTTAAAAAAAAGTTTAAAAAATACATCACGTGCTTTTTCTTTTTTTATGCGGCTTTGTGAAGGGGGACTACTAGTGCCTAGTGCCCGGTCGGCCCATAAACCGGTGCTGGAACTTAGAGGTGCCCTGTAGTGCTATCGGATAAACTGTTGCTAATTATCCTGATAATTAAGTGCTTTATTACCAACTAACTACCGCAAACGATTTATTTAAATGTTCAATCTTCTGCTGCTAAAATGCAAATCAAATAATGTTATGCATGAGTATGGGTATGAGTATCTACTTGTGGCATTATTATGAAACACAATGTGCCTGAACGAAGTATAGGTTACATAAAAATGGTTCCAAAAACATATTTTTAATTAATTTTTTGCCTTTTTCTAGTTAGTATAGGCGCTGGCACCTGTCACGTGTGACCTAATATGTGCGCTCAGTTTGACTGCGAGGCATTATTAAGCACCCATAGGAGTATATAAAAAGTTTAGTCACGTGGTCGAACTCATGGTCGTTCTTTGAAAATAACCGCCAAATTGATAGATTTTTTTGTTTAAGCGTATCTCCCTACCCAGTCATCCAATTTTAATTTTTTAAGGCTTGTTATACTCCTTTTTTAAAGGCAAATAAATTTTGTTATTTACACATGATAAATCAAGTAGTTTTTAAGATATACCAAGACTATTGGTATTTCCGCTCGCAAAAGAATTAAAATAATACCCATGCTCATTTTATTGTAGCTATATATTGACATTTGTTTTTTTGTTACATACAAGGCTTTAAACCTTTCACAGAAGGGGATATTGACTTTAAGTTTTTAAAGTCCGATGGATGGTACCCCTAAAGACTGCCTTAAAGTGGGTGGTTTCTACAACAACACTAAGGAAGGAATAAGTCTGCCTTTAAGTTCGGTGCAACAAAATTTTACGAAATAAGCTATAATAATAAGAAAAATAATTTAAATAAAGTTGAATATAATATTTAATACAGTATTTTCGTCCGATTTTTGGGTTAACTGTTCTTTAGAGCCTGGTGGGTACAGCGGTAAGGGTAGGATAGGACTGACCCTTGCAACTGCACTGCATGAAGTAAGAAGACGATTTTCCTTTCTGGCTTTACATTTTACCCTAATTTTATTATAATTTTTAATTCTTTGATTGTACCCAGGGGTGTATTCTTCCCGGTGGACCGGTGAATTATGGGCCGCTGCCTTATGGACAGGTGTCTTATCGGCATGTGCCTTATGAGCAGTAGATTTGTGGGCCGGGCGCGGATTTTTCCCGGCCGGATGGAGAACCGTAAACCAGCCCGGGAAAAAATACGCGACTGTACCAACAAGGCGACAAGGACACCCAAATTCCAAAAAATCGAGTTGGACCATCTTGATTTTATCATCTTATTATTATTATTATTCCAAAAATTCAAGAACCTTCATTTTTGTAAATAAATTTATAAATAGTTTTGACAAAACTATTTTGGAACGTACTGGGTGTTGTTGTTTTTTCATAGTTAGAAATTTTGTTGGTTGAAACAGCGGCGTTGCCGGATTGGGCCACAAGGTGACCGCATCTTAACAAAGGAGAGGAGATTTTTGCTCGGTGCAACAAATTTAAAAATAAGGCTTACTTAAAGTTAAAGCAATCCATAGTTAAGAAAGGGAAATTTAAAAGACGGTGCGATGGGCCCTTTTAAAGCCATGTATGTAATCAAAAACATTCAATGAATTTATTTGTATGTAACAAAAAAAAACAAATGTGAATAATATTGTAGCTACAATAAAATGAGCATGGGTATTATTTTAACTCTTTTGCAAGCGGTATATCTTGGTATATCTCAAAAACTACGTAATTTATCAAAAAATGTGTTGTGACAAAATTTGTTTGCCTTTCAAAAAGGAGTAAAAAAATAGGACCACTGGGTAGGGAGATACGCTTAAACAAAATACTCTGCCAATATATGGGCCCCTAAGCTCACACTAGGTACTATAGTTATAGTGTATGTGTGAGCTAATATAACTAAAAACTGAAATATATTTTATTCAACTCCAGACTAAATTACCTTTTGTTTAATACCACACAAGCCATGTTTTGACTTAAACTCAAATTTTTGAAATCTACCCCCACCCTTACAAAAAAAACAAAAACTAAAATGTATTTTGTTAAAGTCCGGACTCAATTACCTTTCGTTTGATATCACACACGCCATATTTTCACTTAAACTCTAATTTTTAAAATATACCCCCACCCTTTTTTTTAAATAAATTAAAATGTATTTTGTTTAACTGCAGATTCAATTACCTTTCGTTTAATATCACACACGCCATATTTTCACATAAACTCTAATTTTTGAAATTTACCCCCACCCTTTTATTTGGTTTGTGTTCGGTGGATTTTGTTCATTTTTAAATGGGACCATCTCGACCCAAGACCCAGCCTAGGTACCAAATTTCATTAAAATCGGCCAAGCGGTTTTTGAGTTATGCGCGTTGGTCGTTACAGACAGACATACAGACACACAGACAGACAGACAGACAGACATACAGATAGACAGACAGACAGACGGCGCAACAAAAAAGTTTCAAAATCATCTGAAACGCAAAGATATATAAAAATTTTTGAAATCGGAGCAACTTTTTTTTTCTCGAAAAAATTAGGATCACCATAGCTCACACTACTATAGTATAGTTACTATATGTGTGAGCTAAAATCTTTTAATTTGGCGGCCATTTTCAAAGATGGCGGCCAAACGACCATGAATTCGACCACGTGACCAACAAAGGCCCGCAGTCAAACTGAGCGCACATATTAGGTCACACGTGACAGGACCCAGCGCCTAGACTAACTAGAAAAAAGGCAAAAAATGGATAAAATTTCGAGAAGAGGATCACCTAGGATTTATATGAATATGGCTCTGAAGTCAGGAAAGTGTCCATATTCAAAATGTGCAATTAGTTTTTGGAACCACTTTTATGTAACCTATACTTCAGTCAGGCACACTGTGGAAAAGCTCACTATTTTCCTTTTTTGAAACCCGCATCTAACTATAGGAGTGCGCCGACACCAACCAATTTTTCTGAAACTTTGATATGTTGCAGGGTCATGCAAGTGCATCATAAAAACCTAGGTTAGAATTTGGTGGCCGCCCCTAGTTTAGACAGGGGCGTAAAGTCACAAAAATTCATGTTAAAATTAAATATTTAACTAACTAATTTTATTAAGTTAATGCCCTTAAGTTAATGGAATATAAATCCAGCTATTTTGACAGTTTCATCCAGTGGCGTACCTTGTTATTTTATTTTTTGGATTAAATTATATAGCTAGTAAAATAAACAATTTCTAAACGTTTTTATACAGTGACGTGCGCCATCTTTTTATTTGTCAAACCAAAAAGTTCGCTTTTTAGGTAGTATTGATTCCTAATAGTTATTTTTGTACCAAGGATATAAAGAATAATATTGTTTCCTGAGGCCGACTGTTAATGCACAAGCTTTCGAGGGCACCAAGGAGGCTAAAACCCGGCTTTCACAACCCGGTTCCCAGCTCCGACTTTCTCGTGCGTGCCCGCGCACGCGTCAGATGACTGTCATAACATTTTATATGGAGATCCTGTGACGCGTGAGCGGGCACCCACGAGAAAGTCGTAGGTGGGAACCGGGTGTCTCATGCATGCCCATCCTGATTCAAAAAACGCATCACGACGACACCAACCGATTTGTCTGAAATTTTGGTATCTTGTAGGGTCATGCAAGTGCATTATAGAAACCCAAGTTAGAATGTGGTGGCCTCTCTAGTTTAGACACAGGGGCGTATCAAAGAAGCACAAAAATACACGCGTTATTTGTTTACTGAGCCGTTTCTATAGGGTGGTTCAATAAAAACTGCACATTTTTTTTAGGAATACCGGATGGCCCATAAAACTTGGACTAAAGTTATTTATTAATTATTTTTTAATAAACTTTTTCACCACATGACCAAATATAATAAAAACAACGTGGTTAGAAAACCTTATGTTTAAAAAATAAAAAATTACTGCTGCCACTGCTTTTGCCTTCATAAACTCAGCTTTTTAGATTTAGGCAAAATTAGGCGACATTTATAAAATTCAAAATGACTATCAAATATTATATTTGCGAAAATCTATGTTTCAAATGTAAGAAGGAAATCCCGAAATTTTTATAAATATCATGTAAACCAAAGCCGTTTTGAATCACTATTAAAATGGGTTAAAGCAGTAGCGGCACGTGAGGTAGTGGCACTACCGTATTTTGCTGCCAAAACACGTTATTTTATTTTTAAAACATCTTTATTGGTTTTTATTTTATTTTGTGCATTTGTTTTTTATTTATATATAGCAAATTCGGTTGCCCTGTGCAATGCAGTGGATCGCACTCGAACTCGATGCGACGGCACTGCGACGCGATGAATGAACCCCAGGCAGCGTCGAACACGCTGCCACTTTTCTCTTGGCTCCTTCGAATAGAGATAGATTTTATCTGCAGCCTTTATGAGCGACAGTGAGAGCGCCAATATTGGGCATTTTAGCGTTTTTTAAATAGGAAAAATCAAACAAATTTTGTGACTGCCACAGGCCAAATCATTTTACAATTATACGACCTTTACAATACATTTCAATTATTTCAGCAGAATTTTTTGATAAATTTTGAGATATTTCATGGCGGAATTCGGATGGGCATGGGTAAGTTTCTTTTTAAAAAAATAGAAATATAAACCCCAAACATAGTAGTAGCAGGTATGTTGTTTAATGACTTGTGGGTAAACATTTAGTGGCAATACCCGGAATATTTTTTCTGACTCAAAATTCTGGCACTAGCATGTTAAATTGACACGAGCCACCGCTGGGTTAAAGTAGTTTTTAAAATATGACAATTATACCATGTGTATTTCTGTCTAAATGCCTTCTTATTTTGTTAAATGAATTCATAAACATGACTTTTCAGATTTGAGCAAAATTATCCGCCATTTAGGATAACGTGGTATGGCAGATATAATTTTAGTGAAATGTTATGTTTCTGAACATTAATTTTTCAGGTTTAAAAGTAAGGAAATCCCAAACTTTTCATAAATATTATCTGTAAACTCGATCATTGCTCAATAAACCGAGGTATCTAATATTAAAATGACTTTTGAAATATAACCTTTAAACCGGGTAGACATCTGAGCCCTGAAGGGGAGTAAAACTAGAGATATCCCAAAAAAATAACCCCAAAGTTAAATTCGCCCCGCCTGGGAAAACAGAGTCTAATAAACTAAAAAACAAAGGAAAAAATCGGCATCACGCTAGAAGCTTACCTTCTGTAATTCTGTAGCAGTCCCAAAATTTCACTGGCGGCCGCGGCCCCTTCTTGCGACTGGAATTTCGGTCTTCAACCCAAAAACACGTGTGACTTCTTTCAGTTTTTTGTCGGAAGTGATTTCTTCATTCCCCTGTTACACACAGGGTGGCGCTTCAAACTCCCAGCGTGAGCAAAAAACGCGCATGATTTTACCAAAATGATCAGGTGATCAAAAAGAAAATAACTTTTAACAAAGAGAGAAATTATCACCTGATCGGAATATTTCCCAACAGGACTTTCTTTTTTGAAGGTTTTTGCAGAAAGCCCAAAAATATCAAAACAAACTTTAAGGTTAGGTTTTCCAAAAAATTCAAAATAAAACAATAACGAAAAATAACTGGCAGCATTAAACATTCCGCCCACCATAAAAATTCCCAATTTTTATAGAAAAACCCAAAAATCAAAAAAAAAAAGGTTATTCAATTACCCAAAAGGTCTAAACAATAAATTAGCATTTTTGCAACAATAATTTTATCGCAATAACTATGGACGTCATACTTAAGTTAATTCAAATAAGCATGATTCACGCTACACAAGGCTTTGAAGGTTGGTTACTGGCTGGGTAACGGACATACCTTCGCCAAACTACGGTCAAGTAATCCATTCGCGGTTTTTACTTGCACGACACGTGGGATTCTATCTGGACTCGAGTAAATTTTTTCAATTCTACCGAGTGACCACTTCAATGGGGGTAGGTTTTCGTCTTTCAACCCTACTAATGTTCCAACTTTTGGAGGGTTATCGGGGGTATTCCATCTTTCGCGTTGTTGCAACGACTGTAAATACTCCATATGCCAGCGGCGCCAAAAATGCTGCTGGATCTGCTGAACAAGCTGCCAGCGATGGAGACGGTTTAACTTAACATTGGTTAGGTCTTCATCGGGAGGGGCTGTCAAGGGTTCGGTTCGGTTCGGTTCATTCAAAGTGAGGAAATGTCCAGGAGTAAGACTTTGAAAGTCATGAGGATCAGGGCTCATACTACACAATGGTCGACTATTTAAAATAGCTTCAATCTGAACCAATACAGTCATCAACTCTTCAAAGGTTAGGATTTGATCCCACACAATTCTCTTCAGATGAGTTTTCGTGGACTTTACCCCAGACTCATGCAGTCCACCAAAATGCGGACTGGCGGGTGGATTAAAACACCACTTAATCGCTAAAGTCTCAGCAGCTTGCTGACAATAGGACACAAGGAGGTTATTTGCCCCAACAAAATTAGTGCCCTGGTCACTGTAGAGGGCAGCACATCTGCCACGTCTACCAACAAATCGGCGGAGGGCAGCCAAAAATGCATCAGTGGTCAAATCAGAAACAGCCTTCAGGTGAATGGCCTTTGTTGGGAAACAAACAAAAATACACCCATAAGCCTTTTGACTTTTTACACCACGACGCTTGGTTAACGTGATGGAGAATGGACCCATAAAATCTACACTAACATGGGAAAAGGGCTTCACCTGGGACACTCTAAATTTAGGAAGGTCACCCATGAATGCATGCAATGATTTGGGATTTACCCTGGCACAACAAAAACACTTAAAAACAACACTGTGAATGGCACTTTTCACCGAGAAAATCCAAAACTGTTGATTTAGGAGGTACTCCAATAAGCGAGGACCTGGATGTCCATGCTCATTATGGAATTTTTCAATAATCAAAGTGGTAAGCCTATGACTACGAGGCAACAACATGGGGTGTTTCACCTCATATGCTAATGTGACGTAATCTACCGCCCACCCTGAGAACACCATGGGAATCAAGAAAAGGAGCTAACTTTCGAAGAGGCTTAGCACAACTCTCACCCTTACGTATCCTTTTCAAATCTTCAAAAAAAACTTCTTGTTGTACAGCTGGGGACTAATTAAATGGCCGCTGCCGTTTTCAGAAGAGCTAAGATGAGAATCCGAATTTAATAGAATTTTGATATTACCCAACCCAGCAATATTCGACTGCAAACCACGAAAGACGTAAATATCCCTGAGTTAATGCTTAAATTAAATTAAATAAGGGCCTACGTGCAAATTTTAAGAAAACGAGTTTATTTAAAAAATGTAATGGTATATTTAAAGAAATATTAATTAAAATAAATAATAACGCCCTTAGAAGAACTCTAGCGCAATTCTATCAAATTCTAATCAAAAAGTTATTAATTCTAGACATTTACATTCTTGGAATAAATTGCATATTAATTTTAAAAGTAATTTTTTGCAGATAGGCCTTTTTAGCCGCAGAATGATGATTGACGAGTCTGGCAACACATTAAATTTGCAATACCTACAGAATTTTCAATTGGGTAAAGAAATATTTCGTATTTTATAAATAATATGTAATATAATACAGGGTGTAGCAGAATGAAGGTGCGTTTTTAAAATATGAATAACTCAGCTAATTACAAGAATTTAAGTTGAGATGTTACGATTTAACAGTTAGAAAGTGAATTTGCGTTTTGAGAGTAATGTCAGGTAGATGACGTCCGTTTTCTACAATGTTGGAGTCGTTCCTCAAAGTTCCGCATCACACAAATCAATTTCAATTGCCCATGGGCGTAGTTAGGGTGGCTTGGGTGGAGGTTAAGCCTTCCCGTCCAAAGCTTGTTAAAATTAGCCCCCCCTGAAATTATTCGAACATTACCATAGACACACAAACACAATTCAGAAGAGAAAGTATGACTATAGCCTCCCAGATGAGAACACCTAACTACGCCTATACCAATGCCCTAACTTGTGCTCTGGGTAGTTATTCTGGGTCTTAAATGATGTGTCCACATCACACGCTTTTGACCAATAGCACACTCTGACTCTCGACGACTAGCATAGTCGCCCGCTCTTTAGAGTTAATGAATTTTACGCGTTTGAATTGAAATCTGTTCTCCTGCCCTATACCGACTGAACGTTGCTCGGGTATATCGTAGGAGAAGCTAATTTAAAGCTTGCTATTGGTCAAAGGGTGTGTTGTGGATAGTCACACCGTTCAAGACTTAGAATAGATACCGTGATAGCTTCTTTCTACTCCTCCAGCCTATCTATTCTCGTACTTGATCGATGTGATAGTTCCCATCACATGCTCTGGCCAATGGCAAGCTAAATTAGCTCCGAACCGTCACGTGGTATGCGGAAAGATATCTGCGCAAGGTTCTCCTACGGGACGACCGAGAAACGTTCAGTCGGTACGGGGCAGGAGAACAGATTTTACTTCAAACGCGTAAAATTCACTAACTCTGAAGAGCGGGCGACTATGCCATTAGTCGAGACAAGGCATTTCGCACAACACGCAACTGCTCAGAGTTTGCTATTGGTGAGAGCGTGGATCGTGTGATGTGGATAGAGCCTCAGGGTGGTTTAAGGTATTTCCCTTAAAAAATAATAATTATTAGCTGTGGTATCATGGAAACGAATAAGTCACGACACTTTACCGAGACGGGAGATCACGTGACAACCAGGCCGTACCTGGGGGGATCAATCTTCCCCCAAATAAGAGTATAAAGTGTTTAAAAAGATTTCGCAACAACACAACTAGGCCAAAAAAATAACATCGTAACTATTTGTTTTTGTAGTTATGAAACAGCAGTTATTTTCATTTTAAAAACGCTTTTCCATTCCGCCCCACCCTTGGCGCTAGAAGCAAAAATAAAAATAGGTTATTTAAAAAGATATAAATAATTGTTGGCGCCGCAAGGGAAAAGTTTGAGAAAAGTCCGTTTTTAATGTCGATTTTTGGGGATGTTTTAGTGGTTAATATTCAGTGTTTCAGCGTACAAATTTTAATAAAGTTTTTTCACATACATGGAGGAGAAAAATGCAACATGCTTAGGTATATTGCATACTAGCTAAATTTAAAATGTTAAATAAAATATTGAACGTTTGACAATGAGTTTAAAAAGTAACACAAATTTTCCAATTTCTATCTTGTTAAGAAGAGCCCCCTTGCCAATCCTCGGTGCGCCCTTGGTATCTATCCTGACTTCTAGACGCATGATAAATCTATTTTGAGGGAGCTTGTTCTCGTTTGCTGTCGCAGTTGTTATGAAGATAGCAAGTCATTGGCGGATCTATGATGTCCGGGGGAGGGAGTAAAGGCGGTTTTGTTACAGGGGTCAAGGAGGCAGCAAAAACCATTTTTGTACGTTTTTAATAAGTTTGACCTCTCAAGTTCAGTGCAACAATACACAGATAAAATGCGCAAAAATTTTTCTGTTTTATACCTTGCCACAAAGGAGCTACGAGGGAATTAGAATCAAAAGGAATTTAAAAAACAAAAATTACTTACAAAAAACCCAACTTTTTTCTAATTACATTTATGCCGAAACAATTATTATCTATTTGCTGGCCCACCACAATATTTAAAATTGGCTCGAAAGTTAATCCAAGGCTTATTGTTAGTCAGAAATAAATGGGAAATAAAAGTAAGTTTTCTGTGTGTTTTTTTTAAAGTAGGGTTAATGCATTTGGCATTTTTTTTATCAGAACTATAAAGTATAAGTTTTATGTCTGAAACGAGGGGGGCGGTTTGAAAACATGCAGCAGGGTTTGTGAAAATTTAATCACGAATAAGTCACTTTGCAGCCATTATTAATTATTATTTTTATTTGTCCTGGAATGAGAAAAATTAGGTTTATGGAAAAATACACATACAAAAAATATTTGCAAACTAGCTGAACTTGTAGATTTTGATTTTGAATCAGTCCACCGCAGAGCCTTACCTAGGGGAGGATGAAGGGGGGTCAATCCCCCCCGAAATTTTTAGGACTCACAAATAATAAAATATTTTGTAGTGAACAGTAGAGATATGGGCAAATCGCATTTTTTTATGTCAGAATTGACTCTGATTTTTTAGATTTTTGCTTATAACAGCTGAAAACATGCTCAAACTACAGTTTGGTTGTTTATATAAACCTAGCCCACCTCAATAAACATAAATAAATTACATTCCAGAAATATGTGCTCTTTATGTGCTAATTTCGTCCACTTTTTAAAATTTTTGTGCTCCTTTGGTTTCCACGGAAATTAAAAAATTATTGGCGTGCTAGCTTTATATAAAGCTAACAAGCCCATACAGAAATAATAAATATTTTTATAATATTTATATGCGAAAATTAGGTGCTTTTTATGTGCTTGTGCTCTTTGCTAAAACAAAATTCCATTTACCAATTTTTTTAACCTTTTTTAAAAAAAATGTGTGGGCTGGCTAGGTTTATATAAACCTAGCAAGCCCACCTCAATAAAAATAAATAAAATACATTCCAGAATTATGTGCTCTTTATGTGCTAATTTCGTCCACTTTTTAAAATTTTTGTGCTCCTTTGGTGTTCACGGAAATTTAAAAAAATGATTGACGTGCTAGCTTTATATATAAAGCTAGCAAACCAACACAGAAATAACAAATATTTTTATGCCCACCTCAATAAAAATTTAAAATATTTATTCCAGAATTATGTGCTTTTAATGTGCTAATTTCGTCCACTTTTTAAAATTTTTGTGCTCCTTTGGTTTCCAAAATGATTGGCGGGCTAGCTTTATATAAAGCTAGCAAGCCCATACAGAAATAATAAATATTTTTATAATATTTATATGCGAAAATTAAGTGCTTTTTATGTGCTCCCGTTTCCTAAAAAGAAAATTTAATTTACCAAGTTTATAAGATTTTTTTTTTAAATGTGTGGGCTGGCTAGGTTTATGTAAACCTAGCAAGCCCACCTCAATAAAAATAAATAAAATATATTCCAGAATTATGTGATCTTTAAGTGCTAATTTCTTCCATTTTTAAAAATTTTTGTGCTCCTTTGGTTTCCACGGAAATTTTAAAAAATTATTGACGTGCTAGCTTTACATAAAGCTAGCAAGCCCATACAGAAATAATCAATAAAGCTAGAACGTCAATCATTTTTTTAAATTTCCGTGTAAACCAAAAGAGCACAAAAATTTTAAAAAGTGGACGAAATTAGCACATAAAGAGCACATAATTCTGGAATGTATTTTATTTATTATTATTGAGGTGGGCTTGCTAGCTTTATATAAAGCTAGCAAACCCATACAGAAATAATAAATATTTTTATAATATTTATATTCGAAAATTAAGTGCTTTTTATGTGCTTTTTTTTTAAGCTTTTTTTTTAAATATGTGGGCTGGCTAGGTTCATATAAACCTAGCAAGCCCACGTCAATAAAAATAAATAAAATACATTCCAGAATTATGTGCTCTTTATGTGCTAATTTCGTCCACTTTTTAAAATTTTTGTGCTCCTTTGGTTTCCACGGAAATTAAAAAAAAATATTGGCGTGCTAGCTTTATATAAAGCTAACAAGCCCATACAGAAATAATAAATATTTTTATGCCCACCTCAATAAAAATTAAAAAAATTTATTCCAGAATTATGTTCTTTTAATGTGCTAATTTCGTCCACTTTTTAAAATTTTTGTGCTCCGTTGGTTTCCACGGAAATGTAAAAAAATGATTGCCGTGCTAGCTATATATAAAGCTAGCAAGCCCATACAGAAATAATAAATATTTTTATAATATTTATATGCGAAAATTAAGTGCTTTTTATGTGCTTCCGTTTGCTAAAAACAAAATTCCATTTACCAAGTTTTTAGGCTTTTTTTAAAAAAAATGTGTGGGCTGGCTAGGTTTATATAAACCTAGCAAGCCCACCTCAATAAAAATAAATAAAATACACTCCAGAATTATGTGCTCTTTATGTGCTAATTTCGTCCACTTTTTAAAATGTTTGTGCTCTTTTGGTTTACACGGAAATTTAAAAAAATGATTGACGTTCTAGCTTTATATATAAAGCTAGCAAACCAACACAGAAATAACAAATATTTTTATGCCCACCTCAATAAAAATTTAAAATATTTATTCCAGAATTATGTGCTTTTAATGTGCTAATTTCGTCCACTTTTTAAAATCTTTGTGCTCCTTTGGTTTCCAAAATGATTGGCGGGCTAGCTTTATATAAAGCTAGCAAGCCCATACAGAAATAATAAATATTTTTATAATATTTATATGCGAAAATTAAGTGCTTTTTATGTGCTTCCGTTTGCTAAAAACAAAATTCCATTTACCAAGTTTTTAGGCTTTTTTTTAAAAAAATGTGTGGGCTGGCTAGGTTTATATAAACCTAGCAAGCCCACCTCAATAAAAATAAATAAAATACACTCCAGAATTATGTGCTCTTTATGTGCTAATTTCGTCCACTTTTTAAAATGTTTGTGCTTCTTTGGTTTCCACGGAAATTTAAAAAAGTTATTGACGTGCTGGCTTTATATAAAGCTAGCAAGCCAATACAGAAATAGTAAATATTTTTATGCCCACCTCAATAAAAATTTAAAAAATTTATTCCAGAATTATGTGCTTTTTATGTGCTAATTGGGTCCACTTTTTAAAATTTTTGTGCTTCTTTGGTTTCCACAGAAATTTAAATACTCTGCCAATCTATGGGCACCTATGGGTTTATATAAACCTAGCCAGCCCACAAATTTCCGTGAAAACCAAAGGAGCACAAAAAGTTTAAAAAGTGGACGAAATTAGCACATTAAGAGCACATAATTCTGGAATGTATTTTATTTATTTTTATTGAGGTGGGCTTGGTAGGTTTATATAAACCTAGCCAGCCCACACATTTAAAAAAAAAGCTTAAAAAAATTGGTAAATGGAAATGGAATTTTGTTTTGAGCAAACGGAAGCACATAAAAAGCACTTAATTTTCGAATATAAATATTATAAAAATATTTATTATTTATGTATGGGTTTGCTAGCTTTATATAAAATCATTTTTTTAAATTTCCTTGGAAACCAAAGGAGCACAATAATTTTAAAAAGTGGACGAAATTAGCACATAAAGAGCACATAATTCTGGAATGTATTTTATTTATTTTTATTGATGTGGGCTTGCTAGGTTTATATGAACCTAGCCAGCCCACACATTTGTTTTTTAAAAAGCTTAAAAACTTGATAAATGGAATTTTGTTTTTAGCAAACGGAAGCACATAAAAAGCACTTAATTTTCGCATATAAATATTATAAAAATATTTATTATTTCTGTATGGGCTTGCTAGCTTTATATAAAGCTAGCAGGCCAATCATTTTTTTAAATTTCCGTGGAAACCAAAGGAGCACAAAAATTTTAAAAAGTGGACGAAATTAGCACATAAAAAGCACATAATTCTGAAATACATTTTTTAAATTTTTATTGAGGTGGGCTTGCTAGGTTTATGGAGGTAGTTTGGTTATGTGTTAAGTATTCTATTTTGTAAAACAAACTAAAATCTTAAGCGTATTTTAAAGATAAATGCGTAACAAAATATTTTTGTTCAATTTCTAAAAAAACCCGTATTTCTTAATAACACCAAAAAATTATTTTATATTTACCGCTCCAGTGGTGTTCTTAATTTAAAGAAATTATTTCAGATCAATCCAAACTAATCAATTTTGTGTCTTTTTAGCTTTTCGGTGGATAACAAAGAGCGGCAGATAAAAGGTCGAAAAAATAAGGTCGAAAGTACAAAAGGTCGAAAATACAAAAGGTCAAAAGTACAAAAGGTCGAAAGTACAAAAGATCAAAAAACAAAAGGTCGAAATTTCAAAAGGTCGAAAGTACAAAAGGTCGAAAGTACAAAAGATCAAAAAACAAAAGGGCGAAAGTACAAAAGGTCGAAAGTACAAAAGATATATTTTGATATGATATTTTTCCATAAAATTGTACTTTTTCTGATTTTTAGTTTGACGTTTCTACCCGGTGAAGAAATGAGACATCTGGGAGCAAAATTGCTTTGTAAATAAGGTCACTAAAATTTCTTATCGTTAGTTGTTTTTTATTTGCCGACCAATCTCTACGTATGATACAGTAAAATGCTCAGTTAGCGTAATAGTCTATGGACAAATCAAGTTTCGTGTGCAAGTCGTGCCAACTTTCTGCCGATAAGCTAACTTTGTTAAGGGCATCCCATATATCAGGTTTTGACTTTTTGTCATTCTGGTAAATGCGTTTTTTGAAAGATATAACGGATTCAAAATGGCGGAATGGCGTATCTTTAAAAAAATTGTAACTTTTTTATTTTTTATCCGATTTTCATGGAACAAAGTTTAAAATACTTACTTTGTAATGTGCTTAAAAATGTATTGGTCAGAAAATATGTATTTTTTTATATTTGCCAAAAAAATAAAAAAAAAATAAAAAAAAGGTAATTTTTTCTTTTTTATTTTATTTATAAAACTATTGGAGCTAGAAAAAAAAACTCACTTAAATCTGGTTCAAATGTTCCAATGCGTTAATTAGTTTTTAAGTTATTTCCAAGTAACTGGAAAAAAAATAGGGGTCTTTGGGGTATATTTAAAAATTATGCTTTTAATGAAACCCATAAGAACTTTTTGAAAGTAACTTAAATTTGTTTAACATACCTAGCAGATCAGGTTTTGACTTATTGTCATTGTGATAATCGCGCTTTTTTTAAAATATGGCGGATTCAATATGGCGGAAAAGCATATTTAAAAACAAATTGTATCTTTTTTATTTTTTATCCGATTCTAATACAACAAAGCTTAAATTACTTGATTTGAAATGTATTAAAAAAATACTTTTTAAAAATTTATTTTTTTTAATCTTTGAAAAAAAAAAACTGGGTGAAACAAGTGACAAAAATGATTTTACTTATTTTATTTTTAATTGACCGCCATATACGGACGTCGCTGAAGGGTTTGTCATAATTAAACCCCACTGACTTATACATTGTTACATAGAAAATTTTATTTCCTACAATAAAGTATAAAACACATATTTGCCAATTGAGCTTAGTTTCTGAAAAAAATTGGAAAAAACTTGTAACAGAATTAATTTGTTTGGTGATTTGTAAAAATTGATTTAAGTTGTACAGGCCTGTGAAGTTTTAATCTGAATACAAATCTTAAATTATTATAAACGTTTAAAAGGAAATTTGATTGTCTACAATCGACTATAGGTCACAATTTTTGATAGAGAGCTTGGTTTTTAAGATAATCGGTAAAACCTATGTAGTTTCTTTAATTTTTGTATATTTTCTGAATAAACGGACGCCGCTGGAGAGTTTGTCATTAGCCTGACCCCACTGACTAATACACTGTTAAAAAGGAAATTTTATTTTCCACAATAAATGACAAAATAATTTTTTTTCCAAAAGGCTTAATTTTTGAGAAAATTGGGTAAAATTTAGCGAAAAGATGATAAATTTAGTGATTTTTCAAAATTTATTTTATTTACGGACGCCCCTAAATTGTTATAGATAAAATTACCATTGGCTTATTATACATCATTTAAAAGGCAATTTTATTGTCTATAACAAAGTGTATATTATATTTTTTGATATAGAGCTCGGTTATTAAGAAAATCGGGTAAAACCTGTAATAAACATGTTTCTTTTTTAAATTTATTACACTACCTCAATAAACGGACGCCGCTGGAGTCAGTCGTATCTCACTGACTTATACATTGTTGAAAAGGAAATTTTATGGTCTACAATAAAGATTAATACATATCTTTCCCTAACCCTAGTTTTTAAGAAAATTTGAAAAAAATTTCAGGAGGGGGATTTTGCAGCTAAAATTCTAAAAACTAATACATTATTTTTTTTAAATTAGATTTTACACATTTTTGATCCATTTCTATGTCATTGTGTCTTTAAAGCGTCAACTTAGATACATTTTTAGAAATTCGAAGACGACTATATAAGTTGGACCAAAAACTTGCCCGGCAACATCCAAATCGTTAGTCTATGACCTATTAATGTCCATCAAACAACCATAACAATGATAATAGAAATCAGCTGTTCTACTAGACGCCTCAGCTGTGTAAAGCCGC
Organism: Aspidapion aeneum; assembly: GCA_963576565.1. NCBI lineage: Eukaryota > Metazoa > Arthropoda > Insecta > Coleoptera > Brentidae > Aspidapion > Aspidapion aeneum. Next base: position 98,052,646 of record OY755043.1, read on the forward strand.
GCGCTGCCTTATAGGCGTCCGCGTACGGTAATACACCTTCGGTAGTCGTTTTGGTGACAACGAATTGTTTTTTTATTGAAACAAATATAAAATATACATTCATATAAGACTTGTATACACCAAATTAAAGAAAAATGTTCATTCTAAAACTTTTATTTAAACGTTTTTTTTTAAATTTTGCTTTGGTGTTAATTAAAATGTAGGTTAAACTTTACTAGCTATACAAAAAAAAGTAAAAATTCAGTTATTTTATTTTTTCTAAAAAAGGAAGCAAAATTTTGAAAAATATAATAGAAAGTTATTTTATTGCGGGTGCTTACTGATTCATTTGCCATTTTTTTGCAACCCTCTACGACTATTTTTAAGAAAGTTACATCGTTTTAAAAAGTATCGTGCAAAAAAAAGTGGTGGGGGCCATATCTTTAAAAAACGCATTTACCAGAATGACAAGTCAAAACCTGATCTATGGAGTGCCCTTAACAAACACGGCTTATCGGCAAAAAGTTGGCACGACTTGCACACGAAACCCCCTTTTAGGCCGATTTGTCCATAGACTATAACCAAAGCATAACCTTTGTGGCTCCGACGCAGTTAACATTTCACTTTTTTCCACTCTTAAAAATGTTGTTTGTTAGATACATTTATAGGGGAGGGAAGTAAATTAGAATTTTGGGGTGTTTTAATTTTTTCCTATAGTTTTATTATGGTTCCTATCAGTCTGCCAAAGCTCAACTCTCTTGCATTTCTGGAAGTGGGCAATGCTACTTTTACCTAACTTTAAATGTATAGGGGAGGGGAGTAAATTAAAATTTTGCGTTTTTTTGATTTTTTCCAGGGGTTTGGTCATAATTTCTATCAGTCTGCCAAATTTTAGCTTTGTAGCATGTCTGAAAGTACAGTAGAATATTAATTATCTATACATGAGTGAGTGAGTGAGTGGGAATTTCGACGTTTTTTGAAATTTCGTAACTACTTTACTACTTTATGAATTCCATGAAACTTGGAGGGGTTGTTAACTCCATGGAGATCTCCGACTGGGCAAAGTTTGAGAATCGTAGCTCATTCCGAAGTAGAGTTTTAGATAGGTCAAATATCGGCTGAAATGTTTCAAGTAAAGATGGTTACGGCGCGCGAACTTTGCGTGGCACTGCCGTGTCCCGTACCCTCAGATATTTGGGTTGCCTCATAGTAAATTTGGTGGCTATGGGTCAAAACGGGTAGAAACGTCAAACTAAAAATCAGAAGAAGTACAATTTTATGGAAAAAAAAATCATATCTCGGAAACTAAAGAGAAATTTAAAAAACTGAGAAATAACTTTTTTTGGATTTAGCTGACTGTCATTTTATGTCATTAAAATTTTTTTGAAAAAATCGTATGGGAAATGGGTGCTTTGCAAACTTTTGTTACACTTGCGTTGTAGCCATTCTGTGAAGCTAACTGTCAAGCGCAGGACAACAAGAAAACCAAACATTAAAAGAGGATAATCGAAGCTATATCACATAGAAAATTGTGTGGAAATTGACTGTTTGGATTAGGAATAAATTTACTTAAAAAATTTCCAAAAAATTAAGGTGGTTCACTTCAATTTTTGTGCAGTTTATTTGACAAAAAATAGGTTACTATCAATCTTAAACTTCAGGGCGTCGGCGTCGCAACGGCAGTTATTAAAAAATTAACTGCCCGACTATTAAGGTAGCTTCTTTTTGTTATAACAAATTTTGTTTAAAATGTAATGCAATCTAAATTAGAAAACCACGTTTCGATTCCTAAGATATAATTTTCTGGGTTTTTTTTTATATCTTAAAATCACTGACTCTGACAAACGCTGACGTTATAACAAATACTGTTGAATCCTAAACTAACTTTGATAACCTCATTCTGCCAGCTGCTGTGGTTTTCAAATTATAATTTTTTAAAAATATTTGATCCCTCTCTTCTACTCACTTGCGTGCCCCAACCCCCACCAAAACAGACAGACAGGCAGCCTCCATCAAAAAATTTGGTAGTTTTTGGTATTGGAAAAAGTACTTGTTAACTTATTTTGTCCCAATAGTCTTTCTATACCGTAAAATTTCCATGGCTTAAAATATCCAAGTAAATTTTGCCGTATTCAAAAAAAATGAGAATTGCCTATAAAAAAATCATAAAAATGAAGGTAAGGAAAGAATGTATAGTTTTTCTTTACAAGTGAAAAAATTGCTTTCAAAAAGATTTCAAATTGAAAATTGTAGAAAAGAAAGTGATCTAAATAAAGCACTTTTTACTTCCAGAAATACTGAAAAATGCTGGGCTTAAATATGGAAATAACTGTGGAACTACTTGATGGGATGGCAGACGAATATTTGTGTGGTTACGGGACACATTATTTTTACCAGAGGTCCAATAACTTTCTTTTCATTAATTTATTTTTGATATTATAACGCTCTTTATAGTTTTTTTTGTATAAAGGGTAAGAATCTGAATGTCGAATGAAATTTTATCTGTCACTTTTTGTTTTGAAGATAGGTATAATAACATCAACTTACCGAGAGATTAACCCTCCAAGCAATTTCTGTTGTAGAGTACCCTTCGTCGGCCAAAATACCAATTTTGGCCCTAGTTACCTGAGAGGAGTCTTGTTGGCCCGGTAATCGCGGCATTTTTTTAACACTCACCTCTCTTTGTCCACAAACAAAACAACACTCCATAAATCACACAAAAAAATCTGAACTAATAAGCTGATGATCAACCGTCTGCTCATGCGCGTCTTTTGTCCTTTCGGCATTTTCTTTTGTTTTTGCCCGGCAATTTCACCTCTGTATGTCTTTTTACTCACTTCTGCATGAATTAAAAAAAGGAAGAAAAACGGTAGATACCGCGCACACAAAATCCTAGACAAACTGTCTGGAGCCCGAAGTGAATAAAACAGTGTCCCAAAACCAAGAGATCAAATTAAAATAGGAGGTAGGTATTGCTGTAAAGGACAAATAAGTTTAAAAAGTCACTTATTTGGATTTTTGATATTAAGGGTGAGCATTCATACCATGGGAACTTTGCTACAGTTTTTGCATATTTTTAGTGGTGATTGCCGGTGAAACATTTTTCCTTAGTCGGTTGACTTCAACTCCCATAGACAAATGACTTCGGTTCAGTCCGTTCAACACCTCGATGAGTTTCCTTTAAATACATTATAAAAGAACATAATATAATCAGTGACGGATCTAGGCCCCGAAAATAGGGGGTTGCCCAAAAAAATATTTAATTACTACTTTTTGCAAATTAGTTATGTACTATCAGTTAATTCATGAGAGTATATACCAGGTGGGCTAAAAAACAGGACAAAATGATTTTTGTTATAATATTCTAATATTCGAACTATACTACCGATTAAATAATAATGATCTTAAAATCGGTGGCATAGTTCCACGGTAATTATGTTACTTTAGTGGACCTTTTTAACAAGAGAGGGGTTCGGTTCGAGGGGGGCGGCCCCCTCCCCAACGCTAAGATTTTTATGCCACATATTACATGAACAAACAAATTAAATTCCATAAAATACGGCATCATAGGGTTTCGCCCCACCCCAGACATATTCGTCGGTGCGCTATTGAGCCACATCTTTAACCCATTTGTTCTCAAACAGTGGCCGATCTAGGCCCTTAGAGTTGGTGGAGCCCAAAAATAAAACTAAATTATGACTTTTTTGCAGATGAAACTGGAGTCGGGCAAAGGTAAATTCGAGGAAAAATTATTTTTTTGTTTTATAGTAAAAAAACTTTACGCGTTGCAAAAACGTAGTGCGACGGACAAAATATCGAAAGTTCAAAGTGTCGAAACCACAAAATTACAAAATATCGAAAAGACAACATATCGAATTACAAAATGTCGAAATGCAAAATAAATGAATAAAACCCAACCTAACACGATCTGGTCAGGTTAGATTTTGTGTAATAACATAACCAGGACCTGTTGTATATTAACCTAACTAGGTCAGGTTTAAAAACTATTAATATTATACAAAACAGACTAACCTAATCGGGTCAGGTTAATGTTTTATTCATTATAATAACCTAACCAGAACAGGTTTTTTAATAACTTCGTCATTTTGTACTTGGTCGTCGTCCCAAAACGCACTAGAACAATATAAAAAACAATATATTTTTCCTGTCTTTTTAAGTGTTTAATATTTATTTAAAAGGAAACAGCTACTACTAACACCTTTAACACCAACATAAAAAACTCAAACTTTTAGGGGGGCTCGGGGCCCGGGCCCCCTCCAAAACCTTCAGATTTTTTAATGAAAATAGCATAAAATACGGCATTATCGGGTTTTTGGCCTTCCCTCAAGACTTATTCCTGGTTGCGCTACTACTCAGTTACACGTATTTGAACAAGAGAAATATTAAACACGATCTTCTCGCACAAATTTGATTTTAACCTTAAGATGCACCATCCCAAGGCTTATAATCCATTCTCCCTCTTTGTTGTGTTGTATGTGAAGAACAAGGACTTAATCGCGATTAAACCCATAATTGCGATTAAGTGCTTACGGTGCATCTGAGGGTAAATAGTGTAAGAAGCTATCATTACTGAATACTGATACAATTTTGGTAATAAGAACGCAGGCGAAAGTTTTTGCTTTTTTAGTTGAAAAGATGCACTTGTCCGATAAACTATTACTTGGTTTTTACCAAACTTGGGAAGAGTAAGTACTCTGTTACCCCCCTTTGTATACGCCGGTGTTCTTAATAATAACAAATAAAAATTTAATTTAACGTTTTTTTCAATATGGTCTCTATTTACGTACAGGCAGCCTACAGACCTAACACGTTTAGATGCGTCCTGCAGGCCGGGTGCCCCGCGTTGTAGACACAGCCATGATCAAACTAATAAAAAAATAAGCGGGCAACGTTCGAAATTACGTAAATATGCAGCCCGCATACTGCACTAAAGATTTACCTGCATGAAACAGACAAAGAAAAAACCGCAAACTCACAAAGAAGGGTGATTCTTGATCGCAAAGCGTAACGTTCGAAATTACGTAAATTGTCTCAGACTGACCACTGAATATTTAACTGTGTGACACAAATAAAGAAGAACATAATAGGTATCACCAAATAGCCTATTCTCGATCGCAGAGCCCTCAACTTTCATTGATAAATGCAAAATCACTAATATTTTTAGGCTGTATAGTTTGGTATAGTAATATAGTATAGCGCCAAATGGATCCATTCATGCTTTTAAATTAAAGGGACTAAATAAAAAGTCCGAAATTCTCATCCCAACTTGGTAGCGGCCATTAAATTAGTCCCCGGCTGTACAACTCGCACAACAACTAAAGTAGCATAATAAAGATCTGCCTCATTGAGGGCTTTAGTAAGAAAAGATAAAGAAGGATCTTTTTTCATTCGAAAAGGTCTCAAACAAAAGGCAACAATGCCCAAGATTTTACGTAAAGAGGAGTACTTAGTGAGTAACAGCTGTACTTCATCAAGGGGTATTTCTGTCACAAAAACAAAACGATTTTCCTCAGGGGGTAGCTCAGCATCAAACGCATTAATTTTATGGTTCATAGGTCATGTTTCACTAGACTGGCCCAAAGAGGATGGTCCAGTAAACCAAAGAGGATGGTCTATCAATTGACCAGGAAGTAAGCTCCGGGATAAGCAATCAGCTGGGTTCTCCTTACCATTTACATGGTACCAACAGCTGGGGGGAACTTTCTCTTGAATAGTCGTTACATGATTGGCTACAAAAACCTTTCGTTTTGATGGACACGATTTTATCCAAGCAAGGGTAACGCTGGAGTCAGACCAAGCAAAAATCTTATCAATCGGGATGCAATCAAGATGATTGCCAACAAACTCCAATAGCTCTGCCAACAATACAGCAGCACACAATTCTAAGCGTGGAATAGAAATACTTTTCAAAGGGCACACCCTACTTTTCCCACACAAAAGGGAGATAGAAATATTTCCATTCAACTCAATTTGTCGAATATATACTGCACCACCATATGCACACATTGAGGCGTCACAAAAGCCATGCAATTCAGTGGTGACAGCATTTTGCTTCACAACATAACGAGGTATTGATATTGAAGATAATAATGGTAGTTGCGATACATAGAGTTGCCACTGTGCAACAATATCACTGGAGGGGGTATCATCCCATGAAAGACCCTGGACCCACAAACGTTGCATTAAACATTTAGCAACCAAAACAACTGGCGCTAGGAACCCGAGTGGATCATATATCCTTGCAATCTCAGAAAGAATGTTTCTCTTGGTACAAGGTCTTTCCATGGGCATCACATCATAACAAAACGAATCCAATTTTGGACACCACTTTAGTCCAAGGATTTTTAAACCAGCAGATTCATCATCAAAGGAAATTGGTTGCTGATGACTAGCTGGAACCGATTCTAGTAACTCAGGAGTGTTGCTAGTCCACTTACGAAGTTCAAAACAACCCAATTTTAACAACGCAATTAGCTGTTTCTGGCTTTCTAAAGCTTCAGCTACAGAATTAGCTAATCCGATGGCATCGTCCACATAAGTAGTATGCATCAACACCTTGCTCGCTAGTGGAAAGCCACTGCCATGATCTTCAACGAGCTGGTGAAGAGTACGAATAGCTAGGTATGTGCTCGAATTCACACCATAAGTTACTGTTTGAAGAGAGTACTCTTGAATCTCCTCGGTTGGGTCGAACCGCCACAATATCTTTTGATAACACACATCAGCCTGATGCATATCAATCTGCCTGAACATTTGACGTATGTCACTAGAATATACTACACTATAAAGGCGAAAAGTAAGCAATATTGATACAATATCTCTTTGGAGTTTAGGTTCTACCAATAAAATAGAATTTAAGCTACGACTATTTGAGGTCTTGGCAGATGCATCAAAAACAATTCGAATTTTTGACAAGTCACCATCTGCCTTCACAACTGGGTGGTGTGGAATAAAGTATGAATGGAAGTCAGGCCCAGAATTGTCCAATTTCATATGCCCCTGGTCTAGGTAATCCTGAACAAAGTCTTTGTACGCACTATACAAAGCTGGATTTTTCAACAATCGGTTTTCCATCATATTGAATCTACGCAATGCTTGACCTTTAGAGTTACCAAGTTCTTGTCGAGGCTCTGTGAAAAGCCAGCGAACAACATATCTGCCGGACTCAGTTCTTGAATGAGTGGTAGCAAATATTTTTTCACACAAGTCCTCATCAGAGGAAAGAGGGATTTTTTGAGGGGTCGATTCTAGTTCCCAAAACCTTTGTAAGGTACTATCCAATCGAGATTCGATAGGGGAAGACACTGAGGTCAACAAACTAATGGGTTTTTGAGTTTTACGAGGACCCTCAATACCACCAAGGAGTATTCAACCAAATATTGAATTAATGGCTCAAGGTCCTCCATTTTCTCCTTTTTTAAAGCCAGGCACAAGCATCTGACCAAACAAATCAACACCAATTAAAAGGTCTACACTACTAGGTTGTCCAAAATTAGGATCAGCAAAATCTAAATTTTTTAGGTACGGCCACTGAATAGAATCATATTCTACAACAGTCACAGGTATGGTTCCACAAATTTTAGGAATAAGAATGGCATCACATGAAAACAAACTATCAGGAAACTTGGAGGAGCCTATTTGCAATGTTACATTGCCATCTGATGTACTAGAAATCATGCCATTTATTCCTTCAATAGGAGTTCTATTCGGAGCTACTTTAAGTCCTAACCTCTCAGCCAAAGAGACGGTTACAAAGGACGCTTCACTAGCGGAATCTAAAATTGCCCGACAAGACACATACTTCTTCTTGTCTAAAACTTCGGCAGTTGCCAAAGGCACAGGTCTCCTCTTACGAGGTTCAAAATGGTTGCTACTGGGTGTAGCGGTACACAATGCCTGTTGGGCACCTTCACTATTAAGTATACGGGGGGTCTCCCCTGGACGATCAACTTGGGGGCTCGGAGAGCTTTTCAAAAAGTGCAACAGGGAATGGTCAAGACCCTGGCACTGACGACACGTGGCATTTGTAGGGCATTGAGATACACCATGTTTGCCAAAGCAGTTAAAACACAATCGTTCACGCTTAACAAACTGGTGGCGTTGATCTACTTCTAAATCTGGTACACTTCACAAGGGGATGATAGGGCTGTTGCTGGCAATAAACACAACATTTATTACCAGACTGGCCTGTTCCACTCAATAACACAGGATAGGGTGGTTTGCCACCCTTCCTAGGGAGTAGAGGAGGTAAGACCTGCTTATTCAAAAGAGAACTATTTTCCAAAGCCCGACAATTTTGCTCTAAGAATTTAAACAAATCTTTATAGGACGGGATTTCCTTATCACTATACTCAATCTGAAACTGAGTTTTCAATGGGGTATCAACCTTTTGCAAAAGAAGAAGCATTTTAGCAAAATCTAAAAGGTCTACATCATCATACTTTGACAATGCTTCCAAATTTTCCCGGAAAGTGGACAACAATAACCTTAAATCATGAGGGTTGCTCGATTTTGCAGAAGGGGCTTGACAAATAGACGTCCAATAATTTGTTACTAAAAGTCTTTTATTATTAAAGCGTCTAATCATTGCATCGAAGGCTACTCGATAATTATCTGAGGTTAGCGGTATGTTCCTAATTACAGATGCGGCCTCTCCCACCAGAGCGGTATTTAAGGCTTGAAATTTAGCTATTTCACTCATGTCGGCTTTATCATGAACAAGTGACTTAAACATATCAAAAAAAGGTGGGCCATTTTTTAATTTTACCGTCAAAATGGGGTACCTCTATTCTTTTAATTTTAAGACTTCTGTCCACATTTACCAGGGAATGGTTCAAAATTGTCTGTGAGGCATCTTGGTAATCCTCCGGATAGAGCTCACGACAAATCGATCTAATTGTGTATTTCAATTCATCAAATTCCTGCACTAAAGTTTCCTGACTTTCTTGTATCTGATCACTACTATCCAAGCTTATAATTTCAAAATGCAATGCATCGGATTGACTTACCAGAGAAGGCACATCTTCCCATCTGGGTTTTAACTTTTTTGCCTTCTCTGCATTGCCCTCGGCTTCGACGGCTCTATTATAAGTTGTTTTTAATTTATTAAAAACACTTTTTTGTTTTTGTTTTAAACTTCTTGGATCAGACATTATAAAGCGCTTTTTATCAGATATAAAAAGGTAGGTTTTTTCGCGACAAATTGGCTATCAACACACCGGTACGGTTCGCTAAACAACGCGGCACTAATCTCGCGCTTAACGAAAGCAAAAAATGAAGGTAAATTTCGACGGATTTCACACAAACAAATTGGAAACCCGACGAATAATCAACAATTTTCTAACCTCGGAGGTAAACAAAACAACATGTGAAGTTGTGAGGTTAGAACACACAAACGTCAATGAAACGTCAGCCAGCAAGAAAAAAGAACGGGCGCGGGCCGCTCCCAAATGTCGAACGGGGGTATTTTTTATCGCCGCACAAGGTAATAAACCAAACTCAGGGCAACCAACATTCAAAACCATGCGGACTCTAAAAAAAAACCGGTACAAAAACAACAGTGTCCGAATCTGGCAAAAAAAAACGATAAAATGTGGTTGCTGCAAAAAAACTATAAAATTACCAATTTTTTTACAAAAAAAACTGTAAAATCCAAAGGGCTTTTTCAAAACATAAGGGTCTGAAAGAACAAATAGACATCTGAGCCCTGAAGGGGAGTAAAACTAGAGATATCCCAAAAAAAATAACCCCCCAATTAAATTCGCCCCGCCTGGGAAAACAGAGTCTATTAAACTAAAAAACAAAGGAAAAAATCGGCAACACGCTAGAAGCTTACCTTCTGTAATTCTGTAGCAGTCCCAAAATTTCACTGGCGGCCGCGGCTCCTTCTTGCGACTGGAATTTCGGTCTTCAACCCAAAAACACGTGTGACTTCTTTCAGTTTTTTGTCGGAAGTGATTTCTTCATTCCCCTGTCACACACGGTGGCGCTTCAAACTCCCAGCGTGAGCAAAAAACGCGCATGATTTTACCAAAATGATCAGGTGATCAAAAAGAAAATAACTTTCAACAAAGAGAGAAATTATCACCTGATCGGAATTTTTCCCAAACAAGACTTTCTTTTTTGAATGTTTTTGCAGAAAGCCCAAAAATATCAAAACATACTTTAAGGTTAGGTTTTCCAAAAAATTCAAAATAAAACAATAAAGAAAAATAACTGGCAGCATTAAACACCGGGTCCTCTTTCCAGTCTAACTTTTTCACTATTTTTCTTTTATTAAAATCGGTTCAGTGCATAATGATCAAGAGAATATTATAGTTTTAGCAAATTTAGACTGAAAAAAGCGCCTGCATAATGTTTTAAAAAAATACTTTACCAACTTTAAAATACTGTTAAAAAGAGCCCGATGTACATACCCACATACCACAAAAATCACATCAACGTTAAATTAACGTGAACAAAAATAACAAAGTTTTTTTTTACTTGAAAACAACCTCACACCATGTAAAATTTATTTTGTTAAATCTACATGCTTAAAAATAACTTAAAAACAAGGAGGAATCAAGCTATAAAAATGTACTTTTTGCTGAAGTTTCTGGTGATGTGTATATAACGTGTTTTTTACCCTCGTTATTTTCATGTACCAAATTAACACTTGAAAAGTCCTACACAACATGTTCTAAAACGCCACTAGATTAAGACCACGGATCACCTAACATGATCCGTGTTAAGACTTCTCAAACCTACTAACTTTCTGCGTCTTTTTTGGTCACGTTTTTTTAATAACATATTTTTAACTTAAAAGAGACGCGAAAGGAAGTTATAAAAGTTCACTAGTTTAAGACTACAACACTTCAAAACAATTTTAAAGATGGCGCTCAAGGCCAGTCAAAATATCTATACATCTCTGTATATACATTATGTTTTTTTAAAAGCTAAACAAGATTTTTTTACAGTAAACACTTTCACAGAATATTAATGTGTCTTTATCAGGTTAATAACAGATGCGTCGTGATCGTGGACCAGGGATCAGTTTCTTTACAGGTTTTTGGGAGTTTAGACTCACAAGAGTGTGGCTCTTCTGTGGTTTAGAGGCCAAAGCACTGCCTGATAGATTTCGTCAAAGTGAAAAATCCCGACAATAGGTGGCGCTGCTGCTAGTAAAATCTCAAAACAATTCGGTAGAAAAGCCATGCAAGTCGTGTTTTAAAATTCGTGTAGAAAAGGCGTGAATCTAATGTGATTTTAACGTTGATAAAAATCACTTGAAACTAACGTAAAAACATTGCTGTTTTAATTTGATAATGGCGTTATTAAAACGCCGTTTTTAGCAACGTTATTTTTTATAACGTTAATGAATGACCTATTAAGCTTGTTTTCATATATGAAATAAACGTTTTTTTCTAGCAGCTTTTAAAATCAACGTTTTTTTTCTCACGCCTTTTTTACGTGTTAAACACGTGATTGTGCTATGTGGGTAATAGTTATGAAAACTTTGGGATACAAACAAAACGATTTTTATTTTAACAAAATTGGTTCCGAACTTAATGATCAAGATAATAATTTTGTTTTATTAACTTTAGAATAAAAAGAGCACCTATTATAATCGTCGTAATTTAAAATAATCACATTACCAATTTTAATATTAAACACCTTGTTCTTATTAAAAAGTATCTGGTTTTCATAGTATTTATGAAAAATTTGGGATTTTCTTACTCTTGCATCTGAAACGCAAAGTTTCGCTAACATAAAATTTTAGTCGTGGTTGTCATCTTTAATTTTAAATTGTCGGAAAACTTTTATGGATTCTTGGAAAGCTAATATCTAAATTAGACTATAGTTCTTCATCACTAAAATTAACATTTTGCAAAAATTTAAAAAAAAAACAAACGTTTTTAAAACATGCCCTGTGTTAATTTGTATAAATTATGTAAAAAATATTTTAGGTGTTTCAAAAATTGATACATATATGAGTGGGGGTGCTAGCGAACGTTGAGTAATTTTGTAAGGGTGTTTAGAGGTTTCGATACAGATGCGTTACAATGGGGGTGGGGGAAGGCAAGATTTCGGAAAATTTGTATTACGTAATTTAAGAAGAGGCTCTATGTTTTAAACTGAGAAGACCGTTATCGGGTTTTAACACCCGCAGACGATAAAATATCTCATCGTACTAAAATACGGTCGTTAAAGTGCACGTTAAAGCCCGTTGTTAATAAAATTAATTTTTGTTTAGATATAAATAGATGAGAAGTGTACAGTAGTTATTCTAAATACTTCCCAATCAAACAAAGCGTTTCGACATGAGAATTGGGCCTTAAATTAGTCCACCAAAAATTGTTTGCTTACTTTGCACTGCACAAGTTACGGTCGTTGTGAATAGGCGCTACAAAAGAAGAAATTCATCGAACAAATAAACAAAAAAATATAGATTTGTCTACGGCTTTTCAAAGATGCTTAGTATTTCCATTATGTTCTTCATGCAGGCCGAAGAATGCCGTGTCAAACATTAAAGATAATTATCTCCCTAGAATTATCTTTAAACAACAGTTAGAGCGTGACTGATCAAGATAATTTTCTGTGCGTAAAGAAAAAGTTTTCTTTGTTGCGACGATGACCTTTTGGCCACAGAAGATTTTACAGTCAATCAATTTAATGCGTTGTTTTTTACTGTTACCAATTCAGTTTAACTCAGTTTTATTGTACAAAAAATAATTGACAAATTTAACAAAATTATAAATTTAAATAAATTATGAACAAAGTTATATAAAAATTATTAAATATAAAACAGTATAAACCACCAAAGTTTAAAATAAATCGTATGATTTAAATAAGTAAAGGCCGATAAAACCGACATTTTTTTAAGTTCCTTAGAATGAAGGATTTATTAATATAATCATAATCACGTAATAATGAACCCTTTAGGTCCAGTGTATATATCTACACTGTGCTTTAGGCTAAGGAAGGAAAACAATATTATAGTCATTCAACATTGTTTCAACTCTTCTTTTAACATCGTACTGTTCTGGCTGCCTCCAATCGCTTCTGGTTGAACATTGCTCTATTTCCTCTGGTATCTATATGAAGAATCGATTCTTTGGCTTTTCGTCACCAATTTACATTATTGTTCCTCGTTTTCTGTTTTCTTGTTTTGTCCTATTGTTACGATTGCTTTCTGTAAGCTCGTATTATTTGCTTTTCACTATTGATCTAGATTTGTAATTTGTCCCTCGTTTGTAATCTTTTTCCCAACTTTCTCATATATCCTAACCTAAACAGATTGCATTATCGTTAAATTTCCATTTTTAATATCGACAGAGTTATTGTAGTGTAGAATTTTGTTTGAGAGATCTCATTAAATTCTTTGACTCGGGTAGTTTTTGATGAGCATAAAAAATATTCTGCCAATATATGGGCCCCTAAGCTCACACTAGGTACTACAGTTATAGTACGTGTGAGCTAATATTACTAAAAACTGAAATATATTTTATTCAACTCCAGACTAAATTACCTTTTGTTTGATACCACACAAGCCATGTTTTGACTTAAACTCAAATTTTTGAAATCTACCCCCACCCTTAAAAAAAACAAAAAACTAAAATGTATTTTGTTAAACTCCGGACTCAATTACCTTTCGTTTGATATCACACACGCCATATTTTCACTTAAACTCTAATTTTTGAAATCTACCCCCACCCTTTCATTTTGTTTCTGTTCGGTGGATTTTGTTCATTTTTAAATGACACCATCTCGACCCAAGACCCAGCCTAGGTACCAAATTTCATTAAAATCAACCAAGCGGTTTTTGAGTTATGCGCGTTGGTCATTACAGACAGACAGACAGATAGACATACAGATAGACAGACAGATAGACAGACGGCGCAACAAAAAACTTAATTTTTAAAATATAAAATATACCCCCACCCTTTTTTTTAAATAAATTAAAATGTATTTTGTTTAACTGCAGACTCAATTACCTTTCGTTTGATATCACACACGCCATATTTTAACATAAACTCTATTTTTTGAAATCTACTCCCACCCTTTCATTTTGTTTCTGTTCGGTGGATTTTGTTCATTTTCAAATGACACCATCTCGACCCAAGACCCAGCCTAGGTACCAAATTTCATTAAAATCAACCAAGCGGTTTTTGAGTTATGCGCGTTGGTCATTACAGACAGACAGACAGACAGACATACAGACAGACAGACAGACGGCGCAACAAAAAACTTTCAAAATCATCTGAAACGCAAAGATATATAAAAATTTTTGAAATCGGAGCAACTTTTTTTTTCTCGAAAAAATTTGGATCACCATAGCTCACACTACTATAGTATAGTATATGTGTGAGCTAAAAACAAAAAACTAAAAACTAAACTCCGGACTCAATTACCTTTCGTTTGATATCACACACGCCATATTTTCACTTAAACTCTAATTTTTAAAATATACCCCCACCCTTTTTTTTTAAATAAATTAAAATGTATTTTGTTTAACTGCAGACTCAATTACCTTTCGTTTGATATCACACACGCCATATTTTAACATAAACTCTAATTTTTGAAATCTACCCCCACCCTTTTATTTCGTTTGTGTTCAGTGGATTTTGTTCATTTTTAAATGGGACCATGTCGACCCAAGACCCAGCCTAGGTACCAAATTTCATTAAAATCGGCCAAGCGGTTTTTGAGTTATGCGCGTTGGTCGTTACAGACAGACAGACATACAGACAGACAGACTGACAGACAGACGGCGCAACAAAAAAGTTTCAAAATCATCTGAAACGCAAAGATATATAAAAATGTTTGAAATCGGAGCAACTTTTTTTTTCTCGAAAAAATTAGGATCACCATAGCTCACACTACTAGTATAGTATAGTATATGTGTGAGCTAAAATTCATTAAATATTCTGGTACATTTCCTAGTAGAAATTTTTTAATTTTTATTCCTTATAAAAAATTTCACTTGAAATTTTTTTCCATAAACTTTAATTTAACTCTTTGGCTTCAAACTGCAGTAAGTTTATAATTGCCACAAGAATCCAGGCAATATAAATTAAACATGTGTCTCTTCGCATTCACAATACATCCGGAGTTAAAAACGCAGGCGGCGACAATTTCATGTTTTATTAATAAAACATCACCAAGTTTATATGTGTATGTTGTATATTAGGTTCATAAATGGACTTGCACATTGTATTATTTATTGAGACTTGTTTATTTTATGATGTGTAAAAAAATTAAATATAATACAAAGTCAATAGTTGGCTAACCCGCGAGTGGTGGCGTTCGATCTGTAAGACAGATAACAAACAAAAACCTAGTTTTAGATGCCAGTGCAGAAAACCTAATTTTAAAAGCGGACGCAGGATCAAACGATCTCTGTGCTCAAATATCTGTTTTTATCCATCTATTTCCAAGCCACAACTCAGTCTCGTAAGCGTAGTCAGGCGCGTGTCAAACGGCCCCGCAGACCCCGCCATGCGGGCGGGCCGCCGGTATATTGGGGGCCCCCCGGGCCTCCAAAAATACAATTATGCATATTTAAACATTTCAAATCCATATTTAACTTGTCACAATTTCTTTCGAACATAAAAAATGTGAACGCCCAAACAATTGTCAACCCTGGGCTGGTCGAAACCCCAGTAATTCCCATAGGTTATTCCCCGTTTTAATGGGTTATTAGCGAGTCTTTGTTGTTTCACTTCTTTAGGGATGGGACATCGAAAGAAAACATCGATGTTAGACATCGATGTTGACATCGACGGCCTGCCATAGATGACAACGATATATCGTATTCAAAACATCGATATTTGAACATCGATATTCGGGTATTGGTGTTCTTTAATTTTATTGTTAAAAATAAATAATATGTATTACAAATTTCAAAAAACAGCATAGTAAGCTTTAAATAATAAAGATCATAAATGAACTAAACTAACAAATTTGAATAAGGATTTAAAAAGTAAACTTAACGAACATATTTTCTACTAGGAAACCAAAACTGCACAAAAAAACTAAATGTGAATATTGTGTTAAAGACTAGAATTAAAATATCAAATACACAATGAAATTAACAGTACGGAGAATCACGCACATAACTCAAAAAGCACTACAAAATACAATTAAAACAATCCGAGGCAGAATTCGGGACTTCTCCGAAACAATAATCAATAAAAATCTACAACAATGTTTTCTGCTGCAATGTGTCACCATCCATCGTAGTAAAGTTTAACGAATCCAAAGCGCGTTCGATTAGTATTTTAGATTTAATGATGCGGCGACCAGAAAATTGCGAACTCGCTAAGTTTCCTTTTTTGAGTGTTTTTAATTTGTAATTGAGTCATTGAGATTTTCAGCAAAATATCGACGCAAATTCTTCAAAATATCGATGTTTTTATCGATGGTTAAAGTTAACAACATTGATGGTAAAAATATCGAACATCGAACGTAAAATTTCGATGTTTTACAAACATCGATAATTATCGCCCACCCCTACACTTGTTACGTTTGAGTTTTGAGTATTAAAATGAGTAGGACGCGCAAATATCTGAGTGGGGCTCAAAAAAGAAAACTAGTTGAAAAAAGGAGGAGGAGAAGAAGAAGATTGCCAAAATTGATACGTTTAAAATACTCTGCCAATATATGGGCCCCTAAGCTCACACTAGGTACTATAGTTATAGTGTACGTGTGAGCTAATATAACTAAAAACTGAAATATATTTTATTTAACTCCAGACTAAATTACCTTTTGTTTGATACCACACAAGCCATGTTTTGACTTAAACTCAAATTTTTGAAATCTACCCCCACCTTTAAAAAAAAAAAGCTAAAATGTATTTTGCTAAACTCCGGACTCAATTACCTTTCGTTTGATATCACACACGCCATATTTTCACTTAAACTCTAATTTTTAAAATATACCCCCACCCTACAATATATAAAAAATTTTGAAATCGGAGCAACTTTTTTTTTCTCGAAAAAATTAGGATCACCATAGCTCACACTATTGTATAGTAGTGTGAGCTAAAAACAAAAACTAAAATGTATTTTGTTAAACTCCGGACTCACTTTGATATCACACACGTCATATTTTCACTTAAACTCTAATTTTTGAAATATTCCCCCACCTTTTTTTTTAAAATAAATTAAAATGTATTTTGTTTAACTGCAGACTCAATTACCTTTCGTTTGATATCACACACGCCATATTTTCACATAAACTCTAATTTTTGAATCTACCCCCACCCTTTTATTTGGTTTGTGTTCGGTATATTTAGTTCATTTTTAAATGGGACCATCTCAACCGAAGACCCAGCCTAGGTACCAAATTTCATTAAAATCGACCAAGCGGTTTTTGAGTTATGCGCGTTGGTCGTACAGACAGACATACAGACAGACAGACAGACATACAGACAGACAGACAGACAGACAGACAAACAGACAGACGGCGCAACAAAAAAATTTTGAAATCGGAGCAACTTTTTTTTTCTCGAAAAAATTAGGATTACCATAGCTCACTCTACTATAGTATAGTATATGTGTGAGCTAATAAAGCTACATTTTAAATCGTGTTTGCGGGCCGACACAAACGCCAACACGGGAGTCGTCACGGACTAGGCCATTTCTAGTCGTATTGCGTGCCAGCGTGCGTTCTGCGGTTGCGTAATTGATGTGTTTATAGCTCAGTTTTATTTCTACAACTGACTAAGTAGGCTCTGCATGCCGCTTTATACAGGGTGTCTCTAAAAGTTCTGTACAAAATCTAAGCACATATTCCTGAGGTCAAAATAAGTCGATTTAATGCAATTTACATTAGTCCAAAATTGCTCCGTTTCAGAGATGGGTGGTGAATTTAAAAATTAAATTTTTAAATGAAAAAATTTCATGAGCGAAATTGCCGAAAAGCAACAAACTTGAATAAAGCTTTGAGAACAATAGTCAGTAAAAAACCAATGATCTCTATATATACAGAAAACTGGCCGTTGCTATGACATTTTACCAGTGTAAAACACTCTAGTGAAATAGTCATTCAAAATAATTTCAGTATTCCGTTGCGGCATCGAACATTATAAACGGAAATATCTCAAAAACATATTAATTTAACGCATGTTAACAAGAGTACCTTGTTGGCTTAAAAAGATTCAGGAAAATATTTTCTTAACAAAAAAGTTAAAAGTTACACTGAGAAAAAAGTCATAGTCATTTTAAACTATAAAAAGAGCATTGTGAAGCGCCCTCTAACGGCCACAATGAAAATTTATTCATATTTAGGTTTCGCATCCCAAAAAAACCCCGAGTACCTATTTTTAAAGTAATGCGGTAAGAAATGTTCATAAATTTTAAGACAATCGATTTTTAATTTTTAAATTTACCACCCTGTATCTCTAAAACGGAGCAATTTCGGACTAAGGTAAGTTACTTTAAATCGACTTATTTTGACCTCAGGAATATGTCCTAAGATTTTGTACAGACCTTTTAGAGACACCCTGTATATCGTAATTGAAACATCGAGATGAAATTGATTATTTATGAAAATTCCAGATCATAAACATTCCAGGCATAACCACATTTTTCGGGAATGCGTATTTCTTTTGACCGCCCTTTAATATATATTCATCTTTCTTTTACTCGTACTAATATATAGGAGACAGATGTAGCCAAAAAGATCTTGATCGAGATTATTCCCGATACCGATCATTTAGGTGATGGAACTGCGCATGTCTGGTACACCACACGGGCGCCCATATACCGAGCACGCGTGTCGGATTGCAACTCTGCCAGCGAACACGATTAGAAATGCACCTTAAAGCTACATCTCTAATCGTTTTTGCGGGCCGACGCGAAAGCCAGCACGGGAGTCGTCACGGACTAGGCCATTTCTAATCGTGTTGCGTGCCAGCGTGCGTGCTGTGGTTAGCTCATGCGTAATTGATGTGTTTATAGCCCACTTTTATTTCTACAACTGGCTAAGTAGGCTCTGCATGCCGCATTCCAGATCATAAACATTCCAGACATAACCACATTTTTCGGGAATGCGTATTTCTTTTGATCGCCCAAGTGCACCTTTAATATATGTTCATCTTTCTTTTACTCGTACTAATATAGGAGACAGATATAGCCAAAAAGATCTCGATTGAGATTATTCCCGATACCAATCATTTAGGTGATGGAACTGCGCATGTCGCACGTACGCCAGCACGGGCCGCAGAGTTTGCAGCTTGCAAGCACGAAGGACCGTGCGGACACGGTGGTCGTCATTAAAACTGGTTACATTGATTCCCATATGCCTAGCACGCGTGTCGGATTGCAACTCTGCCAGCGAACACGATTAGAAATGCACCTTAAGATATTTATATTTCGGGTCGTACTTGGTGAGCAGATGAATTCGTCGTGGCTGATACTGATGCATTTTTTTAATTCTGCTTTACTGGGCTGGAAGTAAAGCTGTGAGGTGTAGTACACTGCAATAAACTCGTTTAAAACATCGAGAACCTAGTAGGCATCTTTTATTATTTTTATTGGAATGGGTATTGACTTGATGTGCAAAAATTCGTTTCTTTCCGTATTGATGAAGTATCCAAAGACGTGGATAAAATCTTTGCTGTTTTGTACTTTGGTATGTAGAATTAGAAATTAAATTATTTTGATATTTGTCGGCAGTTTCTTGTTCCTTTAATGTAAGTTGGTGATATAACTTCAAATAAATGTTCAGGGTGGTGGTGTCTCTTTGCTAGTATTCAATGACTTCTCTCTCTCTATTTAATTTGCCACATTTTGATAGGTACTTAATAGTAAATAAATGTTTAGTTTTCGTCAATTCTTCTGTACCAGTTGTGCATTTCGTGTATTACAATAAAAGTTTCATTCAGTTTCTTTCTAAATCTTTCTAACTGGTTTTTAATTCTTAGACCAGTTTTGTTAAATGTAGCTAAAGCATGTAACATGAATTTTGCTTGGTGATTGGAAGTTTTGATTAACTCTTTTTGATTTTGGTCTAGCTTATTGATGTCTGCATCAACCTCACCGTTGTTTGTTACCACTGTTGCTGCCAAAATTTCATCCTGGGGCGCCATTACAAAAACAATTTTTTTGTGAAAAAATAGTTCAATTACCTCAACAGTAAACATTTTTAATAGATGTTTTTGTGACAAAAATATTTTGATAAATTATAAAGCTGTCCCAGCCTACTTTTCACTGTTAAAATCAGTTTAATATTGGTTAAAATATTACATGAGACCCGTGAAATTTTAATAAACGAAAATATATTAAATTCTATTACCTTTACGCTGTCCGTCATATGTAGAGTCCGAGAAAATATGAACAATTGCGAGAGTCACCAAAAATCCCATCGCATCTTGATAGATAGTTAGGTCTCAATGCGACTTTAAATCGATCCCGTAGGCTGTTAATTACCGATGATTTACTAAGTGAAAAAAAGTGGTTTTATCATCAAAATATAATTTGTATGAAAATGTAATTTTCTAGATTACACTTCAACTTAAATTCTTTTTGTTTTTTGCGTTTCTTACAAATAATTATTAATAATGCAAGTTCTTGAACATTTGTGCATACCTAAAATTGATTTGTGAATACCGCGTGTGTAAGACAAAGATCTACAGAACTGAGGTCACCTAGTTAAGTTGTTATTGGTGAAAACAAAAATTTACCGTACTTACCTACTACACATATCAGAGTTTTGTTTTTTGTCGTTTTTTGGTGGCCCCTGATTGTGGGCAGAATCACTGTGATAAAAGGTGGGAATTCAGCATCGTTCTCTGATCGTGACATATATTGTGATCTACAAATGAGTGGCAAAGGGGTGCAAACTCGGCGCTCTAAAAAAATAGTATGCGGTGGCTGTCAACAGGTAATACCGAATGACACAAAAGCTCAATGCGGAACTTGCAGCAGGTACTATCACTTGGAATGTGCCAAGTTATCGGAACTTAAAGCAAGGGTCCTACGGGAAAGCAATAAACTATGGCATTGTAACCGCTGTGAAAGGCAGTCGATATTTCCTAATAACGCGGCCCCAGACGGCAGTTCAAGAA
Organism: Aspidapion aeneum; assembly: GCA_963576565.1. Lineage (NCBI taxonomy): Eukaryota > Metazoa > Arthropoda > Insecta > Coleoptera > Brentidae > Aspidapion > Aspidapion aeneum. The sequence continues at coordinate 98,073,695 of OY755043.1, forward strand.
CGCAGAACGCGCGCAGATCAACCATTGGTCAGACCCAAAGCAGCCAAAATGAAAATGCGGATCTTCGAGATTTATTGCTCGAATTAAAGTCAGAAATTGCTGGCCTTAGACAGGAATTTTCGAGAATCAAGGAGGAAATGTTCACAATAAAAGACTCCATGGAATTTTTTAATGCCTGCTATGAAGAGCAACGCCAAACCAATAAAATAATGAAGTTAAAAGGGAGAATGCTGACCTAAGATCTGATATCTTATTGCTTCAGAGCAAAATAGGGATGATCGAGGCTGTAAAGCCTAAACCTAAACAATGGCTAACGATTAATGGAGCATTTTCAAAAGAAAATAACTCTGATAATATTAAGGAAATATCCAAAAAAATTCTTAAATTTATTGATAAAGACTTTTCAGAGGAAAATCTTGAAAACCTTAAAATAATGAGCTCAGAAAATAAGCCTACAGTCGTCAGTATTTTATTCAAAGATGATGCAAGAGCAAGCAATATCCTACAAAATAGGAAAGAAATAGGAAAAATTGACTCAACAATATGCAGCAGAAAAACGTACCAGCTTTTTAGGGCGGCAAAAAAGTGTAAGGAACACGGATTTATTTCTGTGTGGAGTGCCAACGGATTGGTATTTGTTAGGAAAACCAAGGGGAACCGGCTATTAAAATCAACAAAGTTGAACATATCAATCGGATAATAGATCAGGCAAACACACCACAAAACTAAAAAACCAAACTTAAAAAATATATTTGAGTCAGTATCTCAAATTGATATAAAATTCTTTAGTTTTCATAATAATTTTAAACTTTTTATTTGGTAATTTGAATTCAAGTTCTTTGGTTCTGCACTTTCCTTATGTAAAAGATTTGATTATCGAAAAAGGTTTTGACTTTCTATGTGTCACAGAAAGTAACCTAAAGCAACACATGCCATCGTCGCTCGTAGATATCCAAGGTTATAAAATTACGCGTGAGGACCGCCTCGGTAGAGCCGGAGGTGGTATAGCAATTTACTCAAGATAGGAATATAAAATAACCAAATATAATTTAACAACTTGCGACGGTGGCCTGCTTGAGCATTTACTGGATAGCTTTAAGCTTCAAAACATGTCCATTTTGATAGGAGTTTTTTACCGATCAGCTAGTCTGCTCAGTAGCAGAATCTGTTAAAGAATATCATGCACTTTTATCGGAAATTGCTCCTATTTTTGACCATGTTATCATAACAGGGGACGTTAATGTGGACATGTTGGATCCCGCAAATCCATTGAGTGACTGTTTTAGTTCTTATGATTTGACCCAAATAATAAGTGAGCCTACTAGAGTAATACAAACAACAAAAAAACTACTTGATCCAATTTTTATTAGTAACTTAGACCTAGTTAAAACACACGGTGTTATAAATACCGACTTTATTTCGGATCATAGCCTTTCCTTCTGTGAACTTGCGCTAGTGTCCTCTAAAAATTTGCAAAAATTATATACCTTTAGATGCTTTAGGCATTTCAATGAAGACATGCAAAACATAAATTGGGATGAGATTTATTATATACATAACATAGAAGATAAAATAGGTTTGTTGAGCGACAATTTGCTGCAAGTTATTAATAACCATGCGCCCATGAAAACCGTACGCTTGAGTAGGCCTCCGGCCCCTTGGCTCTCAAACGGATTAAAAGAAATTTTAAAACAACGTGATAAAGCATTACAAAAATATAAAAGAAACTCGACTCCAGTAAATTGGACTCGATACAAGGAAATGAGAAACTTTGCTTTAACTTCCTTGAGACGAGAAAAAGCGGCCTACTTAAGATACAATAATTCTCAGGACGCTGCCACATTATGGAAGCGCCTTAAAATAGCTAGTGTACTATCTAAGCCAATTGCAAATTTGCCAGGTGACCTTCAGGATCCCAATGCCATTAATAATTATTTTCTGGAAGCATTTTCGGGTGCCGAGGCGGACCGGGATCTAATAGATTACTTTGAAACTCATAGGCACTCTGCTGACCGTTTTAGCTTTACCCTTCCTACGCAACATGACATAAGAAAAATCATTCAATCACTAAAATCTAATGCAGCAGGCTGTGACAATATTAACTTAAACATGATTAAGCTGAGTTTACCTTTCTTAATTAAACACATCACCCATATTATAAATTGTTGCTTGGAAAGAGGATATTTTCCTCGAATCTGGACAACTTCAATAATCTCTCCAATTCCAAAGGTAAATAGTCCAGCTACTTTTAATGATCTAAGGCCTATTAGCATACTCCCTGTGCTGAGTAAGGTATTAGAGAAAGTTGTTCATCAACAACTTTTTCAATTTTCGTTAAAGTGTGGAATCTTCCCAGACACTCAGTCGGGTTTTCGTCCTGGCCACGGCACTTCGACACTTCTTTCAGATGTAAATGACGAAATTGTTAGGGAGCTTGACAATAAGATGGCGACTATTTTAGTCTTATTGGATTATTCTAAAGCATTTGATTGTGTTGATTTTAATTTATTATTAGCCAAGTTACACTATTTTGGACTTACACATTCAGCATTGTCATTTTTTGAAGGTTACTTATGCCATAGAAAGCAGATAGTACGTACTCAATCTGGCGTATCCGCAACAGGCATGGTGACATCTGGAGTGCCACAAGGCTCTATTCTTGCCCCGCTTCTTTTCGTATTATATCTTTTTGATATGAAACATATTACAAAGGTCTGTGAGCTTAAATCGTACGCGGATGATACACAACTCCTTTTTATTTTTGATCCACTTCACTATAACAATATAGAAGCTGACGTGAATTCAGACCTTAGGTGAATAGTTGAGTACAGCCAGAAACACAATCTTAAGCTAAATGCAGCAAAAACACAAGTTCTGTTATTTGCTCCTTCAAATGCACGGGATTTTTTAAAAAATCATCTGAATTTAGAAATGAATAATCACCATCTTGAGTTTGCGGATACAGCTAAAAACTTGGGGTTAACATTTGATACATCGTTAAGATTTAGCCAGCATATCTCAAATTTAAGTAAACGGTCATATATGGCTTTAAAAGTGCTATACGCCAACAAGCACATACTAAATTTTAAAGTACGAAAAAAACTATGTGAATCTTATATAATGTCTTCCTTGTCTTATTGCATTACTATATATTACCCCTGTTTAACGCAGGCAGACAAATTTCTATTACAAAAACTACAAAATAACTGTGTTAGGTTTATTTATGGACTACGAAAATGCGATCATGTTTTAGAAAAAATCGGAAACCTTAGTTGGCTCAAAACAGAATATTTGTATAAATATCTTTTTATGGTTGTCATTTATAAGTTACTTAAAAATTCGACTCCAATATATTTAATTAAAAAGCTTGAATTTCGTAAGCAACAACATAATGTTGCCCTTCGAAATAATAATCTCGCACTACCTAGATATCATAAAACTTTATTCCAAAGATGTTTTACTTATAATGCTGTAAATTGTATAATGAATTTCAAATATTTTTTGTGAAAAATAATTCCATATTAGTATTTAAAAAGGAGCTCAAAAAACACCTCTTAACATTGCAGAATGCCTAGAAAAAATTTTCTGGTGCAATGTTACTATAAATATATTTACTTATATAATAAACATTTTGACCCTTCTCTATTTTCTATTTTTAGGTTAAGTTAGTTTTAGGTTCAAGTTCGGGTTAAATTTGAATAGCTATTCTTTTTAGCTAGATTTCGCCCTTTCAGAGTTCTTCTTGTTAAGCAAAACAAATCCTGAATAAAGACCTTATTTATTTATTATTATTTATTTATTTATCTTCAAGAAAAACGACACACTGACACCACAGTCTCTTCCTGTCCCAACTCTATATAGTTTTTTTTCTACAACCTTCAGAAACCAAGTTATTTAAATAAAACTGAATTGGATCGCCTTTTTTACGAGATGACAGCGCGATCGGACATCACTTGAGGTCGTGAACTTACTGGAATATTAATAGTAGAGTTAAAAGCCGCTTCTATCGTGTGCACTTCCTTGCTAAAATGTAAGACACAATTTAAATCATTTCTTACACCCTAAGCATGCAAAATCGACTGGTCGTCCAAAAATCGTCGTGTGCAGGGGGTGGTGGGGGTAGTTTTTCCAAAAATTTGGAAAACATTTTTTTTGCATTTTTTGAATCTATAAAGTGTGCTCATGACTCCACCAAAAGCATATAGTAATATTACTATCACAAACATTTATTTTTCAATGTTGAAAATATCGTTCCCAATGCTTTTATATGGAGTTCCCTATTAAACAATTGCTCGCCCTGAAAACGCGTATTTATAATAATTTATAACTTGTTATAACTCGAGAACCCTTTGCTTAATCAAAAAAAACACCTTGTGCAAACTTTGTGTATTAAAGATCAGGGATTACAATGATTTTTGAAAAATGTCAATCGGACGCATAGTTTTTTTTTAAAGTAGCAAAGAGTGATGCCATGACGCGACGAACGCGGCAGACACTGACATGCGACGAGGGGTCAAATATTTTACAAATGCACGGCGGGCCAGGCGAAACGTGACTCTATGTCTTGAGACAAGTCGAGACAGACATAAGTTCGTTTTTCGTTTAACTCTCGCGGTTACAGATGTTTAAGTTACTTCCTTGGTTTTTTGCTTGTAAATTGCGTTATGTATACATGTTGTGCTTGTGTGATTTGGCCGTGAAGGGTCTAATATGAAAGGCTAGGCGTGAAAAAAAGGGAAATTTAGTTCTATATAAGAATGTGACTTTCGGCCCTACGGGCCTCCGGGTGCCTATATTCACTATATTAGTATGTAACTCTTGGCCATACGATTCTCCAGTCGTCCATATTCACTATATTAGTATAGTATATTTAAAAGGGAAACTACCCGCGTCCAGTTTAATTCTATATTATAATGTGCCTCTCGGTTATAATATGTGAAAACTGAAAATTTGACATGGTCTAATTAGTTTACACCTGGAAGACACAATTTTAACGGTAATAAACTATATATTTTTTTTGCAAGCCTACACAAATAGCGCATCTGTCGCCGTCGAGATAATTAAAATAAATTGTCGGCGTCTTAAAATATGACTCTTCAAAGAAGCACCACTTTTTGGCAAATTTTGATGGTTTTTTGACAAAAACTCAAAAAGTACCAAACTAATCTAAAAATTTTTCTCTGATGTTTATAGATCTTGGTAGGCCCTATCGTTAATTTTTTTTTTCATTTTGACGTCTCTGTTTAGAGATATAGGCAAATAATTGAAATTTAAAAAAATTCTGTTTTTGAAAAACACAGGGACCTATTGCGCGTCAATACACGTCAATGAACCGAACCGAACCGAAGTGGGTGACATCTAAAGCCACATAAATTTATTTTGTTATCGTAGAAATAGGTTCAATCAAGGGCTGTCAAGTCACCGGAAGTGATGCAGCAAAATCGTTCCTGAGATATAAATTGTCAAAATATAACCAATTTAAGGTTTTTTATATTTAATGAGCCCTGGAGAGGAGGGGTGCGACCTACAAAAAAGTTTATTTGAAGTTTTTTTGTTAATTTGACAGTAAAAATAATTTCTGTTATTAAAAAATTAAATTGTTGTATTTTTTTTTGGCCTGATGACGTCACTTACATAAACGGTGCCAGCGAGTGCTTTTATTCGGGATTTAAACTTATCGTAGAGCTCTGAAATTTGGCACACTAATAGGCATCGACAAACTAAATCGAAATGGATTCTTGCATTTTTTCGATTTGACCCTATACGGGCTTCCGGGAATCCATATTTGAAAGGGAAACTACGCGCCTCCCGTTAAATTCTATATTAGAATCGAGACTTTTGATTTGAGCCCCCTACTCCCCGCTATAGGCATAATATGTCAAAACAGAAAATTTGACATAGCGTAATTAGATTACACCTGGAAGACACAATTTTAACGGACGCATCTGTCGCCGTCGAGATAATGAAAATTAATTGTCGGCGTCTTAAAATATGACACTTTAAAGTAGCACCACTTTTTGGCAAATTTTGATGGTTCTTTGGCAAAAACTCAAAGTACCAAACTAATCAAAATTTTTTTCTCTGATGTTTATAGATCTTCGTAGGCCATATCGATAAAGTTATTATAAATTTTTCATTTTGACGTCTTGGATTTAGGCAAATAATTGAAATTTAAAATAATGCTGTTTTTTAAAAACGCAGGGACCTATTGCGCGTCAATGCACTAAGTGGGTGACATCTAAAGCCACAAATTAATATTTTTACCGTAGAAATAGGTTCAATCAAGGGCTGTCAAGTCACCGGAAGTCGAGCAAAAAAATAGTTTAAGATATGACCCTTCAAAGTTTTACATACAAACGCTGATATCTCAAAAACAACTGAACTGATTCTTATAGAAAAAATTTTTGTTTTTCCCAACTTTGAAAAAAGTGGAAGGGAGGTACCCTAAAAGCTTGATTTAAAAAAAAATTCTCCACGGGGGGGGGGGGGCGAGAGTCATATTCTAATATAGAAATAAATTGGAGGCCCGTAGGGCCGAGAGTCACATTCTAATATAGAACTGAATTTCCCTTTTCTTCACGCCTTGCCTTTGATATTTGGCCCCTCACGGCCAAATCACACAAGCACAACATTTATACATAACGTAATTCACAAGCAGAAAACCAAGTAAGTAACTTAAACATCTGTAACCGCGAGAGTTAAACGAAAAACGAACTTATGTGGGTCTCGACTTGTCTCAAGACATAGAGTCGCGTTTCGCCTGGCCCGCTGTGCATTTGTAAAATATCTGACCCTTCATCGCATGTCAGTGGCTGCCGCGTTCGTCGCGTCATGGCTTCACTCTTTGCTACTTTAAAAAAAAACTATGCGTCCGATTGACATTTTTCAAAAATCATTGATCTTTGACACATAAAGTTTACAGAAGGTGTTTTTTTGATTAAGCAAAGGGTTCTCGAGTTATAACAAGTTATACATTATTATAAATACGCGTTTTCAGGGCGAGCACTTGTTTAATAGGGAACTCCATATAAAAGCATTGGGAACGATATTTTCAACATTGAAAAATAAATGTTTCTGATAGTAATATTACTATATGCTTTTGGTGGAGTCATGAGCACACTTTATAGATTCAAAAAATGCAAAAAAAAAATTTTCCAAATTTTTGGAAAAACTACTCCCACCACCCCCTGCACACGACGATTTTTGGACGACCAGTCGATTTGCATTCTTAGGGTGTAAGAAATGATTTAAATTGTGTCTTACATTTTAGCAATGAAGTGCACACGAAAATCGGTTCTAGAAGCCTTTTACGCGCTTTTAAACTCTACTTTAAGGACCATCAACTCTTATAATCCTGTCAACGATACTAAAAACAAAAGTTGTTCTATAACTATTTCTCTTAAAGTCAAAAATAACAAAGTTAGTTCACAACTTTCCTAAGCATAGGGGATATGGGCTTTGGTTTTGGCTCTAGGTGAAAAAATCTAAGGACAGCTTTTGTTTAAAATTAAATTTTCTATCCGATGAAGGTACTTTTTGAACATTTAATTGTCTATGAAGGTACTCTATATTGGGTGTCCCAACGGAAAAAAATTCTTAATACAACCGAACCGAACCGAACCGAACGGAAAAAAATTCTTAATACAGATATCGTTCTGGAACATTTCTCGCTTAACTGACCTAACCTAGAAAACTACTATCGCCAAGTAGTGTGAAGTCTGCTCCAAAAGTTCCAGCTCCAGAAAGTTTTACGAACGCAGCTAAGCGCTACGTCGCTTTACATATAAGGTGCGTAGCGTTGGCCAAAGACACTGATCTCAATACCTACTATTAAGTCGTCTAAATCGTTTAGCGCGTAAGAACACACCTACAAAGCAGAGTAGTGTTTGTTTGGACTCTTTACTAACCCAGTCGAAATAGACAATTTTTCAATACCGTGCTTTCAAAAAATAATTATTTTATCAAAATATCTAATTTTACACTTTGAAGTTTTTTAAACTGGTCGTATCTTGTTGTTACCTGTTAACATGTTAAAGGACACTTTAATATAATCCATTGAAAATAGGCCAAATCTTAATCTTGTTAATTTTACAATCTGTTCCAAAAAAAAATATTAAAAAAAAACGGATAAAAATCAGTATTTTTATTTAGCCCTAAGGAGGACAGTAGAGCTAATTTAAGGGAAAATAAGTTTAATTAGGAAGCTCGCCGAAGATTTATTTCTCAAATTTCAATATGTATTATTTATTTTTTTAATAAAAACGTATTTTGGCGTTAATTTTTGGTGCATGCTCATATGATGGAATTCATCTCGGTCTTTAACGCCTCGTCAGCTGTCAGCTGATCAGTGTTGGTTTGATGATTGCCTATACGATACACATATTTTTAGACGAATCAATAGAAGAGGCCGATTTTTATATAGTGCCGTGGGGCTGTAAAGGAACTTAAAATGCTACCTGTACACATGTTAAAGCTCATCAAGAGTACTTTATTATAAACCAGTTAAAGTAGAAAAAATCCGACTAAAAATGAGTTATTGTTAATTTTGAAACTGTTCCGAAAAAACTTTCCAACAAAAAATGAATAGAAAATAGTATTTGGCCGTTGCCTGTCAACATGTCAAAGCGCATAGGGGACATTTTAATCTAACCCAGTTAAAATGGAAAAAACCGATAAAAATGAGTTTTTCTTAATTTTAAAACTGTTCCGAAAAAAACTTTTCTACAAAAAATTAATTAAAAGTAGTATTTTACAGTTGCCCATTAACATGTCAAAGCGCATTAGGGGCATTTTAATACAACCCAGTCAAAATGGGAAAAAACCAATAAAAAATGAGTTTTTCTTAATTTTGAAACTGTTCCGAAAAAAACTTTTATTCAAAAAATAAATTAAAAGTAGTATTTTACCGTTGCCTATCAACATGTCAAAGCGCATCAGGGGCATTTTAATACAACCCAGTCAAAATAGGAAAAACCAATAAAAAATGAGTTTTTCTTAATTTTGAAACTGTTCCGAAAAAAACTTTTCTTCAAAAAATACATTAATAGTAGTATTTTGCCGTTGCCTATCAACATGTCAAAGCGCATCAGGGGCATTTTAATATAACCCAGTCAAAATGGGAAAAAACCGATAAAAACTAAGTTTTTCTTAATTTTGAAACTGTTCCGAAAAAAACTTTTCTACAAAAAATGAATTAAAAGTAGTAATTTGCCGTTGCCTATCAACATGTCAAAGTGCATCAGGGGCATTTTAATATAACCCAGTCAAAATGGGAAAAACCGAAAAAAATCGAGTTTTTCTTAATTTTAAAACTGTTCCGAAAAAAACTTTTCTACAAAAAATGAATAAAAAGTATTATTTTACCGTTGCCTATCAACATGTCAAAGCGCAAAATGAGTTTGTCTTAATTTTGAATCTGTTCCGAAAAAAACTTTTCTTTAAAAAATTAATTGAAAGTAGTATTTTACCGTTGCCTATCAACAAGTCAAAGCGCATCAGGGGCATTTTAATATAATCCAGTCAAAATGGGAAAAAACCAATAAAAAATGAGTTTTTCTTAATTTTGAAACTGTTCCGAAAAAAACTTTTCTTCAAAAAATAAATTAAAAGTAATATTTTACCGTTGCCTATCAACATCTCAAAGCCCATCAGGGGGATTTTAATATAACCCGGTCAAAATGGGAAAAAAACCGATAAAATCTAAGTTTTTCTTAATTTTGAAACTGTTCCGAAAAAAACTTTTCTACAAAAAATGAATTAAAAGTAGTATTTTGCCGTTGCCTATCAACGTGTCAAAGCGCATCAGGGGCATTTTAATATAACCCAGTCAAAATGGGAAAAAATCGATAAAAATCGAGTTTTTCTTAATTTTAAAACTGTTCCGAAAAAAACTTTTCTACAAAAAATGAATTAAAAGTAGTACTTTACCGTTGCCTATCAACATGTCAAAGCGCATTAGGGGCATTTTAATATAACCCAGTCAAAATGGGAAAAAAACTAATAAAAAATGAGTTTTTCTTAATTTTGAAACTGTTCCGAAAAAAACTTTTCTTCAAAAAATACATTAAAAGTAGTATTTTACCGTTGCCTATCAACATGTCAAAGCGCATCAGGGGCATTTTAATATAACCCAGTCAAAATGGGAAAAAACCGATAAAAACTAAGTTTTTCTTAATTTTGAAACTGTTCCGAAAAAAACTTTTCTACAAAAAATGAATTAAAAGTAGTATTTTGCCGTTGCCTGTCAACATGCCAAAGCGCATCAGGGGCATTTTAATATAACCCAGTCAAAATGGGAAAAAACCGATAAAAATCGAGATTTTCTTAATTTTAAAACTGTTTCGAAAAAAGCTTTTCTACAAAAAATGAATCAAAAGTATTATTTTACCGTTGCCTATCAACATGTCAAAGCGCATTAGGGGCATTTTAATATAACCCAGTCAAAATGGGAAAAAACCCATAAAAAATGAGTTTTTCTTAATTTTGAAACTGTTCCGAAAAAAACTTTCCTACAAAAAATTAATTAAAAGAAGTATTTTACCGTTGCCTATCAACATGTCAAAGCGCATCAGGGGCATTTTAATATAACCCAGTCAAAATGGGAAAAAACCGATAAAAAATGAGTTTTTCTTAATTTTGAAACTGTTCCGAAAAAAACTTTTCTTCAAAAAATAAATAAAAAGTAGTATTTTACCGTTGCCTATCAACATGTCAAAGCCCATCAGGGGCATTTTAATATAACCCAGTCAAAATGGGAAAAAACCGATTAAAACTAAGTTTTTCTTAATTTTGAAACTGTTCCGAAAGAAACTTTTCTACAAAAAATGAATTAAAAGTAGTATTTTGCCGTTGCCTGTCAACATGTCAAAGCGCATCAGGGGCAATTTAATATAACCCAGTCAAAATGGGAAAAAACTGATAAAAATCGAGTTTTTCTTAATTTTAAAACTGTTCCGAAAAAAACTTTTCTAGAAAAAATGAATTAAAAGAAGTATTTTACCGTTGCCTATCAACATGTCAAAGCGCATTAGGGGCATTTTAATATAACCCAGTCAAAATGGGAAAAAACCGATAAAAAATGAGTTTTTCTTAATTTTGAAACTGTTCCGAAAAAAACTTTTCTATAAAAAATGAATTAAAAGTAGTATTTTACCGTTGCCTATCAACATGTCAAAGCGCATTAGGGGCATTATAATATAACCCAGTCAAAATGGGAAAAAAACCGATAAAAAATCAGTTTTTCTTAACTTTGAAACTGTTCCGAAAAAAACTTTTCTACAAAAAATTAATTAAAAGTAGTATTTTACCGTTGCCTATCAACATGTCAAAGCGCATTAGGGGTATTTTAATATAACCCAGTCAAAATGGGAAAAAACCAATAAAAAATGAGTTTTTCTTAATTTTGAAACTGTTCCGAAAAAAACTTTTCAACAAAAAATGAATTAAAAGTAGTATTTTACCGTTGCCTATCAACATGTCAAAGCGCATTAGGGGCATTTTAATATAACCCAGTCAAAATGGGAAAAAACCATTAAAAAATGAGTTTTTCTTAATTTTGAAACTGTTTCGAAAAAAACTTTTCTTCAAAAAATAAATTAAAAGTAGTATTTTGCCGTTGCCTATCAACATGTCAAAGCCCATCAGGGGCATTTTAATATAACCCAGTCAAAATGGGAAAAAACCGATAAAAACTAAGTTTTTCTTAATTTTGAAACTGTTCCGAAAAAAACTTTTCTACAAAAAATGAATTAAAAGTAGTATTTTGCGGTTGCCTGTCAACATGTCAAAGCGCATCAGGGGCATTTTAATATAACTCAGTCAAAATGGGAAAAAACCGATAAAATTTCTGAGCTGGGAAAAAAAAAACAAATAGCTAGACACAAAAAAAAGAATACTCAAAATACTCAACTTTAACATATAATTTTGAGTATATATATCCAAGCAACTCAACATTTCCACATAAGTATTATGTATGTATACATATTGTTTAAAATATAAATAATCACGGTATTTATTTACAGTAACAGTACACATAAATAATATTGAATATCAAAAGTACCGTGATCTTCTATAAAATGTTATATTATTGTGTCGATTCTATGTTTCTTGTAAAGAAGACCTAAGTTTGTTTGTCCTGAGGATGACTTTGTAAATATTCGAAACGTCTACAAATTGAAAGAAGCTTTTCTGCTTTTTATTGACCCCATGGAGATAACACGCCTGTCAACTCCAACAAGTTGGTCACCTTTTTTTCCACCATCGGCGCCATTTTGACAGAAAGCAATGTAACATAATATGTCAACAGTGAATGAAAAAAGATAAAGCAGTTAACGGGCTTGTAACTATCGACGTAAAGTTTTGATGTGTGTAGCGTTTGTCAAATTATGGTGTGTGTAGAGGGATGCCAAGCAAAATTATAATATAAAAACAGGCATAAATTAAGTATTTTGCTAAAAAAAGCTCGAAGGTAATATTAGGCATGCACTTTAAACTACTGCTTGGCACTTTCCTTATTTTGAACTAAATGTTTTTAAAAGTACTTTCTAATGTATTAAATTTTAAACATTTGGAGTATAAAATAATCAAAGGAAACCAGTAGACTAGAAGGCATAGGTAAATTTTAAGACTGTCGGTTACAAAAAAAAACAAATAAGAACCATTTAAAATTGGAGCTGCAGGAGAATTTTTTTTCAAATACAGCTGCTAGGAGCGCCGGAGAAAAAACTGATTTCCTAATACACTTAATAATCTTACTCTAAAAGTAAAGACTCGACAACGGCGCACCGCGGCTTTCAACTAATCTTGTTGGAAACAGACATAGATTAAGGAACTAGGTATGAGAGGTATTCCTTTGATATTTGCTCTACAAACGCAAGCCGCTCCCATAAATTATACTTACGACTTGCTTTTGTTAGCCGACGTCTCGCACTTTATTATAGTCTTTGCAAAGTCAATCGGACTGGCATAAAAAACCAGCTGCCGGCATGTCCTTTATTAATTAGGGACATGGGCGGCACTCGCCCTCGTACGGAAGTAATGTAATCGGCGAAGTAATTGGTCACATATCACTTTTCCAGTTTTTTACCAATTTCCAAAAACTTGACTTCTACCTTTGAGTAGGAGGCAATTAGGGGCAGATGGCGCTAAAATAAAAGGTACTACTACTAAGTAGAAAAAAAAATACACTCTTACTTTATTTGATTTTTTAAATCAGCGTAAAATTTAATTAAAACCAATATGTCACGCTAGTTTTGGTACACTTCGACACTAAAACGAAATTTTTTTAATAACGATTCTTTTTAAAAAAATTAAAGAGAAAACTGATTTTTAATAAATAAATACTTTACTAAAAATGCACACACCATCCATTAGGCCATTTGACACACAAGTCGATTATTAGAATTTTTAACGATTTTTCAGCCAATAAAATGAAAGAGAAGACAAGTTTAATTTATGATATTTTTTTTATGAAGATTTATACAATGTTTATGAAGCTACCGCGATTATTAAAATTAGGTTGGGCTGGATTAAGTTTTGATCAGATCAGGTTAAGGTAAGTTATAGGTTGTTTCGGTCAGGTCAGATTAAGGTAAGGCTTAGGTTGGTTCAGCTTTAGATAATGCTGAGTAAGGTCAGGTTAGGTTTAGGAAGGTTATGTTTGGTTTTGGGTCAAAGGTTTTGGGTAAGGCCAGGTAAGGGGTTACCATTTTGCTTTACTTTTGAAATAAAAGATCCAATAAAAGATATTGGTAAATATTGTCAGGAATGAATTTACCCCTGACTGTGCCACTGTATGAAACCATCTTGGAAAAACGAAAAACGCAAAATATGGTTCTGTTAAGATAAGAAAGTGGTTCCGCCTCCCTCCAAAATGGTAAACAACTGGTTGCCGCCTACCACACAGAAAATTGGTTGATGACAGGAAAACTGCTGAAAAGTCTAGAGTGGGAGTCGTAATGGTTAAACGAGGGGATACATCAAGTAGATATTTTTAGTAGAATTTTGGACATCGTTTATGTAACAGAGTTTTTTATTTATCAATTATAAATTTGTCAATTTAATTAATTGGTTCTTTTTATTTTATTAGGATTATTGATTGGATCAACCATACATGCGAGATCCTAACGGCACACTCGCATTTAGGGATTGATTTAACCAAAATCACACCCGACAATATTGTTTTGGTTAAAAAAAAACATTAAGCCATTCCTTTTGACTACTGCGCACACTGATATTGGCTACAGAATGTTGACCGCCATTTTGTCATAGTTTTTTAAGATAATCATCTGACCCGAATTAACATGAAATATAATCACGTTTATTATAGAACATGGCATGCCGGTATTTGACAAAGTCCAATAACAAGAGTCGAAGGCTTTAACTTTACAAAAATGCAAAAACAAGAATTTAAATTACTTAAATAGTTATTCAAAATGTTTTTTCCCATTTTGACTGGGTTATATTAAAATGCCCCTAATGCGCTTTGACATGTTGATAGGCAACGGTAAAATACTACTTTTAATTTATTTTTTGAAGAAAAGTTTTCGGAACAGTTTCAAAACTAAGAAAAACTAATTTTTTATTGGTTTTTTCCCATTTTGACTGGGTTATATTAAAATGCCCCTAATGCGCTTTGACATGTTGATAGGCAACAGTAAAATACTACTTTTAATTAATTTTTTGTAGAAAAGTTTTTCGGAAGAGTTTCAAAATTAAGAAAAACTCGATTTTTATCGGTTTTTTCCCATTTTGACTGGGTTATATTAAAATGCCCCTGATGCGCTTTGACATGTTGATAGGCAACGGCAAAATACTACTTTTAATTAATTTTTTGTAGAAAAGTTTTTTTCGGGACAGTTTAAAAATTAAGAAAAACTTAGTTTTTATCGGGTTTTTCCCATTTTGACTGGGTTATATTAAATTGCCATTGACATGTTGATAGGCAACGGTAAAATACTACTTTTAATGTATTTTTTGAAGAAAAGTTTTTTTCGGAACAGTTTCAAAATTAAGAAAAACTCATTTTTGATTGGTTTTTTCCCATTTTGACTGGGTTATATTAAAATGCCCCTAATGCGCTCTGACATGTTGATAGGCAACGGTAAAATACTACTTTTAATTTATTTTTTAAAGAAAAGTTTTTTTCGGAACAGTTTCAAAATTAGGAAAAACTCATTTTTTATTGGTTTTTTTCCATTTTGACTAGGTTATATTAAAATGCCCCTGATGCGCTTTGACATGTTGATAGGCAACGGTAAAATACTACTTTTAATTTATTTTTTGTAGAAAAGTTTTTTTCGGAACAGTTTCAAAATTATGAAAATCTCATTTTTTATTGGTTTTTTCCCATTTTGACTGGGTTATATTAAAATGCCCCTAATGCGCTTTGACATGTTGATAGGCAACGGCAAAATACTACTTTTAATTTATTTTTTTAAAAAAAGTTTTTTTCGGAAAAGTTTCAAAATTAAGAAAAACTCATTTTTTATTGGTTTTTTCCCATTTTGACTGAGTTATATTAATATGCCCCTAATGCGCTTTGACATGTTGATAGGCAACGGTAAAATACTACTTTTAATTCATTTTTTGTAGAAAAGTTTTTTTCGGAACAGTTTCAAAATTAAGAAAAACTTAGTTTTTATCGGTTTTTTCCCATTTTGACTGGGTTATATTAAAATGTCCCTGATGCGCTTTGACATGTTGATAGGCAACGGTAAAATACTACTTTTAATTTATTTATATTTTGAAGAAAGGTTTTTTTTCGGAACAGTTTCACAATTAAGAAAAACTCATTTTTTATCGGTTTTTTCCCATTTTGACTGGGTTATATTAAAATGCCCCTAATGCGCTTTGACATGTTAATGGGCAACGGTAAAATACTACTTTTAATTAATTTTTTGTAGAAAAGTTTTTTTCGGAACAGTTTCAAAATTAAGAAAAACTCATTTTTTATTGGTTTTTTCCCATTTTGACTGGGTTATATTAAAATGCCCCTAATGCGCTTTGACATGTTGATAGGCAACGGTAAAATACTACTTTCAATTAATTTTTTAAAGAAAAGTTTTTTTCGGAACAGATTCAAAATTAAGACAAACTCATTTTTTATCGGTTTTTTTCCATTTTGACTGGGTTATATTAAAATGCCCCCGATGCGCTTTGACATGTTGACAGGCAACGGCAAAATACTACTTTTAATTAATTTTTTGTAGAAAAGTTTTTTTCGGAACAGTATTAAACTTAAGAAAAACTAAATTTTTGTCGGTTTTTTCCTATTTTGACTGGGTAAACAGCCAACGGCAAAAAACTACTTTTAATCCATTTTTGTAGAAAAGTTTTTTTCGGAACAGTTTTAGAATTAAGAAAAAGTTATTATTTTCGATTTTTTCCATTTTGACTGGGTTATATTAAAATGCCCTTGATGCGCTTTGACATGTTGAAAGACAACGGCAAAATACTACTTTTAATTAATTTTTTTGTAGAAATTTTTTTTTTGGGACAGTTTCAAAATTATGAAAAACTCATTTTTTATCGGTTTTTTTCCATTTTGACCAGGTTACATTTTAACGCCCTTGTTGCGCTTTGACATGTTCACAGGCAACGGAAAAATACTACTTTTATTCCATTTTTTTTTGTAGAAAAACGACATTACTACCTTTTCTCCATTTTTTGAAAAAATATTTCCTAATAATTAAAGTTTCAATTAACTTATATTTAGGAAAATTTTTCTATTTTGACTGGGTCAATAAGTTTTTTATGAATCCCTTATTATATCTGAGAAAACGTTGACACTTGTTGTGTCAAAAATTTTCAACAACAGGCAATCATAACAAAAGAGATAAAGTTTGACTGAAGATATTAGAGTTTCGTTGAGTATATCATCGCTTGAGAGCAGAACTAGCTATCTGCTATGTATTTTAAATACCAGATACGCTAGTTCTGCTCTCATGCGACGATATATTGATTCATAGATATTTTTCTACTTTTGATTGAGATCAGTGGCCCGGTCCGCCGCCTTCACTCTGCTTCCTGGTAAGCACAGAGGCACCGGCGTGGGACATAGCGCGTAGCCGCATTCGGATAAGTTTTTGGAGCTGGAAATTTTGGAGCAGACTTCACACTACTCTATCGCCACTGGTTTCAGCATATACACGAGTTATGGTCGGGCAGCAAAACACAACTTTTGGTGATTTTGATAAAACTTTGTACGTTCGTATATCGACTCAAGGTTAGTGGAAAAAAAATTTAAACCTTAAATTTCAAATTGGCACCACCCCATTTTTTTCCAATATCTCAAAATCCGAAACAGCTAAAATATTTTTTCTGATAGCTGTAGTTAGGCAAGACCCGTCTCTATAAGTCCATGTAACGCAACTTTGAAAAGTATTTTTTTAATATTAAGAAAAATAATGTTAAAGTCAAAACATTGAAAATTTACAAAAAATGTGATTTTTTTAAACTTGAATTTTTTAACCCTATCAAAAACTTTTTGAGGCGGATTTTATCTCACATACTTTTTTTTCTTCCTTTTGAGTCTGGCTATATCACACCTTTTAAAATTTATGCAAAAATATTGCAGGGAAAATCTGTAGCAGAATGACAAATACCCAGCTGTCGCGTTTTTTGCAAAATTCAAAGATTTTAGACTGCTTATACAAAACAATTTCTTAAAATCTTATTTGACCAAAACTTAAAAGACTTTTTACTGGTTCTTATAGAGAACTAAATATAATCCAAAATATTTAAAAATTTACCGCAAACATGAAAAAATCATTGGTTCAAAATAACGGTTTTTTACGCGAAAATTACAATTTTGGAGTTAAACGGGTGGGGATTTTTTATTTTACGTTTAATTTTGGATCCCCCGAAAACCTTTGTTCTACTATAGACAGGCTTTTAAACGGTCTAATTTTTTTTTTTTATATCCTTGGTAAGTGGTAGCAAAAAATCGTTTAAAGTTGATATTTTTCAGTTTTTATTAATAGATATTCAAATCGTATACTGGTCGGGCATTAAACCGCCATTTTCGTCAATTTTTGGGGGATTTTGACAACAATTGGCACGATTGTAGACCGACTCAAGAAAAGTAAATGGTATAAAAAAAGTGGTTGGCACTCCACTATAAGTTGCGTATCAGTGCCCTTAACTTTCTGTTTTGCACCTTTCCACTTTTTTCAAAATATCTCAAAATCAGAAAAAGTCAGTTATTTTTTTATTGCAGTTTTGATAAGGTAAGACCTATCTCTATAGGCCTATGTACCACAAGTTCTAGAAATATTTATCGATTTCAGGAAAAATGATGTCAAATTCAAAACTTTGACAAATTTACCAAAGTAATGATTTTTTTTAAACTTGAATTTTTGGACCCTGTCAAGAAATTTCCGAGGCGGATTTTATCTGACATACTTTTTTTTCTTCCTTTTGAGTCTGGCTATACCTCATTTTTTTAAATATAAAAAAATATTACAGGAAAAATCTGTAGCAGAATCACATATACCAAGCTGTCGCGTTTTTCGCAAAATTTACAGACTTGGACTATTTAAACAAATCACTTTTTTGAAACATTATTTGAACAAAAAATCAAAAGACTATTTAGTAGTTCTAATAGAGAACTAAATGCAAAATTTACTTTCTAAAAAAAATGATAAATATGATTCAAAATATTAAAAAATTTACCGGAAACGTGGAAAAAGCACTGGTTTAAAATAATGGTTTTTTAAATAAAAATTACATGTTTGAAGATAAACGGCTAGGGATTTCTTATTTTGCGTTTAATTTTGGATCCCCTGAAATATTTTGTTTTAATATATACAAGTTTTCAAACGGTGTAAAAATGTTTTCAAAATATACATGGTAAGTGGTAGCAAAAAAGCGTTTATATTTGGATATTTTTCAGTTTTTTAAAAAAATATTCAAAATGTATACTGTTCGGTCAGTTCGTCAATTTTTGCGGGACTTTCATAAAAATTGGCAAGTTTCTACATTGACTTAGGAGAAGTAAAAATAAGTTGGTTGGTAGTCCAATCTAAGCTGCATTTCAGTGCCCTTAACTTTTCAGTTTGCACCTTCTTACTTTTATCAAAATAACTCAAAATCGAAAAGAGTCGAAATATTTTTTAATACGGTTTTAATTATGTGAGATATGTCTCTTTCGGTCCGCCTAACACAACAATTAGAAAAAAAAATTCTTTCATAAAAAAAAATTAATTTTCCAAAGTAGTGACTTTTTTCAAACTTGAATTTTTTACCTCCGTCACGAAATTTCTGTTGAGGTTTTCATCTGACATACTTTTTTTATTTCTTTTAAGTCTGCCTATAGTTTGCTTTTAAAAATATTAAAAAATATTGCAGAAAAAATCTGTACCAGGATCAAAAATACAAAGCTGGTGCGTTATCCGCAAGATTCAAATATTTGGAACTACTCATACATAACCACTTTTTTAAACTTTATTTGACCACCATTTAAAAATTTAGCGTTTTTAATATAAAATTATACATAAAATTAACTTTCTTAAAAAATTTACTGCAATTATGACAGATACTCCTACAAATACAAGCAAGCCTATCGAAATTCCGATGCCTAAAAGTTATAAGAAAAGAAGCATTTGGTTCTAACTCTATTTTTATTTTTTAAAAGCCAAAATTCAGAAAAATTATGGGTAGATACTGCGTTTGCTATCCTACGTAAACGACCGGGGCGATTTTAAAACGGAGGTAATTATTTTATAATCATAAACTTCTGTAGTATAAGTAATGGTATAATTACACCTACGTACTAAACAAGCTTAGTGTTTTGAAAGATATTGTGTTTCTATATTTTTAAAAACAAAATAAATAAAATAGGTAGTTTTTTAATAAATGTTAAATTTAGCAGTCTTATGGCCGTACCTGGGGTCGAATTAAGGGGAATGGCTGACCATTACAGGCAAATAAATCTGTTTTTTTATCTTTTAGCACCCTTACTAACGTTTTAATTCCATTTATTTCAGGCTTCTAAATTATATTAAGGACTTACACTATTTTAGTATATGACTTGGTAATTTTATGAAAAAATCAAAAACCCAACTTTAAACATCTCATTACTATGAGTTATCAGCTATATGTTGATTTTTTTATATCACTTAAAAACCAGTCTATATTTAAAAAAAAATTCCCGAGACCCAAATTTAACCGCAAAATAAAAAATCACCAACCATTTCAGTTTCGCTTTAAAGACTGTTGTTTTAAACCAATGTTTTCTCCAAGTTTGCGGTAGATTTTTTATTTTCTATTTTAAAAAAACTTAATTTCATATATTAGTTCTCTATCAGCAATACACTTTTAAATAGCCAAAAAATGGTTTTGTATTTACCAAAATTTTTAATTTGACCGACCACTATATGGCTTCGATATTAGCTCACACTACTACTATACTATAATAGTAGTGTGAGCTATGGTGATCCTAATTTTTTGGAGAAAAAAAAAGTTGGTCCGCTTTCAAAAATTTTTATATATCTTTGCCTTTCTGTCTGTATGTCTGTAACGATCAAACCGCATAACTCAAAAACCACCTGCCCGATTTGAATGAAATTCGGTACCTAGGCTGGGTCTTGGGTCGAGATGATCCCATTTAAAAATGAACAAAATCCACCAAACAAAATCTAAATTAAAGGGTGAAAAATATCCAACTTTAAACGCTTTTTTGCTACCACTTACCACGTATATTTTGAAAAAAAAATCACACCATTTAATAGCCTGTCTATAGCAGAACAAAACAATGCTGCTAAATTAACCATATTGGGATGGATGGAGGACAGCTTCCAACAATACTGGATGAATATACCAGAACTGGCTCACTCTAAAGAGTTCATTAAAGGACCTTGTCAGAAGAGAGCCAGAAATATCATTGGACTTACCAGACATGAGATCCGTATAGTGACAGGACTTTTTACGGGTCACTGCCGACTAAGAGTACCCATGCACAGAATGGGAATAACAGAAGAGACCGAATGTAGACTCTGTATGGAGGATGATGAAACAGTTAGACATGTACTGTGCGAATGTCCGGCTATTGCACGTTTACGTCAAAACACTTTCGGTAAACCTCAGATTGATTCAGAAGATCTGAACAGTGTCTCACCCAAACTGATAGCTAACCTTTTTGGAGGATTAGGCATACAGTGGTGAGAAACCACTCAAAAGTGAGCCACAATAGACCCACTAGTGGTCGCAGTGGAAGGGCTGCAAGGCCCACTCATATATGAATCATCATCAATCATAGCAGAACAAAGATTTTTGGGGGACCCAAAATTAAACGGAAACTAAAAAATCCCCAGCCGTTTATCTCCAAACGTGTGATTTTTGCTTAAAAAACCGATATTTTGAGCCAGTGACTTTTCCATGTTTGCGGTAAATTTTTGAATATTTTGGATTATATTTATAATATTTTTTTTAGAGGTGTAAATTTTTTATTTAGTTTTTTATTAGAACCAGTAAATACTCTTTTAAGTTTTTTTCAAATAAAGTTTTAAAAAATTGATTTGTATCAGCAGTCCAAAGTCTTTGAATTTTGCGAAAAACGCGACAGCTGGGTATTTGTGGTTCTGCTACAGATTTTCCCTGCAATATTTTTTAATATTTTAAAAAGTATAGTATAGCGAGACTCAAAAGGAAGAAAAAAGTATGTCAGATAAAATCCGCCTCAGAAATTTCTTGACAGGGTCCAAAAATTCAAGTTTTAAAAAAATCACTACTTTGGTAAATTCGTCAAAGTTTTGAATTTGACATTATTTTTTTTTAAATCGATAAATATTTCTAAAATTTGAGGGACACAGGCCCATAGAGACAGGTCTTACCTAACGAAACCCGTGATAATGAAAATTTAGTTCGTTTTTGATTTTGAGATATTTTGAAAAAAGTGGAAAGGTGCAAACCAGAAAATTCAGGGCACTGATACGCAGCTTAGAGAGACAAACCTACCAAAAATTTTTTTTACTTTTTTTGGTTCGATGTATAAACGTGCCAATGTTTATCAAAATCCCCCAAAAATTGACGAAAATGGCGTTTTGCTGCCCGACCATTAAGATGGCAAGGTGGGTGTGCTGCTTGTTCATTTTTGTGACTGTGTAATTTGAGACTAAATCAAAATATATTGCTAATTACTCTACTCACAATAGATTATAATTGATTTAATACTTCAATTTAAGTAAAAATTCACAGCTCAGTTTTAAAAAAATATATTTTAGTTAATGTTGATATTAACTTTGGCCATCTACCGCATCGAGTAGAATTTATAAAGCCGCAGTGAGCGTCAGCATTAAGCTTAATGGATTGTGCCAATTTCCACGTTAAAGACAAATAGCCACCACAGTATTGTTTTGCCAATGAATTGTTCCCCATTATATCTTTAGTTACTGTATACATGTGTTGTTCATTCAATGATTCGAGAGTTTATTGGACTAGCACAAAATCCATTGAAGCCGTTCCTGCACGCATATTGTTACCATTCTTATCACTTTCCGTTTATCTATATAAGGGAGCGAGCTGCTTAACTCGTTCTATTAGGGAATTTCGACATAGCCAACAAAAGAATTACGGATCAAGCCCGTATTCCTGATGGTCCGTGCGGTTAATGCAAGTGATTGTATTACCCGCTCTCTCACATGTCACCTTTGTTAAAACACAAAGTAAAGATAGCCTATATTTTTTGTGGTTAAAACAAGCGAGAGCTAGGATAGTCATATCATAGTCATAGCATGGGGTGCAAAAATAAAGCAGCAGAACATCATGTATCGGCACGTAAGATCACCGCTGAATATGCAAGCCCATTGATGGATATAATGCAGCAGCCATCCATTATGCCCATACAAATTTAAACGCATTTGACGCGCTTGAGCACAATTCTTGTGTATTTTAATTTAAAAAATCACCAAAATTCGAGTTGCATCAAAAGAAAAAGATTTAGCAGCAAATTTATCAACATATTTTATTTTTTCCAATTTCGCACAAAATAAATTTTGACCAATGGACATTTGATTCTTAATGCTCTAAAACAGTAGAATTAAAAAAAAAAAACTTGGTACAAATTTGACCCTGTTCAAAAAATTCAAAGATACATCATCCAGCGAGGACGTAAAAAATCAATTTAGATCAATATTTGTAATTTGGCAAATTTTTTTTGCTCTAAATCTAGTATAAACATCAACATAATTTTTTGCAGTGCATGACATTATTTTTTTTAATATAAGTCAATTTTAATTGGGCATAGCGTCTGGACTAATAGCGTTAGATAAAAAAAACCGAGGAAGTGTACCTTGGGGCTTCCTTAACCCTAATAAGTATTATTTTTTGTAAAGTTTTTTAAATGTAAGCGCCGTGAAAATTAAAAAAAAAACACGAAAAAATGCCATTTTTTCAATATAAGATAATTTTATCAAAGTCTCTACCAATGTTTTTGTTGAATTCTGCTGTTTTAGGACATTAGGAATCTGATATCAATTGGTCAACATTTGTTTTGTGCTAAATTGGAAAAAATAAAATATGTTGATATGTTGATATTTTGATAAATTTGACGTTGGTGGGTGTGCTTTCGGGCTGTTCGGCCGTCGTCGTTTGAAATTCGTTCTCGACGTTTCCCCATCTCGAGTGGATGGCATCTTCAGGAGATGTTGACTGGTTGTCGGCTTCTCGAAGACTGGTCAACCACCAGTCTTAGAGAAGCCGACAAACAGTCAACATCTCCTGAAGATGCCATCCACTCGAGATGGCGAAACGTCGACAACGAATTTCAAACGACGACGGCCGAACAGCCCGAAAGCACACCCACCATTGGACGATGGCCGCGAAAGCCTTTCACAATTTGTAAATTTGACGTTATCTTGGAAAAAATGACGGGTAAGTGATTTTGTTTTTCTTTTTGAAAATATTAGATGAATGAACCTTCTTAAGGTTTGTTCCCAATTTAGTAATTTTCACTCAATTGGTATTGGAATAGCACGCATCATCAATGATGGGTTCTCGGAATATGGCATTTGCTATGGGGCATTTTTCAAACGCGCCACAAGAATTTTTAAGCAAATTTTTACATGTCTTGTTTATAGTTTAAAAATTTATTTGCTTTGCTTTTGATAAATCTCGAATTTTGGTGTTTTTTTTAATGAAAATACTCAAGAATCGTGTTTCTTTGAATAAATCTTAACTTTTCAAGGTCGTGTAAGGTCAAGTGACCTTGAAACCATTTTTTTGTAATGACAATACATATTATATAGAAACGAGTATAATCTTGAATATATGGGTATAACCTTATTTTTGACAATTTTTTCCGCCATTTTTTTTATTTGCCCCACCCCTTTCACGGTGAAGAAAAATAAGGGTGCTGTGGGTCGTTTTTTATTTTTTCCACAGGATATGTGTACACATTTTCATGCTTTTACCCCCATTTTCCATGTAGTTGGGAAATTAGACTTGTACAGCTCGGGCTATAAATTAATAGCGGAAAACACCATAAATGGCAACGGTCCCCGAATTTGTCGTGAAGAATTAGTTTAAATGAACATTCAAACATACAAGCCGCAGGCGAGGTGAAGGCTATTATTATCCAAACCAGTACAAACATTGTTTTAAAAATCATAACGTAACGTAGAAAAACTCTATTAATTAAACTTTTTTCCAATAAATATGCAGTTTTTCACTTTTAAATGGTGTCCCAAATAAGCTCTCAAGGTGAGAGAAAACAACTTATATACAAGTGTGTCTATTGCTCATTCACCTCGCCTATGGGCCGCCGCTGATATAAAGCCAATAATGAATTCTACAAGGAAAAAGAGAAATATTAAGATCTTTGAATGAAAAAATAAATGGATCCATGACGGATCTGACACCTTCCTAGCCTAGCCTATTATCACACTTCAAGTGAAGCCATGATAATATATTAGCCTTGAAAACAGTTTTTTGTTAATATCTCAGAAACTAAAGTCCTACAAAGTTTTTGGTAATAACACGAATTATTAAGCAAAATATAGTCTACTATATACGAAAATAGTGTATTCATACGATGCTCCGTTAAAAAGTTGCCATTTTTTAAAGTTTTTATTTGTCAAAAAACTGTCATTAGCTTTAATAGATTTTGATCAAAATCTAACCAGCTCAAAAGAGTGTCGAACACTATTTTACCTGAACATTTTATGAAAAGCGGTTTAGGAGCTATCGTGTTAAGAACAGAAATAATATACATACACAGACAGACATCACCACGATATTGCTAGGATAGGTCAAAATACATCCAAATAACACTTTTTTGGCGTTATCTCAAAAAAACTTTTTTCTTCGAAAATAATACCTTTTCCAACCATTGCTACGCGGGCTAGGAAGGTAATAATGAATGCATTCTGTAATAAGAAGTATGACAAGCGTGGTGTATCTCTAGATGCGTCTGTGGATAAGAATAGGCACTTTATTTTGGAGGCGGCGTTATTCTGATATATTTACAAAAAAAACTGACAGCTGACCTCTCAAAATTGATATACCAAAGTCAAATTTAAAAACAAATTCGCTCATTTAATAAAAACAGACACTTATGGCAATTTCGGCTTTTGCTCGAAAACTGCCCTCGAGTGCTCGAAACTCCAGTTTACAATTCATTTGTTTCATCGATCGTCTTTCTGTCTGATATTATGACCGGCAAATTTCCATTTTAATTTTGCTACTTCTCCTCTGACATCCCTTACTTTTGTTTTATTTCTTATCCATTCATTCCTTTTTCTATTTGTCAGCTTTACATGTACCATTTGTCTCTCTATTGATCTTTGGGCTTTTGTTACCTTATTCATGTTTGATTTTGTAAGTGTCCAGGTCTGGGATCCATAGGTAAGTACAGAAAGGATACATTGGTTATACACTTTCGTTTTAAAGTACTGAGGATATTTTTTATTTCTTAATATGTAGCTTAATTTACTGAATGCTGCCCAGGCCAATCTTACTCGTCTCTTAATTTCAGCTGTTTGGTTTTCTATTTTCAGTTTCATAATTTGTCCCAGGTATAAATATTCCTCTACTTGTTCTATTTTATTTTGCTGTATTCTGACCGTAATATCTTCATCTGTGTTTGTTATGATTTTAGTTTTAGTGTAGTTCATGCTTAAGCCTATATTTTTAGCTGCTGTATCCAGTTCTTCCAGCATTTTTATCAGTTCTTCTTTGTTGCCTGTTAGTAAGGCGATATCATCAGCATATCTTAGGTGGTTCAGGAATGGTCCGTTTACCTTGATGCCTATTTCTTCCCAATCTAAGCTTTTAAAATCATCTTCTAGGGCATGGTTAAATAAATAGGGGAAATGTCTGACACCTCTTCTTATGCGGATTGGCTTGGTTCCCTCGTGGATTGTGATTGATGTTGTTGCTTTGCTATATATATTGACTATCAAGTCTGTATATCTCTAGTCTATTCGGCTATTAATTAGATGATGCTTTTACTACCCAGGGCTGAACGCTATCGAAAGCCTTTTCAAAGTCTATAAATGCAATATATAGTGGAATGTGATATTCGTTGGTTCGTTCTATTAGGATTTTCATGGTTAATAAGTGGTCAACTGTACTGAAACCTTTTCTGAAGCCTGCTTGTTCTTTTGATTGATATCCATCAAATTTAGTTGTTAGTCTATCTGGTAATATTTTCGTGAAAAGCTTATAAATTACATTGAGGAGTATTATAGGTCGATAGTTTTTTAGGTCTGCTCTATCGCCTTTCTTGTGTAGAATAATGGTTATGGAGTCTTTCCAGTTGTTTGGGATTATTTTTTCTTTTAGTATTTTATTCAGGATAATATGAAGGGTATTAACCACAGCTTTACCACCGTACTTGAGCATTTTTTACTCCGTCTTTTCCAGGTGATTTGTTATTTTTCATTTTCTTTAATGCTCTCTTTATTTCCGCCTTACTTATTTCAGGTTGTAGCTCTGAGTTATTATTATTTTTGTTTGGAGTTTCTTCATGGTCTCTCGTGATGGTTCCCTTTTTGTTTGGTATAATTCTGTATAGAATAGTTGTGTAATTTTATGATATCCTCTTTACCGTAGTTTATATGCCGTTAATATCCTTTATTTTAATTATTTCATATCTACTTAAAGTCGGCCTTAGACATTTCATATTTCTGTTATTTTCCATTGCTCTCTCAACTTTAATTTCTTTGCTCTTTCTTTTATTTTCTTTTATAATTTTTCTTATAGTTTTATTTTTATGCTTGACTATTGCCCGCAAATCTTCGAGCGGGTGCTCTGAATTGCCCCATCTATTTTGACGGAGCAACGTGTCAGATCAAAACAAAAACATAACCCCATTTTTTAGATCTGATTAATTTGTTTCTAATTTTATTGTATTTGTGTTTTTATAAGTGTTTTCCGTGTTTTACATCAAAAAAATTTAAATGTGTGTATATATTCCATTGCATCAAAAAATTTTAAATAAAAAAAACAAACAATATTTTTTATTTGTTGAGGTTATAAAACCCAGGAAATTTCGAGCAAGTGTTTGTAAAATCGTTTTCGGCCTTGCTCTGAAGGCGAGCAATCGCGCCCGATCTCAAGCCTAGTTTCCACCTATGCGTGCCCACCCCGATTCAAAAAACGCATCATGTGACCGGACATGAATATGCACTGGTTTTAAATGCAGCGTCACCTGATACGTTTTTTGAATCGGGGTGGGCATGCATAGGTGGAAACCGGGTATCAGATCAGTCCCGGCGTCCTCGGAAAGAGATTCATGACGTAATCGCTCTACCCGCCAGCATTGAGTAAATAACCCATATAGAGGAGCCACTGGCGAGCTTCACCATACTGAGGGGCAGATGGCGCTGAAATAAATTCGTCTAGTACGCAATATTCAGAGACAACTACTATGATCTAATTACATTTGTATAATAGGCATGAGCCTCGGAACTTGCACATGTAACTAAATCGAACTTGCAGTCCCTGAATATTGCGTATCAGACGAATTTATTTCAGCGCCATCTGCCCCTCAATATGGCAAAGCTCGCCGGTGGCTCCTCTATATGGTTTTTTCACTCAATGCCGCCAGTGATTTCAGAGCAGTGAAGCCGATATCGCTATAATAAATCGGGTTCTTAAATACACAAAGGTTGAATTTTGAAAGAACGCAGCTGCTTTTTATATGTAAATCTTTCTAAAATAAGGTCAGGTTTTACTCCACTAAGTCCCTAATATGTAATCCGAAGCGTTGTTAAAGCTTAAAGTTTCTAATCATGTTAAAGAAACATCCATAAACGCGTTTGCGCTTCTGTTTGTCAATGGGATCGCGATCTGCCTCGGGCACAGTAAACGATGCCACTTATAATCCGATCCCCGACATTCGAAGAGACGATTCAGATTCCATCTTGTTGGTTTTAACTTAAAATTGATAAATGGAGCCTGAGGTTAGTCTGCTATCTACCTTCGCAACTAAAAGGCATTGTTCACGAATACCACAATTCCTACATCCACATATACAGCGTTGAGCCCTCAGAGCATTATCTACAATTAAAAAATTAATATCTATAAAACAAAAATAACTTGTTTCTTCCAATATGGTATAAAACTATTAATTCAAGCCAAAATACAATGGGCTAGTATTAAAATTCGGTAGTAGTGCTGATATAAAAAAGTTGATTTTTGACTATCCCTCGTATAATTATCTAATATATTGAAAAGAATGTCTTTCGGCTTTTACTAAGTCATTTTTATGGTCAATACATTTTTTTTGGTCAAGATGTAAGAGTTATTATTATTACAACATATACAAAAACGACGATTTGACGAATTTTGACCGTTTATATCTCAAAAACTATAAACTTAAAAGAGTTGCACATGGAGCCATGGCACTACCTTATACAA
The DNA here is from genome assembly GCA_963576565.1 of Aspidapion aeneum. NCBI lineage: Eukaryota > Metazoa > Arthropoda > Insecta > Coleoptera > Brentidae > Aspidapion > Aspidapion aeneum. The sequence goes on from OY755043.1 coordinate 98,102,552, forward strand.
AAAAGATTTTTTTTTAACATCTTTATACGTTTGTTATTATATGCATTTCTTTTTTATATAAAATATAGTAAACCCTGTGCAATGCAGTGGATCACACTCCGAATCGATAGTGCACGACTAATGTCTGGCGGGGCCCGCTGGCTGCCGTTAAAACGCAGAGTGTGTGGAGGTGGAATGTGTAGCGCTTGTCTGCTGGCGCCGTCGAACAGAAAAGATTTTAGCTCACACATATACTGTACTATAGTAGTGTGAGCTATGGTGATCCTAATTTTTTCGAGAAAAAAAAAGTTGCTCCGATTTCAAAAATTTTTATATAGCTTTGATTTTGAAACTTTTTTGTTGCGCCGTCTGTCTGTCTGTCTGTCTGTATGTCTGTCTGTCTGTCTGTCTGTCTGTATGTCTGTAACGACCAACGCGCATAACTTAAAAACCGCTTGGCCGATTTTAATGAAATTTGGTAACTAGGCTGGGTCTTGGGTCGAGATGGTCCCATTTAAAAATGAACAAAATCCACCGAACACAAACCAAATAAAAGGGTGGGGGTAGATTTCAAAAATTAGAGGTTATGTGAAAATATGGCGTGTGTGATATCAAACGAAAGGTAATTGAGTCTGCAGTTAAACAAAATACATTTTAATTTATTTTAAAAAAAGGGTGGGGGTATATTTTAAAAATTAGAGTTTAAGTGAAAATATGGCGTGTGTGATATCAAACGAAAGGTAATTGAGTCCGGAGTTTAACAAAATACATTTTAGTTTTTTGTTTTTTTTAAGGGTGGGGGTAGATTTCAAAAATTTGAGTTTAAGTCAAAACATGGCTTGTGTGGTATCAAACAAAAGGTAATTTAGTCTGGAGTTAAATAAAATATATTTCAGTTTTTAGTTATATTAGCTCACACGTACACTATAACTATAGTACCTAGTGTGAGCTTAGGGGCCCATATATTGGCAGAGTATTTACCAGTGGCCTATATGAGCGACAGAGTTGGGCAATTGGGACACTTTTTTAATGAAAGAAATTAACAAATATGTGCCGGGCACGCCGGCAACCTGTGAGTTTTTTTCTCTGTGCTGTCCTTCTTTGGCCAGCCAGTTAGTCGTCTTGTTGTTGCGCGTGGAGCATGTATGCTTTAATTTGCGCCTTCTAAATTACGCAACAAAAAAGATACCGGTATACTCTGCATATTACTCTATTTTCTAAGTGAAAATTAATAAAATTAGCGTCACCTCTTTTAGTGGTTTTTCGTTAGAGGAAAAACTAAAAATTAAAGAACTAGGCCGGCCACTACCTCATTTAAAAATTGAAAAACAAAGTGCAAGTGGACAAAAATCGCGTTGTCGTAAATGTAGTTAAACTATTTATGATAAAAATAATTAATTGTACAGTTGTGAGGAAACAAATAAATTGTTTTGTTAATACCTACACCTACCTAAAGACTCGCTATAAATCTATGACAAACTATACCTAAGGGTAAGTTAAGTTATTATTTAAATTAATTCAGCAGCTTTTTTAATAAATTTCATGGTTTAATTTGGGTAGGTCTGGGTTAGTTTCTTTTACAAACTAGGGTTAGAAATCCTAAAAATAGTTAACATATAATACAAAAGTATGCGCCCTTGGCTTGGCGCCACTAAAAAAATTGATTAAGACATGTTTTTTAAAGAATTTTGGGCAAAAATTTGACGCAGCACCCCAATTTTTTTTTTTTGAATATAACCAAAAACCCTGTACTTGCATATGTAGAAAATAAAATGTTCATACTTTTTACCAATTAATAATTGCTATTAATGATTTTTCTTAAATTTTATTTTTGGCCTAAAATTATTTTTTCGCCGAAAAATTTTTATACGTAACGTTCCCACACAAAATTTACTAGAATTAAATTTGCATTTTGTAGCAAAATTAGAAAAAAAAATTCAGGTATTTTTTTTTAATATCTGCTTTAACAAACAAATTTTGGAATTGCCTCATTGTTTTGTTTTATTACTCGCACAAAAGATAAAGTTAGCTTTTTAAATGTCTTTAAATCATTCCAGTATAATAAACTATCTTGTACTAAATTAAAATGCAAGATGGTTTTGTGTCTCTTCATTATATGTAGAGTCCCTGTATGTTGACATATTTGGATTCCAAATATGTCAACATACAGGGACTCTTATTATATGTAGAGCGTTTTTCCTTAGGGTGACCATTATGGCCCACTCTCCCCTATTACATTAATCACATATAAAATCCTATCCGCAGTAAAGAATTTTTCAATTCAATTTTACCGTTATAATTTAAAATTACAACTCATCCTTTAAAATTTAACGTTATCAATAAAACAGCAAGATACAAAATTTGATTTATTGTAGGTACTACCATTAGACAAAATTTATAATATTTTTAATCGCATTTCTAGCAACTACTTTTCCAATAAATGAGCACCTAAGCTCACCCGTCAATAAATAATATTTTGACATTTTTGTTTTGTAATGTGTTCCCACAATTTACTACTCTACACAAAGCCCAAATGTATTCCCATATAACAAATTTAAATCATTTCTCGCCCCATTGAATTTTCACTGCCTTCTAAAATCTTTTTCCTACAAGCGCGAGTGTACGGAAAACAGATTTTCATCCACGCATTTCCGTGCGCAGTGTAACACTTTACCGCACTGCGTGTGTAAAGTAGTTATTTACCTAACAAGTCACTTTACGCATGTGTTAGGTACAACATTTTTCCTACGAGCCTCTAATCATTGCTGATTTATTAGAAGTTATAAAAATACTCTGCCAATATATGGGCCCCTAAGCTCACACTAGGTACTATAGTTATAGTGTACGTGTGAGCTAATATAACTAAAAACTGAAATATATTTTATTCAACTCCAGACAAAATTACCTTTTGTTTGATACCACACAAGCCATGTTTTGACTTAAACTCAAATTTTTGAAATCTACCCCCACCCTTACAAAAAAAACAAAAACTAAAATGATTTTGTTAAAGTCCGGACTCAATTACCTTTCGTTTGATATCACACACGCCATATTTTCACTTAAACTCTAATTTTTAAAATATACCCCCACCCTTTTTTTTTAAATAAATTAAAATGTATTTTGTTTAACTGCAGACTCAATTACCTTTCATTTAATATCACACACGCCATATTTTCACATAAACTCTAATTTTTGAAATCTACCCCCTCCCTTTTATTTGGTTTGTGTTCGGTGGATTTTGTTCATTTTTAAATGGGACCATCTCGACCCAAGACCCAGCCTAGGTACCAAATTTCATTAAAATCGGCCAAGCGGTTTTTGAGTTATGCGCGTTGGTCGTTACAGACAGACATACAGACACACAGACAGACAGACAGACAGACAGACAGACAGACAGACATACAGACAGACAGACAGACAGACAGACAGACAGACAGACAGACAGACAGACAGACAGACAGACAGACAGACAGACAGACAGACGGCGCAACAAAAAAGTTTGCAAATCATCTGAAACGCAAAGATATATAAAAATTTTTGAAATCGGAGCAACTTTTTTTTCTCGAAAAAATTAGGATCACCATAGCTCACACTACTATAGTATAGTATATGTGTGAGCTAAAAATACAAATTTTAGTTTGCTGATTAATAAAATGAAGTAAAACGTCAATGGACAGCTTAATATTTTGTGTTTATAAATATTTTGACTTTTTCCGAGAAAAAATGACTGCGAAAGTGGAAAAGTTACTCTAACGGACACAGTTTTTTATTATTTTTGCATGCGGGACAGCAACTTTACCGTATTAGTGCGGAAAAGTAACTTGACCACACAAGTGCGGCAAAATACCATTTCTAGCAGGCAAATAAGTGCTAAAAACTGCACGTAATAGAACGAAGCGGAGCGGAATTTTGTCAAGACGTCAGAAGCGGTGAAGGCACTTTAAGCAGCATCAACTGTTAAAATACTCTGCCAATTTATGGGCACCTAAGCTCACACTAGGTACTATATTTATAGTGTAGGTGTAAGCTAATATAACTTAAATGCAAAATATGTTTTATTCAACTCCAGACTCAATTACCTTTCGTTTGATACCACACAAGCCATGTTTTGACTTAAACTCTAATTTTCGAAATCTACCCCCACTCCCCCACCCATTAAAAAATCTAAATGTATTTTGTTTAACTCCAGACTCAATTACCTTTCGTTTGATATCACACACGCCATATTTTTTCATAAACTCTAATTTTTGAAATCTACCCCCACCCTTTTATTTGGTTTCTGTTCGGTGGAGTTTATGTGAAAATATGGCGTGTGTGATATCAAACGAAAGGTAATTGAGTCTGCAGTTAAACAAAATACATTTTAATTTATTTTTAAAAAAAGGGAGGGGGTATATTTTAAAAATTAGAGTTTAAGTGAAAATATGGCGTGTGTGATATCAAACGAAAGGTAATTGAGTCCGGAGTTTAACAAAATACATTTTAGTTTTTTGTTTTTTTTAAGGGTGGGAGTAGATTTCAAAAATTTGAGTTTAAGTCAAAACATGGCTTGTGTGGTATCAAACAAAAGGTAATTTAGTGTGGAGTTAAATAAAATATATTTCAGTTTTTAGTTATATTAGCTCACACGTACACTATAACTATAGTACCTAGTGTGAGCTTAGGGGCCCATATATTGGCAGAGTTTTTTTTTACGTAGCATTACTTATGAATTTTTTTATTGGACACCCGAACTATTTTTGGTTCACCGCAATATTTGTTTAAATAATTCCGTTTAGTTTTGATAACTGCAATTTTTTTTTAATAAAATGCGGTATGGCTAATTATGGTATTTTTTACAGATAATATATAAATCTAAGCACATTATGGAATCAAAATCACCACTAAACTGTTTTGAAGGGAACCATATAATCCAAAAGTTTAAAAATTACAAATTTAAATTTTGGGGAAAATTCTAAATGTTTTAATAAAAAAACTTAAAATGTTTGTTGTTGTACACTCGTAGATACAACGGTAAAAAGATATATCTACTGGCAGAATAAAACTGAAAACAAAATTATCGTACATAATATTACCGTTTTTGAGATATTTGACAAAAAGTAAGTTACTATTAATCGTAAGCTCTAGGGCGTCGCGACGCTACCCATAATGCAACGCCGAGTAAAGCGCCATTTTTTCCTAACTTCGTATGGAGTCCTTAAGCAGCATGCATGCCAAGTTATATCTTGGATTATTAATAAATCTGACGTGAAACTAGTAAATATGTTAATCATTTATTACAAATCTATTAACCGAAATATATTTCAATCGGCTTTGGAATCGAAGTTAAATTTTAAATATGCGAAAAAAAATGTTTTTAATTAACTAAGTATGCTGATTTTATCTAAAGATATAATAATTGTACAAAGTTAATCTGATTTCGATTTTTTATTCATATCTTTGCGTTTCTCACAATTTTGAAAAATTTTTGTAGAGCAGTCTTTTTGTCTATTTATAATCATTGCAAAATAGTTATTTACCTAACAAATGCGGAAAGTGATACTTTACCGCACGCGACGGCAGTTGGCCGAACAACGCGGAGCGGAGTTTGGTCAAGCCGTCAAGGGTGGTAAAGACACTTTCCGCATGTGTTAGGTACAAATATTTTACCTATGAGTACCTTTTTTTTTCAAAGACTTGAATGTAATTTATAAATAAACATGTCAAATTAGATGGAATTGAAATGTATACAAATATTGAAGCTTGAAGCTGTCTTATTGATGCGTTGCTAAGGTTAAGTGGTGCGCGTGCGGTAAAGTAACTACTAACTTACTTTTCCGCACGCGAGTAGGTAAACTATTTTACAAATTTCAATAAAATTTTGACTCCCGCTTTATAGTCCCGTTTAAAGATAGTTTTATAGAAAAATACTTGTTCGTTGGATCAATTCTGGGTGCCCAAAAGTGTTTAATTTTCTCCAAAAGCATACTCGTAGTTTGTTTGAATATTTTTGTGGAAACTTACAATATTCGTTCGTGGCTACCGGTGTCAGTTATTAAAATGAAAATTTTCAACATGTTTATCACTCTCTATAAATCACTTTTAAGCAGAAGCAGCTGCTCTTTAAAGTCGCTCGTCCGCCCCCCCTAATAAAATACAAAAAGATAAAATCTTAATTAAAATATTATTTGTTAAATATTGAATGAATAAAGTTTATCTCAGGCGGCCAACACCGATGATTGCTAGCAGGGCGGTCGCTAGACTAGTGACCGCAAGACGGGGAAAATGCCGCCCTACCCCGGCTTTGCTCCTCACCAAGTCTTTTTTTGTCTAATTGCTATACATAAATGTTGCCAGCGGGTGACAAAAAACCTATAAAATTCAAGTTTATGGGAAATCAAAAAAACTTCTGAATTTTAAAATAAATTTGCAACTGTCCCAAATTTTGGTTTTAATATAGATATTATTGGTATTTGTTATTATATGGCCCAGTATAAAATTTTGTAAATATCACACCAAAAAGTTATTTTTGAAAATTTGGACTTGTCTGAACCCAAAAGTGGGCTTATCCAGTTTTTGCACCAAGGACTTCAATTGTACGAACAACGATATAAGCAAAAAAAAAATAAAATGTATATTTTTTATCGTGTTTTTAAATTAGGGGATTCAATTATTTTTAGGTTAAACTTAGAATGGCCATATCTCAGAGGTTTGATTTTTTGAAACCCAAATATTATGTCATCCCACATCTCACCCAGATACTGCAAAGTCAAGCAAAACTGACCATGTGTTTTTTTAAAAAGAGCTTAAAATTGGTAATATCTAATAAATTTGGTAAAAAAAATCGGTTTAGTATTTTCTGAGTTTTTGAAAAACCCCGTCAAAATTTGACAATGACAAAGACTGGTAATACATTGAAAAGTCACATTTTATGAAGTCGTTTTGGTATTGAAGTGCTTGACAATCGAAGAGATGCCCCAATATAATTATAACCTAACGAATCGTGTCAAAACTTTTTCGGTCACTTGTAAATTGCATCTTCATATTGTCGAATACCTACAACAGTCAAATGCAACGTTTCAACAAATATATGCCAAGAGTACATTTCAATGTATTTTGCCAATTGCCAAGGTTTAAAAGCGTACCAAACTTAGTGGCTCCGTGTTAAGTTTCCTAAGCTCGTACTGGTTATGTATAAATAAAATTTTAAACGGAAAATTGATAAAATAAGATTGACTAAGAATTCTTTGGATACAAAAAATTTCTTAGCTTGATCGACCCTGTTTTGAAACTTTTTCCATTCTGCTACAATTTCTTTAACTAGGTAATACAAAACAAACCAAAATGTATTTTATTAGTTTTGGAGATACTAGCCCTCAAATTAAGTTGTCCTAGTGACATTACCACACATATTAAATATTTGAATCAACAGTAAGTATTAAGGACACCGCATGGTTGGCCGGCCGCAACTCGGCCGCCTTTTTTAATGCAACGAAGGACGCACTTATTTTGCGGCCAGCCAGCGTGATTAAAGAGAGCGTTCATTTAATCGATCGCGGAGTAGCAAGCGGAGCTTGAGCCCAGCTGATTATCGAGCAAATAAAGCTTGAAGTAATAAACGAACGGCATTCGGAGTGTGCGGAGCTTAAACATACCATTTTGTTAAATATTTCCTCTGTTTTTTTAATGAAATGGGTAAAAGTTTCCCCCTTTGGGAGAACTTCACATAGTTGTACGGTCATCCACTTTTTTAATGTCATCTTAAAATTGACTAAACTCGTCTGGCAAGCCCGGCATTACAGCGGGCATTAAAAACTCCTAAAGAAAATCATGATACTTATTTTAAACCGTGCGGTGTTGCCCAAAAACGCACTGTTCATTTTAATTCTACAAATATACAAAAAATAAGGTGACATTAAAAAAGGCCGAGTGTACAATGGGCATTGCGGCGTTTTGCTGCACAAAAAACTAAAAAGCCCTGCTCTGACTATGCATCTATTTATGCAAAATTATATGAAACTTTTGCGACATGAAAAAGTAGTGAGACCAATAATTTTTGCACCGGAACACAAATAAAAAACACTGTCTTTTAAAAAATAAAAATAAATTCACAAAGATTGTAATTATGAATCCGTTTTAACAGCGCTTTTTGTTTCAACCGCCCTAAAATTCAGAGGGCGCTGACAAACGCTCCAGACGCTTGGTCCAAAAGGTCGGAGAGAAAAGAGCAGCTCATTTTGCTCGTTCCATGAATAAACAATTTGCCCGATTAGGAATAAATAAACGGCCTAAAGAGGAAACCATGGCGCGTACAGATCGAATAAACGAACATGACAAAACGATTTTTTGAAAGTTACGAAAGCAAAAAGGAAAATTAAAAACAATGTAAGCTATAAATCCTATATTGATTTTTAAGTCTTGTTTATCCTAATCCTAAATGAACCTGCGTAAAATGAAGGCCGCGAATCAATTTGTGGCAAAAGCCTAGAAAGCCAATCTAAGATTTTTTCTACCTGAAGTCGAGTCGAAAGGAAAAATTTTCAAGTAACAAACATCAAAACATTTCCAAAGTTTAAAAAAATGCAGCTGCGTTCCTTCCTTGAACAGCAGTTTTGCAGAAAACCGACTTGGAGTTGGAGAGTGTTAGCATTGCATTGGGTGGAAATTATTAAGAAAAAAAAAACAAAAAAAATCAATAAAAATACATTTTTTATCAAAACCAAACGTTTAAAAAATACAAAATCTGTAATAGAAAAAATGCAATAAAAAATGAAGAGCGCCAGAAGATCTCTATATACGCAGGAGATGATCAACAGGTTCCACTGTTTGTTCAAACTAATAGAAAAATCTATAGAAACCACTTAGACCACTGCGCAGTCGCAATTAGGGGGATGGAACATTGGATGTCCTTTTCTTACAGTTTGCACTACTCTATAAAATAAGACACTACTCTATAAAATAAGAGACACAGAGAGAGATAGAGAGGTACAGGGTGGTTCTAGTTTTTGGAGTGCGTTCATGATTCGGGTTAAAATTTACCGTGTGAATTTTAACCAGACGCGCCAGGCGTTGACCGGACGTCTTCTCTTTGTCATTTGTCAATTTTCAAGAAAATCGCTGATGCACCAAAGGCTGCTATTATCCAAATAAAAAATGCTCCAGTATGGTATGTAGCGAGTAATTCAAAATAAACAAAAAAAATATTATCTTGAAAACTAAGCGTTAGCGGACCTATGTTTATTTGAACCTTTTTTCTTGAAATCACTTAAGGAATTTAACAATATGTGAGTGGGTTAAAATGAGCATCTCACATGCCCAAACACTTTGATGGAATTTAAAAAAAATAATTTTGAAAGGAATAAAGTTGGCCTGCGCGACAAATTAAATTTTACCCAACTAATGAAGGTAGATAAATGGTTGTTCGCCGTGTGTTAATCGTGAACGACTTTTCGCCTTTCCGGTGTGCACAGCACAGCCAGCAACTGAATCATAAACGGAAAATTCATTCAACGGACGCGCGCGGCTTCATTCATTAACGGGCAAAAAGTGAGGCCGCGCGCGACCGGTGTGCCCACACGGCGTTAATTATGAACGTACCCCTGACTTTGTCATTTTTTCAACTATTTACTTAACTGAAAGTCGTCGTTAAAGGGTGCATTCCATTGGGCGAATTTACTACCTAGTCGCGGGCGGGCCCACCAGTGAGCGAGTTCCAATGAATTATTACCAATGTAGTTTACAATTACCATGAGTGGCAACTGGCAAGATATAGTGTGAACAACTATCAAATTTTGAATCTGTTTTATTAAGATCAATATTTTCCTTTTATATTAGAAAATTGTTATCGTTCGTTACAAATGATAAAATATAAAATTTAATATATCGTGCTGTTTTTAAAACCAATTTTCTCAAGATCATCTAAATATTTTAATAATAAATTTGGTGAAATGGTAACAAATAAAATCTGTTTAATTTTGTAATTAAACAAACGACAAACTTGTATCTTAGATTTAGTTGCTTGTAAAGTTTTAGTTGTGCCCTCAGCCTTATCGAATAAAATGCGTTGTTTAAATTTTCAAAATCACCATTTTTTATGATTTTCCTTAAGTTTAGAAATATCTTATTGTTAAACAGGATGCATTGGAATAAAACACAGATTACCAAGAAACCCAGGGGTTTTTAAATCAGAAACAGACCATACCACATTTTCGTTTTTGGGCAAACAGCAACATGAGGTTGATAAAAAAGACATGCTTAACCTTTTTTTTCTTTTTATCCCCTCATCCAATGACGGTTCATTCCAATTTTTTACTTTTGAAGGGTTCATTTGAGAAAATCATCAAAAAAAATCTCCATCACTTTTGTTTAAGCATGCCTCGTCAATGGTATTTGTTCGGTTCTCATTAGTCATAAAAAAAATGCTCATTTAGGAGATTGTTGTAGGAAGTGAAACAAAAAAATCATTCACGATACGGTAAAAATACTCTGCCAATATATGGGCCCCTTAGCACGGATCACCTAGGTGATCCGTGCCCTTAGCTCACACTAGGTACTATAGTTATAGTGTATGTGTGAGCTAATATAATTAAAAACTGAAATATATTTTATTCAACTCCAGACTAAATTACCTTTCGTTTGATACCACACTAGTCGTGTTTTAAATGTAACTCAAATTTTTTAAATTTCCCCCACCCTTAAAAAAACAAAAACTAAAATGTGTTTTGTTTAACTCCGGACTCAATTACCTTTCGTCTGATATCACACATGCCATATTTTCACGTAAACTCTAATTTTTGAAATTTACCCCCACCCTTTTTTTAAACTAAAATGTATTTTGTGTAACTCCAAACTTAATTACCTTGTGTTTGATATCACACACGCCATATTTTCACGTAAACTCCAATTTTTTTAATCTCCCCCACTCTTTTATTTGGCTTGTGTTCGGTGGATTTTGTTCATTTTTAAATGGGACCATCTCGGCCCAAGACCCAGCCCAGGTACCAAATTTCAATAAAATCGGGCAAGCGGTTTTTGAGTTATACGCATTGGTCGTTACAGACAGACAGACATACAGACAGACAGACAGACAGACAGACAGACGGTGCGACAAAAAAGTTTCAAAATCATCTGAAACGCAAAGATATATCAAAATTTTTGAAATCGGAGCAACTTTTTTTTTCTCGAAAAAATTAGGATCACCATAGCTCACACTACTATAGTATAGTATATGTGTGAGCTAATACTCTGCCAATATATGGGCCCCTAAGCTCCCACTAGGAAGTATAGTTATAGTGTACGTGTGAGCTAATATAACTGACAACTGTAATATATGTTATTCAACTCCAGACTAAAGTACCTCTCGTTTGATACCACACAAGCCATGTTTTGACTTAAACTCAAAATTTTAAAACTCCCCCCCCCATAAAAAAGACTCAATTACCTTTCGTTTGAAATCTACCCCCACCCTTTTTTTTAACTAAAATTTATTTTCTTTAACTCCACACTTAATTACCTTTCGTTTAATATCATACACGCCATATTTTTTTTTCACATAAACTCTAATTTTTGAAATATACCCCCACCCTTTTACTTGGCTTGTGCTTGGTGGATTTTGTTCTTTTTTAAATGGGACCATCTCGACCCAAGACCCAGGCTAGGTACCAAATTTCATTGAAATCGGGCAAGTGGTTTTTGAGTTATGCGCGTTGGTCGTTACAGACACACATACAGACATACAGACAGACAGACATACAGACAGACAGACAGACAGACAGACAGACAGACAGACAGACGGCGCGACAAAAAAGTTTCAAAATCATCTGAAACGCAAAGATATATAATTTTATAAATTCTGCTGCCTGTCGCGACTTTTGAGTTTTAACGTTTAGATAATAAGGAAATTGTATTCCAAAAAGTAGGAATACAGGAGAGAATGCAATGGTTGTATAAACGAAGGACGGGCTTGAAATTCCTAGCGGTGAAGTGGAAGTGCATTGGAAGAAACTAATAGTTTATTTTTCCCCTAGAGTGTTTGTAGCTTCTGGAATTTCTATTCTGTTCACTGTTGACTTTGAGCCAGCAAAATCTAAAGTTACCTTTTGTTTTCTTAGGTACTAAGGTTCAATAGTATTCTCATAAGCTCCGATTTGGTGTATTATAATTGGTGAATAAAATTAACGCGTGAAAACGATCAACAAGTCGAGATTGAGGCCTGTGGTTATCTTAAGAAAAAGTCGTAATTTCTATGCGTAAGTCGGCGGTAAAGTCCCATGCGCACTAAATTGACAGTTTTTTACAATTTACTTGCTAGCGTATTTACACTCTCTCATAATTTCAAAACAGCGTGTATCATAATGGCGCGCGTTCAACATAGCGCGTATCAAAATGGTGCGTGTTCAAAAAAGCGCATATCAAAATCGCGCACAACAAAATCGCGTGTTCAAAATAGCGCGTTTTCAAAATAGCACATGTTCAAAACGGTGCGTATCTAAATAGCGCGTATTGGAGAGGCGCGTTTCAATGACTGATATTATAAAACGTCGATGCTACGAAATAGCTCGACTAAGGGGTCTCTTTCTAATATATTTTCTCAAAAAAAAACTTTCCTGACTTCTTACTCGAATCCTAAAGTTGGTTCGGTTCGATTTGGTTACACACCCTCTAGGATCCCGGGAAAGAAGTCAGGGAACTTTTTATTTATTAATATGTTCGAAAAAAACCCTTAGCAGAACTATATGCGTTGTGTTAAGTATAGCAAGCCATCGCTTTATTTAACGGTTTTGAAACTATACCTTGCCTAAACTGTTTAGGGCAATAGACCTTATAAGCTTTACGATGACCTTACTATATTGTCTAAACGTCAAAACTCAAAATCCTCGACAGGCAGCATAATTTACGAGAGGAATTCATAAAAATAAATTGTCTACAATTTTTCAGTCTTGATTGAATGCGATTTCCCATCGC